>OY740716.1:161878184-163318642 GCA_963513945.1 Hydrotaea diabolus
TGTATATTTACAAGTGATTTTTCAACCGATTGGCTGTTGAAAATTATTTGCAGCTAATTTACATATAACGGGTGATCAATCTAGAGGTATTTTTTCAATAGGGGTTTGTCAGAGTTTACAAGTGAGTTGTGTTAAACTTTATTTTGTTCTTTTCAATATTGTTTGCCATTTCATCACGTCGTTTTGCACCGGTGAGTTGGCCACATTTATCGTGTGGTATCACACCTTTAGACTTTTTTCTTTGGGACTACATAAAGTCCAAAGTCTATGCTGACAAACCAGTTACGATTTAGGTTTTGGAAGCCAACATTACGCGTGTCATTAAAGCCATACCGGTTGAAATGCTCGAACGAGTCATCCAAAAGTTGACCCTCAGAATGGACACCCTAAGGCGTAGTTGCGGCCAACATTTAAATGAAACTGTGTTCAAAAAATAAATGGCATAAAATGTCATTTCGAATAAACAATAGATTCCACACTTGATTTGAATTTTTGTACTTTTTTTATTTAAAAAGAAATACCTCTAGATTGATCACCCGATAAGACGTTTCTTGTCATTTTTGATATTTCATTTAGATTATGCGTCGACAACTGATACTAGGTAGCAAACATGCAATAACATTGGCTATTCGTTAACAAAAGTGTTAGTTTTGATCATGTCCTTAGACTGTGCAACAAATAAAACACAAACTCCTTCTCATGTTCTTCGGAGTTGAATGTACTAAAAGGAATATAAAAATCAAAAGGACAATTTTACTTTTTTAAAAAATGAGGGAAGAATGAAGGCCAATGATCATGATCCTTAGACTGTGCAACACATAAAACGCAAACTCCTTCTCATGTTCTTCGAAGTTGAATGTACTAAAAGGAATATAAGAATCAAAAGGAGGACAATTTTACTTTTTTTAAAAATAAGTATGAAAAACGAAGGCAGGACGTATGGTTCCTTAATGGGATGATGTGGGCTTAAGTAAGTAATAAGGAGGCAAGACAGAGAGAAAAGCTAATTATTTTTTTTATACAGCTACACCTTTGTATTCCTGTGCGTTAAACATCGGCAAAGAGAAGACTATAAACAATCACCACCCTCTTGTGCTCCTTATTGTTTTAATAAATTGCATTTTTAAAAATGTATATGACGCAAATACAGGGTGGTGCCTGGTAATTTGCTTTTTTGCACTGCAGGCTGTAGCGGCACTGTTGGTTGAAGAGAGTGGAGAGTGTGCTTGGCTTATGATGGCTGACGGGAGATTTGTATTCGTCTGCCTTTCTGTTGCCATCATTCATTGGACACGTGAGGAGAGGTCATTGTGTTTTAAAGCGAATTTTTCATATGCGCCCTCGATCATTGCAGTGCAGCGTGCTTTTCGTTTACGATTCGCTGTACCCCTACGTGGACGTATTTCTGGACGGCATCAATTGTAAATTAGGTAACTTCATTGAGAACAGCAGGGAATGTGTCATGTGTACGAAGGTGTAAGTATATCAACCGTCCCAACACCTTGGAAGACCTTATTAACAATATTGAGGCTGAAATTGGTAGAATACCAGTCGACATGCTTCTTAGAGTTCATGAAAACTTCAGAAAACGTATGCAGTACCTAGTGTGTGGATAGCGAAGGTCGACATTTGCCAGATACACGATTTAAAACCATGTTATTTAAAAATCCCCTTATTGTTCAATATATTTAAAATATAAAATAAATTTCGTTAGGGTTTATAATTTTTTATTTCATTCCCAAATGAGCAGATTACCGATCCACCTGTACTATAAAACTTACAATCGCATTTTGCTTTTCTGCAATGTATAGGGTGATCCAACCATAATGCACGATGTTAATTGTGAGTCATACTTTAACGTGAAGTTTTTTGCCCAACATAGTTTTACATTCTTTGTTTCAGTATTTGACAAATTCGACCATAGGGAGGTACACAATTAAGCAGCGCTTAGGATTTTTTAAGCCTTTGACAAAAATGGGCATTCAGAAAAAAATGCATTCGTGCACTTTGAGGTTAATTTGTTTAGCATAATCGACCAAAAGTATCCACAATCGGGAAAGTGGTTCCAACAGGATGGTGCCACCTGCCACAAAGCCAACGAAACAATGGCTCTTTTAATCGCTTTGTTATCTCCCGTCGATGTTATTGTAGCGGCACAAATAGTGCTGGGGTGACAGCCCTTGGCCGATGAATTACTTCTTCGGGTCAATCCGGTGCATAGAACCGGCTGACGTTAACACGTCGTGTCGATGTTAATTGGCCGCCATGATTATTTGATTTGACACCGTAGGACATCTTTCTTTGGGAATATTTAAAAGAAAAAGTTAACATCAATGGGCCAAGAACAATTCAAGAGTTAAAGATGTGATAATGCGGTACATTAACGAGATTGAACCTACATTATGTCTCAGAATCATTAAAAATATGGACCATCGGATAGAGGTATGCCACCGAAGCCGTCGCGAGCTTTTTTTTCGATATTTTGTATCACACATAATTGTCATAGATCCATCTATCATAATAAAATATATTAAGATATTTCTCTTAAAAATTTTTGTTTTATGATGGACCTCTGGCCTAGGTTAGATATTTTGCAAGAACGAGTATTCTGTGGGCCTAGATAGGAGGAGCCAATGATTTATAAAGGGGCCATAACCGAAAACTGTTCAATTAGGGCAGGATCTTTAGTTTTCTACATGAGATGCAATCGTTCAATTAAAGACAAATATTCGCACCTAAGAGTGCGGTTTAGGTACAATCAAATACAAATTAATAACCTTTTTGGAACAAATCTAGTATAGTAACAATTCTCAAAAAAAAACAAAAAATAAGGCCCTGTAGGGCATTAAAAACGAATAAGTTTAACAGAAAAAATAGTCGGCGGAAACCTATATTTTCCGAGTTACGGGACCCTCAATTTCGGACCTGCAACTAAATATATCTGCGACATTTGGAATCTGACCTAGGCGATATTGGTATCGTTGCGTAAGCTTATGACAATACCTTTCAAACGGTATATAAATTTTATGAATCATTTAATCCATTGTGGGCTGGGGGGTCATTTTATATATTTTTGACCCGAGTTTTTGCGAAAAATGGGTCAAAACTCGGAAAATTGCCTATTTAAGGGTAATCATTTTTTTTCCTAATAGTTTGTTGCCAACACCTTAAGCTTTTATTGGGTACTTTGATTTAAATGACGGAGATATTGTCATTTTAGTATCAGTTTTCGCTCCAAATTTTCACAAAAAATTTACATAGATCTTTTTTCGATATGGAATTGTCAGACTTGCCATTTTCTAACAGTATGGCAACATTTGTAGACGAAATTGCACGCTGTGGTAGCATTTCTTTTAATAACGGAGAAAAGTTTCATTCTAGAAAACTCGTTAGAAACGTAAAGTGTAGTAAAATGAATATAAAAAACAGTAGGGAATTGCGAAAAATTTTCAGCGATAAAGTCAGAGGGGCCATCCCTACTCGATCAAAAAATCTATTAAGGGACTGAGGCTTAATATTTGGATTTGGAGGTAAGAAATACATAATTTGGAGGTAAGAAATACATAAAAATCATTAAGAAATGCATGATAATTGAAATAAAATGTTGGAAGAAGTGCGATATAAGCTGATCGCCCGTTTCTTCACATAATTTTTCATTTTTTTAATAGAGGTTTTTCTCCTGTTCTAAAGGGTTAAAACGTCAAAAATGCGTTAAATGAAAGGATAATATGTTGGCTATAAAACTAGATCGATAAATACTTAAAAAAAATAGCATTTTTCCAGTTATGAGGCATTTTTAGTAAAAGATCGTGAAAAATAAAAATGTTGCTACCGCTTCTTAATGGGTTAACAGATCGAATATACGTATGTATCACTGGACTGACGTTGTAATAAGCTTTCCAACGAAACCCATATTGTTTAATAATAAAGGAAAAGTTTTGCAGATATGGCTTAATATCTGAATTATACGTCTGAACTTTCGAGGCCCATATCTCGGAAACTATGGGAGACCGCCGATTTTTTTATTTTATATTTTCTGTTTAAAATCAAAAGTTCTATCGAGGGTGCAAGATTTGTGTCCGTGCGAGAGTTGTTACTAAACTAGATTTAAGCCACATTTTTCATATTCCTCCTTTTTTTCGCGTTTGTTTAACTGCAATTCCCACTGCGCGTTAATTTTTTCTATCGAGAGGAATCGCAATGAGTCTCCGAAGGCAGGTGCATTTTTGCAACATCCTATCTAACCTAGCAGGTAAATAACACAAAAAAACCTATCATGATATTCAGAGTAATAACGAATAAAGTATTTAGTATTTATAACTAAGCATATGTATGCTACTCCTGGTTACCTTGTATGAGCTCATTCTGTCTGCTACCGAACTATCCTTTTGAAATTGTTGTGAAATAATTTTTCTAGCACTTTTTCAGTAGATTTGTGAAAGTATTCTGTAGCAACCACATATATTTGCTATGATTTCATTCACAAAGTGTCTTCAGATTTTGCACAATCGCCAATTGGTTCTTATCATATCGGTTCATTCCCTTTGATTATTGGGGGCCAATAAAAAACCGGATGTTTATTCTTGTACGTTTTTTGTTGTTACAATTGTTGCATGATATTTTCACAAATACGGCCGCCCGGCTGCTCCACTGGGATCTTGATAATTTACAGAATAAACTATTTCATGCAGTTTTTTTATTTTAATACAAAAAATTAGCAAATTCGTTCGCTAATAAATTTCACATGCCTCGTATAATTAATTCTTCTCTTTTGTTTGGATACACCGTAGTTTACGTCAGCTGTCAAATAGTTTTGCAGTTACCATATCACCATTGAACTAGAGGTGAGCTGCCATATTATGTATTAGCTTTAGGTACAGTGATACGTCGATAAAAACTTCCCTTTTTTCATATTTGAACTTTGAGATATATGTTCTTTAATTACGGTGGCCATTACACTGCGTTTACGAAGGACAATTGGCAAAAGACAATTGAGAATGTGTAATGTTGGTCAAAACATGGAAACATTTGTTGCGTGACGTTGGCGTTCAGGCAATTATGAAGACAATGCACTTTTTATCTGGCGTTTTCGCGAGACAGTTTTGCGAAGACAATAGAAATACATTTCTTATTTTATTACTAATACACCTGCCGCTCAGTTAGAATTTTGTGAAAATTTTCATCACATTTTAGTCTTTTTCAACTTCCCTGCGCTTGTTGGTCTTTCTTGTAGTAGATTCAGTTGTATGATTTTTGACCAAACGATATTCTAAATGCGGACTGGGCGCCTCTCATTGTCTTCGTCGCTATCTTTGATTTTTTGAAGACAATAGATTTGGCAAGTGATTTACGTGAGCGGCCAACTTGATGATAGAATGTCTTAATTTGTGATTTAAATTGGAGTCGAAAAGGCAAAAAACAATAATTACACTAATCTTTTTTGTCTGTTATCTCAGTACTAGCAAAGGAAAAAATGATTCATGCTTAAAATTTTTTCGTGAACAAGCATAGTACCAGCCATTAGATTAAAAATGTGTTTTTATTAGAGTAAACTTTTATTTGAAAAAAAAACTTTAAATGTTATTATTTTGAGAAATGCTGCTGTAGAGAGAACATTGATATAAGACATCAAATAAATCACTTTTCAATAATTGGGCACTGGAATAAAGACCCATTTTTAATCTAATACCGATGAAGGAATCTCTTTAAAATATCCATACTCTTTGATTTTTATCGTAATGCGACGTTCTGTCAAGAGGGAAAAACTGCCTCTGAGAAAATACAGTAGTACACAGCGGCCACACATGAAAGTACAAGTTCAAAAAACTCAGTAAATGCACACCTTTTTTTTTTTAGAAAAACACACATTTTTGACTCTTGCGGCCTAACTGGTAAGAACATTTTGTTGTCTGAACAATTTGTCATTTGATGCAAACGAGGTAGAATAAATAGTTGCAGTATACCTGTATTTTTCTTCATTTGCTGGATAATGTTGTTAGGGTACTTGGATTTTTTTTAGGAAATTATATTGTTTTTATTTAAAAAAAACACAAATCAATGGATATTCTTCAAGCGGAATTGCAACAATTAGTATTTACGAAATAATTTTAGACTCTTTCCTTTTCCCCGGTATGTATAATTTATGAAATTTGGCCACAACATATTCCCTTTATTTCTTAACGAACTTGTACGTGTGTCCGCTCACTTAAAGCCTAGTATTCACCTAAAACAAAATTCTCGCTCCCATAAGAAATACATGAAACAAAGCAAACGAAATTTACCATTGGTAAATTCCGTTTAGCTATTTTCGTTTGGTGGTACTCAGCTAATACGAAAGAGTGGCGGATTTTGCAACAGTTACAGGGGTGATTATAAGAGCAGTGAAGACTTTTTTCACCAACTGCAAATAAAAATTAATATTCTGATAATTGTTTGGTAAAGGAATTTTTGAAATTTACAAAAAAATAAATTAATAAATGTTGTGAAGCCGTTTTTGAGGGTGTTTAAATGAATTTGAATAAAATCATTTTTTTTGGAAATGAATAACGGCTGCTTCATCTACACTACAATTCTTTCGTGTAGAGATAAATGCAAAACTCTTAAGAAAAATTTCGTTTTAGGTGAATCTAGGCTTTATCTGCGTCGAATTTATGACGCATTTTTTGGAGACATATGTATAATATCCTTACATATGCAAACGAAATAACCATATTCGTAGTTTTCGTCCAAAAATGCATACAAAAGAGCTAAATTTGAAATCATGTAATTACAATGACATGAGCATTATTAGTTTTTATAAATTTATTATAATGTACTTGTACTGTTTAGAAACTAATTAGATAATTTTAATATTTATTAATACACTATTTTTCATTAAACTTAGAAGGTGAGTTGAAAGTGATTAACAATAATAAAAATATAAATTTTTATAGTTATAATCAACCGCGAATTTATTTAACAAATTAACTTGAGAGTTTTGTCAGTGTAAATCTATATGTACATAATAAATAATACAATATTAATCATCACTGCACTACGTTAAACTACCACTTCGATTATACGGCAACTCTATTATGTTTGACAGTTCAGTGAATGGCATACTGGCAGGAACGCTACTTTGGTTAATTTTTCAGTTTGTTTTTTGTTTGTAAAGAAAGATTTATAATAACAAACGAAACTCGTAACAAATTTAACTTGGTTATAACTATTAAGACAAATATGGCCGCCTCACGTGCACGACGGTCAAATGCCGGTACTCGAATTGCAAAACTTTTAGATGATGAGGAAGAGGACGAATTCTACAAAACTTCCTACGGTGGATTTCAGGAAGAGGAGGAAGATAGAGAATATGTGTAAGTTGGTTGAAACTGTTAAGTGAATTAAATTATAACTCCAAACATGAACCACCATTTGTAATTTGTAACAGACAAAAGGACGAGGAAGAGGATGTTGTCGATTCAGATTTTAGTATAGACGAAAACGATGAACCCATCTCCGATCATGAAGAGGAAAGCAAAAAGCGCAAACGCACAGGTGTCAATACTAAAGCTTATAAGGTTTGAATTAAGACTCCGTTTATAAAAAAACGATTTATAATACAACTTTTTATAAAGGAACCAAAACCCGCCAAAAAGGATGATAAGTCCACAGCTGGTCCAGTAAAGAGAAGGGCCACTAAAGCTGTAAAACGCAAAGTACGTTCGCGATTCACGGTTCTTGATTCAGCCAGAAAGTCGATACGTACCTCGACAGCTATAAAGACACAGGCCACGAAAATACGCCTAAAAGAACTGGACGATGCACGTAAAAAGAAAAGAAAGGTTGTTAGGGTGGAAGAGTATATGCCTACGCAGGAGGAGTTATTGGAGGAAGCTAAAGTTACGGAGGAGGAGAACATAAAATCGCTGGGTAAGTTTCTAACAAAAATTATACTTTAGAAACATGTATCTGGGCTTATGTTTTGAAAAGAGTAACGGAATATAAGTCTTTTTTATCTAACAAGCATATAAATCCTTTTAAAAACTCGTTGAAAAAACAAGTTTAAACCTTTATAAAAGAACCTAAACGTTTTTATAACCTACACCACACTGTGGTACAGGTCATTATAAGTCGGTGCTGACGTTTTTAACACCATAAAGGAATGGTGATGTTTTGTGTTCTGATCGATTTCAAATAACTACCGGATTCCAATATTTGATGTCCTTTTTCCTGTCGATCTATTCCGTCAGTTCTATCTAGTAAAGGCCGATTTCGAGTTTGGTTTTATTTAAGAAGCAAATAAAACCTTTTTAAAACTCGTTTAAAAAATAACTTTCAATCTTTGCCCAAAATCCTTAATGTTTTTTAAACACCTACACCACACTGTGGTACAGATCATTATGAGTCGGTGCTGATGTATGTAACACCATAAAGAAATGGAGATTTATTGTGTACCGACCGATTTTAAATTACCATTTGATTCCAATATGCGAAGTCCTTTCGTCAGTTCCTATTCTGTCAGTTCTATCTATTATGAACCGATTAGCATGCAAATAAATTCTCCCAAAAACCAGTTTAAAAGGTTTTAGACTTTAAACAAAAAACCTAAACGTTTCTATACCTTACACCACCCTCTGGTGCAGGGCATTATGAGTCGGTGCTGATGTTTGTAACACAATAAAGGAATGGAGATGTATTATGTACCGATCGATTTAAAATCACTATCTATTCTGCCAAGTCTATCTATTATGAACCGATTTTGATTAAACATTCTTCAGCCAAGTACGAATCGTATCAAAGCTGGTCGTTACCTGTTTATCTTCTATATATAAGTAATACTAGATGACCCGGCAAACGTAGTTTTGCCTTCAAATTGTATTTTCACATAAAGTCTGGTTCCGTTCCAAAGTCGTAGTGGGCTGATATTTCGAAGAACAATGACAGGTGCACTGAATCGACATACCAATTATTGTTTAAATACCGATAACAGGAGCAAAAATAATGGATTTTTAATTTGTGATTTGTATTACCTGCAGAATACGTACACCAAACCACCATACCTTATTTTGTTCAAATACCGTTAAGAGGAGCAGAAATAATGGATTTTTAATTTGTGATTTGTATGGGAGGTACCACACCCACTTGGCCGATTTGATGCAAACTACACAAATTCCATTCACATACCATTCCCAACGTACCCTAAAATTTTTTATCAATTGCCAGACGTCTTGCTCAAAAAACAGTTTTGTCACGCCTCCTCCGCCCACAGTCCAAAATTTCGACTTTTCTTTTTTCCTAAACCTTTGCGTGGCAGTTATGAACAAACCCGCAGAAGGAAGTATCCAATTTGCTACAGTCGTTTTCAAGTTTTAAGTGGTGTAACAAACCACATTTCATTTTTTTATATATAAGTATAGATGAAGGCATTTACGATTTCGGAAGTGCAGCTATATAACCCACATATTGCAACAGACTCTGTCCAAATTTCGCAAAAAAGATTAACGATAACCAATATTCAACTATGGTACAATTTGACCTTATCGTCGATGTTTTCAATAGCCCACACCGCTTCCTCTCGATTTAAAATCATGCTGCACTAGAAGCCACAAATTTAATCCGAATATGCTTAAATTTCGTATGGTACGTTGTTATGGACCAATAACATAAATCAACAACATTTCGGACTTCCACTGGGGTGAATGATTAATTTGGGAAATGTAAGATGTATAGTAAATTCCCAAAAGGACAGGTTTTTGGTAGGTCTCAGATATTGCCTCAGCTTAGCGAATTTTCGCAATTAAAATTAGTTTCGTCTGAATTGATGACTTTTTTAACTGAATATTTGTTGATTTTTTTAACTGAATATTTGTTGGTTTTTCTTTCGGCTTAAAGTCATTAATAAAAACAGTTGTTTTGTAATATTTAATATTTATTTGTTCCCGATATTTCGATTAACTTCGGTAGTGATCCTCTAGTCAAAAGCTTATGTAGAGAACAGTCGGAGTTTTAATTATTTAATTTAAATATCCCCAGAAAATGACTAGCGAACACCATCACACCGAATATGCGATTTGAAGTCGTAATCACAAATTTCATGCGTAATGCGGTTGCCAGGACATTGTCGAATGTTTTTAAATAAAGTATACGCCAAACTTCCAATTAAACCATACCACAACAACCTTTAATGTCTTCTTAACAGTCTTAAACAATTTAATATGGTACCATGTGGGTTAATATTTTTCTATTACCGCCATATAAAGAACACTACCAACTTGAGGTCCTGGCGTTCTAAAATTCACAAATAATATTCAATTTTGCTCCAACTTCGCATGTATTGAACACAATGGTACGATGGTCACATTGTGACCAATTCACCAATTTCATAATCTGACCATATTTATATAGAAAAAGATCCAAAATTTGGATCGGAACAAATGACTTTTATTACACAGGCTTGACATAAGATGCGATGTTTTTTTTTTTTTTTTTTTTTTTTTTTTTTTTAATTTTGCTATCGCTTACTAAGAAGCGATTTGGATGATATTTGCCATAACTTCCTCTAACTTCAAAGAAAAACAATTAAAGCTAGAATTAGAGAGGTATCTAGTTTCGTATACCAACGCCTTTGCTGCCTGTGCTGTTTCTTTCGTAAGTTATGGCCAGCTAAATTGTATGAAGAATTTTGATACGGCGACTCCGCTCAACGCACAACTTAGACGCAATACACGGACACACCATAAGTTGTAATTGAACACTCCACCGAAGGGTGGACTTTTTCCTGAAAATATTAATCGGTGACCCGATAAAGTATATATATATATATATATATATATATATATATATATATATATATATATATATATATATATATATATATATATATATATATATATATATATATATATATATATATATATGATTGATCGTCATAAAATTCTAAGACGACCTAGTCATGTCCGTCCATCCTTGTGTCTGTTGAATGCACAATAGCGGTCAAACGAATCATAGAGTTCTTAAATTTTGCATGATGATGGCTTATAGTCATAAGATGTTTGAAATTTTAGTTGGGTGAAATTGGACAAAGTGGAAAAAGTTTCCCTTTAAGGTAAAAAGTGGTACTGCCAAGAAAATAATATCTAGGAAAAGAGCAAAGTTGCTGAACGTTTTGGCTCATGTAGTCTAAAAAACGTCCCGAATAGTCAAAACGGGCGATCAATAGTCAATTTGAATACTCAAATTAAAGCAAATTTTGCTACAAATCCAAAGATATACGAGTAGTACTTATGAAGTTTTGGCTGAGATTACAAATGGACACATGGACCGAAAGAGTCCCAAAATGGGCCATTTTAGTAACGTATGGACGGTGAAGGGTACATATTGTAACGACGTTTTACTTGTTTTTTTTCTTAGAAAGTTGTTAGAAATTAATTTTTTGCTGGAAAAATGTGTCCTCATAATTGATGATCATTTCATTAAGAAGCAGACAGTTACTTCCCTCAAATCAATGCCGTAATCGATATAATTCAAATACTTATTAACCGGAACTACCTGCTTAAAGTTGGCTATACACGGCTTTTATGTTTCAAAAATATGTTTGTATAAACTTGGAGACCCAGCACTGCGGCAATTACGAAATGTTAGAGATTCATAGCTGCCTTAAGCTCGCATAAAGCAATTTATGCATGCACCGATATGGTCCAGTTACACCAGAAGCTAGGGTACCTTGATACATTTCAAACTTGTAGAACAAGAGACCATTATTGTCAAATTTTGAGTGTTAAATATTGGGCTCGTAACGCTTTGTGCGAAATTTGGCGAGAATTGGTTGCAATATGTGGCTTCTAGAGCTATAGGTTCTGAAATCGGAAAATACCTTTTTATTATAATAACAC
Source organism: Hydrotaea diabolus (assembly GCA_963513945.1). NCBI lineage: Eukaryota > Metazoa > Arthropoda > Insecta > Diptera > Muscidae > Hydrotaea > Hydrotaea diabolus. Next base: position 161,890,055 of record OY740716.1, read on the forward strand.
ATGGGCCGGATATGACCAATTTCAATAGGCAACATGTTTTGACGATATCGTTTCATATTGGTTTTAACTACAACTATAGATTGATACACGTACGGACAGACATCGCCCATTGGAATCAGATAGTGCTTCGAAATACAGGGTGGCTGATGAATATTCATCCTTATTCTATTTGGCGTCGGCAATATCAACGTCAATTTCAAGGCAACAGCAACTCAAATCGAAGACAACATCAATTCTATGCTAATTTGGTATTCTGTAAGAGTATTACGACGCCGTTGCCTGTTTATCGAAAATGTCAATAACATACAGCACACATATCTAATGTTAGAGTCAGCTGATTCATTTTATTTCTTGTTTTTGATGAAACATATGTAAGTTATGTGCTATTTTCGTGGGAAAAAGTTTGTTTGTAAAAAAAAGTTTAAATAAAAATGTTTTTTCTATCCGATTCGGACTCATCGAGTGACGAAGAAAACAAAAAAAAATTAATATTGGAAAGAAGACTGCTTAGACAGAAATCTTCCGTATCGTACTGATGGTACTGATGGTGTTGATCGTACTGCAGCAGTTGATGTTGATGGTAGAGATGCTATTGATGGTACTGATGCTACTGATGTTGTTGCAGCATCTTTGCTACCGATGGTGGGAGCTGTTTCCTGTAAATAATAAAATATTAAAGGGCCGCAAGTAAGTCGACATATTGCTGAAATATGTCTTACCAATTCAAGTAATTCCGATAAGCACACATCAACACTGTCTTCAGTGTTTGGGACTCCTTGAACCATACCCTCTGGACTTATTTGTTTTTCGAACTGCAACAAATTTGCCACAGGTTCCTCCAAGGGGCTCAGCATTTGCTGCTTAAATACACCACCTCCAGTAGCTTTGCTTTCTGCTTTATTTATGGTCATTTTTCTTTTAACTTTGAATTTTCGGTCCCTCCAAATCTGTAGAAAGAATTCCATCAAACAGCATAGTTTTTAACCAAACTATTTACCTTACCTTTTGCCATCCAGCACCAGATCTAATTGGGGGTTCATGAGAATTTACCACAGTGGCAATACTCTCCCACTGTTCATTAAAATTATTAGGAACAGTGCCCTTGTGAAATCCTCTGGCTAGTGATGGATTCTTTTCAAGCTCTTCCACTAGCTTCTCGAACTGGCGCTTATTTGTTATTTTAATTTTTTCCATTTAATTTTCTAATGAAATCAAAATTAACGTAAACAATACATTCAAGGCAACACTAAAATGGCCGACGCCAAAATCAAAGCCAATTGAAAACAACGGCGTCGCCAATTTTTCTTACAGAATACCAAACTTAATTTAACAGTCATCGAAATACGGCAATATTGCCAACGGGAATACGAAATTGAAACAAAATACAAAAAACGACGTCGTCTTCTGTTGACTACGCCAAATAGAATAAGGGCGATTGCTACATTAAGAAACTAAACTAACTTCAGTGTATGGTACTCCTTTTTTTATTCATATAAAAGCTCAATCAATTTTATTAAATATATCTTAACTAGTTTTAAAAATAATGGAGTTAAAATACCCCATCCCCCCTCGTTGATGCATGTGCGACATCTTACCAAAAAGTTGTTCATTACTGCTTGGAGAGTTCAGACAGAAATAGCCTCAATTGTTTCTCGAATGTATTGCTTTAGTTCATTCAAATTTGTTGGTTTTGCTTTGTAGACTTCCTGTTGGCAATAACACCACAAGAAAAAGTCAGCTACAGTAAGGTCAGGCGACCAGGGGGGCCAACGGAACGTTTAGTTTCGGGATATCAGCTTATTGCAAAATTTTCGTCGCAATTCTGCCATAACAGGTCGGGCTATGTGAGGAGTTGCGCCATCTTGCTGAAACCACACACAGTTGAAAGAAATTCTCATTTGGCGTAATTCTGGATAGAAAAACTCTCTCAACATGCTCAAGTAAATGTCTCCAGTAACCCTAACGGTGTGACCGTTTTCTTCGAAGAAGTTGGGCCCGAGAATACAGCGTTATGAAACTGCACACTGTGACACGAAGTGGATGCAATCCCACGACAGCCGGTTCTAAGGACCGGATTGAACCGAAGAGCAATTCTTCGGCCAAGGGCTGTTGCCGCTACAAAAACAACAACAACAACGAAGTTGCTGCAATCCCGTCTCATGTAGTATCAGTGGGTTGAAAGCACTCCATTTTCTACAATTTTGTTTGTTTATGTTGCCGTTTAAATAGAAATGGGCCTTGTCAGACATGAAAATATTATTCAACATGTTTCCGTCCTCTTCCACCATTTGAAGCATCTCCTGGCAGAATTTAAAGCGATTCGGGAAGTCTGCTGCGTTCAGTTTGTTGGCCTTTGAATTGTATATGGGTATAAGTCGAAATCTTTGTGCATAATTGACTGCTTATACTCATTGATTGTATTGTCCGGCAGCAGCGATTGTTTCCTCCGTCCGAACTGAAGGGGTTCGATGGTAAGAGCTTTTGTTGACTGTCCCATGCTCGGCAAAACTGTTAACAAGTCTTATTATGGCCCATCTGCTCGGAGGACTGCCGCTAAACGTGCGTCTTTACTCTCTTTGAACCGAAACTACGGACTCCAGTGCGTGATAGCGGCGGACAATCCAAATTCTTGTTTCAGTGTCCCAGTTATCCATTTTTTAAATCTAAAAATCAATCAAAATAAAAAAATTACCCAATTCATTAAATAGAAAAAAAGTTATTAATTTTTTTTAATTAAATTAATTTTGGTCTAATTAAATTTGGTCTATATATTCGTTGAAGGTGCTACTAGGTCATAATACCGTATAATACACTTTATAGTTGACCTAGAATTATCGATCTACATTAAAAGATTGTCGGCATGTCAATAAACGTATCTGAAAAATGCTTAAAAGTATGTTGCGGTAACTATTTTAACGCTAGTCATGCCATTTGTTTATTCTTATTTGTCGAATTCCAGAAAAATTCCAAAAAATGGAATTGGAAAAGAAGAAAACTCGACCGACTAAGCGCATCTTTACCGGACCCATGATACGCTATCATTCTATCACTATGCCGGTAATGCGCAAACAAACTCGAGGTTCTTCGGGACCACCGGATCCCAATGATCCCAAAGCAAAATGTGAACGAACCTTTATATCACTTGAATATGACTTGGACGAACGTGTATTCCACAACATATTCAAACCGAAGAAAGTTCAACGAAATACGGGATACTTGTGCCCGATAACAAAGTAAGTTGGACGTCTTATTCAGCTCTACTTCATTGAGACATGCCTTAAATGTTATGTTTTGCTTTTTTCTTAACAGACTACCTGCTCGCTACTTTGATCCAGTTACCCAACAGCCCTACTATAGTATACAGGCTTTTAAAATCTTGCGAGAGGCCTACTACATGCAATTGGAAGATCGGGGAAATAGCGATAATGCGGAACTGCAAAAATGGCTAGAATGGCGTAAAGTTGTCAGGGAGAACCGACTTAAGGCCATAGCTAATAAAATCAATGCGTAGTTCTTAATTTTAATTTTCTTTTTTTTTTAATAATTAGAAGACCGTATGGTTTTTTCTTAGTTTAGTTTTTCTTTATTCATTTTTTTCTATCACCGATTTCCTACTGGAAACAACATTTAACATTTATAATATATATTGTATAAATTATATAAAAGTATGTTTTAAAAATAATAATTTTTGGCTTTAATTTGACACTTTTATTTCGATTGATTTGCCACATAACTTGTATTTCGATATAATTACTAAAATAACAAAATACACAAAATTATTTGTATTGTAAAAAAAAACGTGTTGATACTTAACATCCTAAATTGCCCAATATTTTGAGCAATTGCAATTTAATGATACAAAAAGTGACTTTTTTTGACAGGACCCATGCAATTTACAATCTTATGAAAAAGTTGTCTAATCGGATTACGATAGTATTTGCTCACAAACAAACTGTTTTGTTTTGCTGGGCTATCCGATTTTCACTCCGATTTTTATTCTTATGATTTTGCATTTCATTTTCCAAACCGTCATTTGAACAAAAAAAATATCCCTTTTTTAAATCCCTGCATCTTAAGGGACCACAAGTGCGGGTTTTTAAACATCCATGGAAAGTCAAAGAGAATGAATATTCACGATGGACGAACAAAAAACACATATTGTTGAGGTGACTGCCCCTGGCCGAAGAGTGTTTGTTTAGGGTCAATCCGATACATAGAACCGGCAGTCGCGGGATTTCCCACTCCATGTACATCAATCAGAAAGTGAAAGCGAGCAATTAGGTCCTAAAAGCGGTACCTTGCACCAACTTTTTTCAGGAACGTTATCTTGAGTTGTCCACGTAATCTTGAGTTATCCACAAAGTCTTCTGTGTCCCTCTTTACTTCTTGGACTCAAGAAGTCAAAATGGACCTTAACATTGATGTCAAAGTGAGGCGTATCCCCATGATACACAATTCAAAGATACTGGGGTTAGTCTTAGACAACCTTCTCGACTTCTCTTCCTACGCCTTGTACATAAACCTGAAAGTGAAAGCAGGTATTTACGTACAGTAAACGTTATCTTGTTCCTTTTGCCTCAATGATAAGATGACTAGTAGCGACATACAAATTTAACGGCTGCTCAAACCTTATTCCTTAACTACGGCAATGGATATATCTGCAAACGAAACAATATGATGCACTCCCTATTGTTCCCCGTTGTATCCAAATGATTAGTGTGAATCATCTCCATGAGAAAACCAGCATGCCGTCAGTCAGGCAACATAATATGTTGCTGACTAAACGGTTTCTGTTGGCATAACAACTACCAAGTTATCCCAACCATTAAGTCCTTATGGTGTGGCCACCCTCTCGACACATCCCTAAGAACTTCAGGTGCTGCAGTGAGAACATTTAAGACATCATTCCATCGGACGTCAGGCGAGTGTCCATAGCGAATGCCCCGAAAACCGAGCATCAATTGGCAATCTGCAGTGGATTCAATACAGTCCTTAACCAACATCCTCTTGCAATTTCTAAAAGTGAGCTTCTACTTCCTAGAAAACCCATTTATTTCTGGCACAACTGAGAGCCGGCTGGAGCAACATTCCAACATTCTTAATTGCTTTTGAGACCTCATTTCGTCTAGTTCACTCATTACATCCTCCTGAAATTTCGAAAAGTAAGCGGCTACTTCCTAGAAATCCCATTCGATCCTTGTCAGCTGGACAAACATTCTTAAATGCTATAGAGAACGCATCGGTCCCGTTCACTTATGACACGCCATATTTATTCAATTATCTGTCTAATTGCTCCACCATACGACCCATTGATTTGTGGTGACATATAATTGAGGTAATACAATTTTTCAAATTCGGCACACAACTACGAGTTATATAAACTTTATATCTTTCAGGAAAGTTTTCATCACCAGCAGAACGAATCTTAATATGGGTCACTGTGCGTTGAACAAGAACGTCTGATGTGTCGGGGTATATCTGGAGAAGACTACTGTAGAAGCTGCAACTATGCCAAAGATCAAAAATATATGCCACTGTTCAAGTCTAGACGAAACGCGTCTCATCTATGGTGAAAACTTGTCCATCGACAATCTCGAACAAATTGCCAATATTGCACAGATTTTTTCGGTGAGTTTTATTGTAAGCAAAAAATGGTTCTAAAGCTTTTTGATTTAATTTTCATCGTGACCACTCACTTGACCTAAAATGCACCACCTACAAAGAAAAAACTTTTGAATTTTCAAATGAAACCCGGCACAAAGATAGCCTTTTCACTTGAAAATGTTTTAAACTTCATAAATTTCAAACAATAAATTCTCTGAAATTGCTGAGAGAATTATTTTTGATCAATAACTGGCAAACTGCACACAATTAAAGACACGTTGTTGGTTTCTTTGGAATAATAGATAGATATATAGATATATAATATCATCTATTAGATATTATAGATGATATAAATATCATCTATTATATCTCATCGAAAATTCCTAACAAAATTTATGATTATTCATTTATGAGCCATTTTGGGCGATTTATGCTTTTTTCAAGAAAGATCTTAGCACCGGACTTTAAGAAAAAGGGTGAAGCTACTTTCATATTTGAGAGGTGTACCGGGTTGCCCATATTCGACGGACCCATCTGGCAACGCCATAACTTTTGACAGAGATGTCAGATCGCTTAATGACATACCGCGTTTGAAGCGTCAGTCCAAGCAGATTTTTACCATGCAACAATACACGCCACGCGAGCGTCTGAAATAGTTGAAATTTACATTCAACAGAACAAGTCAATTGTGAAAACTCAGCGTGCTTTTAAAATATTAAAAAATGTGAGAAGTGCGCCTTCTAAGAACACCATTAAGCGTTTATACGAAAAATTTTCGACTGGTGAGGCTCTTTCTAATCCGAAGAGGCCAAATAAAAGTCGACCAAGGCGATCGGCCGAGAATATCGCTGCCGTACGAGCCAGTGTTGAGAGGTCCCCAAGAACATCCCAAAAACGCCGTTCTCAGCAGTTGGGCATGGCTCGGTCCACTTTACAACGGATTATTCGCGTTGATTTGCATTTGTTCCCGTACAAAATTCAATTGACGCAAAGATTGTTGCCTGTGGACAAGCCTCGTCGATTGGAATGGGCCCAAAGAGTCATCGAAATGGCCGAAGATGACGAGCAATTTTGGAACAAAATTATCATGTCCGATGAAGCCCATTTCACATTGAATGGGACCGTAAATAAGCAAAATTGCCGTATTTACGCCACTGAAAATCCTCAGGAGATTCAAGAAGTGCCTCTTCATGACGAAAAAGTCACAGTTTGGTGCGGCGTTAGTGCGAAAACGGTCATTGGGCCGTTTTTCTTCCAAAATGAAAATGGCCATGCTGTTACCATCAACCAGGAGCGTTATCACGACATGATGACCAATTTTGTGATGCCAATTATTCGTCGAAAGCGTATGAGGCAGTTCTGGTTTCAACAAGACGGCGCTTCACCGCACACAAGTCGCAAAACAATCGATTTTCTGAAGAATTTGTTTCCGGGCCGTTTGATGTCGAAAAGTGGTGATTTGGACTGGCCACCGCGTTCGCCCGATTTGACGCCGCCTGACTTCTTCTTGTGGGGATATTTGAAGTCAAAGGTTTACGTTAACAAGCCAAGGACCGTAGAAGAGCTCAAGGCCAACATTCGTGAAGAAATAGCCGGTATTCCGGCCGAAATGTTGGCGAAAACGATGGAAAATGTTGCAAAAAGGGGCACAATACGCCATCAACGCCAGTGGCGGCCATTTGAGAGATATCATATTCAAAAATTGATATAAACAAATCTACTTGGAACAAATTAAATGATTAAGATTGCCAACCGCCAAATTTTTATTTTTTTCTTTGATTTTTTTAAAAAAACATGGGTCCGTCGAATATGGGCAACCCTGTACATGATATCATATTAAATGCTCTGTTCAAGATCTTTTGTCGGCTTCGAATCGTTAATTTATTTCTATCCATTACTTATACATGTTTTAAGATATTCTTTCTTTACTCGAAAACCCGTAGGCTTTTACGGTGAGAACCCCTAATATTAGCAGATATGTATCTTTTGGTTTAAGATCAGTTGGTACAGACAACTGACCTAGTTTTGCATAAGGGAAAAATGTTTGCTTGTTTGCGTGTACTCGAAGCCTTATTTCTTCGAGAATAAAGATTGAAGTGCTGTAACCGTAAATGGAGAGCGGTATCGGTTTATGATAGAAAGTTTTTTACGTCCTGCCCTTTAAAACAGACATGAGATATGGTTTCAGCAGGACAGAGCCACTACCCACAGCGCCCGAGACACAATATCACTTTAAGTAAAATTTTTGGATAGCGAATAATTTCCAGAAATTCGGAAATTATTTGGCGTCAGATTTGTCAGTATTCGACATTTTCTTTGGGGTTATTTGAAGGAGCGAGTATATAAGCATGTTAACAAGCCCGAGACAATCCTTCAACATTGTTGCAGAAATTTGAACGCTACAGCCACACATTTTTAAACATGTTATGGAAAATGCTCTATAACGAATTATAGTGACATTATTTTTCATACTCAATGCAAAAAAAATTCCATTTTGTATATTATAAAATCTGAGAGAAGAAAATAATAAATGAAAAAATTATTAAAGTTTTTAACCCCATGGTAACTTTTGGCCCACCCTGTACTTAAGCACACTGAACAGTAATCAGTTATAAAGTCAATGATCACTATAATTCTCCTATCCAGATCCTTAGTTTTGGTTTATCTTTGGCTAAAAAGCCAAAAGCGCAAGAAACCAAAAGTTCAAATCCGTATACGAACTCTGGAGAATTTTCAATGTCAATTGTGAGGTACACCTTAACGTCAAGGTTGTTGCCCGACTTAATTTGATATTTCTTTGTTTCAGTGTTTGACATTTAACTATGGAAATGTACACAATTGAGCAGTGTTTTTGTTGTTGTCAGCTTAATCGACCAAATGTGTCCACAAACGGGAGAATTTTGCGCAAATTTCAGCAAACCGGGCACATAAGAATCCACCAGTGATTGTCTGCGAAAATGAGATCGGCCATACAGTTACCGTGAATAGTGTTTGCTATCGTGAGAGGATAACTTGTGGCCAGAAATAGAGGATATGGACCTAGACGATATGTGGTTACAACAGGATGCTGCCACACAGCCAACGAAACAATGGCTCTTTTTCGCAGAAGAAATGTAATGGCAGTGTTGTCTCACGTCGTGGCGATGTAAATAGACTGTCATGATCATAAGGACTTTCAGGATATTTTAAAGAAAAAGTGTATGCCAATTAGCCTAAAACAATTCAAAGGCTAAAGGATGAGAAAGACATTGAACCTTCATTAGGTCTCAGAGCTATTGCAAATATGAACCATCGGATAGAGGTATGCCACCAAAGCCATCGAGAGCGTTTGGCCGATATTTTATTTCACACATAGTTGTCATAGATCCTTCTATCATATTATAATAGTATTAAGATAATTCTCTTAAAATATAATTATTATTTTCAATTAACATCGAACGTTTTAGTTGGACCTCACTTTACATAAATTAAAACAATGGCTTTTACATACAACCGCAGACATCAAAATCGCAGATTTGTGCCTCAAGATCTTTAAGATCTTTACAATGTAGAGCGAATGATTATGGCATTAAGTATAGCCTCGATAGCCTTAAGCTGCATAAACATTTCGTGATTTTCAACATAATTTCGCGTAATGTTTTTTGCATTTGTCGAAATAAGTTTTGTGATTTCTGCCATTGCATAAACGTTTGTAGTTGCGCTTGGCATTAATTATTGAGCTTGAGCTATTGAGCATGTATTGAACTAGTTGGCTTTAAGATTGAACCCCGAACTGAACGCCCTTTTATCCTAATGAAAAGGCCTGTTTTTGGTTGGTCTTAAAGTTGTCCGCTAAAGATTGGTCAAATCTACATCAAGTTTTGGACTGCTAGCCCCTTCTAAGGCAATCACTGCCCCGGTTTGGTCAAATGTATAAATTCAAGGGAAACAAACTTTTTTCTTTGTGTATACAATATTTGGAATGGGTCTGATTAATTTAAATTATCTAAGCAAAAGTTTTAGTGCTGCTTGCTTAGTACGGTTTGGCTTAGTGTTTAACAGATGTCCACCGGTAGAATTGAGCTCCCATACTCGGTATTTGTAATTCTAAGCAGAAGAACTTTTGTTTTTACTTTGCCCTTTAAAGTTATTTAATATTATGGTCTTTTATGCCAATAGACATTAATATCAGTTAATTGCATTCTTTGGCTTTCTTTTTTCAGCTTTTCCCCGCATAAATCAAGATTTAATCTCGCTATTCATTGGACATCTCAGCTAGTGATAACGTCACAAAACAATTCATCACCTTTTGCCCTCAATTGTTTGTCTAATATCCCTAACCTCCTTGCTAAGGTAAAGTCTACATACATAATTTGCTTAGTTATTCCTCTTTCCCCAGATCTTAAGCATCAAACTGTGATTGTTATATAAGCGTATCCTCATCTTGACCCTCGTAAACCATTAAAAGTGAATGTTGCGAGGGTGAACGACCCAAGGTCAGGCCGCCCAAGGAGCCATCGGGCGATAGCAGGCCGGTTTGTAAACTGTTCGTATCACGATAGCCCGAGGTGGATGATGTCTGCGACACTGAATCCCAAGATATTTCACCTATGGGTTTGGGATGTTCTTCCTGTGATAAGGCTGTTACCTAAAATGTTCTAGTTAGTAAGGGCTTTAAGTTTTTTCACTTCAACATGGACTTACAATACTGGGTGGTTCCATGGGCGTTAGACGGCTTCGTTTTAAACGAAATGTCTTGCGGCTCGCCGCTTTGGTTCTTTGTAAACGCGAGCGCGTATGATCTCCGGAACTGTCCTCAGCGGGACTTTCAGGCGACAGGGGTGTGGTGGAGGTCTCTCCTGACGAGTGTCTAAACTCTACCGACGAAACAAATCTCAACTTTGGTGGTTGCGCTTTGAATGGTGCCTGCTGCAAACTTTGCGAATGGGAAAGGTGCGTCAAGCCGGCTGGTAAGGCGGTGGCAATTGTATTAGAACTGGTGCCCTGACTGGAGGCTACACCCGAGCCCGAAGCTCCGCCAGCACCAATAAGAGTTGGAGCTGAACCGACCGCCTGGTCGCCGCCGCTGTGGCTCTCACTGGTTGTGTGATGATCTTTGCCCGTTGAACTGCTCGAAAGGGATTCGCGTGGTGGATGCAACGTTTGCTGGGACAGGGTATCGCTGGGTGTACAAATGCCTCCCGAACCACTGCGTGAATCAATGGGAACGGCTGAAATGTGCGAATGAGTGGCTTGTCCTGTAGTGGTACCAGTGAAAATTGAAATTAAAGAAGGTCGTTGTTGTGATTTATTATGAGCATCTGTACCGCTTGTGGCCGCCGGGGTGTCGCTCTTCTTCTGATCGGAACTCTCACGATCTGAAAAAAGAAGATGTGTAAACCTAAACATGCTTGCGAAAGGGAAGAATAGCTTACCGTATCGCTTTTCCTCCAATTCATCTCTGAGGTCTCTCATATCTCGAGCCAATTCCAAAAGCAGAGCTCCCTTCGACTTTATGCCACCCTGAGGCGGGGTGCCTCTCAATCGTTCTCGTATAATGAACTGCATATGTCGTTCATGATCTCCAATGGGCGGTTGGGAAATCTAAAAAGATTGTTATTAAATATATATGCCTAAGAAAGGGATTAGCTCTTCTCTTCCGTACCTTGTGCAAAATAAATGGCAACAACACTATATAGAGCGGTGTTCGATGGGTAACCACAAATTCCAAGAAACTCCACAAGTCGGGAGCCGCTTCATTTCTTCTGCCCAAATCTCGCATGACACGCACAATACGGGGCCATTCGGCAGACAAACGATTTTCGAAACATATGCAAACAATTCTTAGGGCCAAAAATGCCGCTTGATATAGGGAGCCAGCTATCCTAGCCGGCCTTTTGGCATCTCTGCTGCCGGTGAAGGTTAACGAACCGGTCCTCAAATCGCCGCCGACACGATTTATCTGCGAGACGGCCTGACCAGTGCGACCCGCAGGAGGACTCATGGCATTCAGCACGGCCGTTAGTAAAAATGTGACATCGGTCATTTTCAGTTCGCCCACATCGGATACACCACGACCCGAACAGACTTTCAAGCACAGAGGCATTATCAAATGCATTAGATATCCTTCGGCCTTCTCCTGGGTGGAGAACTCGGCACTGCCGCCACATATTTGGACCAGCGAAAAGCAATCGACAGGACTTACCACCTGCAATGCCACCAGACGCACTACGGTCGAACAGAAGAAGGCCGGTGGATTCTGAGACATAAGAGCAGCGCCTGCGCTTGACACACCCTCTTGCGCCGAAGAGCCCGGTTCATTGACGATCAAATTTTGCACCGTGCCGATCAGCGTTTTCATCTGCTGCCAGTGCAGTACATACGGGTGCCGGACTACGGTTTCGTGGATACCCTTGAGCAAACCGGCAGCCGCTTCCCAGTCGGTGTTGCGTCGTATAGACGGTTTCTTGGAGATCTTCAAAAACACCTTGTCGATCCTCCTCAAGATCGTCACCAAAGCATTTCTCAATGTGTCATTCGACCAGTCGGCTCTTGGCAGCACGGCCTGCATGTATCTTTGCAAGCCTCTACAGGCCATTGACTCGGGATCGTAAGGCGACACTTTTAGCAGCGAATGGGCAATATCTGCCAGCCTTATATGGCATTTGGCATCCAGAACTTCGGTTAGTTTGCTATCGTCTTTAGGCATTTTTTTGGAGAGTTCCTGCAGCCGTGTGGTGGACTTGCTTAGAAAATCTCCCACAACCGACAGCAGAACATCTCTGGGTCTACGATACTCGGTTCGGATCATTTCAGAATCTTCTCCGGAGTCGATTATGTTCTTGGTGCGCGGGTCATTGATATATTTGGAATGAGATTCATCTTCGAAGTCCAGGCCTGGTGAGCACGGAGGCCCTCGACTACAGTTGCGTTGCGAAGAGCCCTTATGTTCAGGGCTATTACGATAGGGGCCATTGTAACTCTTGGCCAGACCCTCACAGTTGTGCACCATGGTACGTATGGCAACCGCCAATTGTAGGATTATGTCTCGTTCGGATTTTCCCTGTAGAGGAATATAGCTGGGCGATTGGATTTGTTGGAGATAGCAGGGTAGAATGGCCTCCAAGATTATCTGGAAAAGCGGGTTGTAATATAATGCAAGATTGGGAAATATTAAAGTATTTCCACACACTTACCAGCATCTGATAGCCTCGAGTACTTTCGGCCGAATAGGAGACCACCATGACGCACAGTGTAATGCAATCCAAGACCGTGACATCGCCATCTTCATCGTGATAGCAGAAATCGATGGCCTTCAAAGGTTTCGGTTCCTTAACCAATTCGGCTATGTTCAAGGGATCCGGCGAAGGATCCTCCAAACTCAGCAGCAAATTAAACAAGCAACTGGACTGAACCTGTAAATCAAAAAAAGAATTCAATTAATAAAGTTCAAAGCCCTCCCAGAGTACAATAACGCACCTTATGGGCATCGCCATAGGTGCCATCCTCATCGGTATCCAAAATTGCCGAGACCGAACCGAACATTTGCAATATAAACGGTTTGCGATTCAGCAAATAGAATTGTTTCACCGCATACTCGATGGTGGTCGTAATCAATTTATTCGTCTGATGCAGCGAATAAATCTGCAACAGCGTGGGCATGATCATAAAGTAGCCATTTGTCGAGAAAATGTTCTTGAAGTTAAAGGCGGCATTGATGTAAGTGGCCATGACGTAACGCATAATGCAAGAATCTTCGGCGTGGAGAAAGGCGGCTCCCGACAGCACATTCAAGAACAATTGAATATCCGCTGAATAGGCAAAATTGCCCGCCATTGCCTCGAACATGCGGGCTATCAAGCGGACCCACATGAATTTATGCAACACATCTAGACCCAGCAGGACTTTGCCATATTCTCCGCCCTGGTGTAAATCCAGATCCACTTCTAATGCCTTGCGTGGGAACGAGGGCAATTTCATGAGCTCTTCGTGCAGAAATACCACTCTTTGGACGACCATGTCTACGTTTTTCAAGATCGCCCAGGTTAAATGAACCTTGCCAATTTCGACGAATTTTTTGGTCAGCTCCTGTTTTTGCAAGGCCAAAAACGATTCATCGGGTTTAAGGAGTACCAATCGTACTTCGGGATATTGCGATCGTTTGAAGAAGTACAAATCACGAATGTACCAATTTGGGTTGAGGATTTTGTCTGAAATTATAAATTGTAGAAAACAAAAAATTAGTTTCTTTAAAACATTTTCGAATTACGATTACACAGTGCAGCACTAAAATCTTGAACCAATTGAGACCCCCAAAATCAGAAGGCTTATGATGGTAGAAGAAAAACCCTAGCTGGGTTTTGAATTATTAGCAAAGGTTTTTTTAATTTATTTTTGAAATTTTCGACTGGGGGTGGATTTTAGTATAATTTTGAAAAAAACGTACTGATTCTTAAGTCTATATCTCGTGAACTATTCGAAATATTGCTGTCTCTCTTCGGCAAATTTTTAGCTCGCCTTGAGATAAAATCAAAAAAACAAAACCATCTTACGAGTACTGGCAAAATATCGAAAAAATTTGGTCATATTTTTCTAAGGGTTTTCACACTTATTTCAGAAATTGCTACGAACTCGACCAGACTATATACGAGGGCGACCGCAAAAGTAACTGGCCTAACATAAAAAGAACCGTTTTTTGAAATTATTATTATGTATTTTTCAACATAATCTCCTTCCAACTCAATACACTTCATCAAACGTTTTTCAAGTTTTTTAATTCCATCCGAAAAATAAGATTTTTCAAGACCTTCAAAATATGCCTCAGTTTCAGCAATAACCTCGCTATTGGACGAACATTTTTTTCCCCCGAGAATTTTTTTAAATTTGGAAATAAGAAATAATCAGAAGGAGCTAAATCTGGACTATATGGTGGATGCGGAGCAATTTCAAATCGTAATTCGGCCAGTTTTTGTTGAGTTAAAAATGTAGTGTGTGAAGGAGCATTATCTTGATGAAAAATAACTTTTTTTTTCTAAATGCGGTCGTTTTATCTTGATTTCTTCACTCAACCGATCCAATAATGCACAATAATATTCACTATTTATAGTTTTTCCTTTCTCAAGATAATCAATAAATAGTATACCCCTTGCATCCCAAAATACTGTGGCCATTACTTTTCCTGCTGACTTAACAGTTTTCGCCTTCTTGGGACCACTTTTACCAGCTTCTATCCATTGTTTTGACTGTTCTTTGCATCCTGCGATGTAATGATGGATCCACGTTTCATCAACAGTTATGAATCGGCGCAAGAACTCTATTGGATTACGCTGATAAATTTTTGGGGCAAAGTCAACAAACGCGGAAGATAGTTTTCGGATAGCTTTTTCATGCGGAGTTCATCATGTAAAATACTCCAAACTTGTTTTTCGTGTATTTTAACAATATCAGCAAGTTCTCTGAGCTTTATTCGTCTATCTTTTGTCACTTCATTAAATATTTTTCTAATGTTTTCAATAGTAGTAGCAGTTTTCGGTCTTCCAGAGCGTTGTTCATCTTCCGTACTTGAACGACCCATTTTAAATTGTTGAACCCAGGATTGAACCCAGGATTCCAATTCATCTTTGATTAATTGTGGCGTATAACCTTTCATATAAAAGTGTTTAATTACCGCACGAAACTCTTTTTTTTCCATTTTTCAAAAATTATAAAACTTGTTTACTTCAATCACCTGTAACAAAGAAAATAATCATTAAATATTTCGAAAGTTTTGACAGATCGCTTATAAAAGATTGCTTTTAAAAAACAAAAAAAAAGTTGCTAGTAAAACAGAAAATGTGCCAGGCCAGTTAGTTTTGCGGTCGCCCTCGTATGACAAAAAATAGCCAAAAGCAAAACAAACAACTCTTCTTAACAATCTAATTAAGAGCTAAGGGACAAGCAATATTTTGAGTAGTTTACGATATATATATACCTAAGAATCAGTACATGTTTTTTTCAAATTGTACTTAAATCCAACCTCCAGTCGAAAACTTAAAAAATGAATTAATAAAACCTTCGCTACGAGTAATAATTCAAAACCTAGCTAGGCGTTTTCTTCTACCATCATAAGCTTTCAGATATTGGGGGTCTCAATTGGTTCAAGATTTTGAAATTGGAAAATGAGCTACTGTGTTATAGTAGCATAACAGTTGATACTGAGTGGTCCAAACTCAAGCTTCTTAAAAATAAATCATTTATCATTTTTTTTAAATTTCTGGTTTTAATGAGAGATGAGGATTGTTTGGCAGGAGATGCAGAGTTTTACCGAAAAATTGTAAAATCAGTGAGTCGCTTGTGTCTCTATTGTCGGCAATGATACTTCGCATATGCAAAATCAATGCATGCTTCGTATATATAGATCGTTAAACGAGTATAGGCCAGGTCGGCAGCACACATAAGTGGTTTTAAAAAGTCGCCCACACCAACGACGAAACGCCGCGTCTACCAGATGTGAGGTGATGTGTTTGCTTTACTCTGCTGACTTACTTTTCCCTTCCCTCAATAACAAACAACAACAATCCTGATCTTATTAGCTTGTGGAGTAATTTTTCTTTCAAAAGTATTAAAGGTAAATGTTACGCAAAGCATCCAGAGACAACTGAAGCGCCCAAATATGAAATCAAAGTTGCCATTGAAGAGATTCGTCCTGAAACAATCGAAAATGTACTGACGAATTGGGTAGATCGGATGAGGTACTACCGAGCCAGTTGTGGTCATATTAATGTATTATGAATGAATAATATTGCCTTCCATTAATAACTGACAAAGTTTACCTTTTCGATAAAACCAGAAATTTGAAACAGTTATCAGTACTTTTTACACAGCCGATACAAATTAAAAAAAGCAAGAACGGACGTTACTGAAATTTAAAAAAATCAGTTCAGATTAATCCCACACCTAGACAGACGCCTGACATGGAAAACCCATATTAAGGCTAAGCGACCGCATTAAAATATTAAAACAAAAAAGATGTACTGGCTCCTCGGACCAAAATCAGAACTTAATTTGAGAAACAAGATAATACTATACAACACAACTCTTAAGTCTTTATGGAATTACGGAATTCAACTGTGAGGGACAGCGAGTATCTCCAACTTCGAAAAATTACAACGTAATCGATCAAAAACATTTAGAACTTTGCAATTAGAACAATGCAATTTATCGCGATCTTGACATAACAACTACTCGAGATGATATAAAGAAATACAGCACTAGATACGATTATATTGAAAGGTTAAGCCATTTAACTTTTAGATACAAGACACTTTTAGATACGACATCATGTACTTGATTTACCATTTAGATAATAAGTGTATATACTAAAAATCATCAGAATAACTCAAATGTATTTTATCGTTATTGATTTTAAAATAGTATAATTGTATGCAATGGTATTTAATTACCTCTTATGAACTAAGACTAATCAAATTTGCTCAATGTTCTTAGACAGATTGCAAATAAATAAACGTAATAACAAAAAAAAAATTATATTTTGAACCGATTTTTTGTCTTAATCTCTAGAAGCCACATAAAATATAGAATATTGATGAAATTTGGCACAGTTCATAACAACTGACAGTTCAAATCAAAATGGGTGTTATCGCTCCACCACGTTTTGACATAACCCTTGTACAAAGATCCATTTTTGACAATCGCTCCAGAACACCTATTTTAATTCCGACTTCGATTGGAACGACGGGTATTAATAAAGGGTTTTCCAATAGGGACATATCAATTTTGTTTCTTTATGTCAACGCACTCTCAAACATTTTTACTGATCTTTCAGTGTCAAAACGATAGTCGAATTTAACATTTTCATCTTGTCCAACGTTTGAAAATCATTTAAAATTACTTCCAAAATAATAATCATCCCATCCGACAGGATGATCAATGAAGCTCATTCTAGCTGAGTGGTTTTGTCAATAAACAAAATATGCGTTATTGGGCAGCAACAAACCCACATGAGCTTCAAGAGACACAATTGCATCTGCAAAAAATTACTGTGTCGTGTGGTTTTCATGACGACGTTGTGATTGGGCCGTATTTTTTCGTCGATGAAAACAATAGTCATGTATTCGTCAATGGTGAGCACTATCGTGCCATGTTATAAAATTATTTTTGGTCAGAATTGAATTGGTGCCATTAGCCACATATCACGCGTTACAATCGATATACTGAAAGGCAAATTCGGCGAACGTTTTTATCTCGAGAAGCGGGACTCGCAGCAACAGAGGCAGCGGGACTCGCAGACGAGCGTGATGACATTCGTCGCTCCAACCCTACTGACCCTAGAATTAGGGATCTCAACTCAGAGATCAGTAGGTTGGTCAACGAATATAAGCGGAAAAAATGGCTAGACCACTTAAAGCAGTGCAACTTGAGTTCCGGAATTGGTAAGTTGTGGACAACGGTCAAATCACTCTCTAACCCTGTAAGGAAGGATGATCGGACAGCTGTCACGTTCGGTGATAGAACAGTGACAGATCCGAAGGGGTGCGCGTGTTCTTTTAACCGGCTTTTTATTGAGCACCCAGAGAGTGATAAGGCGAAAAGGAGATTATTGCGTCGTATCCGCGCTCTCCGAGTCGAAGAGGCACCACCACAATTTACCGTTGGCGAAGTTGCCCATGTCATCCGCAGCGCAAAGTCATTAAAGGAGCTGGGTCCGGACGGAATCTCAATGCTGATGTTAAAGCACTTGCATACCCTGGGAGTAGAGTACATGACCAAAGTGCTCAATCTTTCGCTAGCCACTCACGAAGTTCCCGATGCCTGGAAAATGGGCAGAGTGGTCCCGCTACTGAAGCCAGGCAAAGACGCAAGTAAAGGAGATTCGTACAGGCCGATCTCCTTGCTTTCTCCAGTAGCAAAGACGCTTGAAGCACTGCTCCGCCCCAGCCTGATCGAACACTTTCCTAGTGCTGATCATCAGCATGGATTCCGCAAGCAGCACAGCACAACAACTGCTTTACACGCCATCACCACACGTATAAGTCGCGGCCTTAACCAGAACAAGCCTAACGACAGGACGGTCCTCGTGGCTCTTGACCTTACAAAAGCCTTCGACACGGTCAATCATGCCACTCTGTTCGAGGACATTGAAGAAACGTCCCTTCCGCCCAGTTTGAAACGATGGGTCGTAAACTATATGTGTGGGCGCCAGTCATATGTAGAATTTAGAGACAGAAAGTCGAAGCCCGTAGAGTTAAACAAGGAGTTCCCCAGGGTGGAGTTTTCTCCCCGGCTCTGTTTAACCTCTACCTCTCTAAAATTCCAGATGGCGTTGAAATTGTATCGTACGCTGACGATTGAACAATTCTGGCGTCAGGACCTAAAGTGGATGACATTTGCGAGAAAATCAACTGTTACCCCAAATCATCAGCCACACTGTTTACTGCTTGGACCGCAGAGGTGCGGTTGTCACTCAATGTGAAAGTCGATGACGTCAACATCCCGACCACCAACTACCCCAAAATCCTTAGGGTCACATTGGACAGCCTTTTTAGATCCTCTGCACATGCTACAGCTATCTGCGATAAACTGAAAAGTAGGAACAAGGTCCTCAAATCACTTGCCGGCAGTACTTGGGGAGCCGACAAAGAAACCTTGTTGACCTCTTACAAACCGATAGATCGGTCTGTAGCAAACTACGCAGCACCTGTATGGTCGGCGAACGTGAGTACGACGCAGTGGAAGAAAATTCAGACTTGCCAGAATGCCGCCCTTAGAACATCAACAGGGTGTCTTCTTATGTCTTCTGAGGACCATCGAGGAGACGAAGGTCCTTACCGTGGTGTTTTCGCAGCAGTCATCCTAACCACCATCTCTTGAACAGGCAGATCAGGTGCGATCTTCATGATCTAGAGAGAGAGGTCCAGCGGTATAAGAGAGAACTTTTTGATCATCGAAACTATCAGGCAGGTTTGAACAACATTCACGCCGATGATGTCGCAGCAGCAGTATCCAGCTACCGTGTGAATGTAGTGCTAGGGGAACATCCCCTGGAGATTTCACCTAAGGAGAAGGTACTACCTCGGCAGGCGCGCGTGGTTCTGGGCAGCTAAGATCTGGATGGTGCAGCCGCCTCAATTCTTACTGGGCACGAATTGATGCTAACGTTCCGGACATCTGTCCCGCCTGCCATCAGGGACCACATGATGTACTGTACCTCTTCAATTGCCCGGCCAAGCCTACTCAGCTGACCCCCAGGTCTCTGTGGACGCATCCAGTTCAAATGGCGCGTTTCCTTCACCTGGATATCGAAGCAGATCCCCCATAGACGAACAAGACTTCAAAAAAAAATATATTGTTGTTACAACAACAACATCTCGAGAAAATGTCCGGTCAAATGGCCACTTCGTTTATGCGATTTAACACCATTGGATTTATTTTTATTGGGCCGCATTAAGTTATTGGTCTATGCCAACAACTTTATCGAGCTCAGAGACAACATCCAACGCGAACTTACCAACGTTCTGGTTAAAATGTGTGCAAGAGTGGTGGAAAATTGGCACGGGCTCGTGGAGGTCACATGACCAAAATCGAATTTCATTCTTAAAATTTAACATTTGCACTACACCTGGATTAAATTTGAACTCTATATCTTGAATTTTCTGTGCTTTATTATTATATAAAATTGTTATGCCCTTAATGGAAAACCCTGTATATATAACTCCCATACAAATGGTTTAGCGGTCCAAAATAACGGCTTTCAGTATACACGGACATACGAGAATCAAATAAGATTTTAATTTTCTCACGAAGCCGAAAATAAATCTATTTTTGCAATTAGGCAAAATTTAGGTGATGATTTCGGGTCATTCAAACATGGACACGCGGATACCAAAAACTATAAAATGTTCTTACTAACTCCAATATGACAGTCAAAGAGAGTCCAAACCCCTATTTTTAATTGGTCGGTCACGACCGACGTGAGGTAGGGAAAATAGGTGTGCGGACATTTCTGCAAGGCTAATGACAATATTTCGAGTCCTCTAGTTAACCTAATTGTATCTATAGCTTCTACGAATATACACACTTTGGATGATTTATTTTTCAATTTAACTGATGACGAGCCTACACACAGAGAACAGATTCGTTGCCACAACCGAATGATTGAGGTTGGTAGTATGCCATCAGTACAACCGAATGTTAGTTAGTGATCTGCGTTTAGTATTTGTAACGGAAGTATCGGTACAAAAAATCCGCACCACCAGAAAAGAATTTTTGGATCTAAAATTCCATATGCCGCACTTGTTTAACGAAAAACTGTTAAAACTTCATTAGAGGCAAAAAACTGTTTCCTTATATACTTGAAGAACTTTTAAGACTAGGAAGGTCCATGTGTAGGAAAAAGATGAAAAGACGATGAAAGATTTTTACTGAATAAATAAGATCAAACGATTTGCTTAAAGCATTGATAATAGGATTGTTTTCGCTTTTAGTTATAATTAAAGTTTAGATATCATCAGCAATATTCGGTTACAACAACAAAATGTTGGCAACATTATTGGTTGCCACAACCACCAATACATTTTGTGCGTTTCTTTGGTATGACCGATCAATTAGTTTCTTCTACAATACGATGATCATATTTATCATCTAGTGGTATGTCGAACCGAATATCCATTACGATCACATTGCAACCGAAATTCTTTTTTGGGAGTTTTAGTAGTTGCAACCGAATTCTAACTTTTTATGTCTCTGTGTGTAGTGTCTCTCGTTTGAGAAAGCGGTTTCGTTTTGTTTTTTTTTTCAATCCAGTATCCCAAGGAGTACTCTAGGATTTGTTATTTCTACGGTAAAGTAAAGTTGCAAATCCAACTTTTACGTGATAATACCTGTTCCAAGAGAATCTTAAATATTTATCACTTCCTTTTAAACGCAAGTATTGTAAAATAAAATAATTTCAAGACACAAGATCCTTGTAGTTTCTTTAAGGAGTAAAGGCAATATTTTAATTACATCCCTATAAACAGCTGATTTTCTGATGGACTTATTTAAGGATAAAATACGAACACACATTTAAAACGCATTACTTACTACTCTTATAGTCCACCAAGCAATAGTTATTGATATTCTTCTCGTCCACGGGATAATAGTCCAAAGCTTCTTTTAGCAACTGGCAGAAGAGTGTATCCTCCTGCACTGGAAACTGGGAGGGTATGTTGCAATCATCGTCCGTTGGACCGTGAACAACGATCTTCTTAGCGGCCGGCACATTGGCCGTTAAGAGAATCGATGCGTCACATTGTTCCTTACGGAGAATCTGTTTCAAGTCTTTAAACATAATGCCATGGACACTATGGACAACCATCCACAAGATGGACAAAGCCGAACCAACAAGCTGCAATGTCAATAAGAAGTAAGACATTAACTTAGGGAGGACTGTGATTGTACGAAAAACTCACCTCTTGCTTGAGTTCGTTGGAAGATCTAACATAGAACATGATATAGCCTATGATGGAATTGTACAAAGCAAACGCTGCCTGCTGCGGTAGACGTGGCACAAAACGTATCAAGTGGCGGAGTAGCTTGAACATTTGATCCTGGCGATCTCGTGTCAGACGTTCAAAGACATAACGCAAAAATAGAGCCGATTCTTCGACCAGACACACCCAAATGACTTGATAGGCCACCTCATAGACAGCATTGCCGTCCGTGCCGATGGCGGCATCATCTAGGCAGCCGACAATTTGCATAACCGACGAGCAGAGTACGGACGGAAATAGGGAGTGTGAGTGGTGTAGGTGCGATGACATGCGAGTGCCGTCGATTTCCTCTTCACCCTCATGATCCTCATGTTCCATGCCTGGCTCATGGGAGGCCTGTTGACTGACCGGTATGGTGGTAATTAGGAAACTATGACGTTCCGCCCGCTGCTTGTCCCTCTGCTGACGCAAGGCATTACGTATGGCTTCGGTCTGTTGCATTTTACGGCTTTTAGTGGCGGTGACTAGAAAGTGATATTAAATGGAAATCAGTTTACGATTCTGAAATGCCTACGGTGTCTTACCTTTATAGCCCACATGACGGTCTTGGTTAAGGGTCACATCCATATCCTTGGTTTGTTGCACTGGCATCCAGGGTGGATCGACAACCGGCAGACTTTCTATGCCGATTTTAGGTGATGGCAAGGTAAACTCTATGCCCCCTGGCGGTACTTTAAACGTTACATCGTGGGCATTTTCCTCCATGCGTGGCCAGACATGGAAACGATTTTTCCACAAAACCAAATATCTGCAAAGAATCACATTAAATTCATTAGAATATTCGACCATAACAAACAGTTATCTTTCCTACCTCTGTATAGCTCCAATTCGTATATCCGGATCTTTATTCTTCAATGCCCTTTGCATAATATCAAAAGCATAATTTTGAGCCTTCACCGAACCCATGAGAAATACTGCCGCACTTGCCGATGAGGTGTCCTGATTGGTCTCAAGCAAGAGTTCCCAAGCTGCGGGCATTGCCTCTATCACCATTTCTTCGGTTAAGACCACAGCACCTTTGAGCATAGTTGCAAATGGAAAATGGAAGAGGCTTCGTATATGAAAACGTATGAATTTTAAAATGGGCGTTTCTTCCTGTTCCTTTTTCTCGCGTTCTTGTCGAAAAGCTTTAGCCAACTTTTCGGCCATTTCCAAGTCGGGATCATCACTGATGCGATCTTTGCGCGACAAACTATCCTTGCGCTTCGATGGTGATGTTTGTGTTGAACTCTGTTCGGACACTTTGCGTGCGGAACGGGGACGTTGTTGGTGGGCCTTGGAGGATGATATAACAGTAGGCTCTAGGGTAGGATGATCGGAATCGAATGTGAAACCAAATTCTTCGCCATAGACCTAAAAATATAATAAAAAATTGGTTATGTGAATATTTAGTAGAGCGGAATCATATCAATATGGTATAAAGATATCTGGACATATAGGTACTTAAACACAATAACATTTCGTCACGAATCAGAATTCAATTACCCCATGGGGAAGGTCTTTAGGGCGCTGAAAAATATGCACTCTTTAACATGGACATATGGGTACACAGAAACAGTTAAATTTTCTGACGAATCTGAATTTGAAGTAAATTTTACCATTTGAAAGGATTAGAGGCCTTGATCACTGGGCTTAATCTATGAGCCATGGGGCCCAAAACCCGTCCCCTAAAGTTCGGGGATATATGAATATACAGAAACAGTGAAATTTTCTAATAAATCCAATGTGTACCCATATTTAGGATTTGCGACAATTCGGAACTCGGACTGGCTCATATGGACCTAAAGGTCCGAAAACCGGCATCCTTCAACTATGTACATATATTAAACACGATAAAATTTCGTCACTGATCCAAATATATTAATCTTACGATTGAATAATTTTAAGTTCTTGACCCATGAGTCGAAGTTTCCTAGGGTGCTGCAAATTTGTCCTTTTAAACATGGACAAATAAATGGGTACTTAGAAACTGTGAAATTCTGTGAATAATCTGACATTAATTTTACAATTTGGCTGAATCGTAGGCCTTGGCCTACGGGTATGGTTTATGTGCCCAGAGTCCCAAATATCTTCCCGTTATGTTCAGAAATATGTGGGTTGCTATATGTGACGCGCAACATAGAAAGGGACCTAAGAGTAAAAACCAGTTTTGTTCAGGAGAGCCATTTTAAAGATTTAAATACGTGTATCTTTGGTGTACTTCACTTTCATAAAACGCGCATATCTCTGGGAGGGAACACTTTTGGGGCATGGGATCGGTCTCATTCGATGCTCAGATGTTATCCACATCAAAAAAAAAAGTGAAAATTGATTTTTTTTAACCTTTCTCTATGCGCTGTCACATATACATTTTTGGGCTAGGCAACACAAAGTGATGGGCTCAAACCAGCGCCTTTTTGACCGGCCAAAACGTCGAATTGATGGTTCATCCGCCGTACAGCCCTGACTTGGCACCCAATGACTCTTTTTATTTTCGCACATCAAGAAAAAAATGCGTGGTCAACGATTTTTGTCGCCAGAAGATTCCGTTGAAGCAATCAAAAACCATGTTTTGGGGGTGTCTTAATCGGAGTGCTTCGACAATTGGTTTGAGCGCATGCAAAAGTGTATAAATCATGCTGGAGAATACTTTGAAAAACAAAAAAACCATTTTTTTATGATAAATATTCCTATTTTTATAATTAGGCCAGAAATATATATAGCAGCCTTCGACTAAGTTTTCTGTTAAATTTTCAATTCAAAAGTATCATTTTTTATTTCAAATTTCCTTTAAACAAACACGTATATTTCACATGAAAACGTAATTTTTTGTAGTGTTCTACTGCGTACCACTGACAGAATTTTAAAGTAATATTCAATATTAAATCCTGACATGGATTTCTGTGTTATGCGGTACGCTGCGTATTTACGGCAGTATTTGCATTAACTTGCTTCCAGTGTTATGTTTACTTGTTTTATTTAAGCTTAATTTAGCATAAACCTTGTGATGAGTGTCTAAATGAACTTTGGAGTCATTTACCGACCTGTTTGCGGTTTTTTTTTAATTGTAGAGTGAAGAACTCTAGACTTGTAGAGTAGAGAACTCTAGTTTTCTAAACCGGGTAACTCTAGATCGGTAGAGTCGATTTAATTCTTATACGCGTTATTGAACGTACTACTGTCGGCCGTTCGGTGTTCACATAACTAAGAATTTGTAACCAAATTTGGTTTAAGCATCGTGAAATAGATTTTAGTTAAGGCCTCTATAACCAAACATTTCCGTTTTGACATAAGAACTTATAAAACGGATTTTAAAGTGTGATACATCGATGTTTTTGTCTCGACGAGGCCGATTTTTTTGTCTTTGAAGTCATTGAGCTCAAGCACCCCCTTCTGGTACTTACCCATCATATCTCAGTTGCTACTACCCTAATGTACCACTCTAATATCAGAAAATTAAAGCTCGCGCGGGGTGCTTGAGCTCAATGACTTCAAAGACAAAAAATCGGCCTCGTCGAGACAAAACATCGATGTATCACACTTTAAAATCCGTTTATAAATGCAGAAGTTATATAGAAAAATCTAAAAGCGCGACCCCTACGTTCGGCATAAAAAAATAAAAAAAATTTTTTTGAAACTACCTTTCAATAATACTTCATATTCGAAGGTGTACGGTGAACTTTTTTTTTTTTACTTGTAACCTGGTACGCTCTAGTGTCTACTTCCTATATTGATATTATTCTACACCTTTTCTAGTAAAAAGTGGTTCAACGTCAAGCTGATTTATGTTTGTCATTTTTCACGTTTTTGTTATCCTAGTCAGTAGATGCAAATGAAAGATAAGTATTTCATTGTTTCCTATCCGACTTTTCGTTGGAGTTTCCCAACTTCTTCAGCGAAGAATTTTATTACAATATATTATCTTCTACAATTTCACATTTAACTTAATCGTTTTTTGAACCGGAAATGAACAAACCGACAAAAAGCACAGAATATGAGTATTCAAATACAAGTGCCCTAAACTTCGGCAATTCTAATCCGATTCACTTTGAAGTGAGCAATATTAATTAGAAAGAAATTCATCTATCATGTTAATTATAAGTTATAAAAAATGTGGAAGTCCAGAATTGGGGTCAATTGGCAGTTGAAAACAAAGTTTTTCAACAATACAACACAATTTTTATTTCTTTTGGATGTACCTTCCACCATTCCATTTTCAATCGATTTTTATAATTAACAATTTACATGAAAGATGGTATTCTTATCAATTTATATTACTCATTTTTAAGTGAATCAGATAAGAAGAATTCCTGAAGTTTTAGGCAGATTAATGAAAAAAGTCAGAAAAATTCACGATATCTTGAAAACTATACGTGGTGAAGAAAAACGACCTTTAATTCGGATTCGAGAGATCATTTTACATAAGGATCAGTTGTTTTGGCTAAAGAAGAGCTCAAAAGTTTTGCAGTACAGTTTTATTACAAAAACGCGTGAAACACTTACGTTTACTTACTACTTAGTGGGGACATAAATACTGTTACACACGTTTTATGCTGTAAAATAAAAAGTACTGAATGTTTTTGGACCAAATATTTTTCAATATATTTATTGATGTATACTGTATCCAAAAAGAATCTACTTATTCGAAATGTCCGCCTGTTGCCTTTACACACGCCTTAAGTCGCACTGGCCAATCGTCAATAGCTGCACGAACCTCGTCCATTGGAAAATTGGCCACAGCTCGAACCAAAGAGGTCTTAAGAGATCCAATGTTGGGGTATCTTTTGTGACAAACCATGTCCTCTAAAACCGCCTACAATTTATAATCCAATGGGTTCAAATCTGGAGGGTCATTCTTCAGAGAAAATGAATGCTGGCAAATTGTTTTGAAACCAGGCTTGGGACGTTTTAGCCTTATGGGCCGGTGCAGAATCCTGCTGGAAAGTCCATGGCTGGTTTTGGAACAGGGAATTGTTAAGAGGCTTCACAACAGCTTCCAAACCGGTTTTTTTGGTAAACTTTGGCCGATGTTTTGACTCCTTGTTCGCAGAAATGCTGGTCAGTGACCATATCGTAAGAGACACCCCACCAAACCATAACTGAAGCTGGGTGATGAGCCTTTTCAACCCTTGGGATCAGTTCAGATGCTTCCTTAGATGACTGCGCATACACTCTATCATTTTGCTTGTTAAATATTTCCTGAACGGTAAAAAAATTTTCATCGATGAACAAAATTTTTCTGTGCAAGTTATCAGCGTGCTTCGCCAAAAGACGTTTGTATTTTTCAATCCTATTTTTTTTAAAGCTGCAGTCAATAAATGTCCGGTACGTCGTTTGAAAGCCTCAAGTCCCAAGTCTTTTTTAATGATTCGACTCATGGACTTTTGCGTGATATTCATCTCACGGGCCATGATTTTCTGTTTTCGGAGCGCATTTCTGTGAATTCTTGATAAAACGGCTTTGATGACATGCGGTGTTCGAACAGAGCGTGGGCGGCCCGACCTGTGGCGGTATTTTACATCTCCAGTCTCCTCAAACAGTTTTATGCATCGGTAGACGAACATGCGGCTAATCCCTAGTGGCCGGAGCGTTTTGAAAATATCGCTTTTTTTATTTCACACTTGAAAAGCGCTATTACAGCGATACGGTTCTCATTATCTGGCCACTCCATGATGAAAGTAGAAACAATTTTAAAATCCCGTTACAGACTAACGCTATTGAGGTTAGCTTTCAAAACCCATATGACATTAACGGGGTATGTTCAGTTCTACTATTGAAATGGGTGTGTTCAATGTTGTAACAGTATTTATGTCCCTACTAAGTATAAACTTTTCGAATACTATGGTTTGTCATGATAAAAATTTGCAAATGTATGGCATCCTCTATTTTTACACTGAAATATCGTCATTTGGTCAAATTTTAGTTTAAAAATCGTTACAATGACGATAAATCGTCAATATCAATTTTATCTTTAAAAAATCCGTCAAAATGAATTGTCAATATTGGAAGCCCTGATTGTAATAAACTAATTTCAGTCCAACAATATTTCTGTCTTGTATTATATTTATATTTCAAATCGAAGTAGCATATCGAATATGAATTTCTTAGATTGGAGAGGAATAGTAAGAAATGTTTATTGGTGGATTAAAAATTAAACCAAATTTCTTTTAATTATCCTAACATATTTTTAATTTTCTTAAATGTTTAAATAATGTTTTTGTAAATTTTTCATTACATACTTTAAGGGTTATTTATGTAAAAAAATTAGAATATTTAAAGCATAAGCAATATAACCTTCGAATACAAAATGTACTTGAGTTCCCGGTCTCGTATTGCTGCAATCTATTCTTGAATTATTCTTGAATCTTTTTTTTGATTTTATTATTGTTCCCACATAGTAACGGGAGATCCATCTCGAGGTATTTTTTTCAATAGCCTTTTTCACAGATTTCGCGTGAGTTGTGTTCAACTTTATTTTTTTCATAGTTTTTTTTCTTCTTTTTTTTTGTTATTTATTCGGTCTTTTATCATTATTAGGACTTGAGCAGTTTTTTATTCTGGTTCGGACCTTTATGTTGTTCCTTTTCAGAATCAACTTAAAAAGAAGAAATTGGTGAAACGTATTTTCTATGGTTGCCAGGCAGACTGTACAGCTGTTTCTATATCCGCCAAGGTTTTTCTTCAGCAGTCCTTGGCAGTCTTTTCAGTATTGTTTGCATTTCATCATGGAAAGAATTACACCGAAACAACGTCTCAAAATTGTGCAACTGTATAATGGAAATGAGCGTTCGGTGAGAAACTGTATTCGACCACAATTTTGTTCAGTGATGAGCACATTTCTGGCTCAACGACAATGTCAATAAACATAATTGGCGCATTTTGGCTGAAGAGCAACCATAAGAGGTTCAAGATAAGAGGCCCATAAACCATAAGAGGCCCATAAACCATAAGAGGCCCATAAACCATGGTCTGGTGCAATTTGTGATGATGGTTTGAACTGACCGTGAATGGAGCTCGCTGTCGCGACTTGATATCGGACTTTTTGCTTCCTGAAATTGAAGCCCGTAATCATGACGACATTTGGCTTTAACAGGACGGCTCCACTTGCTATACAGCTGCTCCAGCAACGGAACTATTGAGAGGTCATTACGAAGATCAGCCAATTTCACGTTTTGGGCCGGTGAGTTGGACGCCTATATCGTGTAATATTACAGCAAGAGACTTTTTTCTTTGGGGCTACGCAATGTCCAAATTTTATGTGCTGACAACCAGTTTTTGGAAGCCAACGCGTGTCATTAAAACCATACCGGTCGAATTGCTCGAACAAGTCATCCAAAATTTGACCCCCAGACTGGACACCCTGAAGCGTAGTTACGGCCAACATTTAAAGGAAATTATATTCAAAAAATTAATAGTATAAAATGTCCTTTCAAAAGAACCACAAATATTCCACATTTTATTTGATTTTTTATTTTGAAAAAAAATACCTCTAGATGGATCACCTTATATATAATAAATATCGAATAAAAAATATTAAAAATCGTCAATATTGAAAGCCCCGACTGTTATAAACACATTTCATTGCAACAATATTACAGTCTTGTATTATAACTTAAACCAAGCACTCTAAAAAACACCCTATACATTAAATTTTCTATGTTGCGTATTTTACGAAATCGTAGTATTGTTGGGAAAAATTAGGAAATTATTTTTTTTATTGTACTTTAGAGTTTATTTGTTTTTAAAAGTTTTTAAGATTTCGTTTTTAATGAGATTTTTATATACATATTTTTTTTTTGTCGTCCACGACAATATAAATATGTATATAAACATCTCATTAAAAAATAAATCTTAAAAACTTTTAAAAACAAATAAACTCTAAAGTACAATAAAAAAATAATTTCCTAATTTTTCCCAACAATACTACGATTTTGTAAAATACGCAACATAGAATATAATATTATCAATGTAAAGAGATGTCGATGCTATTTTTACTTCTACTCATAGAATAAGTTTTTATCAACTTTTCACAACTTATTTTGTTATCACATGCATTTGTTTCTTGACTTCCGTCTTTGATATTTTACAGTTTAAATAATTTCTATTTAAAAATTTCTACATATAAAAAAAACTATGCTTGCCTCCTGTGAGGATTGAACTCACGACCCCTGGTTTACGAGACCAGTGCTCTACCACTGAGCTAAAGAGGCGGGACGGCAAGCTGTCGTCTAGAAGTTTAGAAAACAAACAAATTGACATCGGCGGTGACGGCTTAAACAGTTTTTAGAACATATTTCATTTCAGTTCCTATCAGATCACTCGCTATCGAAACGCGCGCAAAGTGATTCATAAGTCACCACATACTTGTAGCGTTCTTATCAACAACACACACATGTGTGTGTGTAAGTAGGTTTGTATGTTTGTCGGTGCGTCGTCGAGACTGACACAAACACACACATGCTCATTCACCTAGGTCAGTTACCTTGTAAAGATATTGTGTTCGATTTAGGCCATTCTTTCTCTACTTTACTACGGTAATGACTCTGAAAACAAAACAGTAAACTTGAAGTCTTTTGAACTTACCTTCCGTGTCGCCTTTATTAGCCGCGTACACGAACGCATGTGCCGCTTGTAGCAGTACGGGTGACAGTAGCCCTTGTGGGAACAGTAGAAATTATAGCTGCTGATCAAATCGATGACCGCTTTAAGCCATGGCATATTTTTGGCTGTCTCATCGGTTTCATTCGAATCCGTAGGTGACTCCGGCTGTTGGTCGTCGCTTAAGATACCAGGCGAACCGTGTTCATCTTCACCGCCACTGGCAATTCCCTGCTCGGAGGTGTCACTGCGATCAGAAAGCGAAGACACTTTGCGTTTGGCTTGTATGGAATCAACACGTTTGACTAGAATTAGAACCAGTAATGGTGGGTTTGAGGGGGAAAGTTAGTGGGGGACTAAAGCGAGGGGGTATTTTACACTTACAATCGGTTTCCATGTCTTTGCCATCCTTGGTGTTGCGTCGCAATTTCAAAGATCTGCGCTTAAATGAGCCTCCGGTTGTGGTGGCGGTTCCACGTCTTAGCAGGAATGGTCTGACGGCCGAGGCTGTAGGGCGACGAGCTGAAATGGTGTTAAGACAAAACACTGATTGAGACATTAAAAAAACATAATTTATCAATCGAGAAAATGTCATTTTAATGTGATTCTCGCCATTACGGCTTTAACCTAGAGTGTCCAAATTCGTAAACCGACATTTCGGTTTTAATGTCTCAACCCAACAGTCGGTTACTTAAATATACCCACACGTAGGTTAACCCTGTTTTCTGCTGTCGAAAAATTCTTAAATTTTAGTACGAAATACATAAATATGAAAAATATTTGAGATAGATCCACCCTTCAAATGTACCGCTCGACTCAGAAACACCAGTTGATGCAATTTGACCATATCTGCCTCTCCGTCTGGTGTCTTTCTAAAGCTTGTTTTGAAACTACAGGTAGCAAATATTGTCCGAACTTGATAAAATTTGCAAAAGTTATTTGGATAACGCTGTTGACTTTTATAAAAATCGGTTAAAATTTAGATATATCTCTCACATATATGTGCAACCGATTTTATGTCTTCAGCTCTGAAAGCCACATACTACATCAAATATTAATGAAATTGGGTACAATTCATTACGACCGATCAGTAATCAGCTCAGATAAAAATGGGTCATACCAGTCCACGTTTTGATAGAGCCTTAGTGCACAGATCTCTCTTGATATAACATACAACCGCTCTAGACATTCGTTTTAATAACGATTTTAATCAAATTTGGTACCGATTAAAAAAATACAATTTTTCCAATTTGGCTATATTTGGGCGACGGTCCCCATATGGGTACCAAAAACACAAATTCATATATGACCCTATTTTTAAAATCTGGGTAAATTTAGATAAAAGAAAATATTTTCCATTCTTAGGTAAAGGGCTAAAACCGGAATGTAGGTTAATGCTAGTTTTTTTAATTAAAAAAAAAAACACGGTTTTAAAAAATTCCAAAATGCCGGGTTTCGGAAAACACAGTTTTTTTTAAATCCGGAGTACTGAAACATGTTGAACTGTCATTTCATGTCTGACGAGGCCCATTTCGACAACAAACAAAATTGTCGAATATGGAGAGCTTCTAACCCACAGATACTCCATGAGACTGAATTGCATACACTTCGTGTCACAGTGTGGTGTGCAGTTTTATCACGCTGCTTTGTTACACCGTTACGATTACTGGAGACCGTTACTTGAGCAAGTTGAGACAGTTTTTCTATCCAGAATTACGTCGAATGAGAATTTCTTTTAACTCTGTGTGGTTTCAGCAAGATGGTGCAACTCCTCACATAGTCCGGTCTGTAATGACAGAATTGCGACGAAAATTTCCCAATAAGCTGATATCCAGAAACTCCACATTCCGTTGGCCCCAGGTCGCCTGACCTTACTGCACCTGACTGTTTCTCCTGAGGTTATTGCAAACAGGAATCCTACTCATCAAAAATCAAATTTGAATGAACTAAAGCAATCCATTCGAGAAACATTCCTATCTCAACTCTCCAAGCAGTAATTAACAACTTTTTGGTAAGATGCCACACTTGCATTAGCGAGCAAGAAGGTCATTTAAATTTCCTTATATTTAAAACTTATTAAGCTATATTTAATAAAATTGAATGAGCTTTAATATGACTAAATAAATTTATTCCATACACCGAAAAACAATTATTTGAGTTTCTTAATGTAGCAATATTCATCAGCCATCCTGTATTCTGACCATCCGCGAGAACAGACGTATGTTTCTGGTACGACCTCGTAACATATGACTACTTCCAGTTCTAGCTCTACACACTCTGACTGGTAGCATCAGGTTAAATAAAACATAAAAACTTAAAAACATTGAATTCTTCTTTTGGTCTTCATAGTGATTGGGGTTTTCAGAGGTAGCTTACATGGGCAACGCTCATGTCATTTTTAATGATCAACAACTGAACGTTTTACGCAGAAGAAGATACCCATGCCTCATCTTAGGGTGATGGCAGAGTGCGCGCTCAAAGCCGAGCGGAGCTGAGCCGAGCTGAAAGCTGATTAAATTCTTAAAACTGTATCCATACAAATTAGTACAAATCGGCGTCGGGATGGCTGATTGCGCGCCGAGCCAAGCTAAAAGCCGATTGAATGGAATAAAACTGTTTTAAAGCGTTTTTCGTGCGTATATTTGATTTATGTGTAAAGATTCAAATTGTTTGTAATTTGTAAACAGTTCTTGACGTTTTGATACTGTTGAAATAATTCTCTCTGTTTTGTTTGACAAATTTTTCGTTTTTATATTTCCATTATTATATTTATTAATTAATCACATTATTGATTAACCCAAATTTTGACTAACAAATAATAACTACATAATAAAAATCATAAATAAAAAAATATAAAAAACACACAGCAAAAACAGTGCAGATTCAGCGCCGATTTCAGCATTCACTCTCTTATCCCCAAATTTCATATAAGCATGAAATAAGTTCAGCTCGTATCGGCTCCGCTTTGAGCGCGCAGCAAAATGATCCTTGGAGGACTGCTCAAGAAAACATATTTTAATGTTGGTATATTGTTGGGATAACTCAGGATTTCACAGTTTTCAGAAAGACGAAGAAGTGTGAAAGTCTAGGGTGATCCATCTAGAGGTATTTTTTCAGAACAAAAAAAAAAATATAAAAATTCAAATCAAGTGTGGAATCTTTATTGGTAATTTGAAAGGACATTTTATGGCATTTATTTTTTGAAAATAATTACTCTCAAATGTTGACAACTGTATTGCAAATGAGCGTTCGGTGAGTTCGGTGACCAAAATTTTGTTCTGTAATGAGGCCCATTTCTGGCTCAACGACAAAGTCAATAAACAAATTTGCCGAGTTTGGGCTGAAGAGCAACAAGAAGCTGTTCAAGTGGTGCCATTATACCCAAAGAAAACCACGGTTTGGTGCGGTTTATAAGCGGGTGGAATCATTGGTGCATATTTTTTCAAAAAAGAGGATGGCCGGAACGTAACAATGAATGGTGCTCGCTATCGCACCATGATATCGATCTTTATGATATCTGAAATTGAAGGACGGTGCCACTTGCCATACAGCTGCTCAAACAATGGATCTATTGAGAGGTTATTTCGAAAAGCAGCTAATTTCACGTTTTTGACAGGCGAGTTGGCCGCCTAGATCGAGTAATATCACACCTTTACACATTTTTCTTTGGGGTAACGTAAAATCCAAAGTCTATGCTGACAAACCAGCTACGATTCAGGTTTTGGAAGCCAACATTACGCGTGTCATTAAAGCCATACCGATCGAAATGCTTGAACGAGTCATTCAAAATTGGAACCCATTTATGGAAACACTGAGGCGTAGTTGCGGCCAACATTTGAAGGAAATTGTATTCAAAAAATAAATGCCATAAAATGTCGTTTCAAGTTATCAATAAAGATTCCACACTTGATTTGAATTCTTATATTTTTTTGTTCTAAAAAAATACCTCTTGATGCATCTCCCTATATAATACAGCCGAACCTGGATAAGTGGGAATACTCTATAAGTGGAACAGTTTTTGCGGTCCCTGCACACTTCGAACAATAAAAAAAAACTCTTTACGCAGGAGTTTGAACCTCTTTAAGTGGGATTTTTTAGAATTCACCTTTATAAGTGAACATTTTAACTCCTTTATCTCTATGAGAGGGATTTCCCTTTTCATGCTGTACCTCCAAAATTAATGTTTTTGTAATTTTTCTCTATTCTCTCTTGTTTTTTATTTAAGGGACTGTTTGTGGAGTGCGACGCAGGGGTGCCAGGTTTGGCTATTTCTCGCGGTGATTTGGCAATTGTCCTGATGGATTTTATGAAAATGCTCCAATGAACTTTTTAAGGACTTAATAAAAAAGAAGCTTACTCTAAAACGCCTAAAGTCTCGATTTTATGTTGTCAATTTTAAAACTTTTTCTCATATCCGATTGAATGACTCCGGTCTAGGCATGCATTTTTGTACCTTTCATCATAGAGAAGAGACGCTAAGATACGAATATTGGTAATAGTATCACTGCGGTTATAGTTTGGCTATTTTTTTTTTTTTACAAACACTTTAGCGACAGAGACCAACAAAAGCTGACAACACTGGTGCGAGGTTGCGGGCGCTCGTTAAAAAATACAACTTGAGTTATTGTTTCTACATCCAATAAACAGAATTTAAGAAAATATCTCACAAAAACTGTCTTTTTCTATTAAAATAAACAAGCTTTACCTTTTAAGTTGGATAATGTTCAAATTGACTGGATAAGTGGGAAACCTCTTTAAGTGGGAATAATCAGGCGGTCCCTTGCGATTCCACTTATCCAGGTACGACTGTAGTTTGTTCTTAGGACATTTATTAGAACCTACTCTAGAGGTTGTTCAAAATCTTATAAATGCTACTATAGAAGAAACGGATATAAGAACTTCTCATACTAGTATAAAAACCTGCATATGTGACCTTCTTCGAGAAAAGGGACCTAGTGTGTGAAAATAAAGTTTTGAGAAAAACGCATTTAAAGTTTATAACGCATTATCACTGTGAACATACCTTCAGTTGGGAGATGGGATTTGGTATGGTTAGTTATGATAGGGTGCCGACTTTAGTGACGTCATGCTTATGTGGTGATGTATTTTTTCCGCTTTTAGTGGACAATACCTTTGCTATTGTTGCTACCAAACGAATTACCTCCGCTTATTCGTTACCGTTAATCGTTAGATCGCAAATGGTACTTTTATGAGAATGTCAGGGTCTTATGTCTGATTCACAAAAACAGGATTTTGTAGCTCCTAAGCCGAGTGAACCCAAAGCGAAAAATAATCGAAAAATAAATCTAAACCTGCCAGCAAGAAAAAACAAGTAAAAATGTTAAGTTTGGCTGTGCCGAACTTTGGATACCCTCCACCAGGTTCCCAAATAAAACCAAATTTGGTGCGGAAGTGTGTTCTATATAGAAATCTTTATGTGTAAAATTTCATTTCGATAGGTCAAGTTTGTGGTGAGTTATCGTCATATTATTTCTCAAAGCCCATGAGACCGTTTGTGTGGGAGGTACCAGTAGGACTTTTCCGATCTCAACAGAATTTGGCGCAGAGGTGTGTTCTATATAAAAATCTTTATGTAGAAAATTTCATCTTGATAGGTCAAGTTTGTAGTGAGTTATTGTCATATTATTTTTCAAGGCCCATGAGACCGTTTGTGTGGGAGGTACCAGTAGGGCCTTTCCGATCTTAGCCAGATTTAGCGCAAAAGTCTGTTCTACATATTAATTTTTATGCCGAAAATTTCATTTCGGTAGGTCAAGTGTGTTGTGAGTTATTGTCATATTATTTTTCAAGACCCATGAGACCGTTAGTGTGGGAGGTACCAGTAGGACTTTTCCGATCTCAACCGAATTCAGCATAGAAGTGTGTTGTATATAGAAATCTTGATGTGTAAAATTTCATAGGTCATGTTTGTGGTGAGTTATAGTCATATTATTTCTCAAGGCCCATAAGGCCGTTTGTATGGGAGGTACAAGAAGTGGTGGCCCAATTTTTTACATAGATGATTGCGCCTATAAAGAGATTATTATTTGCAAAATTTCAGTGATTTTGCAAGAAACTGGACGGATATTTCCAAATAAAAAACTATTTTTTATGAGGTAGTGTCGGTTGAGGGTCTCCAACACCAACTTCCCGTAGATCTGTATAGCCCATTGTCAATACCAACCATGCTAGGTTAACTACACATGTTTATGCCAAATTTCAGCTCCCTAGCTGTTTTTATGCAGGCTCTATCTTGTTTTCAACAGAAGGACAGCCGGACAACATGGCTAGATCGTCTTAGAATTTTACGAGGATCAAGAATGACTCCGGTCTAGGCATGCATTTTTGTACCTTCCATCATAGAGAAGAGACGCTAAGATACGAGTATTGGTAATAGTATCACTGCGGTTATAGTTTGGCTATTTTTTTTTTTGATAATTTTGACAAACACTTTAGCGACAGAGACCAACAAAAGCTGACAACACTGGTGCGAGGTTGCGAGCGCTCGGTAAAAAATACAACTTGAGTTATTGTTTCTACATCCAATAAACATAATTTAAGAATATATCTCACAAAAACTGTCTTTTTCTATTAAAATAAGCAAGCTTTACCTTTTAAGTTGGATAATGTTCAAATTGACTGGATAAGTGGGAAACCTCTTTAAGTGGGAATAATCAGGCGGTCCCTTGCCAATCCACTTATCCAGGTACGACTGTAGTTTGTTCTTAGGACATTTATTAGAACCTACTCTAGAGGTTGTTCAAAATCTTATAAATGCTACTATAGAAGAAACGGATATAAGAACTTCTCATAC
Organism: Hydrotaea diabolus; assembly: GCA_963513945.1. Classification (NCBI taxonomy): domain Eukaryota; kingdom Metazoa; phylum Arthropoda; class Insecta; order Diptera; family Muscidae; genus Hydrotaea; species Hydrotaea diabolus. Next base: position 161,927,558 of record OY740716.1, read on the forward strand.
TAGTATAAAAACCTGCATATGTGACCTTCTTCGAGAAAAGGGACCTAGTGTGTGAAAATAAAGTTTTGAGAAGAACGCATTAAAGTTTCATAACGCATTATCACTGTGAACATACCTTCAGTTGGGAGATGGGATTTGGTATGGTTAGTTATGATAGGGTGCCGACTTTAGTGACGTCATGCTTATGTGGTGATGTATTTTTTCCGCTTTTAGTGGACAATACCTTTGTATTGTTGCTACCAAACGAATTACCTCCGCTAATTCGTTACCGTTAATCGTTAGATCGCAAATGGTACTTTTATGAGAATGTCAGGGTCTTATGTCTGATTCACAAAAACGGGATTTTGTAGCTCCTAAACCGAGTGAACCCAAAGCGAAAAATAATCGAAAAATAAATCTTAACCTGCCAGCAAGAAAAAACAAGTAAAAATGTTAAGTTTGGCTGTGCCGAACTTTGGATACCCTCCACCAGATTCCCAAATAAAACCAAATTTGGTGCGGAAGTGTGTTCTATATAGAAATCTTTATGTGTAAAATTTCATTTCGATAGGTCAAGTTTGTGGTGAGTTATAGTCATATTATTTCTCAAGGCCCATAAGGCCGTTTGTATGGGAGGTACAAGAAATGGTGGCCCAATTTTGTACATAGATGATTGCGCCTATAAAGAGATTATTATTTGCAAAATTTCAGTGATTTTGCTCAAGAAACTGGACGGATATTTCCAAATAAAAAACTAATTTTTATGAGGTAGTGTACCGTAGATCTGTATAGCCCATTGTCAATACCAACCATGCTAGGTTAACTACACATGTTTGTGCCAAATTTCAGCTCCCTAGCTGTTTTTATGCAAGCTCTATCTTGTTTTCAACAGAAGGACAGCCGGACAACATGGCTAGATCGTCTTAGAATTTTACGAGGATCAAGAATATATATACTTTGTTGGGTCTTCGATGTTACAGACAGAATGACAAAACTAATATACCCTCCATTGTATGGTGGAGGGTATAAAAATGAAGCACCGGATCATGAGAAAAAAAGCTAAAGTCAAAGCGCCGAAAAAAGAAAAAACTGAAATTGTCCAACGAAAGAAAATCGAAGTACCAGATCACGAAACTTCAAAAAAAAAGTTCAAACTCCAAAAAAATTCTAAACTGACGAAAATAAATCAATTAAAAACCACAAAATCCAAAGAAGTAAAGTGTTAAAGGCTTTCCTCATTTTTATCGATTTTCCCAAGTTAGTTTTGTACGTTTTTATGGGGTAAATAAATTTTTATCGGAAATCTAACTCATTTCATCTTATTCTACACCCTTTAAGGTACCAGAATCCACTCTTAAGCCAAACCCGTTTTTTGACACAGTAGGTCCCTTTTCTCGGAGAAGGTCACATATAAGAAATGTTTGTCAAACTTTGTGAATTAAAGAAAGAATCTTGTCTGAGCTTCTTGGCTTTCTTCTATTCGCTATCTACTGTAGAGGAAATACTCAAACTATAAAAAGTTAAAGCGAACAGATACAGCAAAGATGACTATCCAACAGGAATAATATACATAGGAACAATAAGGAGTCGCCTCGTCTCCTTATTAGGAGTCGCCCATCACCTTATCAGGAGTCGTCCCTTGCCTATGAATACTTAGCATGTTGCTAATATTTTATAGTTATACACCGTAGATAAAGGATATATGAGGATATAAGAATATATGAGGACATAAGAACATCGTTTATAAGATAAAGCGAATTAAAGAAATGTTTGCATAACACCGTGTAATTGTTTATAACTGTTTTAAATTGCTTGGAAAAAACGCTTCTAAGCAAAAACTTGTTGCATTTCTTGACTTTCTTATATCCGTTATGTACTGTAAGCAAGATTTTTGTTTTGCGATTTTTTTCTCATTATAAAAAATGTTATTATGTTACTTACTGTAGTTATAGTTTTTTTGGTTTTACCTAATGAACCGAACTCTTAACATATCAAAAATCATCGCTCACCTTCTTCTCCTTCCTTTGTCAAAGTTGTATTGCTGCTATTCTCCGATTCATTGTCCGGCTCATGCAAAACAAACGATATCTTCCTTTCCGTCTGACCGCCGGTTACATCATTGCCCGCCGCAATAGACTGAAGACTTTGTGCTGATGTCTGTGAATGGCCCATTGAGCTAAGGGCCATGGACCAACGACGATTGGCTTCCCTATACACTTTTTCCCAGGGGGCTGGCTTATCTTTGTGCAGCAACTTGGAAGCTTTGGGTAAAGTTACATAGATGTCTCGCAGGAAGGCCGTAATCTCGAAGAGTAGAACACAGGCAATCAATTTTAGGGCGTGAGGGCAATCGTTGCCATGCGGATTAACAGATGCCTCATCGAGGAAATCCTCTTCTTCGTCTTGTTGTAAAATTTCACGTTGCTTTTCCGGATCGGTAAGGCTGGCATTGACATTTTCATATTGCAGGCGTTCGGTGAAAAGAATTTCCTCCAGGCGAGCTCCCAGCATTTCAGCCCACTGCAATTTAAACAAAATTGGATTAGAGAAACGTTTCTGATAAACGCCTATTCTTATTTTACCTGATGGAACATTTTTCCCGCCGCTCTCTGTAAGATATGTGTGCGTCGTGAACTGGTCGTACCCATTTGCTGTTTAATTTGACTGGCATTTATATTAGCGCCCGAGGGCCTGTAGCCCGAAACATTTTGTTTCATCCATGTCGGCCATTGACCCTTGTTGCACAAGTGAACAAAATGTGCACACTCCAAGAGAAATGTGGCCCGAGTCACCAAGGGAGCTTGAGGCTAAAAAATGGCTTAGTTTAAATGTCTGCTCAAATGTCTCATGCATGTATATAAAAGCTTACCAAATCCAAAACAGCCGCCACCAATTGGGGATCTGGAAATGAACCAGGCGCACATGTTTCCAAAAGGAATGACAAGCGCAACATGCCCAATCTCACCGGTTCCAGCGGTATTAGCTTTCTTTCCTTCAATACAACCACCTCCGATTCTCGGGGACCGTCGCACATATCCGAAGAGCTGCGACGACTATAGTCTGCGGTCTCCTCTATGCCACCCTGCTTTTTCTTACCCTTAACAATGCCACCAAAACGATTTAGTCTTCTCTCTACTCGACGCTTGGCCCTTTGTATGGAACGTCCAATGCCTTCACTAGAGCGCCCTCTTTGGATTTTCAACGATGGATGCCGTACAAATGTCGTTGACATTTCGGGATTCAAGGAGCCAATTTCTAAATCGATCGATGTTGCTTCCTTGGGTGTACCCTTGAACCAACGCACCAAACCGCTCAGACGACCCAGTGAGTTACGTTCCGAACTTGAAGTAGAATCTGAGAGCAATTGTCTTTCACTGTGGCGTGGGGTCAAGGTTGGCCTTATGCCCGTGGTACGTCGGCGGAAGTTGCTTAGCGGAGATTGGCTGGTTTTGTAGTGCTCATCGCATGGCTCGGTTTCGAGGAGACTCTGCGTGAAGTAGAACTGATTTTAGGTGTTTAATGTTTGAAGCCTGCGAGACTTACCACTGCACATGCGGAAGAGGTGCTGCGCTTTTTGAGCAATAGGCGCCTTTGGGAGCGATTATCGTCGTTCTGTACACTTTGTGCCACATCAGCTTGGGGAATGTGTCTGGAATATTTGTAAAATAAAGCAGTTTGAATAAAATTGAGAGTTTGACAGATAAGGCGTATTTTTAAATATGTCGCTCATTGCACAATAACACAGGCAGTGACATTCCAGTAAACCACATTTGCCGACAATGTCAGATATCAGACAATTCTGAACAATCTCTGAACTCTATCGAGAATTTTACCGAAATAGTTAGGAATTCTGTTCGGTTTGTCAGAGGAGTTTTTTTTCAGAGAAGTACTAAGTAGGGACATAAATACTGTTACAACATTGAACACACCCATTTCAATAGTAGAACTGAACATACCCCGTTAATGTCATATGGGGTTTGAAAGCTAACCTCAAAAGCGTCAACTTTCATCATGGAGTGGTCAGATAAGTAGAACCGTATCGCTGTAATAGCGCTTATGAAGTATGAAATAAAAAAAGCTATATTTTCAAAACGCTCCGGCCACTAGGGATTAGCAGCATGTTCGTCTACCGATGCATAAAACTGTTTGAGGAGACTGGAGATGTAAAAGAACGCCACAGGTCGGGCCACCCACGATTCGTTCGAACACCGCATGTCATCAAAGCCGTTAAATCAAGAATTCACAGAAATCCGCTCCGAAAACAGAAAATCATGGCCCGTGAGATGAATATCACGCAAAAGTCTATGAGTCGAATCATTAAAAAAGACTTGGGACTTGGGGCTTTCAAACGACGTACCGGACATTTATTGACTGCAGCTTTAAAAAAAATAGTATTGAAAAATGCAAACGTCTTTTGGTGAAGCACGCTGATAACTTGCACAGAAAAATTTTGTTCACCGATCGTTTTTACCGTTTAGGAAAAATTTAACAAGCAAAATGAGAGTGTATGCGCGGTCATTTAAGGAAGCATTTGAACTGATTCCAAGGGTGAAAAAAGGTCATCACCCAGCTTCAGTCATTTTTTGGTGGGGTGTCTCTGACGTTTACGCCAAAGTTTACCAAGAAACCGCATTTAAAGCTGTTGTGAAGCCTCTTAACAATTCCCTGTTCCAAAACCAGCCATGGACTTTCCAGCTGGATTCTGCGCCGGTCCGTAAGGCTAGAACGTCCCAGGCCTGGCTTCGAAACAATTTACCAGCGTTCATTTCCTCTGAAGTATGGCCCTCAGGTAGTCCAGATTTGAACCCATTGGATTACAAATTGTGGATGGTTTTAGAGGACAAGGTTTGTCACAAAAGATACCCTAACATTGGATCTCTTAAGACTGCTTTGGTTCAAGCTGTAGCAAAATTTCCAATGGACGAGGTTCGTGCAGCTATTGACGATTGGCCAGTGCGACTTAAGGCGTGTGTAAAGGCAAAAGGCGGACATTTCGAATAAGTAGATTATTTTTGGATCATCAATAAATATATTAAAAAATATTTGGTCCAAAAACATTCAGTACTTTTTATTTTACAGCATAAAACGTGTGTAACAGTATTTACGCCCCTACTAAGTAGTTTAGAATTCGTGTCAACCCTCTCTTATGTTTTTTGTTACAAACTCGGTAAAAATTCTGATCCTAATTCGGAACATTTTGCCGACTTTCGTACAGAATTCTTACCGAATTTTAAACGTTTGGTTTGCTGGGATGATACAATAACGAAGGTAGTATTATGCAAAAGGGCAAATTTTATAAACTTTTAGCGTAATGAAGCTGGTATCTGGAATATATGATACTGGCATGGGTCGAAACGCGTGCCAGAGGAAAATTGGGCGGTGTTACGTCCCCTTTAGAAAATCGCAATTATGGCCAAACTAATAGACCGATCGTTATAAAATTTTAACAGAATGGTACCAATGACTATTCAAGACTAATTTATATTAAAAGTGGAAAAGTGGGCGTGGCATGGCCCATACAACCCTAAACTTATAAAGACAATATCTCATGAACTGTAGCAGATATGACGATGATATTTGGTACATACTCGTATCATAATGGCATGGATCTGGAAAAGTGAGCGGTGACACTCCCCCTATCAATCGCATTTACGGCCAACGTAATAGACCGATCGTTATACAAGTATAATGTAAACAGAATGAAAGCAATGATTATCATATTATAGATTATATTGCGTTAAAATGGACAAAAGACTACTTCCACGAACAACTTTCGTTGGATTTGGCTCGTCTTCGAAGACCCATGCGGTCGATTGCTGTCTTGTTTCGGGCTTATACGCATAGATCCATGATTCGTCCCATGTGACGATCTTATTAACGTCTTTGAAACAACGCAAAATTTCTTTGCACCAATTGACACTAGCCTTTTTTTGAGCGATTGTCAAATTGTGCGGGATCCAACGAGAACAATCCTTTTTTACGGCCAGGTATTCATGCAATATCGAATGTATGTTGGTGGAAGAAATGCCCAAGGATGCTTCTATCTCACACACGGCATCAATGTTCTCTGGCACAACGGCCGTTTTTGGACGACCTTCGTCTTTGAGCGAGCGTCGACACGGTTGAATTCATTAAACCAGTTTTTCACAGTGCTGTAGGATGGTGCTTCATCACCATACAAAGATTTAAGTTCATCGATGCACTCTTGTCGTGATAATCCACGTCGAAAGTTGTGAAAAATGATTGCACGAAAATGTTCACGAGCTAATTCCATTTTTTGCCAAATTGATTTCTTCAAGTCACTGTAAACAACACAAATGTTGGTCGTACGTCATAACGTTTTGAGTACATTTACGCTAAAAAAAATGCCAAACTTTCCAATGGAAATGTCAGATGACACCAGGTAACACTTAGTGTTGCATAGGCCAGAAATATATATAACAACCCTCGTACTTTGGCTACAAATCAAATGACTTATACGGGCGTCTCATTTGAAGTACATACTCAGAATTACCCTTTGCGTATAATCTTCGAACTGTGCGTAGAGCAATATTCGTTGGTGTAAATGATATTGCACTATGAAGACATTTGATTTGTAGCCGAATTAATCTGCTGAAGAAAAACATCGGCGGGTATAAAAACTGCTGTACAGTCTGCCTGGCAATCTAGTCAATACATTTCACTAATTTTCACGGTGAAAAGAAACAACCACATTAAAATCTGTTAAAGTCATAATAATGATAAAAGACCGAATCAATGCAAACAAAACAAAAAATTATAATTAGAAAGTATTGATTTTTTGAGATCATTTTTCATATAAACTTACCTTATAACTCGTGTTGTCTGCGCTGTGGGTCCCTTCTTATGTGGACGCGGTGTCACTGTCAATATGCCACTAAGAGCGACCAAACGGAATGGACCACCATGGGCCCCCTTGACGTACGTGATCAGCTGTCGTATGTCACTGTATAAACTGACGTTTTCCACCGATTTCAATTCCTTGGATGCATTGACAAAACGAGTAACTAGCGGCTTGAAAACGGCCGCAATCACTTGAGCTTCCGGGCCGCCACTGAGACCACCGCTGAAATTGGTTGAATAGCCACCTTGACCGCCTGATGAGGATACACCATTGCCAAGATCGGTGTTAGGATTTTTAAAGGCACTCGTGCGTTTATGAGCTATGTGTGTTTTTGTTTTTTTTGTTGCATTTTTACAGATAGTGTTGTTGTGGTTTTTTTTATTGAAACCGATAGATATTGACAGAGCAGATAGACAGAGAGAGAGTGAGAGAGAAAGAAAGAAAGACAGGGTGTGTGTTTGTGTGGGTGTTTTCAAAACAAACAGTTGCGTTAACGGACAGTGTGGTTCAAAAGATGGGGGTGGAGGGCAAAACAATCAAAAGAAACGGAATACGTTTAACGGGATTCACCAAACGAAATATCTCCTATGCTAGATACACACAAGGCTACCGTTGCAGCAACACAACCATGTTGAAGTAAACGTTGCTTCGAGCGTAGCTGTGTTGCCACGTGTTTTGTGAACAAAAAAATAAAAATTGCTGCAACACGTTTCTCTTGGCGGTTGCCTCGTGTGAACCTGGCATTATATGTAGATGTAATAAGCAAAGAACAAACTTCATACGAAATTAAATACATGCTATTTTTATTCTTTAAGTGTTATATGAAATATATTTTACGTAGCTATTTATGTGGCTACACCGAAAGAATTCGCTTCGTAGTGTTAAAGGTTTAGTCTTAAATTAATGAACAACTTAAAAGCACTACAACAGTTAAGAGTAAGTATAGTTTTATGGACATTCAATATAATATAATGATACAATTTGACACAGTTTATTTCAAGCGATCAGCAGCTAGCTTGATCAAAATAGTTCATATAAGTCAATGTTTTGATATAGCCGCAGTACAAGGGTCTCCTCCGATTTTACATATCCTAAATGGCTCCCCACAGAAAATAATCCAAAGGGCTCAAATCACAGCTTCGAAACGGCCAATTGACATTACAACTTCCGCTGACTATTCGGGTTTCAAAAATAGTGCGAAATATATATTTTTGCGTTGGCTGTGTGTCATGTGGTCCCGTCTTGTTGAAACCAAATGTCGTCCATTTCATTCTCTTGAATTTTTCTTTTTCAAAGAAAAATGGCCTAATGATGCCGCCAGCCCAAAATCCACACTAATCAGTGACTCGTTGTGGATGCATTGGCTTTTCAATACGAGGACTGCTATATAAATTTCTGGCCTAATAATGATAATGCGAATATTTATTATCAAAAATGATTTTATTGTTTTTCAAAGTATTCTCCAGCATGATTTATACACTTTTGCCTGCGCTCAAACCAATTGTAGAAGCACTTTTTCCACTCCGATTGAGACACGTCCAAAACATGGTTTTTTAACGCTTCAACAGCATTTGCTTCGAAGTGCTTCTTCCACGAACAACTTTTGTTGGATTTCGCTCGTCTTTGAAGACCCACACGGTCGATAGCTGCTTTGTTACGGGCTCATGCCCATAGATCCATAATTCGTTTTTTACGGCCAGGCGTTCGTGCAATATCGAATGTATGCTGGTAGAAGAAATGCCCAAAGATGCCTCTTTCTCACGGTATGTCACATGCCGATCTTGCATTATCAGTTCACACAAGGCATCAATGTTCTCTGGCACAACGGCCGTTTTTGGATGACCGTCGTCTTTGAGCGAGCGTCGGCCACGATTGAATTCATTTAACCAGTGTTTCACAGTGCTATACATTGGTGCTTCATCGCCATACAAAGAATTTAGATCAACGATGCACTCTTGTCGTGATAATCCACGTCGAATGTTGCGAAAAATGATCGCACGAAAATGTTCACCAGTTTTCCATTTTTATGCCAAATTAATTTTTTTAAGTCTCTGTAAACAACACAAATGATGGTCGTACGTCAAAACGTTCTGAGTACTTTTATGCTAAAAACTGTCAAACTTTCCAATGGAAATGTCAGATGGCGCATTTAGTGTTGCCTAGGCCAGAAATATATATAGCAAGCCTCGTAGTCACGTGTGGGTTCTCTTATACCCATATGCGGCAATTTTGCTTTTTGACATAGCCACCGAGATGTAAATGAGCTTCATCTGAAAACGCGATTGTGCGGTAAAATTGTTCAGCTCCTGCCAAACAATCTTTAGCACATTGGGCGAAGCGAAAACACATCGGATGGTGTTCCATTATTAAATAACAAAGTTCAATATTTCCAATAAAACCAGAAATTTGAAAACATTATCAGTACTTTTATTTTACAGCCGATTCAAACTTTTTAAATGACTCCCTATATTAATAGCATATGGCATCATTCAATTATACGGAACAGCTTTAGACTGTACTATGGATCTGAGAAGTCCAATATTTAATGAACGCCGCATAGATTCGGCTAAATTTGAGGCTAGTAGCCCGTTTCTGTAACTCGTGCCGAACGCAGTTTGACGTCAGGCTGACGTCATTCTCATCTTTACTGTTTTTGTAAAAAAAAAATGGCCGATCCCTACTCCATTCACTCGATTCAAATCGGTAATATGACATTTGTTACGATTCTACTCCAATAGGAATCACTTGTGTTTCTGTAAGAAAAGTGACTCAACTCGAAATCGAACATTTTCTTACTGACTGTAAGCCAATTGTTACAGTGTTGTTGCAACTATAAGAGAGCAAGTAATCATATATGTATAACTTTTTAAACCAAATACAATTTAATTGATGTAATTTTATACAAATAAATATTTTATTTAAAAAAATATGGTCTGATTGTATTTCCGCGATATTAATTGTGTTTGAAATTTTTTAACAAAATATAAACATTTAAGATGATATTGTGTTGAAATTTACGGCAATTCATGAACCGGTTTCAACGAAATCGGTATGGTAATGCAAAATAAACCGAGTGCAAATGTTTGTTTACTTTCAATTTACATCACCAACTGTCAGCCTATGTATTTAATTGCTTGTTTTTCATTTGTTTGCAAATTTTTACCAAAATGAGTGAGAAGGAGAGTAAAAGTTATGTCGTATACATATTTTTACCAAAATAAGTGAGAAGGAGAGTAATAGTTATTTTGTTTAAATATATCGGGCAATCCATTGCATATTTTTACCAAAATTAAATATATCGGGTAATCCATCTTGAGGTATTTTTTCAAAGCCTTTTTTCACAGATTTCGCGTTGAGTTGTTTTCAACTTTATTTTTTTTCCTTTCAGTATTGTTTGCCATTTCATCATGGAAAAAGTTACACCGAAACAACGTCTCAAAATTGTGCAATTGTATCATGGAAATGAGCGTTCGGTGAGAAACTGTTTTCGACCCCAATTTTGTTCAGTGATGAGGCACATTTCTGGCTCAACGACAACGCCAATAAACATAATTGCCGCATTTTGGCTAAATAGCTACCATAAGAGGTTCAAGAGGTGCCATTATACCCAGATAAAACCACGGTCTGGTGCGGTTTATGGGCTGGTGGAATAATCGGTTCATATATTTTCAAAAATGATGATGGTCGGAACGTAACCGCGAATGGAGCTCGCTGTCGCGCCTTGATATCGGACTTTTTGCTTCCTGAAATTTAAGCCCGTAGTCTTGAAATTTGGATTTACAAGGACGGCTCCACTTGCCATACAGCTGCTCAAGCAATGGATCTATTAAGAGGTAATTACGAAGAGCAGACAATTTCACGTTGTGGGCCAGTGAGTTGGCCGCCTAGATCGTGCAATATCACAGCTATAGACTTATTTCTTTGGGGCTACTCAGAGTCCAAATTCTGTGCTGACAATCCAGCTACGATTAAGTTTTTGGAAGCAAACATTACGCGTGTCATTAAAGCCATACCGGTCGAAATGCCCGAACAACTCATCCAAAATCGGACCCCCAGAATGGACATCCTGAAGCGTAGTTGCGGTCAACATTTAAAGGAAATTATATTCAAAAAATAAATGGCTTAAAATGTCCTTTCAAAAGAACCACAAATATTCCACATTTTATTTGTTGTTTTGATTTTTTTTAGTTTGAAAAAATACCGTAAGATTGATCACCTGATATAAGTTATATTAAAATAGCAGTGTTTTTAATACAAAATGTTTGTACATGAACGCAAATGTAAATAAACAGCTGCTTGTCATCTATTTCATTTCTTACCGTTTCTTTCCGATTTGTGTTTCTTTCCATCACTGACCGAATTTATATCAATTTCAACGTACAGAAACAACGATTATCATGAAATTGGTAACTTTCAATCGAGTCGGTGAGACGTCACATAAATCGGTAACTAACCGATTTACTTACAGACACGGGCTACAGGAATAGTTTGACTTTGAGGGCATCAATCGATTTTGGCTTATTCGCTTAGACCTGTCACGTCCAAAACACCCCCACAAAAAAGTTTAGTGGGGCTTCTGAGTCGCCATGGTGTGATGGTTATGATGGACTACTCGTATTACACACATGGGTAGACCCAGGTTGTAATACGAGTAAGAGATCCATTTGCACTTCGGAGAGGGCTCACTGATTTGATGAAAGACCTATGGTAATACCTATTGGGATGTTGAGGGTAGTAAGCGGCATAATGCCAAAACAAAATATAAGTACAACATTTCATTCTACTAGAAATCGGATTAATTTTCTGGTACTTAGGAGAGCGCTAGTGAACTTCGTCGTCCATTTTAAGTAATTCGGGTAAAGTAGCTGGCTACACTGACATTCGGCAAGAGTGGCGAAATTTCAGTTGATATTTTTAGTAGCATCATTCTAATTTTCGCTTCTCAGCAGATTTTCATATCTTTAAAAATTCTGCTTTTGCAGAGGTTAACGAAACTAGATTATACAGTAAGACCTCGTTAATCCGATAATTCATTGCAAACCATAATTCGGAGTATTGCATACTTTCGCCTTTTCCTTGTGTTCAAACGAACTCTCTATACATAGTTACTACAATAATTTTGTATGCTACAAATGATTGTTTACTGTGAAGTAAAAATAATTTTTAAATGGTATAAACTATACACTAGGTGATTCATTCACAACTGCACAAATTTCACCAGCGTGTTCCTTAGCTCATTTGATGAAAGTATGTCCATCTACGACCATGCCCGAAAATGCATGGCGGCGAAATGGCAGCGGTTTGAAAATTTTTGGATTAATGGTCGAAGGGTACAAAAAAAAATTGCTATGTTCTGAACCGGTGGTCGGAATTTTTTCACTTAAACGATAGCACTACCTTTCCAAAATTATGACTATTTGACTAAAATGTAATTTTTTTGGAAACGAAACAACAGCACTCATTTATTTGCTTTTGTAAATTAACACACATTAAAAAGTTCGCATTTCAGTTAAATAGTCATAACTTTTGAACAGTAGGACCTCTGGGCTTCGTTTAGGTAATTTTGGAAAGGTAAGAGGTAGGGCTAATTTTAATTTAGCAATTTTATTAAAATCCAAAAAAAAATTATTATAAAAACGTTTAAATATATTAGAAATAAAAAGAACATATTAAAACAAACCTTATCAAAAAACCAAGCTGTAGTTTGATGAGAATTTATAAGAGATTATATCAATATACTCGTATACAAAGGTATCGATTAGTTTTTCGTCGAAAAAAAATTGTCTTTTTGCTAAACGCGCTATGAAAAATGAATTCAACTGCACGCGAACTATGACAGACTTTCAAAATAATGTCTATTAATACCGAACCATAATTTGTAATCAATTCGGATTACAGAATACAATCAATTGGGAGTATAGAAGAAGTAGTACAGGGAAAACGCAGTTCGGATTACTGGAAAATTCAGATAAGAGAAGTGCGGGTTACCGAGGTCTTACTGTACTTATATATAGAAAATTACATTCGATTTGCGTCAATCGCAAAAAGAGGATGGCGACTGACTACAACTCAAGACAAATTTACAATTTCGTCCCTTTGACGATGATTTATTATTTTTCCATTTTGAGTTTAGTTAGTTAAGTGGAAGGTAAAAGGCTTTCTTTAAGCGACATGTCAATTTTTTTGTTTTATTCTAATCTTCTACAGTAACTTTTCCTTGCTCATAAAAATTCCTTAGTAGGAATCGAACCCAGAAAGCCACAATTAGTAGTCTAAAATACTATGCGCTAGGCTACCAAGGCGAATTAAAATATTGCATGAGCAGCAAAACAACAATAGAATATGAATCACAATAAATTATATGATATTGTCCGCCCATCCTGTCGCTGCGAGACATTGTCGAACATCCTTTAGTTGTTGTCGACCAGCTTCTTTTGACAAAAGTTTGTAGTATTTTAACGTGTATCACAAAATATTTCGTTTTGCTTTCAATGCGATACTCGTATATCTGTTGGTCTTTGTAGCTCAATGCATAGTGTCAAAGACTACAAACCCTAGTGTTTCTGAGTTCAAATCCTAGCTCACATGCAGAATTTTATGGGATAAGAAAAAAACAGTTTCAATTTCTACGAAAAAATTGCACTAAGGAAACAAAACTGCCTCCAACGAACAGTAAAGTTCAGCAACTAAATTGCAGAGTTTTTGTAGTTAAATCTTCTAACGAGTATAACCGGCTTCTATGGTCGATGATGTCTTGCCCGTCGATCCATTGATGTCATTATGGACGGACGAAAACGTCTGCCACTTATCCGTGGTATAGGGTGTTATGAACATCTAAAAGGAATAAAGAAAACCATGTTAAGTATGCCGATCACAAAATCATTTTCTAATCCCATTGAGCGATGCCCCTCTGTCCGTGTGTCTATTTATCGTTCTAATCAAAGTATAAGTACAGATTGTGATAATGAAACGATTTCGATGCATAAAGCATTAGCTGTGTTCTTTTCAGGTTACTAAACTAGACGTGGGCCGCCGTGGTGTGATAAAAATGTGCACGACTTTCAGGCCAGTAAACCCAGATTCAACCCCGGGTAAAAACATCTTACAATTTGTAGCGGCGAGTTTTTCACCTCGTAAATGCCGGCTACTTTATGAGTAAGAGATTTATCCCTAAGCCCATGTTATAACTTCTCTATAAAATGCATTAGCCATTCGGAGCCGGCGTTAAACAGTAGGTCCCGGTCAGTGAGTGTAAGTCGTGTGTCTGTTGAAAGCACGAAACAAATGAGCCTAATCGGTCCAAGGGAAAAAAGTTTCGCTTTAAGGGACTAAAGGTACCTGGGTAAAAAGTACACTTTTTTGAGTATTATATTTACAATTTATAATTTTTTGTGGATGGACAATAGTTGGTTGGAATGGGTACTGTTAGTAGGTCTGCACTATATTACTTATAAAAAGGGCATAGTTGTTTTTTTGTTGCTCTTGTGGCCTAAAAACAGGATCGGCGGTCAAAACGTTCGATTAATAGTCAATACGGACGGATTGGTACTCAAATTAAAGGAAAAATTTCTAAATATCCAAAGAAACCAGAGCCGAAAGAACAGACCATTTATTTACGAACATTTTACTTGTTGTACATAGTTCGGGCCGACTTTCCACTCTTTTTATCGCCAATTAAATCCGGTTTTACTACGAATCCAAATATAGACGGTTTGGCAGAAACTTGGCACACGGACACAGGGTCCCGAAAAACGGTCACTTCAACATGGTGAAGAGTGTATAAGAATTGGCCTGAACGATTAGTTTTCCTTTGGTTGCTTCCAAGGCTTTTTTGCAATTGGCAAAGTTTTTTTTTCGTCCAAAAAAAGACAATCCGAAATTGAGCGATTGGGATTTTATAACCTTTCATAAGAGGTGATATCATGGTGGTAAAAAGACAGCATGTGACAACCAGGGCTAGTTCCAAACCACAAACTTAATCCAAAAACTTGCAACTTAATTCAATATGCATTTTTTATACCAGAATAATAAAATACTTAGTGGTTAACACAATAGAAGGAAAAATAAATATTTATAACCAAAACACAAAATTATTTTTTTTTAAAATTTGAATGAATCATTATTTAAAAAACAATTCATCAAAGAAATGAGCCTTCCTACTTTTTTTTTAAAAGTGAATAAATCATATGCATGTATAAATTTGTTTATGAAATCACTCCAAAAAATATCAATTATATTAGTTATATTATTTATTACAAGTTAATTCTTTCGGTGTATATATGTCTGTATTAGTTCCAATATTTTAAAATACATTTGTTGTGCATGTAAAGCATGTTTTATATAGGCATGCATAAGAACATTGGGTTATATTAGTTAGAGTCAAAGGAGGGCAGTATGATAAGTGTATTTGGCTTAAAATCAGGATTTATGGATTCAATTCAAAGAAAAGACCCTAGAGAAATAGAAGTACGATGATTAATTTTATAAAATGTGAAAAAGAATAAACGTTTTTTGCCAACCGAATGATTGAGGTTGCATTTACTATCAAGTTTCCATTTGTGTAATAAAATGTGAGTTAGATGCACTTAAATGTTTAGTAAAGGAAACTGAGTATATCGGCGAAAGTCACAAAGAAGAAATGAAATAATATTTGAATTTAAGTTTTAAAACAATTAAAATTATCAGGATTTGGACCAACTAACAAAAATTGCTTAAAACTACACACAGACTATTTGTTGCCACAATCGAATTTTTTGCCACCCGAATGTTGGTGGTGGAATGTTGATTGGATAGAGAGAAATCTTTAGTAGAGAGAACTGACACTTTCGGTTGAAGAAAGCAATTATCGGTAATTCTAACTGACTATGATAATTATTGAAACTAAATTTGTACATGTATTGTTTGTTGTTTAAGATTGTTGGCTATAAGTAAAATGTAATATTTTACCGCCTTGCAATGGACCAACTGAGTAAAAAAACAAGTAAAAAATGTTAAGTTTGGCTGTGCCGAACTTTGGATACCCTCCACCAGATTCCTAAATAAAACCAAATTTGGTGCGGAAGTGAGTTCTATATAGAAATCTTTATGTGCAAAATTTCATTTCGATAGGTCAAGCTTGTGGTGAGTTATCGTCATATTATTTTTCAAGGCCCATGAGTCCGTTTGTGTGGGAGGTACCAGTAGGGCCTTTCCGATCTTAGGCAAATTTAGCGCAAAAGTCTGTTCTATATATTAATTTTTATGCCGAAAATTTTGTCTCGATAGGTCAAGTGTGTGTTGAGTTGTCATATTATTTTTCAAGGCCCATGAGACCGTTAGTGTGGGAGGTACCAGTAGGACTTTTCCGATCTCAACCGAATTCGGCATTGAAGTGTGTTGTATATAGAAATCTTGATGTGTAAAATTTCATTTCGATAGGTCAAGTTTGTGGTGAGTTATAGTCATATTATTTCTCAAGGTACAAGAAATGGTGGCCCAATCTAAATCATTTTTACATAAATGATTGCGCATATATAGAGATTATTATTTGCAAAATTTCAGTGATTTTGCTTAAGAAACTGGACGGATATTTTAAAATAAAAAACTAATTTTTATGTGGTAGTGTCGGTTGAGGGTCTCCAACACAACTTCCCGTAGAGCTATATAGCCCATTTTCAATACCAACCATGCTAGGTTAACTACACATGTTTGTGCCAAATTTCAGCTCCCTAGCTATTTTCATGCAGGCTCTATCTTGTTTTCAACAGACGGACAGGCGGACAACATGGCTCGATCGTCTTTTACGAGGATCAAGAATATACATATATACTTTGTTGGGTCTCCGATGATTATTTCAAGGTGTTACAGACAGAATGACAAAACTAATATACCCTCCATTGTATGGTGGAGGGTATAAAAATACGTCTTTGGATAGATGTTTTCATAAGTATTGAAATAATTGATTAAGGTATAGAACAATATTTATTGTCAAGCTTTGGGTGGCCGAAACTGGGGAAAAATCATTCGCCAGCAAAAAAAATTGTTTGTTTTGAATAATAAGGCGGGAATCTATGATCAACTTTCAGTTATGTCTTTTAATTACAGTAAAACCTGTTTCTTTACACTAGAAAATATTTTTTTTACATTTCCTCATTTATATGGCAGTATCGTTTGGAGGCATCAACCATCTAACACAAAAAACTTTAACTGTCTGACCCGTTTTTTAGTTTTTATAGAGTTTTTTAGTATTTCGAAATAAATTTTTGTCGTAAACAAAGATTTTGTTGTGACTAGAACCGAAAAAATATTAGATCAATACAAAGATCTAATCTGTTGTCACCAATTGGTTGGTTGCCACAACCGCCAGTTGTTGCAACAAATAGTTTAATTGAATGCGGTTGGTATAACTTTGTTATTGGCTGTGAATACCGTGATACGGTTGTAGCAACCATCATATGATATCTCGAACCATGTTACCATAAATACTTGGGAACATTGGTTATTGCAAACGAAAGTTGGTTTTTCCAACCGAACTTTTATAGTTCTGACTGTTTTCCAACTGATTTTTTCTCTGTGTGCAGCTATTCGAGCCTTCAGAAAAGATTTTTTGAATCTAAAAATCCACATGCCACACTCGATCAACAAAAAAAACACAAAAGTTTTAGTTAGAGGCAAAAAACAGTTTGCATACACAATTGAAGCACTACGAGTACTCGTAGGGTGGGTCATGACAATGACAAAGTGGAAAAGATGATTTAATTTTTTTTTTAGAAAAAAAAAATGGTTAATCGATTGGCTTAAACTCAGTAATAATCGAATTATTTTATTTTTAAAAATGCACCATTGAACAACCCATTTTTGGTTATTATGAAGTTTTAGTTGTCATCACTTGGTTACTACAAAAAAATGTTTGCAAAATTATTAGTTGCCATATCCCCAGTTGTGACAACTGACTACCATTTCGCATTTCATAGGTATGACCGATTAATAAGTTGTAAGTACAGTATGACGATCATATTTATCATCGTTTGGTATTTCGAAACAAATATCCATTACGATTTTAAACATTCGGTGATTGCAGCCGAATCATTGAAGTTCCTTCCGATTTCCAACTAATTATTTTTCTGTGTGTATGGGCTGGCCTTTCACAGCAAATAGTTTTGATTTTTTTGCCAATAGTTTAGTCAGATTATTAGATGTATTGAGTTAACCAGAGATTTCTGCCGATGCTCTAAAAAGGGTGGCATTGAAAATTGAGAATGATAGGCTTAAAGGTAAACATTTCCCCATACAAGGACTGTGTCTACCTGTGGGGTAACAATTATATTTGTGTCACTATTTTTCGCTTTTATGCCATCTCTATCAACTTTATTCGTTATGCAATTTATGATTTTGTTCGGATCGGCCTCGAAATATTTTTGGGGTACATAAGGTTATAATCGCCAAGCCGTCACGACACCGTTCATGCAAACCAGTATTAAGAAAGATCACGTCTCGTGTACTGTAAGAGATACGAAGATGTTGGTATGGCAAAGAGAACGCCCTGGTGGAAAAGTGGGCGAGTCAGAGCTTTAACACATATGTACATATCTCTGAAAATTTCAGACGACTACCTTTAATAATGTATGTATAATAAACTGTGGCTTGTTAGTTGACATACAAATGGACGTGGCAAAATCGCTTTATATTTTTACGATATATATCGCTTTATATTTTTACGATTCAGATTATATATACATACTTTATTGGGTCCCGATCAATATTTTCCGTTATATACAAAACCTATGAAAAAGTGAATACTTTCCATCCTATGAGAGAGGCCATAAAACTTGACTTACTCAAAATGAGTTCTCCGAAGAATACTTATAGAATTAAGACATGAGAAACAAAAGCAAGACAACGGATTTTGCTGAGACAAATCTTCATTCGGGTCGTTCTAGTTCGAAGGTTAGTTAGCGCGACATCCACACTTAAAACCAAGGTTTGAATCCGGTTAAGAACATTTAAAATTGTTCAGCTACGGGATCTGAACCACGCAAATGATGGTGACTTTACAAGTAAGAGATTAATCTCTAGGCCATGTAAATTTATTTTCTCATTTGTTACTAAATAAAAAGTTGAACGAAATTCGGAAGCCTCGCTCGAAGAATCTTTATTCTATCCCTAAAATATAAACTACTAAGTTATGATTATAGTAGAAATGAATCTCGATTGACGTTGAGTAGCAAGTGTAATTATTGCAAACATAGTAGGACGATAATCACGATTAAATTAAAATTCAAATGTAAAAATTATCATAGAGAGGATTAAATTTCTGTAACACAAATATGTACTGGCGCTTAAGGCAATTGTGGCTATTAGTATGGAAGAATATCATACTGTCAAATCCATTTCACTACACTTATCATACCGCTCCATTATTCAATAATATTTTAGCATGTACGCAATGACTTTTTAACAAATTAAGCACTAACAAGCTTTTAAGCTTTATATATTATTAAGCATTTCTGTTTTTGAAAACATGCACAATTTCCAATATTATCAAATTACGTTTTTTTCGAGTGTAGTGGGGGAAGAAAGTCTATATGATACCACTACATGTCTAGTAGCAATTGTAGCGCACCTAGTATGCTAAGATTTATGCTACGCTATTTATGCAAATTATTTCAAAGAATCGAATTTTGATTAGTTCTTGAAATTTCGATTTTCAATTATCGTTTCAAAATGATATCTAAGTTATCGTAAATCTATTTTATTGTGTCGTTGTTTAAAACTTACTTAGCGGTGAGAGAAGCGAACTTGGATCAACACAAAAGGCGCAGAAGGCATGGAAAAAGTCAACCAGTTCCTGTAGGCCGGCGGATTTTACCATTTCCTGGAGATAGCGCTTGGTTCTTTGACTTGCATGCCGCAGGAGACGTGATAGTATCTTTTGGCATTGGCTGCGGAGAAAATCGGCTGGAGGTCCACGCACCCCTAGAGAGAACGGAAAGAAAAGACAAAATATAATTACTGTTTTAGCGTTGTTTTGTATTTTTATCGATTTTTAATGATTTTTTTTGAATTGCATGGGCCATACTTATAAAAATTAACCGAAGGTTTTAAATTCAAATTTTCTTAATAAAGATATTCTTTAAACCTTGAATAATGAGACAAAGAGTATCAATTTTAATATAGGTGTAGCGCCTATAATAATAAGCCCATCGTCTTGGTATTTTAAAAGTATGCTTCTGTGTGTAGGATATTGTAAAATAATATAAACGGATGCGATTTTAAAATGGGGCGAGGCACCGTCCGTTTATTCAAAAACTAAACACACCCAAAGCTCATACTCTATAGGAGTTAGGAACATCCGATTCGGTATATATACAAGTATACTATTAGTGTGTAATGAAATACGTTCGGGGAAAAGCGTTCAGTGCCACGCCCCTTTTTTAAGAGCGATGTTATGATCATATATATAGACAGAACGTTTAAAATTATTCGCGGATGCGTTTTTACAGAAGGGCGTGGAACCGCCAACATCCAAAAATGTTAAACGGTAAGAACTCACGAACTCACTTAAGTTAGAAACATTGTCAACAAAATTAACACTGTATCCCACTGAGTTAGGAAGTTACTGTAGCATATGTAAACGAATTTTAAAAGGGGCGTAGCACCGCCCTAAAGTTTTAAACTTTAATCGACAAGAATTCATAAGGTATTTAAGTTTGGAACAGCAAACTTGGGAGGGCTGCTATATACATTTCTGGCCTAATAATGAAAATTCGAATATTTATCATCAAAAATGGTTATTGTTTTTCAAAGTATTCTCCAGCATGATTTATACACTTTTGCATGCGCTCAAACCAATTGTCGAAGCACTTTTTTTAATCCGATTGAGACACCTACAAAACATGGTTTTTGAACGCATCAAAAGCATCTTCTGGCGACGAAAATCGTTGTCCACGCATTTTTTCTTGATGTGCGGAAATAAAAAGAAGTCGTTGGGTGCCAAGTCAGGGCTGTACGGAGGATGGCCCATCAATTCGTTTTGGCCGGTCAAAAAGGCGCTGGTTTGAGCCGATGTGTGAGAGCTCACATTGTCAAGGTGCACAATGATTCGTCTTCTCCTGTTCGTTTTTCGAGTTCCGAAGACTTTAGGCAAACAACTGGTGTACCACTCAGAATTGACCATCCTACGTTGCTCAAGCGGAACAGTCGCCACATGACCTGTTTTGCCGAAGAATTAGGCGACCATTTGCTTCAGTGCTTTTTCCACAAACAACTTTCGTTGGATTCGGTTCGTTTCGGGCTCATACGCATAGATCCATGATTCGTCACCTGTGACGATCTTATAAACGACATTTGAAGCACCGCGATCGTATTTTTTCAAAATTTCTTTGCACCAATCGACACGACACTTTTGTTTTGAGCGATTGACAAATTGTGCGGGATCCAATGAGAACAAACCTTTTTTACGGCCAGGTGTTCATGCAATATCGAATGTATGTTGGTGGAAGAAATGCATCTATAAGATAATATACCTCAATCTCTCGGTATGTCACATGACGATCTTGCATTATCCGTTCACGCACGGCATCAACGTTCTCTGGCACAACGGCCGTTTTTGGACGACCTTCAGGACCTTCGACATTGAGCGAGCGTCGGCCACGATTGAATTCATTGAACCAGTTTTTCACAGGTTGATGCTTTATCGCCATACAAAGATTTAAGTTCATCGATGCACTCTTGTCGTGATAATCCACGTCGAATGTTGCAAAAAATGATCGCACAAAAATGTTCACCAGTTAATTCCATTTTTTTGCCAAATTGAATATTTCAAGTCACTGTAAACAACACAAATGATGGTCGTACGTCAAAACGTTCTGAGTACGTTTATGCTAAAAAATGTCAAACTTTCAAATAGAAATGTCAGATAGCGCCAGGCAACACTTAGTGTTGCCTAAACCAGAAACATATATAGCAACCAGGGACTTTTAATAATAAAATCGTAATTCGAAACTATTTTCCAGTTTGCATACAACACGATAACTCACCATCATTGCATCCGTTGGGACAGCCCAGAACCTGCAAGGCTCTCTTTATTATTCCCATCGATATCTCATGGGCATGTTCGCCCAATTTCAATACGCCCATCTCCAGCAAAAGCTCGCATATATTGAGGCCAGCTTCTAGTACTCTCAATGAGACCACCGTCAAATCTCTCTTGAAGACATTCAACACGGCCAAGAGGACAATTTCATAATCTATGCCACCATCTCGTGTTATATAGAACGAAGAGCCCGGTGCCTCGGACTCATCGACGCCGGTATAATCGATATGCGAGTCGGTGTGTGAGCGTAACATGTGGCCGCGGAAACGTGAGCCAATACTGCAGCTGCCCGTAATGCCGGCCATACTGCCATTGTGCAGGCCGTTGATGCCGGGCAAGCCGCCGCCAATACTGCCGCCGTTACTCATGGCATCCAGTTGGGAATCAATGGAACCCTTCAAAAGACAAATAACTATTATAAGTGTTTAAGCTCTAGATAAGATAAGCGCACTTACCTGTCGTTTCATATAGTCCGGTGATGGCGTTGGTGTATGCTCAGTAACGGTAATTATGGGATTGCGCGGATAAAAGGTTGTCCGCTGACTCGACGACTGGGACGATCTAATGGCTTTGGGAGGCTCCACGTATCTGTAAAATCTTCAATATTTCAATATTCCATTGAAGGGAATACAAACAAAAATCCAAAATTAGTTAACAAAGGATGGCATGATTGTGCAGGATGAGTAGTTTCTAGTACTATTCGAAATAAAACAATTCAAAATGCTGCAATAAAAAGCTTTTCCATTAAAATTCAATAAAACGTATATACAGATTTATTAAACAAAGCGAAACGTTCAGGAATCAAGCGTATTACTGAAGGGGTTGTTGAGGGCGAGGGCATGGATTTGGATTAGGTAAGTGGGGGAGAAGGTGCAATCATGAGAAGCGAGAAAAGTTGAAACAACTCAAGAACATTTAAACTCTTTGTAGGTGTATGCGTGTGTGTAGGCGGTAGGGATTAAAACTGTTTAATTCAAACTGAAAAACTTTATTGTTCTGTTTAAACAGTTTCCTCTTTACAACTAAAAGGGTAGCTCCCCCGGTGTGTAGCAGTGTCGCCGTGTCGGTGTTTGTATAGTGTTTTTTCAAACTTGGATAGTAAACAGCAGAACTCACCCGCTATCGAGAAGACAGCTGGTATATTTTTTTTTTAAAAAGAGGTAGAGTATATAGGATATAGTAAAAGAAAAAGTTTTAAAGTTTATAGCTCAGCTTTGGAAAATTAAGTTAGTTGCGGTATTTTCTTAGGAGAAATTGGTGCAATTTGTGTGTGCCTGAGGATGAGGTGTTTCACTTGTTTCAAAATCCTATCGTAATTTTAGTCATTATCTTCCGGTTAGTTTTATTGTATCAACGAAAATGCATTACACTGACGAATCACTATTTTTGGTTTTATAATAATACCACATTCTTCTCTGTTTCAACCGATATAATAGGGCAGAAGGAGAATACGTCGATAGTCTGACTAGTTTATAAATAAAAAATTTTAGTTTAACTCAAATTAATTTAAATACGTACATATATAACACGGATTTGCAAAAGTTAACTCTTAAGCCCTTCTTTTGACCAAACCAATCAAACCAAAATATAGATAATAAAAACGAAATAATCTATGGCTTTTTTCAAAAACTGCTATAACTTAGGCAATTTTTGCCGGATTATCAAAAAATATACCACGTTGGAATCATTACAGTGCGTTTTTTATAATCTAGTTAGAGATCTTCAGAATATGGGTACAATTAGCAGTTAAAAACAAAATTTATCACAAAAAAACATTTTGATTTTTTTGGCTGTAACTTCCAGTTTTCTTATTCGATTTTTATAATTAATTTTACTCATTTTTAAGAGAATTAGATAAGAACTGCTGAAGTTAAGATTAAGCAAAAATTTCTGAAAATTTTCATGTTCTCGAAAACTAAATGTAGTTGGGCAAAACGGACATTCAACTCGCATTCAGGAGATAATTTTACATAAGGATCAGTTGGTTTCGTCCGAAGGAGGTTTCGATAATGAAGCTTTAAAAAATTTTACAGTTAACAAATCATTTTATTATGAAAAATATTTGAAAAAACCATTTACTGGTTCAACGAAGATTTTTTTAAGGTGGAAAAATTTTACGATTTTAAATTTTAAATATGATTGGCGTTGAAGATTCACCTAGAATGTTGATTTGACGTGAGAACAAATAGAATTATGGAATTAGAGACAATTTACGACTACAAAACGGAATTTAATAGCAGAATTTTAGGACTTTCGGAAGTATGAGCTTTGCGGATATATTTGCATTTAAAGTTTAGCCTTTAACAATTTTACTGGCGCAACAAAGTTTGTTTTTTTCATATAGGTTTGGAAACATCGCCGAAAAATCACCATGAATAATGTTTATCCTAATGGATGTAAAATCATATGGACTTTTTGCATTAGATACGTTTCACGAGTTTAATTGCAACTCAAGTTTTTAAGACAAAATGTGGACTATGATTGCCGAGAGATCCCGAATATTTGAGAATTGCGGAAATTTTGCATTTAAAGTTTATCCACAACCGGTGGTATGACGTACATGTACATCAGAATCAATTTGGCAAAAAAAAATGGAATTAACTCGTGAACATTTTCGTGCGATCATTTATCACAACTTTCTACGTGGATTATCACGACAAGAGTGCATCGATGAACTTAAATCTTTGTATGGCGATGATACACCATCCTATAGCACTGTGAAAAACTGGTTTAATGAATTAAATCGTGGCCGACGATCGCTCAAAGACGAAGGTCCTGAAGGTCGTCCAAAAACGGCCGTTGTGCCAGAGAACATCGATGCCGTGCGTGAACTGATAATGCAAGATTGTCATGTGACATACCGTTTGATAGAGGCATCCTTGGACATTTCTTTCACCAGCATACATTCGATACTGCATGAACCGTGGCTTGTTCTCGTTGGATCCCGCACAATTTGACAATCGATCTTGTGCTCGTGTCGATTTGTGCAAAGAAATTTTGAGAAAAAATAAGATCGCGGTGCTTCAAAAGACGTTTATAAGATCGTCACAGGTGACGAATCATGGATCTATGCGTATGAGCCCGAAACAAAACAGCAATTGATCGTGTGGATCTTTGAAGACGAGCCAAATCCAACGAAAGTTGCTCGTGGAAGAAACACTTCGAAGCAAATAGTCGCCTGTTTCTTCAGCTGGTCATGTGGAGACTGTTCCGCTTGAGCAAGTTTGTCTTCTTGAGTTTGTCTTCGGAGAAATTCGAAAAACGAACAAGAGAAGACTAATCATTGTGCACCATGACAATGCGAGCTCTCACACACCGGCTCAAACCAGCGCCTTTTTGACCGGCTAAAACGTCGAATTGATGGGTCATCCGCCGTAAAGCTGTGACTTTGCACCCAACGACTTCTTTTTATTCCCGCACCTCAAGAAAAAAATGCGTGGTCAACGATTTTCGGCTCCAGAAGATGCTGTTAAAGCGATCAAAAACCATGTTTTGGAGGTGTCTCAATCGGAGAGGAAAAAATGCGTCGACAATTGCTGGCCCCTTGACATTAAATATTGTTAATTTTTTTTCAATTCCTCTCAGTTTAGGGCAATATGGGTATCATATTTCAGTATTTATTTTATTGATCCGTTAACCAATTGCGAGGAGGTTAAAAATACTTTTTTTTCTTTACATCTTTTTTGAAAATGGCCCACTGTGTCAAAATATGTAAGATATATAATGGTATGCGTATTTCTTGTCAAGACTTAAAGCCTTTATTTTGGATCTTTTGTGTAACACTAACCCTTTATTGGCCGTAAATATTGACGTTCAAGTTCTTATTTTCTTAGGTATTTTAATGAAATATTAGCATTAGCTGTCACTTTAGAATGCTGCTGATACTTTAAAACCGCAATGAAATTTTATGACTAATTTAATGAACAAAATCTTCCACTAGTGCGTATTAATTTATAAGATTCGGTAGTAGACACCAAGTTTTCAAAATAATTACTGCTCATAATTCCAATTAAAGAATCAGGATTTTCAAACCATTAAATAAAACAACGTTTTTTATTTCGGTCAAACAACCGAATACATAAACTTATACCATCAGTTGGTCCAGCTAACTAATTTTTGTGGTAATGGCAAGCGTATACTCAAAGTACTTATAAGCAGCAATCTATTATAACAATAAATTTAGGAAAACTTCAGTTCCAATAGTTATTTTTATTATTTATGCTTACCAAAACTTTATACCTTCAACCGATAGTGTCAGTTCTGTCTATTGAAAATTGCCGTAGTGCTCTCCCAACATTCGTTTGTAACTATACTTATACTACCTGGATAGTACGTACAACCAACAACATTGAGTTGGCAAAAAATCGGTGTTGGCAACAAATCTGTTCTTTGTGTGTACCTTTACCATCTGCTACTGTGGCTGTTTTCGTTTTAGAACTAACTGTGTAAATCGCAAACTTTTTGTACAGGCCATCCTTTCTTCTCCCCAAGTCCCTATCCGGTATCTCGACAGTAGGCATGTTCGGAAATTTAATCCTCATCACTAAATTAATCCTAATCGACTGTCCCATATAGATCCTAAACTGCCCCTGCACTGCATTCTGGCAATTTCGTATGATCCGGGATGCCATAGAATCTATAAAGGTTTCTGGCTACCTCATCTATAATGAATTCCCTTAGAAGAAGTAGGTTTAGGGTTATGTCTAGTGCAGCCTGTGGTTTACTTCGAATCACAGCCAAGTGTCCAAAGACCATTTAAATTGTAAAAGAAACAATCTGATCCATTAGATGAATATGAACGCTAAATATCGAATTGCTTTGAGAAAGCAAAAACTTCCATGTGCCATCTTGAGTTGCGATAATTCGTCTAAAAGTTCACTTAGGATCTTTGGGCTTATCGATATTTCAGCTAACCACAAAAATGTCATTCCTTGGCCAGAGTCTCTTTATTCAGACAATAATCTCCTTATGCATTTGGGTGTTGATCTTTTTAAATTAAAAATTTGACTAAAGCAAGGAAACTATTAGAATTGAAAATCAAAGTACTGATTATATAAATAGAACCTAAATTATTTGTAAGCCTTTGCAGTGTTATGCGTGTATTCTCATATAATCGTAAAAAAAACTAAGACAAAAACTTTCTTCGGCTATAAATCCAAAAAAAATTGTCCACTTAAATAAAATATTGGAACTTACCTTAGGCTGGGCATGGATTTGCCTTTGATCAAATTACTGGCTGGCTCTCGGGAAATCATCGAAGCAGAACGTGATAATTTCTTTTCTCCCGTATCTAAACTGCGATGGTATTCCTGGGAGAAAGGTGATGGAGTGGGATTCAAAAAAAAATAATAGTAAAGTTAGTAAAATAGGTGAATTTAACACAGGAAGGCGGACATCAAACATTGAATTGAACACTGAACAGAACAAGAAACATATGCAACATATACGAGTAAAATGAGATGATTTGCAGAATCTGAGTGCGAGATCTGATTTGAATGAAATTTGAATTCTTTGATATTCATAATCAACGTCAAAACTATGGAAAGATTCGATTGGATGTTAAGGGTAAACGTAATTTGTAATAACAATTAATTTTTTTGGATTAAAGACTACATTATCTATACGTAAAGAGTTACTTACGAAACTGAAAAATACACTTTTTAAATTTTTCTTAAAAAAAATAAAGGCCATGATAAGTTAAAGTTAATATTATAATTGTATATTCATGAAATATTTGAAATATAGTATTAGTTCTGTCAATTGTACTGTGATGCGCAATGTATGCGTACGACGATAATTCTCGTTCGTTTGGGAACACAAGTTGCTTAAATGACAAAAGTTCAGAAATGCTGACGCCATCACAAATATTTATTTTTTGTTCTTAAAAAAATTACAGAATTATTACGAATCAAAAGCGTGGGCAATACCCTAAAGTCTTTTTTAATTGCCACAATTATAAACTTATGTTGGCATTTTCACTTTAATCAATTAAGCTAAATCATATAACGTTTGTAAATGTCTACCCTGTACCACTCTGTAAAACAGGATTATTATATAATATTATAAGTTTATTTCATGGCAAATGTATTTAACCTTCACCTGCAAGTGAAACGATCGATTTAGATGCACAAGCTGGTCTGCTGGTTGGAACGCAAGTGGATACGGACCGCCGAAAATAGCTCAGGTTTTACCTGGGTGTCTATCTAGAGGGTCAAAAACCTAAACCGACATTCCGGTTTTTATGTCCAAACCCGATAGTCGGTTTATCAAAAATAGCTTAAGGCCGACATGTCGGATTTTTTGCGCTCGGGTTTTTCGGTTTTTTGTTGTTAAGTGTAAAATCATTTTCTTTGATTTTTTCACGTACGGAATACATAACTTATATTTGAACTAATCCCACCTTTAAGAGTATTGATCGACTCACGAGTTACGAGGAATGCTATATAAATATTTCTGGCCTAATAATGATTTATCATTAAAAATGGATTTATTGTTTTTCAAAGTATTCTCCAGCATGATTAATTCACTTTTGCATGCGCTCAAAACAATTACCGAAGCACGTTTTCCACTCCGATTGAGACACCTCCCAAACATTATTTTTGAACGCCTTAACAGCATCTTCTGGCGACGAAAATCGTTGACCACGCATTTTATTCTTGATGTGTGGGAATAAAAAGAAGTCATTGGGTGCCAAGTCAGAGCTGTACGGCGTATGACCCATCAATTCGACGTTTTGGTCGGTCAAAAAGGAGCTGGTTTGAGCCGATGTGTGAGAGCTCGCATTGTCAGGGTGCACAATGATTCATCTTCTCTTGTTCGTTTTTCGAATTTCTCCGAAGACTTCAGGCAAACAAATTGTGGTGTACCACCCAGAATTGACCGTCCTACGTTGTTCAAGCGAAACAGTTGACACATTACCAGTTTTGCCGATAAAAACAGGCGACCATTTGCTTCGAAGTGCTTCATCCACGAACAACTTTCAACGAACAACTTTGTTTCGGGCTCATACGCATAGATCCATGATTCGTCCCCTGTGAGGATCTTATAAACGTCCACAGTGATCGTATATTTTCAAAATTTCTTTGCACCAATCGACATGAGCCTTTTTTTGAGCGATTGTCATATTGTGCGGGATCCAACGAGAACAAACCTTTTTTACGGCCAGGTGTTCGTGCAATATCGAATGTATGCCGGTGGAAGAAATGCTCAAGGATGCCTCTATCTCACGGTATGTCACATGACGATCTTGCATTATCAGTTCGAGCACGGCATCAATGTTCTCTGGTACAACGGCCGCTTTTGGACGAGCGTCGGCCACGATTGAATTCATATGGCAATGAAGCACCATCCTAGTGGATTTAGTGAGCGTCGGCCACGATTGAATTCATATGGCAATGAAGCACCATCCTAGTGGATTTACAAAGATTTAAGTTCATCGATGCACTCTTTTCGTGAAGTTGTGAAAAATTATCGCACGAAAATATTTACGAGTTAATTCCATTTTTTTTGCCAAATTGATTTTTTCAAGTCAGTTTAAACAACACAAATGACGGCCGTACGGCAAAACGTTCTGAGTACGTTTATGCTAAAAAATGTCAAACTTTCCAATGGAAATGACAGTCAACACTTAGTGATGCCAGAAATATATATAGCACCCTTCGTATATGATATTAAACCATATACTTTTATATCTATCCGTCTCTCCAACCGTTTGCTGTCTATGTAAATCTAGTAATCAATCTACAAGTCGCAATTGTGTTCCCGATCTTCATGAAAATTGGGGAAAGTTAGTTTTTTTAGAGCTAAAGTTTTATAAAAAATGTTGTCTTTTTTATCTTGTCTTTTAAAATGACCCTATTTTTTGTCTCTACAAATCAATGGTTGTGATAATTTTTTCTGTTTTTCACAGTAAACTATTTCGAGCTTTTGTTGATAATTTTGACTGATATATATTGGCCGTGTTCTTTTGGAAACGCGATTAGAAGGTAGCTAAGGCGATAACTTCACACCATTGTACAAAAATATAAAATTGATTTTAGCCGTGTTCTTTTCAGGTTACTTAACAAGCATTTGTATGGAAGTTACTCGGTAAGCAAGCGAGTTGGCTGATACTGGCTGCTACGAGTTAGAGTTTCCTGACTTATTTTTTAACAAAAAAAATATTATGACACACCCGGCTTGTATAACAAAATCAAAAACATATGTTTTTTGTTTTTGATACAGAAAGAAAATGAAAAGAATGAATGAAAAAGAAATTGGGAAAAGCGCGATAAAACTTTTTCCATAAATTGTATTGAGACTTGCGAATAAGCTGAAGATGATGAGCTGGAAGCGAATATAATGTCTTCAAGAAGGTCACAGTCGTTGTTGTAGCACATTTGTATAAATAACTCCAGCAACTGTATCAAATATTCAGTGTTAAAACAATTTATACTCTTAGCCCGCTACTAAGTTCGCAAAGAAAAAGTAGAGTACCCAACACCGCTCCCTAAAAACCCATGGTACGACGACAAATGCAAAAATGCTACAGAAGCAAAGAATGCTCCCCATAACGCAACGATGCTGGGTGTTTCTACACCCAGCAGAGCTGCATGGCAGATATATCGATCGCCTAGAAGCAGTAAAGGAAAAGCGTCTATTCCGACAAAATAAACGAGAAATAGAATTGCGTGAGTGTGATGAGATTGTACTGGGTTGGAAATAAAGCCCAAAAAATTCTATCAAAAAGTCAAACATCACACTGAGGGCCTAATAAATGGCATGAACTCCTGCAGAAATAGAAATGCAGATCTGGAATGGACATGGCAAGAGCACTGAGTATATGGAGAGAACAATTTTTAGAAACTATTGACTCATTAAGATTCGTAATGACGGCGTAACATCCCAATAACTCAGCCTCAATTCCACGACAGTCGGTTCTACGCACCGGATTGACTCGAAGCAGCAATTCTTTGGCCAAGGGCTGTCACCTCGACACTGTGTGTGCCGCTACAACAACAACAACAATAGCTCAGCCTAGTATACGTCAGGACAGCAATCAATTAAAAGGCTGCGGATGAGCCTTTTAAGGCCGGATGGGATGATTTGGTTTAAATCATGCACCAACTCATCGTTGCAGAAGTTCGGGGTATACTAAAGTCGGCCACGCCCGACATTTACTTTTTTGCTAACTAATAATCGGTAAAACTTTCGCTTTGTACACAGCGCTTTAAGAGTTACAGGGCATCACACCGAGAACATGGTGGCCTATACCAAAGCAAGAACCGATATGCGCCAATTTTAATAGGGCTGGTTCGGAATCTGGATGGTGTGCAAAATTTTGCTTGAGATTGGTTCAGATTTACGATTCTACTTTAAGTTTAACAAGGTTATTGGGCGTGACTATCATACATGTAAACACAGGTTCAAATCTAGATAAGAACAACTACAAACTTTCAATGGCGGACTGCCACCGCGACTTTACGAGTAATAGATTTATCTCTAAGACATTAAAAAGCTTCTTTATAAAAGGCATGAGCGTTCGGAGCCAGAGTTAAACAGTAGGTCAGGCCCGGTCAGTGAGTATAAGAATTTCATCGTTCACTGATTACTGATTTAGAAAATTTTCGCTCTGTTCTTCAATGGGATGTTGTAAAGAAAGTAGGACAGACGGACAACGCTCAATTGACTCCGCTGGTTAAAAGAAAGATAGGGTCGATCACCCTCTACATTAGGTTGATACAAACATAACAACTTAGTTATAACAATTAGCAGTACCGTGGTAGTAAGAGTATAAATCTAGGCATTAGTTTTGACTAAAAAATTAATTGATATTACAAATTATAGGAACGTATGTTTTACTGAATATATGGAAATGAATAAGTAGTGGGGGCTGGATTATACACATAAACGGTCAATCAATTACAGAAGAAAGTTTCTATGCAACACATTCAGGAACGGGGGTTAAAATGTTTTTGAGCTTTTCGAAAAGAAAATAACAAGGGTATATTGTGCTCTTTGCAAGATTAAGTGGTAGCGGGAGAGAGAGGGAACAAGGGGCGTGTTGGCTTCTCGTTATGAAATAAAATCTTACTGCATGTTGCAGTGGTCTCTTGCCGTTAGCTGAACTTGTTTCTAGCCCTACTTTTTCCAAATTCTTTTCCGATTTCGAAAACATTTTCGTCTCCACAAATGCCCGTAGATCGGACATTTTCACACGTTTCTTCTTTTCACTGCCACGTCGTTCGGCCGTTGGCGAGGCCTCCTCTGTAAAGAAAATCAAAATGGATTGAGTTTCATGATTTGGAAGCTTATAAAAGTAGGGCTTAAAAGACTGATCACTTACCGACCAGACAAGCTGTTATTGAAGGTTCTGGTATTTCAATGTAGTCCTTATTAATGGAACTTCCAGGACTATCGCGATTGTTGCTATTGGGGCCCTGGTACAAGGAGATTTCAATTTGTGGTATGGGCAGCGAATTGGAACGTTTGCGCGGTTGATTTATGGAGATAGCCGCTTCTTCACCAATTTCACTTAGACTGGAATATAGAGAATACAAGTGTATAGGGAAATAGAAAGGATTTGAGACGGGGGCCCACTCCCCTTTATATCATCCTTACCGATTGTACATATACTGCAGACTCCAGAAAATACCCTCCTCTTGCCAGTGCGATATAAACAGGCAACGCATGACGGCCACATCAAGAAAAGTGGCCGCCGACACATCGGCCTTGATGCTTTCCGATTTATCGGAATCCGTTTCTCTTTCCACCGACACGCTGCGTTTCTCCTTCATCGAGGCGCCGCGCATCAGTTCCTGCTGGTCAAACTCGAATTTGGTCGAGGGTTTGTCCTTATCCCGCGAATGTATGGACTGGCGGCTGCCACGGCGACTCTGCGGCTGCTGTTGGGTCAAGAGACTAGCGTCAGCCTAAAAGGTTTTGGTATTTTGATTTGTAAGAGGAGTGGCCATGTAAGTAGAAATTCAAAAATTAGAATAGATCATTTGCAGGATAGCGCAAGCGGTTAACAATTACAGTAAAAAATGAATTGTCCATTAAATGGGAAGCAGAAGGTAAACGAAAAATAACAACACGTTCATCTTCAACACTGGATGCTTCTTCGGGTATAGTTTCGGGGAAATATTCCTTGGGCGATGACACCCAAGAGCTCTAAAACATTTAATGTAAGGAATCGAAAGAAAACGAAAAACAAAAAACGAACATTCATATAAAAGACACACCAACAATTGTCAAACAGCTTTTTTTTTGGTAGAAAAAAAAGTGTGGTTTACGAAAAAAGCAGTCTAGCTAGCGGCGACACCTACCTCTTCGTCCTGGCGCGTGGTGGTATGATCCGAGCCGCCACTTTGTGGTGAGTCCGCTTTGGGGGACATGGCATCGACACTGAGCGATTGTTTGCCTGCAATTGAATAAAGAGGGCTTTTAGTTGAAAACTATAAGAAAAAGAGAGCGTGAGAGAGAATTTCAGCTTACGTCCTGAGAACACATCCGTTGATCCTTTGGGCGTGGGGGCACAGAGCAAATTGCGCGCCTTTGGCTTAACAGGTGCCGAAAAGCAGGGAGCGCCTGGGGCCCGATTATCCCACATGCCTTGCCACAGTTTGATGCCATTTTCCAAGCGGCAATTTTGAAAATCCGATTCTTTCAGATGATGTATAATGGGGGCGAACAAATAGACAAAGAGCTGTGGTGAAAGAAGTTGGAGTGAAGGTACATTAGCTTACAAAAACTGATGGAACAAGTAAAAGCGTCATTAAGTTCGTTTATTTCATTAAAGTAACCATATGACCATGTTTGCAGTTAGTTTCGTTTTTTGACAAGGTCAGTCCTTTTTGTCCCCAAGTCTGTACAAGTCCAATCTCATTTCAATGATACAGGGTGGCGCAAAAATACTGTTGGTGTTTGAATATTTAATAACTGTTAACATTTGTTTATATTTTTAATTATTATTTTTTATTATTTTAATTTCAGAATTTTGAGAAGCAAACTTGGGGAATTTGAAATGGAACACTACAGAAGCAATTTTCATTGGCACCCCTTTCACCGGGTTTAACAGCGCCAGACTGTTTTATACGTAAATAAGCCAGCGACCATGTCACAGCTAAAAGAAAATATTCAAATTTAAGCAAAATGTACTGGAAAGAGCACGAATGTGCGCAGCCGAAAATGGTCAGCACTTGCGGGATATAATTTTTCATACTTAAGCCAAATACATTCCCCATTAATAATAATAATAATAATTAACCAATGAATAAAATTAAATAAAATATGTACTGGAATGAGCACGAATGTGCGTAGCCAAAAATGGCCACCACTTGCAGAATATAATTTTTCATTCTTAAGACAGAAATATTTCCCATTAATAATAATAATAATTAAGCAATAAATGAAAAAGTTATTAAACATTGAAACCACAACGGTAGATTTAGACTACCCTGTACAATTAAATACATATTTGGATTAGTAGTGAAATTTGCGTTTATTTAAGTACCCATTAATTTATTCAAATTGTTTTGATTTTAATGGCCGATTTTCCGGCCCCGAGGGCAAATGAGTCCGATCCGCATTCTTATTTTGATTATAAAAAAAACCCACAATTGGAAGCCTAACGAAATTTGCTTTAATTTGGGTATCTTTAATTATATATTTAAAGCTCAAGTCGGACGTGGTCGACTATATGATACCCTGCACTTCTCGATGTTCAGTAAAGCCAACTAAAAATGTTTTTTGAAACCCTTGGACGGGTTCTAAATTTACCCAGATCTAGTAAATTGTATTATATTTGAGTTAGCGTGAAATTTTTATTTTTTTTTATAAAATCGGTTGAACATATATGTGGGAGCTTTATCTTAATCTGAACCGATTTTCTTTACTTTCAAAAGCTTTCGACCTTGGCACAATGAACTTACTTCAGCCAAATTTCATCAAGATTGCATTAATATGTGGGTTTCAAAAATAAAATCGGACGAAACCTCAGCCGATTTTCATCATTTTCAATAGCATCCGCCTTTGGTCTAAAGAACTCACGTGTGCGAAATGTTATCAAGACTTCATGTAAGATATGGCTTATAGAGCTAAAAGCAGAAAAATCGGATAAGCATATATAAATGGAAACTACGAATATCAATCTAAGGGTTTTTTTCAATAGGGTTTTTTTTTCGCAGATTACGCGTGAGTTGTGTTAAACTATATTTTTTCACATTGAACAGGGATTAAACCGGCTCAAGACCTCTTGCTTCTATATTTAAATAGAAGACAAGTTTTTAACAAAATGGCAAAGTGACACTGATTTTCGTGGCTGCACACTACTTTTATCATGATTTGGGGTCCGTGACAACCCACTTCAGAAAGCCTTGCTGCAATTGTTGAAAGTAAAACCGAACTCTATAAGGCCAGGCTCTCCACAAACGAATGAGAACTACTGTTGGAAACCCCGTTATGTTCATCGGATTTTATGTCTACCTTGATAACATTTTGCATACGTTAGTTTCTTGAATCATGAAAGGGCTGTAATAAAATTGAAGAAAATCGTTTCAGGTGTAGATATAGGTACCAAGTATATGTTAATCCGAATGAGTGATATAAGTCCACGTTGAGATATAGGACCAGTACAAATTCGCTACCGATTTTACTAGACCGCTCCAAATTTTTATTCCTCATACAAGTGGTTTGGGGCCCAAATAAACGGCTTTCAGACATATGTGAAGCGCAAAATAGAAAGGGACCTAAGGTTAAAAACCAGTTTTGTTCAGAAGAGCCATTTTAAAGATTAGGTCCCCTTTCTATTTTCGCTTAGAATCGTCGACTTCACTTTCATAAAACGCGCATATCTCTGGGAGGGAACACTTTTGGGACATGGGATCGGTCTCATTCGATGCTCAGATGTTGTCCACATCCAAAAAGAAAAAAAAGAAAATTAATTTTTTTACCCTTAGTTCCCTTTCTCTATGCGCTGTCACATATGTATGGGTATCGAATAGTTTTAAATTTTTTCACGAAGCCAAAAATAAGATTTTTTTTCACAATTTGGCTAAATTAAGGCGACGGACCCTAGATCCGAAAATGCGGCTCATTTAAACATGATTACCATGGTACAGTAAACAAGGTGTAGCCAGTAGCCCAACAACAATTAAACTGTCGAAGTCACTTGAAAGAAAATGCAAAAAATTCATTTTTGTTAATGTTTGATGATTATTGTGAATGTTTGATATAGAAATTTAAATTTACTAACAACAACTACACGAACTGTCTTTGTCAATTTCACAGTTGAAACTTAAAATAACGAGAAAAAAATTGAAAATAGCTGACTGCATAATTCTACCTTCTTTATTTCACCATGATGTGTACCCCATGTGAAAATAGCTGACTGCATAATTCTACCTTCTTTATTGTACCGAAAAAAAACAACCTTTTTTGCTAATTCAAATATGACATTACTTTCAAAATTTGGGTAAATTCAGACCCCTTTTAAAAATCTATTTTAAATTGGCTTTTCCGAACTAGAATTGCAGAGTATAATATAGTCGGCCACGTCCGAATTCAGCTTTTTTATTTTATAAGATTCCGAAGTAGTTTAGTCTCTCAAAATGAATCTTGTTCTCCTCTAAGCTCCCAAATCAGCGTATGGCTAAGCCCAAATAGTTTGGGCTTCATTTTGTTTGGCCGCTTTCAACAGACACACAGACCGACGCATGGACAGACGAATATGGCTAGATCGTCTTACAAACGAAATGACAAATTTAGTATTTAGTAACTTAATTAACACATATCCCGCTCCTGCACCAACTTACCGTTATTGTGGGCACTGAAAACAAATACTGTTCCATCGATTTGCCCTTGTGCTCGCTATCGATCGCCAAGCCACCAACACCACCCTCATCGCCGGCACATTCTTCGGCGGCATAGAGCAAAATCCATTGCATGGCATACAACAGAGTCGTCTCGATCTGTCCAATCGCCTGCATATCCTTGACACGATTGTGCAGCAGGGCTGCCACACAATGCATGACGTGCGGCAGGGCGGCCTGCAATAGGCGCCATCTGGGTATGGCTGCCAAGCCATCGGTCAGCGAGGGCGACAGACCGAACTGTATATTAAGGACTACAACTTTTTCAAAAGACTGTAAAATGAAATGAAAATGATCACAAATTAGTTTCCAATTTATTTTGGATTCGCAAATGCTCTTGTTGATCCTTACCTTGCATGCTCCTTTCGATTCCTGGATTTATTTTGTTTTGTTCCAAAGAGAAATGTTTGTTTAATGTGTAAAAATTGTCATTAAGAATTGAAATAATTTGTGAATGTTGATGTCGGGAGGGTTTCTATGCTACTCAACATAAATGTGACATAAGAAGAAAACATTTAACACTGAACATAAAACAAATTTTGAAAAAAATTACTTTACATAAAATACAACATAGAGAAAATGAAACAAAAATATATACTCGTATGTACAAAAATGATCAAATGGGAGAGGGGTTTTTTCTTTAGTTATTGCCATTTTTACTTAAATATTAAAAAAAGGTAGCCTGTCTCTAATGCAAATTGAAATTTAAAAACCTGGAGTTTCCGTGAATATCTGACCATCACCAATAAAGCAGTCCTCCTTATATTCACACCAACAATTTGTGTTGTAGGTTTCTATAAGTCGATTTTCGACCTATCGGTTAATAAACCTTTAGGTATAAAAAAGTCAAAAACGGTGAGTGTTTTTAAGAAAGTCTAAAAGCCGACTTCTTCAAGACGACTTTTTTATTTTAACTTCAAATATTTTGAATTGCCATTTAAACTACACGCAGAAAAAAAGTATGGTTGTGGTGACAATATTCAAAGAGGATAATACTATTGTTGGGTATATGGTTGTGGTACAACAATATTATGATCCTCACAACAATAGTATGATTCAAAAACAACCATACTATGATCCTCACAATAATAGTATGATTCACACATAACCATACTATGATCCCCACAACCATAGTATGATTCACACTTAACCATACTATGATCTCCACAACCATAGTATGATCCTCACAACCATAGTATGTTTCATATACAACCATAGTATGATCCTCACAACCATATTATGATTCACACGCAACCATGTTATGATTCCTACAACCATAGTATGATCACACACAATTATACTATGATCACCAATATAATTTATTAGAGTTTTTTTTAAGTTGTCGATAATAGATTTGATCCCCAATATTATTTATTAGAATTGGTTTAAGTTGTCAACAATAGATTTGAATTATGAAAATTATTCAAAAATACATTAAATTCAAAATAATAGGAGTGATTTATTTCACAGTAGGAAAAATAAGTTAAAATAGACGTAAGCGTTTTTATTAAAATTATTATAGTTAAATAAAGCCAAAGCAGCTTGTTTAAAAAACTTTAATTTCGATAAAATTATTGCAAAACAATAACATTTGTTTCAATAACATTTGTTCTTAAAAGCATATTTAAATGAAGAAAAATTACAATCATACTGTATGATTGCCGTAATCATATTATTGTTAACATAAAACGCAAAACACAATACTTTGGCAATAATACTATTGTTACATTTCAACAATGTTTATATTGCAGCAATTATACTTTTGTCAAAAATAAATTCAGTTAACAATGCTATGGTTGCGACGAACATACTTTTATTGCGGAGAACATATTATTATTGCCGTGACCATGTAGTAACCATGTTTTTTCTCTGCGTGTATGTGTATTGCTTAAATATATTATGCACTTTTATTTATTTCGCTGATTGCGAAATAGAGTACATAATAGTGGCAACGTATGCCGAGGTTAAAAACGTCCGTTCCCTTCAAATACTCGTATATTCTAGATTTATCCAGAGCAATTAATCAAGTCGATATGTATCGTATTCTAACATAGAAATTATAATCAGCAGTATAAGTTTATTTTTATTATTTTTTAAAGCGCATTGATACACATCGAAATCAGAAATTCTCGAATAACTATTGATAGCCATTTACCCGATGTTGACATGGCCTAAGAGATTGTGGGTTCTAGGCCAACGAATAGTATAACATATGGCGGTTCCTTGACAAGAGTGTAATAGAAGCAGTATCTGAAGACACCGCCTGTTTGTCGAAAAACTAAAATAATCCAATATCTATGAGTATATGTGACCTTCTCCGAGAAAAGGGACCTAGTGTGTCAAAAAATGGGTTTGGACTTAAGTGAATTCTGGTACCTAAAAGGGTGTAGAATAAGATGAAATGAGTTAGATTTCTGATAAAAAATTATTTACCCCATAAAAACGTACGAGTACAAAACGAATTTGGGAAAGCCGATTAAAATGAGAAAAACATTAAAATTTAACCTTTTTTGGTTTTAAATTGTTTTTTTTTGTCAGTCTTCGAATTTTTTTGGAGTTTGGACTTTTTTTTTTGGTGTTTCGTGATCTGGTACTTCGATTTTCTTCCGTTTAACAATTTCAGTTTTTTCCTTTTTCTGGGCTTTGACTTCAGCTTTCTTTTTGTCGTGATCCGGTGCTTCGATTTTTTTTCTTGCTGGCAGGTTGATTTATTTTTCGATTTTTTTTTGCTTTGCTTTAGGAGCTACAAAATCCCGTTTTTGTGAATCAGTACATAAAAAAGACCCTGAAATTCTCATACAAATACCATTTGCGATCTAACAATAAACCGCTTGGTGCAATGAGCGGAGGTAATTCGTTTGGTAGCAACAATAGCAAAGGTATTGTAACACTATAAGCGAAAAAATAACCCCTCACATAGGCATAACGTCACCAAAGTCGGCACCAATCATAATTAAGCATACCAAATCGCATCTTTCAATTGAAGGTGTGTTCACAGTGATAATGCGTTATGAAACTTTAAATGCGTTTTTTCTCAAAACTTCATTTTTACACACTAGGTTCCTTTTCTCGGAGAAGCTCTCATATGGAGAACAATGGAAAGCGAGTACCCATTTATTGCAAAAGTAGGAAAAAAAACCTTGTCAATCGTTGCCACTTCTGTCCCGTGTGAGGCAGTATTTTCCTGCAGTTCTTATTGCTCATATTCGTAGCCAAATTTTTCTAAAAAATTTAAATATGAATATCCTTTTGTAATCAATTGATGCGGACATGTAGTTCCATGTATATTAATCGTCTGTTTTAAGAAAAGTTGTTTATAGTTTTTAAAAACTTAAATATGAATACTGTACAAACTACTTAAAATTCCTAAAGTTTATTTTTTATATTCACACTTACGTTTTTCAAATAGTTTTTTATAGAAAGAAAACTTGTTTTTTATTTCAAAATATT
The DNA here is from genome assembly GCA_963513945.1 of Hydrotaea diabolus. NCBI lineage: Eukaryota > Metazoa > Arthropoda > Insecta > Diptera > Muscidae > Hydrotaea > Hydrotaea diabolus. The sequence continues at coordinate 161,967,771 of OY740716.1, forward strand.
GCGTTTTTATTTCCAGAAAGAAAAAAGTCTAAAAGTCGCCTTTAATCGAATTTATTATACTAAAAAGTTTAAAAGTCGACTTTAAGTCTTCAGCATATAACCCTAGAGTGATGCTCCGATTTTTAATTAGATAGATTCCACCCGGAGATCCATAGGATTCATTTTGTGCATCGTTTATGTACGCCTCTTTTAGAGATTCAACATCATTTTGTGAGCAAACTTACAAAAGAGTACACATTTTCAATGAGTGGAGACAATTCCTGTATCAGGGATTGGCATAGAAAAGTCTCGTAAGTGAGAATAATATTTTTATCTTCATATTTAGAATTCCTTTCGTGGTGACAAGAATTAGGGGAAAAAATAATATTTATTTATCGTTAAAGAGAGGGTATAACTCTTTTTTAATCGATGTATTCATTAATTTTTTTATTGAAGAGAAAGTTAAGAGAAACCTGACTTATAAATATTAAATTACCTGTTCACTCTTTTTGTTAATTAAATTTTAATTCACTAAGAATGATAGCCAAAGATGATCGAAATAGTGGATAAAAAAATATAGTAAATAAAATAAATTAAAAAACACCATCTTTTCGATTTCTACATGACCTTGATAGGTAAATTAAATAATGTCAACTATACTTTAATATTAATAATTTCTAATTACTTGAATATTTATAAGTCTGGCATTTAGTCTGCACCATTTTCGAGAAATATTGTAAATGCAAATATTTGTAATGTTTATCTTGTTATATGAGGGTTGCTATTTATATTTCGGGCCCGGCAATAAAAACACAATAATATATTGTTGGAAATGGTTTTATTGTTTTTCAAAATATTCTCCTTTAAGATCAATACACATTTGCAAGCGCACAAACCAATTTTCGAAGCACCTTTTCCACTCCGATTGAGACACGTACAAAACATGATTTTTGAATGTTGACTACGCAGTTTTTTTTCTTGGTGCAAAGGAGTAAGAAGAAGTCATTGTGTGCCAAATCAGGGCTGTACGGTGGATCGCCCATCAATTCGACATCTTGAGTGGTCAAATAGCTCATCGTTTCAGCTGATGTGTGAGAGCTCGCATTGTCGTCCTTTATCTTTCCTCATTTCTTCAAACAGATGGTTGTATACGAGTACCACTCAGAATTGACCGTCCTACGTTCCACTAAAGGCACTGTGGCAACAAGGCCGGTTACACCGAAAGAAAACAAAATCATTTGCTTCGATGTACTTCTTCCACGAACAACTTTTGTTGGATTTGGCTCGTCTTGAAACACCCATACGGTCGATTGCTGTTTTGTTTCGGGTTTATATGTTATACACTGCCTTTGAGCTACCGCAGTTATAAATTTTCAACATATCTTTGCACCAATCCATACGAGCCTTTTTTGAGCATTCGTCAAATTATGTGGGATCCAACGAGAACAAATTTTGTTCAAGGCCAAAAAAACATGCAATATCTTATTGATGCTTGTCAAACTAATGCCCAAGGATGCCTTAATCTCACGGTATGTCACATGTCGGTCGTGCAAAATAAGTTTACGCACAGCATCGATGGTTTCTGGAAAAGTGACCGAAGTTGGACGTCCTTCTCGAAATTCATACTGGAGCGAACGGTGCCGAGACTGAACTCTTGGTACCAGTGATTAACAGTGGTTTCAGATGGTGCTTCATCGCCAAAATCGAAACAAGTTGATTTAAACACTCTTGTCTCGATAACCCAGGCCGAAAATAGTAAAAAATCATCGCACGAAAATGTTCATGGGATAATTCCATTTTGTGACTGAGATGAATTTTTCAACACACTGTAAACAAAACAATTCGCCCTCAAATGAGAAAAACTTCTGAGTGAAGTTATGCTAAAATATGCCAAAGTTTCCATCTGGGAACACTAGTATTGTCAGGACCCGAAATTTAAATAGCAACCCTCGAAGATTCATTCGAAATAATTCACAAATCATTTTGTAAAACGGCAAGAGGATTTTCAGTTAAGAGTTAACCGCCAAAATTGGTACAGTAAATACTTGATATGAGAACATTTCCTATAAGAAAAAAAACGCTTATAAGATTTTTTTTTCAAAACGCCGTGTAATTAATTGTAATTTTTTATAATTGCTTTTAAAGGAAATACGCATATAAAAAAGAATTTTGTGGTATTTCTTGACTTCCTAATATCCGTTATCTTCTGTATGTGGTTAATTGGAAATTCTGGAAATAGTCTACACTGTCAAGTACTGTTCCGACCGACGCGAAGCGGCATGACAAAACGCAACCTAAAGTTAAATTCTATTTACACACTTTCTCATGGAAGCATTCGTACCAAAACGACACAACAAAAAATCGACATCGGCCGTGCAGCGACAAAATAGAAAACGGCTAGAAGCGTTTTAGGTCTTTTGTCGCAACGTTTTTTTGTTTTGTCAAAAAAAAAACAACAAACAGAAAAACTTTAATTTTTTTTTTTGAAAACAAGAAGGTACAATCCAACGAAAAAGTTAAAAATGCTTAGAAATTATTTATTATTTTGCATTATTTCCGCTGAAAAGTTATCCCGACAGAAAAGTTTTGTTGTAAATGTGTTGGCGGTTGTCGCGTAGAAGCACGACTGTCGCAGCAGTAGGGTCGTGCCGCTTCTCATCTAAAAATTTTTGCAAAACACCGTGTAGTTAATTATACCTAATAACAATTGCGTATAATAAAAACTTGTGGTATTTCTAGACTTTCTCATACTATCCGTTATTTACTGTATTTTAGATTAATGTATTTTTTAGATTCTTAAACGAATAGTTTTTTTTTTAAATAATTCCTAGTTTCGAGACTACGTATACTAACATGTAATCATTATTTGCAACTTCGACTTAGCTAAATTGTGTAGTATCTAAAATTTAAGTTGAATTGTATGTATTAAATCTACTATATATTTACGATCAAAGTCGTTTTCGGTAAAGGGTTTCCAAACAAAAATATAATTATAAGAAAACTGAATGATAAAAATAGCGAATCTTTTGTAACGATAACTTGGCCGACTACAACTTAAAACTTATAAAAAAGGGTTTAAACTCGATTGTGGGGTGTGGGTGGAGGTGGTAAACTCATTCATATCGGGTAGCTATAATTTTTTTTTGGTACCGCTTAAATGGCAACTTACATGGTGTCCCGGTGCATGTTGACAAAACTACATCAAATGTTTGTTATAAGACAGACACAAGAAATGTTATTTTTTTTGGTTGGAAAAGTGTAAAGTTTTGCGTGTGTTTGAAATTTATCGTTAGTTTTGTTATTTGTTATTTGGTATGTTATGTTTTTTTTCAATTTCAATTTATTTTAGTATATTATGGTTATTTTTGTTGTTATTGAAGCATATAAAGAAGATAGAGAAACGATAAAAGACAGAGTAAATGCAGACAAGTAAAAAAGGAAAACATTGATTATGTCTATAAGGCACATTTAATATATATTTATATATATATGTATGGGAAGAAGAAGAAGAAAGCCATCAATAAATTTCAGACAATTTTACATATGGATATTTGACAAAATATTCTGTACAAAAATAAGCAGAATTTTATTTTGAAGTATAATTTTTTTTATAATTAATAATTAATTTTATTTTAGTCATTACGACTAGTACCACTAGGAAATATTCCGGCTGTAGTAAGCGTGCTTTGATTTATACAGAAACAAAACACATTTCTTTGCGGTAGATCTATTAACAAACTACTAGTTTAACATCCTCTAAAGTGGGAATTGCTCACATGACTCCTGCACGAGCTCCAAAGGAGACTATATTACAGGATGAAGCACCAACTGAATTACAATAAGTAATTCAAATTATTTTGTTTCTAATCAATGTATTTATTTTGTGTTTTCTGTTGTATGGAAAAATCAATATTATTTTATTTGACTAACTGTTTTTAAACCAGAATAAAAACTGTTCAAGTCATAATAGTGATAAAAGGCCAAATAAATATAAACAAAACAGAAACATATTTAATAAGGATTGGTACGCCCTAATGTGCAACACACACACTCTGTGCTTTTGCATGTGTGGTTTTCAACGAAAGCCCTTGCGAAACGGAATAGATGGAAATGATAGTGAGCTACGAGGGCGGTTCGGAAAGTTCTTAGCCTATCTATGAAAGAGAATTGTTAGTTTTTCAAAAATATTTTTATTTTTCAATATAATCTCCTCAAACTTCAATACACTTAGTCCAACGCTTATATAGCAATTCTATCCCTTGATTAAAATAGTTTTCCTCAAGGTCTTTAAAATAGTGGTTACAACTGTAATTGCATCATCATTTGAGGTAAAACGCTTGCCAGCAAGGAATTTTTTTAGATTTGGGAACAGGTAAAAGTCGCTGGGTGCTAAATCAGGAGAATAAGGTGGGTGGTCAAGCAACTCGTACTTTAATTCGTTGATTTTAGCCATTGTTAAAACACTCTTGTGCGCTGGTGCGTTGTCTTGATGAAAAATTATTTTTTTGTGTTGTAAGCCAGCACGTTTTTCTCGAATTTGTACATTTAATTGATCTAAAAGGTTGCCATAGTACTCTAAATTTATTGTTTTACCCTTTTGCAGATAGTCAATCAATAAAATACCTTTGAAGTCCCAAAAAACCGTTGCCATAACCTTACCAGCCGATTGAATTGTTTTTGCCTTCTTTGGGACACTTCCTCCAGCTTCAGTCCATTGTTTGGATTGTTCTTTTGTCTCTGGAGTATAGTGGTGAATCCATGTCTCATCAACAGTTATGAAACGACGCTTAAAATCCAGTTTATTTAGCTGAAAACGATCCAAACAAGCATGAGAAATGTTCATTCTTATGCGTTTTTGGTCGACTGTTAACAAGTGCGGCACCCATCTTGCAGAAAGCTTTTTCATCTGTAGTTCTTCATGCAAAATTAAATGGACTCGATCATTTGAGATGCCCATGAGAATAGCTATTTCACGCACTTTTATTCGTCGATCATTTAATACCATATCATGCACTTTGGCTACAATTTCTGTTGTTGTTGCTGTTTTTGGACGTCCACTACGTGGTTCATCTTCAATTCTTGTACGACCACGTTTAAATTCAGCAACCCAATTTTTTACTGTTGCATATGAAGGAGCACTTTCACCTAACACATTCACCATATCATTATGAATTTCTTGTCCCGATAAACCTTTTTTATGTAAATATTTTATGACACCACGCATTTCTAATTTTTCCATTGTAAAAAAATCGCGGATGCGTCTTTTGTGAACACCTGTTTCTATATGAAGGAGTTGCCAGATCGAAACAAAATTTAACAGGTGTTCATAGCAGAGATGGAAGTTTCCAAAACACTTAACTTTTTCTGTTTATACCGCGCTTTTTGTGCTAGGCTAAGAAGTTTCCGAACCGCCCTCGTATGAAGATTGCTCTTCGCACTGTTGGAAGACTATACGCAAAGGGTAATTCTCATTAATCATAATGAGACTGCCGTATAAGTCATTTGATTTGTAGCCGATTGCCAAAGACTGCTGAAGAAAAACCTTGGCGGGTTTAGAAACAGCTGTACAGTCTGCCTGGCAACCGTAGCCAATACATTTCACCAATTGTTTAGTTGATTCTGAAAAAGAAACAACAAAAAGGTATCGAACCAGAATAAAAACTGTTCAAGTCATAATAATGATAAAAGACCGAATAAATGTAAACAAAAAAAACATGTTTTTGAAGATAATAGAAACCACGCATATGCGCCACCTGATCAGAAAATTATTCATTGTGGCCTTATGGCTTAAATTCAGGCTCCTCAGTTATTGTTTGTATGAACTGCTTTAATTCAGTCTAATTCCTAGGTTTCGTTTTATACACTCCCGCTTGACAAAGTCTGCTGCAGTAAGATCAGGTGACTTTGGGTGCCAGGCGAACGTAGATTTTTTTGGATACTAATTTATTTAGGAATTTTCATCCGCCATTACCTGGTGTTGCCTCATTTCACTGAAATCAAATGTTTTTGAAACGGATACGTCTTCGGCGCAGCTCTAGGTAAACAAAACTCCTTCAAAATATTTAAATAACTTTGAATAACATCATTAAATAATGGTTGTAGTATGAATCCTGCGCCACCCTATATTTCGGGTACAAACGGCTTCATATTAGCATTTTCAGTCCTTGATGGTTACAGAGCTAGACCATTGAAGTGTTACCAACTTCACGCTGGTATTTCTTGCAACCCGACAATGCCAGCTATGTCAAATGCATACCAAAGTTTATATTGTTAACAAGCTATCACAAGCATTTGCATTTAAAGTTTACAAAACAAAAGTTATTCAAAATAGAATTCAAACGTCATAATGTGATTGCGTTATGTTTTGCCTGAAAACTTCAACCAACTAATGTTTGTGAGCTGAGCCATCTCAAAATGAGTAAAATGTTTGTCTAGCGCACCATAATAATGCAGGCAGCATTAAGAAACGCTATCGTGTTGGTCGAAAAAAAGCAGCACCATCGCATAAAATGGATCGGAAAGTGAAGGCTCAACTTCAACGAAATCCACATCGTAGTGGTGATCAAATGGCCAAAGAACTAAAAATATCTCAGCGATAAGTCCGTCGCTTATTCCAAATTGAGCCCAAGGTAAAGCGGTACAAGTTGCAAGTTCCAAAAGGCACACGCTCTTACTCTTACACGAACCTGGTGAATTTCCAAACATTGTGTTCGCTGATGAAAAAAATTCAATATTGAGCAATTCATAAACTCTCAAATTGAGCGTGTTTTCATAACGAAGCCACTGAAGAAAGTTCAAGCCTACTAACGGCCGCCAGAAATAATTTTCCACCTCAAGTAATGGTATGCGCAGCTGTAATCACCGATGGCCGCTGTCCAATCGCTTTCCTCGAGCCTGGTGTCGAAGTCAATGCGACTTATTATCGGGAAAATGTTTTGGAAGCTTCTTCAGAGCCATTGTCATGTAAACATGGACGTCGGCAGCATCTCATTGAGCTTGTGTGAACTAAGAATGGTTAAAAACCATGTTGCACACTTCAATTCGTCCAGATGCAAGTTCGATGGAATTTCCATCTGCACGATTTAGAAGAGTAAGGTGAGCACTGAATAAGAAAAGACGGCGTTTACTTCAGCCATGCTGAACCTTATATGCCCTCCACCTTTCAACTAGGGGCGCATAAAATTTTACTTTTTTGGACTTTTTCGTCGTATGCGTCCATCCATAATCTCTCCCAAACTTTAAAATTATTCTTTATTTGGGTTAGTAGCAAGATTTGCTTCAATTTTAATACCCTTACTGACTCCTAATCGCCCGTTTTGACCATGAGGAACGTTTTTTGGGCCGAATATGCTCTTTTTGGGATTTTTAGTGCTTACTAACTAACAGTACACATTTTAATCATTGTTTGACTACAAAGCACAATGACTTGTTGAGCAAATATTCAAAAAAGTGTACTTTTTATCTAGGTACCTAAAGTCCTTGAAATGTTAACTTTTTCCACCCTTGGCCGATTTCACCCATTTTCAATCCTAAATAGGCCATAATCATGCAAAATTTCAGGATCCTTGGATAATTCGTTCGACCGCTACCGTGCCTTTCACAGACACTCGGACGGACGGATATGGATAGATCGTCTTTGAATTTTACGACGTCAATAACATATATACACATAACAGAATCTCCGATCAATATTTCGTGGTGTTTAAACGGAATGGCAAATTTTTTGGATGCGCTAATGAAAGCCATTGTAGCGAAATGAGCCAAAATATCGCAAGATCATATTCGTGCAGCACCATAGGATGGGAGTATATATAAGTTTGTCACTGCGTTTGTAACAACTCGATATATATAATTGCGATCATATTAAGTAGATATACAGGGTGGAGCGCGAAAATTTGCTTTTTTGCTTTGCAGGCCGTGGCGGCACTGTTGGTCGAAGAGAGTGGAAAGTGTGTGTGGCTTACGGGAGATTTGTATTCGTCTGCCTTTCAGTTGCCATCATGGATTGGACACGTGAGGAGAGGTCATTTTGTGTTGAAGCGTATTTTTCAAATGCGCACTCGATCATTGCAGTGCAGCGTGCTTTTCGTTTACGATTCGCTATTCCCTAGCGCGGACGTGTTCCTGGACGGCAATCCATGGTAAATTGGGTAACTTTATTGAGAACAGCAGGGAATGTGCCATGTGTACGAAGGGGACCCGAGAGAAGGATTTCAGCGCCACAAAACATCAAGAGAGTTAGAGCAGCAGTACTGCATTCTTCAAAACGCTCTGCTCGGAAGCAATCACTTGCTTTTGGAATTTCCAGACTTTTTTCAGCCTGCTCTTGAGGCAATGCAATTAGAGGATGCATGGTTTCAACAGGAAAGTGCCACTGCACACACAGCGAGGGCTACCATGAATTGTTGGAGGCAAATGTTTCCTGGACGGCTTATCTCTTTCAAGGGTGATGTGAACTGGCCGGCACGCTTACCAGACCTAGCCCCATGCAATTTTTTCCTTTGGGGTTACCTGAAGTCATAGTTGTATATCAACCGTCCCAATACCTTGGAAGACCTAATTAACAATATTGAGGCTGAAATTAACAGAATACCAGCCGACATGCTTGTTAGAGTTCATTGAAACTTCAGAAAACGTATGCAGCAGTGTGTGTATAGCAAAGGTCGACAACTGCCAGATACACTATTTACAAGCATGTCAGTCGAAAATTGCCTTACTGTTCAATATAATTAATATATAAAATACATTTTTCTAAGGTTTTTAATTTTTTAATTTCATTCTCAAATAAGCAAATTACCGCGCTCCACCCGTAGTTAAGGTACAGACATATTCTAAAAAGCATGTCTTCGAAAACGTTAATTTATAAAATGTTTTAGTGACAAATCTTAGAAGATTAATAAGTTTGTTAAGTCTTCTTTATCTCTTAAACTTTAAACACTTTAAATTTAAAATTTATCTTTTGAATTTTCACTTTTTTAAAAATATTTTTTCAAGATCGTCCTTGATATTTATCTTTTCGTAGAACAAAGAACCATTTTATACGCAATATTTATTATTTTCGTTTATTCATTAGGACAACTTTCTAATTGGCTCCTCGCATTTGCCAAATATCCATATGTTTAAATTGCCTTTGTTAAATCGTTTTAGTTTTATTTATTTATACAGAAATGGTAATAAATTTTAAAGACCTTAAGACCGATTAAAACATGAATAGCTTTATTTACAGCACACGTTTTTTTTACATTTGATTTCATACGAGTATTTACACGACTCTCAAAGTAGTTTAATTTTGTTTTTTTTTCATATTTCAGAACAAACAATTGAAATATTTTGAAACATTCAATATCCATAGTTTGTTTCCCACTTTTTTAATTTTCTCTCTTTTTGTATATTTAATGCTCCAATAACACTGTTCTGCAAAAACTAACATTTAGACAAAACCAACTGATCTTAATGTAAAATGATCTCCTGAATCCGAATCGAGTGTCAGTTTTGCCCCACACGTAGAATTTTCGAGATGTCGTGAAAATGAATTAATGAAAAAAAGTCAGAAAAATATCATTTTCACGATATCTCGAAAACTATACGCGATGAGACATAACGGACAATTCGGATTCAGGAGATCATTTTTCATAATGATTTGTTACTTTCGTCCAAAAGGAGATATTGTTGCAGAACAGTGTTTTCTGCTAATTGCTCATAGTTGAATTACTTTTCTAAAACAACAGACTTACCATACAACTCGCTTCGTGCAATTTTCCCAGTTTCGGCCTGATGAATGGCGCTATTTGTTGCCAGAGAAAGGTCTGCACCGATACGGGCAATCCGAGATCTTGCAATCCGTCATCCTGATCGATGTCGAATTCATCATTATTATTTGAGTGGTTATTATTATTCGTTGTTGTTGTGGTCGTAACCATTTTGTTGTGTTATTCTCTTTTTTATTTTGGTTTTACGTATGTATGTATTTTTTAGGTTTTGTTACATGATTTTAGTAGAGGATCTGAAAAAATATTTTTGAATTATATAGCTCAAGACGAGTTTATTCGAAGTGTTTCATTTTGGAACAACAGGTTCGGGAACAATTTATTCAGAAGCACAATGCGTAAAACTTATAATCCAAAGTTTGTTTAAAATTATCGTTCTGCAAGAAGTGCATCATAAAATTCGGCGACATTTTTTTGCACAATAAATTAGTTTGGACTTTTGTCTATTAGAAAAAAACGAAATCTTCGCCGATTTGTTCCGATTCCTTTTGTTTTGCAGTTTTTAAAAAATGTCTATGATTAATTTTTTATTCTCAATTTTTGATGCACAATAAATTACACAGTACAACAACCAAAATGCGAATGGGATGAAACTAATTGCAAATGAAAGTTGACATTATCCATAATAAAAACTTCAAGGGTTTTCTTTAGATCAGTGCGAGATATTTTTTTAAACGCATTTGAAGTTCGTGATTTTGGAACGCTGTCTAACAAGAAAATATCATTGAAAATTTGATAAAAAAGGCTTATTTATTTATATTATCCTGGAAAGGTGTGGTTTCTTACTGTTTTTGGGGTCGAGGAATTCATTTTTGATATTTATTTTTACCTAAAACTAGCGCTAGATGACGCTGATGAACTCCTTACCCTCTGGTTTCTGAGTTCATAGAAAAGGGGGTTCCAGCTGGCCGTTTCAAACAAATAAAAAGACCAACCGGAATTACTTCTAAGAGGTAGCGGTGCGACCGTCTTTCTTATTGTAAACTAAAGCTAAGGTGGCCTCAAGCGGTCATATTACACTGATTTAGAGAAAGAAAGAGAGTAATTCAATGTAAATAAGACCAATATATGCCATTTCAGGCGAATTCACTTTAGAAACTTAAGGGTACTTTAAACTTAAGGATATGAAATATAATGGAAAAATATGAAAATAGTAGAGAAATGAATATGGAATTAAATCTTAAAACTATTGTTGAATTATGGATTCAACAGACGCTATCATACAAATGGGGCTATTTCCTGTAGATTACCATAGAAAAAATGGTGCATTTACTTATTTTTAGGCTGAAAAATCTATTTCTGATGTTGGCTTCATTGTAAAACATATTTCTAATAATACTTCGAAGTACATTTTATTATTCTCAGTACGTTACTATTAAAAAAATCAAATTTTTATGAAAAAAAAATTGTGTTTTTTATTGGAAAAAAATATTTTTCTTTTCTTGTTAGAGCTCGTTCCAAAGTCGACATCATGGTAAAGTTCACTTACGAGCAACGTTTGGAAATCATAAAAAATACTACCGAAATTCTGAGTCGATGGTAGCAACTTCAATAGCGCTTCCTCCAAATTTCATCGAAAAATCATCGTCAGCGATGAAGCTCAATTCTGGCTGAGTGGTCTTGTCAATAAAGAGACACAATTGTATCCGCAAAAAATTACTGTGTGGTGTGTTTTTCATGCCGGTTTGGGCCGTTTTTTTTCGTCGATGAAATTACCGGTGATGGCGAGGGCAATCGTGCCATGTTAGAAAAATTTTGTTGGCCAGAATTGGATGAGCTTGACATCGCCGATATGGTATTGCAAACGAAATGCCAAACTTAGTATCGCTCCATAATACTGGGGAGGCTACAAAACCCTGGTTTCTTCGGACCATTCTAACAAAAGAGTTTTCTTTTAGACGTGTGGTTTTCAATCTGGTCACACTTTTTTCGGAGTTGGTCTTTTTGCATGCGCTCAAACCAATTTTCTAAGCACTTTTTCCACTCCGATGGAGGCACCTCCAAAACATGGTTTTTGAACACTTCAACAGCATCTTCTGGGAAACGAAAATCGTTGACTACGCATATTTTTCTTGATTTGAGAGAATAAAAAGAAGTCCCGGCGGATGACCCATCAATTCGATGTTTTGACCGTTCAAAAAGGCGCTGGTTTGAGCCGATGTGTGAGAGCTCGCATTGTCATGGTGCACAATGATTCGTCTTCTCTTGTTCGTTTTTCGAATTTCTCCGAAGACTTCAGGCAAATAAATGGTGGTGTACCACTCAGATCGACCGTCCTACGTTGCTCAGGCGGAACAGTCGCCACATGACCAGTTTTGCCGAAGAAACAGGCGACCATTTGCTTCGAAGTGCCTTTTCCATGAACAACTTTCGTTGTATTTGGCTCGTCTTCGAAGACCCACACGGTCGATTGCTGTTTTGTTTCAGTCTCATACGCATAGGCCCATGATTCGTCACCTGTGACGATCTTATAAACGCCTTTTGAAGCACCGCGATCGTATTTTTTCAAAATCTCTTAGCACCAATCAACACGAGGCTTTTTTTAAGCGATTGTCAAATTGTGCGGGATCCAACGAAAACAAACCTTTTTTAAGGCCAGGTGTTTATACAATACGAGTATCGAATGTATGCTGGTGGAAGAAATGGCCAAGGATGCCTCTATCTCACGGTATGTCACATGACGATCTTGCATTATCAGTTCAGGCACGGCATCAATGTTCTCTGGCACAACGGCCGTTTTTAGAGGACCTTCACTACCTTCGTCTTTGTGAGTGAGCGTCGGCCACGATTGAATTCATTTAACCAGTGCTATAGGATTTAAGATTTAAGTTCATCGATGCACTCTTGTCTTCAAAAACCACTGCTTTTTGCAGAATATCATTAAAAATAGGACATGGGTGATCGTCCTTTGACAAATGGTATATATAGTTGGACCTTTCTTATGATATCCATATTGTATATGTTGTTAATGAAACAGACTCTCAAATTAACAAAACATGCAAAAATAGACCCTTTTTCAAAATGGTCCAGCTCACGAGAGGTCAAAACTGGAGTCAAAATATTTTAGATGTCATCTTAAAAATGTCCAAGGTTAATTTTTAGGAGGGTACATCGAACACTTTTTTTTGCGTATATAAATTATTGTGTTTTTATTGCCGAACCCTAAATATAAATTGCAGCCCTCGTAATAAAGATAAATTCTTGGCTTAACCATAAATTTATGCGTTTTATTTATTCTTGAAAACCACACGTCTGAAGAACACAATCTACATTTTGTTTTTAGACAAACGGCAAGCAATAAATTTGATTGTAATTCTTTGTGTAACACGAAGGATTTTAGGACATTGCCAATTTCCATGCTAATGGCCCATTAAAACGAAAGTGATTTGTTACAACTCGAACGTAAATAAAAGCGTTTTCGCCACTCACAAACGCGCTCGCACACCACCCGGCTTTTAACACAATCAACAAAGCCTACCACAACAATAAAACGTAGAAGACCGAGCTGGCCACCCCTATATCCGGCCATCTGGTAGCTAGACGGCTTAATTGAAATGCTAATTGTAAAGGAATGCAACAAGTGTTTGCGTGCGCAGTCAAGGCACGCGGTCACACAACAGAGAAACTCTGTAAAGGCATTCAAGTGTGAATGGACATTGAGACCGGCCGACGTTGAAGGCGGAGAAGAGTAAACAATCACAGTAACCGGCATTTTACAACTGGGTCACCCACATGTACCAGATTAAAAAGACAAGAGAGTGAAATCATCCCAATGTTTCTCTCACTCTCACTCTCTCTCTCTCTTGATGAGGATGCCTGTGGTGCTTGATGGAACATCCCCCATCATCTGCTCTGTAATGTTTGTAAACATTCCATATTTACATCCCCTTGAGTGCTGCTGTTGTGTTGCCCCCCCCCCCCCCCCCCCCCAATAACAAGTGTTTCGGTTTCGGTTTTTGATTCATCTTTTTCGCTTGTTTTTTTCTGTGTCATCGATGCGTACGATAAACGCAGACTCCAAATCTTCGGCTCCAGGTATAGAGACTTGAAAATTTTTTCACCAACTCTATAGAGGTCGCCACTGTTTTGTGGAAAATTTTCACTCACTTACATAATCACAATTTGGAATTTTCATAAAAGGCCATCATTTAATTTTTGGGCTTTCATTTCTTTTCTTCAAGACTTCAAACAACACTTTTTTTCACAAATCTAGTGGTATTGCACTGGTAATTGCCGTTGCCGCACCCACGTTTAATATTTGGCCAGCGCTATGGTTAACACATCATAATTGTTGGCCACCTTTGCAAGAACCCACAAAAAGGGTTTGGCTTTTCATTTCTATTTGAAAATTGACTTTTTTCGATTTTTGCCACTTATTTTGAACGTTTCAATTGTTAACGCCATAAAGGACAATTTTCATTTGTTTTAATTGTAAGGATATTTCTTTTTGATTTTATGGCCTTTTTGGCCAGAGACACAAAGAAGGGCCAACTGAAAAGCCAACACTTACACAAAGAATTCCCGTTAACGGTTTTACTTGAGTAGTTGCGAGGTTAAAACACTTTCAAACGGTTCGAGGTTTCGGATGTAACTGAACGCAAAAACTGTATCTGCCACAGGAGCAGCAACGACAAATGACGAGTGTCTTGTTTTTGGTGAATACACAAACACACGCGCGCACACCCACACTGACACAAACAAACTACCCGTAGTGTACTTTCCGCTTGGACTACAGTGCGTATGCGGGATGTCCTAGCGCTTAAGAGGGATTGTACCGTATACAATTGCTGGATACAGGGTCTTAAGTGTGCTGGTCGAAAGTTCTGGGGAAAACCACGAAGCTTAAATATTCAACCTACGAGGTCTGTTCAATAGAAAAGGTGAAATTTAATTTTTCTCTAAAAATATATATTTTTTCTATTAATTTATATTTTGTGCCCTTTTAAATATTATAAAGGGTGTTTTTTACCGTGTGCCCAAAACGGGATGGGCCCATTTACCTCTGATTTTTACGAAATTTTAAGAAAATTTTGTTTAGCGATGAAGCTCACTTTTGGTTGAATGGGTGCGTAAATAACCAAAATTATAACATTTGGAGTAATGAAAATCCACAAGCCATTCCTAAAACGCACACTTAGAACAAAAATATGGCTGGGATAACAATATTCGAAGAGCATCTTACTATTGTTGGGTATATGGTTGTGGTACAACAATATTGTGATCCTCACAACAATAGTATGATTCGAATACAACCATACTATGATCCACATAACAATAGTATGATTCGCACATAACCATACTATGATTCACACTCAACTATACCATGATCTCCACAGCCATTATGATCCATAGTATGTTTCACATACAACCATAGTATGATCCTCACAACCATAGTATGATTTACACGCAACCATGTTATGATCCCTACAGCCATAGTATGATCACACACAACCATAGTATGACCAAAGATAACGTGTCCTGATATGCTACGTAGAATAATAGAAACATTGTTTCCGCAACGCCCATTGCCGCAGGCTGATACATGGGCACCCGGAACAGAAGAACTGGTTTCCGTTATAACGGTACATGAAATCACAGAAGCATGCTCGAGAATAGGTGACAGCAAAGCCCCGGGCCCCGACGGAGTAGCTAATAAAGTACTTAAGGAAGCAATACGTTCAAGACCGGAAGCCTTCGTCAGAACTTTCCAAAAATGTATTGACGATAGAGTGTTTCCAGACAGATGGAAAGTGCAGAGACTCGTACTCATTCCCAAGCGGACGAGCCATCGTCGTATCGACCTATCTGTCTTCTTGATACCATGGCCAAAATACTTGAGCGCATTCTGTACAACCGCCTACAAAGAAATGTTGAGGAGAGAAGGGTGTTATCGGAACATCAGTACGGATTTAGGAAGTCACGTTATACTATAGACGCTATCAAATCTGCAGTCGATATCGCAACGGACGCTATATCTGGCAAACGATGGAAAGGAGGCTCTAAGCAGTGCAGTGCAATAGTTACACTCGATGTAAAAAATGCGTTTGAATGCGTTGATTGGGGTAAAGTAAACGTTGCCCTTGCTGGAATGGAGGCACCTGGATACATTCTGGATCTGATCAAGAGTTACTTATCGAACCGAAGGCTGCTCTATAGCAGTGACGTAGGCGAAGCTGTTTATCAGGTGACAGCTGGCGTTCCCCAAGGATCGGTTCTCGGCCCACTTCTGTGGAATACGAGTATCATGTACGACGAGGTTTTAAGTTTGCCACTCCAGCAAGGTACCAAAATTATAGGCTTTGCTGACGACATTGCCATTGTTACCGTCGCGAAGCATATCAACCAACTAGAAGAAAAGACAAACAACGCTATACACCGAGTACGTACGTAGCTAGAAACTGCTGGCCTTGAGCTGGCTGACCACAAAACCGAGGCGGTACTGATTAGTAGCAGAAAAAAGATGGAGTATATGAGCATAAGAGTAGGAGACCATTACACTCGATCTTCGCACTCTCTCAAATACCTAGGGGTTATGTTAGACAGCAGGCTTAACATTAAAGAGCATATACATTTCGCGAGCGAAAAGGCAGCACGAATCCAATCCGCACTAGCTAGGATGTTGCCCAATAGTGAAGGCCCAAAACCAGCTAGAAGGAAACTACTAGCATCAGTCGTTAACTCGGTGATCCCCTATGCAGCACCGGTATGGGCAGACGCGATGTCGAGAAAGGAAGCCAGAAGAAAGCTAACCTCTATTTACCGCCTGAGTGCCCTGCGAACAATAAGTGGATTACGAACAGTATCGGACGAAGCCGCTTGTGTTGTAGCAGGGATGATGCCGATCGACATTTTGGTAGACAAAATGAGACGCATATACGATAGGAGACCAGAAAACTCAACGGAAAGAAGAGATATGCTAAATTCTGAAAGAGAAGTCTCAAAGGAAAGGCAGATGGACGCACCAGTTAATCCCCACTGTCTCTGACTGGATAAATAGGTCCCAAGGGGACGTAAACTATTACCTGACGCAATTTCTTACAGAGCATGGTTGCTTTGAAATATCTTCACAGGTTTGGACACGACACGACGAACTGTGTGGAACAAGAAGAAACCGCAGAACACGCTGTATTTAACTGTCCCAGATTCAGCGCTTCACTTATGGACATCCCGGGCCCTTAACATGTTATGGAATTTATGCTCCAGAGTGTTGACAATTGGGCGAAAGTAGAAATGCACACAGCAATAGTGCTTAAGGAATAACGAAGGACGGAACGCATTCGAAACGCGGAATCAAGATCCAACGATGAAACGACGATAGCTTAAATGCTAACCAGCCCCCGCGAACTAATACCTTACGGCAGTCGCGCGGGGGAGAGTGGTTGAAGTGTGGGGGGCGTGGTTTAGCCGTAGGCGCCAGAGATGGCGAATCGTGCATGCTTGTAGTGCGGGCTACTTGTATCGAGGAAGATTCCACACCTCCGGTTCGTAACAAAAAAAATACAAATATATAATGATCTCCAAAATTATTTATTTAAGATTTGAATTATGAAAATTATTTGAAAATGCATCAGATTTAAAATAGTAGTAGTGGTTTATTTAACAGGAGAAAAATCAATTTAGAAAAACGTAAGCGTTTTTATTAAAAATATTTCAGTTAAACAAAGCGAAAACAGTTTGTTCGAAAAATTTAATTTTCATATAAGAAGTACTATTATTTCATCAGATCCGTAACAATAACCTTGTTCTAAAAAGTATATTCCAAAGATGAAAAATTACAATCATACAGTATGATTGCCGTAAGCATATTATTGTTAACATAAAACTCAAAAACAATACCTTTTTCGCACCAACCGTAGTTATATTATTGTTAGAACCATATTTTCATTTTTAAATTTAACAATAATACTATTGTTACATTTCAACAATATTAATATTTCGGCAATCAAAGTATTGTTAAAAAGAAATTCAATAAACAATGCTATGGTTGCGACGAACATATTTTTATTACGGAGAACATATTATTATTGTCGTGACCATACAGTAACCATATTTTTTCTCTGCGTGCAGTTACATCCTCAAAAAGTCACTGTTTGGTGGTCTCAATGGACGGAGGGAATCATTGGTGCATATTTCTTCAAAAATTAAGCCTGCCATAATGTTACAGTCACTGGAGAACCATAATTAATGATTTTTTCGTGCCTGGAATGTATTCGAGCCAGCTGCGGCGGCTACTTGCCTAAAATAATTTGTATATTAATATATTCATTTTAATGGCACACTCTTATCTTTTTAATAAAGCTAAACTCTTGGCCATAACATTCAATTATATTTCCGAAAATATTGTATGGCATGGCCCAACCGATATGCCGACATCCTCTTCTCTACTAGGGATTCGATAATTCTTTACAAAAATGTTCTCCATGTTCTCATTATTTTCATTGCTTTTTGATGTGATGAATCTTCCAGGACGAGGGCCGTCGTCGTTTACATTTTCTCAACCTTCTTTGCAAAGCTTGTGCCTTTTGTAAACATTTTTATGACTTAGAGTAAAATCACCATATGTCACTCTCAACAATTTAAGTGCTTTTTAGCACTTTAATCCATTTATTACACAAAATTTGATGCAAAATCTTAGATCCATTTTGTTCCTACAGCAGAAAATCGCCGAACAACTAAAGCTGCAAAGAGCAAAACAGTTTTGCATCTCACAAACAAAACTCAACTACAAAAATATGTTCGAGACAAGTGTGCTAACATAAAAAAACGCTAATCGAATGATGGTAGCCCGAGAAACTTCAAAATTCAACTATTTTATTAAACAGACTCACGACATCCAGACAACTTCTTTCAAATAAGAAAGCTACGCATGATTCAATTCTTGTACTCATTGACTGAAAGAGAATAGTTATTTTTTCAAAAATATTTTTATTTTGCAATATAATCTCCTGAAACTTCAATACACTTAGTCCAACGCTTATCTAGCAATTCTATCCCTTGATTAAAATAGTTTTTCCAAGGTCTTCAAAATAGTGGTTTACAACTGTAATTGCATCTTCATTTGAGGTAAAACGCTACCCAGCAAGGATTTTTTTTAGATTTGGGAACAGGTAAAAGTCACTGGGAGCTAAATCAGGAGAATAAGGTGGATGGTCAAGCAACTCGTACTTTAATTCGTTGATTTTAGCCATTGTTAAAACACTCTTGTGCGCTGGTGAGTTGTCTTGATGAAAAATTATTTTTTTGTGTTGTAAGCCAGAACGTTTTACTCGAATTTGTACATTTAATTGATCTAAAAGGTTGCAATAGTACTCTGAATTTATTGTTTTACCCTTTTGCAGATAGTCAATCAATAAAATACCTTTGAAGTCCCAAAAAACCGTTGCCATAACCTTACCAGCCGATTGAATTGTTTTTGCCTTCTTTGGGGCACTTCCTCCAGCTTCAGTCCATTGTTTGGATTGTTCTTTTGTCTCTGAAGTATAGTGGTGGATCCATGTCTCATCAACAGTTATGAAACGACGCTTAAAATCCATTTTATTTCGCTGAAAACGATCCAAACAAGCTTGAGAAATGCTCATTCTTATGCGTTTTTGGTCGACTGTTAACAAGTGCGGCACCCATCTTGCAAAAAGCTTTCTCATCGATAAACCTTTTTTATGTAAATATTTAATGACAACACGCATTTCTAATTTTTTCCATTGTAAAAAAATCGCGGATGCGTCTTTTGTGAACACCTGCTTCTATATGAAGGAGTTGCCAGATCGCTTTTTGAGCTAGGCTAAGAAGTTTCCGAACCGCCCTCGTATGTTTAACGGCGGCTTCGAACGGTGTATCCATTTTATAGAGACGTTTCTACATGGCTTAGAGATTAATCACTTACTCGTAAAGTCGCCGGAATTTATGAGGTGGCAGCCCGCCACTGAAATATTGTTAGTTGGTCTTACCTGGGGTTGAGTCGTGCTTACGTACTTCTATCACACCACGTCGTCCCATTTTCATATAAATCATTAACGCTCAAACAGAGCAGTTAGTGCAGGTAGAAAATTTATTTTTAAAAATACTTAATTCTTGTTTTTTGGTCAAATACAATTTCAGTTATGTGTCAGCCTGATTTGCAGTAATGCATGCTGTCAACGAAAATTTTCAAGACATCTTGGTGATGATTTCTGGCTCTATCTCTGGAATGACTTTTATCATATTCGCTTTAAGGGATCGCAAAACATCGGTCCAGCAGTCTAAGGTTTTTAAATAGCAACTCCAACACGGATGCTTGTACCTTTATTGTTGTTGTTGTAGTGGCAAAAATTACCGGGGTGCCCCAAGAATTGCTTCTTCGGGACGATCAGGTTTTTGGGCACTTGTGTTTGTACCTAATTTCGGCCAAAACTCTATTTTTGGATATGCAGCAAGTTTTGCTTTCATTTGAGTGCCCATGTTGACTATTGATTGACCGTTTTGACAATTCGAGTCGTTTTTTTGGACCACATGAGCTAAAACGTATAGTAACTATGAAGTTTTTTGAGGCGCTTAGTGTGTCATAAAAAGCAGTACACATTTTCACCATAGTTCGTCCACAAAAAGGATGAAGTGTTAAGCAAATACTAAAAAAACTTTTCTCCCCTTGCCAACATTACGCCTATTTACAAATCCAAAGAGCTTATGACTATAAGCCATCATCGTGCTATCAACAGACACGGGCGGACGGACGGACGGACGGACGGACATGGCTTGATCATTCTATAAGACGATCAATAATATACTTATATAAAGTATACTTTAAAAAGGTCTCTGATAAATATTTCATGGTGATTTTTGTAAATAAGATTCGAAATTTCCGTAGATTTTTGCCAACAATTCTTACCTGGACCAGTATCAATGGGGTTCCCCCTTGAAAAATGTACCAAGTTTCAACGAAATCGGTTAATAAATGCGACCTGTACTTGAATTATAACGATAGATGGACAGACGGACGTGCGGGCAGACATCGCTCAATGAAATCAGATAGTGATTCTAAGTCGATCGGTAAACTTAATATAATATAATAATACCCTGTACCACAATGTGGTGTAGGCTATAAATAGTGGATGAAACGTCACATTCTGGTTCCTTCCACACAAACGACACTTTACACAATTTCAATACAATCGGTACGCTCAGACAACGGAGTACGGAAAAACAGAAAATTTAAAGTTCATAAATGGGTAAGGGTCTATGTTAGTCTGAGCAACTGACTGTTTCAATTGAAATTTTACATCTTTAAGTAGTGATACTCTTTCATTAATTATTTTAAAACTGGAGTACCAAAATCATTCACCCTTATTCTGATTGTCGTCGTCAAGACAAAACAACGACATCTTGCGACGACTGTTGATACTTGGTATTCGCGTAGTCGTTTTTCGATAACTATTGACAACTATTGACACAACTCGGTATTCTCTAAATGATATTGACGTTGTTATTGAATTGATACGACTCTGTTTTTGTCGTCGCAGTTTTTGGTAACGACTAAGAAGTTTGCTGTTAAAATAAAAAAAGCAAAAGTAAAAGTGCAAATATGAAAATTACAAATAATGAACAGTTCCAAAAACTTGTTGAAGAGTTGGAGAAAAATCCATCCTTAGCAAAAGGTTTCAAAAGAGGAACAGTGCCAACAAATTTTAACCAGCAATGGGAGAACATTGCAAGTGTTTTGAATGCTTCCGGACCACCGAGTAGAGATGGTGATGGCTGGCTGAAGGTTACTAACTTATATCCCTGGTTTTTTGTAGATTAATAAAATTAAATATTTTCGTTAAGGTTTGGAGAGACTTAAAGTTCAAAGTCAAAAGGAAAATGGTTGAAAACAAATCGGAGATGAGAGCAACAGGTGGCGGTGTAAATAAATATATTACACTGAGTCCGTTAGAAGAAGCTGTTGCAAACCTGCTGCAGTTTCAAAAACAGATAAATCCTGAAGGATCAGCTCATGGTGTTGCAGCAAGTTATGAGGAACTTGTCACTGAAGTGCTCGGTGTTGACCCAGTTATAGAGATGGAAACAACTTTTCACTCTGAAGAAATTTTACTGGAACAGGCGGAGCCTTCAACATCAAGGAACGGGAGCAGTTCAAGAGCCACTCCATCCGGGTCAAAGTCCACAAATATACTACCCTTAAGAGCTGCAACTCCAGTCAATCGAAAAAACCAACTGACCGTCAAAACCTCTTAGAAAACCATAGCAACATGCAAGAAAAGGTGCTGACAGAGATATCAAACACTTTGGTTTCTATTAAGCGCACTATAAAGGACACCTGCAGTTACCAAAAGAAACTATTTGAGGTGGAACAAAAAATACTTTTTTTTTTATAAGAATACTTACAACCATAGCATTCAAACTAAAAAATCCTTTGCGATTATAGTACATATGCTGGTCGTCTTTGTTCGGAGCCAAAATTTTAATGTCCACACAGCCAATCACACCAGGAAATCCATTTTTTTTCAAAAAAAATCACTCTGTCTTCTGATTTTTCTTCATCGCTCATTTCAAGTTTAATCCAAAGTGGGCAAATAACCTTTTCCAACGCACTTAGAGTTTCCGACAGTATTCTGCAAACAACCGGCTGCGATAGTCCGAGGTTAAAATCGTTACCAACACTTAGCTGATAGGATCCTTGTCCCAAAAATAATAAGGTGGCAGCTAACTTTATTCTGTTGGATACACAATTTGACCTGGCACCAATTTCCATCTCAGGAGCAATTTCCTCCAACACATAATTAAACGCATTTTTGTTTAAACGAAAGTATTTCTGAAATCTTGAATGAAAGAAAACTTTGTGATTGCCAATGGAAATTAATTAAACCTTAAACTTACTTGCCCACGAAAATACAACTCACTCTTGCCACCTCTAAAGAAACTCCACATCGAGAGCCATCAATAGATTTCTTTTAAAACGTGTATGTGTGTGTGTGTTGCAAAAAGCGTTTAGTTGACTATGTCAACTTTTGTGCCTTGCCGTGCATGTACGTATGTTTAGCTCGTTTGTTTTATTAGAGGTGGCAAGAGTGAGTTGTATTTTGGTGGGCAAGTGTGTTAAGAAAATTTGAAAAGTAAGGTTTACAACAGTAGTTCTCATTCGTTTGGGGAGAGCCTGGCCTTATAGAGTTCGGTTTTACTTTCAACAATTGCAGCAAGGCTTTCTAAAGAGGGCTGTCACGGACCCGAAATCATGATAAAAGTAGTGTGCAGCCACGAAAATCAATGTCACTTTGCCATTTTGTTAAAAACTTGTCTTCTATTTAAGTATAGAAGCAAGAGGTCTTGAGTCGGTTTAATCCCTGTTCAATGTAAATAGTTTTCTGTAAACTAAACCATTTTTCTAGTTTTGTATATTCGAGCGAAGTTATCGCATTAACGACCACTTACTCGCTTAATGTCCGAGCAACAAAAGAACACGCCTATTATCGTCGATATTGGCTGTTCCAAGCAGATCGAAAATAGAAGTCCAATGCGTGCTGAAAGTGGGCAATTCTTTTTTAATTATGATTTATAATGTGACTTCATTTAATTGAAATCCTTAGCGAAGTGAAAGAAACGATGATTTATTTTATAACTAGTGTTCTAAGTAATAAAAAGCAAATTACACGAGCTTAAATTCGGTTGTATTGATGGAATTTTTGTAGAAAACATCGCCATATTAATACGGTTGCCAAACACACTCGGTTGGGATAGCACATCCGTTTTCTGTGTGAACGGTAATGCATTGCACAATAAAAACTTTCTCGGTCCCTAATCAAGTGATACCTACTTATATACTGCCCACCTAAAAGAGAAAGTCACATCTCCATTCTAGTACGAGTAGTTTTGAGATATTTAGCTTTTTTGACTAGGAAACACACAGGAAGTGGTAGATGTGACCATTTTGCTTAACATTTTTTAGTCGGTCTTTTATATTAAACACAAAACTCAATTCATGGTTCCGAACCTGCTTAATCTCAATTTTGGTGACTTTCTTTCAAAGGCAGCGGTACTAGGGGTCTGTCCTTTTAGAGATTTACTATACTCACCTTAGTCTTAGTTAGTCTTCGCACAAAAATCATCTACCCCCTTAGAGAAAGCCCGTAATTATGTTGCACAGTCTTATTATCATTTGATGATTGGAACACAAATTCTTCTCGTGCAAAGGATTTTCCACAGTTTCAACCGCTTTCCAATTGACGTCTCCACTGTGTGAGACTTTTGTTATTCATTGTATACTACACACCCTGTATTTAACCATTTCCTTTATTAGAGAGATAACAAATTGAAACATTTGTGCGCTATGTACGAGTATTTTCCACAAGCTGTGCTGTCTTTATGAGTGTTGGTTTGTGTATGTATACACACAAACAAACGCACACACACACACCCAAATACACATCCGCGAGATACAATACAATGCAAACAAACCCCCCACTGTGGTCACATTCCTTCAGAGTGCGCTGGTATTTGGCGAATAATTTATTTGCGCGAGGGTTGCAAGCTGATAAGCTGACATTTTACAAATACACACCCGTTCGTCGAAGACAACACAAAGCATAGACGTTGACCTGTGGCGGGGTGCAAATTATATTCTTTTAATACCAGTTATTAAAAACGTCTGGCATTTGCTCCTAGTATGTAAGAAACAAATTATAGCTGGTGTCGTAGAGGACAAAGCTGTCGAAATACATAGCGTGGAAAATCCTATGTAGCAATTAAAAGATAATTATTTTGGGGAAATAAGTTATGGCATTAAGTTCAACGTTGGAACGACGGGAATAAATATATATAAAAGTATACCAAATAAGTTAGGCTGCCACTTTGTATTGTAATGGCTCTGGAGCATGCACATGGTCCATAGGCTGGTGAAATATGCATAATAACAAGACAAAAGTTAAAGGTTTTTAATTAGACAGCAAAGTTGCATGCCTTGTTAGTTTATCCCAGCTGCTAATTGCTAAATATACACATAGACCATGTCAAATCGAGCCCAAACAAAAAGGGCTCATTCTATGGAAAAAAGTTTCGGCCAAAATAGACCTGTCATGCTAGAGGACAACACACACGGTCCCCGTCGTCGCATGGTGCGTACTGATGAGAATGTGGCTATCGTAGCCTAGAGTGAGCGACTCAATTCCAGAACATCGATTTGCAATCGATCTCAACAACACAATTTTTCACGCACCAGGCAGAGGCGAAGAATTTCAAGAAGGACCTCGCAAGATTCGCTGACAAGTTCCAATTGAGTCAGCAATAGAAGGCACACGACTATCGCTTCAGATTTTGGACCTTAGAAATAGACACGAACAAATATCTTCTTTGACGAAACTAACAAATAGCTTTCTTTCAATTGAGAACGTATTTTTAATCGGAGGCTATGTAAACAAGCAAAACTGGCGCAACTCCGGATCGAAAGATACGTAGTTTAGTTCGAAATTTTTAGCAGTGGCATAATTGACCAATTTTTACGGTGAGCGCTTCGGAGGCATGATAATATCGGAGGCCCGATATTGAAGACATGGACTTGATGATTATTGGTTTAAAGAGGATGGCGTTCCTTGGCGCTCATGCGAACTTTTCGGGCCCTGTTCCGGTTTTGCAAGCCAACATTACGCGTGTCATTAAAGCCATACCGGTCGAAATGCTCGAACGAGTCATCCAAAATTGGACCCTCAGAATGGAAACCCTGCGGCGTAGTTGTGGCCAACATTTGAAGGTAATTATTTTCAAAAAATAAATGCCAGAAAATGCCCTTTCAAATTACCAATAAAAATTCCACACTTGATTTGAATTTTTATATTTTTTTTCTTGTTTTGAAAAATACCTCTAGATGGATCACCCTATACATACATAGACACGATTCGGCTTACTCTGCAAAATTGCGGAATAATTGTTTTCATTTTTGCGCAATAATTCGTCGGTTGTGTTGGCGTAGCGTAAACTTCGTGGCAGTCCCAGGGCAGGCCGGCCCTAGATCAGCCGTTCTACTAAAAATATTGCTTCTGTTGGCCTAGATGTCGAAGAGGCGTCCGGAACATAAACCAAATGACGTGCCATGCAATTGGGCATTAGCCGACGGTCCCTACGCAGAACTTTGCTGCAAGACCGCCAAACGCATCTAACCTACGCTGAAGCCATCCTGGATCTCAACGAAGAGGTGGACGATATTTCATCGAAAATGATGAAATATGAGGATCATTTTTATCTTAGCGGTCACGTGAACAAGCAAATCAATCGTTTCTGGTGCACCAAAAATCCGTGTATCGCCCACGAAGAGCCATTACAACCGCTGAAAGCTGCTGTGTTGTGTCCTGTTTACGCTGGAGTAGTCATGGGTCCATTTTTTTCTAAGAACGTCCGCGACTGTTGACGTGCGCTCTACAGAGATATGATAACCGACTTTGTTCTTTCTCAATTGGATGAATTGGGACTGGT
This sequence comes from Hydrotaea diabolus, assembly GCA_963513945.1. Taxonomy (NCBI): domain Eukaryota; kingdom Metazoa; phylum Arthropoda; class Insecta; order Diptera; family Muscidae; genus Hydrotaea; species Hydrotaea diabolus. Next base: position 161,993,948 of record OY740716.1, read on the forward strand.
TCGAACGTCGGGTGGTTCAAACGTCGATTACTGCTGCAGCCACAACCGATAGAAGGCATTTCCGGATAGTTAAATCTTTCGTTTTGTCGATTTGCACTGTTCCAGTTTTCTTCTTATGGAGTCTCGCGTTTACGGCAACAAGCCTCAGAGTCTTTAAGCCCTTAAGGATAGTATTCGCCAGGAATGCGGGAATTTATCGAAGTACTAGAAAGAGTGATGGAAAATACCATTAAATGAGCCCGTATAGTCATCAACTCTGGCGACGGCCACATGACCGTATCATTTTCTCAACTTGATGTGATAAATTCTAATGTACGAGTATTGGATAAAAAAATTTCACATGCGGAACCAAAGTTCTTAATTGAAAAAAACCAATAAAGCAAAAGAACACTGGGTGATTACTTTTGACTCACCTTGAATATACTTTATAGGGTCTCAGACCAGCTTTTCGAGGTGATGCAAATGGAATGATTAAATGAATCTACTCTTTATCCTATGATGCAATATAGGGGCGTAATTTCAAGGTTTTTCATTTTTACTGACATGCTTCATACGAGTATTAGAGAAAAAAGGTAAAACGTTTTGTAAATTGAAATATTCAAAAGCACCCATGGGCCAATGACTTAAAATTATTGGAATCTTAAAATTCATATAATATTAGGATCCGTGACGAAATTTTATTTTTTAATACCCCTATGTCCAAATTGGTCGGTCCCATATCTGTCAGATCATTAGGTGATATAGCTATTTTTCAATTTAGTTGTTAAAGTTATAAAGCTATAAAGTATACTTAATATAGTGAAGAAGACCAAAACATTTTTTGGTCACGACTTCTTTTAGTCCCTCAAAGGGAAACTTTTTCCCCTTTTGTCCGATTTGGTCCAATTGCAATACAGTACGAGAGCGGTCCGGAAAGTTCTTAGCCTATCTATGAAAGAGAATAGTTAGTTTTTCAAAAATATTTTTATTTTTCAATATAATCTCCTGAAACTTCAATACACTTAGTCCAACGCTTATCTAGCAATTCTATCCCTTGATTAAAATAGATTTCCTCAAGGTCTTCAAAATAGTGGTTTACAACTGTAATTGCATCTTCATTTGAGGTAAAACGCTTGCCAGCAAGGAATTTTTTTAGATTTGGGAACAGGTAAAAGTCAATGGGAGCTAAATCAGGAGAATAAGGTGGGTGGTCAAGCAACTCGTACTTTAATTCGTTGATTTTAGCCATTGTTAAAACACTCGTCTGCGCTGGTACGTTGTCTTGTTGAAAAATTATTTTTTTGTGTTGTAAGCCAGGACGTTTTCTCGAATTTGTGCATTTAATTGATCTAAAAGGTTGCAATAGTAATCTGAATTTATTGTTTTACCCTTTTGCAGATAGTCAATCAATAAAATACCTTTGAAGTCCCAAAAAACCGTTGCCATAACCTTACCAGCCGATTGAATTGTTTTTGCCTTCTTTGGGGCACTTCCTTCAGCTTCAGTCCATTGTTTGGATTGTTCTTTTGTCTCTGGAGTATTGTGGTGGATCCATGTCTCATCAACAGTTATGAAACGAGGCTTAAAATCCATTTTATTTCGCTGAAAACGATCCAAACAAGCTTGAGAAATGTTCATTCTTATGCGTTTTTGGTCGACTGTTAACAAGTCCGGCACCCATCTTGCAGAAAGCTTTTTCATCTGTAGTTCTTCATGCAAAATTAAATGGACTCGATCATTTGAGATGCCCATGATATTAGCTATTTCACGCACTTTTATTCGTCGATCATTTAATACCATATCATGCACTTTGGCTACAATTTCTGTTGTTGTTGCTGTTTTTGGACGTCCACTACGTGGTTCATCTTCAATGCTTGCATATGAAGGAGCACTTTCACCTAACACATTCACCATATCATTATGAATTTCTTGTCCCGATAAACCTTTTTTATGTAAATATTTAATGACACCACGCATTTCTAATTTTTCCATTGTAAAAAAATCGCGGATGCGTCTTTTGTGAACACCTGTTTCTATAAGAAGGAGTTGCCAGATCGAAATTTAACATGTGTTCATAGCAGAGATGGAAGTTTCCAAAACACTTAACTTTTTTCTGTTTATACCGCGCTTTTTGTGCTAGGCTAAGAAGTTTCCGAACCGCCTTCGTACATATGGTAATTCCTAAGCCTTCATTTTTTTCGTTTCGACTGAATTGTGTTTGCTACAGACAGACGGACATACATGGCTATATTGTCTTAGAACTTATCGACGATCAAAAATATATATAGTATACTTTATAGGGTCGCAGATAATTATTTCGAGATGTTACACACGGAATGACCAAATTATATATACTGTCATCCTATGGTGGAGCGTAGAAAAAAAATTCAATTCGTAGCAATAGAAGCGAAAATATGGCACATTCTTCGGCAAAAGGCTAAAACCGGAATGTGGGTTAATGCCGGTATTTAACTATTGAAAAAATCCGACTGTCGATTTTTTTAAAACCGAAATGGCGGTTTTCTGTGAACCCAGGGTTTTGGACACTGTAAATAGATCTCAGCGCTGAACTATCCCGATATGTTACCAAGCTTCTGCTGAAGATACTAATTAGAAGCGATGACAGAGTTCAGTACACTTTGTTGCAAAGCACAAACTATGGCTTAATTAGACTATAGATGCAAACATCTCATATGATTTGACGCCCAGCACATCTCCGGCACAGCTTGTTCTGGTGGTCTCGTAACCAACTTGTACCTGTTAACTCCATTTCGGTTTATACTAATATTTAATCCACGAATATTTATATACAAACTATACAATTTGAGCAAGTTTCAATAAAATTTTGTTAAGAAAATAAACTTCGTTAAGTCGAAACATTCTAGGAAATAGTTGAAATTTCGATCTTATTCGACTAAGAAACAAGTAAAAACGTCGTTAAGTGTAGCCATATATACCACCGTAAGACAAATTTCAATTTTTTTTTTAACACATGAGCAAGACCTTATACACTTGAAACTAGAGGCTCTCTGGAGTAAAACTGCGTTTACAGTTTTTCATTCTCTGGTCATTTGTCCTTTTTAGAGGACTTTAAAGTTTTAAAGGACATTTAAATAGAAAAAAAATATTTTATATACTTCTACTCATCCTACGATGCTGAGATAAAAAGCAAATGAAAGAGGAGACTCCCCTCGATTTGGCAAAAATATTTGTGTTGTTATATCAGGACAAAAGGACCTTATTCAAGTCCTTTCAAAATTTTGTCCTTTAATATCCTTGAGAATTTCCAACCATTTCATCCAGAAAAAATATATGTTAAGGGCATTAATATACGCTAACACGTTGCTGAATTTCATTGTACTCACTTTGTTAGTCTCCTTTTAAAAGCACTTAAAAGTTTTAAGGGACATACAAAATTCAAAAACTTTTAATATACATACAATGTATATGGAGTCAAAGACAAGAGTTTCAGATGCGGTTTTACGGCTGTCACATTTCTAATTATGTGTAAGACAACAATATTTATTTATTAATCCATTAATTTTTTTTCTTTTAATATTAAACATGTACAAAATTAAAATTTAACTTGACCAAATTCATGACTACATTGTCCTTTAATGTGATAGAAGTTTATGCAACTACATAAGTATATAAGTATAGAAAACTATTTAAAAATTTCGATATTAGCGTCCTTCTCAGGTAAACCGTATACATTTCTGTTGGCGCTTATGAATAGTATTGGTATCGCGACAAAGTGTCCAACAATACTCTGCCAACATATGGCAAGTATTTTTTCCTTGGAAGCGATTTTCAATTGTGGTAAGATCTTGGTGAAATCGTTCACCATGCTCGTCACTAAAATCACCTAAGTGATTTGTTCATGTGTTAGATTTTATTTTAAAAAAAAATTGGTTAATATTAGGGAGTTACGTATATATATTTTTTTTATAGTACATTTTGAAATTATTTGTACACTAAACTAACAACGTGAGTAAAATGAAATTCAGCAACGTGTTAGCGTATATTAATGTCCTTAACATATATTTTTTCTGGATGAAATGGTTGGAAATTCTCAAGGATATTAAAGGACAAAATTTTGAAAGGACTTGAATAAGGTCCTTTTGTCCTGATATAACAACACAAATATTTTTGCCAAATCGAGGGGAGTCTCCTCTTTAATTTGCTTTTTATCTCAGCATCGTAGGATGAGTAGAAATATATAAAATATTTTTTTTCTATTTAAATGTCCTTTAAAACTTTAAAGTCCTCTAAAATGAACAAATGACCAGAGAATGAAAAACTGTAAACGCAGTTTTACTCCAGAGAGCCTTTAGTTTCACGTGTATAAGGTCTTGCTCATGTGTTAAAATAAGTGTTGTACCGTGTACCCTTTGCCACTTAAGCGCGAAAAAGTCAATTTTTGGGCTAATATTTTTAGTACAATCAACAGACACACGGATGAAGGTCATGCAACACGAAAATTCTTAGAAAATCAGGTCATGTCCGTCTGTGTGCTGAAAGCACAATAGCGTTCGAACAATAGGAACCTGAAATTTTGCTGACACACGGTCGAAATTGCTAGTTCGTCATAGAATTTAGCGACGTTTAATAATATGCATATATACATTTTAGGGTCTCTGACCCTTTGAGTTGCAAGCGGACTGACAAATTTTGGCATGCAAAGGAGAATCGTACTGGTCGATCTCCTTGCTTTTGCCAGTTGCAAAGTCGCTCAAAACACCGCTCCTCCCCAGCCTGATCGAACACCTGCCATGTACTGATTATCAGCATGGGTTACGCAAGCAGCACAGCGCAGCACAATAACTGCTTAAAACGCCATCACCTCTAGTATAAGTCGCGGTCTTAACCAAAACAAGCCCAATGAGAAGACGGTCCTCGTGGCTCTTGGCCTTACTAAGGCTACCGATAGGTAAATCATGTCAATCTGGTCGAAGATATTGCAGAAACGCCCCTTCCGCCTAGTTTGAATCGTCGAGTCGTAAACTATATATGTGGGCGCCAGTCATATGTAGAATTTAGAGACAGGAAGTCAAAACCCCATTGGGTTGAACATGGAGTTCCCCAGGGTGGAGTGATATCCCCGGCTCTGTTTAACCTTTACCGCTCCAAAGTTCCTGCACCACCAGGAACATTAGGGAGGAACCTTGTGTCGTACGCTGATAATTGCACAATTCTGGGGTCAGGACCAAAAGTGGATGGCATATTATAGAAAATCAACTGTTACCTCACTGACTTATTACGCTTCTTCACTGTGAGGAATATGGAAATATCCGCCTACAATTCATCAGCTACACTGTTTACTGCATGGACCACAGAGGTGCGGTTGTCAAAGAATATGAAAGTGGGTGATGCCAACATCCCGCCTACCAACTACCCAAAAATTGTGGTCACATCCTTAGGACAGCCTTTTTTGATCCTCTGCTCATGCTACAGCTATCTCGTATACCCTCTACCACTAAAGCGCGAAAAAGTCAATTGTTTTGGTTAATTCGTTTGACTGCTTTAATGCTTTCAATGGACACACGGGCAAAATGAAATGCAACACCGAAATTCGAAGACAATGTCTGTCCATTCATCAGTCTGTTGAAAGCACGATAGCGTTCGAACAATTTAACCTAAACAAGGAGCTCCCCAGGTTGGGGTGTTATCTTCGGCACTGTTTAACTTCTACCTCTCTAAAACTCTTGCTCCACCAGACGGCATTGAAATTGTGCTTATGATTGCACAATTCTGGCGTCAGGGCCCAAAGTAGATATGTGCGAGAAAATCAGCTGTTACCTCACTGACTTAGAAAGCTTTTTTACCGCGAGGACTACCAACTACCCCAAAATCCTCGGGGTCACATTGGACGGCCTTTTTCGATCAACAGCACATGCTACAGCTATGTGCAAAAAACTCAGAAGTTGGAACAAGGTCCTCAAGTCACTAGCCGGTAGTTGACAAAGAAACCTTGTAAACCTCTTACAAAGCGAACTTCGCAGCGCCGGTGTGATCGGCGAATGTGAGTTCGACGCAGTGGCAGACAATTCAGACTTGTCAGAATGCCGCCCTGAGAACATCAACAGGGTGTCTCGTTATGTCTTCTGTGGACCATTTACATGAGGAGACGAAGGTCCTTACTGTGCGCACACATACATTTTTGTTGTCTAAGCACTGTCTGCTTGGGTGTCTTCGCGGTAGCCATCCCACACGCAGAAAAAAAGTATGGTTGGAATAACAATATTCGAAGAGCATCATACTATTGTTGGGTATATGGTTGTGGCGCAACAATATTATGTTCATCACAACAATAGTATGGTTCACACACAACCATACTATGATCCCTACAACAATAGTATGGTCCTCACAACAATAAAATCATTTACACGCAACCATACTATGATCTCCACAATCATATTATTATTCTCACTCAACCATACTATGATCCCCACAACCATATTATTATCCTCACAACCATAGAATGTTTCACATACAACCATTGTATAATCCTCACAACCATAGTTTGACTTACAAGTAACCATACTATGATCCCCAAAATATTGGGTTAAAAATTGGATTGGGTTAAGTTGTTATTTAACAATAGAGATTTGTGTTAAGTGAATTATTTAAAAATGCATTAAAATTATTTATTTAAAATATTTCAGTTATACTAATTCAAAGTATTTTGTTTTGAAAAAAATAATTTTCATATAAAGAGTACTATTATTGCGTAAGATTCGTAACAATAACAAAAATAAATTTTGTCCGTATGATTGCCGTAATCATATTATTGTTAACATAAAACTCAACAAAAAAAAACAAAAGTTTTGTCGCACCAACCATATTTATATTGTTGCTACAACCATATTTTCATTTTAAAATTTGGCATCAATAATATTGTTACATTTCAACAATATTAATATTGCCGCCATCATACTATTGTCAAAATGAAATTCAAAAAACAATACTATGGTTGCGACGACCATACTTTTATTGCAGAGAACATACTATTGTTGCCGTGACCATATAGTAACCATATCTTTTCTCTGCGTGCAACCATCATCTCTTAGACAGGATGCCTCCGGTCAGGCAGATCAGATACGATCTTTATGATCTAAAAAGTAAGATCCAGCGGTACAAGAAAGAGCCTTTAGATCATCTGGTATGCACGACATTCTCGCTGATGAAATCACAGCAGCAGTATCCAGCTATAGCGTAAATGTAGTGCTAGGTGAACATCCCCCGGAGATTTTTCCAGAGGTGCAGAACCTTCGCCAGATGCGCGAGGTTCTGGTTCAGCCAAGTCTTGATGGTGCAGACGCCTCAATTTGTGTTGGAAGCGAATTGATGCTAAACTTCCGGACATTTATCCCGCCTGCTATCAGGGACCACATAACGTGCTGCACCCACTTAAATGTCCGACCAAGCTCACTCAGCTAACCTCCAAGTCTCTTTAGACACATTTAGTTCAAATGGTGCGTTTTCTTCACCTGGATATCGAAACTGTTCCCCTATAGACGAACAGGACTTTAAAACAAAATATATTGTTGATACAACAACAACAGTTTTAGTATACCATTCACTCTTCGATAGAGGGTGTAGAAGAACATCCTCTCATGCACTATTGACACAACGCCCCTGCCTTAGCAAATAAACACTAGCAGAGAACACTTGAGAATAACAAACAAACACGCACACACAAGCAGAGACACACTCACACAAATATATCATTTACAACCGGAATAGAGTAGAGAGGGTGGATTTACATCCAATCAATTACAATAACGGCTGTAAAGCACACTCCGTTCGTACGGCTAACGGGTATGTTCGAGGTAGAGTACCATAAATCGAGAGTGTTATCACGGAATGCGGCGGAGACAATAAAATAAGTGAGCAATTAATTTGTGCCATATTCCAATAAAACAAATTACTAGAAATTGATTTATCGTTTACGAGCATGAACAAACACAAATTACGAACTTGTTATGACTGGAGTGAAACCGCAAATAGTCTTAAAACAAATGGCGCGATTTCTCTCGAATACTTGTAATCTCTAAGTACAGGAGAATCAAAACAAAAAAACTACTCATACGCCGGTTACGGGCGAGGATGAGAGGCTGTTTATGCTACTCTTCCGAGATGTAATTACATACAAGCGCTCATTTTTACTGCGCAATTCTGGGTTATTACTAGAGAGAGGCAGAAAACACATCAACCAAACAACACATGCCTTTCACAGCTGTTGCAACAGCTGCCCTAGAAACAGATGTGATGGTTAGAAGGACCACAGCAGAAACACTGACGGAGGCTGCGTATGTGGAGAGGACTTAGAAGCAACAGGTTTATAAACAGATGTTTTCATTGATGCCGTCGCTATGAATGAATATAATTTCAAGGGCACTATCTGTTTCCCATGAGACTTTGAAGCAACAACTGATGCTAATTTTGTTGTAAGCATTGAATTGTATGCAATATATCATGTGTTTTTAAGTTACCCCCTACGGGTAGACTCCTAATAATAAACAACTTTTCCCAAAACTTTCTCAGTTGCCGAAAGAATGAGAAGTTTTGCTTGCTGAGAGTATTTCCATGAAATTCTATGTTTATGTTTACATCATTCTTTTCTCGGTTCACCCCATACATCACCGGCACATTTTTAAGTGCCAAAAATGGAGAAGTATTTTTAAAAACTTAATTTTTCCAGGACATAAGGACTCAAGTAAAATTCATTTGTTTTTATACTTTTTACCACTTGTATAGGGTGATCCATCTAGAGGCATTTTTTCAAATTAAAAAAAATACTAAAATTCAAATCAAGTGTGGAATCTTTTTTAAATCATTCGAATGAAGTTTTATGCCATATATTTTTTGAATATATTTTCCTATAAATGTTGGCTGTAACTACGTCTCAGGGTGTCCATTCTGAGGGTCCAATTTTGGATGACTCGCTCAAGCATTTCGACCGGTATGGCTTTAATGAAACGCGCAATGTTGGCTTCCAAAACCTAAATCGTAGCTGGTTTGTCAGCATAGACTATGGACTTTACGTAATCCCAAAGAAAAATGTCTAAAGGTGTTATTTCACACGATCTAGGCCGCCAACTTATCTGTCCAAAACGTGAAATTAGTTGCTTTTCGAAATGACCTCTTAATAGATCCATTGTTTGAGCAGCTGTGTGGCAAGTGGCACCGTCCTGTTTAAACCAAGTGTCGTCAAGATTACAGGCTTCAATTTCAGGTATCTTGGTGCGATAGCGAGCACCATTCACGGTTACGTTCTGGCCATCATAATTTTTGAAAAAATATGCACCGATGATTCCAACAGCTTATAAACCGCACCAAACCGTGGTTTTCTCTGGGTATAATGACACCTCTTGAACCAATTTTGTTTTTTTTTTGACTTTGCCGTTGAGCCAGAAATGGGCCTCATCACTGAACAAAATTTTGGTCGTAAACAGCGGATCTTCCCGTATCTCACCGAACGCTCATTTCCAAAATGCAGCCAACATTTTGAAGGTAATTATTTTCAAAAAATAAAAGCCATAAAATGTCCTTTCAAATTACCAATTAAGATTTCACCCTTGATATGAATTTTTATATTTTTTTTGTACTGAGAAAATACCTCTAGATGGATCACTCTATATTTCTCTGCTATGCAAATTTTACATAACCATTTACTGTGAAAATGGGATTTTATACAAAATTTCCCGGAATCCCGGATATTTTTACCAGCTTCGAAATGTGGAAAAATGGAACGCTGTGGTCAAGCATCACCGGTGGTTCTTAAAACAGGTGTTTTTTAGACGTGTGGTTTTTTTTCGGAGTTGGTCTTTTTGACAGCTGTTCCTTGATTTATGCTCAGTTTGGTTTGCCATTTTATAATAAATAGACTTACTTCGGAACAACGTTTGCAAATCGTAGAAGTTTATTACCAAAATAATGATTCGGTTCGAGGGGCGCTTCGCGCGCTGCTTCCAGTATTAGGTCGACATAATCGCCCAGCAGAGTCGGTAATTCAAGCAAGCATGGATCGGTTTTGCACCACGTTTGCTCTAGTGGATAATGCGCATACTCAGAGACGCCGTACAGTGCGCACCGAAGGCTCTATTACAGCTGTGGATCAGAGCATCGATGAAGACCCTAATGAGTCCATCCGCCATTGCGCGTAACAATTGGAGCTGTGCCCATCTACATTATGGAAGACTTTGAGGAAGGATCTTGGTTTTCGGGCTTACAAAATTCAACTCGTGCAAGAATTGAAGCCAAACGACCATCAAGCGCATTGCACGTTCGGTGAATGGGCCAAAAACGAGATGGCCACCGATCCCGATTTTGACAAGAATATTTTGTTCAGCGATTAATCGCACCTTTGGCTGAATGGGTACGCTAATAACCAAAATTGTTAGATTTGGAGTAAGGAAAATCCACAAGCCATTGTTGAGATACACTTACATCCTCAAAAAGTCACTGTTTGGTGTGCTCTATGGGCAGTCAAAAATAATGCCGGCCATGATGTAACAGTCAATGAGGAACGCTTAGAGCCATGATTAATGACTTTTTCGTGCCTGATGGATGGAGTTGATGTGGACGACCTTTGGTTCCAAGCCATATGCCACATGCCATACAGCCAACGAAACAATCAATGTATTGAAGGAAAACTTTAGGTGAGCGCATTATCTCGCGTCGTGGGCCTGGACCGCTGGATTATTTTTTGTGGAGTGTTGTGATGTCGCTTTACTACGCAGAAAAGCCCGACACGATTGACGCCTTGGAAGATAATATTCGGCTTGTTATTGCTGACAAAAGGCCACAAATGCTGCAAAAAGTGATCGAAAATTAGACATCTCGGCTAAAATTTATTCAAGTCAACCACTACGGCCATTTGCCCGAGATCATATTTAAAACATAATGGAAAACCCTTATCGTTATAATAAAGCTAAGGTAAGCCCGACACGATTGACGCCTTGGAAGAGAATATTAGGAGCATTATTGCTGACATACGGCCCAAATGCCGCCGCCAGCCGTGGCGGCTCGAAAACATTTTTAAAACAAAATAGTAAATCCTTCATTTTAGAACAATGTTATTGTCACGGATCAAATGCAATAATAATACTTTTGAATTTTTCAAACAAACATAGCTTTGTTTAAATAAATATTTTGAATAAATACGCTTACGTTTTTTAAACTGATATTTCCATTGTTAAATAAATCATTCATATTATTTTGAACTTAATGTATTTTTAAATAATGGTTTGAACAGTTTTTTATTCTGGTTCGAGACCTTTATGTTGTTTCTTTTTCAGAATCAACGTTAAAAGAAAAAAATTGGTGAAATGTATTTGCTACGGTTGCCATCTTCGAACTGTGCGTACAGAAAAATGATAATGTGCGTTGGAGATTGCTCTACGCACAGTTCGAAGACTATACGCAAAGGGTAATTCTCATTAATAAAAATGAGTCTCCCGTATAAGTCATTTGATTTGTGGCCGAAGTAATCGTTGCCAAAGACTGCTGAAGAAAAACCTTGGCGGGTTTAGAAACAGCTGTACAGTCTGCCTGGCAACCGTAGCAAATACATTTCACCAATTTCCGCCAATTTACGTTGATTCTGAAAAAGAAACAACATAAAGGTCTCGAACCAAAATAAAAAAACTGCTCAAGTCATAATAATGATAAAAGACCGAATAAATAACAAAAAAAAAAAAATTAAATAATTTTTATAAGTCGAATTTGTTATTGACAACTTAACTCAATAAATAATACTGGGGATCGTGTATACTTGTGTGTAATCATACTATGGTTGAAGGGATCTTCATATGGTTCTGTGTGAATCATACTATGGATGTATGTGAAATATACTTTGGTTGTGAGGATGTGTGAATCATATTATTGTTGTAGGGACCAAAGTATGATTGTGAGGATTATGGTATGGTTGTATTTTAATCATACTTTTGTGGTAAGGATCATACGATTGTTGTACCACAACCATATACCCAACAATAGTATGATGCTCTTCGAATATTGTTACCCCAACCATTCTTGTTTTCTACGTGTGGGGTTAAAAACTTTAATAACTTATTCGTTTATAATTTTTTTTGTTTAATTTTTTCTCAGATAATATGATTTACAAAATTGATTTTTTTTTTAAACTAAGTATGAATAATAATGTCACTTTCAAAATTTGTGGCTGTAGCGTTCGAATTTCTGCAACAATGTTGGCCTTAAGTTGAAGGATTGACTCAGGCTTGTTCAAATATACTCGCTCCTTCAAATAATCCTAAAGAAAAAATTTCGGGTGCTGAAAAACCTGGCAATCGCGCCAAATAACTTCCTAATTTCTGGAAATTATTCGATCTCCAAAAATTTGACTTAAAAGTGCAATTGTCCCTCGGGCAGTGATTCCGTCCTGCTGAAACCACATCTAAGGTCTGTTTTTAAGAGCAGGACGTAAAAAGTTTTCTAACATAAAGCGATAACGCTCTCCATGTACGGTTACAGCACTTCCTACTTCATTCTCGAAGAAGTAAGGCCCAATGATATTTGCAGATGTGGTCTCACACCATACTGTACACCTAATAGGGTGCTATTGGCGTTAATTAATGGCTCTCAGATTTTCAGAACAAAACCATTCAAATGAAAATGAGCTTCATCATTCATGCAATTGCGTTAAAATAATTAATCATTGATTTAAATAATAAAATTCTATTTTTCTAGTATTTTGTTCAGTTGTGAATCTCTCCATTATTTATTCTCCAAGTGTTATTTATATACTATATAATCTGAAAAAAATATATAAACGATAAAGTTATTACGTTATTACATCCCATGATAACTTTTGGTCCACCTTGTATTTACAATTTCATTAAAAACAGCGCTTGCCATAACTGAAATTAATTGGACAAAATTTTTTCACTTCTTCGAAAAAAGAACGACAAGGACCCTCCAATTGAAGATATAGGCTTTTAAAATGTTCTACAAAAATAAGCTCCATACGATTTCACTTAAGACATCCCGATAAAACGAATTAATATTAACTGTTTTTTTTAACTTATTTCATATAAAGTAGTATAGCGTTGCAAAATAAAAATTTCCTTGGCCCATGAAAAATAACTCGGGCCTACGCGGGCCGTCCTTTTGGGAATTTACATTTATCACCTAAGTCTTTTATTTCTAGAAGAAATCATTCACCCCCGGGAAAGTTCGAACTTTTGTGGCATAATGTAATATGTTACAACAGCGAACTAAATGGGGTTTGGTTACCACAAAGAATTTATTCGTTGTCAATACCAATTTGAGATACCACAGTAACATGAACTTCGTTACCTCCAGTTTTAGCAAACAATAGTTTCGGTTGGTATAACCGACTTAGTGGCTGTAAGCATTGTAATACTATTGTAGCTACCATCTTATGGTAAGTCGGACCATATAACCATCAATACCATGGAATGATGGTGATTGCAACACAAAGTATGTTTATCCAACCGAATATTTTCAGTTCGGACCGATATTCAACTCATTTTCGGAGATACCATAGTCCCTTAAAGGGAAACAATTTCCCCCATGGGCCTCTTGCGCCCATTTTAATAATGAGCCCATACAGCTGATGACCATCAGCCATCGTCATGCAAAATTTCAGGATCCTAGGTTGATCTGTTTGGATAGTTGTTGTTGTAGCGGAAACTCTATGCCAGGGTGAAAGCCCTTGGCCGAAGAATTGCTATTCGAGTCAATGCGGTGCTATGATGTAAATAGTCTCTGGTTCATATCTTTAATACCTTATAGGATGACAAAACGCGCATATCTCTGGGAGGGAACACTTTTGGGGCATGGGATCGGTCTCATTCGATGCTCAGATGTTGTCCACATCAAAAAAAGAAAAAAAATGAAAATTGATTTTTTACCCTTAGGTCCCTTTCTCTACACGCAGAGAAAAAACATGGTTACTATATGGTCACGTCAATAATAATATGTTCTCCGCAATAAAAGTATGTTCGTCGCAACCATAGCATTGTAAACTGAATTTAGTTTTGGCAATAGTATAATTGCTGCAATATTAATATTGTTGAAATGTAACAATAGTATTATTGCCAAATTTAAAAATGAAAATATAGTTATAGCAACAATATAAATATGGTTGGTGCGACAAAAGTATTGTGTTTTGCGTTTTATGTTAATAATCAAACTGTATGATTGTAATTTTTCCTCATTTAAATATGTTTTTAAGAACAAAAGTTATTGGTACGGACCTAATGCAGTAATAGTACCTTTTTTCCATCGAAATTAAATTTTTTAAACAAGCTGCTTTGGGTTTGTTTAACTGAAATATTTTTAATAAAAACGCTTACGTGTATTTAAACTTATTTTTTGTACTGTAAAATAAATCACTCCTATTATTTTGAATTTAATGTATTTTTGAATAATTTTCATAATTCAAATCTAAAATGTGATTATACTATGGTTGTAGGGATCATAACATGTTTGAGTGTGAATCATATTATGGTTGTGAGGATGTTACTATGGTTGTGGAGATCATATTATGGTTGAGTTTGAATCATACTATGGTTGTGGGGATCATAATATCGTTATGTTTGAATCATACTATTGTTGTGAAGATATATACTTTTTTTCTGCGTGTATGCGCTGTCACATATTATGATAAATTTCAGCAAGATCGATGTTAAAAGGTGTCTTAGGAGTCCTGGGATATTAAATCAAGAGATTTTTGTATCTAGATCTATACGAGTACATTTTACCAGGATTAAATTTTAGGTCGCTCATAGCGAAGCATTTGAAATTTCAGCAACATTGGCCTAATTTTAAGTCTTCTACAGCGGCTGGCCCTGAGATCGGAAGGCACCATTCTGTGGGGGTTATTCTTGTCTAAAGACTGATAAATTTTAACATGTAACATTTGAGCAATATTGTTTCTCATAAGTTCTGCTAAAGCGATAGATCCTCAAATCGGGAAGAACCTGTGCATGGAACCATCAACAACATATGGACCAATTATATAAGGGTGAGTTCTTGGTCCAAACCTGGAAAGTTCATATATGCTAGCTGCACTTTGATTACAAGGATAGGTGGACGGACAAGGATCATTTGACTCAGCTTATGATTCTGCTTCAGTCGGTATAATGGACACGGGATCTATAAGTATTTCTTTTTCTTTATGGAGTTTTCAATATCAGCAGCAAATCATACAAGCCCGTACTAAAGTGTGGTGTAGGACATAACAAGCAACCAATTAAAAATATGAAATAAACATGAAATGACAATCCTTAGTAAAAACTCTGTTAGAGAACTTCCTCATGTGTTTCTTTATAGGATATCGAGGAGTAGAGGTACGTTTATGTACTCGTACATGGTTATCAGATTATGTAAATCTATTTTGGACATATTCACACCACCTCAAACTTCAAAGGTCCACTCCATACCAAGCAGTAGGTGGGGTCGTGCTCCTGCATATTTAAGTTTACCGCATCATCTGTCGAAATATTCTACGGTACGACGTAATTTCATTTCAAATAAATCTATTTTTGGTTTTTAACGCACAAACATTTCGTTGAGGTGTTGCCTAGCCTTTCCTACGCGGGACCAGATATCGCGGAGGCCCAAAGACGCATACCAAAATTACCCCACGTATACACGGTCTGTAGAATTTCCCAATCCAAACGTATTTGTCTTTCGCTGTGCATATATTTTTCGTTGCCATCGTATATTCTTGGCGATTCTGTGTTGTCATATGTTGTAGTTCTAGTCGAGATTCTAAAAATGGAACCATTGCGAGAAACAACAACAACGACGAAAATAAACAACGCATTTCAGGAACCAAATTAACGCCCGCAACAATGGCACCAGCAACTATTCCAAACTCAAAATCGAATTCACCTTTAGGTGGGCAATGATGCATCCGCAATGATTGGTACGGGTCCGTCTATGAGATGAGGAACGCACCCCCCCCCCCCCCTCTCCCTACCCATACACATTTCCGAATTATGTACGGCGAAGGCAGGCAACAAATTAAGCAAATGGAAAATATTTTTATTTTTTTATTTTTGTTCTGTTCTTTGTTTGTTGCATATGTGTGCTTCTCTCCCACTCGTAAAAATATTTTCGTGGTTCCGAGATTTGTTATTCACAGAGTGTGTGATTTATACTCGCAGTGTAGAGATACCGAAATCAACTACGAGTTTTAACCCTAAAATGTGTTTATTAGGGGGGTGCTTTATGACCCATATCTCCTACAGATTTTTATTTTACCCTTACCCTACTGGGTAAAAAGGGGTTTATATCATTTGGCGCGGATAAAAAGTGTAGCGCATCATAAAAAGCATTTTAAAGCCAAGATTCGATTTATGGGGGAGCTTTTGTGACCCATGTCTTTTGCAGATTTTCATTATACTCTAACCCTAATAGGTACAAGGGGTATATATCATACGGTGCAGACAAAAGTGTAGGGCATCCTGAAAAGCGTTTGAAGCCTAAGATTCGAATTGGGGGAGTGCTTTGAGGACCCATGTCTTTACAGATTTAATTTTACCCTAACCCTACTTACTTAGTAAAAGGGGTTTATATCATTTGGTTCAGTCAGAAGTGTAGGGCATCCTGAGAAACATTTTGAAACCCTACATACTATCTTTTGATTGTGCACCTTTCCAAATTCATGTTCATAATTGTAAATTGTCCAGTCCGGCTCGGGAAAAAGAGATCCCTGTGTCTTTGCTTCTGGCGGGAGAAGGGGAATCGGCCTGTACGAGTATCCCTCAATCGAGCCTTTGTTTTAATAACTAGACCACTCTGCGAATTTTTCAGACATAGGATATTACCATAGTGACCAGATGTTGATGATCGGCATTTGTCAAGGCCGGCTCGGGAAAAGGAGAGCCTAAACTGTCTTTGCTACTGGTGAGAGAAGAGGAATAGTCCTGTACTAGTATCACTTACTCGCTCCTTGGCTTGATTTCGATAGCCGGAGCACTCAGCTAATTTTCTAGACTTAGCGTACTACTAAAGTGGATAGGAGCAAGTTGAGGACTCTTGTAAAATATTCAGCTCCCGGTAAAACCCCATTGCTTTAGCATCTGCATAGAGATTTTGTCAAGGCCGAGCGCTTTGGGTGACTTTGCAATACGGATGACATCTGTAACTTCGCTTGCGGTAAATTCTGATGGTACTTCCTTTGCTCGGAGGACACGAATACAGAGCATGAGTCTTGGAGAGCGCAATATACTCCCGGTTAAAATAACTGGCGCACTTCTTAGGATCAGTCCTGTCATCTTTAATAAATATAAGGATTCGATAGCTATTAACCGTTCCCCACAATTTTCCTATAGCGAACTTTTGTAACACTGTTTGAGGTTCCTCTTTTGTTTTTCAATTTTTCTACCAATTTCGATATTCAGTTTTCGGATTCTCTAATCTGTAAGGTTTGCCGAATTTTCTTACGCTCATCTGCAAATCCCGATGCCACTGCTGGGAATTTGAAACGGACTCCGGGTATTTGACCAACAAGTACGAATCATGAGGCTGCTGCGTTAATAATGTCTAGGAATTTATTCTTAGCTACCCGAACATCCCAGGGAATGGATAGTGCACCGAAGCCATGATTGGTTAACTCTAAAGCAAAGACGATAAATTGTACAAGATTGGCGATGTGCTTCTTCTTTGCAATAATGCAGAAGTACACACTTCGCTAACGCACAAATTATCGGCGTTTATTTCTCACTTTCGTTTGTACACAATCACAAATCACAAGCTAGAAAGTCAGAATTGAAACACAAAAAACACAGAAATCTCCAAATTGGCATACTTTAAACACAAAGCATTCCCCAAAGTTTATTTTTACTCAACTGTGTTTTTCAACATATCACTTGTCTAACATAAAATATAAAAAAAAAATATTGTAGCCCTTTTGATACTTAAACTCGAAACTACGAAGGCTAAAGGCAAAAATAATGGTTGCAAACTGATTAGAATAGCAAAAGTTTTGATTCGGTGTGTCTCCTTTGAGTCGTCGGGGCTTAAGGTAATTAAATCTACGAGTAGAAATCCTGGATATTACAAGTCCATGTTTTAGAGTAGCCTTCACCCAAAGACCCTCCTAATTTGAAGTCTTAAGATCGCATAGCAAATTCGATAAAGTTTAGCATGATTTATTATGCGCGACCAATTATTATCTCTGGTATAAGTGGACAATATAAGTCCATTTTTTAAAATAGCACCCACCCAAAGGTCACTTTCGGTTTGAGTTCTCGTCGCTCTTGAAGCCACAAATTTATTCCGATCATAATCAAATTTAGCCCGGTCTGTTATGAGCGACCAATAATTGATTTTGGTGACACTGGACCATAGCGTTCTATATTTTTGTTAAATAACCTTCATACAAAGGCCTATGTAACTCTTGAGGATCATAATGCTTAGGGTGTCCAAGAAACCAGACACTTTGCCAACCTCAATCATTCGGTTGGAAAAATAATGATCTGATCCAAGAAAGAACCCATGTTGACAGAAAACGTCATTTATTAGACCGCTCTAAACAAACGTGGTGTCTGGCGAACTGCTGCAATCACCCATCACTCATTGTGCAAAACGTAGAGCTATCGGTCTCTCTGTCGTTATCCAGGTGAGATTGCCAATGTTCGTGGTGCCCTAGAAATTCTCTTGGATCATGCGATTATTGCCTTCCAGCTGTGGATCAATATCAGTCATCTAACGCAGAGCACTGCTACATAGCAACCGAATACATTACACCTATGAGTCACGAGAGTCAAGCTTAGGCGAGAGAAGCCTATACTTCACAGAATGGTGTACTCGGAAAGCAATGCGATGCTTGCGTATCTCATTGCAATTAAAGACCAGAATCTAACTCTGGTGAAACTGCACCTTGAAGGCTTATATTTCGAAGAGTTTCCACAAAAAGATCTTACCTGATTTAAAGTCTTGCTGATCTGAAAACTACATATTAAACCTGATCTGTCTTAAATTTTACAGGGTACGTAATGGGCAATCAATTAAATAACTTTGGTGAAAGTGGACAACATCGGTCCATGTTTTCTTATAGCCCCAATAGGTTCATTACGATTTGATGTCGAGAGACTCATTTGCCACATTTTAGTTTCGATCTTGCTTAAACTTTAAAAGTGCCTTATGAGAGATGTAAAATCAAGCCTAGTAAAATGCAACTAAAGGGTGATTAAATTTTAAGGGCCGATGTTGAATGTGTCATGTTTTTTTCTGCATTTCATTTGATATTTCTCAATTTCAGACTAACTCAATTTGAAGTCATTGAAAGCTACACAAGCGAGCAACGCGTTAAAGTTATTCAGGCTTTTTATGAATGGTGCCAAGAAATGGTAACAGTGGATGATCAATTTTCGAAGAAAATCATCTTCAGTCATGAGGCACATTTTCACCTCAGTGGATTCCTTAATAAGTAGAATTGCCGCATTTGTGCGAATGATAATCCAAGAGTGATTGTCGAAAAAACAGTGCGGTTTATGGGCTGGCGGCATCATCGGGCCGTATACGAGGGCGGTTCGGAAAGTTCTTAGCCTATCAATGAAAGAGAATAATTAGTTTTTTAAAAATATTTTTATTTTTCAATATAATCTCCTGAAACTTCAATACACTTAGTCCAACGCTTATCTAGCAATTCTATCCCTTGATTAATATAGTTTTACTCAAGGTCTTCAAAATAGTGGTTCGCAACTGTAATAGCATCTTCATTTGAGGTAAAACGCTTGCCAGCAAGGCATTTTTTAGATTTGGGAACAGGTAAAAGTCACTGGGAGCTAAATCAGGAGAATAAGGTGGGTGGTCAAGCAACTCGTACTTTAATTCGTTGATTTTAGCCATTGTTAAAACACTCTTGTGCGCTGGTGCGTTGTCTTGATGAAAAATTATTTTTTTGTGTTGTAAGCCAGGACGTTTTTCTCGAATTTGTACATTTAATTGATCTAAAAGGTTGCAATAGTACTCTGAATTTATTGTTTTACCCTTTTGCAGATAGTCAATCAATAAAATACCTTTGAAGTCCCAAAAAACCGTTGCCATAACCTTACCAGCCGACTGAATTGTTTTTGCCTTCTTTGGGGCACTTCCTCCAGCTTCAGTCCATTGTTTGGATTGTTCTTTTGTGTCTGGAGTATAGTGGTGGATCCATGTCTCATCAACAATTATGAAACGACTCTTAAAATACATTTTATTTCGCTGAAAACGATCCAAACAAGCTTGAGAAATGTTCATTCTTATGCGTTTTTGGTCGACTGTTAACAAGTGCGGCACCCATCTTGCAGAAAGCTTTTTCATCTGTAGTTCTTCATGCAAAATTAAATGGACTCAATCATTTGAGATGCCCATGATATTAGCTATTTCACGCACTTTTATTCGTCGATCATTTAATACCATATCATGCACTTTGGCTACAATTTCTGTTGTTGTTGCTGTTTTTGGACGTCCACTACGTGGTTCATCTTCAATGCTTGTACGACCACGTTTAAATTCAGCAACCCAATTTTTTACTGTTCCATATGAAGGAGCACTTTCACCTAACACATTCACCATATCATTATGAATTTCTTGTCCCGATAAACCTTTTTTATGTAAATATTTAATGACACCACGCATTTCTAATTTTTCCATTGTAAAAAAATCGCGGATGCGTCTTTTGTGAACACCTGTTTCTATATGAAGGAGTTGCCAGATCGAAACAAAATTTAACATGTGTTCATAGCAGAGATGGAAGTTTCCAAAACACTTAACTTTTTTCTGTTTATACGGTTTTTGTGCTAGGCTAAGAAGTTTCCGAACCGCCCTCGTATTTTCTAAAATGAGGCCGGTCAGGCAGTTACTGTGAATGGTGTTCGCTATCGTGAGATGATAACGAACTTTTTATGGCCCGAATTGGAAGATATGGATGTGGACGATATGTGGTTTCAACAGGACGGTGCCAGTTGCCACACAGCTAACAAAACAATGGCTCGTTTGCGCGACAAATTCAATGGCCGTATTATCTCACGTCGTGGCGATGTTAATTGGCCGCCAAGATCATGTGATTTGACAACGATGGCTTCTTTCTCTGGGGTTATTTGAAAAGGTGTACGTCGATAAGCCAGCAACAATTCAAGAGCTAAAGGATGAGATAATTCGGCACATTAACGGCATTGAACCTCAATTATGCCTCAGTGTCATCGAAAATTGAGACCATCGGAAGGAGGTGTGCCGCCGAGGCCATTTGGCCGATGTTTTGTTCCATACATAATTGGACCAAAAAATGACAATAATTTCCTAAATAATTTGTGTTTTATTCAAAATTAACATCAGCCCTTAAAAGTTAACCACCCTTTATATGGATATATATCTTTCTTTATAACATCCCGTACAAATTTTCTTTCCGTTTTGAGGCCTTGCCGCTACAGACGGCACACATAAAATTCGATCTTGTTTACATTTTGCATAGTGGTAATCGTGGTTCCTGTAGATCCTTGACAAAGATTCTCCTTTAATCGATTAAGTTCTTTATCTTTTTACATGCATTTTGTGCAGAAAAATTCTCGGCCCATATGTGAGATTTGTATCTTTTAAAGGTTAATCTCAAAGTTTGGGTGTCTATACATTTCTTCAATATGTGTGTTCGCATTTATGTGCATAAATCTAGGCATATACCTTTAGATATGTGTATAATCATGTAGGTACAAGCTTAAATACATATGTATGTACATATTTATGTGTACCACAAAAAAGTTCCTCAAAAAGACCAAGGCAAAATTCACTCGTGTTCAGAGAAACGAATATTTCCTTTTGACCAATTCAATATATTTTTCGTGATTATTCATACATTGTGATTATGTATACATTCGTTTATATATAAATACATACATACTTATATGTACGATATGTACGATTACGAAAAATGACTCGTGAAATTCAAAATTTTCCTTGGTTTATTTTTTTGAAACAAATTGAAGTCCATCAATTGTTTGCGATAAAGTATTTATTATTAAACAAGTAAAAAAAGTTAAGGTCTGGCGTGTCCGACTATAATATAACGTACACCACGTTGATATTCTCAGGATTAGGCATCTCTGTTTGGTGCTTGAGCAAGGTCACACTCAATATGTTGGAGTTAATTATAATGGGGGGTCCAACTTAAACGCACGATTTTAATTTTAAATAAAACAAAAAAAATATCAGAGAATTATCTTAATAATTTTTTTTACGATAGAAGGATCTATTTCAATTATGTGTAAAACAAAATATGGGCCAAATGCTCGCCACTGCTTTCGTGACATATCTCAGCCCGATGGTCCATATTTTCAATGACTCTGGAGGTTCAATATCGTAAATATGCCGAAATATCTCATCCTTTAGCTAAAGAATTGTTCTTGACTTACTGACGTACACTTTTTTCTTTAAATATGCCCAAAGAAAGAAGTCCAACTGTGTCAAATTTCATGATCGTGGTGGACAATTAACATCGTCACGACGTGAGATAACACGGTCACGACAGCCGTTTCTATGGACCGGATTGACCCGAAGCAGCAATTTTTTTTGCCAAGGGCTGTGAACCCGGCACACAGTTGCCGCTACAACAACATAACACGCCCATTGAATTTCTCGGGCAAAAGAGCCATTGTTTCGTTGGCTGTTTGGCAAGTGGTACCATCCTGTTGGAACCACATGTCGTCCAGGTCCACATCCTCAATTTCTGGCCACAAGAAGTCCGTAATCATCTCACCGTTCACGGTAACTGCTTGACCCATCTCATTTTCGAAGAAGTGCTGCCCGATGACACAGAAAAATGGCAGAACGAACTGGGCGAGCATGCACGGGCCTTTTCACATTTCTTACAGACCCGGTTAGAGAAATTTGTGCAGAATTTTCCCGATTGTGATCACATTTGCTCTATTACTTATATGTTTACCAAAAAAATCCAGAAGTGCTCGAAATGCATTTCGATTTAAACGTCCATTTTTGGTAAAGGCTTCAGCAATATTAACGCGATGCTCAATTGTGTACCTACCCATGCTTGAATTTGTTAAAAACTGAAGCAAAGAAATGTCAACTTAAGTTGGGCAAAAAATTTGGCGTTAAAGTGTGACTCACAATGAACATCGTGCATTATGGCTGGACCACCCTCTATGTCAAACGATTTGTGGATTTTAAAGCTGCAGCACCTCAAATCGGAAGAGACCTTTGTGTAGGGGCTATTCAAAAACATAAACCGATTTGGTCTAATGTGGTCCCTTGTCACATAAAAATACTTCTGCCAAATTTTATGAAGATAATATATAAGTATAATAATGCCAGAAACATAAAATAAGTAGGAACCATATATTCAATAACTATATATTCAAAAGCGGCAGTTCTATTCCAAGTTTAATTATCATTGGATGCAAAATGTGGTTTCTATAGCTGAAAACATACAATTTATAACCATATGTCTATGAGAGCTATATCTAAATCTGTACCGAGTTTTTTTTTGAATTTTCAATGGCCCAAATAATGTTTTGCCAAATTTCATTAAAGTCACAGCCTGTAGATTGATTACAAGCTTGAGAAGGACGGGCGCACGGAGAGACAGGCATCGTTGAATCGCTGCTACTACTGATTCTGAGTTGTTCGGTAGTTATGTTTACTGCACGTGAAATTTTGAATTTTCTCCGATTTTACATTCAACAACAAAAAAGCGAAACTTGAAACAAATACAACAGCAAAAAGCCGAGTAATCCGACATGTCGGGTTTAACCAATTTTTGAGATACCGACTCTAGAGTTTGGACCCCGTTATGACATAGTTAGCGTGTACGACTAGCCCACAAATAACTTCTACATGTTTTAAGCGGCGGGTTTACTACCTTAACGGTTTAAGGCGATCCAGCAATGTTTATTCGTGTGTCTGTTAAAAGCTCGATTGCGGTCAAACGAATTAACCTATGATTCTGAAATTTTCCATGATGATGGCTTATGGACATAAGCTGTTTGCGATTGTAAATGGGCGAATTCGACCCAGGGAAAATATGTGTCGCTTTAATGGACTTATGATACCTCGGAAAAAACCCCTTTCGAGTACTTGCTTTAAAAATCATATTTTTTGTGAACGAACAATGGATAAAATGGGTACCGTTGGTTACTCCGCACTTAATACCTCAAAGACGTTATGGCTCAGGCGGATTAAAAAAACGGCCCATAAATTTATCCAGATTTTTAAAATCATAACACATTCGAATTTGTGAGAATTTGTATTTGGTACCCATATGTCCACGTTTAAATTGCGACGATTATTATTTGGTACCCACACGCAGAAAAAAGGCATGGTCACAGCAACAATAACATGTTTCATATAGTAAAAGCAGTTTCGTAGCAACCATAGTATTGTTTTCTGAATTTCATTTTGACAACAGCATGATTACGGTGATATTAATATTGTTGAAATGTTACAATACAATTTAGAAATGAAAATATGGTTGTATCCACCATATATATATTGTTGGTGCGACAAAAGTATTGTTGTTTAAGATTTACGTTAACACTAATATGATAACGGCAATCATACCATATGGTTGTGACAATGGGCATAACAAAAACAGGTTCTATACATGTATGTGTACACACACACGATACGGTGCATGGTTGTTGTCCATTATAAAAAAACAACAACAATCGGAAGACGATTCGAGGGATTTTTATTGAGTTTACTTTGTTCTCTGATAAACTCTACTGCCGACCGTTTCTTTTATTTAAAACCTATCAGTACTTAAGTATTTAGCCATTGATCATGGTTTAATCACGTTCATTACTTGGGGTCTATGGATGGTAGCCCCCTGCAGTCACCCCAGCTTGCAATTAAAAGTCTTTTTGACTGCACTTTGAATATCTTTTTGTTTCATTACTGAAATGTTCAATACGATAGAAATATTTTCTCAAATCTGGATATGAACTAATTGTAAAGTAGTAACATAACATAACTTAGAATAGTTAAGTGGATATATATTATGGTTGTAGGGATCATAACATGGTTGCGTGTGAATGTAAGTGAAAGATAATATAGTTGTGAGGGCCATAATATGGTTTTGGGGATTAAAGTATGGTTGAGTGGACTCATAGTATGTTGTTGGGATCATAGTAGGGTTGTGTGTGAATCATACTATTGTTGTGAGGATCATAATATTGTTGTGCCACAGCCATGTACCCAATATAGTTAGGCACTTATATGTCCACGTTAAATTTGTCCCAATTTTTAGCATTATAGTCCTTCACTTAAGCTTAACTAAATGGCATACATAAATCTATATTTGGCTTCGTGAGAACATTTTATGGTTATTCGATAACCGTATAATGGAGGCTATGTTTTTGGTTCCAATCCATTTTTATGGGGCTATATTAAAAAAATAGCCTATGGTCAATGTGGTCACGTTGGCCGAATATTGGATATTTGTCCATTGTTATATACTACGAGTATATGAAATTTTATTAAAATCTGTTTTCATAAGAGTCTTCTAGAGCAGTTGTACCTTATGTCGGGATAGGCATTCATACTTGTGCTATAACAAAAAGTGGACTGATATAACCCATTCTAAGTTGGTTATCGATCGTAATTATCTGTGCCAAATTTGATCAGGATTGGATGTAATATCTGAAGCCCAAGACATCCAATCGGTAAAACGTACTCGCATGTGTGGGAGATACAGCCGAATCTGGGTATGTAGGACCTGCATAGGTGGAAATCGTCTACAAGTGGGACAGTTTTGCCTTTTGCTATAGCACAAGTACAAAAGTTTATCCCGATATAAGGTACAACTTCTCTAGAAGACTCTTAAAGATTTTAATAAAATTTCATATAGTCTATGACGATGGAAAAACATCCAATATTGGGCCAACATGGAACACATTGACCAGTTTTGCCTTTTGTTATAGCACAAGTACAAAAGTTTATTCCGATATAAGGTACAACTTCTCTAGAGGACTCTTAACGATTTTAATAAAATTTCATATAGTCTATGACGATGGAAAAACATCCAATATTGGGCCAACATGGAACACATTGACCATAGGCTAATATTTAATACAGCCCCATAAAAATGGGTTGGGACCAATAAAATTAAAACTAACTTCTAATACTCTGTAACACAGAGCGTTGCTGAGTATAAATGTTTGTTAGGCTGGCAGTAAAAAATCGCACGCACTAGTCGATTATTCGAATAAAACCGGATAAAAAAGTCGGTCACGACTTTTTAAATTATTGCAGCAAAAAGTGGCTTAGTCGCCTAATCGATATCGACTTTAAGCACCTTATTTCAAACTGTAACCCAAAGACGATAAATTATACATGATGGCCGATATGAGCTTTATCAATAAATCGAAAAACAGAGATGAGTAAAAATCCTTTTGGGAATGCTGTTTGTTTGTGTTTAAGGTGTGCTAATTTTGTGTGTTCTGTGTTTTTCTACATTATTGCAAAGAAGATGCACATTGCACATCTATTACAATTTATCCTCTTTGCTGTAACCGATAAGGAAGTGCAACCAGAGTATGATTAATATTGGTTAAGATGCATTGCACGTTACTCATACGCCATCGGTAAATTTTTCCGACAGCAATGACATAAAATGAGCAGGGATATTGGTTCTGGCACTTACAACTTTGACTTGTCGAATGAGAGTTCCATTGAGCTTTATATCAAGTTGTATACATATTTAGCAAATGGTGGCATTGGTGGTAAGACCTGCAGCCACCAAAAACTTCCCTAAGACGGGATCATAATCGCCAAGGCTAGAACAACAGTTCCAGACGTTCCTGGTTCTAGTTTCTAAACTTTGGTCAGAACTCATAGTCATACTACTTCCTGCTAGAACCCACAGACTCTGCCTAGTATTACTATGTCTACAACAGTGATTAGCTTTAGGCCATGGATGCATTGGTCTATTTTATTTGTATTTTAATCAATCACATTTGTTAGTAGCAAGACCACCTAATCAAATTCCACACAATTTGTTGTAAGTGCAACACTTTCACATCCCAATAACTTAAGTAAAATACGTGAACTTTGAGACCATTAAGTAGCCACTATTTAAATCCACTCGACTTAAGTGACCGGGCAGAAAGGGTAGCGTTAAGATAATCTTTTCGTTACTGTTTTTAAATTTAATTTTTCTTTTTTTTCTTAACAAACTATAATTATCGTAATATTTCCTCTGGCAAAAGCTGTTTCCTGAGTTGTGATTTGAATGTTACATAGCGATAGATTTATAATTTGCCAAAATAAGACAGAAATTATAATGAAAGTAGACTTGTTTTGAGTTATGTTATGTGTACCGCTCGTATGGATGGTCAAGTACAATTAAGAAATAAATTTGCTAAAGAAAAATTAATGAATATCGAAAAAAATATTACAACTGCCTGTCTGTCTATACTTTGGTTTTTTTGAATACACGTTGGCACCAATACATAGACCTAGGTTTTTGTTTACATACACGTTTATATTCAAGTATATATGTATATGTAATTTAAATTCATATCTGTATACGACGATGTGTATGTTTGTGCTGTGTGCATTCGCATAAGTACTAGCATAAATTTTGGCCGAAATACCACAGAGATGAGTACTACTCGTACATATGGTGTTGATAATAAAAATGCGAACGACAAAGAAGACGAAAGAAAATGCGTCAAAGTATTGCCAGATTGAAGTTGAGGGATGGAAAAAAATTGAAATGAAGAAGGCAAGAAATCGCACAATGCTTATGAGTTGATTGATATTCTGTTATAAGGAAGAAAGTCTTTTTTTAAACAAACAAAATCATTATATTGTTTTTAAATATAGTCGTATTTTTTTCAAAAACAGAATTTGGCTTAGATTTAAAAAAAAAAACATATTTTTTACAAATCTAATAATTTTTCCAAACAAAATCTTTTTATTGTTTTATTAAACTTTATTTTGAGATAGAGATATTAGATCCATACAGACAAGCAGTATATTATATAAATATATATTACTTATAATCAAATAATTTAATTAAATTAACTCAATTTATATTTTTAACTGAGTAGTAGAAAAACTTAAATCGATATATTTACTAAGATAATTGCAAAGTATTATTGATTTAAGTAGAGATTCATTTAAAACTTAGCTGTAAAATTGTGTTACTATATGAAAGGTATATGTGACAGCGCATAGAGAAAGGGACCTGAGGGTAAAAAAATCAATTTTCATTTTTTTTTTCTTTTTTTGATATGGACAACATCTGAGCATCGAATGAGATCGATCCCATGCCCCAAAAGTGTTCCCTCCCAGAGATATGCGCGTTTTATGAAAGTGAAGTCGACGATTATACACCAAAGATACACGTATTTAAATCTTTAAAATGGCTCTCCTGAACAAAACTGGTTTTTACCCTTAGGTCCCTTTCTATTTTGCGCGTCACATATAATGCCTTAAGGAACGAGATGGTGTCCGAAATTGTACGAACGATAATAACTTTGAACCATCTGTAAATCCATTGACAATGCCGTGTGTAAACATTACAGACCCAATATCTCTTCTAGATTTAAAGTTTTTCAAAAAGATGGTAAAGAACCCGAAACTAATTGGAACTAAAACAAATTTTATAAAAGACTTTTGAATTTTCTCAATTCTGTTAATATGATCTACAGTGCTGGGGCTTCAAATGAATGACGCATATTGCAGTCTCGACCAAACAATTGCACAACATAAATTATGTATATTTTATTATCATGACTTTTTTACGAAACCAGGGTTATGGTATTTTTCCAAAAAAAAACTTATAACTAAAAAAGAATATATTTTTTTTCTTAAAATGTGTCCAAACGAGCTAAACACATGTGTTATTTATTTAGGAAAACATAATTTTGGTTTTGTAATTTTTTATGAAAAGAATCCTCAAATTTGTTTACATAAACAATATTGTTTCTTATATAAAAACACGATATTTACAAAAACAAAATCATGCTTTATTGCGTTAAAAAAACAACACCATATTTTTTGACAAATATTAAATTTATACAGAAGTACCCTCTTGCTCCTTTATGGGATGTTGTGGACATACGTAAGTAAGTAAATACATAAAAGCAGAAGATAATATAATATTTTTTTTAAATAAAAAAAGGAATAAAGATATTTAATGAATATATAATAAAACAAAAAACAATGTTATATTTTTTTAATAAAAAAAATATTTTAGAACGAAATTTTATTTTTGATTTGAACTGTCTGGAGTCTAGGACACTATCGAATTTAAACCCCGGTTTTGGCACTATCTTATTTGTTTTATTTTAATTATTTCCTATATTTCGATATTCGTTGACGAATGTTAATTTTAAACAAAAACAATAAATTTCTTCGCTTCAGGCTTTTTTCCGACTACGCCAAATCTAGATTTATTTTTAATTAAGTTTTCTACACAAAAACAAACAAGTTTTCTTTTTGAACAGAAAATAATTTTCTTTTAAAATAAAAACAGTTTCTTTAACACAGAAATATTTTTTTTATAGTCAGCATCATTATTTGTTTGGCAAGAGCAAACTAATGACAATTGTTTCTCCAAAAAAAATTATTGTTTTTTTCCCTTAATAAAAAACAATATTTTTGTTTCGTAAAAACATGAATATTTTCAAAAATTAATTGTTTTAAAATAAAAAGTTATGTATATACAAGATCAATAAAATTATTTTTTTTACCAAGCAAAATCGTGTTTTAGACAACAACAAAACTTTGGTTTTTGACAAAAACTAAATCCTGTTTTTAATGAGAAAACAAAATCTAAATTTTTAACGAAGTTTCTTTTTTACAAATAATGTGTTTTTAAAAATATGACGTTTTTTTTACAAAAAACAATATTGTTGTTACATAAACAAAATTATCGGGCTTAAATAATAAACAAAATACTTTTTTAAAAAGTGCGAGGGATTTTAATTGTGTTTAATTTGTTCAGTGGACCACTCTATTGCCGGCAGTTCCTTATCGAATTTTATTCTGCCTGCACTTAATGGTATAGTCTCAGTTCATTGTAACACATTCGTTGCTAAGGGTCTGAGGATGGCGAAGTGTGTTCATATTCGTTACTAAGGGTCTGGGGATGGTGAAGAAGCGTTCACCGAAACTGCAGTCATCTCTGCCTGCAACTTAAAGACTTTTCGACTGCATTTGGAAGTTTTAAGTTTATCTTTAAATAAAATGTTCAAAACAATAATGGTCTCACATTTGACTAGGAATAAGCATAAATAACAAAAATATCAAGGTTTTTAAGAAAGTCTTATAAACAGAACCATTATGTTTTTTTTTTACAAAAACAAATGCTAGATTTTGTTTTCATAAAATCCTTTATATAATGTTTTATTCATCAAAATCAGTATCATGTTTTCTAAGCAAAATAAAATATTTTTTTTTAGAAAAGCAAAGGCCGACAATATATATTTTTTAAAAACAGTTGATTTGACAGAAATAAAAGCTTGATGTTTTTAAAAAATAATAGGAATTTTGTTACGGAACCCAATCCATGATTTTGTTTTCTACAAATGTATGGTATTTTTTAATTTTTGTTGTTACAAAAACAATTTTAATGGTAATAAACTAAAATTATGTTTGTGCTTTCAAAACTATAACAACTGCTTGGTTTGTTTTTCTTTTTTTAGCTAGATAACACACTTTTTTCCTTTTTTTTATTGATTTGTTTTTCTTTTTTTGTATTTGTTTTACTTGGCCAACGCATAAGCCTATTGCCACAACAACAATGTAAAACAAATACCAAGCACTTGGACCAACAACGACGACGACAGGGTCATGCAAATAATTTGAATACGAGTATATTCAATAATTCTATTGAAAACCTAAGACATTTTTTTGAAAAGCAAATAAACGAATAAATAAAACATGGCGGAAAGAAATTATTCTTTTGGTAAGGCAAGTATTTTGTTTTTAAAAAAAATTATAGAAATCAAAATGTTGAAATGATATTCAACACTATAGGCCACCAGAGCCAAAAAAAAATCCAAACTAACAACATTTGCTGTGAAAAATGCCACAAATTATTGTTAGCATTTTGACTGCCAACAGCAACAACAACAATAAGAGCGGCAACATTAACAGAATCATCATCACGAACAAGAAAGCCAAAAACAAAATAGCGGGGATCTTTAAAAATAGCCCAATACAAGGCAAGTTGGAGGCACAAATAGCAGAGCAAACAAAACGATCGTCTCTGACGACCACTCATACAAGGTGGAGGTGGCACGAATGCTGCCCAAAATGAATGTACTACACTTATAGCTAGACACACACACACGCACACTTAAGTTTCCTATGTATATGATCAAGTCAATAGAGATGGCCGTTTGGCTTGCTCTACTGAAGGAACAACAGGCGGTCGCCTTTCTTGTTTTTGTATTGTTTCTATTTTGCTTGACTTCTTAGAATAGAATGAAAGAAAACAAATCCAAATTTTCAAATTGTTTTCTCTAAACATGAGGCTGCCTGCCATGCCACTATTTTCGTTGGTTTCTTTTGCCTGTGTATGTGCTCTTTCCTCTTTACATGCATACACACATATGTACATGTCCATAATTCGGCTGTGAGTGCCGAACATCGGCGCCGCCGTTGATCTTAGCCGAGTATGGGTGAGGTCGTAACCAACACCACTGCGCTCTCAAGAGATTTCGTCATATTTTGTTGTTCTTGTATATTTACTCCATACAAGCACTCGTGTCGTGTTATATACTGCGCCACCGAACTGAGAGTGTATGTATGTACCGTACGCCATTGACTGTGTGCGTGTGTGTGCGTGTCTGTGTGGCTAACGAGTGGCGAAGAATCCACCTTAGAATTACCTTTACAAATTGTTGGCGAAGAAAAGTGTTCAGTCGAGACCGAGCTCATCCGCGAGTTAGTTGCTTTTTCTCAATCCAACAGTCAAAATGGTGAGTGTGTTCGTCTCAAGTGTTTTCTTGTCTATCTATACAAAAACTGCTAGCTAAAATGCCAATGAAAAAAAGAAAGATACAAAAAATGAAATAGAATTCAATCATAAAAAAGAAAAAAAATATTATGAATTAAAAGACAAAGTCAAGAAAACCAAACGGTGCCAAAATGAACTAGAATTTTATGAAATTGTTGAAAAAATAAAAAAAAACAAATCAACAGTCGTTACAAAATGTTAACTTTATTGACGTATATTTTTCTTCTCTTCCCACTACCGCTCTCCTTCTTTCTCTATCTCTCTGACTGTACATCATATTTAACGCTGCAATCATGTAGGCCGATGTACCAAAACGTGAACAAGAAAGTAAGTTTCCTTCTCCAAAAAAAAAAAAACGCCAAAAAAATACTTCCTTTGCTGGGATATCGTTTCGAAATACAGTCTGAGAGCACGGCATTAATTATGCAGTTAGCACATATAACCAAGTAAACGTCAACATTCTAACCTCAAAGTTTTTGGAACATGAACGATTAAACAAAAAAATCAAAAATGCAAAAATGGACATTATGGAAAAAAATTTAAAAAAATATGTAAAAAGTGCAACAGTGAAAGTTTAAACAAAAAGAAAATATATGAAAACTATGCAAATAATACACAAAAAACTCTTGTAGGCAGTTTACAAATGTTAACTAAACGCGATTATATAACACCAAAAAGAAAACACAAAATGTTTAAATCATTCGAAGATAAGCCAACTTGAAAAAGAACATTTCACAATTTTCGAATTAAAAAAAAACACAATATGGCTTATATAATGTCGATAAATCATAAAATGTTAAAAAATATAAATGATTTAAAAATCTTAATATGCCAACTGTAGAAGAAACATTAAAATGAATCAAAATGAGTTATTAAATTAAAGTTTTGAAAAATTCAGTAATAAGGTTATTCAAAACTTTAATATTTTCGTCAGATAAACAAAAATATCTTAACTGCTCTATGTTAAGACTAGAATGGAAAATCTATTTAAAAACTGAAAAACTTCCAAAAAACTAAAATCCATGGCAGATGTTTGCCATATTGATATGCATTTTGGAACTTATGAAAGCAAGGCAGCATTTTTTGCACTCCTTGAAATCAGATTATTGATTTTTATCACAATGCCAGCAACATTTTTGGCAGACGTGCACAATAAATACATATTTTCAAAAGACAATACACAAACAATATTGAAAATATTGTTTTTGTTTAATGTTGCAACTCACTTTAAAGTTGAAGCTAATTCAACTTTGTTGTACTAAACATATTTTGCCAATATATAAATGTCTTAAGTAAAAAAAAACATTGCGAATGCTAAAACGCTGCATTTTAAGATCTAAAAAGGCTATAAAATTTCAAAAATCTATTGATTTCGCCAACTCAATGCAACCGGCTATAAATTCAAAACACAGAAAAAATTCTATTGATTTTGTCAAACAAATACAAACGGCTGTAAAATTAAATTTCTTTTTTTATTGAACATTTTCAACACCAGAACACGTTATAGTTGATTTCTCAAGCACCACATCCACAACAAATACAACGTTTTTATGTGAGCTATTTTTAAAATGCCCTAACATCGGGCAAAAAAATAGCTACAACAACACCCAACGAAAAACAAATAGAAAAGCATTCTCAAAATACTTTTCTCTAAATTTCGAAATATTCGAAATAATTCAAAGACGTTCAAACGAATCGAACCAACTAACGAATATAAGAAAAAATTTCCACACCATCAGGCAAAAATAGCAGCAAGCAACAACAAATGCAATAGCAACAACTGTTGTTTGACCGACTCACGCAGTCTGCAGAACAGCAACATAAAAGCAGCGCCTTTAGCTCTCTCCAGCTCTCTCACTCTATCATGAGCATAACAAACACACAAGTGAACATACGAGCCAATGCCAAAGAGCAATGAATGCAAATATAGAACACGAAGCAACACACGAACGAGACAGCACACGAACGTTTAGGATGTATGAAAAACAAATCCGACAGACAATTCGTTTTTTTTCTTTTTCCCTAGTTCGATAAAACGATCGTTGTGCTGTGCCTTGTTGATGTGTGGATGCGAGTGGGTTGTTGCCAACAAACGCATTTCTAATTTTGGCAAGGTATACCTATACACATATATACCAGTGTGTATATGTGTATATGTTGTGTGTGCCTGCAAACGATATCAAGGAATGTGGCTGTGGGTTTTTTTTTCTGTCTCATCAGCATCTCTACGCATACTTGTACACTCAAAGGCTGAAATATCGTCAAAAGCAGAGATTTTTTTCTCGGGTGTCAGATTTCGCGTGTGTGTATTTGTGCTATAGATGACATAAGACTCATCACTACCATATAAAAACACACTTGTAGCACACGTATACATATACATATGTATCTATGTACATAAGCATATGTCTGTTTATATGCTTGTATATAAGAGTAAAGCCCCTATTATAGAGGGTGCTGTCATCTACACCCCACACAAACAAAATTTCATTGTCATTATAAGAGAATATCAAACACAACACAAAAAACTGACGATTTTTTCGGAAATACTTAATGGGCTTTTGAGAGATCAGACCAACTAAAAAAATTTCCAAAAACATTCTGAATCTGAAATCAAGCAAATTTATACAAAAGTTTGATGATTTTTTGAGTAGTATCCGGATGGATAATTAAAAAGAAACGCTCTTGAATTTTTTTGAAAACATTAAATCACACTTTAATGGATGCTAGGTAAGATCAGGCCAAATATGTACTCAATCGTTCCCACATACATTCATACATAAGTATGAATGTTAAATGATCTAGCACAATAATTAGTTTTGAGTGTTTATAGAGCAGCGGATTTAAATTTAGAAATTTAGAAAAATATTTAGGTCAACACCCACATTAAGCGATGATAATTTTTATTTTATTCAAAATTAAATTTACATTTTTGTAAAGATTTTTTTTAATCATTTAGGAATTATCGCCATCTTTATAGCCCAATGCCTGGTTATGGTAATAATTTTTATAATTAGTTTTCTTTCGGTAATTAAGTTATCAATAACCAAACTTACCAGCTTTGTAAGATTTTACACTACAGAATAAATTTATGAAGATAATTTGAATCGGAAATTTTAAAAACAATAAGCTTTTTACTTCAAATGCTTAAAATCTATTCTTAAATTAAAAATTTAAAAATTTTCATCCTAAAAGTTTGAAATTGATTTACCCATAATTTTCTCTATTATTTAGAACTCTCCAGTTTTGCCATTTTCCTAGTTGGCTACAGAACACAGCGTGATTCATTCACGACTGGACAAATTTCACCAGCGTATTATTTTTAAATGATTTTGAAAGGTCTCTTAAAGACAAAAACAAAAAAATGCGACCATTGGTTTAGAACTTTTACCCTAGTACCCTCTGACCTCCAACTTGAAAATTTTCAAACCGCTGCCATTTCGTCCACTTGCATTTTCGGGCATGGTCGTAGCCGGACATATTTTCATGCAATGAGCCAAGGAAAACACTGGTAAAATTTATCTAGTCGTGAATAAATCACCCTGTATATTTGTTTTTTCAGACCCTTTCTTATTGTTACCACTTCTGAAAAGAGGAAAACATGAACTTCTCCCTAAACACAGCAGATTAACATTACCCCTGCAAAGCGATTTATGCCTGTTTTGACTCTTTGACCAGTTAAACACGATAAGAAAATAAATTTAAATTAAACCACAACAGTGTAGTATATCAAATTGATTCGGACTTTATTTAAAAGCTGCATTTATGCCATTGTTCACGAAATCAAGCACAGCATGGGTGGCATGTAGCTCCGTCAATGACATATTAAAGTTGATGACCTCCGATTACCGAAAGTTGTTCTACATCCCTGCATAGCAGGCGGAACTGAGGGAAACGGGATATTCTCGGCCAATTTTTTAGTTGATTCTGAAAAAGAAACAACAAAAAGGTCTCGAACCAGAATAAAAACTGTTCAAGTCATAACTGGCAAATTTGTTTGCTATGTCCAACTCTTTTGCAAACCCGAATGGAAGTTTTTTTGATTTTATATAAAAAATATTCATTTTTTCCATACATGTTACAGGCAATGTATCAAATTAAATGCCAGAAAAGTTTAGGGTAAACTCTAAAATATCCTTTTTTTAAGAAACCAAAAACATCAATTAAACAACACTAAAAAATATATCCGTCGCTCTTAAAACGTTTACAAAACTTTAAGGTTATGAGTGTCAAAAAGCTGCTGCATCAATCAAAACTTCGACTGATTTCCAAACAAATATCCTGGACAGCAAAGCATTATTGAACTAAAGTGATTGGACATGGAATATTAATCAATTTTTTCGTTTAACTTATCTACAATAGATATCGAATTCGTTTTCGAAGTCATGGGCTCCGGTGCCGAAGGTATCGATGCCTTCGACTTGGGAGATGCTCTTCGTTCTCTCAACTTGAACCCCACTTTGGCTTTGATCGAAAAGATGGGCGGTACCAAGAAGCGCAACGAGAAGAAGATCAAGTTCGATGAATTCCTCCCCATCTACTCTCAAGTCAAGAAGGAGAAGGAGCAAGGCTGCTACGAAGATTTCATTGAATGTTTGAAATTGTACGACAAGCAAGAAAACGGCACCATGCTCTTGGCTGAATTGCAACACGCCCTCCTTTCTTTGGGTAAGTTTAGACCTCAAACTTTCGCCATATCTGAACGATTAATAATTTTTTATCATTTTGTATCTTTCGTGTTCAGGTGAATCTATGGAAGATGAACAAGTCGAGACCCTCTTCAGTGACTGTATGGATCCTGAGGATGATGAAGGCATGATCCCCTATTCCCGTAAGTTTCAGCCCATATGAAAATCTTGTGTTGATCACAGCCCTTAATATGTGTGATGATATATGTTTTAATGTCGTTTTTCCCAAATATTTGTACTTTTTTATTTCATGTGTGATATCTTGTGATATTTTTACCTGGCACCAACAACCAACAACACCACCACCATATTTGTATTATCTGTACCTGTTACTTGGCACATTTCGTTGTTGTTACTGTGCAAAATCAACGTCAATTGTTTCCATGTGCACCTTTCCATGTTCTTTATCAATTACACAATATGCACTTGCATCCACTTGTCCAATCACTCACCAACTTTTCCAATGCACCACCACAAATACCCACACCACCCAACAACCACATCCTGTGTACTTTCCTTCAAAATACCGCAGAATTCATCCAAAGATTGATGAGCGATCCCGTCGTTTTCGACTAAACGGTAAGTATTTGCACTAAGCCCACTAACTCGATATGTTCTGATTGGAATTAAGATTTGAGAATGAGCCACGAAAGCGCTCCTATTTAACAATAATTTGAGGTATGTTCCGGTCACTGTCGCAGTGTTGATTGTTGAGTGTTATGTCCAATTCCCAACTGTGTATTCATTGTATTGGTCGGTCCGTAAAGGCTAACCTTATTTTTGTAGATCTGTTTTATGTATATTTAAAGTTTTAGTACTCATCGGTCCAGATTAGAACCAGGAAGTAGGTTCTACTTTAGTTTGGGAAACCAAACAGTTTCGATTTGGTTTCAAATGCGATTTCTCCAACCAAAGTATTGGGAAATGTTACTGGATTCTCTTACAAAAAAATTGTATATAATTACAGTTTTTCCTACGCTGAAGCTTAAAAAGTTTCTTTTGACGTCACAAGTGTCATTGCATGAACCCCACAATAGAAAAATAATAGATAATCTAAAAAAATGGTATATTCGCTTTAAAAGCGTTTTCATTCAGGTAGCTTTGCATTAAAAGCTTTAATGGTTAGTTTCTGTCACACAGATGACGTCCGTCATTCGCTGCAAAGAGAATTTGAGTACTACACTATAACTTACAAGGCCATCAGTTCCATGGAGCTTTTCATAACAGCTTTTTAGTAATATTTATAGTGTCTGATATCGCTTAATATTATATAAGCAGTTTGGTAACTTTTATATATTTATCAAATGTATCTTTGCCATCGAGATTTTTATAAAAGCTTTTTATTGGTATTGAAATTTTCTGAGATTATTATCAATACAAGGTACATGATGCATCTATATTGTGGTAAATTTATTCGATAACAAGTGTAAAATTCACAAAATTCACTGGTCCATGAAGCTTTTTAATGAAATTTCATGTTGCTGAGATCGTTATATATTTTTACTTCCAATATTATATCATTAAATGAAGCCGATTACTAAAATATAATTCACAAAGCTTCCTGGTCCACGATGAGTTATAAGAACTTTTCAATAAAACTTAAAGCATCTTAAAAGGCTATATTCGCCCACGGATAGTATATTCGTAAAAGAAAATTTAACAAATGTATTAACACTCAGAAAGCTTTCCGATCTATAAAGCTTTTAATAAGAGTTTTTGTTGTTGTTAGATATAAAGGTATCGCAGCACTTTTTAACTTTACCGAATCACTAAGCTTTCTGATACATGGAATTTAAATTACCTGTAAAATAAACTTGATAACTCGAATGAAACGAGCTAAGCTTACTGGTCCATCAAGCTTTTAACTTGAGCATTTGATTAAAATAGGAAGTACCTGAGAATACTATAACGTTCCACTTTAAATATATAACGCATTCTCTCCTCTCGTTTCGGTGCTTAATTAGTGGTTTATTCTACAAAGTTGTAGAGTTTCCTTGAAAATTACGAAAATGTTCACTACCTATCCAAAAGTTTAGAGTATAAGACCAATAAGTTCTTCAATTACAAGAAGTTATTTGTAAAAACGAAGGTTTTTATAACAGAACTTTAGAAAATATTTAAGGAAAAGCTAAATAAACTAAGTAAAAAAACATTCACTTTCTGATCGCTCTCTAAAGCTTTTACTACGTATTTGCTGTTCAAAATTGTTGTGGTCATTATGACATGCTCCAGAAAAACCCTTAATTGTTAAAGGATTTCGATCCAAAAAGCTTTTGACTATATCTACAAAGCTTTGGTTTCCATTAGGCTTTCGAATATATTACCAAATATTTCGACTATATCCACTAATCTTTGATTTATCGCCAGGAAGCTTAGACTATATCCACAAAGCTTTCAATTTTGCTTTCGATAATTTATAAGAATTTTCCGACTATATACCCGAAGATTTAGTTAATATCTAGGAAGCTTTCGTTTATTTACACGACGCTTTCGACTATATTACCAAATCTGTCGACTTATTGACGAATCTGACGAAGACTTTGAATTTATCCATGAAGTTTTCGCCTATACCCATGAGGCTTTCGACTTGGTTAAAGAAGATTTTGGCTACATTTACGAAGCTTTTGACAATATTTACGAAGGTTTTGATTGCACCTATGAAAGCTTTGACTTTATCCCCGAAGCTTTAGACGTCACTCAGAAGCTTTTGACTTTATCGAAAAAATTAATAACAAAAACGTTTACTTCATATATTCACAAAGCTTTTGAAGATATCCAGAAAGCTTTTGACAATAGCCAATCTTTCGTCAATATCCACAAAGCATTCCACTTTATCCAAACCTAGATTAAAAAAACTGTTCAAAAGATGGCAAGTATCTGTCGATCGAACATAGTGTATGTTTATTCGCTAAAAAGCTTTCGCCAATAAATTGACAACAATTAAACTGAATTGACAACAATTAAACTGATCACAAAAAGTTTTAAATGACATAATAAAAAAATAGTTGTTTAGAAAGCATAACTTTTAAAAAATTTAAAATTTAATACAAAACTAAAAAAATAACTAAAAATAAATGTTTTGCCCATATTCTTTATTTCTGTGTTTGGATTTAACACATTGAACAGGGTTTAAGCGACTTGAAAGCTTTTTTAAAAAAATCCAGAGTGACAAAACTACCACTGCTTTTATAGCGATTTCAGGTCCGTGACGACCTTCATTAGAAAGCTTTTGGCTGCAAGTGTTGAACAAAATATAGTTATGAAATAGTCAATAAAAATGAAAATCCTTAAGAATGGCACGGTTTCATTTTTTTTTAAAAAGAGCCCAGAACATCAACTAAATTTTAAATAAATATATAATTTTATTTTTTAGTTCAGATTTTTTGCTTCAGAACATTTCGAAATATAGATATTTTATTTATTATTTTTTACATCAAGAATATTTATACTAATATCATGCCATATTTTTCTATTTCTTTTACAGCATTTCTTGCCAGAATGTGTGATAGACCCGATATGCTAACTAAATAAATTTTTGTATACCATCTTATAAAAAAACAAAATACAAAAAAAAAATGTGTAGCTACAAACCATTCTCCATAGATGTTATTCGAAAATAATAATCATCACTACTCTCTCTCGTAATAATTAATTAAATAATTTAATTAAATTAATTAAACGTAAAACAAAATCAATTGAAAAACCAACAACACCATTATTAAAAAAGAAAAAAATACAACTCATTTGCGACAACACCTGCAAATCTGAACATTTTCATTTTAAAGTAAAGAGAACAAGATTTTTATCTATTTTTTTTTAAGAAAAATAAAACAATCTTAAGAAAACAATACTTTATTATAATTAAAACATAAAAACTTATATGAAACAAAAAACCTCAAAAAAAAGAAGAAAAATTTAAAAAATTATTCTGTTGTTCATTTTTTTTAAAGAGAAAAATTAAATTAAAATACCATTTAAATAAAAACTGATATAGTGACAAAAAACGAAATCAAACAACAAAGAAAAGGATACAAGAAAAAGCACACTCACCAACAACTAGTGTAGGCAGAGAAGGGATAACATGGTTGTTGCCCTTTAAACAACGCTTTCAGTTCAATATTTTTTTTATAAGAAAAGGGGGGTTCCCCCCTTTAGAAACACTTGCAATACACTCGCACAAACCCTTACCCACCCACTCCCTTACCACCGAACCTCAGAGATCCAGCCTCAACTGCTCGAATCAGAAAAAAAACTTCAAGGCCATTTTGATGAAAGTTGTAAAGGAAAACCGGCAATATTTTGTAGACTAATTGAAATTTTGCAGAAAAAAATATACCAGGCATTAACTTGCTTTGTTTTTTAATTTTTACCAAAAATCTGCTTTAAAATTCAGTTAATTTTTCAAAATTTTGTCAAAACATGAGAAAAGCTACGGGCTGGTTTTTAAGATGGATTTCGGATTTTTTATAATTACACATTTTTCTAATTCAATAAATTTCTGGACAAAAGAACAAAAGCCAAAAAGATAAAAATTTATTTATTATTAAGGTAAAGGTTAATTTTATGCTACCTCTGTGTGTATCTCAAAGTGTGGGCATATTGAAACTAAAAGAGGGCAATGTAACAATAGGCGTGTTCTATAAGAACTCGCTATTTAAACGAGTAAATGTTAGCTAAGACGATAACTTTAAAACTTTACGAACAAATTTTTCAATTGTCTTTGTATACGAGAACTGATTGACTTTTGCAGCATAAACCGTTTGATTTGAAAATTTGTAGAAAAAATGTAATTTAAAAATACTAGAAGCGAGTAATTGCCAAGCTTGCTTAAACTCGCTAAAGGTTATTTTTGAATAAATTTCCTTTTAAAAAATTAAATTATTTCAAAGAAACGGGTTTTAGCGCATATTGTCTACAGCTTTAAAAAAAAAATAAATTTTATATTCTTGTACAATAGTGGGAAGTTAGGGCGTTAGCGACCTTTTAAGTAAGTTGCCAATAGAACACGGCCAATGAATGGGTGTTTGGCTTTCGGTTGCTTACATTTGATAAGGATGTACAATTGAAGTCGTGTGGCTGCTTTGGTAATATAAGAAACAGACTCCAGCCTCTTAGGCCAATAAAAAGGCGAAGCTGAACAAGAGTTGAGCGGTGTTTTTTTTGTTGGACGAAGGTGTGGTGGATTCATTAAAAGGGTGATTTATTTATTTAGATTTTTTTAAAAAAAAACGTACAGGGATTTACCGGCTTGGGTGATCAGTCAAGAGGTGTTTTTTTTTAAAAACAAAAAAAAAATCAAATCAAGTGTGGAATCTTTGTTGTTCATTCGAAAGGGCATTTTATGCCATTTATTGTTGAAACATAATTTCCTTCAAATGTCTAAGTCTCGGCGTGTCCATTCAGAAGGTCCAATTTCGAATGACTCGTTCGAGCATTTCGACCGATATGGCGTTCAAGGCACGCGAAATGTTGGCTTCGAAACCTGAATCTTAGCTGGTTTGTCAGCGTAATTTACGTGGCCCCAAAGAAAAAAGTCTAAACTCGTGATATCTCTCGATCTAGACGGCCAACACACCGGTCAAATACGTGAAATTAGCTGCTCTTTGGAATGAACTCTCAATAAATCCATTGTTTGAGAAGCTGTATCCCAAGTGACACCGTTCTGTTGAAACCAAATACCGTCAAGATTACGGGCTTCAATTTCAGGTAGCAAAAAGTCCGATATCAAGTCGCGATAGCGAGCACCATTCACGGTTATGTTCCGGCCATCATCATTTTTGAAAAAATATGCACCGATAATTCCACCAGCTTATAAACCGCACCAAACCGTGGTTCTCTGTGGGTATAATGACACCTCTTGAACCTCTTCTTGTTGCTCCTCAGCCCATATGAGGATATTTTA
The DNA here is from genome assembly GCA_963513945.1 of Hydrotaea diabolus. Lineage (NCBI taxonomy): Eukaryota > Metazoa > Arthropoda > Insecta > Diptera > Muscidae > Hydrotaea > Hydrotaea diabolus. Next base: position 162,036,483 of record OY740716.1, read on the forward strand.
TTTATTGACGTTGCCGTTGAGCCAGAAAGGGGCCTCATCACTGAATAAACCGTTGTTCGAAAACAGCGGATCTTCTCGTTTCTCATTTCCATAATTCACAATTGCACAATTTGGAGACGTTGTTGCGGTGTTAGTCTTTCTGTGATAAAATGGCAAACAATACTGAAAAGGAAAAAAATAAAGTTTAACGCAACTCACGCGTAAACCCTGAAAAACCATATATGGATCACCCTATAGAAGACAAGTTTATTTTTAAAAATGGCAAAGTGACATTGATTTGGTGACTGCATACCGCTTTAGTCGCGATTTCGGGTCCGTGAAGACCTTCAACGGAAAGCTTTACAACAATTGTTGAATGAAAAACTGAACTCTTTAGGACCAGGTTCTCACCAAACATATGAGAACTTCTGTTGTAAATCACACTTCTCAAGTACTGAATGTTTTTGGGCCAAATATTTTTTAATATTATTACTGATGTGGACTAAAATGTCCGCCTTTTGCCTTTACACACGCCTAACGTCGCACTGGTCAATCGTCAATAGCTGCACGAACCTCGTCCATTGGAAAATTGGCCACAGCTCGAACCAAAGCAGTCTTCAATGCAGTCAGAGATCCAATGTTGGGGTATCTTTTGTGACAAACCTTGTCCTCTAAAATCGTCCACAATTTGTAATCCAATGGGTTCAAATCCAATGGGGACTGCCTGAGGGCCATTCTTCAGAGGAAATGAACGCTGGCAAATTGTTTCGAAGCCAGGCCTGGGACGTTTTGGCCTTATGGGCCGGGGCAGAATCCTGATGAAAAGTCCATGGCCGGTTTTGGAACAGGGAATTGTTAAGAGGCTTCACAACAGCTTCCAAAACGGTTTCTTGGTAATCTTTGGCCGATGTTTTGACTCCCTGTTCGCAGAAATGCAGGTAAGTGATCCCATCGTAAGAAACACCCCACCAAACCATGACTGAAGCTGGGTGATGACCCTTTTCCGCCCTTGGAATCAGTTCAGATGCTTCCTTAGATGACCGCGCATACCCTCTATCAATTTGCTTTTTAAATTTTTCATAAACGATAAAAAATTTTTTATCGGTGAACAAAATTTTTTTGTGCAAGTTCTCAGCGTGCTTCACCAAAAGACGTTTGCATTTTTCAATCCTATTTTTTTTAAAGCTGCAGTCAATAAATGTCCGGTACGTCGTTTGAAAGCCCCAAGTCCCAAGTCTTTTTTAATGATTCGACTCATGGACTTTTGAGTGATATTCATCTCACGGGCCATGATTTTCTCTTTTCGGAGCGGATTTCTGTGAATTCGTGATTTAATGGCTTTGATGACATGCGGTGTTCGAACAGAGCGTGGGCGGCCCGACCGGTGGCGGTCTTTTACATCTCCAGTCTCCTCAAACAATTTTATGCATCGGTAGACAAACATGCGGATAATTCCTAGTGGCCGGAGCGTTTTGAAAATATCGTTTTTTTCCAGTTCACACTTGAAAAGCGCTATTACAGCGATACGGTTGTTATTATCTGACCACTCCAAGATGCAAGTTGAAACAATTTTAAAATTCCGTTACAGACTAACGCTATCGAGGTAAGCTTTCAAAACCCATATGACATTAACGGGGTATGTTCAGTTCTACTATTGAAATGGGTGTGTTCAATGTTGTAACAGTATTTATGTCCCTACTAAGTATAAGTATATATCCATTGATCATGGATTAATCACGTTCGTTGCTTGGGGTCTGCGGATGGTGAATTAGCATTCACGCCCTGCAGTCAACCCTGCTTGCAACTAAAAGTCTTTTCGACTGCCTTTTGAATAGATTTTTGGTTTCTTGAATGAAAAGTTCAAAATCTGGCTATGAACTTATTGCATTGTAATTTTAAATAACTTTCGGATCAGAATTCTTACCGAGTTCGTAACGAAAAACATACTATGGTTGTAGGAATCATAACATGAATGCGTGTTAATCAAACTCTTGATGAAAGGATCATACTATGGTTGTATATGAAACATACGAGTACTATGGTTGTAAAGATCATAATATGGCTTTGGGATCATAGTTTGGTAGTGTGCGATTCATAATATAGTTGTGGGGATCATGGTATGGTTGTGTGTGAATAATACTATTGTTGTGAGAATCATAATATTGTTTTGCCACAACTATATACCTTACAATAGTATGATGCTCTTCTAATGTTGTCACGGTATGGTTGGTATGGTATGGTTGTGTGTGAATAATACAATTGTTGTGAGAATCATAATATTGTTTTGCCACAACTATGTACCTTACAATAGTATGACGCTTTTCTAATGTTGTCTCACCAACCATAACTTTTTTGAGTGTAGGACAAGAGGGACATATTTAGACCTAGCTAGACTATTTTCATCAGAGTTAGTAAAAGGTCGCACCTAACGCTCCATCTTTCATTTGAGCGAGATCTAATATAAATTAAGACCTGCCTTTATAGCAGCGAAAAGGACTTTTTATAGGGGTTATACGAGTAGTAGAAGATGTGCCAATATGGTCGAGCTTCGTTAGAAATGGTTCCAAGTGGATCATAACGCACTATTCTAAATTTTTATTTATTTTTTTTTTATTTCTGGACTTGCCCCTATTTAATCGTAAAGAAACTTTGAACACGGCTTATATAAAATATACCGACCGTTCTAGTCCAGTTTAACTAGAGTTAATGACTGGCCACTCATATCGTTAAAACTTTAAATTTAAGCACGATCAGAGTTAATTGGCGGCTTATAGAGTGACATGATTTTAAATCGGTAGAGATATTTGAGTGGGACCATTTACTTTTTGGTGGCCCATAACGTGTTATGTAAAATTAAAGCACGATAAGAGCATCCATAAAAGCAGAGCCTTCAGAAAACCGACATTTCGTGTTCTTTTAAAAATCGTGTTTTAAAAAAACCGTCTGTCCGAAAATTATTTTTCGAATCAGAAGTAAAGTGACAGTGCCTTGCAACAGCCCTAAATATACCCAGATTTAAAAAATAAGATCACATTTAAATTTGTGTTTTTGCTGTCAGTCAGCCAAATTCAGCTTATCGGCATTAAAAATTTTTTTACACATAACTTTTTATAGTTATTTTATAAAGGGTAGTCTAATAAAACAAAAAGTTTTCAGAAATTTTTTCTAATATTTTTATAATATAACGGTACGAGAGCTGCTATATATATTTCTAGCCTAATAATGAAAATGCGAATGTTTATCATTAAAAAAAATAGTTTTATGGTTTTTCAAATTAATCTCCAGCATGATTTATACACTTTTGCATGCGCTCAAACCAATTGTCGAAGCACCATAATGAGCTTTTTCTTCACCATAATGAGCTTTTTCTTCAAATTTCTTTGGACACTTTAAAACCGAAATTTCACTTTATGACCTGCACCACCAATTCGATACAGAAAATCGGTCCACCTGTGCATTCAAACCAAACTAGATATGTTATTTCGGTCATACTCGTATGAACCAAATTCATAAAATTTGACCATCAGTTGGTCCAGTTTACAAACGTTCGTGGTTATGACAACCGAATTTACAGAAAACTTTTAACCAAGCATTTGTAACAACGACCAATACATGTAAAAATTCAGTTCCAATAATCACCTTAACTGGTTAGAGTTACCGATACTTTGCCTCCTCAAGCGATAGGCTCAGTTGCGTTTACTGAAAATTGCCGTGAACCCAATCAAAATTTGGTTGCAGCAATGGAATACATGAATATTGCAACATTGGTATGGAGGTAAGTAAGTAAGAAATAGATATTTTCTCTTGTCGTTGTTGTAACAACAATATATGTGACAGCGCATAGAGAAAGGGACCTAAGGGTAAAAAAATCAATTTTCACTTTTTTTTGATGTGGACAACATCTGAGCATCGACAGAGACCGATCCCATGCCCCAAAAGTGTTCCCTCCCAGAGATATGCGCGTTTTATGAAAGTGATGGTACACCAAAGATACACGTATTTAAATCTTTAAAATGGCTCTCCTGAACAAAGCTGGTTTTTACCCTTAGTTCCCTTTCTATTTTGCGTGTCAGATATTTATTTTGAAGTCTTATTCATCTATGGGGGATCCGCTTCGATATCCAGGTAGAGGAAACGCGCCATTTGAACTGAATGCGTCCGTCCACAGAGACCTGGGGGTCAGCTGAGTGGGCTTGGCCGAACAATTGAAGAGTTGCAGCACATCATGTGGTCCCTGATGGCAGGTGGGACAGATGTCCAGAACGTTAGCATCAATTCGTGCCCAGTAAGAATTGAGGCGGCTGCACCATCCAGCTCTCAAATATTTAAATCTTAAAATTGGCCATCCTGAACAAAACTGGTTTTTACCCTTAGGTCCCTTTCTATTTTGCGCGTCACATATTTATTTTGAAGTCTTATTCATCTATGGGGGATCCGCTTCGATATCCAGGTGGAGGAAACGCGCCATTTGAACTGGATGCGTCCAGAGAGACCTGGGGGTCAGCTGAGTGGGCTTGGCCAGACAATTGAAGAGGTGCAGCACATCATGTGGTCCCTGATGGCAGGCGGGACAGATGTCCGGAACGTTAGCATCAATTCGTGCCCAGTAAGAATTGAGGCGACTGCACCATCCAGATCTCAACTGCGCCAGAACCACGCGCGTCTGCCGACGTAGTACCTTCTCCTCAGGTGAAATCTCCGGGGGATGTTCCCCTAGCACTACATTTACACGGTAGCTGGATACTGCTGCTGCGACTTCATCGGCGTGAATGTTGTTCAGACCTGCCTGATAGTTTCGATCTAAAGGTTCTTTCTTATACTGCCGGTTCTATGTACCGGATTGACCCGAAACTCTTCGGCCAGGGGCAGTCACCTCAACAATATATGTGACAGCGCATAGAGAAAGGGACCTAAGGGTAAAAAATAAATTTTCATTTTTTTTCTTTTTTGATGTGGACAACATCTGAGCATCGAATGAGACCGATCCCATGCCCCAAAAGTGTTCCTTCCCAGAGGAATGCGCGTTTTATGACAGTGAAGTCGACGATTCTAAGCGCAAATAGAAAGGGACCTAATCTTTAAAGTGGCTCTCCTGAACAAAACTGGTTTTTAACTTTAGGTCCCTTTTATTTTGCGCGTCACATATGTTTTTTATTCGTCCAGATATTTTCTATTTTACTCTGCTGTGGAAAACAAAAAGCTACACAAATTTGTACCATAATAAATGACAAACTGAAACAACAGATGGCGCCAACACCTAAGACACAAAAAGCTTTCATCCCTTAACAGTGCCAGAGTGTACTAAAAACAAACCGACGAGATACTTTGGTAAAAGCTTCTAACAGCTGCTGTTACCGTGATGAGAAGAAGCTGCCGTAAACAAAAGCTCGCCGCTGCTACAGCAGCGAGGGGAAATTCGTGCTTGTCGCATTTTGGACGTTAATTAACAACACGGTGCTGCATACAAAAATCAGTTGAATACGAGATAACAAACCTTAAACAGATACATTACGGTACAATTTTAAAACACAACTGCGATTACTGAAAAGAAAACAACACAAACAAACAGAAATAGCTACAAAAACAAGAATAAAAAAAATATAAATACATACCGACTTAAAAATACCACAACCAGAAGAGGTGCAATAAAATAATAATAATTAAAAAAAATGACATAAAAATAAAAAACGCACAAAATTAACACAGAAAAAAAAACAAACAAAAATACCGAAACATTACGAAAACCGGTTCAAAATAAAATTAGCAATAATTCACAAATTGCTGATGTGATTTCCCTTGTAAACTGCCAACATTTTTTTTTGTATTTTTTTTTTGAGAATATTCAATTCTCTACTGCGTCTTTCTTTTTTACTTTTTCTTTCTATTCTTTGCTTGATTTTTCATTTGCAAGGCTGATTTTGCATATTTTTTTTACCTAGGCAAAGAGCAGCATCTATCATGAAACTAGGGAATTTTTTCTATTCTTTTTGCTTTAGTTAATTTTTCTCAATCTTGACAATTGTTTGTGGTTATTCTCTGTAGTTTTTAACGCCTGCCCGCCACAAAAGCTGAAAGTGTGCAAAAAGCATTCCAATAATTTACATGAAAACATAAATTATATAATTTACAAAAACGATTAAATTAAATGAAATAAAGAAACATAAAATAGACTAAGAAGAAAACACGGTCGAAACCCAAAAAAAGGAGAAATAGAGAAATTCTACCCATATACATACACACACAGTTGATAAAAGTTAACAACAAATTCTTAAGGATTCGTTTTCCAGTACAGTGTGCTCACACACAAACACACACACTCGCATACGCATAGATACCAGGTCGTCGTAACACTTAAGCCATCACTGTTATTACATCGTTCTATTTTATCTCGACTGCGTAAGAAATTCCCTTTTGCTCTCTCTCTCATTGTCGCTCCATCAGTGCGTGCGTGTGTGTCCGTTTTAAATAACATCCATCGGTGGTCTTGTGTGATTGACATCATCATCTGTTTAGAATGGCGGATGTTATGGATAACAGCTCTGTTCTAATGGATGCTGCTGTTCCGGCCCCAATAACAGCCGTTCCTCTGTTGATAACCGATGATTCATCGAATGTTAAAGAACAGCAGCAGCAGATTCCGCAGGAGCAGCAACCGCCACCACTGCAAACGCAAACTCAGGATATGTTACAAAAGCAACAACAACAAGATTTGCTACAGCAGCAGCAACCACAGGAGCAGCAGCAAACAACGCAGCAAACAACGCAGCAACAGATTCTGGATACTAAACAACAACAGCAGCAGCAGCTACAACAACAAAATCCACCACAACAACTAGAACTCAAAGGTATTTTTGCTAATTTGCACAAAACAAAAACACTCACGTACTAAAAAAAACATTTTTAAACGCAAAAACAAATCAAGCCAAAATCCGAAAACGAAAAAAGGATAACAAGGAAATTAAACAAGCGCAAGTGTCCCTAAGTACGCTCGGGCCAAATGTTACACAATATAGTACAATCCACCTGTAGGGAGGATGGTCTAGGGTTGCCAAGTACGCTTGATTTAAGCAAAAGTGTAGATGACAAATTATTTGTACAAGATAAAAAAGGAATTGATTATTTCTATAGCCTTATCTTTTTTATTTTTGCTACACACAGAGAACAGATTCGTTAACACAACCGAATTTGTTTGCCAACCGTATGATTGAGGTCGCATGTACCTCAAGTATGCCTGCAGTACAACCGAATGTTAGTTGGTGATCTGTAACGTTCAGTAATTGTAACTGAAGTATCGGTAGAATTTACGAGGAATCTTAACCTCCAGAAAAGAAATTTTGTATCTAAAATGACGACCGTGTTGAAAGAAATTTTTTTAAATTTTTAGTAGAGGCAAAAAATTGGAAGATTATACGAAAGAGAATGGATCTTATGATTTATTTAATGTCGGCAATTATGTATGGAATACTCGTACAATATCAGATAAATGTCCGCCAAAGAATTTATTTGCAGTCACCACCAATTATTGGTACGAAGTAATATGTACTTCATAATTGGTAGGTAGCATAACCACAATTATTATATTATTATAGCCACCATCTTATGGTAAGTCGAACCAAGTAGCCATCAGTACCGTGGACTGTTGGTGATTGCAACAGAAAGTTTGTTTTTCCAACCGAATATTTTTAGTATGGACTGATTCCCAGCTGATATTTTCTCTGTGTGATCTATTCGGAATCACTGTCTAAATTCATTTAATGATGTCCGTCCGTCTGTCCATTTATCGTTCGATAGAGCATGGTATAATTGATAGGTTTGTGTCCTACTGATATTGGTCCATATCGATCGATGTTTTCATACACACAGACACCAGATTCATTGATACAATCGATTTTAAAGGCTAAGAAATTATTATCTCACCACATTGGCAATAAATAGTTTCTACGACAGTCTGACTTACTTAATTTCCACAACATCCTATTAAGAAACTAGGGGAAACTTCTCTTAAACCAGTAAGCTATGCACGATGCAATTCTTAAACTCACTAACCGGCACTTAGTGTTTAACGACGGCTCCGAACGGCGAATGCATTTTGTATACGCAGACAAGTTTTTACATGGCTTAGAAATAAATTCCTTTCTTACAAAGTCACCGACATTTGCGAGGTGCAAACCGGCAGCTGAAAAATTGTTAGACACTCTAACCTGAAGTTGATTCTGGGCTTATTGACATGATACTAGTCAATACTTGCATATCTTCACAAAACATCGGGCGACAGGGAGGCTGCTACTGAATCACTAGAATTAACCTTGCTAAACTCAAAATCAGTCCTTAACTGCCGCAAATCTTGTAAAGAGATGGATCAGCAGTTTGATATTATATTTGGTTTCCAGGCAACTGTAGAGCAGATGATTAAGCAAGACTTGGTACTATCTTACGGACTCCAGAGCAGCTTGAATCCGTGGACATGCTTTAAGGAGCCTTTATGAAACTAGCGATAGGTGGGCTTCAGTCACAGACTGCTTTCAATCCAGACAAATGTGGCCATGACTGGTTATCGTATGTAACGCTCTCGCACACTGCTGGCGTTATCCAGACCTGACGTCTCACTAGTCGTATCTTTCATGGCGGACACTATCTGATTGCCAGGCAGGCAGTTAGACTTAATTTCGCAATGACGATTACTACAAAAGCTGTTCGGATGAGGAGAAGTAGGAATCCATTCAACACTTTCCCTGTAAATAGAAAAAATACGGGTCAATTAAAAATTTTAAACAAAATTTTATAAGGATTCCTGTGATAAAAACAGTCATATACACTTAAATATTTTTAAGTTGTTTATCGAAAGTATTTCCGATTTCGGCCAATAAACAAATTCACATACAATTTACAAAAAAATAAATGCCATTTATCAAAAATATTTTCGCTGAGGAGATAAAAAACTTTACATATGTGACAGCGCAAAAGGACCTAAGGGTAAAAAAAATCAATTTTCACTTTTTTTTTGTTTTGATGTGGACAACATCTGAGCATCGAATGAGACCGATCCCATGCCCCAAAAGTGTTCCCTCCCAGAGCTATGCGCGTTTTATGAAAGTGATGGTACATCAAAGATACACGTATTTAAATCTTTAAAATGGCTCTCCTGAACAAAACTGGGTTTTACCCTTAGGTACCTTTCTATTTTGCGCGTCACATATTTAAAAAAAAAAAATTTGAAAGCCGTTTAACGAAAATATTTTCGTTATGAAGCGATGAAAAACTTTACATATTTACAAAAAAATCGTTATGATGTATTTAATAAAACAAAAACTTACATATTTTCAAAAAAAGTTGTAAATTTTTTCCAAATTCAGTCGAGAGGTGAGCGCTACTTTACCACCATGATGCCTTAATTAACTAAAATGCTGTGACCATGTTCAGAGGCCATAAAGTTAAGGACAGGCAGATTCGCATTTAACGAGAACTGCCGGTAGTAGAGTTTTACACCGAACAAAGAAAACACAATAAAAATCCCTCGCACTGCATACACACTAAAACACACATACACACACGCGACTGTGCAAAATCGTTGTCTATTAAAAAACAAGATCAGCACAGGGAAAGTGATGTCAGCCTCATTTTATGATTTTTTTTAGTTGTTGATAAATAGTTGGCTTATTAACGAAATATTTAATTGAGTGGTAATAATTTTCACATACCATTTTTTTTGACAAAATTTTAAGTTTGATCTTTTTTCTGTGTACTTGCCCGGCCTCGGCGTTCAGGAGGGGATCTGCTTTAGGTTTGTACTTCTAAGGGATCTAGCTGAACTGGCTGCTGTCGGCATTGGATAGCTCAAAAGCCTTTTAGGGCGATCGAAATGGCTTACCGAGTAGCCCCAGGGATTTTCTGCATGTTTCCGTCGTATCGCAATGGGCTTTGAAGTCTAAGTTAGTCTGTTCGACAGGCTGCCACTTCTACCTCACCTAACCTAGACACTCAGAGCGAAACGAGATTTATCCTAATGAAAGCTCCGTTTTGTGTGAGACCGAAATTATAATCCTGCGTTAAGACTACATTAACTTGCATTGCTGGCCGCTATTGATCAATTTCAATAATTCTGATTTAGAGGATTTCTCGGTTTTAAAGTTTGAAATCAGTCTACACCTCATTGACAGCTCATTACCCAGAAAAAACCTTAAACAAATGTTTAAACATTCCATTAAAGTATAGAGGGTATATTAACGAGGGCTGCTATATATATTTCTGGCCTAATAATGAAAATGCGAATATTTATCATCTAAAATGGTTTTAATTTTTTCAAAGTATTCTCCAGCATGATGCATGTGCTCAAACCAACTGTCGAAGTACTTTTTCCACTCCGGTTGAGACAAACATGGTTTTTCAACGCTTCAACAGCATCTTCTGGCGACGAAAATCGTTGACCACGCATTTTTTTCTTGATGTGCGGGAATAAAATGAAGTCATTGGGTGCCAATTGAAGGCTGTACGGCGGATGACCCATCAATTTGACGTTTTAGCCAGTCAAAAAGGCCCGGTTTGAGCCGATGTGTGAAAGCTCGCATTGTCATGGTGCACAATGATTCGTCTTCTCATGTTCGTTTTTCGAATTTCTCCGCAGTCTTCAGGGAAACAAATTGTGGTGTACCACTCAGAATTGACAGTCCTACGTTGCTCAAGAGGAACAGTCGCCACATGACCCGTTTTGCTGAAGAAACAGGCGACCATTTGCTTCGAAGTGATTCATCCACGAAAAACTTTCGTTGGATTTGGTTCGTCTTCGAAGACGCATACGGTCGATTTTTGTTTTGTTTCGGGCACATACGCATAGATTCATGATTCGTCACCTGTGATGATCTAATTAACGTCTTTGCACCAATCGACACGAGCCTTTTTTTGAGCGATTGTCAAATTGTGCGGGATCCAACGAGAATAAAACTTTTTTTACGGCCAGGTGTTCATGCAGTATCGAATGTATGCCGGTGGAAGAAATGCCCAAGGATGCCTCTATCTCACTGTAAGTCACATGACGATCTTGCATTATCAATTCACGCACGGCATCAATGTTCTCTGGCACAACGACCGTGTTTGGACGACCTTCGTCTTTGAGCAACCGTCGGCCACGATTGAATTCATTAAACCAATTTTTCACAGAGCTATAGGGTGGTGCTTCATCGCCATTCAAAGATTTAAGTTCATCGATGCACTCTTGTCGTGATAATCCACGTCGAAATTTGTGAAAAATGATCGCACGAAAATGTTCACGAGTTTATTTACGTTTATGCTAAAAAATGTCAAACTTTTCAATGGAAATGCCCAGAATATATATAGCAACCCTCGTACTGATCGGAGACTCCATAAAGTATATATATTCTGAATCATCGTAAAATTCTAGTATGATCAAGCCACGTCCGCTTGTCTGTGGAAAGCAAATTACTGGTAGTACTTTTGAAGCTAGCTGGCTGAGATTTTACAGAAACATATATTGAAGGGCTGCAATGTTTGGTATTGAAAATGTTCCAGATAGGTCAAGAGATACAAATTTCCCCCCTTAAAAAGACTGGGTTAAGCTGTGAAAAAATTTACAATCCTGAACATAAAAATTAATTTTCAGGAGCTATTAAAGTTATGAGGCTGATATATGAAACATTTAATATTGACATGTATCGAAAACACTCCGGAGAAAATTGAACGGAGCCACGCCCCTTTAAAAAAAATAGCATTTATGACCAAACGAATGTAACAAACGTAACAAAATTTTTATAGGATAAAACCAATGACTAGGTTATTCTTCTAGACTATTTTATGGTAAATTAGGATAAGGGGGCGTGGTACAGCCCACACAGCCCTAAACTAAAAAAGACTATATCTCATGAACTAAAAGAGATGTGACGATGACATTTAAAGCATATGATGTTAGCATGGATCGAAGCGCATCATGGAGGAAGAGTGGACAGTGCCACACCCCCTTAAAAAAATTGCATTTATGGCCAAACGAATGGAAAGATCGTTATACAATAAAGGATGAAACCAATGACTAGGCAATAATTCTAGACTATTTTATGACAAATTTGGATGAGGGGTGTGCCACCTTATCCGAAGCGCACCGCGACCGAAACGCATCATTAAGCAAAAGAGGATGGTGCTACGTCCCCTTTAAAAATTGCATTTCTGGCCAAAGGAATGGACAGATCGTTATACAATAAAGAATTAAACCAATGACTAGGCAATAATTCTAGACTATTTTATAAAAAATTTGGATAAGGGGCGTGGCACGCCTACAACAACCCTGAACTTAAAAATACAATATTTGATGCACCAATAGAGATGTGGCGATGATATTTATGTATCACAACACATCGTGGGGAAAAGTGGGCGGTGCCACGCCCCTTTCAAACATCGAATTTATGTTTAAAGTAATTGGCCGACCGTTATTTAAACAAATTAAATCAATGATTTGTGAATTGTGTTTAAAATGGACAAAAAGACCCGCCCACAAATCTGATCTTTAAAAGGCTATATCTCGTTAACTAATACCAATATGGCGATAGTCATACACACCCTGATAGAAAAGAGGCCGGTGCCACGCTTTTTGACAAAATTTTCATTTTAAACCGTAGAACATGGTGGAGGGTAGATGAGCTTCGGAACGGCCGAACTTAATTTCCATTTTTTTGGCGTTAAAGCAGGCCCACAAACTCAGCACATGAATAGGCCAGTAAAATGTATGTGTGACATTCACTAGGGAATTTTCTTTGGTAATTTTATACAGCAACAGCAAAGGCAGAAGAAGTCCTCACCTCAAAGCAGAAAAAAATCCTCACCTCAGAGTCTTAAAAATTAGAATTTCTTTTAAACTTGACATTAACATATTTTTACATAATTTGAAAAAGTTATGCTCCTAGGGTACAACTGCCAGCAACTGGAGTAAAGTGATGGCAAGGTGAGTGGTATGAAATGGTGCTATTTATGCACTCCAAGTATTAATTGACACTCCAACCGTCTGACTGGTCGGCAGCCTGTCTGTCTGTCCATCTCTTTGTCGCTGTCAGATGGTTAAGTGTTCGTGCCTTCAAATTTCTGCAAATGTCAACAATTTTCACTTCCCCGTCATAACATTCATATTTGCAGGCATGCCAGTGACAGGACAATGTGAACACCGATTATGTTGGCGCTCACCAGGAAGGCGATGACGTCAAGAGACGAACCATTGAAATGCGATATTAACAAATGTAAAACAACAAACTTTACATGGAAGTCTTATGTCCTTTTCCCACCTCCACCCTTCAAGTCGATTGTTATGTCTGAATGTCTCAGACATGTTTTAGCTGCTGACTTGACATTGTTCAATTGCTTGTAATCGTATGTGCTTTTTTCTTTATTCTTCTGCTATTGTTACAAACGGACTTTATATACAAATACATACATATATATATGTCCTTACATAAGTATTGTAAGGATGTCTGTATATACCATACATTAGACTGGCTGACATACAAGGGGCGACAAAAACATTATTTTTTTTCGTCTCGTTCAAAACCACACATAGTCATAATTTCTTACACTGGCTGACATTGATCTGTTCCTAGGTGCGTTTTTTACCTACCGTTTTTTTTAATTTCTTTTATATCTGATTTTTACAATTAAATTGTTTTTAAGATGCACCTGCTTTTGGTTATAAATGCAAAATAAATTGTTGTCATTACCAATTGTTGTTACATTGAACAATTATATACTGATCTATTAGTTGCAACAACATGCGGTTCCGACAACCAATATTTTAAACTTTATTTGGTTTATATGACCGAATAGTAAGTTGTCTGTTCTATAATATTGTTATATAAATTATCTTATGGTGCTTCCAATCGAATTTTTAACATGATATTAGCATGTGGTGATTAAAACTAAAAGTCTTTTCGTTCAACAGAAATTGTGTAGTTCGGACTAGTTTTCAATGACTTTTTTTGCGGTATGTGCCTTCTTGATGAAATGTTTTTCATTTTGGCATGAGGTGATAAAAAAAATTCACATATCTTTAAAAAAACGTCGTAAGCCGTTTATGGAAAATATTTTCGTTATTAGACAATGAAAAACTTTGCATATTCCCAATAAATTTGAGATTTTTTTTAAAAATCAGTCGAAAAGACTTTTAGTTACAAGCAGGGGTGACTGCTGTTTCGGTGAGCACCACTTCACCATTATAAGACCCCAAGCAACGAATGAGCTGTTGTTGTTGTAACAACAATATATTTTGTTTTGAAGTCCTGTTCGTCTATGGGGGATCTGCTTCGAAGTCCAGGTGGAGGAAACGCGCCATTTGAACTCGATGCGTCCACAGAGACCTAGGGGTCAGCTGAGTGGGCTTGGCCGGACAATTAAAGTGGTGTAGTACGTCATGTGGTCCCTGATGACAGGCGGGAGAAACGTCTGGAACGTTAACATCAATTCGTGCCTAATACGAATTGAGGCGGCTGCACCATCCAAATCACAGCTGAGCCAGAACTACTCACGTCTGCCGAGGTAGCACCTTCTGCTCAAGTGAAATCTCCGGGGGTGTTCCCCTAGCACTTCAATCACACGGTAGCTGGATACTGCTGCTGTGACTTCATCGGCGTGAATGTTGTTCAGACCTGCCTGATAGTTTCGATGATCTAAAAGTTCTCTCTTATACCGCTGGACGTCTCTCTCATGAACGTCTAGATCATGAAGATCGTACCTGATCTGCCTGGGCGGAGGCATCCTGTCCAAGAGATGGTGGTTAGGATGACTGCTGCGAAAACACCCTAGCAGGTATTGCTAAGACATCAGTAAATTGTGTCTGCGCACGATAAGGACCTTTGTCTCCTCATGTAGATGGTCCTCAGATGACATAAGGAGATACACTGTTGATGTTTTGAGGGCGGCATTCTGGCAAGTCTGAACTTTCTTCCACAGTGTCGTACCCACGTACGCCAACCACACCGGTGCTGCATAGTTCGCTACAGAACGACCTATTGCTCTGTAAGAGGTCAACAAGATTTCTTTGTCGGCTCCCCAAGTACTGCCGGCAAGTGACTTGAGGACCTTGTTCCTACTTTTGGACTTATCGCTGACAGCATTAGTATGCCAGAGGATCGAAAAGGCTGTCCGATGTGACCTCAAGGATTTCGGAGTAGTTGGTAGTCGGGATGTTGACGTCATCGACTTTCACATTGATTCAGAACCGCACCTCTGCGGTCAATGCAGTAAACAGTGTGTCTGATGATTTGGAGGCGGATATCTTTTTTCTTCGCACTGAAAAAGCTTGCAAGTCAATGAGGTAACAGTCATTTTTCTCGCATATGTCATCCACTACAGGTCCTGACGCCAGAATTGTGCAATCATCATCGTACGACACAATTTCAATGGTTAAACAGGGCCGGGGATATCACTTCACCCTAGGGAACTCCTTGTTTAACTCTACGGAGCTTCGACTTCCTGTCTCTAAATTCTACATATGACTGGCATATGACACACATATAGTGTACGACCCAACATTTTAAACTAGGCGAAAGAGACGTTTGTGCAATGTCCTCGAACATAGTGGCATGCTTGACCGTGTCGAAGGCTTTTGTAAGGCCAAGAGCCAGAGGACCGTCCTGTCGTTGGGCTTGTTATTGTTAAGGCCGCGACTGATACGTGTAATGATGGCGTCTAAATTCGTTGTTGTGCTGTGCTGCATGCGGAACCCATGCTGATGATCAGCACAAGAAAAGTGTTGGATTAGGCTGGGGAGGAGCAGTGCCTCAAGCGTCTTTGGTACTGGGGAAAGCAAGGAGATCGGCCTGTACGATTCTCCTTTGCTTGCGTCTTTGTTGGCTTCAGTAGCGGTACTACTCTGCTAATTTTCCAGTTACCGGTAACTAAGTGAGTGGCTATCGACGAATGTGCTGTAACTATATTTAGCGGCAATACACTTAAGGGCAGGAAGTTACGCATTTAACGAGAATTGCCAGCGGCAGAGTTTTCCTCGGAACACACTAAAAATCCCTCGCGCTGCATACATACTGAAACACATACAACCACACACACGCTTTAGTGCATGAATTTTGATGTCGATTCCATTCATGAAATATTAATGCAATATCTAATAAATATAAGTAGATTAGCTTATTTAAAAATTTTTAATTGAGTGGCGAAAACATTGAAAGACCAAATTTTTGATTATTATTTAAGGGCTGTATTTTTTTCTGTGTACATATGAACTTTTACTTATAGATGATATTGCGTGTTTTCTAAATGTCAAATTAACATTCTTTCTCTACCCGTATGTGTTTGTATTTAACGTCTCGTTTCCAGTTTACTTAATTTATTTATTTTTGGACTGTGTTCCTATTCCGCTCCCAGTCTGTCTCGTAGCAGTCGTCGTCTCAGTCTTCATATGGCACCTCTACACCATAATTCTTTGTTGTCCAACGAAGGTGTGTCTCCTAATGGCTTTAATTTCGGTATCATTTAAGGACCAAGGAGTGGCGTCGTCCATAAAAAGGGACTTGCAATGGAGTTTGTTTGACAATTACAAAAAAAAAAACTGGAGAAGAACAAAATAAAACTCTTTCCCGTAAAGGTCAGGATTGCCAGGCTTTTTGGTTAATTAAAACATTACCTTTTTTTGTTTTTAATTGAGATTTTAAACAAGAGATTTGAATAATGTTGTCGAATACTTTTTCTTAATTGTTTATTATACTCGAAATATTTATGTGACAGTGTTTGTACATATGTTTCAACACCGAGGGCTAACTGAATAACAAAATGAAATAAAAACAAAAACTAAATAAAAAAAACGATGTTTTGGCATTTAGGCTATGTCTGTGTGTCTGTCTGGTGACTCATTGATCGGGTGGATGGATGATTGGTGGCGGTAGTGAAATGAGACGAGACCACTTTTGCACTAAATTGCTATTTTTAACGAAACAAAAAATTTAGTGTTTTTGGTTTGTGGCCTTAATTCTGTACGTACGTACCTGTTCTAATTTAATGGCAAACTAAACTGTGCGAGGTTATCAACAACTGATGGTGACATTATTTTGGCATTTTTGGCCAAAAATATCTAATGTTTATGGAGAGTTTGTCACACCATCAAACGATTTGCAATAATGATACATGTTATAGCAGTTTTAATTAGTTTGTGCGACAAATTTAATGGGATATTCAATTTTTTTTATCCAAAATCCGTGTCGAAAAAATTGATTTGCATTGAAAAGGTTGCATGGTTTTTATAATTAAAATGTTTTCGTGTCGATACTTTGATTATACTAGAGTTTTTTTCCTGGTTCATGACCTTTGACAATTCTATTTTACTTATACACACAGAGAATATATTTGTTGCCACCATCAAATTTTTTGCCAACCGAATGTTAATGGTTGCACGTACTATCCATGTATGCCATCACCTCAACCAACTGTTGATAAGGTAAAGGACCATTTTCGTTAGTGGGAACTGACAGTATCGGTTGAAGAGACATAGTATCGGTAAACCTAACTAATTAGGATGGTTATTCCCAGCAAACCAAACCTTCAGAATTCGGTCAGAATTCTGTACGACAATCCGCAAAATGCTCCGATTTCTTACCGAGTTCGTAACGATAAACATATGAGAGGGTTGACAAAAATTCTGAACTACTTCTCTGAAAAACAAAATCCTCAGACAAATCGAACAGAATTCGTAACGATTTCGGTAAGAAATCTCGATAGAGTTCAGATATTGTTCGTAATTGTCTGATATCAGACATTGTCGGCAAATTTGGTTTACTGGGTTGAAACTGAATTTGTACATGTATTGGTTGTTGTTTTTGATTATTGGCGAAAAGTACTCTTACATTTCGGTTGTCATTACCACAAGCTTTTATTAACTAGACCAACTGATGGTACCATTTTATGTATTCGGTTATCTGACCGAATTACATTTTTTATTATTTACTTATTATAAACAAAGAATTGCAAATATTTATTCTGTAATTTGAATTATGTGCCGATCTTTTTAAAACTTGGTTTTTACTTTCAAATCTCATAAAGTTTGTAGCACTAGGTTTATACTGGGTGATCCACCTACAGATATTTTTTCAGAACAGAAAAAAAATTAAAAATTCAAATCAAGTGTGTAATCTTTATTGGTAATTCGAAAGGACATTTTATGGCGTTTATTTTTTGAATATAATTTCCTTCAAATGTTGGCTGCAACTACGCCTCAGGGTTTCCATTCTTAAGGTCCAATTTTGGATGACTCGTTCAAGCATTTTCGACCAGTATAGATTTAATGTCACGCGTAATGTTGGCTTCCAAAACCTGAATCGTAGCTGGTTTGTCAGCATAGACTTTGGACTTTACGTAACCCCAAAGAAAAATGTCTAAATGTGATATCACTCGATCTAGGCGGCCAACTCACCTGTCAAAAATGTGAAATTAGCTGCCTTTAGAAATAACCTCTCAATAGATCCATTGTTTGAGCACCTGTATGGTATGTGACGCCGTCCTGTTGAAACCAAGTGTCGTCAAGATTACGGGCTTCAATTTCAGGTAGCGTGCAGATCGATATCATTGCGCGATAGCAAGCACCATTCACGGTTACGTTCCATCATCATTTTTCAAAAAATATGCACCGATGATTCCACCAGCTTGTAAACCGCACCAAACTGTGGTTTTCTCTGGGTATAATGACACCTCCTGAACCTCTTCTTATTGCTCTTCGGCCCAAATGCGGCAATTTTGTTGTTGTTTCAGCGACAAACCGTACCGGGGTGAACCTTGGACGAAGAATTGGTGCTTCTGGTCGATCCGGTGCGTAGAACCGCCTGTCGTCAACAATTTTGTTTATTGACTTTGCCGTTGAACCAGAAATGGGGCTCATCACTGAACAAAATTTTGGTCGAAAACAGCGGATCTACACGTTTTTCACCGAACGCTCATTTTCATAATACAGTTGATAACATTTGAAGGAAATTATTTTCAAAAATAAATGCCATAAAATGTCCTTTCAAATAACCAATAAAGATTCCACACATGATTTAAATTTTTATGTTTTTTTTTGGTTCTGAAAAAATGCCTCTAGATGGATCAGCCATTATAATAAATAACCAAACTTGGCTTTTGCAAACAAATCAAAAGTCGACTTTTTAGTATAAAAAAATCGATTTAAGTCGACTTTTTTAATTTTTTCTTTAGAGAAATACAGTATTTTGAAACAAATACAAATTCTTCTTTGATAAAAAACTTTTATTAAAACAATTATGAGCGATTTAAAGACTAACAAACATTAGATAATTCAAGTAGCTTGTACATAACTCATACTCAGGCTTTTGAAACGTTTTAAAAAAGACAAATCAAATTTTTTGAGAAATTTGGATCGGAATTTAAGTCTCACTAAGTACTTCATGGGAAAATAATCTCTTACACGGGACGGAAGTAGTAAGGATTTTTTTCGCTACATTTTGCGAAATTTTATATATTTACATATTAGAATTGGATTAGGTGTTGCTTTACGACAAACATGCGATGTCTTCAGAAAGTGCTTCAATATTTTTAAAACACCATTGCCATCATTATGGTGTTTTTGCGCCAAGTGCTTACACTCTTGTTAAGAAACCCCCATATTGAATCCTCTTCGTTGGCCTTGAAACCCCCAAAATCCCTTCGCCAACATCCCATCTTGATCAATTCGAGAAATTGTGATTTCGGTGTTTATCAATTCGCCTTAAAAATTTATAAAAATTAACTTGTTATACAGCTGCTTATAATTTCAGTGTTAGTACACTTACCAACTTGATTAATTGCTGAGGACGAGTCTTAATTTTTTTTTAAAGGCATACGGTTTAAACCTCGGCATACGTTAGCACTACAATAAAATAAAAAGACGATTTTAACGCGTCTTAAAATAGCACAGCTAATTTGGATTGATATAGAACTAAATCTGCACAAAGAGAACAGATTTGTTGCCACAACCGAATATTTGCCAACTGAATGTTGGTGGTTGCAAGAACTATCCATGTATTCCATCGTTACAACCGAGTGTTAATTGGGTAGACAGCAATTTTCAGTAGAGGAAAACTGACACTATCGGTTGAAGAAAACAATCATTGGTAATCCTAACAGACTAAGTTGATTATTGGAACTGAATTTGCGCATGTTCTGGGTGTTATTAAGAAATTTGGTTTTAAGTACTTTTTGAAAAAAATTAATATGGGTCGGTAAAAATGGGTTGCCACCAAACAAATTGGTTGTTGTTTTGAATAATAAGGGGGTCTATCTGAGTAAGGTCACTAAATAACAGTTAAGCCTGCTTCTATACGAGTAATCCGAAAATATGTTTTTATTTATAGTTCGTATATTTTTACGATCAGTATCGCTTGGAAGCATTCACCGTCTAACCCAATAAACTTAATGTGATTTCGTCGTAAACAAAGGTTTTGTTGTGACTAGAATCGATAAAATTTTAAAGGGTTTATTTGTTGATGTTGGAATAACTTCGAGAAATATTGTGTTACAACAGCCAACTAAACAGGGATTGGTCACTGCAAAGAACTTATTTGTTGTCACCATCAATTATTGGTATTAAAGTAACATGTACATCACAATTTGTTGGTTGCCAAAACCGCCAGTTGTCGCAACCAATAGTTAAACTGAACTCGGTTGGTATAACTGTGTTTTGGTTGTGAATACAGTGATAAGGTTGTAGAAATCATTATACGATATCTCGAACCATGTTACCATCAATACAATGGAATATGGGTTATTGTAACAGAAATTCGGTTTATCCAACCGAATTTTTGTAGTTCGGATCGATTTCCGGTTGATTTTTTCTTTGTGTGTGGAAATATTATCTTGTTTATCCCAAAATTCTCTAAAGAAGCAGTCTGAAGCACTTTTATCGGCTTCCGTTTCAAATCCAACTTGAATACATCCTCTTTTCAATGGTGGAGAGTATCCAATCTCCCATCTAGTTACTAAAAAGAAATATTTTTAATATCTCACTCCCGAGAAGATACGATAGTACTAATATCCAAACTTTGGGTTTCTGATTTGGTATAGTCTAGCATGTTAGGCCTGATGATATACCACCCATGGTGAATCGGTTGATACCAACTGAAACGTGCCTTTTTCCAGATGCCATACATTCGGCGACTACGAGGGTTGCTATATATATTTCTGGCCTTACACTTAGTGTAAGACATTTCCATTGGAAAGTTTGACATTTTTTACCATAAACGTAATCAGAACGTTTTGACGTACGACCATCATTTGTGTTGTTTACAGTGACTTGAAAAAATAAATTTGGCAAAAAAATAGAATTAAATCGTGAACATTTTCGTGCGATAATTTTTCACAACTTTCGACTTGGATTATCACGATAAGAGTGCATAGATGAACTTAAATATTTGTATATGAAAAACTGTGACGATCGATCAAAGGCGAAGGTCGTCCAAAAACAGCCGTTGTGCCAGAGAACATTGATTCCGTGCGTAAGCTGATAATACAAGATCGTCGACCGAGAGATAAAGGCATTCTTCCACCAGCATACATTCGATACTCGTATTGCATGAACACCTGGCCGTAAAAAAAGTTTGTTCTCGTTGAATCCCGCACAATTTGACAATAGCTCAAAAAAAGGCTCATGTCGATTGGTGCAAAAAATTATTAAAAAAATACGATCGCGGTGCTTCAAAAGACGTTTATAAGATCGTCACAGGTGACGAATCATGGTTCTATGCGTATAAGCCCGAAACAAAACAGCAATCGACCGTGTGAGTCTTCGAAGACGAGCCAAATCCAACGAAAGCTGTTCGTGGAAGAGCACTTCGAAGCAAATGGTCGCCCGTTTCTTCGGCAAAACTGGTCATGTGGCGACTGTTCCGCTTGAGCAATGTAGGACGGTCAATTCTGAGTTGTACACCACAATTTGTTTGCCTGAAGTCTTCGGAGAAATTCGAAAAACAAACAAGAGAAGGCGAATCATTGTGCACCATGACAATGCGATCTCTCACACATCGGCTCAAACCAGCGCCTTTTTGACCGGCAATAACGTCGAATTGATGGGTCATCCGCCATGCAGCCTTGACTTGGCACCCGGTGACTTCATTTTATTCCCTCACATCAAGAAAACAAATGCATGGTCAACGTTTTTCGTCGCCAGAAGATGCTGTTGAAACGTTCAAAAACCATGTTTTGGGCGTGTCTCAATCGGAGTGGAAAAAGTGCTTCGACAATTGGTTTGAGCACATGCAAAAGTGTATAAATCATGCGGGCGAATACTTTGAAACACAAATAAACCATTTTTGATGATAAATATTCGCATTTTTATTATAAGGCCAGAAATATATATGTATAGCAGCCCTCGTATACCACCCATGGTGAATCGGTTGATACCGACTAAAACGTGCTTTTTTCCTGATGCCATGCATGCGGCGACTATTCACTTCGTTGATTACTTTGATGAGCGTAGTTAGGCTACCCGCTGTCCGTCGATTTCTGCGTGCCATCCTTTGACATCATCAGATAAATCGAATTAAACGAATCAACTCAGCCAACGACCACCACCACCATCAACTGTTGTTGTCCTCCCTCCACTGACGTCATCGCCATCATTTGAAGCATTTCAAGCATGGAAGAGAGCAGAACACAAATGACATTCACATAAAACGGTATCAAAAGAAGAAAATCTATCATAGACGACGCGACGGAATAAAGAACAGCTAGACGACGCTTCAACGTCATACCAAGCGACGGACGTACCGACCGACCGACCCACCATAATGCAATTCGCTTGACAAGCACGGGGGATCAACAAACTCAAAGTGTGACAATTGCACACTTTTTTTGTGTGCAGTTTCTTTCTCTGCTTCTTGTGCTTTGGCCATAATGCCGCGGCATGAATACGGGGCGGGCGCTGATGCGATGCAACGACCGAGTGCCCGCCAATAAACTGCTGCAACAATAGAAAAGAAGACGATGACGAACGGACGGACGATGCATTCAGATCAACCCACATTTATAGAATAGTGTATAGTGTTTACCAGTAACGCATTCATTCACTTGTTACGTATTGTGTGCGACGGCACAAGCGCCTCCATCTACCATCGAGAAAATCAGGAACATTAACAGAAAAATTAACAAAAACAAGTGTTTTGTGTGCAAACACATCAGAGTACAAAACAAATTGTAACATGCAATTAAATCGCAATCATTTTTGGAATTTTATCGCGCCCGTTCGCTTCTTAGCAATGTCAGTTGGCGAAAATACTCAGCAAAAGCAAAATAAAATAATTGCAAGCCGATAAGGGTGGTATCGCAACTTATCAACGATATTGATAAAGAGAAAAATGATAAGAAGTCATAAACAGAAAGAAGAAGCTTAAATGTCGCTAAGTTCGGCACTGCAGAATCATATAGATACCCTTCATCTTTGATTCGCTATAGAAAAACAACAATAATCGTACTTTTAGTCGCTTTACGCACACACATAGAACAGATTAGTTGCCACAAGTAAATTTTTTGCCAACCGATTGATTGAGGTTGCGTGTACTGTCAAGTTTCCATCAGTGCAACCGAATGTCAGTTGATGCACTGAATGTTCAGTAAATGGAACTGCATATATCGGTTAAAGTGACAAATTAAAAACCTATGAATAATGAAATTAAATTTGAATTTTAGGTTTAATACTTATATAAAAAATGTTATCAGATTTCGAAGCTTCTACGAGTATCTAAAAGTCTAATTAAGGAAAATAGTCAAAGTTAGATACGAGGGCTGCTGTATATATTTCTGTTCTAATAATGAAAATGCGAATATTTATCATTAAAAATGGTTTTATTATCTTTCGCAGTATTCTCCAGCATGATTTATACTTTTTTGCATGCGCTCAAACCAATGGTCGAATCACTTTTTCAAAAACATGGTTTTTGAACGCTTCAACAGTATTTTCTGGCGACGAAAATCGTTGATCACGCATTTTTTTCTTGATGTGCGGGAATAAAAAGAAGTCACTGGGTGCCAAGTCAGGGCTGTACGGCAATTGACCCATCAATTGGACGTTATGGCCGGTCAAAAAGGCGCTGGTTTGAGCCGATGTGTGAGTGCTCGCATTGTCATGGTGCACAATGATTGGTCTTCTCTTGTTCGTTTTTCGAATTTCTCCGAAGACTTCAGGGAATTGACCGTCCTACGTTGCTCAAGCGGAACAGTCGCCACATGACCAGTTTTGGCAAAGAAACAGGCGACCATTTGCTTTGAAGTGCTTCTTCCACGAACAACTTTCGTCGGATTTGGCTCGCCTTTGAAGACCCACACAGTCGATTGCTGTTTTGTTTCGGGCTCATACGCATAGATCCATGATTCGTCACCTTTGACGATCTTATAAACGTCAAAGGTGACGATCGATTTTTTTAATAAAAATTCTTTGCACCAATCGACACGAGCCTTTTTTTGAGCGATTGTCATATTGTGCGGGATCCAACGAGAACAACCTTTTTTACGGCCAGGAGTTCATCAAATATCGAATGTATGCTGGTGGAAAAAAAATCCAAGGATACCTCTACCTTACGGTATGTAACATGACGATCTTGCATTATCAGAAGACACACATGGTCGATTGTTGTTTTGTTTCAGGCTCATACGCATAGATCCATGATTCGTCACCTGTGAAGATCTTATAAACGTCTTATGAAGCACCGCGATCGATTTTTTTAATAAAAATTCTTTGCACCAGTCGACACGAGCCTTTTTTGAGCGATTGTCATATTGTGCGGGATCCAACGAGAACAACCTTTTTTACGGCCAGGAGTTCATCAAATATCGAATGTATGCTGGTGGAAAAAAAATCCAAGGATACCTCTACCTCACGGTATGTCACATGACGTTCTTGCATTATCAGAAGACACACACGGTCGATTGCTGTTTTGTTTCAGGCTCATATGCATAGATCCATGATTCGTCACCTGTAACGATCTTATAAACGTCTTATGAAGCACCGCGATCGATTTTTTTAATAAAAATTCTTTGCACCAATCGACACGAGCCTTTTTTTGAGCGATTTTCAAATTGTGCATGATCCAACGAGAACAAACCTTTTTTCCGGCCAGGAGTTCATTAAATATCGAATGTATGCTGGTGGAAAAAAATTCCAAGGATACCTCTACCTCACGGTATGTCACATGACGACCTAGCATTATCAGAAGACACACACGGTCGATTGCTGTTTTGTTTCAGGCTCATACGCAAAGATCCATGATTCGTCACCTGTGACGATCTTATAAACGTCTTATAAAGCACCGCGATCGTATTTTTGCAAGTTTTCTTTGCACCAATCGACACGAGCGTTTTTTGAGCGATTGTTAAGTTGTGCGGGATCCAACGAGAACAAACCTTTTTTACGGCCAGGAGTTTAATAAATATCAATGTTCTCTGGCACAACGGCCGTTTTTTGACGACCTTCGTCTTTGAGCGAGCGTCGGCCACGATTGAATTCATTAAACCAGTTTTTCCCCGTGCTATAGGCTGGCGCTTTTAAGGTTCATCGATGCACTCTTGTCGTGATAATCCACATCGAAAGTTGTGAAAAATTATCGCACAGAAATGTTCACGAGTTAATTCCATTTTTTTGCCAACTTGATTTTTTCAAGCCAGTGTAAACAACACAAATGATGGTCGTACGTCAAAACGTTCTGAGTACGTTTATGCTAAAAAATGTCAAACCTCCCAATGGAAATGGCAGATGGCGCCAGGCAGCACTTAGTGTTGCCTAGTCCAGAAATATATATTGAAATACATATATGTGGCAGCGCATAGAGAAAGGAACCTAAGGGTAAAAAATCAATTTTAATTTTTTTTTTGATGTGGACAACATCTGAGCATCGAATGAGACCGATCCCATGCCCAAAAAGTGTTCCCTCCCAGAGATATGCGCGTTTTATGAAAGTGAAGTCGACGATTCTAAGCGCAAATAGAAAGGGACCTAATCTTTAAAATGGCTCTCCTGAAAAAAACTTTTCATCAACTTTTAACCTTTTTTGATGTGGACAACATCTGAGCATTGAATGAGACCGATCCTATGCCCCAAAAGTGTTCCCTCCCAGAGATATGCGCGTTTTATGAAAGTGAAGTCGACGATTCTAAGCGCAAATAGAAAGAGACCTAATCTTTAAAATGGCTCTCCTGAACAAAACTGGGTTTTAACCTTAGGTCCCTTTCTATTTTGCGCGTCACATATGTTAAAAAAATTAAATTAAACAAGTGAAAAATACTTCATTTTTCTGGAACTTTTTGCGACTCTAAATTGAATATACAATAAATATAAAATAGAATCCTTACCAAACAAAGCCAAACTACAAAAACCATCAATCATCATTATGAGCATGATCATCATCTAAATACGAGTATGTACTACAAAATAGTCGTACATTGATGATAATGCTATCATACAAATGGACCTCTTCCCAGTTTCAGTGCGACGTGTGTCTATTCAATGATGTCAAATGGGAGAACAACGAGACAAACCTAAATACTACTTACCTACATAAGTACTCGTACGTACATGCATACTTTGTATTCATGAAGTCTATTAATCTATCTGATGACTTCATGTGCTCGCACTACTGTGAAATATAATCATTTTGATTCTGGTGTTCTTTTTATTTGAAATTTAAATAAATTTATTCACAAAACTGACTGGCTTCACTGGCTTACTGACTACCTACCTCACTTAGTCGCTGGTTGCATGTTTGTTATACGCGCCGTTCGTATAAATAACAATAGCACAAGACATTGGTGAAAAATTGAAACTGTTTTTTTATTTACTCGTATTTTAACTATTATGTATGAGCTCATTTGTACTCGTACATGCGTCTGTTGGTCTGTCTGTTTATTAAAAAAAATATATAAATTTTAATAAAAAACAAATTTTCATCAAAGTTTTTAACAATGCCTTATAGCTATCAATCAAGACATTTTTACCTCTGATATCTCTTGCACTGAGTAGCAAAACAAACTACCGGTCACCTTAAAAATCACTCTCGGTTTCATGACTAGCCAATTAAATCTAAACAGCAGTTTGCACAAAACAAGTGATTTATGATTGTTTGTTAAGGAATACGACAATTAGTAAATGCCAAGTGGTCAGCCAGTCAAAGTCTACTGGAAAATGCACTACATGAAGTTTTTCAAAAGCCACGTTTAGCTGCACCTAGCCTAGGGCCTGGTCACTTGGCGGCAATTGTCATATCCCGGATACGGAAATTTTATTTTCTTAAATTCTGGTTTACTGCAGCGGAACGAGAAATGTTCTGAATGTTACTTTCGATACATAAATACATTCAGAGAACAGATTTCTTCTTACAACCGAATTGATTGCCAACCGAATGTTGATTGAGTTCACGACAGTTTTCATCAGTGCGGTTAAAGAGACAAAATATTGGCAACCTTAACTAATTAGAATGATTATTGGAACAGAAATCCTACATGTGTTAGTTGCTATAAATTTTTGGCTACAATAACTCTATGAATTCGGTTGTTACCACGAGCATTAGTTAACTGTGGTTATCTTACCGAAATACAAAAGTAGTTTTTTATTTAATTTTTATATTTAACGATTTGAAAATATAAGGGCCTATCAATAATTCCGTGACTTTTTGAATAAACACAGTTTTTTTGAAAAGAAATACTTTTCAACATAATCTCCTGTTAGCTTAATACACTTAGTCCAACGTTGCTCCAATTTTTGTATACCTTTCAAAAAAAAAAAAGGATTTTTCAAGATCCATAAAATAGGCATTTGTTATAGGCGTTCCATCGTTGAAGCTGAATCTCTTTCCACCGAGCCATTTCTATAGGTTCGGAAATAGGAAATAGTCACTGGGGGCTAAACCCGGAGAGTATAGCGAATAAGGTATTAATTCGTAACCCAATTCATGGATTTTTGCCATTGAGACTGCACACGTGTGCACTCGTGCATTATCTTGATGATATGGTAATCGCGGCACCCATCCTGCAGACAGCTTTCTTACACCCAACTTATCGGGTAAAATATAAATCACACTGCTATTTGAAATGCGTATTGCATCAACAATTTCAAGCACTATTACTCTTCGATCGGCCAACACCATATCGGGGATTTTTTCGACATTTTCGAATGTTTTGTCCTCAATTTGCCTTCCAGAACGTTCAGCCTCTTTGTACTTGTGCCACCACAGCGAAAGTCAGTAAACTATGTTGTTACCATTGAAATCGGTGGTGCAAAGACCCCATAGTATTTATCAAGCTTTTCCTTGCGGAAAAAAACCCTTCAATCAAGAAGTTCACTTTTTTCCATTTTTAACAAAATCAACGAGGTTGAATGTTTTGAACAGCTGTTAAACACAAACTAAATGACGGAACTCTCTCAAAATTTGACAGTAGTCTATTAACAGATGGTACTTCATTAGGTTGGGGTTGCGTTTCATATAACTACGTGGGAAGTTGGAAAAGTGACGGAATTATTAATCTGCCTTCGTATGTAAACTAGTGGTGCATTTTATTTATTCGGTTGTCTGCCCGAAATACAAAAGTAGTTTTTTATTTAACTTTTATATTAAGCGATTTAAAAAAAAAAATATTCTGATATTTGAACTATGAGCAGGTTTTTTAAACTTGTGTTTTACTTTCCAATCTAATAAAGTTAGTATGCCCAAGTAAATTTTAAGGTAAATCTGATTATAATATATTACGAGTATTAAGGAGAAGCCAAGTGAAATTTTAAACCTAAATATTTTCGGCATCTTTTTTTTATTAAATTTATTAAATTATTTTTTTGAAAAATGTACAAAAATATCTTTTTTATCTTGAAGATATTTTGATTTAATTTAAGATTATCTACCCTATCCCTCGAACTACCTGCCGATTGTTTTTTTTAATGGACAACACAATCATTGACTGTATCGTGTGTACGTGTTTTTTTTTTGTATATCAAAAAACATACGCACACGTTCATGTATGCCCTAAGAAACCTGTTTTGTTATGTTCATAGTCGCAACCATACTGTATGATTGCCGTAATCATATTATTGTAAATGTAAATTTTAAACAACAATACTTTTGTTGCGCCAACCATGTTTATATAGTTGCTAAAACCATATTTTTATTTCTAAATTTGGCAATAATACAATTGTTACATTTCAACAATGTTGCAATCATACTGCTGTCAAAATGAAATTCAAAAACAATACTATGGTTGCGACGAACATGATTTTATTGTAGAGAACATATTATTGTTGCGATGACCGTAGTGTAACCATATCTTTTCTCTGCGTGCACCTACATGGGCAGTCGTTTTGAGAATTAACTAAACTCACTTCAGTCTTTCATTTCTAGAATTAATCACTCACTCCCCGAGAAAGTCCGAACTTTTGTTGCATTGTGTAATATGTTACAATAGCGAACTAAACGTGATTTGTTTACTACAAAGTAACTTGACTCGACTTGACCCCGCTTATTTTCTATAAATGAAAGAACAATGGCCTGAAAGACGGATAAAAACATTTCAAGTTAAATCTTAATTTTTATAAAAGACTCAAATCGTGAGAAGAAAACATTTCTCGTGAGAGAAAAAAAAATTGTATTTGTTTTCAAATAGAACATTTTTTTCGCATATTTCATTTCATGAAAAGAGAGACGAAAATGATTAATTGCCGAACTCCGCTCAATGGTGACTAAGAGAACCAGTCTGGCCACAAATTAATGCAATATTTTTTAAGTTACGAGTTGTTTTTATACTTATATAGTTACTAACTTTATAACACCCGTATATTTGTTAAGGGCCGTCGTGGTGTGATGGAAATGTGTACGACTATCATGTCGAGGATTAACCCCGGTAGGAACATCTTAAAATTTTTCAGCGGCGGTTTTATACCTCGTAAATGCCGGCTGTAGATTTATGTCGAAGTAAAAACTTCTCTATAAAACTGCATTAGCCGTTCGGAGTCAACGTTAAACAGTGGGTCCCGGCAGAGAGCATACGAATCGTGCATAGCTTACAGATTTGTTGTGGGACTTAAATATATTTGTTAAGAGATTTTGTTTTTTTGTTCCCGTTTTTTTGCCGCCGCGATAACAGCAGGTGCAATAAATTATTATTCTATTCTATTTATAACAATGACCGATTGAGAATATACAATAAACTTCCCATTACCAATATTATGCATTTGTTATACAATTTGTTGTACAATCGTACACAAATACTTTTATTCTCAATTGATAAGAAGTTGTTTTAATTCCGAATATTAAACGGACACTCAAAGGCAGTTTATTAACCTACTTTGAGAGTAAATATTTTTTAATTGACCGTATTATGTCAGATGTCATTCTACATTTTCGCAAAGATTTTAAATAATTTATATAATTTGAATTTAGATAGATGCTATCAATCAGTAAACATATCATGTATATTAGCTTGGATCGCACTTGGAGTGGCGTAAATTTTAAATATATGTCAAATGAAAATTTAGTGTAGTTTATAACTATTTTTAAATTTATATTTTAGTCAACTAAATCATGATATACCTCATAATTTATAACTCTCTTTCTCCTTTCTTTACAGGTATGTTCAAATATCTATTTTCACTGGGTAAGGTATACTGATGGTTACCATCATCAGTTGAGAAACATTTTTTGGAATAATTATTGCCCAGGCCCTTGTGGCACAAGAACTTTAAGACAAAGACGATAAACAGAAACACAACAATCATTTTGGGAGAGCTTTGGGAGCTGTTCTTTGTAAAGGGTGGTTAAATTTTAAGGGCCGATGTTGATTTTGAATAAAACACAAATTATTTAGGAAATTATTGTCATTTATTTTTATTATGTTAATATTGGTATGGTTCAATTATGTATGGAACAAATTATCGGCCAAATGGCTGCCGCTACTTCGGAAGCTCACCTCCATCCGATGGTCCAAATTTTCGATGTCGCTGAGGCATAATTGAGGTTCTATGCCGTTAAGGTGCCGAATTATCGCTTCCTTTAGCTCTTGAATTGTTGCTGGCTTATCGACGTCAACCTTTTCTTTTAAACAACTCCAAAGAAAGAAGTCAAACGTTATCAAATCACATGATCTTGGCGGAAAATTAACATCGCCACGACGCACAGTGTGTCCTTCCCATACATTCGATGGCCAAAAATAGAAGGAGTTGTACGAGAGTAATGAAATTTGGCACGAGTCCCTAATATAATAGAATTAAGAAAATTTCAAAGTATCGACAAAATTGACCACGCCCATCGCCCACCGCCCATACAAACTAAAATCATTTTTGGCTGTTAAAAATTAACTATTGCTACAAATTTCCTGAAAATTGCTGGAAGAACATATCTATGCAACACCTATAAAAAAAATTATTTCATCAACATTGACCACGCCCATCGCCCACCTCCCATACAAATGATATTTCAAAAATGCCATATCTTCTGTAAATTTATAACTAGAATGTTTATTTTTCGCAAAAATGCATACAGCATCTATTAAATGCTGTTTTGAAAATATGAAGAAAATCCGCCCACTGTAACACCCGCCCCCCATACAACCCCCAAAATTTTACAGTTCACTCTATTTAATTTATTAACAACATTTTCACATCTTCGTGATAATCTAATTTTTTAAGCTTCAATTTCGTTCTTAATGAATTGATGTATGGGTCGGAGGATATCAACAAATGATGCATTACGTCTTCGTTAGTAGAACAGCGCCCAGTCTTGCGCGAGTTATATAGCCTATAACGTTTATAGTCTTTGTTCCTCGCTTCCTGCGCTTCTTCTGATAACATTCCTTTGAAAAATAAACCATATGTTAATTCAAAATGTATGAAACAAATCGTATCTTTAACCTACCTATAGGTAGAATGGCCTCAGATACAATTTTGCTACCACGTATCAAAACTTTATGCACTGTGTGTGATAGGCATGTAGTACCATCCATACAAATCAATGTACAATTTTGCCGTGTCTAAACAATATATATGGAACTTCTCAGAGTTTATTGCCTGACTGCAACTTATTGTGGATAATATAATTTTTAACCTATGAATCAGTTGTTTATTTACTCCGGTTATGTCAGCTGTAATTTCAGGGTTTTCAAAAAATCGTCGCGCTGTATTCCCATCGTTGCTGGAACCCATTCCTTGTTTTACCACATCAACATTTATTCCCAATACTAATTTAAGGTTTTTTTGAATTGTGGCCTTGGCTTCTTCTTTAATTTGTCTTGTATCTTTATTTGTTCGCCATGCTGCAAAGCTTTTATTGTAAGCGATATGCAATATGCATTCCATAAATTTTATGCGCGCATGCAGAGGTAAAATACCAAATTTTAAAGCCTCTCCCGAATTTATTTTAAAAAAAATAATAACTGATATGATTTGAATTTCAGTGTACGAGCACTTTATACACAATTATCTTACAAATATACTATTTATAGTAATAGACATGCACACAGGCAAAACAACAACAAGCAGTAACGAAAGAAAGAGCGCGCAGTTGTTTATGCACGCGTAAAATAACGCGTGGTTTTCCATTGTTTTTTTGGCCGCGGGCAAATTTGGGCACAATTTTTTTTGGAATCTGTTAGCTGAGACCCTCAGCTTTAATTTGGTATAGGACTCCATGTTTCGCACTGCTTCGCACACAACTAAAAGT
Source organism: Hydrotaea diabolus (assembly GCA_963513945.1). Taxonomy (NCBI): domain Eukaryota; kingdom Metazoa; phylum Arthropoda; class Insecta; order Diptera; family Muscidae; genus Hydrotaea; species Hydrotaea diabolus. The sequence continues at coordinate 162,069,122 of OY740716.1, forward strand.
CTAACGGAAAATCATAAATGTTTATTTTTTTTTGGCCCAAAATAAAAAAAAAAATTAATTTTTTTTTTCAATTTTTATTTTTATTTTTTTAATTTACATAATGCTTGATGCCTATTTTAAGTGAAAAAAAATTCTATAAGGTACACTGGGTGTATAGTTTATAAGTAACAAGGTTTTAAATATGACATAGAAAACTAACCCATTTGAGACTTGTTCACATATGTCAACTTTGCGCTGCTCGGGACAGAAAACCAATGGAGATATTTGCATAAAATTTTACACACATGACCTTTAGATAGTTTTTAACCATCTGTGCAAAAATCATCAAAATCGGAGAGCAGGTCCAAAATGATTTATTGCCGCAGCGGACACAGTGTGCGACGTGAGAAAACAAGGTCATTGAATATGTCGCGCAAAAATGTCATTGTTTCGTTAGCTGGCAAGTGGCACCGTCCTGTTGAAATCACATATCGTCCACATTCAAATCTTCCGATTTGGGCCATAAAAAGTTCGTTTCATCTCACGATTGCGAACACCATTCACAGTAACTGCCTGCCGGCCTAATTTTGGAAAAAAATACGGCCCGATGATGCCGCCAGCCCATAAACCGCACCAAACAGTACCTCTTTGTGGGTGAATTGTTTTTTCGACAATCAAACTTGGATTATCATTCGGCCAAATGCGGCAATTCTGCTTATTGACGAAAATTGATTTTTATTTTTATAATAAGCCTGAATAACTTTAACGCATTGCTCAGTTGTGTATCTTTCCATGGTTCAAATTGAGTTAGTATGAAATTGAGAAATATCAAATGAAATGCAAAAAAAACTTGACATTTAGGTGTGGTTCACATTCAACATCGGCCCTTAAAGTTTAACCACCCTTTATGTAAAGTGTGCGTTTTTAGTGCTTTCGCTGTTTTTTTGTGTTTAAATTTTGCCTTTCATGAGTTCTTGTGATTCAAACGAAAGTGGATAATTTAACCGTGAATGTGTGCGCTACTGAGTGCTGTTATTCTACTATATTGCAAAGAAGAAGCATTAAGCCCATCTGCACAAGTTATCGTCTTTGCCTTAAGAATTTCACCTGCCTCAAGTAAAGATAACTTTACGTCGCACGCTTCTACACAGCGACGAATATGAAAATATCCGCCTCGAAATCATCAGCCCTACTATTTACTGTATGGACCGCAGATGTGCGGTTGACTCTAAATGTGAAAGTCCATGACGTCAACATCCCTACTACCAACAACCAAAAAATCCTTGGGGCCGCCAGTACTTGGGAAGCCGACAAGGAAACCTTTTTGACCTCTTACAAAACGATAGGTCGATCTGTAGCGAACTACGCAGCGCCGGCGAGGTCGGCGAACGTGAGTACGACGCAGTGGAAGAAAAATTCAGATTTGCCAGAACGCCGCCCTGAGAAAATCAACAGGGTGTCTCCTTATGTCTTCTGCGTACCATTTACATGAGGAGACAAAGGCCCTTACCGTACTCAGATAAAATTTCTTGTTATCTAAGCAATTCAAGCTTAGGTGTCTTCGCAGTAGTCATCCCAACCACCCATCTCATGGACAGGATGGCTCAGCCTAGGCAGATCAGGTACGATCTTCATGATCTAGAGACAGAGGCCCAGCGGTACAAGAGCCAGCGTATAGATCATCGAAACTATCAGGCAGGTATGAACGACATTCGCACTGATAAAGCAGTGGGAGCAGCAGTATCCAGCTATAGCATGAATGTAGTTCTAGGGGAACATCCCCCGGAGATTTCGCGAGAGCAGAAGATGCTACCTGGACAGACGCTCGTGGTTCTGCCTTAGCTGAGTTCTGGATGGTGCAGCCGCCTCAAATCGTATTGGGCGCGAATAAAAGGCAACGTTCCGGACGTTTTTTGTCCCACCTGCTATCAGGGAATACATGACGTGCTGCACCTCCTTCATTGTCCGGTCAAGTCCACTCAGATGACCCCCAGGTCTCTTTGGACTCATCCAGTTTAAGTGGGGCGTGTTCTTCTCCTAGATATCGAAGCAGATCTCCTATAGACGAACAGGACAGGAAAACGAAATATGTGACCCGGCCTATGAAAAGGTGGCAGCGTTCAATCTTGTTTTTAAATTTTTCAACTTCATTTTTTATCTTGATTCTGGATTTTCAATAAAATTCTGTTTTTCTTCTTCTTTCTCTACATTTTTAGTACACTTCTAAGCAAGTTAGGACTTTCTAGTTTTCACCAAGAAAGAGCGTCTCAAAAACTATCGAAACCAAAAAAAAGTGCAAAATTGTTTTTGGAGTCATAAGCCACCTTTTCATAGCCCGGGTCTCATATATACTGTTGCTCAACAACAGCATAACTAGAAGCAATTTGAACGACTATTGATTGGCGTTTTGTTCGCGATTTTGTTTCGGATCAGGTACAAATTCGCCATTAAAGCCTCTCGCTGAACTTTCGAAAAACTACTTAAACTATAATAAACATCTTCAAGCACATATTGCAATCAAGACTTTTGCCACTGCTTCATTGACTATTAACAATTGGCCATACGTAAAATGCACATCTCTACCGATCTCTCCCCTTGCCAAATGGGCGGCTGACCGGCCAAGTCGATAACTACGAAAATGTTGTAACCACCACACCGCGAGTCAGAGATTCCGTTATGGTCAGCACATGACGGCACAAGACCAAAATGGCCAGAGAAAAAATAATTGCAATTGAAAATGGAAAATCAAAAGGAAAATAATTTGAAAATTTATGACTTTAGCTGTCAAGTTGACAGATACTAGCTGTGCTCTTGTACTAAAAATTGTTTGTTATGAAATGCTTACACACGCACACTCACACAAAGGTAGACTTTTATGAATGTGCAGTTCCTAATCTTTTACGCACAACGGCAGGTCAGTCAGTCCATAAGCATTGGTAACCAACAGCAACCGCTATCAGCACCACTGCCTTTAGTGGAATCGCTTGCCACCACCCTTGTTGGATTGGGTAGTAGCGCTGACGGCGCTGGTGGCGGCGAAAGTGTCTAATTTGAGTTTACTTTGTTGGCAAAACAAACTTAACTGGAATTGTTTTTGCCATTACCAAACGAAGCAATGCACAGTGGCTCTAAGCACACAAAAACTGAAGTGTTTTCTGGTATTCACTATTTAATGTTTCGAACATCTAAGCAGTTAGCACGCCTAAGTTAATCCCCGATTAATCATCCGGAAACCGATATGTGTTGTAAGAAAACTATCCGAGGATAGGCTCAATCACTCCATAATTGTGTTTACTCGTAGAGGTTTGCAACTTTTGTTTGAATCAAACAAGAACCATGTGTCAATCAAAAACACTGCCCCAAAAATACTTGAGTAGTATTTCTTGAGCAGATTTGCTATGAATCCAAATATGGATTTTTTTGATTTTTGTTGGGAGTCGTGGGAGCAAGAGGACTAAAAAGGGTCCTTTTGGTCAAGCAAAGCGACTACTATTAAAAAACTCAACTATTTACTCAAATTAAGCAAATTTCATTACGAATCCAATAACTGAGACTGGAATTGTTCTTAAGGTTCCGTTGGACTACAAAAACATTTGGTTTCAACATGTAAAGGGGCCTAAATATTATTATAGTTATTTGTTTACCCTTAGGGACAAAAAGTGTTACGCATCGTACGAGGGTTGCTATAAGTGACGCGCAAATAGAAAGAGACCTAAGGGTAAAAACCAGTTTTGTTCAGGAGAGCCATTTTAAAGATTTATATACGTGTATCTTTGGTGTACCATCACTTTCATAAAACGCGGGAGGGAACACTTTTGGGGCATGGGATCGGTCGCATTCGATGCTCAGATGTTGTCCACATCAAAAAAAGTGAAAATTGAATTTTTTTACCCTTAGGTCCCTTCTATGCGCTGTCACATATATATTTCTGGTCTAGGCAACACTAAGTGTTGCCTGGCGATATCTGACATTTCCATTGGAAAGTTTGACATTTTTTAGCATAAACGTACTCAGAACGTTTTGACGTACGGCCGTCATTTGTGTTGTTTACAGTGACTTGAAAAAATCAATTTGGCAAAAAAATGGAATTAACTCGTGAACATTTTCGTGCGATAATTTTTCACAACTTTCGACGTGGATTATTACGACTAGAGTGCATTCATGAACTTAAATCTTTGTATGGCGATAAAGCACCACCATATAGCACTGTGAACAACTGGTTTAATGAATTCAATCGTGGCTGACGCTCGCTTAAAGACGCAGGTCGTGAAGGTCGTCCAAAAACGGCCGTTGTGCCAGAGAACATTGATGCCGTGCGTGAACTAATAAAGCAAGATCGCCATGTGACATAGCGTAAGATAGAGGCATCCTTGGGTATTTCTTCCACCAACATACATTCGATATTTCATGAACACCTGGCCGTAAAAAAGGTTTGTTCTCGTTGGTTCCCGCACAATTTGACAATCGCTCAAAAAGAGGCTCGTGTCGATTCGTGCAACGAAATTTTGAAAATATACGATCGCGGTGCTTCAAAAGACGTTTATAAGATCGTCACAAGTGACGAATCATGGATCCAGGCGTATGAGCCCGAAACAAAACAGCAATCGACCTTGCGGGTATTCGAAGTCGAGCCAAATCCAACGAAAGTTGTTCGTGAAAGAAGCATTTCGAAGCAAATGGTCGTCTGTTTCTTTGGCAAAACTGGGCATGTGGCGAATTTTCCGCTTGAGGAACGTAGGACGGTCAATTCTGAGGGGTACACGACAGTTTGTTTGCCTAAAGTCTTCGGAGAAATTCTAAAAACGAACGAGAGAAGACGAATCATTGTGCACCATGACAATGCGAGCACTCACACATCGGCTCAAACCAGCGCCTTTTTGACCGATCACAACGTCGAATTGATGGGTCACACGCAGAGAAAAGATATGGTTACACTATGGTCACCGCAACAATAATATGTTCTCTCCAATAAAAGCATGTTCGTCGCAACCATTGTATTGTTTTTTGAATTTCATTTTGACAATAGTATGATTGCGACAATATTGCTATTGTTGAAATGTAACAATAGTATTATTGCCAAAGTTAGAAATGAAAATATGGTTGTAGCAACCATATAACATGGTTGGTGCAATAAAAGTATTGTTGTTTAAAATTTACGTTAACAAAAATATGATTACGGCAATCATACAGTATGGTTGTGACTATGAACATAACAAAACAGGTTTTGTAGAGCATAGTACATGTATGTGTGTGCGTATGTTTTTTTGATATACAACAAAACATATACACACGATACAGTGAATGGTTGCTGTCTATTAAAAAAAAACAACAACAATCGGAAGGTAGTTCTAGGGATTTTTATTGTGTTTACTTTGTTCGGTGGAATACTCTAATACCGACTGGTTCTCGTTTATTTAAAATCTGCCTGCACTTAAGTATATAGCCATTGATCATGGTTTAATCACATTCGTTACTTGGTGTCTACGGATGGTGAAGTAGCATTCACCACAGCTGGCAACTAAAAGTATTTTTGACCGTTGGAATATATATTTTGGTTTCTTGAATGAAATGTTCAATAAAAACGTGGTAATGCAATTTATAATAACTTGCTTGATAAAAACTTCTATTTTAGAATAACAACATTACCCAATCCTAATAAATAATTTTGGGGATCATAGCATGGTTGAGTGTGAATCGTACTATGGTTGTGGGGATCATAGTATGGTTGCGTGTGAATCATACTATGGTTGTGAGGATCATACTATGGTTGTATGAGAAAAATGATATGGTTGTGAGGATCATACTATGGTTGTGGGGATCATAGTATGGTTATGTGTGAATCATACTATGGTTTTGGGGATCATAGTATGGTTATGTGTGAATTATACTATTGTTGTGAGGATCATAATATTGTTGTGTCACAACCATATACCCAACAATAGTATGATTCTCTTCGAATATTGTCACACCAACCATACTTTTTTTCTGCGTGCATCCGCCGTACAGCCCTGACTTGGCACCCAATGACTTCTTTTTTTCTCGCACATCAAGAAAAAATACGTGGTCAACGATTTTCGTCGCCAGAAGATGCGTTTAAAAACCATGGTTTGGAGGTGTCTCAATCGGACTGGAAAAAGTGCTTCGACAATTGGTTTGAGTGCATGCAAAAGTGTATAAGTATAAATCATGCTGGAGAATACTTTGAAAAACAATTAAACCATTTTTGATGATAAATATTCGCTTTTCATTGTTAGGTCAGAAATATATGTAGCAGCCCTCGTAAAACCAAAAAAAAACTAAATTTGTCGCTCCAACCGTGATTATATCCAGCCCTTACCGCAAAAAAGACGTAAGCGCCACTCGCTTTTTAATGAAGTTCAATAGGAAATTGTACTCGTACAACCCTCCTAAGCATAAGTATAAGTAATTTAATATTAAAATTTACAGAGATAATGCAAATTCAATTGCATATTAAAAATTGAATTTTTATATTTACAAATTGTTTCGGATTTCCTCCAAAAAAAAAACCCCTCTCCGTCTTTTCCGCGGTTAGGGCTCGATATTGTTGGCTACAACCATATTTTCATTTTTAAATTTGGCAATAATGCTATTGTTACATTAAAGCAATAAAAATATTGCTGCAATCATACGAATGTCAAAATAAAATTCATAACGCAATACTATGGTTGCGACGAACAAACTTTTATTGCAGAGAACATACTATTGTTGACGTGACCATAAAGTAAACATATATTTTTCAGCGTGTTAGTGTAAGGGTATGAATTTCGCGCACGAAAAGAGTAAATGACACGCCTAATTCCGGTACCTTCAGTGCAAACTCACCATTCTGCCCACTTTTGGTATACTCATCATTATTTTGTGGTTTCATTTTTTTTTATTTAATCGATTATAAATTAGAATAACTGACGAAAAATCGAAGCCGTAGCTTAGCCCCTTTTTCACCTCCCACAAAAAACTATAATATTTAGTAAGTTTATAACTGTTACGATATTTAAATATGATAATTTAATTAATGTTTTATTTGAAATAGGCGAAGCCCTTGAAAAAGTCAATAAAAATTGGCGAAACGTCGGGAAAAATGAAAAAAAGGAATTTTTATTTATAACAATTTAGGTCATAATAGCTTACACAACTACACAGAAAACGTTACTATCCGAGTGCAGATTTAATCCCGCATAACTTGTATCCCTAAAGCATGAATTTCGCTTAAATTTTGTTTTGTGGATGCCCTGCCACATTTTTTTACCTTCCTTTATTACCTATTAAACTAGTTCAATAAAATCTAAATACTTTAGGCAATGGAGAAGGGACGACGAAAAATTGAAAATCCATGGTATGTGTAAGTCGGATAACCGCTTACTATTCCCAATTCGTTAGCGACTCCATAGTGGTGGACTTATAGGATTCAGCCTGGCGACCTTATGCCGTTTCTACTTGGTTCTTACTGAATATTTTGACCATTGAATATTTTGGCCACACACAATGATGGCCCTAGAAGGTCCAAGTTATTTTTTATGGGCTGAGGACATTTTTATTTTAAAATGCTGTACTTAATAAAAATAACTTAAAAAGTAGTAAATACTCGTATCCCCTGTTTAAATGAATTTTCGTGATTAGTTACCCAAAATGAAATCGTATGGAGTTTATTTCCGTAGAACACTTTAATATTCTATCTCTTCTTTTTGTCCACTTTTCGAAAAAGTGAAAAAATGTTTTACAATTAACTTTAGTTGGGGCGAGCCCCTTTTTCTATTAGAATGTCTTCAAGAAAAATGGAATTTTTTATCCATTTTTCAAAAAAAAATATTTTATTAATAAAATTTAATGAATAAATTATGTTTAAAATAAAAACCAAAATCGACACATAGTGGCGATTTATTAAATTAAATTATTTCCAGCCATTTTTATCATCACATGTAGCTAAAACTTCAAGAATTGATTTGAGAAAAAACAGCATAAATACGAGGGCTGCTTTATATATTTCTGGCCTAATAATTATTATAATGAATATTTATCATCAAAAATGGTTTTATTGTTTTTCAAAGTATTCTCCAGCATGATTTATACACTTCTGCTTAAACCAATTGTAGAAGCACTTTTTTCACTCCGATTGAGACACCTCTTCTGGCGACAAAAGTCGTTGACCACTCATTTTTTTCTTGATGTGTGGGAATAAAAAGAAGTCATTGGGTGCCAAGTCAGGGCTGTACGGCGGATGACCCATCAATTCGACATTTTGGCCGGTCAAAAAGGCGCTGGTTTGAGCCGGTGTGTGAGAGCTCGCATTGTCATGGTGCACAATGATTCGTCTTCTCTTGTTCGTTTTTCGAATTACTCCGAAGACTTTAGGCACCATTTAGAATTGACCATCCTACGTTGCTCAAGCGGAACAGTCGCCACATGACCAGTTTTGCCGAAGTAACAGGCGACCATTTGCTTCGAAGTGCTTCTAACACGAACAGCTTTCGTTGGATTTGTCTTCGAAGACCCACACGGTCGATTGCTGTTTTGTTTCGGGCGCAAACGCATAGATCCATGATTCGTCACCTGTGACGATCTTATAAATGCCTTTTGAAGCAAAGCGATCGTATTTTTTCAAAATTGCTTTGCACCAATCGACACGAGCCTTTTTTCGAGCGATTGTCAAATTGTGTTGGATCCAACGAGGATAATCCTTTTTTTACGGCCAGGTGTTCATGCAATATCGAATGTATGCTGGTGGAAGAAATGCCCAAGGATGCCTCTATCTTATGGTATGTCACATGACGATCTTGCATTATCAATTCACGCACGGCCTCAATGGTTTCTGGCACAACGGCCGTTTTTGGACGACCTTCGTCTTTGAGCGAGCGTCGGCCACGATTGAATTCATTAAACCAGTTTTTCACAGGGCTATAGGATGGTGCTTCATCGCTATACAAACATTTAAGTTCATCGATGCATTCTTATCGTGATAATCCACCTCGAAAGTTGTGAAAAATGATCGCACGAAAATGTTCACGAGTTAATTCCAAGTCACTTCAAAGTCACTGTAAACAACACAAATGTTGGTCGTACGTCAAAACGTTCTGAGTACGTTCATGCTAAAAAATGTCAAACTTTCCAATGGAAATATGGCACCAGGTAACACTTAGTGTTGTAAAGGCCAGAAATGTATATAGCAACTCTCGTAAGTGCAAATCGTTCAATATAAAAAATTAAATAAAAAACTTTATTATTTCGGTCAGATAACAGAATATTTTAAAATTAACAATCAGTTGGTCCAGTTAACAAATGCTCGTGGTAATCATAACCGAATTCAAAGATTTCTTAAAGCCAATAGACTATAACGACAACAACCAATACATGTATAAATGAAGTTTCAGTAATTATCCTAATAAGTAAGGGTTTCCGTGACTTTGTCTATTCAACTGAGTCTGTTGCTACTACTGAAAATTGCCGTGTACCCAATCAACATTCGGTTACAGCGACGGAATACATGGACAGTGCGTACAACCACCAACATTCGGTTGGAAAAAAAATCGGTTGTCTTTTCTTTTAAAAACTTCATTGTATTGGTCGATGATGATCTTGCCGTCTAGCGGGAAAATTCATTCTCGTTCGTGTTGAACCTTGCTGACCCATTTTGTTCGCCGACGCTTTGAAAAGTAACACTTGCAAGATTTTGATTCGAGATGGAATACATGGACGGTACGTAAAACCATCAACATTTGGTTGGATATAAATTCGGTCGTGGCAACAAAACTGTTCTTTTAAATACTTCTTTATATTGGTCGATGGTGATCTGGCCGTCTAGGGGGACAAAATCATTCTCGTTCGTGTTAAACCTTGCTGACCCATTTTGTTCGCCGACGTTTTGAAAAGTAACACTTGCAAGATTTTGATTCGTACAGCCTTGATTTCACAGTTAGGGCAGTCGGATCTTTGTATCAAATGGACCTGAAGCAGCAATTCTTTGCCAAGCAACTACAAATCCCTTTCATCGTCCGATTTCTCGGATTGTGCCTTCTGATACTTTTTTTCCATCAGCAGAACCAAGGGCAGTGGGGTTTTTTTCATTTCTTGACAAAGAATTGCTGCTTCAGGTCCATTCGATTTATAGATCTGGCTGCCGTAGGACTGATGAAAAAGGCTTCATTACTTTTCACGATAATAGCAAATTTGTCTGTTTGCAGAGAAAATCTCAAGAGCTCACAATGGTTTCCATACATACTTTGTGGTGGATTTTGTATCAGGCAAAATCTATCGCCTGTTTGTGTAATTGCAACCTCACTGTAAAATCTTCTTCCTCGCCACTGTTCTGTGTACTTGCGAATCCACTGTGCCACATTTAGTTAGTTGCGACTAAAGTCGCTCGTTGTGTAAACCCAAATTAAGAATTGCAGTTTTGATGGGTGGTTTTGCTTAGTTTTACAGATTATGCGGGAATTGTTGTTTTTGTTTTCGGTTGTTGGTGTTTTCGCATTATTTAGACGCTTTTCCATTGGCGGCAACATGAATAATGTGCGAAATGTGTGCTGGGAATTGAGTTGAATTCGCCATAGTTTGAAAATGTGATTTGATTGTTTGCCGCTGCTGCTGCTGCTGCTTCTTATGGCACCTCGAAATTTGCAATTTTCACGAATGGTTATGACTACCTGCCCCACCATAGCCCCACCAGCATGGAGTGACTTTTCTTTACCCAAACCCTCTGTGGCAGATGTAATGCCTTACAAACAGCCAGCATTGTAAACTCTTACATACACCAGTATCTAACGTTGTATGTTTTCGCTCTACAGCGATACATACATAAATCGCAAATGTTTGCTTAATTTGTCGGCGAGAATCGCCTGTTGTGCTTGGGTTTTATAATCATGTGAATTTCGATTTGATTTTTCTTTCATTTTTTTCTTTTGTGTTTTATGAACTAAAATCAACATGGAGTCATGTCATAGCCGTAAAGTTCAATGAACCGCGTAAAACCCAAATGTTCACTAGGTAATTACCATACGGGAACAATGAAAAAAAAAGGTTATTTAATTTTCCAAGGGCCCACCAGATGTTCCTAACATATGTTTCCTCTACTTTCCTAATCAAAACCATCAAAATTAATTTCAACTTTATTTCATTTACAGCTAGACATTGATTTTATTTCTATGATTCTTTGCATTTATGGGCATTTTCTGAAGTCAAGCTTCGCGCTGAGCCACCACATAAAAATAAGTCAAGCTTTAATGTTTCTTAAAAAGTACATCCGCTGTCTAGTAAATCAATTTGTCTTTACCAAAAAAAAAATAAAAACATTAGACAATAATTAATTAGAACAGCCTTTAACAGAAGCTGAATTTCTTTTTTAGGTTTGAGGAAATGACAACAACTTTCCTCATTAAACTTTAACGCTTGATTAGATCTGCCGCCCCGCCATCTGACCTTGCGTTATGACTTCATCACCACCCAAATTTTGAATTAATTTAAATCGTTAATTTAAATTTTTATTTGTTAACTCCAATGCCAGATGTTGGTGCCATCAAATGGCATGTTTTATAGAGGCTCTGAATTGAAATCAACGGAAATCGCATCACATGTGTTTGTGTTTTTATATAATTTTAAGTAAAATTAAATTTCCTGTATACATATGTATGAACACACAAAAATCAAAGCATAATAAGTAAAAATGTAGTTAAGTTTGCCTAGACCGAAACTTAAAAACCCTTCGGCGCGAATTATAGTGGTCCGTTTTTGGGCACCTTGTGTTTCTGAGTCTAACCCTTATACCAGCCAAATCTCTAAAATAATATAGACAGCATGGCGGGTCGATTTGTATGGGGGGGGGGGGGGCAAAAAAATCGCACAAGTGACAAGTAAAATCGAATTCTAGGGATTAAAAGAAGAAACTTTGTCCGAAGAACCATACCTCTAAAATGAGTTCTAATGTCCTGACTTTTGGCTTGTTGGTGTTGAGTTCGAAATTTACGATCTACAACGAGGATTGCTATTAAAATATTTCTGGCCTAGGCTACACATAGTGCTGTCTGGCGCCATCTGACATTTCCATTGGAAAGTTTGACATTTTGTAGCATAAACGTACTCCGAAAGTTTTGGAGTACGACCATCATTTGTGTTGTTTACAGTGGCCTGTAAAAAGTCAATTTGTCAAAAAACTGGAATTATCTCGTGAACATTTTCGTGCGATCATTTTTCACAACTTTCGGATTATCACGACAAGAGTGCATCGATGAACTTACGAGGGCGGTTCGGAAAGTTCTTAGCCTATCAATGAAAGAGAATAGTTAGTTTTTCAAAAATATTTTTATTTTTCAATATAATCTCCCGATACTTCAATACACTTAGTCCAACGCTTATCTAGCAATTCTATTCCTTGATTAAAATAGTTTTCCTCAAGGTCTTTAAAATAGTGGTTTAAAGCTGTACTTGCATCTTCATTTGAGGTAAAACGCTTGCCAGCAAGGATTTTTTTTAGATTTGGGAACAGGTAAAAGTCACTGGGAGCTAAATCAGGAGAATAAGGTGGCTGGTCAAGCAACTCGTACTTTAATTCGTTGATTTTAGCCATTGTTAAAACACTCTTGTGCGCTGGTGCGTTGTCTTGATGAAAAATTATGTTTTTGTGTTGTAAGCCAGGACGTTTTTCTCGAATTTGTACATTTAATTGATCTAAAAGGTTGCAATAGTACTCTGAATTTATTGTTTTACCCTTTTGCAGATAGTCAATCAATAAAATACCTTTGAAGTCCCAAAAAAAACCGTTGCCATAACCTTACCAGCCGATTGAATTGTTTTTGCCTTCTTTGGGGCACTTCCTTCAGCTTCAGTCCATTGTTTGGATCGTTCTTTTGTCTCTGGAGTATAGTGGTGGATCCATGTCTCATCAACAGTTATGAGACGACGCTTAAAATCCATTTTATTTTGCTGAAACGATCCAAACAAGCTTGAGAAATGTTCATTCTTATGCGTTTTTGGTCGACTGTTAACAAGTGCGGCACCCATCTTGCAGAAAGCTTTTTCATCTGTAGTTCTTCATGCAAAATTAAATGGACTCGATTATTTGAGATGCCCATGATATTAGCTATTTCACGCACTTTTATTCGTCGATCATTTAATACCATATCATGCACTTTGGCTACAATTTCTGTTGTTGTTGCTGTTTTTGGACGTCCACTACGTGGTTCATCTTCAATCCTTGTACGACCACGTTTAAATTCAGCAACCCAATTTTTTACTGTTGCATATGAAGGAGCACTTTCACCTAACACATTCACCATATCATTATGAATTTCTTGTCCCGATAAACCTTTTTTATTTAAATATTTAATGACACCACGCATTTCTAATTTTTCCATTGTAAAAAAATCGCGGATGCGTCTTTTGTGAACACCTGTTTCTATATGAAGGAGTTGCCAGATCGAAAAATTTAACATGTGTTCATAGCAGAGATGGAAGTTTCCAAAACACTTAACTTTTTTCTGTTTATACCGCGCTTTTTGTGCTAGGCTAAGAAGTTTCCGAACCGCCCTCGTAAATCGTTGTATGGCGACGAAGCACCATCATATAGCACTGTGAAAAACTGTTTTAAAGAATTCAATCGTGGCAGACGATCGTTCAAAGACAAAGGTCGTGAAGGTCGTCCAAAAACGGCCGTTGTGCCAGAGAACACTGAAGCCGTGCGTGAACTGATAATACAAGATCGTCATGTGATATACCGTGAGACAGAGGCATCCTTGGGCATTTCTTCCATCAGCATACATTCGATATTGCATGAACACCTGACCGTAAAAAAGGTTTGTTATCGTTTGATCCCGCACAATTTGACAATCGCTCAAAAAAAGGCTCGTGTTGATTGGTGCCAAGAAATTTTGAAAAAATTCGATCGCGGTGCTTCAAAAGACGTTTATAAGATCATCGCAGGTGACGAATCATGGATCTATGAGTATGAGCCCGAAACAAAACAGCAATCGGTCTTCGAAGACGAGCCAAATCCAACGAAAGTTGTTCGTGGAAGAAGCACTTCGAAGCAAATAGTCGCCTGTTTCTTCGGCAAAACTGGTCATGTGACGACTGTTCTGCTTGAGCAACGTCGGACGGTCAATTCTGAGTGGTACACCACAATTTGTGTGCCTGAAGTCTTCGGAGAAATTCGAAATACGAACAAGAGAAGACGAATCATTGTGCACCATGACAATGCGAGCTCTCACATATCGGCTTAAACCGCGCCTTTTTGACCGGCCAAAACGTCGAATTGATGGGTCATTCGCACAGCCCTGATTTGGCACCCTGATTTGGCGTGGTCAACGATTTTCGTCGCTAAAAGACTCTGTTGAAGCGTACAAAAACCATGTTTTGGAGGTGTCTCAATCGGAGTGGAAAAAATGCTTCGAGAATTGGTTTGAGCGCATGCAAAAGTGTATAAATCATGCTGGAGAATACTTTGAAAACAAATAAAACCATGTTTGATGATAAATATTCTCATTTTCATTATTAGGCCAGAAATATATATAGCAGCCCTCTACAAACGTTTATTAAGTCAGACAAATTGAACATAATTATGGTTGAAACTACTGTTTTTTTCGTTGACGCAAATGCTACCATCGAACATATTTTCAATGGACTTGAATGGCCAGCAAATCCATATCCGCTTCTGCACACCAACGACCTTCGGTGCGTGCTAAGTCTCTATACTTCCGTCGTCCAATCATTCTCGGCCACCGTTCAGTCTACGCTCGTTTTTCTCAGCGTGTACAATTGAGCCAGTAATTCGATTTAGAACCAGTACCCATACTCTTGTTATGGCAATAATAGTTTATTTAATTTACCGCTGATGTTGACAATGATGTGGATGAACAATTACATTTGCTTGGCTTTATTTAATTGTTACTTTTTGATTATATCAAATCTTAACCTACTGCCCTCATTTATGTTTCTTAATTTTTTCCCGTGGTAAATTCGTTGAACGATGTCGTTTTGAATAACGATTAACACAGTAAAAACGAACGTTGTCAGTTTGATATTTTCTTAAAGACAAAATTGCCTTATCCTCCTGTTCCCTCCTCGTACGTTACTCAATGTAGCCAGCGTAGTTTTAACCTGTAGATTGTGCATGTCTATTTAAAATTTTAAACGTCGTTCTCTTCTTGCCAAGTTAAAGTTTTTCAAAAACAGTTGTTGTCCATCACAACAAGACTGGCACGCAATCTATTAATTATTAAAAATTATTGATCAAACTTTGTAAGACCGAAACTTTTTTGGGAGGTTTTAAATACACAAAAGTATGCGCCAGAAAATAATTGTGACTTTAAAGCAAGCAGGGGATGGTACACTAAATTTGTCATTCAGTTTACAGCACCACAAAATGACAGAGTGATTGGATATTAATCGGAGACCCTGTAATATATATATTTGATAGTCGTAAGGTTCAATAACGAGCAGTCCGGCCGTGTGTCTGTTAAAAGCACGACAGCGGTCAAACGAATCAACCTAAGATCCTGATATAGTTACTTACATTAGGGAAACTTCTCTCAGGATCCTGATATAATGCATGATAACGGCTTATGGTCATAAGCTGTTTGGGATTGTAAATGGGCGAAATTGGCCAAGGGGAATAAAGGTTTACCTTTAAGAGACTAAAGGTACCTCGATAAAAAGTTCACTTTTATGAGGATTTGCTTGACGAATCAAAAATTTTTGTGGACCGACAAAGGTAAAAATTGATATTGTTATTTGAGACGCCTTTAAGAACTCAAAAAAGAGCTTATTTGCTGGACGTTTTATTGTGTGATCCAAAAAAACGTCCCACATGGACAAAACTGGCGATCAGCAGTTAATATTGACTAATTAAAGCACTCAAATTAAAGCAAATTGTGCTACCAATCAGAATATACGAGGGCTGATATATATATATTTCTGGTCTAGTAATGAAAATGCGAATATTTATCATCAATAATGGTTTTATTATTTTTCAAAGCATTCTCCAGCATGATTTATACACTTTTACAAGCGCTCAAACCAATTGTCGAAGAACTTTTTCCACTCCGATTGAGACACCTCCAAAACATGGTTTTTGAACGTTTCAACAGCATCTTCTGGCGACGAAAATCGTTGACCACGATTTTTTTTATTTTTGTGCTGGAATAAAAAGAAGTCATTGGGTGCCAAGTCAGGGCTGTACGGCGAATGACCCATCAATTCAACGTTTTGGCCGGTAAAAAAGGCGCTGGTTTTAGCCGACGGGTGCTCGCTTTTGAGCTCGCATTGTCATGGTGCACAATCGCCCTTATTCTATTTGGCGTAGTCAACAGAAGACGACGTCGTTTTTTGTATTTTGTTTCAATTTCGTATTCCCATTGGTAATATTGCCGTATTTCGATGACTGTTAAATTAAGTTTGGTATTCTGTAAGAAAAATTGGCGACGCCGTTGTTTTCAATTGGCTTTGATTTTGGCGTCGGCCATTTTAGTGTTGCCTTCAATGTATTGTTTACGTTAATTTTGATTTCATTAGAAAATTAAATGGAAAAAATTAAAATAACAAATAAGCGCCATTGTGGACAAACTTCCTTCTCCATGACGTCTACAGTCTCGGACAAAATCTCGAAACTACTGGCTGTGACAGTCCCAGGT
The DNA here is from genome assembly GCA_963513945.1 of Hydrotaea diabolus. Lineage (NCBI taxonomy): Eukaryota > Metazoa > Arthropoda > Insecta > Diptera > Muscidae > Hydrotaea > Hydrotaea diabolus. Next base: position 162,085,735 of record OY740716.1, read on the forward strand.
TGAAATCATTTCCAACGCTCAGCTGGTAAGATCCCTGGGCTAAAAAACGCAATGTTGCTGCCAATTTTATTGTGTTTGGAACAATTGTTGATCTTGTCCCTTTTTTTAAATGAGGCTCTATTATTTCCAAAACATATTTAAATGAAGGTTTATTCAGCCGAAAATAACTTTCAAATCTTAAAAAGGAATACAAAATTGATTACTTAGGAAATTATGACTTCAAATATGTCTCTTACTTCTCATCGGGCAAATTAAATCCAATATTCCAATATTAATTTTTTTTGTTTTCTTCGTCACTCGATGAGTCCGAATCGGATAGAAAAAACATTTTTATTTAAACTTTTTTTTACAAACAAACTTTTTCCCACGAAAATAGCACATAACTTACATATGTTTCATCAAAAACAAGAAATAAAATGAATCAGCTGACTCTAACATTAGATATGTGTGCTGTATGTTATTGACCTTTTCGATAAACAGGCAACGGCGTCGTAATACTCTTACAGAATACCAAATTAGCATAGAATTGATGTTGCCTTCGATTTGAGTTGCTTTTGCCTTGAAATTGCCGTTGATATTGCCGACGCCAAATAGAATAAGGATGAATAATTCGTCTTCTCCTGATCGTTTTTCGAATTTCTCCGCAGACTTCAGGCAAAAAAAGTGTGGTGACCACTCAGAATTGACCGTCCAACGTTGCTCAAGCGGAACAGTGGCCACATGACCAGTTTTGCCGAAGAAACAGGCGACCATTTGCTTCGAAGTGCTTCTTCCACGAACAACTTTCGTTGGATTTGGCTCGTCTGCGTAGACCCACACGGTCGATTGCTGTTTTGTTTCGGGCTCATACGCATAGATCCATGATTCGTCACCTGTGACGATCTTATCAACGAAGAAACAGGCGACCATTTGCTTCGAAGTGCTTCTTCCACGAACAACTTTCGTTGGATTTGGCTCGTCTGCCTAGACCTACACGGTCGATTGCTGTTTTGTTTCGGGCTCATACGCATAGATCCATGATTCGCCACCTGTGACGATCTTATAAACGTCTTTTGAAGCACCGCGATCGTATTTTTTCATAATATCTTTGCACCAATAAACACGAGCCTTTTTTTGAACGGTTATCAAATTGTGCGGGATCCAAAGAGAACAAACCTTTTTTTACGGACACATACAATATCGAATGTATGCTGGTGGAAAAAATGCCAAAGGATGGCTCTATTTCACGGTATGTCACATGACGATCTTGCATTATCAGTTCACGTACGTCATCAATGTTCTCTGGCATAACGGCCGTTTTTGGACGGACTTCACAACCTCGCCATAGAGCGAGCGTCGGAATTCATTAAAGCAGTTTTTCACAGTGCTATAGGATGGTGCTTCATCGCCATATAAAGATTTAAGTTCATCGATGCACTATTGTCGTGATAATCCTCGTCGAAAGTTGTAAAAAATGATCGCACGAAAATGTTCATGAGTTAATTCCATTTTTTTGCCAAATTGATATTTTCAAGTCAGTGTAAACAACACAAACGATGGTCGTACGTCAAAACGTTCTGAGTACGTTTATGCTAAAAAATGTCAAACTTTCCAATGAAAATATGAGATGGCGCCACGCAACACCTAATGTATTTATAGCAACCCTCGTAAAGTAATTTTAAAGTTTTGGCTAATATTAGGGGTGGACGCATGGGGAAACATGGCCCAGAAAACGGACGCTTTAGCGGCATTGGGACGGTGGAGGGTATATAAGGTTTGACCTGACCGAATTTAACGACGTTTTTACTTGTTTAGCTATCTACATATTTTGTTATGGATGAACCAAGATTGAAATGGGGACTGACAGTTAAGACGCACCTCGTACTCGTACCTTAAAAAAGGGCCTAGATACTGGGCATTTTTGCTCATGTGGCAGTCGCACGGTCCGTATAGTCATAACGAGTGATCAATTGTTAGTATTGGCCTAAAGGTACTTATTTTAGGAAATATCACTACAAATCCAGGTATGAATTAATACCAAAGTTATTAATTTTTTTTAATGGGCCAAAGGGCGCCATGGTACTGACCAACTTTTTCTTTTGCGGTTTTGTAGTGAAGTGACTTTAGAGGGTATATAAGGTTCAGCCTAGTCGAATGTAGTCTACTACCTTGGAGCTATCTAGGGGTAATGGCCGAAGGTTAATTAAGTTCGACTGAAAGTTCCCCTTAAGTGGCCTCCAAGAACGGCATTACCCATTAAGGGCTGACATTTAATGCATGCTATTTATCTCCGATCTACAATCGATCTATGTGTATCTTAAGACAGGTCTTAATATACTCCCTTAGAGCTGTCTTGAGACATATTTTTGTTCAATTAAGTACGGCCGTAATCTACTCCCTTAGAGCTATCTAGAGACATTTGTTTGGTCGATTAAGTGCGACCGGAAGTGCCCCTAGATCGGCCTTCGTAATCTACTCTCTCAGATCATATATCAACTTAAATCAGATCGGTATAACTTTCACGAGATATGACCTTTCAAAGTTCAGAGTTGCAGGTGTGATGCCATGCCCTTTTGTCCAATTTAAACACAACATAGTCTGTGATAATTTCCAAGTTTTTAAATTAATTCTGCTAAAATTTTATAATGATCAGTCCATTACTTTGGTCATAAATTAAACTGTTTAAAGAAGGCGTGGCACCGCCCACTTTTACAGCACGAAGAGTCTCAACATCATATGTTCCAAATGGCATCGTCATATCTTTAATAGTTTATAATATATACTTTAGTCTTTCTAAGTTCAGGGTTGTTTGGGCTGCGACACGCCCCCTTTTCTAACAAACATCACCTATTTGAACGTAACTTAATGAGAACATTTCGTAACGACCGGAGTTGGTAGTAATGGTATAAGTATAGAAGCAAATACTCGTAACCTTAATAAAATGCTACAAATATAGAAATTTTCCAAAGGTTGACTCAGTGAATGTATGGGAAAATTTTTACCTCTTCGCCGATCTAACAATTCAACGGTCTCAGTTCATTATCACATATTCCTGTAAAATTTTAAGCCGCCTATCCTCAATAGAGCGAGCTGTAGTTTGCTTTTTACAGACGGGAATTGCTAGATCATCTTAGAATTTTAATCGTCAGCTGCGAACGGTTAATGTACGAGTATTTTATAGAGAAATTTTTACATGGCTTAGAGATTTATGCCATGCTCGCAAAGTCGCCGGCATTTACGGGGTAGTAGGGTTCCTAAATTCCCGAACTTTTAAAATTCCCGGAAGAAATTTTTTTTTGCTAATTCCTGGGAATTTTTAAAAATTTACAAAATTACCTTGTTAAGTTTTAAAAATAAACTGCTTTCAGTAACGGCATTAATTGTGATTCCGTATAAAGCAGTCATTCGAGAATCTTTCTGCTCATGGACTGATTTGGTGGCAAAAATTGTTTTATGATTAAATCAGGTTTGCTCTTTTTTGAAGGAATAACATCACCAGCATCCGGCTTGGCTTTATGAACATTTTCCAAATGTCGTGTTTACCCACTTGTACTTCCACCTTTAAACGTCAGTGTCTTAGGGCACAGGGAACATTGTGCCAAATCATTTTTCTTGGTGAAGTACTTCCAAGCTGGAGTTTGAACACCATCCATAGCAGTCTAAAAATTATCGCTTGTTAAAAAAAGTTATGTCTTATTTTGAACAATTTGAAAATATTTACATTTGTTTTGGATAATCAAGTAATTTATTTTATAAAAGAACACCTATCCACTTGCGATAAAAGAGCAAAAATTTATATTAACATTAATGGAGCAACACACAATAACAAAAGACAGTCAGCTGTGTTTTAGTGCTGCATTTTTTCGTACCAAAACAATGAACAGGGTTGCCAATAAAAAGTAAAATACTAAAGTTTAAAATAAAACTACCGAAAATTTCCCGGCAATTTCGAGAAAAAAATCCCGCGAATTCCCGGGAATTTTTTCCCGTATAGGAACCCTACACGGAATAGAGAACCGTCGCTACAAACTTGTTGCTCATATATTTGTTCAAAAAACAGTCAGCTGTGTTTTAGTGCTGCATTTTTTCGTACCAAAACAATGAACAGGGTTGCCAATAAAAAGTAAAATGCTAAAGTTTAAAATAAAACTACCGAAAATTTCCCGGCAATTTCGAGAGAAAAAAATACCGCGAATTTTTTCCCGTATAGGAACCCTACACGGGGTAGAGAACCGTCGCTTCAAACTTGTTGCCCCATGTATTTGTTTCTGGAGTTGAACCTGGGTTTATTTGCATGTTAGTCGAGCACACTCTGCCTTACTTGCACATAATGACATCTTAATATCTCTGTGGATATTTAGACCACGGCTTTTAAAGTTTAGTGTTGAACTACTTCGTAGTATCACTTTACATGGAATTGCTCATATATGTGTGACTGTGTGCCTGTGTTCTCAAAAACGCTTCACGATTTCCAATTGTTGAGTACACAATCCTACAAGATTAATTTACTGTGTGAACGGTACAAAAATTTCAATTTAAATGCGCGCTTCAGCCATGGCGTCGCAGCGCGGCGCGATGCGGCCCGGCGCTTCCAACACATGTGACTGACGCCTTTGCAAGCGCTTGAGTGTAACTTTTTTTAATCGCTTTTATGTTTTCAGCTTTTGTTTTGTTTTCGTTTTGTGTTCTCAACACAAGCCGGGAATTTTTATCAAAGAAAGCAGGCTAGGCTAATTAAGCAGTGATGGCGGCGTATCACTTCTTAAAGATGCCCCGAAAATGACCATCACATGTTAACCGACAGAATCATGTTGTATGCCTGCCATTTATGCTGCTGCTTGGTGTTTTTATGCAAAACACATTTGTCCACGCTCCACTTCCACAACGTGCGGGCGAGTGTTGCTTGTGTCGGTGGCGATGGCCAGCTGGCACTGGGCTATTGTGGTGGTGGTGGAAATGGTGATGGTGGCGGCGTTGTACTTCTTTTTTCCATGTTGCACGGCCTATGGACACTTTCTACAATGCCTGGTAGCGTTGAGTGTTTGTTTGTGTGTTTTTCACGCTTACCATTTTTACTGGTCACTCATTCAGTCAATTTTCATTATGCAAATTTTATACGCTTCGTTATGGACTCTCTTCATGAGGCACGCTACGCGAAAGGGGTTGTGCACTACGACTGCTGTGGCATTAGTGACATTGTAATCTTTTTTAAGTTAATGAAGGGTGGCCCTGTTCACAGTAAGTATTTGAATCCAGAACAAGGTGTATGTGTACCATACGGGAAATTGGGTCGGTACAGAACCAATTACGTGACAGGTCCCTCATGGATGGGAACCGGTGCCAGTACCGAACCATCTAAAGGGTGGTTAAGTTTTAAGGGCCGATGTTTATTTGTCGTGCAAAAAGCCATTGTTTCGTGGCACCGTCCTGTTGAAACCACATATCGTCCACATCCATATCTTTCAATTCAGGCCATAGAAAGTTCGTTATTATCTCACGATAGCGAACACCATTCACAGTAACTGCCTGACCGGCCTCATTTTGGAAAAAATTCGGCCCGATGATGCCGCCAGCCTATAAACCGCACCAAACAGTCACTCTTAGTGGGTGCATTGTTTATCGACAATCACTTTAGGATTTTCATTCGCCCAAATGCGGCAATTCTGCTTATTGACGAATCCACTGAGGTGAAAATGTGCCTCATCACTGAAGATGATTTTCTTCGAAAATTGATCATCCACTGTTGAATAACTTTAACGCGTTGCTCGCTTGAGTATCTTTCCATGATTCAAATTGAGTTAGTCTGAAATTGAGAAATATCAAATAAAATGCAGAAAAAAAACTTGACGTTTAGGTGTGGCTCACATTCAACATCGGCCCTTAAAATTTAACCATCCTTTATATGAAAAGAACTGGTAACTTTTACATGTCTTTGTCATTGAAGGGCGTCAATTGACACTACTCAGGTACCACGTGACTGGACTGAACAAAAAGGACAGGAACCGAACGTGTCATTGTATCTATCATAGAATATCATCCTATCATTCCATCGCCTCTGTTTAATTTATCAATAAGTCGGATTGTTTGAACAATTTGAGCTGAATATAAATTTTCATACAAATTTAAATAGATTTCTAAACAAAATCCGATCAAAGTGCATTTTGCTAAATAAATAGCTGAACCGCGGATATGTCAAATCTTTTGTGTGTTATACCGCGAATGTGACGACTTTGAAATTTCAAGTAATTGACACCAGGTTCTGTTTTCACCCATTCTCGATTTGGTACATTCAAGGTTAATGACTCTGGATTTCCCGTAGGGTAGTGATCAGTATTGGATAGTAAAACAATTTGCTTTTATACCCTCCACTGCAGAGAAAGGGACCTAAGGGTAAAAAAATCAATTTTCACTTTTTTTTTTGATGTGGAAAACATCTGAGCATCGAATGAGACCGATCCCTTGACCCCAAAAGTGTTCCCTCCCAGAGATATGCGCGTTTTATGAAAGTGATGGTACACCAAAGATACACGTATTTAAATCCTTAAAATGGCTCTCTGAACAAAACTGGTTTTTACCCTTAGGTCCCTTTCTATTTTGCGCGTCACATATACTTAATTTGTCATTCCGTTTGCCACAACCCAATCAAAAACACGCTTTCGATTTTTTGTTAGTTACGTTCTTTTGCATTTCTGCATACATACTTTATATACTTATATATAGTTCTACCTGTCCCGGTAAAAGTTGTTTTGCCTTATCCCTCCATAGTTCCAGCAGAACTTAGAATATGTGCACCAAACCATCATACCAAATGTTGTTCAAATACCGTTATCAGGAGCAGAAATTGTAATGGATTTTCAATTTGTGATTTGTATGGGAGGTACTAAGCCCACTGAGGCGATATCATGCAAAGTACATATAAACCATCTAAAGACTATCACCAACGTACCCTAAAATTTTGTACTAATTGTCAGACTTCTAGCTCAAAAAAAAAACGGTTTGTCACGCCCCCTCCGTCCACAGTCCAAAATTTCTTTTTTCCTAAACATTCGCGCAGCAATTATGAACAAATCCGCAGAAGGAAGTATCCAGTTTGCCCCAGTCATTTTCATCTTTTAAGCGGTGTTACAAACCACATTTTTTTTATTCTGATCCATCTAGAAGAATTTTTTCAGAACAAAAAAATATAAAAAAATTCAAATTAAGTGTGGAATCTTTATTGGTAATTTGAAAGGACATTTTATGGCATTTATTTTTTGAATATAATTTCCTTCAAATGTTGGCCGCAACTATGCCTCAGGGTTTTCATTCTGAGGGTCCAATTTTGGATGACTCGTTTGATCATTTCGACCGGTACGGCTATAATGACATGCGTAATGTTGGATTACAAAACCTGAATTGTAGCTGGTTTGTCAGCATAGACTTTGGACTTTACGTAACCCCAAAGAAAAATGTCTAAAGGTGTGCTATCACTCGATCTAGGCGGCCAACTCGCCTGTCCAAAACGTGAAATTAGCTGCTTTTCGAAATGACCTCTCAATAGATCCATTGTTTGAGCAGCTGTATGGCAAGTGGCACCATCCTGTTGAAACCAAGTGTCGTCAAGATTACGGGCTTCAATTTCAGGTTGCATAAAGATCGAATTAATGGCGCGATATCGAGCACCATTCACGGTTACGTTCCGGCCATCATCATTTTTCAAAAAATATGCACCGATGATTCCACTATCTTATAAACAGCACCAAACCGTGGTTTTCTCTGGGTATAATGGCACCTCTTGAAGCTCTACTTGTTGCTCTTCAGCCCAAATGCGGCAATTTTGTTTATTGACTTTGCCGTTGAGCCAGAAATGGGTCTCATCACTGAACGAAATTTTGGTCGAAAACAGAGGTTCTTCCGTTTCTCACCGAACGCTTATTTCCATAATACAGTTGCCAACATTTGAAGGTAATTATTTTCAAAAAATAAATGCCATAAAATGTCCTTTCAAATTACCAATAAAGATTCCACACTTGATTTGAAATTTTATATTTTTTTGTTCTGAAAAAATGCCTCTAGATGGATCACCCTATATAAGATACGAGGGTTGCTGTTTATATTTCAGGTCCGGCAAATAAAAACACAATAATTTATCATTGGGAATGGTTTTATTGTTTTTCAAAATATGTTTCTTTAAGATCAATACTCTTTTGCATGCGCACAAACCAATTTTCGAAGCACTTTTTCCACCTCCAAAACATGATTTTTAACGCTTCAACAGCTGCTTCGGGCGATGAAAAACGTTGACCACGCTTTTTTTCTTGATGCTAGGGATTAAGAAGAAGACATTGGGTGCCAAATCAGGGTTGTACGGTGGATGGCACATCAGTTCGACATCTTGAGTGGTCAAATAGCTCATCGTTTCAGCTGATGAGTGGGAGCTCACATTGTCGTGATTAAAAAATGATCCGTCTTCTCTTATTATCTTTATCTTTCCTCATTTCTTCGAACACTGTTGGCAATCAGAAAGTTGCATACCACTCAGAATTGACCGTCCTACATGGCCGGTTATACTGAAAAAAACGCAATCATTTGCTTCGATGTACTTCTTCCACGAACCATTTTTTTTGGATTTGGCTCGTCTTGAAAGACTCATACGGTCGATTGCTGTTTTGTTTCGTATTCATATGCATAGATCCATGATTCGTCACCTGTGACAATGTTATACACTGCCTTTGAGCTACCGCAGTTATACTTTTTTAACATCTTTTTGCGCCAATCCATTCGAGCCTTTTTTGGAGCATTCGTCAAATTATGTGGGATTCAACGAGAAAAAATTTGTTTCACGGCCAAATGAACATGCAATATCTTATTGATGCTTGTCATACTTATGCTCGAGGATGCCTCAATCTCACGGTATGTCGGTCTTGCTTAATCAGTTTACGTACAGCATTGTAGGTTTCCGGCAAAGTGACCGAAGTTGGACGTCCTCCACGAAATTCATAATGGAGCGATCGGCGTCCAAGACTGAACAGTGGTTTTTGATGGTGCTTCATCGCCAAAGGTCGAAACAAGTTGATTTCTACACTTTTGTCTCGATAACCCACGCCGAAAATCGTAAAAAATCATCGCACGAAAATGTTCACGGGATTATTCCATTTTTTGACTGAGATGAATTTTACAACACACCGGAAACAAAACAATTCGCCCTCATATGACAAAACGTTCTGAGTCAAGTTATGCTAAAATATGCCAAAGTTTCTAATGGAAGATCCAGTTTCCATCTGGGAACACTAGTATTGTTAGGACCCGAAATATAAATAGCAACTTTCGTAGTCACTACGAAATTGTAACTTTATAAGGTTTAATAAACGGAATAACGCTTCCATTATAATTTTTTTTTTCAAAAGCCAGACTAGATATTTTCCACTTTATGTAGATGGCGCTCTATAAATGCTACATGGTGCAGTGTTTAACAAAGTCATTGTAGCCAACCCCAATACAACTCCCCCTTTCGTACTTATTCCATCTTCCATCAACACCGTTCGTTTGTTCGTTCTTTCATCCATTCCTTTTTTGTATGCCTCTGTAGCATGAAGAACAGCACTAATAATAATTGTAGTACGAGTAATAATAAAATCGAGCATAAGCTAAAATAACATATGCCAACTAATGTTTCCATCAAATGATTTTAATAAACTGAACATTAGTCGTGGTACTCGTTCCTCCTAGCGTGGAGTAGTTGTTCATGGGGACTACAACCGCCGAAAGCGATGTTACTTCCAGCCATTAATCATTTCAATTAAATTGAAAACCAACAACGAAAATAAAACGCGAAGCATTCATTTCAGACGTTGGTTGTTACATTTGTTAATTGGATTAACAGTAAACTGTAGAATAATTAACAGACTACACACACATACACCCACAGACACTTTTACACAACATTAACATAGACCACAGACTGACTGACTAATAGGCGGACTTGGACTCTAATGGAAAAGTCTAAAGTGATTTGAGTGCGAAGTCCATTCAAACAATGGCAATTGCTTACAGTTGTCCTAATTTTTATTGAAAGCTTGGAGACTAATTAATGCTCTGGGGGGTCGGGAGTTAAATCATGAGTGTGGTTCATTTAGAAGTAGTGGTCTGAGTCTAATGGGCTCAAGCACAACATTGAGACCCTTGGATGCAATAAAAAAACACACCAACTTTTGTCGAATTGATATTTGTATACCCTACACCACACATTGGCACAGGGTATTATGACTAAGGGCTAATGTTTGTATTGCCATAAAGGAAACGAGATAGACTTCATGTTTTTTATGTCTATACTTTTACAATCGCTATGAGTCACTATGTGTATCCATCTATCTATCAAAGTAACAAAATTCCAGATTGTTTGCTATTTTCTCTCCCTTCTACTCTTCAGCGGAGTCGACAAGCTACCCTCCTCTGAGCCAACAACCAGGGAAGCGACCGAAAGAGGTTGCAAGTTCTCCCACGGGATATGAACCGTTATCGACAAAATTGTACACATTGTAAAGGGTTTTCCAGTAGGGACATAACAATTTCGTCACTTTATGTCAACGCAACCTCGAACATTTTTATTGCTCTTTTAGTGTCAAAACGTTAGTCGAAGTCAAGATTTTCATTATGGTAAAGTTTCACTACAACGTTTGGAAATCATCAAAAATGACAACCAATATTCTGAGTCGGTGGTCGCAACTTTAACAGCGCATACTCTAATTTTTATCATCTTCTGCGATAAAACTCATTTCTGGCTGAGTGGTTTGTCAATAAACAAAAAATGCGGTATTGGACAGCAACAAACTCACGTGTCCGCAAAAAATCACTGTGTGGTGTGGTTTTCATGTCGGAGGTTAAAACAATGGTCATGCTCCATTGTCAATGGAGAGCGCTATCGTGCATTTAGAAATATATTTTTGGCCAGAATTGGATGAGCGTGACATCGTCGATATGTGGTTTCAACAAGTCGGTGCCACTAGCCACACAGCACGAGTTACAATCAATTTACTGAAAGGCAAACTTGGTGAACGTGTTTTCTCGAGAAATGTTCTTGTCGAGTAGTTACCGTCAATGGAGAGCGCTATCGTGCACTTAGAAAAATATTTGTGGCCAGAATTGGATGAGCTTGACATCACCGATATGTGGTTTCAACAAGACGGTGCCACTAGCCACACAGCACGCGTTACAGTCAATTTACTGAAAGGCAAACTTGTTGAAATGGTCCGGTCGAATGGTTCATGAAATTTAACTCCATTGGATTTATTTTTATAGGGCCACATCAAGTCACAGGTCTATGCCAACAAGCCAACAACTGTAGACGAGCTCAGAGACAACATCTAACGCGAAATTGCCAACCTTCCGGTCGGAATGTATGCAAGAGTGGTGGAAAATTGGATCCATAGAATAGATCGCTTAAAACGGGCTCGTGGTGGTCATATGGCCGATATCGAATTTAATTCTTAAGATGTAACATTTGCACTACACCGTGAATTAATTTGAAATCTTATCTTAAATATTTCGTGTTTGAACAGGGATTAAACCGGCTCAAGACCTCTTGCTTCTATATTTAAATAGAAGACAAGTTTTTAACAAAATGGCAAAGTGACATTGATTTTCGTGGCTGCACACTACTTTTATCATGATTTCGGGTCCGTGACAACCCTCTTCAGAAAGCCTTGTTTTATTAATATCTAAAATTGTTATGTCCTTATTGGAAAACCCTGTATATGTTTGGGCCAAGGTCATAACCGTGTCGGTCCACGTTTGGATATAATGCATATATCTTTTTTTTTTGATTTCAGAAACTTAAACTCTGAAGCTGCATATAAAATGCGATTCTCACCAAACTCATCTCATGGCACGCATGTCAAACGGCCAATATCCAGTTCTAATGAAACTAAATCTTATTAGTTTATGTTTTTATATAGACCCCACACAAAGATGGCACCTGATTTGGATCCTTGCAATATTCGCATGATACCTTATGAGCAAGCTGTAGCCTTCATGTAAAAACCCTATCCTCTTTAAGGTTCTAAAACTAGGCCATCCACATTTTCTTACATCTCGTAGAGTAAACTATGGATGAGCTTTTATTAAGCCTGTTTACAAATTTGGCGTTCGCTCTTAATTAAAGGTCCTGTCACTCCACAAGCCATATTTTACTTTTGATCTTAGCCAAATAAAGCATAGCCTCTGAAACGATATTTAAAATCATACCTGGTAAAATAATGCATGGCCTATTAATGTTAAAGTTATAATCATATCAGGTACTCCTAGTCCACGTTTTTTGATAGCCCCCATACAAAGGGGGCCCCGACTTGAGGCGCTGCCGCTTTATATACCACCATTTTGTTCGAATTTGGCATATAGCATAGTAGTCTTGGTAAATTGCACCATATCGCTCTAAGCTTTTAAAAATACTTCCCTAAGGTCCCCTCCGATTTGAGTCCTTAACATACCACACGACACGTTTTACTTTCGATTGGGCTTAAGTTTAGAACTAGTACAAAATAGCTAAAGTCGGAAATGTCCGACTATAATATACCCTGCACTTTCGGATGTTCAGAAAAGCCAAAAACCAATGGGCTTTGGACCCCTTAGATGCGCTTTAAATTGACCCAGATTTTTAAACTCATGACATATTTGAATCTCTGCACATAGAGAAAAAAATCGGTTGGAACTACTAAAATTCCCTTGCAAAAAAAAAGAATTTCAGTTGCAGTCACCAAATGTTTATAATCGAAATAGATATTCGGTTAAACGTACCACAAGATAATAAATATGATCATTGTATTGTTAATGAAACTAATTAATCGGTCATACCAATGAAACGCATTCAATGTATTTAGTTGCTGTAACTGGTGGTTTTGCCAACATTTTGTTGTTTCAACCGAATATTGGTGATTTTAAAAATGAAACTTTCACCATAACGAAAAGCAAAAAGAATCTTATTAATAAGCCAATTTAATTAGTTTAATTTAAACTAATTTATTCAGTAAAAATCTTCGGTCATTTTTTTAGGACAAGAACCTTCCTTCCTGTGCTTAAGAGTACTTCAAGAAACAGGTTTTTGCCTCTACTGAAAATTTCATTTTTTTGCTAAAGAAGTGCGCCATGTGAACTTTTAGATCCAAACATTTTGTTTTGGAGGCTAGGATATTTCATATTTTCTACCGATACTTCAGTTACAATTACTGATCGTTACAGGATACCAACTAACATTCGGTTGTATTGATGGAATACTCGTTTTCAGTGCCATATTTCGCAATCGCCTTAGATTATCTTCTTTCCACTGAACTGTTATTTCTGCGGCAGGGGCGATATAAACAGCTCATATCTCGTCAATAGCATGCAATTGACAAACGTCAACCACAACTACAACCAAACAACTCAATTCAACTTTTGAATTGACTTTTATAAAAGTCAAACTGTCAATTCGATTTAAACACACAAACACACACACTTCAATTTCCAATCTCATAAATATTATTATACGCTGTTGTCAATTATTTTTTGTTTTTTTTTTTGATTGAATAAGAATTACATGTGAGTTGTCTAACACGAAAAGGAACACCCTCCACGATGAGTGTGAAATTTGATTCACCTGAAGTTACAGCGTAGAATCGCCGGAATGTCTGGTAGCTTACATGGGCCCATGATGTTTGTCAAGCCTAGAGAGATGCCAACAACTCGAGACAGATCATGTACGAGTGTTTGACACATGTCAATGATCATCTAACCACACTGATCAGACAACTACCGCGCGCGGCGCTGTTGGCGTAGCTTTTCTTAATCTGGCAGGTTTATGTAAACGTAATTGATAATAACGTGTCTTTTTGTTAGCTGCGACTCGTAAGTATATTTTCCAGCGGTTTGGAATTCCACTCCCATGGCGCAAGATTCAAAGGGAGTCCCTCAGTCAGTCATCTTGTCATCTTTACTAGTTAATTGAAGATTTCGAAACAAAGCCAAAAGACGAAAAGATTCTCAAACGAATTGCTCTTAAAGCATAAATAATTTCGCTGATGTTGATGAATTATTTATTCATTGTCATTGCTTGGCACTAATTTGAATAATGGCTCGAGAGAAGAACGGAAAAAGCCTGCTAGGGCATACTAGATAGAAGTTTGCCACTACTTGTGGCAGCGGCTAGAGAATACACTCGAAGAAAATTGATAGTATTCGAAAGTGTTTTGATTCAAACTTGATACTTGTTGATTTGTAATAATTCATTTGAAATGTAGAAAGAAGGGATTCCAAAAAAAAAAAATAATTCTCCTACAGAAGGTTGAAGTGAATGTTTTAAAAAATCCAAGGGTTGCACTTTTCATTTTCCTTTATTCCAACTTATAGCCTCGGGAGCAAGGGCGAACGAACACACTTATCAGAGCTACATACAAATTAAAAATATTTCTATACACAGAAAAGGCTTGATGCCGTTAGCTGCACGTTATTGGTAATTTAGACAATACATTATAGTCATAAGCAATTTCTTGTTCATAGATCTAGTATATGTCTGTCATTGTTTTTGAAAAAAGTCTCAATAAAATAAACTAAACTAAAAAAAAAACATTTATTCCAACTTGATAAGGATGTGCGACCTACAGTGCTGTAATGAATAGTATGCGCGACTAACAAGCTTCAAACCCGGGTTTGTAGCATTGTCGGGCGGAACCGACTATGATATGTCCAACACTAATCTGCTATTAACAGGCTTTTGTGCATTGGTGTAAAGTTAAAGCTCGAGCCTAATATGTTACTTCTATAGCGGGAGGGACAACTTAATTTAGGGCCAGATAAAAACATGCACAGACATAGTCCAACTTAAACAGGGATCGTTATACACACAAAGATTAGACTTGTTCACACAACCGATTTTTTTAGCCAACCTTACGTTGGTGGTTGTACTTAGTATCCTTAAATGTCATCGCTACACCCGAATTTTGATTGTGTACACGAAAACTTTTAGTAGAAGGAACTGACACTATTAGTAGAAAGGACATAAGAATCGGTAACACCAATATTAAAGCTATGAGAACCGAATTTGTACACGTATTGGTTATTGTTATAAATTGTTGTTTTTTAGGTTCTCTTTAAATTTGGTTGTCTATTACCATAAACATTTGTTAACTGGGCCAACAGACGGTTACCTTTTTTAAAATTAGATTCCTTTGGAAAATCTATAAGTGGTGATACAATTTGTAACAGATATTCGACCAAACTTTCAAAATATATTTTATTTATATATTTTAGAAACTTTTAAATCAAACTTTTATAAAAACCATTGAACAGGGCTTAACCAGCTCGACACCTCTCACGTCTATTTTTAAATAGAAGACAAGTTTTTAACAAAATGGCAAAGTGACAATGATTTTCGTAGATGCCCAGCAAACCAAATTTGTCGATAATGTCTAATATCAGACAATTCTGAACAATAGCTGAACTCTATCGAGAATTCTTACCGAAATCGTTACGAATTCTGTTCTATGTGTCTGAGGAGTTTTTATATATTATGTTCCGAAATATCTGAACGAGTTCGTCCCGAATTCTGTTAGACTTGTCTGTGGGATTTTTTTATTAATTTTTTATTCAGACTTCTCTTATCGAACTCGCTAAGAATTCTGAACTATTTATCTGAAGTAGTCTATTCGTTTAAAATTTTTGTTATTTGAACGTTTGATTATTCTGAACGTTTGATTAGCTAGGCTGTTCGAGGGATTTTTATTGTGTTCGGAGGAAAACTCTACTGCCGGCAGTTCTCGTTAAATGCAAAACTGATTGCCCTTAAACATCGTTACAGCACAATTATTGCTTGCGGTCTTATAATAGTAAAGTGGCGCTCTCCGAAACTACAGACACCGCTGCTTGTAAGTAAAAGTCTTTCCGAAAGCTGTTTGAAAATTTTTGACAACTTTTGTTTTGTAGAACAAAAATATTTTCTTCTTTTTGAATTTAGCATGACATAAGCTCAGAATTCGGTTTGAAATGTCGATAAAAACATCAGAATTTTATAAGACTTAATGCCAGAATTCTATCCGAAGTCGTTCAGAATTCGATACGAGAAATCGAAATTTCCTTTCGGATTTTTCAAGACTACAGTCCAGAATTCGGTCAGAAATCGGTTCGAAATGTCGGCAAAAACATCGGAATTCCCTCAGAGAAGTAGTTCAGAATTCGTGTCAACCTTCTCATATGTTTTTCGTTACGAACTCGCTAAGAATTCTGATTCGAAATCGGATCATTTTGCCGATAGTCGTACTGAAGGTTTGGTTTGCAAACTGCTTTCATTGCGATTTCGGGTCCGCGAAGACCTTCATCAGAAAGTTTGGCAGCAATTGTTGAAAGGAAAACCAAACTAGTTTACGGCACGGCAAAATAGTTAGCAAAGCCAACAAAGAACAGAATTCTATTTAAGGCTCTGTTGAGGTGGCAAGAATAAATTGTATTTTCGTGGGCAATTGTGTGAAGAAATCTTGATTAACAGTAAATATCACTTATGTTTGGTGATGACCTGGTCTTAAAGAGTTTGGGTTTTCTTTCAACTATTGCTGCAAATCTTTCTGATGAGTGTTGTCACGAGCCCGAAATCGCCATAAAAGCAACAACAACTGTACAGCCAGGAAAATCAATGTCACTTTTCCATTTTGTTAAAAACTTGTCTTCTATTTAAATACTTACAGGTGCAAGAGATATCGATGTAATCCCAGTTCAATGTGTAAAATCAAAAGACCGAAATAAAATAAAAAAGCGAAACATTTTTAAAAAATAAATCTAAATTCTAAAATATTTAAAATATTGATTTAAAACTTCTATTCGAATTTAATTTTGGGTTACTAAGTGTGTTTTCGTTTTAAACGAATATTTTTTTTATGTTACACTCAAAAATGAGCAATACTAATGGTAAGAAATGCGTCATTCATTGATAAATATCGAATAAAAATTGTGGAAGTTACAGCCAAAAGAAATAAAAATTGTTTTTTTTTTTTGAAAAATGTAGCTTTCAACTGACAATTGCACCGCAATTCTAGAGTTCCCCTACTAGTTTTTGCAAAACTAGAAAGAATGCACTGTAACGATTCCAATGTGTTATATTTTCTGATAATCCGAATCGGCGAAGTTATAGCAGTTTTTGAAAAAAGTCATATGATAAGAATTGCTGAAGTTTTAGGCAGTTTAATGAAAAAAGTCAGAAAAATTTTCACTATATCTCGGTGCAAAAGTATGCCTGGACTTCAGGTGCGAAAACTTTGTCGGCTAGCTTTCGCCGCTATGCTTGGTTGCTAGGATATAAATGATATGTGTGACTTTTTTACATTATTTTACGTTTGGCGTCCTTGATTTAGAGGACACATGTTCTCTTAGCTAGCATCGACGTTGAACAGACTTTTTATTTTGGGCGTTTTAATTTGAGTGACAGTCCATCGACCATGGCGGGTGGTGACAGCGACGACATGTCTGCGTGCCCATGTGTGTGTCGGTGTAAACGAAATAAGCACAGCTTGTGCAACAAACAAATGCATGTATTAACAAGTATACTAGGGTGTCCCTTCACTGAGTCATCTAAGTACGATATTTGTTAATGAGCGTGCACATATGAAATTTGTTGGCGCCGATTTTTCCGACTTAACGAGCAAAGTATTAATCTCTAGCCATATAAAATCTAAGCCTATACGAAATGAAAAAGCTGTTTGGAACAAGCATTAAAAAATAGGTGCAGATCAGTGGGTATAACAATAAAAGCGTCCACAATTACCTGATTTGTGACAAGTTCATCTTAATTCTGATGTAACGAAAATTAATTCAGAATCAATTCATATAAAAAAGGTTCTTCTTTTTGATGAATTCGTTAATCAATTTGATGAATTTGGACATCATTTTCTAACCTAAAACACTTCTCTTTAATTTGATGAAGAACTTAAGATTATTAATTTTTTACATCAATTTAAAGAACAATTATACTAAAACCGATGAAAATTATATAGGGTTTTCCATTAAGGACATAACAAATTTTATATATTAATAATACATACACAGAAAATTTAAGATAAAGACTTCAAATTTATTCCAGGTGTAGGGCAAATGTTACATTTTAAGAATGAAATTCGATTTTGGCTATATGATTAGCACGGGCCCGTGTACAGCGATCTATTCTTTGGACTCAATTTTCCACCATTCTTGCACACATTTCGACCGGAATGTAGGCAAATTCACGTTGGATGTTGTCTCTGAGCTCGTTGTTGACATAGACCACTGACTAGATGTGGCCACATAAAAGGAAATCCAATGGAGCTAAATCGCATAAAAGAGGTGGCCATTCGACCGGACCATTTCTCGAGATAACACGTTCACCGAATTTGCCTTTCAGTAAATCAATTTTAAGGCGTGATGTGTGGCTAGTGGCACCGTCTTGTTGAAACCTCATATCGGCGATGTCAAGCTCATCCAACTCGAGCCAAAAATATTTTTTTAACAAGGCACGATAGCGTTCTCCATTGACGGTAACATGACGATTGTTTTTATCGACGAAAAAATACGGCCCAATCACACTTCTAGCTTGAAAACCACACCACACGGTACATTTTTTGCGTATGCAATTGCATCTCTTGAAGAACATGTGGGTTTGTTCTGCCCAATAACGCACATTTTGTTTATTGACAAAACCACTCAGCCAGAAATGAGCTACCTCGCTGAAGATGATGAAAGTTGGAGTATGCGCTCCTAAAGTTGCGACCACCGACTTAGAATTTCGGTAGTAATTTTTAATTATTTCCAAACGTTGCTCGTAATTGAAAATTACCATGGTGTGCCTATTCCACTGTGCAGTTCGTTCTGTTTTTCGCACTCTAGTAGGAATATTCAAATCGTTATACCTAGAATTTTTAATTCCATATTTGAAAAGTCTTTTGTTGTTCGGGTAGCTAGGTGCTGGAATCAATTGCCTATTTAACTTCGAGTTTTTTTCTCACTCTAATAATACTTTTCGTCTTAAACTCTTTGATTACTTTATATCAGTTACACCTTAATAATTATATTCATAATTTCATTTTTATTTCCATGGATATAAAACATGTTTTCCAACAACATGACTAAGTATGGTTTGTACAAATCTGGACTATATTTCTATTTTTTTTAGTTCTACTTGATGTAAACATGGCTGGGGAGCCAATCGCGTTAAATTACATATGTATATACTTATACATATATTTTTATTATTAAATTTTATTTTAGTTTTTAAGTTTTTCTATTTGGGAATGTATTGCTAAGTAATACGATTTATTTGGCCCTGTGGGCTTTTGTATTACTATATGAATAAATAAATAAATAAAAAGTTGACTTCGACAAACGTTTTGACACTGAAATATCATGAAAAATGTTTGATGGTGCGTTGACATAAAGATACGAAATTTGTATGTCTCTATTGGAAAACCTCGGTACATAGCTTCCAAGAAAATTAATCTGATGAAAATGGACATCAATTTAAATTAATTCTTGGTTAAATCAAATAAAAATTTAAGACCATATTGCTATTGAACAATTCTTTCAAAATTTTTAATATTTTTTTTTTAAAAGATCAGTCGAAAAGACTTTTTGTTCCAACTAGGGATGACTACAGTTTCGGTGAATGCTACTTCATCTTCATCCGACCCTTAGCAGTGAATGTAATTAAACTATGATCAGCGGCTATACACTTAAGAGAAGGTAAATTTGTATTTAACGAGAACTGCTGGCAGTGGTTTTTCCCGCCGAACAAAGTAAACCCAACAAAAATCCCTTGTGGGTGGGTGTATATGTTTTGTTATATATCGTTGGTATATTCATTTTACTCTGGCTACGCCATATGAAATATTGATGTACAAGGATTGATGAATGCAAAAAATGCCATAAAAATTAAATTGAAGAAATATTTATCAAATCAATGACTTTTTCATTAATTTGATGTACAACTATTAAAGAATCTTTTTTATTGATGCGATGTAAATATTATTTGTCAGTGTAGAATGATACTAGTTAATCGAGAAAAGTTACACCCTAACGTATTCACTTTTATATATTTTCTGTTATTCTACTTATACTTGTAATATCCATTTAAAAATAGAGAAACGTGACGAATTGATGTCGAATAAAATAGTTTAAGGAACACCAATCAAGAGCTTTATCAGTGAGGTTATGAAGCATGCCAAACTACCCGACTGCATTTATAGGACAATACAGTTTCAGAAAAAGAATTTCTAAGATCTTACCATATTTAAATATAATTGTACACATATATTTTTATATATGTGACCCGGCCTATGAAAAGGTGGCTTATGACTCAAAAAAAATTCCACTTTTTTTTGGTTTCGATAGTTTTTGACACGCTCTTTCACGTGGTGGAAAACCTCGCTAAATTCTTCTGCGACAGACATTATTCACAAGCGACACACGTCCTATTCATTCAGCATTGCTTTTAAATATGAGCATTCACACGATTTATTTTCGGTCAGAAACTGCTTTGTGCTTTGCATTGAAAAAAACCTTTTCATAGGCCGGGCCACATTTATTATTTAAGCTAAGGTATCGAATCAATATGATTTTTTCTACTTAAACCTTGTTAGTTAAAGTTTGCATTTAGTGTTAACTTTCATCTGCTTTTCACAGTAATTTTGAATCGTGTATTACTTATCGATGACCCATTAAAACGGTTGATTTTTTTGTTACCTTGACTCGAGAAGAAGATGTTCAATACCATATTTCTTCAAAAGAGTAGCATATTAAGCCAGCTATAAAGAAATTGGTGCTAAATGTTTGTGAAACTGGCATGCTCGTGCACGCAGAGAAAAGATATGGTAACTATATGGTCACCGCAACAATAATATGTTCTCTACAATAAAAACATGTTCGTCGTAACCATAGTATTGTTTTTTGAATTTTATTTTGACAACAGTATGATTGCGGCAATATTAATATTGTTGAAATGTAACAATAGTATTATTGTCAAATTTAGAAATGAAAATATGGTTGTAGCAACCATATAAACATGGTTGGTGGTACAAAAGTATTGTTGTTTAAAATTTACGTTAACAATAATATGATTACGGCAATCATACCGTATGGTTGCGAATATGAACATACCAAAACAGGTTTTATTTAGCATACATGTATGTGTGTGCGTATGTTTTTTTTTGATATACCAAAACATAAAATCTGCCTGCCCTTAAGTATGTAGCCATTGACCATGGTTTAATTACATTCCTTACTTGGGGTCTACGGATGGTAAAGTAGCATATACCCCTTCTAGCAATTAAAAGTATTTTCGACTGCCGTTGGAATATATATTTGTTTTTCTTGAATGAAATGTTCAATAAAAACATGGCCTAAACTATGAACTTATAGTAATGCAATTTAAAAAAACTTACTTGATAAAAATCTCTATTTTTGAATAGCTACATTACCCAATCTTAGTAAATAATTTTGAGGATCATAGTATGGTTGAGTGTGGATCATACTATGGTTGTGGGGATCATAGTATGGTTGCGTGTGAATCATACTATGGTTGTGAGGATCATACTATGGTTGTATGAGAAACATACTATGGTTGTGAGGATCATAATATGGTTGTGGAGATAAAAGTATGGTTGAGTGTGAATCATACTATTGTTGTGAGGGTCATAGTATGGTTGTAAAGATCATAGTATGGTTGAGTGTGAATCATACTATGGTTGTGGGGATCATAGTATAATTATGTGTGAATCATACTATTGTAGTGAGGATCATAATATTGTTGTGCCACAACCATATACCCAACAATAGTATGATCCTCTTCGAATATTGTCACCCCAACCATACTTTTTTTCCGCGTGTGGACACTCATGGTCTTTGTCGTCCTATCCAAAATAAAGTGCGACCCGGTCCCAGAACATCGGCGAGAATAAATATATTAAATTTGAAATTATCTGAGCACGATCTATATTTGAAATCGTCACAAACGACAAAAAAGACTGCTCATTTGATGCGGAAGAATACCTCAAAGGCAAATGCATCAATAACACCCGTGTTCAAAGCCATGCATACAGATTTCTATGGTAATTGAGACAAGAAAGAATGAAAAACACAATTGCAAATAGTTTTTGCATACCCGATTAGTGTAAACACTCATATACTATAACAGATCCAAAACAGATTGTTCGTTACAACTGCTGTGGATTCTTGAGGTGCGCTTTTAATGAACTGTATGGTCTGACCATATGACATCACCAAAACGTTTGGTGATTTTACCCCTAGATATTGAAATACTTAATGTTTCCTACATACACAAATGCACAAGAATGCCCAGCTCTATTTGAAGGTAGCAGCATTATTCACCATCCCTTGACTGATTCCAAAATTTTCGAGAGGAGCACAAATTAGATTGAGAAAAGCAAAGAAGAAGTAAACAGGCCTTATAGCTGGCTTTTTTTTGGCAGAGAGAAAATTTCGTGAAAATATTAAGTTATATATTACAAAAGTAGTCGGTTTTTTCTTTTTATACTCTCCACTATAGGGTGGGAGTAAATGTACTCGTAGACAAGAGTGTTTAAATTAACTTGTTTTGCCTTTTGGCGATGAGGCACCATCAAAAACCACTGTTAGTCGCTGGTACCAAGAGTTCAGTCTCGGACGCTGTTCAGGATGAATTTTGTGAAGGACGTCCAACTTCGGTCACTTTGCCAGAAACCATTAATGCTGTGCGTGAACTGATTAAGCAAGACCGACATGTGGCATACCGTTAGATTGAGGCATCCTTGGGCATTAGTATGACAAGCATCAATAAGATATTGCATGTTTATTTGGCCGTAAAAAAAGTTTGCTATCGTTGGATCCCACATAAGTTGACGAATGCTCAAAAAGGCTCGTAGGGATTGGTGCAAAGAGATATTGAAAAAGTATAACTGCGGTAGCTCAAAGGCAGTGTATAACATGGTCACAGGTGACGAATCATGGATCTATGCATATGAACCCGAAACAAAACAGCAATCGACCGTATGGGTCTTTCAAGACGAGCCAAATTAAACAAAAGTTCTTCGTGGAAGAAGTACATTGAAGCAAATGATTGCGTTTTTTCGGTATGACCAGCCATGTGCTTTTAAAGGAACGTAGGACGTTCAAATCTGAGTGGTATACAACCATCTGTTTGCCAACAGTGTTCGAAGAAATGAGGAAAGATAATATGAGAAGACGGATCATTTTGAATCACTACAATGCGAGCTCTCACACATTTGCTGAAACGATGAGCTATTGTGATGATGAGCACTCAAGATGTCGAATTGATGGGCCATCCACCGTATAGCCGTGATTTGGCACCCATACATAACTTCTTCTTTTTGCAGAACAGTGTTATCGGAGACCATATACAGTATACACGCAGAAAAAAAGTATGGTTGGGTGACAATATTCGAAGAGGATCATACTATTGTTGGGTATATGGTTATGGTACAACAATATTATGATCCTCACAATAATAGTATGATTCACACATAGCCATACTATGATCTCCACAACCATACTATGATCCTCACAACAATAGTATGATTTACTCTCAACAATACTATTATCTCCACAACCATATTATGATCCTCACAACCATAGATTGTTTCTTATACAACCATAGTATGATCTTTACAACCATAGTATGATTCACACGCAACCATGCTATTATCCCTAAACCATAGTATGGTTCACTCAACCATACTATGATCCCCAAAATTATTTATTGGGATTGGGTAATGTTGTTATTCAAAAATAGAGATTTGTATCAAGCAAGTTATATTAAATTGCAGTACAATACGATAATGGCCAGAATTAAGGCCATGTTTCATTCAAGAAACAAAAATATATATTCCAACGGCAGTTGAAAATACTTTTAGTTCCCAGCAGGGGTAACTGCTACTTCACCATCCGTAGACCCCAAGAAACGAATGTGATTAAACCATGATCAATGGCTTTATATGTACTTAAGTGCAGGCAGATTTTATATAAACGAGAACCAGTAGGTATTAGAGTATTTCACCGAACAAAGTAAAGACAATAAAAATCCCTCGAACTACCGTCCGATTGTTGTTTTTTTTTTAATGGACAACAACCATGCTGTATCGTGTGTATGTGTTTTTTTTTAAATATCAAAAAAACATACGCACACGCATACATGTATGCTTTATAAAACCTGTTTTGTTATGTTCATAGTCGCAACCATAATGTATGATTGCCGTAATCATATTATTGTTAACGTAAATTTTAAACAACATTACTTTTGTAGCACCAACTATGTTTATATGGTGGCTACAAACATATTTTCATTTCTAAGTTTGGCAATAATACTATTGTTACATTTCAACAATAGTAATATTGGCACAATCATACTGTAGTCAAAATAAAGTTCATAAAACAATACTATGGTTGCGACGAACATGCTTGCATTGTATCTTTTCTCTGCGTGTACAATTGATCGTCCTAATATTCTAAGGCATTTTTTTTTTTTTTTTTTTTTTTGTTCGTTTATTTGTATTCATCATTGATTCTTACTTACTAAAATAAACAATAGTTCATATAAAGTTAATCTATACAATGCTTCATGCGAAGAACTCTAGTACAATTATTTATGATGTCTTCGAATAAATAACTTATAAACAGAAATCCATGCTAGGCTGTATATCGTTTTTTTTTTGCAATGAAAATGTAGGAAAAAACATTACTTATGTGTGTAAGTTAATATAAAAAGGGTCAAAATATAAAATAGGAAGAAATAATCAGATTTTGCTAGCTAAGCCACCAATATTTGGTGGTGTTTAATTTGGGAACATTGTCCTTATCTTTTTTTGGTATACTAGTGTTGTGTCTTATATTGGTATCGCTACTTGTGTTGACTACAATACTTTTTGTTGAAGCCCTTCGAAAGTGATGGTAGAAAATTGGAGTCCCATCAGTCTTCTGTATAGCTTTAAGGCTGTCTAGGAAGAGGAATGTTTCAGGAGGAACAAATCCTTTTGCTATGGTATTAGCTATATAAGCTGTGTTAGTGTAATAAGGGGCTAGAATTAAGTTATTGTCTGTACACTGAATGCATCGTACAATATGGTTTCGGATCAAGTTTATAATGAAGTTATCAATCCTGTTTATGTTGGACTTATTATATAGATTGGAATTGGAAATATATTTGACAAAATTACTTTCTGGAGATCTGTAGGTTGAAGTGCAAACTCTAAGAATTTTTCTTTCGGTTAAACGTATTTTTTCCATGTATGATGGTGCAATATTGAACCATATTGGGCACCCGTATGTTATTACAGGTCTAATTAAGGATTGGTACATAATTATTTTTGTTCTTTGTGTCAAGTGTCTTGAGTAGAATAATTATTCTAAGCAATCTAGTCATACCTGGTCATCTGTTGAAAGCACGATTTAGTCCAAACAAAGGAACTAGAGTCTTACCAGATAAATGTCTTATTATCAGCGATCGGTGGTTACTGATAATGGACCAAATCTGGCAAAAAAAAAAGTTCTGAACAAATTTTTACTATTTAATTTAATTAATCAATTTTTAAATTACATTTTTGGTAGGGGTAGGCATATATGCCTTAACATTCTTACAAATGAGCGTGATCATGGGCCCCGGGCCCTTAAGGATCCAAAAACCAATGTTGGGACATATGGGAGTCCGGAAACGGTGAAATTTTCTCATAAATCCAAATATGCACCTATATTTAATATTTGGACCCATTTGGGATTCAAAATGGCCCATATAAAAAAATCAGTCTACTCGAACTGAGAGTTTAGATGATTTTAAAATTATGGGTCCGGATCTACGATCCCTAGGGACCCACAAACCGTCCACTTTCAACATTGGACATATTGATATTTAAAAACATTAAAATTTCCTAACGAATCGCAGTATGAAATTAGTAATATTACGGTTTGGCCAAATAAGAGTCATGGGCTGATTATCCATTGAGCTTGGAAAATTAGGTCATTTTTAACATATGTAGACCCACATCCTAAAACCATTTCCTTTAATACTGCTAATGCAATATTTGGTGCTAATTATAAAAGCTTGGCTTGGTCAAACTTAAAAATTTTTAACTTGTTCTGATTAGAGAACTTTGTTGTTACTTTTTAGCATCAACATTACCTAATAAAACGTTGATAAGTTCGGCCTGGCCGAATCTATTATATTCTCCAACGTCAATTCGGCTGTTTTATTGGGCCATTTGTGAAAAACTACAAAATAAATATTTATTCAACATAATTATCTTTGTAGCGAAATTTGCTTTAATTTGATTATCCATAAGTCCATATTGACTATTGATCACCCGTTTAGACCATGTCGGCCCTCTTTTGAGCCATATCAGCCAAAAAGTCCAGGCCTTATGCTCTTTTCTGAGGTATTAAGCAAAGACGATAAATTGTACAAGGTAGGCCAAATGCTTTTTCTTTGCAATAATGTAGAAAAACACACCTTAGTAACGCACAACTTCTCGGTGTATTTTGGAAATCGGTTCGATCTACTAATATTGGGTTGGTTAAACATACTTTCTGTTGCAATCACCCACATTCCATGGTATTGATTGATGGTTCCATGGCTCGACTTACCGTAAGATGGTAGCTACAATAACATTCTTACAGCAAAGAAGTCGGTTATACCAACCGAACTCTGTCTTATTCAGTACTGTTGGTTGCCACAACTGGTGTTTAAGACAACCAACCAATTATGGAGTACCTGCTACTTTAGTACCAATAATTGGTGGTGTCAACAGATAAATTCTTTGTAGTATAAAAAATCACATGTCGGTCTTGGTTAATAAAAAATTTAAAAAGTCGATTAAAGAAATTTTCAAGATGACATGTGAAATGAAATAAAATCGTATGGAGTTTATTTTCGTAAAACATGTTGACATTCTATCTTTAAGATAAGAGTGTCTTTTTCGTCCTTTTTTCGGCGTGTCCTTTTTTTTATTGATATTGTATAAATGTTTTTTTTAAATGGTAATTTTTGGATTTAAATTATCATTTAGGTAATCATTTAAGTAAGAATGTCTTCAAGATAAAACGAGCCTGTTCGTCGTATCAAAAATTTTTTTTAATAAAATGGATAGAGGGAAATTTTATTAAATATAATATATTTCCATCAATTTTTTTAAATAACTTACAAAATATGACCGATATGAAAATTATGATTTTGGTATAGATCGTCTAAAATAGTATAAGAATGTCTTCAAGATAAAAAGAACCTGTTCATCGTATCAAAAAAAATTTAATAAAATCGATAGAGGGACATTTTATTAAATTTATTATATTTCCATCCATTTTTTAAATAACCTACAAAATATGAACGATGTGAAAGTTTACATTTTTGATCACATAAAGAATTCAAGAATTCATTTGAGGTATTTTGTGTCACTTTACCCTTATGAATTTAGGTAAAAAATCCCACTTTGCTTCACTTAAAAAAAATTATCAACATTTTTTGACACTTAAAGCCAAAATTGATTTTTTTTGACCCACTTTACAAATTTCTTTAGATTCGAAAGAAAAAAGTAAGTTTCAAAAAACCTTCTCATAATTTAAATAAAAGAAAAAATATTTTCAAATCTTTCAATAGAAAAAATTATATAGAAAATACTTTATTATTTTAATCAGATAACCGAATACAAAAACCATTACTTGGTTCAGTAAACATGACTTGGTCCAGTAAACATTACTTGCTCTAGTTAACAAATGCTTGTGAAAATGACAACCGAATTCAAAGAAGTGATATAGCCAATAATCTATAAGAACCATCAATACATGTACAAATTTAGTTCCAATAATCAGCATAATTACTAAGAGATACCGATACTTTGTCTCTTCAACCACTGCTGAAACTGCGTATACCGAATCAACATTCGGTTGTAGCGCTGGAATACATAATTAGTACGTGCAACCACCAACTTTCAGTTGGCAACAACTTCCGTTGTGGCAACAAATTTAAGTTTGATGTTCTAGACAACTAGAAAACCACGTATAATTCACTGACAGCCTTTTGTAAAATGGATAGAATGGTTTAAATAGAGGTGAGAATAACTTGTTTTCTCAATAAACCTTTTGTAGCACCTTTCCATACTTATTGGTCAGCCAAGTTTTAAACTGTTAGTTGTAACTCTGTGAACTCACATCAGTAGCTCTACTAAACACATCAACGTCATAATGTTAGAAGGTGCAACTGTTTGCTATCCCAACTATTACAAATAAAGGCCAGCTATCAGACCTTCTTTAAAAGCGCAAGTGGAAATGTGCTGCTGCTCAGGACTTAATACGAAAGACAAGCTTGAATTTCTACAACATTTTTTGAAGATCTAAGAAGGCCTTTTAAATTTCTCCCGCGGGGGAGTGCATAAATTAACCCCTCTTATGTTGCATGTAGATTCCAAATTCCTCAAGTGGTGGTTGGTGTTGGGTGGAAGGCGTGGTGGTTGGTGATGGTGTTAACAATGACGCCGGATGGTCTTGATGGCGTTGCGGCGTTGGGTCGCATTATGATGCTCTTCCCCCTCAAAAAAAAAAAAAAACAAAACAAAGAACACAAAAGAGTAAAACGATTTAAATCCACCGAACAACGACTTGGACATGAATTGCTGTACAATTATTTTGTGTACCACAAAATAATCAATGAATTCTCCCGGCGCAAGTGTGTGCGTGTATGTGTGCTGTGGAAGAAGGGAACAAATGTATTCCACTTGTACACACAAACACTCACACTCTCTCTTCGATGGAAGCCAACAAAATTGTGTTGTCAGTTCTTTTCCTATCGCTTTCATTACGTTCTTGTTTCGTTTTTTTCCACTTTGTTTTTTTGGTATCTACTTTGATGTCCAAGTAAACGCACCCCTTCTCGTACATATGTTCATACATGCCTATGTTATGTTCATACATTTCGGTCAGTACCCAGCAAACAATTTGACGATTGATGGATGATGGATCGTCTGAGCGAATTTTCCGCAAATCGTATTGACGAACTATAGAGAACGGGTCGCTTTACCATCACTTAAACGATGAATTTCCAGGTCTCAAAATTGCTTAGCAAACTGTCCACTCGTGGTTACAGCGATTCTACTCGACTATCATTTACCGATGCATCCCATGATCATTGTTCATGTCCTGCTTTCGTCATTCTTCCTGGAGATTAATTACCCTGAATCGTACTAAGAGTTTCTCTTTTCCTCGACTTTATGTATATTGGGGTGGGTCGATTTAGTAATCGATAATGAGTCATCAATAGCTTATAGCATGAAAAAAAAATTATTATCGAGGCGCCCCAATTTTGACTTTTTCTCAACTTTTATTTGTTTGGTTTAAGGTGACATACAATACATACAAATATTTATTTCCATTGTGCGCGTGAGCATATAAATGTGACTGAGAGAATCATAGAAAATCGAATCAAATTCTTGTCCTTAGATATCGGACTACCCTAATGTATATATTTATTTAGTTCTACACTCTCCACCGAAGGGTGTATGGTAGAGGGTGAAGCGCGGGAATTTCCTATTTTGGGAATGAAATAAAAAATAATATGAAATATGAAAAAATATATTTTATATTGAACAATAAGGAAAATATTTAAATTACATGGTTTTAAATAGTGTATCTGGCAAATGTCGACCTTTGCTTTCCACACGCTGCTGCATACATTTTTTGAAGTTTTTATGAACTCTAACAAGCATGCCGACTGGTATTCTGCCAATTTCAGCCTCAATACTGTTAATTAGGTCTTCCAAGATGTTGGGACGGTTGATATTTACCTTGGACTACAGGTAACCCTTAAGGAAAATATCGCATAAGTCTAATGAGCGTCCGCGTGGGGGAACAGCGAATCGTAAACGAAAAGCACGCTGCTGCAAAGATCGAGTGCGCATTTGAAAAATACGCTTCAACACAAAATGACCTCTCCTCACGTCTCCAATGCATGATAGCAACTGAAAGGCAGCCACTATAAGCCACACTCTCCACTCTCTTTGACCGACTGTACCACCACAGCCTGCAGAGCAAAAACGCAAATTACCGCGCTCCACACTGTATTTTAAATTTATCAGCACGACATATTGATCTGGGACCCTAAATAGTATACATATATTATAAGTACGAGTATTGATCGTCGTAAAATTCATGAACGATTTAGCCAAGTCCTTCCACCCGTCCGTATGTCTGTTGAAAGCACGATAGCAGTCAAACGAATCACTCTAGGCTCCTGAAATTTTGCACGATGATGGGTTATGTTCATAAGCTATTTTGGTTTGTAAATGTAAGAAATCGTGGAAAGCTCCATAGCCGTGAAACCAATCAACCTAGGATCATGAAATTTTGTATGATGATGGCTCATGGTTACAAGCTGTTTGCCATTGTAAATGGGCGAAATCGGTCTAGGAAGAAAAAAGTGTTTCTTTAAGGGACTAAGGGTATCGCGTTATAAAGAACTCATTTTTAAGTATTTGCTTAACAAATCATATTTTTTTTGTGTACAGACAATGGTTACTTTTAGTTTTGAAGCACAAAAATGTACAGATGCTGAACATTTTAGCACATGTGTCGAAACGGACGCTTTATAATCAATATGGATATATGGGTTCTCAAATTAAAGCAAATACTGCTACGAATTCAAATAAAGATTAATTTTTACGTAACTAGGAAAGGACGCATGGAACGGAAGGCCCCAAAAAAGTACCTTCATATATTCTTTTTGGTTGCGAAGGGACGGTGTTTGGCATATGTGGTTAGGCCTGGTCGAACTTAATGGCTTTTTTACTTGTTAAATACTTGAGATCAAAATTTTTACAAGCTGCGGTTGAACAAAAAACACATATACGTTTTAAAGTCATAACTTAAGTTGCATATTAAAATCTATTGAAATTCAGTTTGAAAATATGGGTTTAGAACAGAATGATGATTAATGAATCATCCGACAGATTCTAATTTTACCTATATTTAAAATCTGCCCAATTGGAGAAAATATTCTTTCGCTTTCCACTGATGATGGTCTTCTTTTTAGAAGAGCATTAAATAAATTGGTGACGTTTTACGTAGTTTTCCACATTCTCCATAAATCCTAAAATCCTTTTTTTTTAGTTATTAGACAATTGATTTTTATTCTAAGGAACATTTTGATTTGCGTTTGTTATAGCATTACTATAAATATCCTCAAATGATCTAATATCCTCAAATGAGAATGACAAAAATTATGTATTAGTATTATCATAAAAAGTTTGTCCAGCTCGTTGGCAACGCCATCTAACTCTTTTTACGCGTTGCAAAAGAAAATCTATAGATGGCTCTGAATGTGGAGTCTTTGAAGAGGTGGTAAAGGCGAATTGAATATTCATGGGCAATTGTTTACAAAAAACATGAAAAGTGAGATTTACAACAGTATCCGTTTGATAAGAATCAGGTCTTAAAAAGTTAAGTTTTCCTTTAAACAATTGCTGCGAAGTTTTCTGATGAAGGTCGTCCCGCATTCGTAATCGCGATAAAAGTATTATGCAGCCACGGAAATTAATGTCACTTTGCCGTTTTGTAAAAAACTTGTGTTTTATTAAAATTTAGAGGCAAGAGGTTTCAAGCCTGTTAATTCCTGTTCAACATTATCAAAAAACTTTTATGAAGTCGCACAATTTTATACAGTACACGCTCGATTTAAGCAACACTCGATTATCGCAACTCCCCGATTTGCCCAACCGGCTATTTTTTACATTACGGTCTTTATAAGTGTAACTATTTTTGAAAAAGGTCTCGATAATTGCAACAATCTTTCGAATATGATGAAATATGTTCACGTTTACTGTCGTTTTCACGTCGTCTCATTGTCATAAGCAAACAACCCCTAAATATGTGACGATTGCCAATAAAGTTACACTATTTTAAACAATACTCAATATATCACGCCTCTAAAAATGTAAACGAGTACAAAAAATCAGTTATTTTTGATTCTATCTATTTATGAAATGGAAGAAAGTATGCTATCGTAGAGGTTTCAAAACGATAAAGTACAAAAAAAAATTCAAACTATTTTTCAAAAACTTAATATTTTTTTAATTCTTAAGTGTTTCTTATACCTCTACGTTATTTATGAAATGAATGATTGGATTTTTTATACATATTCTTTCTTTAATAAATGCTATTTAAAAATGGCTTGTGTATACCTGAATGTTATTTCTCAAATTAATTTTTATGCAGTACTTTTTTGCTGTATTCTTTTGTTTGTTAAGTGTTATTTTTAAATGTGATTTATACTGAAAATGCCATTTAGAACGTCTTTATTATGTTTAAAAACTTAGGCTCGATAAGTTCCACAGGCCTGATTTCCTATCGACTGCTTAAATCGAGCGCGTACTGTACATTGTTGTACTACGACTATATACTTTCAACTGAAGAAATTCTATGCAATTCCTGTTTCCATCGTCATTAATTATGTCTAGCGAATCACTTCCGATTCACTTCGTAGATTAATTTTGCAAATGTCATAAATTAATATCTTTATCGAAAAGAAATCGTTAGAAGAATATTGAACGAATCTTCTTGGCGTTTCGTATTGGATTCTGCACCACGATTCTTTCTCGCACACACAGAAAAAAAGTATGGTTGTGGTGACAACATTCGAAGAGGATAATACTTTTGTTGTGTATATGGTTGTGGTACAACAATATTATGATCCTCACAACAATGGTATGATTCAAATAAAACCTTACTATGATCCTCACAACAATAGAATGATTCACACATAACCATACTATGATCCCCACAACCATAGTATGATTCAATCTCAACCATACTATGATCTCCACAACCATGTTATGATCCGCGCAACCATAGTATGTTTCATATACAACCATAGTATGATCCTCACAACCATAGTATGATTCACACGCAACCATGTTATGATCCCTACAACCATAGTATGATCACACACTATTATACTATGATCGCCAATATAATTTATTAGAATTGGGTTAAGTTGTCAACAATAGATTTGAGCTATGATAATTTTTAAAAAATACATTAAATTTAAAATAATAGGAGTGATTTATTTAACAGTAGAACAAATAAGTTTAAAATAACGTTCAGTTAAACAAACCCAAACAGCTTGTTTAAACCATTTTAATTTCCCTATAAAAAGTAATACTAATATTATTGCATTAGATCCGTAACAATAACATTGTTCTAAAAAGCATATTCAAAAAAAAGAAGAATTACAATCATACAGAATGATTGCCGTAACTATATTATTGTAAACATAAAACGCAAATAACAATACTTTTGTCGCACCAAACATATTAATATTGTTGCTATAACCATATTTTCATTTTTGAATTTGGCAATAATAATATTGTTACATTGCAACAATATTAATATTGCGGTAATCATACTATTGTCAAAATTAAATTCAGTAAACAATGCTTTGGTTGCGACGAACATACTTTTATTGCGGAGAACATACTATTATTACCGTGACCATATAGTAACCATGTTTTTTCTCTGCATGCAAATCGCTTGAAGTGGTACAACTACTTTCATTAATTGTTGTACTTATCATCATCTGGGCGCATCGCCTGAGAGTCTTTAGCTCTCAGAAATGTTTGCGGGGTGTGTAAAGCATACATACACACAATGACACACTTCCATACATATAATTTCATAGAACAGCACCAAAACGACCGTCAGCAATAATAACTACCATCCCGCCGCACATTAACGCACGTACGTCCATCCGTACGTTCATATTAAATATATATTAAAAGCAACAACACAAACAAAAAGCGGTCGGTCTCATTTTGGATACCCGTAGAGGGTGGTCTTACAACAGAGCAAATATCAGTCACATCAGTGTCGTTCTTGTGTGCGTGTGTGTCGGACAGGAGCTGTTAAAACACCACCCAGCCACCACCAACAGCCACCCTTTTTTTAACAGCAGCACTTGCCGTATCTGTCAGATAAACGCATACACTGAGAAAGCTTTCGTTCTTTACTCATAATTTTTTGTGGAAATACAACTTTTGTTTGCTCTCTCTTTCTCTTCTCGGTGACACTCTGAATGAAACTTTATGAACTTTTTAGTACATCCGCTGTTAAAATTTTAAAACTTAGCTTGGTTGTTGTCCACAGTAGATTGGCTTGGCTAGAAAGCATTTATCAGAATATCAGCTATTTTCAATAGGTGGCACCTGTAAGCAACGTCTAAGTGCGGCTGCCACACAAACAATAGCGCGCTGTAGAGCGAACACTAACATCTATTAAACCCGACTGGATATTATTGATGCATTTTTGCCATTTCGGTGCTTAAAGCACTGTTTTCGGCGCTTTTCTTTCTTAAGGCAGTACGCGTATTTGGCCTTTGCGCTTAAGTGAACAGCGGATATTTGGTTTTTTTTTGTTTGCCAGCGCTTATTTAAACAGCAAGAGTAGAGTGCCCAAAAACCCGGGGTTTTACACAAACCGCCAATTCGGGTTTTTTTCAATACCGTATTTTAAAAAACCGGCAGTCCAGTTTATACAAAATTTAAAAACCAGCATTAACCGGCATTCCAGTTTTAGCCTTTTGCCTAAGAATGACAATTATCTCCCCAACCACAAACTAAGTAATTGACCCATTTCTAGTCTTTAAGATTGCGAGAATATAACTTGTTGCGAATAGAGGTTTGTTTTTTATTCAAAAACTATTAAAAAAGCTAAAGTCGGGAGCGGCCGACTATATTATACCCTGCACTTTAATATGTTTAGAAAAGCTAAATCATAATAGTTTTTCGATCCAATTTACCCAGACTTTCAAATTTCATATTTGAATTTGTGATACAATTTCTTTGTTCTAGGTAAAATTGTTTGGTGGGGTTGTTCCTTAATCTGAACCGATATTCTCTCTTTAAATATTCATTTTTGAATTTGTGATAAAATTTCTTTGTTCTAGGTAAATTTGGTTGGTGAGGTTGTTCCTTAATCTGAACCGATATTCTCCAATAAAAGCTAAAGCTCAAAATATTAAATCGGATGAGCATATATGTCGGAGCTACTATATCCAAATTTCAACTAATTTTCTTCAATTGCAATAATGCCTTTCCTTGTTCCAAAATCAAACCTGTGCCAAATTGTCTCACGATTAGCTGTAATAAGTGGCTTCTAGAGCTAAAGACATAAAATCGGATTAACATATGTATGGGAGTTATAGCTACATATGTACCGATTTTCTTGAGTTCCAAGAACGCCCTTCCTTGGTCCAAAAAACTAAAGTGTGCTAAATTTCAATATGATTGGATGTAAGATGTGGCTTCCAAAGCTTAAAACATTAAAATCAGACGAACACATATGTGACGCGCAAAATAGCAAGGGACCTAAGGGTAAAAACCAGTTTTGTTCAGGAGAGCCATTTTAAAGATTCAAATACGTGTATCTTTGGTGTACCATCACTTTTATAAAACGCGCATATCTCTGGGAGGGAACACTTTTGGGGCATGGGATCGGTCTCATTTGATGCTCAGATGTTGGCCACATCAAAAAAAAGTGAAAATTGATTTTTTTACCCTTAGGGCTCTTTCTCTATGCGCTGTCACATATGTGTGGGAGCTACGACGATCAATAATTCCGTGACTTTTCCAACTTCCCATGTAGTTACATGAAATGCAACACTGCTGTCAAATTTTGAGAGAGTTCTGTCATTTAGTTTGTGTTTAACAGCTGTTCAAAAAGTACCCCGTGGATTTTGTTAAAAATTGTTAAAAGTAAATTTCGAGTGCTCATTAAACATTATTTTTTGCGAAAAAAAAAGCCGACAATCAAACCAAGAAAAAGTTTGATATATACTGTGGGGACTCAGCACCATCGATTTCATTAGTAAAAAGTAGTTTACTAACTTTCGTTGTGGTCGCCCAATAAAAATGACGCTGAACATTCTGGACTGCCAGTTGAGGTCATTACAACCGAAAATATCAAAAGATCCACGATATGGTGTTGGCCGATCTAAAAATAAAAGTGCGTGAGATTGTTGATGCAATACGCATTTTATATGGCATTGTGGTTTCGATTTTACATGATCAGTTGGGTCTAAGAAAGCTGTCTGCAAGATGTATGCCGCGTTTGCTCTCAATTGACCATAAACGTAATCGTGCGACAACTTCAAAGGATTGTATGGAGTTGTTCAACCGCAATTCGAATGAGTTAGAGGGTTGCTATAAATATTTCTGGCGCCATCTGACATTTCCATTGAAAAGTTTGGCATTTTTTAGCATAAACGTACTCAGAACGTTTTGACGTACGACCATCATTTGTGTTGCTTACAGTGACTTAAAAAAATCATTTTGGCAAAAAAATGGAATTAATTATGAGTTAAAATTAATTCCAATTAAAAATGTGTTGTGAAAAATGATCGCACGAAAATGTTAACGAGATTTTCGTGCGATCATTTTTCACAACTTTCGACGTAGATTATCACGACAAGAGTGCATCGCTGAATTTAAGTCTTTGTATGGCAATGAAGCACCATCCTATAGCACTGTGAAAAACTGGTTTAATGAATTCAATCGTGGCCGACGCTCGCACAAAGACGAAGGTCGTCCAAAAACGGCCGTTGTGCCAGAGAACATTGAGGCCGTGCGTGAATTGATACCGTGAGATAGAGGCAACCTTGGGCATTTTTTCTTCCAGTATACATTTGATATTGCATAAACACCTGGCCGTAAAAAAGGTTTGTTCTCGTTGGATCCAGCACAATTTGACAATCGCTCAAAAAAAGGCTCGCGCCTATTGGTGCAAAGAAATTTTGCAAAAATAAGATAGCGGTGCTATAAAAAACGTTTTTAAGATCGTGACAGGTGACGAATCATGGATCTATGCGTATGAGCCCGATACAAAACAGCAATCGACCGTGTGGATCTTCGAAGATGAGCCAAATCCACCGAAAGTTGTTCGTGGAAGAAGCACTTCAAAGCAGATGGTCGCCTGTTTCTTCGGCAAAACTGGTCATGTGGCGACTGTTCCGCTTGAGCAACGTATGACGGTCAATTCTGAGTGGTACACCACAATTTGTTTGCTGAAGTATTTGGAGAAATTCGAAAAACGAACAACATTGTGCTCCATGACAATGCAAGCTCTCACACGCTTTTTTGACGGCCAAAACGTCGAATTGATGGGTCATCCGCCGTACAGCCCTGACTTGGCACCCAATGACTTCTTTTTATTCCAGCACTTCAAGAAAAAAATGAGTAGTCAACGATTTTCGTCGTAACATTTGTAACATCTCGAAGTAACTCCTTCCCTATAAAGCATATATATTATTGATCTCGGAAAATTTTAAGACAATATAGCCATGTTCGTCTGTCCTTCTACTTAGTAGGGACATAAATACTGTTACACACGTTTTATGCTGTAAAATAAAATGTACTAAATGTTTTTGGACCAAATATTTTTTAATATATTTATTGATGTACTTATATGTTTTATCCAAAAAGAATCTACTTATTCGAAATGTCCGCCTTTTGCCTTTACACACGCCTTAAGTCGCACTGGCCAATCGTCAATAGCTGCACGACCCTCGTCCATTGGAAAATTGGCCACAGTTCGAACCAAAGCAGTCTTAAGAGATCCAATGTTGGGGTATCTTTTGTGACAAACCTTGTCCTCTAAAACCGTCCACAATTTGTAATCCAATGGGTTCAAATCTGGACTGCCTGAGGGCCATTCTTCAAAGGAAATGAACGCTGGCAAATTGTTTCAAAGCCAGGCCTGGGACGTTTTAGCCTTATGGGCCGGCGCAGAATCCTGCTGGAAAGTCCATGGGTGGTTTTGGAACAGGGAAGTGTTAAGAGGCTTCACAACAGCTTCCAAAACGGTTTCTTGGTAAACTTTGGCCAATGATTTGACTCCTTCTTCGCAGAAATGCAGGTCAGTGACCCCATCGTAAGGGACACCCCACCAAACCATGACTGAAGCTGGCTGATGACCCTTTTCCACCCTTGGGATCAGTTTAGATGCTTCCTTAGATGACCGCGCATACACTCTATCATTTTGCTTGTTAAATTTTTCCTGAACGGTAAAAAATTTTTCATCGGTGAAAAAAATTTGTCTGTGCAAGTTATCAGCGTGCTTCACCAAAAGACGTTTGCATTTTTCAATACTATTTTTTGTTTTAAAGCTGCAGTCAGTAAATGTTCGGTACGTCGTTTGAAAGCCCCAAGTCCTAAGTCTTTTTAATGATACGACTCATGGACTTTTGCGTGATATTCATCTAACGGGCCATGATTTTCTGTTTTCAGAGCGGATTTCTGTGAATTCTTGATTTAAAGGCTTTGATGACATGCGGTGTTCGAACAGAGCGTTGGCGGCCCGACCGGTGGCGGTATTTTACATCTCCAGTCTCCTCAAACAGTTTTATGCATCGGTAGACGAACATGCGGCATTTATATATCGCTTTTTTCATTTCACACTGGAAAAGCGCTATTATAGCGATACGGTTCTCATTATCTGACCACTCCATGATGAAAGTTGAAACAATTCTCGTTAAAATCCCGTTACAGACTAACGCTATTGAGATAAGCTTTCAAAACCCATATGTGACAGCGCATAGAGAAAGGGACCTAAGGTAAAAAAAAATAAATTTTCACTTTTTTTTTGATGTGGACAACATCTGAGCATCGAATGAGACCGATACCATGCCCCAAAAGTGTTCCCTCCCAGAAATGTGCGCGTTTTATGAAAGTAATGGTAC
Source organism: Hydrotaea diabolus (assembly GCA_963513945.1). Lineage (NCBI taxonomy): Eukaryota > Metazoa > Arthropoda > Insecta > Diptera > Muscidae > Hydrotaea > Hydrotaea diabolus. Next base: position 162,124,448 of record OY740716.1, read on the forward strand.
ACCAAATATAATCGTATTTAAATCTTTAAAATGGCTCTCCTGAACAAAACTGGTTTTTACCCTTAGGTCCGTTTCTATTTTGCGCGTCATATTATGACATTAACGGGTGTGTTCAATGTTGTAACAGTATTTATGTTCCTACTAAGTATAGTTTACCAGAAGAATCAAATTTAGATGTGTTTTACGTTTGACCACTTTTTGTAGACACCTATTTTTAGAATAGAAACCTAGATTACAGTGTTTAGCACCATAAAAAACTCCGGAAATTTTCGGCCCTTACAAGTCAGTTAAAATCTCATCAGCCGAAATCCGTCAATAAAATCTTAAATAATGTTAGAGTAACCCAGCCTATCTTGTATAAACGTGTGCGTTTTAAGAGCGATTTACAACGTGAAACTGAAAATTTCAAAAAGTAAATAGATTTTTTTAACTTTTTATACCAAATGTTTCACAAAATTAGTGTTGCATAAGGAAATAGTCCCAGATTCAATTAAGTCTACTTTAAATACCAACATTTCTGCTAGATTGCATCCAATTATCGGACCAATGCAGAAATATAATAATTTTTTAAAACAAATATTTTCTGCGGAAACTAATCTGTCTATATTCAATTCACCCAAGTGGGTCGCAAAGGCTGTGAAATGTTCGAAAAAGAATCTTAAAATTATTTAAAAAGTAGAGAAAAAGAATGCAGAGTGAAAAAAATGCAATCATGTTGTGTCACTGCCAGAAGTTATCGCCGAAAATTCTGAATTGGTGGTTAATCAAACTCTAATTCCAGCAAGTTACATTATCTTATATAAAATTAACTTAATTTAATGTTCATCCACTACAGAATTTTAAAGAAAATCGGTTTTATGAGAGTTGAGCCCAGTGAAAATTTCCTGGGAAATGTAAATAAGTCCCGTCCCGTGATTTTCTAGGAAAACTTCTAGATTGTTGGTATAAATATTTAAAGAGAGAACATTTTTTTTACATTGAACTTTTGTTTCCAAAAAGTAAGTCGTCTCGGATTTATCCGAACCGTACTGTCAGATAAAACCTTAGTTACGCGCGAGACTTTACCTAAAAGATTTCCCTTTTATAATTATTATCTAAACGTAAGTTCGTTCATCCTTCTATGCATTTTACAGACATTAAAGATAATTTGAACCACTATAATCTAAGCGATTATTTGATATAGCTCATGTAATGCAAATCTTTGTAAAGCATACAATTTTTATTCTCTTTCATGAAGTTGTGATATTAAAAACTAATTTAATTTAACTTTTCCATTTCTACTTTCAGGTATGTACGCAAAATCATAATTTTTGGTCTGGAAAGCTGGTAAGAAATGGCATCAGAATTTAATATAACTAACAAAGAACTTAAGCGTGTCCCCCAAAGATCTCATTATAAAGTAGACCAACCAAATCCGTAAACACTGGAACATGAAATTTGAAAACCCAATAAAATGGCTCCGAACGGAAAACGGATTTTATGGACAATTTCTAAACTGGGCTTTATTTTGAATATGTCAACGGTATTTAAAAGGTTTCAAGCATTGCTAAACAAGTTTTACATTTGAACCATGTCATATTATGCTGTGGACAGAGAAATCCTCGCAAATTATTAACCCCATACGCAATTAAAGCAATGGGCGAAAATTCCGTTAAATTTCAAACTAATTTTATGAGATAACTGCAGAATTTATGTAAATGGTATATACAGTGTGATTCATTCAGGACGGGGAAATTTTCACCATATTCGAATGAAGTTTCCTCTCGGGGACAAATTTCACCAGCGTAATTCGCTTCGAATATGATTCGTTTTCTATTTAAATTCATATACAGGGGAATTCATTCACGACTGGACAAATTTCTCCAAATTGCTAACTGCAATTTGCGCCGATAAGTTTCGATTGAAAACGCTTTGATTTGTCTGCATTGACGATGCTACAGCCGCGAAGGTGTCCGATTATAAGTAGTAAAGAATAAGTAAATGTAAATCATAATTGGTTGGTTGCCATAACCGCCAGTTGTTGCAACCAAAAGTTAAACTGAATTCAGTTTCTATAACTATGTTTTTGGCTATGGATATCGTAATATGGTTGTAGTAACCATCATATGATATCTGGAGCCATGTTACCATCAATACTATTGAATGTGGGTTATTGCAACAGAAATTCAGTTTATCCAATCGATTTTTTGAAGTTCGGACCGATTTCCGACTGATTTTTTCTCTGAGTGCATATTATTATCGTCAGCATCGAAAAATTAAGACAGCTCACTTCATCTAAAGGTAAATAGTTGGAGTCTTATAACTTACCGGGTACGATACATGATTTACTGTTTTTAACGGGTTGATGTCGAAAATGGACTTAATCGGATATAAAGAGAGAAAAATGCTATTTGCTTTCTTGATTAAGTTCCACAACACCCCATTAAGGTAGAAGGGTGACTTTCTCTTAAATCAATGAGCTGTGCACGAATTAATTCTTTTTTTTTGCCAACCGAATGATTGCGATTACATGCACCTCGAGTATTCCATTAGTACTACCGAATGTTAGTTGGTGTTCTGTAATTTTCAGTTATTGTCAGTTATTATCAGTGTAACATACCAAGTAGCCGAGCCTTCAGATGATAATTGTTGAATACAAAAATCCAACGAAAAGAAAATAATTTTAGTCAGAGGCAGAAAACTCAATTGATATACTCGTAAGAAGGGTCATGACGCGGAAAAGTGGAAAAGATGATAGATGATTTTTATTGGAGAAAATTGTGGTTAATCGATTGGCTTAAAGTCAAATACAATTGAAGTACAACCATCAGTTCTGGCAACTAAATACCCTTTTCGCGTTTCATTGGTATGTCTGATCAATACGTTGTGAGTACAGTACGATGATCACATTCATCATCTTAGGGTATTTCAAACCAAATATCCATTACGAATTTAAACATGTGGTGATTGCAACCGAAGTTCTTCTTTTGCAAGCGAATCTTTGTAGCTCCAACCGATTTCCAACTCATTTTTTCTCTGTGCGTGGCTCAGAGTTAACTCTCTTACTCGTAAAGTCGCCGCTAAAATATTGTCAGATGTTCTTACCAGGGATGGTATTTACAAAAGATTAAATTTTACCAAAATGACCACATATTTGTACCAAAACTAATGTGATTGTACCAAAATTAGTCTTTTCGTTCGGTAGACTAAGTACCGACGAAAATTTCACTACAATATAAATCACAAGGGACCGATATTCATTGCTTATTCTTTCTTAGTTAGTCCCAGAAGGTATTGGTATACACTGTGTTTTAATGTTAAGCTCGGACAGACTACTTGCAACTACTATAAGAAACACTGTCATCTGGATGGGTCAGTACCAATATCTTAACATACTTCATTGTAACCTGGTACATATTTGATAATTAGCTCTTTTAGAACACTAAAGGGAAACATTTAAGATATCTACTTTAAACCTTGAATCGATCTATCGAAATTTGCGAATATAGGCTCAAATTGAACTAATCTTATCAAACGATTTTTTTGAGAAATTTTGAGCTGCTACTTCAACTTGGGCAGCCGATAACTGAGATTTTGCTATTTCGATAATTCCAAGAAGCTTCAGCATCCTCCCGTGCAACCACTGGATAAACTTCATAGACAGAGTTTAAAACTTCTACGGCTTAATCTTACATTTAAAATAGGTAGATTGATACCTGCCGCAACGTTTTGCCACTGTTTTTTCTCATTTCCTCGGTGTTAAATTAGCACGATTATCACACAAGTAAATTTGGGTTTAGACCAGAAAATCGAGTGCATCATCCTTTTGTATAGATACCTTTTTATAAAGAGGCCAACAATTTCTTGCAGTTTTTGTCCAATTTTACTGATACATATACCTTTTAGGAAACAGATACCAAAAGATGTTCCATCAGAGTTATACATAGGACAATTTTTTAGTTTTTTCCGTTGTCTTAAGACAATTGAACCATTTTGAACTGAATTAAACCCGTTTTCTGTGTTGCGTAGTAACAGCATCCGCAGGACACCTTAACGCATCCGTCCTTGAGAGATAATTTAAGGAGAATGGCGAAATTGTATCCTTTCTCTATCTAGGAATGAGTCCAAAATGCCCATTGGGAATTTGGTGTGGGCTAAGATTTTGTGCCTTTAAAACCATCATTACGTACAAAAAATCGATTTTATTATTAAAGTTGTAAGCTTCTACATGGTACTTATATGATCCCTTACCAGTTGGCTTAGAAGTTATAAAACGAGTGAAAAAAATGGTCGATAAATGTCCGCAAATTGTTAAACAAACTTTAATAACTTGATATATTTATAAAGTAAAAACAAAATTATATTGCTATTATTTTAACTTACTGAAAGTTTATCTTTGGTTGGAATAGTGCTCCTGATTTTGACTCCCGCTGCGACTCCGGCCATATTTCCGACTCCACAGCACTGTCAGAAATACATGGATCGTAGAATTTAATTTTGATTCGTTTCGATACTAGACTAGCTGATAGATTGACATCAATAAATTTTAGTTCTATACAAATTTTGATAAAACTAATATTCTGATGAATAGCAGTGGATAGTACGAAAACAGCATTGCGAGTACCACGGTACCAAGGGGTCTTCAACTGTACCACAAATGGTACAAATGTACCATGTTTTTCATCAGTGGTTCTTACCCGGCGTTGAACCTGGGCTAACTGGCATGATAGTCGTGTACACTTCTATCACACCACAGCGATCCACAAGGAGTTAGGAGTTATCAGTGAATACTGTTTTTAGGCACACAGAAAAAAAAATTGTTGGAAATCGGTTCGGACTACAAATATACGTTTAAATAAAACGACTTTCTGTTGCAATAACTAACATTCCAACCAACACTGATGGTAAAATTATTTATGATATCAAATGATGTTTGGTACAAACACATCACAGTATTCCTAGCCAATAACACAGTTATACCAACCGAATTCAGTTTAACTCTTGGTTGTGACAGCTGGCGGTTATGGCAACCAACCAATTGTGATGTACATGTTACTTTGCTACCAATAATTGGTGGCGACAAGAGATTAGTTCTTTGTAGTGACCAAACCCGGTTTATTTGGCTGTTGTTACATAATATTAGTTATTCCAACCCATTGTTGCAAGTTACGGCCTTCCTTAGCTTGAGAATAAATATTGTTATACAACTTAATTAATTCTTTTTAAGATTCGTTCATCATTGCAATGTTTATCCATCCAAACATCTTTCTAAGAACGTATTTATTTACTGATCACCATGACGGTTAAAAATAACATTTTGTCAAAAAGTGCCTTTAACCAACTATCTAAAACAACAACCAATACATGCACAAATTCAGTTCCAATAATCATTTTAATCTGTTAGGATTACCGATACTTGTTTTCCTAACCGAAAGTGTCAGTTCCCCCTACTGAAAATTGCTGTGTATCCAATCAAAATTCGGTGGTAACGTTGGAATACATGAATAGTACGTGCAACCAACATTCGGTTGGCACAACAAATCTGTTCTCTAAACAACAACCAATACATGTACAAATTCAGTTTCAATAATCATCTTAATCTGTTAGGATTACCGATACTTGTATTCTTAGCCGAAACAGTCAGTTCCCTTTACTGAAAACTGCTGTGTATCCAATCAACATTCGGTTGTAACGATGGAATACATGGAAAGTACGTGCAAACACCGACATTCGATTGGCGCAACAAATCTGTGCTCTAAACAAAAACCAATACATGTGAAAATTCAGTTCCAATAATAATCTTAATCTATTAGGATTACCGATACTTATTTTCTTAACCGAAAGTGTCAGTTCCCTCTACTGAAAATTGCTGCGTACGTAATCATCATTCGGTTATAACGATGGAATGCATGGATAGTACGTGCGACCATATTCGGTTGGCGCAACAAATCTTTTCTCTGTGTGTATACAGTCATTTGCAGTAGTTTTAATTCTGATTTTGATTCTGCTTATAGAAAATTACTTAATTATGAATGAATTAGTCTTATCTGTCATAGGGAAAACTGCGGCATAAACGAATCTGTAATAAGATAGTTTAGACAATTCAATGATTTATGTAAAGTTATAAACTGACATTAAATACATTTAAGGAATTGTATTATCCTTAGAAGGTAGAAGTAAATAATTAACTTAGTAAGAAAAATAATGAGAGTTCATTATCTGGTAATGGAAATAAATTGTACTTACCGATTTTTGGCTAAACGATTTGTCTATATTGCCTAAAAATAGAAAACAGAAAATCAATCAAAATCCAGCCGAATATATGCGATTTAACCTAAAATCAAGGTGGAATTATTAAAATGTAAGGATCCCTGCAAGAGCCACTTAGGGACGCGGGCGTTAAAGCATAATTTGTAGCAAACTATCAAACTCAATACTGTGTACGACGGTGTGAAATGGCAATTGCCTCTTGCTAATCATAATCATATATAAAAATCATGTGTAATGTACGTATATGTGCACATAAATCCGAACCAATTGAATTATATTTATTACATGATGAATGAGTACACAAATATAGGGTGTTATTTTATAATTCTACGCCGCGTTGGGACATAACCTTGCACAGATATAGTCAATGGTTAGCGACAACGAAGAGGACTACTTGCCATGGCAAAAATTGACAACAGCAAAAAAAAACAGAAAGAGGGCACTGGCACTATCTGTGCCACACAAAGCAATCGCGGAGGCATAACCTATCCCAGCAGTGGGTGGGAGACCTCCTACAACGGCAATAACATTGACAAACAACTAGATATCCTTAAACTTAGATAGACCATAAAAATAAACCCACACTGCCAAGAGGCCAAAGTCAAAGGGAACGTAAAGATTTTCCAAGAATGGTGCAAATGCGTTGGTGAACGCACGTACGTAGCGGCGGCCTACCTTCATGTCGTATCACAAGGATGATTGGATAGAAGGATGATTTGGTTATATTTGGTCACGACGCTTGCATGTTGTCTGCCATTTAGTGTTGCCAATTAGCAACAGAACAGAATGTAAATATCGAAAAGATTCCAAACACACAACGGAGGCAATGACTTGCAGGAGACTCCGGGACACAATCGCACAAGGCCAAACTATGCAAAGAAACCCATAAAAACGGATACCAGAGGACGGGTCGTAGAATTAGAAAAGAAATCAGCGACGCGTATCGAAGACAAATAAAATGAATGTCTTAAATGAGGCATGATATCTGAGAATAGAAATGATCTGATTTATGACAGCAACAAACAAAAATGTTACACACAATTCGGTTTATGTTGCCATCGGGGGAAGTATAGCGAAGCATTGCAGCTGATATTTGCACTTTATTTTTCGAAAGGAAACTAACAGGTGAAAACTTTAGGAATCTTATGTTACTTTAACGGCGACAGATCTTTCCAAATCGAAATCTTGACAGAAAGTCGGTATCATATCTCCATGGAACGAAATCAAACACTAGAATGTTGTGTAGTCCAAACAGAGCATTTATTCATAAGAAACGCAAGTTTGTACAAAAAGTTCGTGAGACTTATGCTCTTTTTTCACTAGGCACTTTTGAAGTGTTTTCAAAAGTTTGGCCAAAACAAGTCAAAATGAGACGTTTTCCCATACAAATTCAAGTGATGAAAACGTCTTACTATGACTTGTTTTTGTACGAAAGAGGAACGAAAACGTTTCGCACAGGCGATGCCACCTTAAATAAAGTGTGTCAACTCCAAAATAATCGTTTTTTTATCGTTGGTTTGTCATCTCAAGGCAGACATTTTTAATCAATCGTCAAACAGATTTGGTGAAATAGATATTTTATGAACTAAAAGTGAAAATGAGCGTTCTAAAAGAAAAAAAAAACTTAATTTAATTTATCCATTTGTTTAATATTTATTTTAATAGTCACGACGTTGTTCTTTGTTTGTAATCAACAATGAACTGTCAAACGAAAACCAAAACGAGAATGAAAACGACCACAAATTGTGTGAAAATTGGTTGAGACGTTTTGAAAAGTTTCGAGCGAAAACGAGAATAAATGGCCTAATGAAAATGCAGTATTACATAATACGAGGTCGACAACATTGCTTTTAAATAGGAACCGTAACAGTTTTCAGTCTATACGGGGGCTGCTAAATATATTTCAGGCCTAGTAATGAAATGCGACTATTTTGTCATCAAAAATGGTTTTATTGTTTTTCAAAGTATTTTCCAGCATGATTTTTGATTTTTGCATGCGCTCAACTGAGACACCTCCAAAATATGGTTTTTGAAGGCTTCATCAGCATCTTTTGGCGACGAAAAGTGTTGACCGCTCATTTCTTTCTTGATGTGCGGGAATAAAATTAAGTCATTGGGTCAGGGCTGTACGGCGGATGACCTATCAATAAGACGTTTTGGCCGGTCTAAAAGGTGTGAGAGCTCGCATTGTCTTGGTGCACAATGATTCGTCTTCTCTTGTTCGTTTTTCGAATTCCTCCGAAGACTTCAGGTAAACAAATTGTGGTGTACCAATCATAATTGACCTTCCTACGTTGCTAAAGCGGAACAGTCGCCACATGACCAGTTTTGCCGAAGAAACAGGCGACCATTTGCTTTGAAGTGCTTCTTTCACGAGCAACTTTCGTTGGATTTGGCTCGTCTTCGAAGACCCTTACGGTCGATTGCTGTTTTGTTTCGGGCTCATACGTATAGATCTATGATTCGTCACCTGTAACGATCTTATAAACGTCTTTTAAAGCACAGCGATCGTATTTTTTCAAAATTGCTTTGCACCAATCGACATGAGCCTTTTTTTGAGCGATTGTCAAATTGTGCGGGATCCAACGAGAACAAACCTTTTTAACGGCCAGGTGTTCATGCCATATCGAATATATGCTGGTGGAAGAAATGCCCAAGGATGCCTCTAACTTACGATATGTCACATGACGATTTTGCATTATCAGTTCACGCACGGCATCAATGTTCTCTGGCACAACGGCCGTTTTTGGACGACCTTCTCGACCTTCGTCTTTGAGCGAGCGTCGGCCACGATTGAATTCATTAATCCAGTTTTTCACAGTGCTGTAGGATGGTGCTTCATCGCTATACAAAGATTTAAGTTCATCGATGCACTCTTGTCGTGATCCAATCCACGTCGAAAGTTGTAAAAAATGATCGCAAGGAAATGTGCATGAGTTAATTCCATTTTTTAGCCAAATTGATTTTTTCAAGTCACTGTAACCAAAACACAAATGATGGTCGTACGTCAAAACGTTCTGAGTACGTTTATGCTAAAAAATGTCAAACTTTCCAGTGGAAATGTCAGATGGCGCCAGACAGCCCTTAGTGCTGCCTAGACCAGAAATAAATATAGCAACTCTCGTACAAAGTGATGATAAAAACATGCACTATAACAATCTATTACTAATCATCTATTCACTCCTGCTAAAAAAACCCATTCCCATCCAAACACCAACCAAATATGCACTCAGAAAAACAATTAGTTGCGAATCGCTTGGAACTGCAATGATTCGGTTGCAACAACCATATGTTTATAAATCGTAACTTTTAGTGATGCCGACTTCTTGAATTGTGTAAGCAAACATTTGTTTGCCTCTGACTAAAATAAAGACTTTCTTCGGCGGAAAAGTGTGGCATGTGGATTTTTAAATCCAAGAAGTTAGGCGCAAACATTAAGGATATCAATTTTTTAGTTATTGAAACTGAATTTGTTCATGGACGAGGGCGACCGCAAAAGTAACTGGCCTAACATAAAAAAAAACCGTTTTTTTGGAATTATTTTTCAACATAATCTCCTTCCAACTCAATACACTTCATCAAATGTTTATCAAGTTTTTTAATTCCATCCGAAAAATAAGATTTTTCAAGAACTTTAAAATATGCCTCAGTTTCAGCAATAACCTCGCTACTGGGCGAAAATTTTTGGCCACCGAGAATTTTTTTTTAAATTTGGAAAAAAGAAATAATCAGAAGGAGCTAAATCTGGACTATATGGTGGATGCGGAGCAACTTCAAATCGTAATTCGGACAGTTTTTGTTGAGTTAAAAATGCAGTGTGTGAAGGAGCATTATCTTGATGAAAAAGAACTTTTTTTTTCTAAATGAGGTCGTTTTTTCTTGATTTCTTCACTCAACCGATCCAATAATGCACAATAATATTCACTATTTATAGTTTTTCCTTTCTCAAGACAATCAATAAATATTATACCCCTTGCATCCCATAATACTGTGGCCATTACTTTTCCTGCTGACTTAACAGTTTTCGCCTTCTTGGGACCACTTTTACCACTATCCACTGTTTTGACTGTTCTTTGCATTCTGGGATGTAGTGATGGATCCATGTTTCATCAACAGTTATGAATCGGCGCAAGAACTCTATTGGATTACGCTGATAAATCGCTAAAAGCTCCTCGGAATTAGTCCAACAGACGATTTTTTGGGGCAAAGTCAACAAACGCGGCACCCATCTTGCGGATAGCTTTTTCATGTGGAGTTCATCATGTAAAATACTCCAAACTTGTTTTTCGTGTATTTTAACAATATCAGCAAGTTCTCTGAGCTTTATTCGTCTATCTTTAGTCACTTCATTAAATATTTTTCTAATGTTTTCAATAGTAGTAGCAGTTTTCGGTATTCCAGAGCGCTGTTCATCTTCCGTACTTGAACGACCCATTTTAAATTGTCGAACCCAGGATTTCACGGTGGAGTATGATGGTGCATTATCACCATGAATAGAATCCAATTCATCTTTGATTAATTGTGGCGTATAACCTTTCATATAAAAGTGTTTAATTACCGCACGAAACTCTTTATTTTCCATTTTTCAAAAATTATAAAACTTGTTTACTTCAATCACCTGTAACAAAGAAAATAATCATTAAATATTTCGGAAATTTTGACAGATGGCTTATAAAAGATTGCTTTTAAAAAACAAAAAAAAAGTTGCTATTAAAACAGAAAATGTGCCAGGCCAGTTAGTTTTGCGGTCGCCCTCGTAAACAGAGTTTTGGCACTACAAAGAACTAATCTGTTGTCACAACCAACTTTTGGTACCAACATCACAACTGCTTGGTTGCCATAACCGCCCGTTGCCGCATCCAATAGAAAGTAGATTTATCCAAGCGATTTTTTGCAGTTCGGACCAACTCCCTTACTTTTTTTTCTGTGTGCAGGTTTAAATCAAAACCGGTTTAAAATTTTCGATCATGTGAACACCTGAAGGCCAATAACATGCAAATCGCGAATGCACACTAGAAAAAGACTGTGTAGAATTGTTTATTCTACCTCAGGAGGTTTAAACCAAACGTGGTTTGGATTCTCTAATACGTGATCCTTAAACTAGACAACACAAAAAACCTACAAAACCTAAATTACGGAAATCACGAGGCTTAAAATTCTCAATTACCTTACCCTCGAACAAAATCGACTCAGCAATTTAATAGTCATCCCCTCTACTAATCTTAAGTTATCCGTTTGACATAACAAGAGTCATTCAGTCTGCAAACAAAATAGCGCGAACACTCAGTAAGTGACTGTGAAGGTCCTCTGACAATCCGCTTTGCCGAGAAACACTTATAAACACTTCATCCTTTAGTAGATAGCACAAAAATTGGTTGTTATATCAAACGCTTACTATTAGCATGCCTTCCCTAGCGCATTGCCAAAGTGAATGAAACAAAATAAAAACAAAAAAATCAGGACTCTACTACAATTTAACCTATATTTTGCGCAACATTATAAATCAAAAAAAAAAAAACAAACATAAAAACAGAATTTAACTAAATACTCATACTGTCATAGTAATGCCTTACATTTTCATCAGAAAAGAAAAACGCTTAAAACGTGATAAACCTTTTGCGAGGAAACTTAACTTAGACACACACACATATACGCACATACACAAGGAAAATTCACAACATACAAACAAACACAATACAATCCTATTTTATAGCGATTTTTTTCTACATTTATTTTTTTATTTCGTTTTATTTACATTGAACTGCGCAAGGACACTGGTGGGGTTTCTTCTTCTTTCTTTGACTCTATGGCGATGGTGTGCGACGATACGTTTTTGTTTTTCAGTGTTTACGCTGTAGACAGCCGTTAACGTGGCTAGAGGGAATTCATTCAATACCACCGGCAACGTCATCATCATCGTTATCGTTCTCATCATCATCATCATCATGATCATCACCATTGGCTACCCTTAACTTCGAAGCGTTTCGGCTCAGTTTAGTTCCGTCTAGTTTGTGGAAACCAAAAAAAAAAACTATACAAAAGAAACTGTAACCAAACCGTAAAGAAACCAATTTTTCCCTTCCAAAAAAAAAAATAAAACGAAAGAAATCAAACCAAAAAAACAGAGAGAGAAAAAAACAAAACAAAAGAATTTCTAAGAAATTCTTAGACACCCCACAGCATAAGTACAGCGTCAAGCAGTTGCGTTCAGTTGAGTTTTGACACTCAAATCAGGCAGTTGTAATTTTTTGTGGGTTTTCCTCAAATCCGCGTTTAAGTATCGACATTTCAATTAAAGAAGTTATTTTTTCCGTCAAGAATACTCAGTGCTATCCCCTGGAGCCAAAGTTGCATTAAAAAAGGTGTTAGTTAGTTGGCCAACTCATTTATATTTTTTTCTCCTAATTCATGCCGCCCTTAAAGTGCAATATCCTCTTTGGTTATTGCCCTCTGCGGGCTAAAGCAATAAAAAAAAAACTAAGCAAAAAAACTGAAAAACCGCAGAAAATCGATAAATTACAAAACGGCCGCTGTTGAAAAGCCAAAGAAAGAGCCTTTGCGTGATTTGTGTGACATATCGTGTGAAATGACCAGTTGCACGCTAAATTTAACCGGTCACAAATGAATTTCAATTTAAATTTAGCGCTCCCAGTTTATTTTTCCATTTTAATTTGTCCTGTATAAGTAGTACAGGTCGGTTTTTGGATTTTATATTGTATATGTGACACACTTAAGGTGATTTTGATTAATTGTGCAATTGTTATGGTATTTAAGGAACAGATTGTACTCTACACTTAAGTCAGATTTGGAATCCTCAACATACATCCATGTAATATGAAGATTGGAGATATATAAAAGGGTGGTCCAACTAATATCAATTGTAAATAAAACAAAAGTAAACAAAATCTTAATATTTCTTATTATGATATAAGGATCACTGGCATTTATGTGTGAAACAAAATATCGGCCAAATGCTCGCCACGGCTTTGGAGGCATACCTTTATCCGATGGTCAATAATTTTAATGACTCTGACCCATAATGGATAATGTTTAATGTTGTTAATGTGTGCCGAATTATTTCATCCATTATCCCTTGTATAGTTATTGGCTTTTTGACGTACACAATTCATTTAAATATCCCCAAATAAAGAAGTCCAAACGTGTCAAATCATATGATCGTGGCAGCCAATTAACATCGCCACGACGTGATTTAACAAGGTCATTTGAATTTTTCGAGCAAAAGAGCCACTTTTGCGTTGGCCGTGTGGCAAGTGACATCATATTTTAGAATTACATATCGTTCAGGTCCATATCCTCAATTTCATTCTCTTATCATTTCGCGATTACGAACACAATTTACGACAACTGCTTGGCTGACCTCATTTTCTAAGAATTACGTCCCGATGACGCCCCCAGCCCATCAACCGTCGGCTTGCAACAATCATATTCCCAAATGCGGCTATTCTGCTTGTTAGCTTATCTAATGGGGACACCTTTGGTCGATTATGCTGACCAAAAAAATCACAAAATGCATTTTGATTTAAATGCCCATTTCGTTAAAAGTCTTCAACAGTCATAACACGCTGCTCAATTGTTTATCTCTCCAGGATTAAATTTGCCAAACACTAAAACAAAGAAATGTCAAATTAAAGAAAGCAAAAAAGTGGACGCTGAGGTGTGACTTATAATTAACATCGTGCATTATGGTTGGACCAGCCATTATTTCATTAAATTTGATTTTCAAGTGCAGCTGATGCAAAAAACAAAAGCAAGTGACACAACACTGAAAATGCCACCCAAAATGTTGCACAAAACTCTAAATTTTCGGAATTGAACTTTGTGCAAGAATGTGGCTGGCAACGGTCACCTTTACACTTACATAGTTCCCCCACATCCCATTAAGGAAAAAATGGGAAAACTTCTCTTGAATGAATGAGCTGTACTCCATTTAATTCGTATACTCATTGAATGGGACCTTCTGTTTAAATGCCTGCTCAGAACACCTAACGAATTTTATAAAGTCTTCTTATTGGCTTAAAGATTTAACTCTAACTCGTAAAATCGCTGGCATTAACGAGGTGGAAGGAAACCCGCCACGGAAAAATTTGTATATGTAAAGCGGTTTTTGGAAAAGTCATTCCTTTAACAAAGTGTTATGAAATTGGAATGTCCAAAACCGACTATTGGTGACCAGTCCCATGTTGTATGGAACAAAAACTGGGAGTAGCCTTTTGGTTACGAGGTCTGACCGGAGACTTAAATCTGGTACCACGGGTAGTCAGGAGCCCCCAGAACTTGTTCTGGCCTGACTATATGGAGCGGCCCCTCGGGGAGTATCGTGGTGGCTGTGGTTTATACCCAAATCGCGGGGAGAACTTCGGTTTCATGTGGAGTTGTATTGCGACCGGGTGCTGTGACCCATAGCACAGTAGAGGTTTAGATAGTCCTCGACCCCTAACCAAGAGGGAAGCCATGACCCATAACTGTTATGCTTCGAGTTGGTACCGGCGGAATCAATCCAATGGGGCGTTGGCCGTCGCATCGTTGCGGCCCCAGTGTGATGGCACACCATGGTTCAGGCCATTTCGGCGATAATCACGTTAAATCCGACATCATCTTCTGTCCAAAACCGACATTTGGTTATTCAAAGAAAACTTAAACCCGACATGTTTACCCGGTTTTTTGATGTCAGGTTTTGATTTTTTTAGTTTTGTATACTACTAAGTATATAAATGAAAAGAAAATTCATAATTTCATATACGAAATACGTATCTAGTTGCTTAAAAAGCAACAAACTACTCAAAATCACCAGTTGATGCGATTTAATGATATATGTCTGTTCGTCCCTTCGTCTGCCTGCTGCCTATCTAAGGCTTGATATCCAACTTCAAGTCGCAATTGTTGCCCGATCTTCATGGAATTTAGTAGAAGTAAGTTTTTTGACCCATATTAATTCCGATTTCCATCAAATTTAATAAAGTATATGACGATAAACAATATAGCATCTTGGACCGATTTGTTAAATTAGCTGAGGCCCAAAAAAGGCTTCTATACTTATACATAGAAGTGTGGCTTTAAAATAACTTTAAAATATTCTCACGAAAAAAAAATATTATTATATTTGGAGATCGTCTAGTGGGTAACGGACCCTAAACCCATGGACATACCAAATGAGTACCAAAAACAATAAAATTGTTTGACAATTTCAATAAGACCTTATTTTTTAAATCTGTGTAAATTTAGAGCCCGCTACAAGGTTCAAAATCCTGTTTCCTATTAGTTCTTCTGCAAAACCAGAAGTGATGATATACTCTTAAGCTATTTTACTAGATTATTTAAAAAAACCAGCCCTTTAATCACAGCAAGTGATTTTGTTGCATTGTAGACTCTAGAAGTATAGACAACTACGTCACTTTTGATTTGGGAAACACTTTCCCTTCCTTGGCAAAAGGCAAAAAAACCTCGAAAGTCGGCTTCTTTAAAACACGGTTTTACAAAAAAAACCAAAATGCCGTTTTTTTTTGAAAATGTCGTTTTTTGGGACACTCTTAATAAGTGAACATCTATCCCTAAATCAGTGCTGTGCAAATGGAAAAATGTAGTTGTGTTAGTGAGAAAATGAGAACTGCACTGTGAGAAATGTAGAATGGGTTAATTGCAGTATTAGTATATATATGAATTTATTTTTTGTTTTGTGTAAAAAGTGAAGTATTGTCGGTAAAAATGAAAAAGTACTACAATGTTTTGAAGAAATAAAAATGAAACAAAAATAAAACTGTTGAAAGAAAAAAAGTAATTCATTAGGGTGGTTTTTTCTTTCTATATAATATTTTTTATAAAATTTTAATGTGACAATTTTAATGTTTTGAGTAAAAAGTGAAGAACTATTGGAAAAAATTAAAGGTGTAGATTTTTATAAAATTCAATGATTTCGTTGTATATATTTACATATTTATATATCTATGGTTTGATGAATTTATTATATAAAAGTGTTCCTTTTTTTAAAGATTTTTAGAATTCATGTGCTATAAAGTTTTCAATATTGATGCTTGCGTGACAATTGCGTATGAGTAAAATATTTTTTAAATTTGAAGAAGTTAATGAGTTGCGTTGTTTAGAACAAATAAATTTTAAATCAGAAAAAAAATTTTCACAAAGGTATGTTGTTGGAAAAAATGATAACACTTTTAGTGAAATTGATTTTAATTCAGGGTATATGGCGGGATCTAAATTTTTCCAAAACTCTATAATTTCAGTCCTGCTTGGTGCTTGCACTTCACTTCGAAGATTTATCAGTTCAACTTGTACTTGACACTTGTAGTTGCCAGCTTCACACAAAAACGGATTTTCGAAGAGATCCAGTAACGGTTTTATATTTTGAAGATCTTTGAATCTATCCTCAAAATTATAAAAAATGGTTTCAAATATATCTAAATGTTCATGATGTTTAAAGTTTTTTTTAATGCCACATACTTGCAAAGTTTTGGGAAAATTTGAAAAATCGTTATCCTGGATCTGAAGTAGTAGCAAATATAATTCTGTTTTAAAATTGAAAACAGTTTTATACAAATCATATTTATTTTTTCCCTTTCCTTGAAGCTCTAAATTAAATTTGTTAAGTAATGAAGTTGTATCTGCTAAAAACGCGAGATCTAAAATGAATTCATCGTCTTTTATGAAATAATAATACTCTTCTTCCATATTTTCAGTTTCTAAAAACTCTGTAATGTCTCCTTTTAGGTCAAAAAGCCTATTAAGGCAATAACCACGGCTTAACCACCGGACTTCAGTGAACATTTTCAAATCACTATGGGAAGCATTCTTATTTTTTAAAAAATTTTAAAACTTCCTGTGGGTAACTGAGTGATGTCCACCGCGTATGTTGTTAATTATTTTCTCCGCAGTTTTTATGGCAGAGCAGTCAGATAGGAATTTTGACGCGAGAGCGGCTTGGTGGATAATGCAGTGAAAATTTTCAATTACAAAGCCATGTCTTTTTAATTGTCCAACTAATCCTTCGTTTTTTCCTGTCATGACGTTTGCCCCGTCCGTACAGACGCCAGTTAGTTTTTTAGGATCTACAATAGATAATAATTTATCGCAGACAACATCGAAAACACTTTCCCTGTCACATTTCCGTAAAACGTTTCAAGGGAAAACATTGTTTCAAAAACATTTGATTTTGCATCAACACACCGAATGCAAATAAGTAGTTGGCCCAGATCATTAATGTCTGTGCTTTCGTCCAGGCAAAAAGAAAAAAAAACACAATTTTGAAGAGTTTGCCTAATGACAGACTGGACATATTTGCATAGTACGTCTGACTAAGGTGAAACGGGACAAGGGAATGGATTTTATTAAAGTTGTATTGCAGTTAAGCTTTTCAAATACTTCTTTCAAAATATTTGCAACAAATTTTCCATCACTAAACGGTCTGCCTTGTTTAACTATGTTTAAGCTTATTAAGCTTGATAAATCTCTTTTTAATTTTGTATTTGTCGATCTTGGTTTATTGGTTTCCAAATTGATCAAACATTCTTTTCTTTTGACTTCTCTTGGATTCAAACAGCTTTTCCTTTTCATTTTCATTTAATTTACTAGTCTCGCTATGAAAACAATTCAAATGTCGTTTTCAAACAAATAAATTATTTTCCTTAAACGTTTGATAGCATATAACGCATTGGGGATTACCAAACGCATTTATTATCATAAAACATTTGTCCATTATTTTTTTCAGTGCTTTCAAAAAGAATCTGCAAAAAACTGCGTACACCCGCTATACAAGTTCATTCGTCGGTGTTTCACTGACGACTGAAGCAAGAGCGTAAGAATACATGTGAATTGAGCGACCACAATTGTGCAATGAAATGAACAGCACTGCCCTAAATACTTGTATTAAACATTTCGCAGGACTATAGTGGCCGATTTTTGGGTCACAAGAAACAGAGATTCAGCAACTAGGCCCATTTTTGGTGATAGTATGTGCTTTTCTGCTAATGACTCTGGCTTAAGCCAAGGCTCGTCTACAACAAATTAGGAAACTCAAAAAAGTGTGCTCTTTTCGAGATAGTCATCCGAAACAGCTCAAAACTATAAGTCATCATCGTGCAAAACTTCAGGATCCCAGCTCATTTTGTTTAAGCGCTTAAGAAAAGTAGAACCCGAAAAAACTGCCGATGATATGGGCTTCGCTGTCTTCGACTAAATCGACAAATGTTTGTTTTTATACCGCACGGACATGTCAGCTTAGAATTTTGCGCCATCAGTATTTGGAGGTGTTGCACACAATTCTGTCATGACCTCTAAATTTCATCAACTGGGAAGTTAAAAAACGCTGTGCAACATTTGGTTGTAGGGTGTAAGAATGTAAAATGGATCGAGTTTTCCTGCATGGAAAAATAATATTTAACACCACCGGATAATGTCGATGTTAGAAATAACATAAAAACATCGGTTTTTATGTCCAAACCCGAAAGTAGGTTTCTTGAAAATATCTAAAACCCGACATGCCAGTTTACCCGTTTTTTTTGCGGTCGGCTTTTCCGGTTTTCTGTTTTCGGCAATGAAACTACATAATTTCCCACGCTGTGAAATAGTGAAATAGCTACTAAAAATATTTAAGCAAGACCCACCTTTTACTGTACCGATCAGCTTAGAATTATGAGTTGACTTAATTTAAAATATCAGTCGGTATATCCGTCCATCTGATGTTAATGAAAAACTTGTAAACAAACTACAGGTCGCAATTGAAGTCCGAACTCAATGAAATTTGGCAGATGTAAGTTTTTTTGACGAACGCTGTTGGAATTCAAGAAACTCAGATCTAGTCTGTTTAACACATATATTCAGCCGGTTTTATGTCTTTAGCTCTAGAGGTCAGATATCAACCTCTAATTACATCCAATGTTAATGACGTTTGGAACAGTTTTAAACAATCTATCAGTGACCAGCTCTAAAAAATACACGCAGTACAAAAGTTCTTACCGATTTTACAAAACCATTTTAATTCCGATTTTAATCAAATTTGGTACAGTATACTACGATATGCAAATTAAGAATCTTGGAACAAGTTGGACTGTATTGGCCCATTTTTGATATGGTTCCCACTCAATTAGCTTGGGCCCAAAAACTGCTTTCAGTATGCTTGGTTGGACATATGGGTAAAGAATTCCAATAAACCCAAAAGTTAAACCTTTTTTGCAATTTGGCTAAATTTGGGTAACGAGAAAACAATAAAATCTTGTTACAAATTTAAATGTGACGTCATTAAAGGGTCCAAAAACTTGTTTTGAACTAGTCTTTTGCACATCGAGAAGATCAGGGTCGGCCACGCCCGACTTTAGTGTTTTTACTAGTTCAATTTTAATAAAAAGAAAATATCTATTAGTAGCAACTGATAACTGCGTTCTGCCAGTCTATACATGGGATCAATCACTGCACTTCTGAACAGGAGAATATTTTCCACTCTTAGGCAAAAGGCTAAAACTGGAATGTCGATTAATGCCGGTTTTTACTTAAAACAAAGCCTGTCAGTCGGGTTTTTTAAACACTTACACAAAGAAAAAGTCGGTTGACTATCGGTTCGGACGACAAAAAATGTGTTCGATGGAAAGACCTTTAGTTACTAAAACCAATCTCGACGGATATAATATTATGGTACTCATAACCAACTAGTCGGCTGTGCAATGTAGTGTTAATAATCGGTTGCCAGATCCACCTGATCCTTGGTACAAACTATTGGAATTGCCAAAAAATAGTTTTGTTCTTATGACCATCTAAGGGGTGTTTTTTTTATTGGGGTATAGAACTTTAAGTTGGCATCACTTTTTTAACTGGCGGCCATTTTGTCAGCTGTCAAGTGATTAATATTTAGTTTGGTTTGCCATTTCATCATGAACAGGTTGACAAAAGAACAACGCTTGCAAATCGTGCAAATTTATTTCGAAAGTAATGGTTCAGTTCGCGAAGTTCACCGCAAGCTCCGTCCATTTTATGGTCGACATAATCGTCCATCAGAGCAATTAATTCGGTTAACCATGGATCGGTTAACATGGACCATTGGATTATTTTCTTTGGGGATATGTGAAGTCGCTCGTCTACGCCAACAAACCAGAAACACGTTAGGGGACTTGGAAGCCAACATTCGTGGCGTTATTGCCAACATACGGCCCCATATGCTCGAAAAAGTGGTTGAAAATTGGACCTGTAGAATTGGCTTTATTCGAGCCAGCCGTGGCGGCCACATGCCCGAAATCATATTTAAACATTAATGGCATAAAATTATCCTTCCAATAAAGCCAAATTGATGGACATTAAAACGATTTTCTTGTGTTTTATTTCAATTCGAAGTTCTATACCTCAATAAAAACACCCTTTAGTATTGCTGGCTTCCAGGTAACAAACCAGAAATATGATAAAAACAAATGGATATTAAATAGGGACAAAAGATAATTGATTTTATTATTACTGCCTATTGGAACGGAATAAAAAAATATGTTGGAAGGGCAAGTAAAATATCGTCCTCTAAATGAAGTAGACCAAAGTAGATCAAATGCAGAAATTTATCACATGAATATATCTCTTGACTACAAAATTAGTTGACTGTGCCTGACTGACCTTTAAGTAAAGTCACCGTCAGTTAAGGGGATTTATTAAATATCTGTGGTCGCATGTTCCGAAAATTCCACCGCGCGAACTTATTATCCGTTGAGCTGATGAAATACCTGTAGTAGGGGCAATAACTATCATACGGTTGCCAAAACTTTGGAATATGTTTTTTCCTGTGCGGGCTTGAAAAAATCAAAAATGCCGGTTTTCTGAAAAGACAGACACTCTTAATGCAATGTTTACTTAGGTCCAACAACATCCCATTAAGGAACAAGAAAAAAGTCAAAGTCGGGCGTGAAATATTTGTTTGCCACTTGTAATACTCGATGAACAATTTAGAAGGAATCGGATATAAATAATGGCTTCTAAAGCCGCAAATTCTAAATAGGAAACGACCTTTGTGGGAAAGCTATATGAAAATATGGACCCACATTGTCTAGTTCCACCACAGTATTTTTAATGTCCCTCATAATGCACCACTTGTGGCTTTTAGAACTGCAGGACCTTAAAACGGGAGAGACCTTTGTGTGGGACCTATTCGAAAACATATAGTCCACTTTCATCTGAGATATCAGTTGGTTGGTCATTTGTAATGCTCTGTACGAAGTTTGGTAGGAATCGTGTGAATAATATGGCTTGTAAGGCTGTAGGTTCTGAAATAGGTAAGGATCTTTACTATACGAAAATATGGACTGATGTGAACCAATTTCAATAGGGTTCGTCCCAAATTTTAATAATGTACCAGCCCAGCAAACCGAACGTTCAGGATTCGGTCACAATTTTGTACGACAATCGGCAAAATGTTCCGATTTCTTACCGAGTTCGTAACGAAAAACATATGAGAGGGTTGATACGAATTCTGAACTATTTCTCTAAAAAAAACAAACCCCCTCAGACAAACCGAACAGAATTCGTAACGAGTTCGGTAAGAACTCACATATTGTTCAGAATTGTCTGATATCAGACATTGTCGGCAAATTGGGTTTACTGGGATGTTTCAACGATATCGGTTCATATTTCCGACCTGTTACTTTATTACAACGATAGATAGACAGGCGAACGAAGAGACGGACTTAGGGACGTACGAAGGGAGGAAGGGATGGAAGGGCATCGCTCAATGGAATCAGATAGCGATTCCGAGTCAATCGGTATGCATAACATAGAGTCTATCTCTATTCCTTCAAAGTGTTGCAAACAACAGCACTAAGTCATAATACCCTATACCACAGTATAGTGTAGGGTATAAAAAGGGAAACCTTCACTCAATGCAAGAACTGTAGTTAATATGCATTTACTATCTTACTGGGAAATGCTGTAATAAAAATATTAATTTGGCCTTTAGAGGCCAACAATTCCTTGTAGTTTTTATTCGAATTTATGTTGGGTTTCCAGGAAATCATGCAACAAATATCTAGAATAAATTTGCATATGAAAAAGTAAACTGAAATTTGCAATTGCAATCAATTTTTATAAACAACAGCGGTTATTTTCTGTAAAAACCAGACAGACTAGAGAAACAACAACAAAATACAATTCCCAGTAAGTGATAAAAATCTCTTGAATGCAACACAAAAGAAGACGTTGTCGACGACAACGACAAGTGTGCCACTGACAGTGGCTAAGGGTATGGCTATGAAGGGATAGAATTAAACTTTGCAGTATACTTATAGTAAGGATGTTCCTCCATCCTTCCTTATGTCCTTTCTGCACCGACAAAGTCAGGATGTCTACAATAAAGAGCCTTCCCATCTACGTTCTCGTTGGCTGTTGTTAAAGTAAAATGACATTTCCGAATGCAAGGAATTCAATAGAAATCGAATATACAAAGAATGTCTGCTGGCATCGTTATCGGGAAATTATGACCAAATGCAAATAATTATTGCCATGGTTGTTGTTTTCTCTTCTGTTGTGGTGCGAAGTTTTCTTTAGGATTTTTTGTTTGTTAAGAGGGGCAAAGTGACCTGAACCGAAGTGACGCGAGGAGGTGAATGAAAGCATGTCAAAACGGTGAACATTCAGTGAATACCTGTGGTCATACTTGCAATAAAGTTAAGTTTTGATGTACATTCGTGCATATGGAATTAACCTCGTTCGGTGCTGGAACCAAGTGAGTGCACTGGAAAAGGAGTTTGATTCCATTTATACAGTCAGCAGTGGTCGTTGCACGTTTTGTTTAAAACCTAAATTTATACAGAATAAATAGAGTATATTTTGTAGCCGACACCGGAGCGTATGAGTTATGGGTTTACATATTTAAAATTTAATATTACGTATACGTTGGCAAACCCAGTGCAAAATTTATGTGCCTCCTGCCGTAGGGTGGGGTGTACACTAAAATTTTTATTCGGTTTGTAACACTCCTAAAGATTTATCGGAGACCATGTAGACGATCTTGTCAGGTCTGTCCGCACAATAGTGGTCAAACAAATAAAGCTAGAATGATTCAACTTTGCATCATTGTGGCTTGTACAATTGTACTTTAGGGATGTAACGAAAATGGATCTAGCGAAACCAATTATTTAAGTATACATTTTTGAGAATGCGAAAGCGAACACTTAAAATTTGGCTTTTGCTTATGCAAAAGCGAATAATTATTTCTTGATTTTGACGATTATTTTTTATGAAATAATAGCAATTAACATAATTTTCAAGAAATATTTAAACAAAGTACAATTGTTGCCAGTGTTCCAGGCACATTTTCATATCAAAAGGTGATAAAGTACAACGTTTAAGGAAAGGTTTGAAATATAATTCCCAAAGTATGTAGTTCTGAATTACTATATATACTTTACTGAAATATTTTTTTGCGAATGCGAAAGCGAATGTTCAATATGATGCGAATAGTTCGCATATGGGAACATTCGTTACAACGCTATTGTAAATGTGCGAAATCGGCAAAGGGGAAAAAGTTTCCCTTTGAAACTAAAGGTTCCATCGTAAAAGTAAGACCTTCTTAAGTATTTCCTCAACATATTCGGCTTTACTATTCAGGAGCGTTTTTATACGGAGAAAAAATAATGTTAGAAAAATGTTTGCAAGCAAACATAAAGATGTTTGGAACATGCTATACACATTTAAATCAACAAGAGCGATCAATAGTCAATATGAATATAGGGGGTTCGTACGGACTGCTATATATATTTTTTGGCCTAATAATAAAAATGCGAATATTTATCATTAATTTATTGTTTTTCAAAGTATTCTCCAGCACTTTTGCATGCGCTCAAACTAATTGTCGACGCGCTTTTTCCACACCGATTGAGACACCTCCAAAACATGGTTTTTGAACGCTTCAACAGCATCTTCTGGTGACGGAAATCATTGACCACGCATTTTTTTCTTGATGTGCGGAAATAAAAAGAAGTCATTGGGTGCCAAGTCAAGGCTGTACGGTGGATGACCCATCAATTCGACGTTTTGGCCGGGTAAAAAGGCGCTGGTTTGAGCCGATGTGTGCACATTACCATGGTGCACAATGATTCGTCTTCTCTTGTTCGTTTTTGGAATTTCTCCGAAGACTTTAGGCAAACAAATTGTGATATAACACTCTGAATTGACCGTCCTGCGTTGCTCAAGCGGAGCAGTCGCCACATGACCAGTTTTGCTGAAGAAACAGGCAAACATTTGCTTCGAAGTGCTTCTTCCCAACAACTTAGGTTGGATTTGGCTCGTCATCGAAGACTCACACGGTCGATTGCTGTTTTGCTTCGGGCTTATACGCATAGATCCATGATTCGTCCCCTGTGACGATCTTATAAACGCCTTTTGAAGCACCGCGATCGTATTTATTCAAAATTTCTTTGCACTAATCGACACGAGCCTTTTTTTGGGCGATTGTCAAATTGTGCGGGATCCAACGAGAACGAACCTTTTTTACGGCCAGGTGTACATGCAATATCGAATGTATGCTGGTGAAAGAAATGTCCAAGGATGCCTCTATCTCACGGTATGTCACATGACGATCTTACATTATCAGTTCAAGCACGGCATCAATGTTCTCTGGTACAACGGCCGTTTTTGGACGACCATTAAACCATTAAACCAGTTTTTCACAGTGCTATAGGGTGGTGTTTCATCGCCATATACAAATTTAAGTTATTCGATGCATTCTTGTCGTGATTATTCACGTCAAAAGTTGTGAAAAATGATCGCACGAAAATGTTCACGAGTTATTTCCATTTTTTTGCTAAATTGATTTTTTCAAGTCACTGTAAACAACACAAATGATGGTCGTACGTCAAAAATGGTGAATCCCCGGTGGAGGTTATATTAGCTTTAGCGTAGGCAAGCTTAAGGAGTGTTTTTAAACGGAGAAAAAATATGTTTGCAAGCAAACATTAAGATGTTTGGAACATGTTACAAACATATAAATATTTATACACAAACGATTTTTCCCTCCGTGTTTCAATTTTTTACTGGGTTGTCTATATTGAAGTTTCTGTGAGTGCAGAAGTCTGCACCATGTTGGGGCACAGGGCTATTATGGAAGAAAATAAGTTTAAGTCAGGCCGCCTTAAAAATACCCAAATGGAAAATACATCCCCAATCATTAGTGAAGTAATTGTGTCCATTTCTTCTTTTCTAAATCACAAAAAGGGATTTAAAATGTAATAAGTGGTACATACGAGGGCGGTTCGGTAGCACAAAAAGCGCGGTATAAACAGAAAAAAGTTAAGTGTTTTGGAAACTTCCATCTCTGCTATGAACACATGTTAAATTTTGTTCCGATCTGGCAACTCCTTCATATAGAAACAGGTGTTCACAAAAGACGCATCCGCGATGGTGTCATTAAATATTTACATAAAAAAGGTTTATCGGGACAAGAAATTGATAATGATAAGGTGAATGTGTTAGGTGAAAGTGCTCCTTCATATGCAACAGTAAAAAATTGGGTTGCTGAATTTAAACGTGGTCGTACAAGCATTGAAGATGAACCACGTAGTGGACGTCCAAAAACAGCAACAACAACAGAAATTGTAGCCAAAGTGTATGATATGGTATTAAATGATCGACGAATAAAAGTGCGTGAAATAGCTAATATCATGGGCATCTCAAATGATCGAGTCCATTTAATTTTGCATGAAGAACTACAGAAGAAAAAGCTTTCTGCAAGGTGGGTGCCGCACTTGTTAACAGTCGACCAAAAACGCATAAGAATGAACATTTCTCAAGCTTGTTTGGATCGTTTTCAGCGAAATAAAATTGATTTTAAGCCTCGTTTCATAACTGTTGATGAGACATGGATCCACCACTATACTCCAGAGACAAAAGAACAATCCAAACAATGGACTGAAGCTGGAGGAAGTGCCCCAAAGAAGGCAAAAACAATTCAAGCGGCTGGTAAGGTTATGGCAACGGTTTTTTGGGACTTCCAAGGTATTTTAGTGATTGACTATCTGCAAAAGGGTAAAACAATAAATTCAGAGTACTATTGCAACCTTTTAGATCAATTAAATGTACAAATTCGAGAAAAACGTCCTGGCTTACAACACAAAAAAATAGTTTTTCATCAAGACAACGCACCAGCGCACAAGAGTGTTTTAACAATGGCTAAAATCAACGAATTAAAGTACGAATTGCTTGACCACCCACCTTATTCTCCTGATTTAGCTCCCAGTGACTTTTACCTATTCCCAAATCTAATAAAAATCCTTGCTGGCAAGCGTTTTACCTCAAATGAAGATGCAATTACAGTTGTAAACCACTATTTTGAAGACCTTGAGGAAAACTATTTTAATCAAGGGATAGAATTGCTTGATAAGCGTTGGACTAAGTGTATTGAAGTTTCAGGAGATTATATTGAAAAAAAAAAATATTTTTGAAAAACTAACTATTCTCTTTCATTGATAGGCTAAGAACTTTCCGAACCGCCCTCGTACATAAAATCAGTAGAACATATATTTGGTAACTATATCTTAATTTTAGCCGATTTTCTTAAAAGTCAACAGCCTCCATTATTTGTTTAAAAAACGTATTAATGCTAATTTTATGAAAATTGAAGTTAATATGAGGCTTCTAGATTCACAAACATAAAAATGGATGAACGTAAACCAATTTCAATAGCGTCTTCCTTGGACCAAAAAACTTACTTGAACCAAATTTCATGATGACTGAGCAACAATTTCAACTTTTGGTTTGATTAAAGAAATAGACATTAACTGGTGACTCTGAGTCTATAGGTACCCCTCAAGGTGGGTCTAGCTCAGAAAAATGCAAATTTTATTTGATTTTACATTTTACCACAGAAAAAGGAAAAAAAACAGAAAAGAAACAGGTAAACTGACATGTCAGGTTTTGGCTAATTTCAAGAAACCGACTGTCGGGCACGCAGATAAAAAATATGGTCACGGCAATAATAATATGTTCTTCGCAATAAAAGTATGTTCATCGCAACCATAGTATTGTTTATTAAATTTATTATTGACAATAGTATAATTGCCGCAATATTAATATTGTTGAAATGTAACAATAGTATTATTGCCAAATTTAAAAATGAAAATATGGTTGTAGCAACAATATGAATATTATTTGTGCGACAAAAGTATTGTTTTTTTTTGGGCTTTCTGTTAACAATAATATGATTACGGCAATCATACTGTATGATTAGAATTTTTCTTTATTTGAATATGCCTTTTAGAACAATGATATTGTTATGGATCTAAAGCAATAATAGTACTTTTTATATAAAATTCAAAATTTTTCAAACAAACTGCTTTGGCTTTGTTTAACTAAAATATTTTTAAAATCAACGCTTACGTTTTTTAAACTGATTTTTTCTACTGATAAATAAATCACTCCTATTTTTTTGAATTTCATGTATTTTAATCATGTATTTCATAATTCAAATCTAAAAGTATTGTTGACAACTTACTAAACTAAGTCTAATAAATAATTTTGGGGGTCATAGTATAACTATGTGTGATCATACTATGGTTGTAGGGATCATAACATGGTTGCGTGTGAATCATACTATGGTTTTGAGGATCATACTATGGTTGTCAGTAAAACATACTATGGTTTTGAGGATCATAATACGGTTGTGGAGATCATTGTATGGTTGAGTGTGAATCATACTATTGTCGTGAGGATCACGAATGGTTGTCTGTGAATCATACTATTGTTGTGAGGACCATAACATTGTTGTGCTATAACCATATACCCAACAATAGTATGATGCTCTTCGAATATTGTTATCCCAACCACACTTTTTTTCTACGTGTACTTTCCTTTAAGGTGCTGATTAACTCAATGTGGTGTAGGCTATAAAAGGAAGCTGTATTTGCTCAAAATTGAGCCCGTATTTACTAGAGGTCTTATGATTTACCTATATGCTGTTTTTCTGGTCCTTAGCCACAATCTCAGCCAATCTCTCTTCGTGCGAAATAAACCAATTCATGGCTTGCGTGTTGTAATCTGCGTTTGTTTACTTCACAAATGTTAAAACCGAATTGACATTTGGCGCCATTTGCAAAAGTTAAAGGGTTTTCCACAAGGGTGATTAATATTGCCCCATCTTGTATATACAAGGTGGATCGCGAAAATTTGCTTATTTGGGAGTGAAATAAAAAAATTATGAACCAAAGAATTTTTTTTTATATTATAATTATATTGAACAGTAAGGAATTTTTTGAATTACATGGTTTTAAATTGTGTATCTGGAAAATGTTGCTTCACTATCCACACACTGCTGCAGTTTTCATAAACTCTAACAAGCATGTCGGCTGGTATTCTGGCAATTTCAGCCTCAATATTGTTCATTTGGTCTTCCAAGGTTTTGGGACAGTTGATATACACCTTCGACTTGAGGTAACCCCAGAGGAAAAAATCGCATGGGGCGAAGTCTGGTGAGCGGCCAGTTCACATCAACCCTCAAAAAGATAAGCCGTCCAGGACCATTTGCCTGAAACAATTCATGTTAACCCTCGCTGTGTGTGCAGTGGCACCATCCTGTTGGAACCATATAATCCCTAATTGCACTGCCACAAGAGCCGGCTGAAAAGAAGTCTGGAAATGCCAAGAGCATGTGATCCAGGAACCATTTGCCTGAAACAATTCATGGTAACCCTCGCTGTGTGTGCAGTGGCTCCATCCTGTTGGAACCATGTAATCTCTAATTACATCGCCTCAAGAGCCGGTTGAAAAAAAGTCTGGAAATGCCAAGAGCATGTGATTGCTTCCGAGCTTCAGAGCATTTCGGAGATTGCAGTACTACTGCTCTAACTCTCTCGATGTTTGGTGGTGTTTTAATCCTTCTGTCAGATCCCCTTCGTATACATGACACATTCCCTGCTGTTATCAATGAAGTTACCCAATTTACAATTGATTGCCGTCAAGGGACACGACCGAATGGGCGAACTGCGAATCGTAAACGAAAAGCACGCTACACTGCAATAATCGAGTGCGCATTTGAAAAATACGCTTCTACACAAAATGATCTCTCCTCACGTTTCCAATGAATGATGGTAACTGAAAGGCAGACGAATACAAATCTCCCGTCAGCCACTATAAGAGACGCACACTCTCCACTCTCTTTGGCCAACAGTGCCGCCAGAGCCTGCAGTGAAAAAAAGCAAATAATCGCGCTCCACCCTGTACTTTATAGGGTCTCCAATCAATAGTTGTTCAAGTTGTTGCAAACGGTATGACAAATTATGTATACTCCCTCCTATGGTGGAGGGTAGAAAAACGGAAACCTAGTAAGCTCTGGCAAGTCATCGAAATGTCTACAAATTCTATTCAATTTTCAAAAAGAAACAAACAAGACAAAAGTAAAAAAATACAAAAAACACCGATAAAGTAACAAATGGGGGATTTTAGTTGAGCATGCGACACCAACTGCTTGCCAAGCGAAAAACTTTCACTTTTAATTCCGCGTTTTCATTCTTTGTTTTTTTTTACCCAAATCCGCCGCAGGATTGTGTTTGAGTACAAATCAGGACTAAAGCAACTGAACGGAAACTGTTTGGGCGTGTGGTTTACCGTATACTCGTATGCATGTGTTTTTGCAAAGCAGAGGACCCAACAACATGAAGAGCTCCTCCTTTTTTTGTGGTGGAAAATACTCGTACAAAAGTTTGTGAATTCTTCGGGTGGTGTTTGTGGAGCCGGTTTTCTGTTTTCTGCGCTGGCAAGTCTTGTTTGGTGAATGCCTCGTGCCGACCAGTTCACACGTGGTCGGGAGCTCAACAAAGTTGAACGTTTTGTCTTGCATTTGGCGCGTTCTTGGCACTCCAAAAAAAGGACTCGTCCCAAGGAAGCACATAAGGAAAACGTGTCATTGTTTTTGAAATGTCTTGCACGTTTGTATTTTTCAAGTGTCTGTAAATTTTAAATTGCGTGTTTTGTTTTATGCAGAATTCTACGTTTTCATTCTGTATTTTTTTGTTAAGTCAACGCCAAAAACCACCAGTTATTGCGTCGCGTCTCTTGGCACGCCTTTTCCTTCCGGCCCAAAATTCATCGATTTGTCTGCGAGTTTTTTGTTTGTTTTTCTTGGTTTCCTCTCCCTCTCTCTCTCTCTCTCTCTCTTTGGATAGATTTAATTAAAACGTTGTGTTTGTTCGTTTTAATTTAGTTTAAATTGAATTTTGAAAAAACATTCGCCAGCCAAAAGTCATTTTTGGGAATTCCCCAAAAGTTTGGCAATATTACGTCGTCCACTTAAGTTGGGAGTGTTTCAGTTCTAAGCGAGTATCCTACAGCAATGGGTGATACCGAAGCGGTAAGTTTGGCGTTTCTTTTATGATAATTAATTGCACATAAAAAATACACTAAGCCCGACACAATTTAAAATTAAGTGCACCAGCTAACTATTGTAGTGTAGGATGCACACATATTTAAGGTCTGATTCGATATTTATACCCTATACCTATCTGTGGAACAGAATATTAAAAGTTGGTTTCATTACAAATGTTTGTAACTATCAAAAATATTTGAGCTAGATCAACCTTTAAGTATTCCGATCGACGTATAATTACCTACTAATACCAATTAACGATGTCCGTCTGTTCGTCCTTACCTTCGTCAGTGCGTTCGCCCTAGCTTCCGTCCGTCCTTTCGTTCGTGCTTCCATTTGTCCTTCTGTTCCTGCAATCAAACTACAGCTCGTAATTGTTGTCCGCTTTTCATGAAATTTTGCAGAAGTAAGTTTTTTTCACAGCGCATAGAAAAAGGGACCTAAGGGTAAAACAAAATCAATTTTCATTTTTTTTTCTTTTTTTGATGTGGACAGCATCTGAGCATCGAATGAGACCGATCCCATACCCCAAAAATGTTCCCTCCCAGAGATATGCGCGTTTTATGAAAGTGAAGTCGACGATTCTAAGCGCAAATAGAAAGGGACCTAATCTTTAAAATGGCTATCCTGAACAAAACTTTTCATCAATTTTTCACTTTTTTTTGATGTGGACAACATCTGAGCATCGAATGAGACCGATCCAATGCCCCAAAAGTGTTCCCTCCCAGAGATATGCGCGTTTTATGAAAGAGAAGTCGACGATTCTAAGCGCAAATAGATAGGGACCTAATCTTTAAAATGGCTCACCTGAACAAAACTGGTTTTTAACCTTAGGCCCCTTTCTATTTTGCGCGTCACATATAGCTTCCACAAATATGTTCAACGATTTACTGCTTTAAGCTTCAGAAGCCACATAATACGTACAATCTTGATTGAATTTGGCACAAGTACGTTTCTTGGGCCAAGAATGGAAGCTATTAAAGTTAAAGAAAACTGGTTCAGGTTAAGATATAGCTTCCTCACATATGATCAACCGATTACACTGTGCGACAGCCACAATCGGTTTGGGATGAAACCACCGGGGAAAGTTATATCGGTCAAAAAAAGGTCATACGTGTCCCAGCGTTTCGTTGGGTCTCATCTAGGAATCGAGATATATCGATTTGAAGTTAGTAAGTATCGTATAGGGGAATTTGTCACGTTTTTGGTTCTTTTGTTTGACATAACTTGAGAACCACTCGTCCGATTTAGCTGAAATAAATTTTAAAAAACCAAGAATTACAATTCCCTTAATCTCTTCATATATTATTTTCCTTTACAAGTAATAGTTTCCAAGTTAAAAATAAGCGCATGAAAATTTTTTTTTTTTTTTATTTTTTTTTTAAATACATTTATTTATAATTGCGAAACTGTTGCTTAAGTAGGAAAACGGTTTAAGAACAGATTAGAGAAATTGTAATTCTTAATTTTTCTAAATTTGTTTCAGCTAAATCGGACGAGTGGTTCTCGAGTTATGTCAAACAAAAGAGCCTAAAACGTGACAAATTCCCCTATACGATACTTACTAACTTCAAATCGATATATCTCGATTCCTAGATGAGACCCAGCGAAACGCTGGAACACATATGACTTTTTTTTTACCAATATAACTTTCCTCGGTGGTTTCATTCCAAACCGATCACTGACCCTTACCATTTGTCGCAGAGTGTTATTTGTCTTAAGCTCAATAAGTTACATATCCAATTTTGATAAATATTTGCCACATTTTATTGCGTTCAACCAGTAACCAGTTCATAAAATCCAGTGATATCGGTCCACTCTTCGCTATGGCCCCAGTACAAAGGGCTCCCTCTCCGTTTTTTATACAACCATTCTAAAAAAACTATTTCAATATCGATTTCGATAAAAATTGCCATAGTAAAGGATATCTGTGTAAGAACGTTCATTCATCATTTTAAAACAAGTAAAAAAGTTAAAGTTTTGTCGTAACCGTCTAAGGGATACCCTACACCACTCTGCTATTTATAGGTTAAAACATCTCTTTTTAGTGCTTGAGCAAGGTCGGACTCCCTGTGTTAAGAGTTTCTTATTTGTCACATGGCATACAAAATTTGAGCATGAGCGGGCATTAATTGTGGCTTCTATAGGGTGGGCGATTTAACATTTTAAATTTGAATCGGCTGTAAAAAAGTGGTATTTTTTCAAAGATTTAACTTTCCCATTTAATAATGAACATCATTAAAAGCTGCGGAATCTCAAATCGCGAGGGACCTTGCTGTTTGGGATATTCGATAACATAAACCGATATGGTCCAATGTAACAGGGCATGGGTGTTGGTCGCTTGTGACGCTCCATGCGAAATTTGGAAGGAATCGGATGTAAAATGTGGCTTTTGAAGCTGCAGATTCTAAAATCGGAAAGTATCTATGTATGGGGCCTATACGAAAATATTGATCTATGTGGTCCAGTTTCACCACAGTTAATGAATGGTCGCTTGTAACGTTCTATGCGTTCTATAATGAACATCATTAAAAGCTGCTGCATCTCAAATCGCGAGGGACCTTGGTGTTTGGGCTATTCGATTACATAAACCGAAATGGTTCAATGTCTGTTACATGGGTGTTGGTCGCTTGTAACGCTCCATGCGAAATTTGGAAGAAATCGGATGTAAAATGTGCCTTTTGAAGCTGCAGATTCTAAAATCGGCAAGTATCTTTGTATGGGGCCTATACGAAAATATTGATCTATGTGGTCCAGTTTCACCACAGTTAATGAATGGTCGCTTATAACGTGCTATGCAAAATTTGGGAGCGAATGGATTTAATTTGTGGCTTCTAGAGCTGCAGGTGCAACTATTGGGAGGGACCTGTTTGTGGGAACTATTCAAAAACATCGACCGATATGGTCGAATTCAAAAGAGATATGTGTTGGTCACTCGTTAGGCTCTGTGCGAACTTTGGTGTTATATGCGGCTTGGGTGTTATATGCGGCTTTTAGAGCTGTAGGTTCTAAAATCGGGAAGTACCCTTATACGGGGAAACATGGACCTATGTGGTACAGTTTTACTACAGTTAATAAAACTTCGCTCAGAACGTACCATGCAAAATTAAGGAGCGATCGGGTGTTAGTTGTGACTGCAGGACCTTAAGGACGTTTGTAGCTTGGGAGCTATTCCAAAAAATATAGACCGATCGAATTTCACAAGAGTTGGATGTTGGTCACATTTGGTCGAAACCGGATGTAATATGTGGCTTTAAGAGTAGTTGGTTCTGAAATCCTTTGATAAAAGGTAAACCTTTATATGTGGACCAATTTCAATAGGGTTCGTCCTTGGCACAAGCTTGAAGAATGTACCAAGTTTCAGCGAAATCGCTACAGAGTTGCAACCTGTGCTTTGATTATTGATGGATAGAAGGACGAACATACGGAGGGACGGACGGACTTCACTCAATGGAATCAGATAGGGATTTTAAATCGTTCGGTATACTTAACATAGGATCCATCTCCATTCCTATAAAGTGTTGCAAACATCAGCTCTATGTCATACTACCCTCTATCACAGTGTGGTGTACAGGGGCCGATATAATTAAATTTCACCAGAGATGGGTGTTGGTCACTCTTTATGGTCTGTGTGAAATTTGGTAGAAATCGTATGCAATATGTGGCTTTTAGAGTAGTAGTTACTGAAATCAGAAAAACCGAATGTATGTTACTCGTATAAAAATATGTACCGATGTGGACCAATTCCAATAGGGTTCGTCCTTGGCCCAAATATGAAGAATGTCATTGAAATCGGTTTGTAATTGTGACCAGTACTTTGATTACAACAATAGATTTACAGACAGATGGAGAGGCGGCTGAGAACCGGACGCAGCACTAAGTCATAATACCCTACCCAGTGTGAGGTAGGGTATAAAAAATGAATTCTTGCTAAGACACTCTATATACTCGTATGACGATGGAAAAACAAGCAATCTTACTCGCATACCAATTTATCCATATAGGCCCACTCTTTGATATACTTATAGCTGCCATACAAATATAAACTATAGGTTGATCCATCTAGAAGTATTTTTTCAG
This sequence comes from Hydrotaea diabolus, assembly GCA_963513945.1. Lineage (NCBI taxonomy): Eukaryota > Metazoa > Arthropoda > Insecta > Diptera > Muscidae > Hydrotaea > Hydrotaea diabolus. The sequence continues at coordinate 162,159,120 of OY740716.1, forward strand.
AACAAAAAAATATAAAAATTCAAATCAAGTGTGGAATCTTTATTGGTAATTTTAAAAGATATTTTATGGCATTTATTTTTTGAAAATACTTATAATTACCTTCAAATGTTGGCAACTGTATTATGTAAATGAGCGTTCGGTAGGAAACGGATTCGCTGTTTTCGACCAAAATTTTGTTTAGTGATGAGGCCCATTTCTGGCTCAACGGCAAAGTCAATAAACAAAATTTGCCGCATTTGGGCTGAAGAGCAACAAGAAGAGGTTCAAGAGGTGCCATTATACTCAGAGATACGGTTTATAAGCTGGTGGAATCATCGGTGCATATTTTTTCAAAAATGATGATGGCCGGAAAGTAACCGTGAATGGTGCTCGCTATCGCGCCTTGATATTGATCTTTATGCTACCTGAAATTGAACCCGTATATTGACGACACTTGGTATCAACAGGACGGTGCCACTTGCCATACCAAACTCTAAAAGCCACATATTACATCTATCAAATTTCACACAGACCAAACAATGAATCTATTGAGAGGTCATTTCGAAAACCAGCTAATTTCACGTTTTAGACAGATGAGTTGGCCGCCTAGATCGAGTGACATTTTTTTGGGGGTTACGTAAAGTCCAAATTCTGTCAGCATAGACTAGCTACGATTCAGGATTAGGAAGTCAATATTACGCGTGTCATTAAAGCCATACCGGTTGAAATGCTCGAACGAGTCAGAATGGAAACCCTGAGGCCCTCAGAATGGAAACCCTGAGGCGTAGTTGCGGCCAACATCTAAAAGAAATGGGACAATTGTATTACTGTTTCCATCACTGGTCTTAAGTAGCCAACCAATTTAGCAACAACGACATGAAGTTTTGCTCACTCGCATTCTTCTGCATGCATCTCTGAAATTAAATATACGATCATTTCTGAAATTTCCCATACTCACCTGTCCAAAACGTGAAACTAGTTGCTTTTCGAAATGACCTCTCAATAGATCCATTGTTTGATCAGCTGTATGGCAAGTGAAACCGTCCTGTTGAAACCAAGTGTCATCAAGATTACGGGCTTCAGTTAAAGGTAGCATAAAGATCGATGTCATGCCGCCATAGCGAGCACCATTAACGGTTACGTTCCGGCCATCATTATTTTTGAAAAAATATGCACCGATGATTCCACCAGCTTATAAACCGCACCAAACCGTGGTTTTCTCTGGGTATAATGGCACCTCTTGAACCTCTTTTTGTTGCTCTTCAGCCCAAATGCGGCAATTTGGTTTATTGACTTTGCCGTTGAGCCAGAAACGGGCATCATCACTAAACAAAATTTTAGTCAAAACAGCGGATCTTTCCGATTCTCACCGAACGCTCATTTCCATAATACAGTTGGCAACATTTGAAGGTAATTGTTTTCAAAAAATAAATGCCATAAAATGTCCTTTAAAATTACCAATAAAGATTCCACAGTTGATTTGAATTTTTATATTTTTTTGTTCTGAAAAAATACCTCTAGATGGATCACCCTATATATCAAACAATTTTCTATTAAAGCCAAAAATAAAGTTGTTTTTACAAGTAGGCTAAACTTGGGTGACGGGTCCATTCAAACACAAATTCAATTCCATCACAAATTCAAACCTGACATTAGTTTTAAAGTCAGGATACATTAAGAGGCACTGGGTATCACGGCCGCCGTAGCTGCTTTACGCCGTAGCTGATTTCACGGGGGAGGGTATATAAGATTAGGCCGATTAGGACGATAAACAGTCAGTACTTCAGGGTATTATATAAATGATAATGCCCGCCTTAGCAATTTTTCTTTACTTATCATTTATTGTCCTTCTCAGCTCTTGGTCACAGATACCGAGTTGGAACTCGGTATCCTAAAAGATTTTCTTCTCTTTTCAAAGAAACTTTATCTCGATATGCTTCGATGTTTTGATTCAAAATCCATTTTATTTGCAATCAATTAATTTCCAGATTTTGACTTTAACTTCTTCTATTCGTACGAAATATGTAGAAAATAAATTATCTAAAATTTGTTTTAATGTTTTTGTTACTGCCAGCAAAAGGTGTTTGGATTAAAATAGCACATCCGCAAGGATATGTAAAGCGAGTCTTCAAAATATTTGCACCATAACAGGCCACATTCACCTTTTGGTATATTTTTTTTAGAATTTCCAATTTGTCCCCGCTAAAATCGATGCCACCAAACACACTCACTGCCCCAAATAACTGCCGCCGCCGTTGTACTGTCATAAATATTTCGTCAATTACAAAAATGTCATAACCCTTTCCAGTTGGTTCGTTTCTTGTTTATTGGCTTGTGATTATGGGTACGTTTTTGTGTGCTCCAACAATTTATGGGATTCTAATAAGTCGGCGATAAGTTCGGCGGCTGAATATGCGGTTAGTTTGGGGACCACCGGCACCACCGAAAAAAATGGCTAACTTTTGCAAAGTTTTACTTTTTTTGTTGTTGAATCAATAAGTCGTCATTGGTTTGGCATATTCAAAATTGCAGGCAATTGAATCTGTTCAAAGGTATGGGGGAATGGTGCAAAAAGGGTACCCCCTCTAACGATTCGGGTCATGTTACAATGGGAAACTGAATTTCATGACAAGAAGGCCTTAAATGTAAATGGATATGTGAGGTGAGGTGAGGAGCACTTGCCGTTTTCCTATTTTCTTATTGTATTTATTTATTTATTTGTTATATATAAAATGTATACTCTTGGTAATAGAATATGCAAATGAAATGACAGCCATCAATGTGACAACTGTGAATGTGAATGTCATTAAAATGCAAATAACGCCAAGAGTTATGGCCGCTTACATAAATCTGTGCTAGCACTCTAGCTCGCCTTCTCTATCTCTCTCTCACTATATCTGCACCTTAATTGGAGACACCAGATATGGCTATGCTGCCACAATCTGGTATCTGTAGCACTCACTTGCACCGGCTATCACCAGCCGACAACATATCCCAGAGGAAAAGCAAATGGAAAATAAAATTAAGCCACGTACTTATTCTCCCATGCAGATAAGGCCAGCCGGTCCACCACGTCCGCCGTTTCCCGGCGGTATGCCACCCAGGCCGATGGGTGCACCAGGACCGCGCCCGGGCGGTCCACCCATGCCACCGGGCAGCGGCATGAGGCCGGGCGGTCCACCGCCCCTACGTACTGTGGATAGTCGTGGAAATCTATTAATGGGTCCTGGTGCACCGGGTCCCAGGCCTGGTGGCCCACCGCAAAATCCACAAATTCGTGCACCCAGTGGCAGTGGCCAACAAAGTCCACCCGGCCAGGGTGCACCAAGACCTCAGGGTGCTTTTCCATGGCCACCACAGGCGCCGGGGCAGCCACCACAGCAGGCGGGCAACCGTCCGCCAAACCCCTATTCCGGCAATCAGCCCGCTAGACCGCCCTTCAATCGACCGCCCGGCAACGTCAGCGGAACACAACCGCAACCGCAATCACCATCGCAACCGCCAGCACAGCCACAGACGCGACCTCCAGCACCGCAGCAGCAAGTGCAGAGAGCGCCCTCGTCGCTCTCGGCCAACGACGATGACGATGTGATCATGGGCCAGGCCGTAACACCCCTCAAGTCGGCACAGTATCGCAACACAGACCCGATGGGTCCATCGTTAATCGAAGAAATTGAACCACCCTTCCAGGATAGCTTTGAACCGCCATGTCGGAACAGCGACATGGAATTACCATCGCCCGAGCCATATGCGAATGATTCAAGTATTTCGAAATCCAGTGTTTCGAAATCCAGTAATTCAAAATCCAATATTTCGAAACCCAGTGTCTCAAAATCCCACAGTGGTGATGTGAAAGTGTCAAAGAAGAAGAATAGTAAGATTAACTGTTAAATATATTCTGAAGCCATTTCTGAAGTGAAAATTCACATAAAATATACTTTGAAAATTATTTTCAAAATTATTCAATTAAAATATTTCCTTTTTTATTACAGAAGGCGACAATGACAGCGGTGTGGATGAATCTACCCAAGAAAAGGTAAGCTGAGCAGTTGTATTATATAATATTATTTTTCACGATCTTCCGGCATCTGACATATCTGGGAGGGCCAACTATGGGCTACGCTATACTACTCTGATGTTAGGAAGATTTCGCGTCTCTGTCAGGAGGACATTTGATTGGGTGTTATTGCAACTCACCATAACAAAAGATTAAAAATCCTAGCGAAAATTGGTGTGCATCGGAAGTAATCTATGGCTTTTAGAGCTGTAGGTGCTGAAATCGGGAAGGACTTTTCTATGGAAGGTATACGAAAACATGGACCTACGAGTATATGGTCCAGTTTCACCAAACTTAATTATTGGTAACTTTTAACTTACCATGCAAAATTTGAGCGTGGTGGGTTTAAATTGTGACTTTTAGAGCTGCAGGACCTTAAATTGGGAGGAAAACATCGACCGATATGGTCCTATAATACCAAATATGTGATGTACAATTTCTTAAGAGTCGGGTTTAATTTGTGGTTTCTACAGCTTCAGGACACTAAATTGGTAGGGATCTTTGTGTCGCAGCTATTCAAAACATAGACACTAAATTGGGAGGGATCTTTGTGTCGCAGCTATTCAAAACATAGACCGATGTGGACTAATTTCAATTGGGGTTCACCTTGGTCAATTCTCGAAGAATGTACCAAGGTTCATAACTACGACCGGTACTTTGTTTACAAGATTAGATGTATAGACGGACATTGCTAAGAGATAGAAAGCACTTGAGAGGGTTTTTATTTATCTTACCTAGGGGACTACTACAATAAAAACCAGTAAGGAAAGTCGTAAGTCGGATGTCGCCAACTATCGGGTGATCAATCTAAAGGTATTTTTTCAAAATAAAAAAAAAATAAAAATCGAATAAAATGTGGAATATTTGTGGTTCTTTCGAAAGGACATTTTATGCCATTTATTTTTTGAATATAATTTCCTTTAAATGATAGCTGCAACTACGCTTCGGTGTCCATTCTGGGGGTCCAATTTTGGATGACTTGTTCGAGCATTTCGACCGGTATGGCTTTAATGACACGCGTACTGTTGGTTTTCAAAACCTGAATCGTAGCTGGTTTGTCAGCATAGAATTTGGACTTTGCGTAGTCCCAAAGAAAAAAGTCTATAGCTGTGATATTACACGCGGCCAACTCACCGGTCCAAAACGTAAAATTGGCTTGTCTTCGTAATGACCTCTTAATAGATCCATTGCTTGAGCAGCTGTATAGCAAGTGGAGCCGTCCTGTTAAATCCAAATGTCGTCAAGTCCGATAATCAAGGAGCGGCAGCGAGCTCCATTCACGGTTACGTTCCGACCATCATCATTTTTGAAAAAATATGGACTGATTATTCCACCAGCCCATAAACCGCACCAGACCTCTTGAACCTCTTATGGTTGCTCTTCCGCCAAAATGCGGCAATTATGTTTATTGACGTTGTCGTTGGGCCAGAAATTTGCCTTATCACTGAACAAATTTGTGGTCGAAATCAGTTTCTCACCGAACGATCATTTCCATTATACAGTAGCACAATTTTGAGACGTTTCGGTGTAAGTCTTTCCATGATAAAATGCCAAACAATAGTAAAAAGAACAAAAAATAAAGTTGAACACAACTCACGCGAAATCTGTGAAAAAGGCTATTGAAAAAAATGGATCACCCGTTATAAGTTACCCTACACCAGTCTATTATTTAGAAAATTAAGCACCTCTGTCAGAAACTTAAGCCTGGTTGGGCTTCATACGTAACAATTAATGTTTATGTCGCCCATAACGCACCATACAAAATTTGAGCGTGATCAGGTATAATTTGTGGCTTCTAGATCTAAGGGACCTCAAATTAGGAGGGAATTTTTCGTGGGGCTATGCGAAAACATGGACCTATATGGTCCAATCTTAGAGAGTATAGGGTTGGTCGCTCATAACGCTCTCTGCGGATTTTGGTAAAAGAAGTGGATGCAAACGTGGTTTCTAAAGTGGAAAATTGTGAAATCGGGAAGGAACTTTGTGTGGGGGTTAAACGAAAAAATGGAACTATGTGGTCCAGTTTCCCCACAGTTAATTAATGGTCGCTCATAACGGACGAAGCTTAATTTGGGAGTGATCGGGTGTAATTTATGGCTTCTAGAGCTGCAGTACCTGTAATCGGGAGGGACCTATGTGTGTGAGACCTATTCGAAAACATGAACCGATATGTTCCAATTCCACCAGAGATATGTGTCGGTTAATGGTAAAGCTTTTAGCAAAAATTGGTCAAATCAAGAGTAATTTGTGGTCTTAAGAGCTGTAGTTTCTGAGTTCGGAAAGGACCTATATATGGAAGCTACACGAAAATACGAACCTATATAGTCCAGCTTCATTACAGTTAATAAATGGTCACTCATAACGTACCATGCTCAATTTGGACATGATCGGGTGTAATTTGTGGCATCTAGAGCTGCGGGACCTAATATCGGGTGGGACCTTTGTGTGGGAGCTTTTTGAAAACATAGACTGATATAGTACTATTTTTCAAGAGCTATGTGTTGGCCACTTTTTATGATCTGTGAGAAATTTGTTTGAAATCGGGTGTAATATGTAGCTTTAAAAAATGTAGGATCTAAAATCAAGAAGGACCTTTTTATGAGAGCTATAAGTTTACAAAAAAGTTGACTAATGTTGACCAGTTTCGCCACACTTAATGAATGGTACCTGCAGGTACGATATCAGCAATGGAGAGGGACCTTTGTGTGGGAGCTATTCTAAAACTTGGAGCGATATAAACAAATTTCACCAGAGATTGGTGTTGGTTACTTAAAATGGTCTGGGCAAAATTTGTTTAAAATCGGATGCAATATGTGGCATTAAGAAATGTAGGTTTTTGACTCTAAAAGAACATTTGAATGATATCAAAATATGGACCTATTTGGACTAATTTTAATATGGTTCGTCCTTGGCCCAAACTTGAAGAATGTTACAAGTTTCATCGAAATCGGCTAGGTGAAAAGACAAACGGACTTAATAAATCATATAGCGATTATTAGTCGATCGGTATACTTAACATAGGGTCTAACTCCATTCCTTCAAGGAATTGCACAAATCAACACTACGTCATAGCACGCAGAGAAAAAATATGGTTACTATATGGTCAGGGCAATAAAAATATTTCTTCGCAATAAAAGTATGTTCTTCGCAACCATAGTATTGTTTTTTGAATTTAGTTTTGACAACAGTGTGATTGCCGCAATATTAATATTTTTGAAATGTAACAATAGTATTATTGCCAAATTAATAAATTAAAATATGGTTGTAGCAACAATATAAATATGGATGGTGCGACAAAAGTATTGTTTTTTTGGTTTTATGTTAACAATAACATGATTACAGCAATGATACTGTATGACTGTAATTTTTCTTCATTTTTTCTTCATTGTTACGGATCTAATGCAATAATAGTACTTTTTATATAGAAATTAACATTTTTCAAACAACTGCTCTAGCTCTGTTTAACTGAAATAGTTTTAATAAAAACGCTTACGTGTTTTTTTCTACTGTGAAATAAATCACTGAATTTGATGTAATTTTAAATAACTTTCATATTTTAAATCTATTGTTGACAACTTAACTCAATTCCAATAAATAATTTTGGTGATCATAGTATAATTATGTGTGATCATACTGTGGTTGTAGGGATCATAACATGGTTACCTATGAATCATACTATGGTTGTGAGGATCATACTATGGTAGTATGTGAAACATACTATTGTTGGGAGGATCATAATATGGTTGTGGAGGTCATAGTATGGTTGAGTGTGACACACAACACAACTTACTATGGTTGTGGGGATCATAGTATGGTTATGTGTGAATCATACTATAGTTTTGAACATCATAGTATAATTGTAAGGATCATAATAAGGTTGTGTTCGAATGATACCATTGTTGTGTGGATCATAATTTTATTGTACCACAACCATATACCCATCAATAGTATGATGCTCTTCGAATATAGTTATCCTAACCATACTTTTTTCTACGTGAATACCCTGTACCACAAACTGGTGTAGGATATAAAATCGTTATAAAAGTAAAAATTTTCGCCAACTTGTCCAAAACGCGTTAAGAATGTTTATGCAAATTGACAGTCGGAATCGGACAGATCTTAATTCCGAAAGATTTTGTTTGTTTATGCGACAGAGGTATTACATTTGTTTACCCTACAATACACTATGGTACGAGGTATTATGAAATAGTTGTTATGTTTGTGACACCTAAAGAAATGATATCGACTCCATTTTCATTATGACCATCGATTCATAATTGCTATCTAATTCCATTGAGAATTGTCAGTCTGTTCGTATGTCCATCCATCGCCTAAACTAGTTTCGACGAAACTTTGCATATTATTCAATATAGGATTCCTACAGCTCTACGTATTGTATCCAGTTAGCATTATAGTTTACGGGTAAACAATAACCAACACTGGTCAAATTAGATCTTAAAGGTCTACGCATAGCCCCCAACTTAAATATAGCTTTCGACTTTAGGTACTGCAACTGTGCAATGTTCATATTAAAGTCGATTATGTTTACCAGACATAAAATGTAATAAGGAACCAATAGAATTGGTCCTTTTGGGCTCGATCCGACTTGAATTTGTAACAGAGGCAACCCTACACCACGCTGTGGTACGCCGATCAATTTAGAATCACTATCTGACTTCATCGAGCGATGTCCGTCTATATGTCCAACTATCATTCAAAGCCAAGGTCCATATTTTAATATCATTCATCGATTTCAGGACCTATAGCTCTAAAGCAGCCACATATTACATTGGATTCCGACCATACTTTGCACAAACCGTTACGAGTTTACCTTTCCCTGGTAAACTTGAACCACATCGGTTCATGTTTTCGAACAGCTCCCAATCTCTCACGATTTTCAACCTAATCCTCTAAACGGCTTTTAAACCTAAGACTCTTACGATTTTCTACAACCATATTATGATCCTCACAACCATAGTATGTTTCGCTGACAACCATAATATGATCCTCACAACCATAGTATGATTCTCACCGAACCATATTATGTTCCCTACAACCATAGTATGATCATATTTATTGGAATTAAGTTAAGTTGTCAACAATAGATTTAAATTATGAAAACTTTTTACAAATACATTAAATTCAAACTTGAAACCCAAAAAACACTACTATTGTCGCACCAACCATATTTATATAGTTGCTACAATCATATTTTCATTTTTAAATTTGCCAATAATACTATTGTTACATTTCAACAATATTAATATTGTGGCCATCATACTATTGTCAAAATTAAATTCAGAAAACAGCACTGGTTGGGACGAACATATTATTATTGCCGTACCCATATAGTAACCATAGTTTTTCTCTGCGTGTATGACTGGGTACACGACAATTTTCAGAATTTGGAACTGCCAGTATCTGCTAGGGTGACAAAGTATTGGTAACCCTAACTAACAAGGATGATTATTGGAATTGAATTTGTACATGTATTGGTTGTTTTATAGATTATTGGCTATAAGAACTCATTGAATTTGGTTGTCATTATCGCGAGCCGTCATTAACAACTGATGATTAAATATTGTGTATTCGGTTATCTGAACGAAATAATGCAGATCATTTTTATTTTTACCGAATAAATAACAAAAAAACGGAAAAACTATTAAAAAGGATTGGTACGCCCTAATGTGCAACGCATGTATGAGTATATGTACGCACAAAAAACATGCACACTTTGATTGTGCTTTTTGCATTTGTGGTTTTCAACGAAGACCCATGCGAAACGGAATTGGTGGAATTGATATTGCGCGTTGAAGATTGCTCTACGCACAGTTCGAAGACTATACACAAAGGGTAATTCTCATTAATAAAAATGAGTCTCCCGTCATTTGATTTGTGGCCGAAGTAATCGTTGCCAAAGACTGCTGAAGAAAAACCTTGGCGGGTTTAGAAACAGCTGTACAGTCTGCCTGGCAACCGTAGCAAACACATTTCACCAATTTCTTCTTTTTAAGTTGTTTCTGAAAAAGAAACAACATAAAGGTCTCGAACCAGAATAAAAAACTGCTCAAGTCATAACGAATTGAAAATATTTTTTCTGCCATTTCACTAATGAGAAGGTGTTTTTAAAACTTGACTTTTACTTTTGAATCTAAAAAAAGTTTTTATGCAGAAGGCGAACGATTTTATGCATAAAATTATTAAAGTTGGTCAAGAAAATTTAATTTTGGTTTTAAAGCATCAACAAATTTTAAGATAAAGTTGTATTATTTCAGTGAATCAAATTGAAATATTAAACCTAAATACACGCAGAAAAAAAGTATGGTTGGGGTGACAATATTAGAAGAGGATCATACTATTGTTGGGTATATGGTTGTGACACAACAATATTATGATCCTCACAACAATAGTATGATTCACACATAACCATACTATGATTCTCACAACAATGTTATGATTCACACTCAACCATACTATTATCTCCACAACCATTTTATGATCCTCACAACCATAGTATGTTTCTCATACAACCATAGTATGATCCTCACAACCATAGTATGATTCGCACGCAACCATACTATGATCCCCACAACCATAGTATGATTCACACTCAACCATACTATGATCCCCAAAATTATTTATTAGGATTGGGTAATGTTGTTATTCAAAAATAGAGATTTTTATCCAGCAAGTTATTATAAATTGCATTACTATTAGATCATAGCCAGATTTGAGGCCATGTTTTTATTGAGCATTTCATTTAAGAAACAAAAATATATATTCCAACGGTCAAAAATACTTTGATTGGGCCAGCAGGGGTGAATGCTACTTCACCATCCGTAGACACCAAGTAACGAATGTGATTAAACAATGATCAATGGCTATATACTTAAATGCAGGCAGATTTTTAATAAACAAGAACCAGTCGGTAGTATTGTATTTCACCGAACAAAGTAAATACATTAAAAATCCCTCGAACTACCTTCCGATTGTTGTTGTTTTTTATAGACAGCAACCATTCACTGTATCGTGTGTATGTGTTTTTTTTGTATATCAAAAAAACATACGCACACACGTCCATGAATGCTCTAAAAAAACCTGTTTTGTTATGTTCATAGTCACAACCATACTGTATGATTGCCGTAATCATATTATAGTTAACGTAAATTTTAAACTACAATACTTTTGTTGCACCAACCATGTTTATATGGTTACTACAACCATATTTTCATTTCTAAATTTGACAATAATACTATTGTTACATAGCAATATTGTCGCAATCATACTATTGTCAAAATGAATTTCAAAAAGCAATACTATGATTGCGACGAACATGCTTTTATTGTAGAGGACATATTATTGTTGCGGTGACCATAGTGTAACCATATCTTTTCTCTGCGTGTATTTTCAGCTACTTAAGGGTTAACGTGACACAAATACTCAAATGAATGTTTGAAGTCTTGGCTACAAGTACAAATGTCATAAAACCTTATACTCTCATATCGGTCTATTTTGTAGTTTATAAAAAAAATATGTGAAAACAAATTTTTTTGAAATCGCTCAGTGCCGATTTTGTTTTCATTCTGAACAAAGCTTATTCATTAAATTTTATAAAAAAAAACACGGGCGAAAAGGCAGAGTTTATCTTAAAAATATTCTGATTTCATTTTAGACGATTTATACCAAATGATAATAATAGTAATTTAGTAGAACAAACCTAAAAACGACCACAACATTTTTGTAAAACATTAAGAATCACTTACTCAATTTTTCTGAGTAATTGAAAAAGTATTTTCGTAGTAACTAAACTGGGTTTTTATTACTACAAAGTATTTTTTTGTTACCACCACCAATTATTAGGACCAAAGCAATTGGTACTTCATAAAAACCAATAGCTTTTTCTAAATTAGGCTGGTGTAACCGACTTGTTGGCTGTAAGTATCGTAATATTATTGTAGCTACCATCTTATGGTAAGTCAAACCATGTAACCAGCCATGTACCATGAAATGTTGGTGATTGCAACAGAAAGTCTCGTTATCAAACTGAATATTTGAAGTTCGGACCGATTTCCAACTGATTTTTTCTCTGTGTGCGTAAAAGTAATAAATCGCCATTTGAAATATCTCAATCGGTTTAATGATGAAAATTAATTAAACGGTCATGATACAAATACCAAACGAACTAATAGAATTGTAATAAAAGAGTTAAACAACAATGGACAATTCTTAAGTTCGGCCGTGCCGAAGCTTTTTCGCTCTCCACCGTGGATTACGTTCCAATCATTGGCATTGGCAGTTTTTCGAGCAAAGCTCGTTTTTGGTCGTTCCGTGATTGAGAAGACACTATGGATCGAAGGCCGATGGGTCACGGCTTCTAATTCAGCCAAATTGTTTAAATAATTCGTAAGGAATCCACCGTTTCTCATTATTCATATGTGACAGCGCATAGAGAAAGGGACCTTAGGGTAAAAAAATCAATTTTCACTTTTTTTTGATGTGGACAACATCTGAGCATCGAATGAGACCGATCCCATGCCCCAAAAGTGTTCCCTCCCAGAGATATGCGCGTTTTATGAAAGTGATGGTACACCAAAGATACACGTATTTAAATCTTTTAAATGGCACTCCTGAACAAAACTGGTTTTTACCCTTAGGTCCCTTTCTATTTTGCGCGTCACATATATCCATCTTGAAAAATTCTTATTTTCGGCGTCCTAGGGACCATATACCCGAATCAATGTCATACGCAGATTCGTGACGAAATTGTATTGATTTTTGTTCCCATATGTCATAGTTATAGGGGGCCTATTTTTTTGGACCCTAAACTGATCCAAATCATAAATAAAGATATATATGAATTTATCTGAAAATTGCAATGTGTCCTAAATAACCATTTGTTCCAAAACAGTGAGGGCCGCTTTTAAAGTCCCAAGGATCCAATGACCACGTCCATTTATGTGACTTTAAATTCGTCTAAAGAAATATAGTGAAAATGTCCACAAAAAAAACTTTTGCTCTTGAGTATTTTATTCCCTCCAAAATGGTACTGTCCCTTTTTCCGGTTTTTTTTCCGTTTTCAACACTTACCAATCTACTTAGTACGAGTAGGGACATAAATACTGTTACACACGTTTTATGCTGTAAAATAAAAAGTACTGAATGTTTTTGGACCAAATATTTTTTAATATATTTATTGATGTATATTGTATCCAAAAAGAAGCTACTTATTCGAAATGTCCGCCTTTTGCCTTTACACACGCCTTAAGTCGCACTGGCCAATCGTCAATAGCTGCACGAACCTCGTCCATTGGAAAATTGGTAAACGTACTCAGAACGTTGTGACGTACCACCATCATTTGTGTTGTTTACATTGAAGTGAAAAAATCAATTCGGCCAAAAAATGGAATTAACTCGTGAATATTTTCGTGCGATCATTTTCCACAACTTTTGACGTGAATTATCACGACAAGGGTGCATCGGTGAACTTAAATATTTGGGTGGTGATGAAGCCCCATCCTATAGCACTGTGAAAATTGGTTTAATAAATTCAATCGTGGCCAACGCTCGCTCAATGACGAAGGTCGTAAAGGTGGCCCAAAAATGGCCGTAGTGCCAGAGAATATTGATGCAGTGCGTGAACTGATAATGCAAGATCGTCATGTGACATACCGTGAGATAGAAGCATCATTGGGCATTTTTCCCACCAGCATACATTCGATATGGCATGAACACCTGGCCGTAAGAAAGATTTGTTTTCGTTGGATCCCCCACAATTTGACAATCTCTCAAAAAAGGCTGATGTCGATTGGTGCAAAGTCATTTTAAAAAAATACGCTAGCGGTGCTTTTAAAGGCTTTTATAAGATCGCAACAGGTGACGAATGATGGATCTATATGACCGTGTGGGTCTTCGAAGACGAGCCAAGTCCAACGAAAGTTGTTCGTGGAAGAAACACTTCGAAGTAAATGGTTGCCTGTTTCTGCGGCAAAACTGGTTATGTGGCGACTGTTTCTGCGGCAAAACTGGTTATGTGGCGACTGTTCCGCTTGAGCATCGTAGGACGGTCAATTCTGAGTGGTACACCACAATTTGTTTGCCTGAAGGTCTCACTTATCGGTTCAAACCAGCGCCTTTTTGACCGCCCAAAACGTCTTATTGATGGGTCACCCGCCGTACAGCCCTGACTTGGCACCCAAGGACTCCTTTTCATTCCCGCACATCAAGAAAAAAATGCGTGGTCAGCGATTTTCGTCGCCAGAAGATGCTGTTAAAGCGTTCTAAAACCATGTTTTAGAGGTGTCTCAATCGAAGTGGAAAAAGTGCTTCGACAATTGGCTTGAGCGCCTGCCAAAATGTATAAATCATGCTAGAGAATACTTTGAAAAACAATAAAACCATTTTTGATGATAAATATTTGCATTTCCATTATTAGGCCAGAAATATATATAGCAGCCCTTGTACCACCCTTTTTAAAATATTATACAAGTTGCAATTCAATTGGTAATAGAAAATTCCAAAAAAATGCTTCTTATTTTAGAATCCATTTTGAAAACGAATAATATTAATTGTAAAATACAGGGTGTCCGCCGGAAACATAAGTCTTGATAGTTCATTTTTGGTAGTCGTGAAGTAGAGACGTGGCAAATTTATTATGGAAAAGTATTCGATAAACCAACGTGTTTTACTCGTTAAAACAATTTATCAAAATCAATCATCGATTACTGTGACGATGAGAAAGTTACGTGAAATTTTTGGGAGAAACAACGTGCCAACAAAACGCACTATTTATCGTGTAGTGAATGATTTCGAAAAAAGAGGGTCTGAAGCTAATAGGCCTAAGCATGGGCTACAACGTACTGCAAGATCGGCTGAAACAGTACTGTTTGAGCGCATGCCAAAATGTATAAATCATGCTGGAGAATACTTTGAAAAACAATAAAACCATTTTTGATGGTAAATATTCGCATTTTCATTTTTAGGCCAGAAATATATATACCAGCCCTCGTATACTCGTATGTTTGTATTGGTTCTACAGAAATAGTACAAAGATCTCAAGGATACGGACAGCCAATGCAACTACAACAATCATATTAATTCCGATTTCGATCAAATTTGTTATGGTACGAGTATACGAGGGCGGTTCGGAAAGTTCTTAGCCTATCAATGAAAGAGAATAGTTAGTTTTTCAAAAATATTTTTATTTTTCAATATAATATCCTGAAACTTCAACACACTTAGTCCAACGCTTATCTGGCAATTCTATCCCTTGATTAAAATAGTTTGCCTCAAGGTCTTCAAAATAGTGGTTTACAACTGTAATTGCATCTTCATTTGAGGTAAAACGCTTGCCAGCAAGGATTTTTATTAGATTTGGGAATAGGTAAAAGTCACTGGGAGCTAAATCAGGAGAATAAGGTGGGTGGTCAAGCAACTCGTACTTTAATTCGTTGATTTTAGCCATTGTTAAAACACTCTTGTGCGCTGGTGCGTTGTCTTGATGAAAAACTATTTTTTTGTGTTGTAAGCCAGGACGTTTTTCTCGAATTTGTACATTTAATTGATCTAAAAGGTTGCAATAGTACTCTGAATTTATTGTTTTACCCTTTTGCAGATAGTCAATCACTAAAATACCTTGGAAGTCCCAAAAAACCGTTGCCATAACCTTACCAGCCGCTTGAATTGTTTTTGCCTTCTTTGGGGCACTTCCTCCAGCTTCAGTCCATTGTTTGGATTGTTCTTTTGTCTCTGGAGTATAGTGGTGGATCCATGTCTCATCAACAGTTATGAAACGAGGCTTAAAATCAATTTTATTTCGCTGAAAACGATCCAAACAAGCTTGAGAAATGTTCATTCTTATGCGTTTTTGGGCGACTGTTAACAAGTGCGGCACCCATCTTGCAGAAAGCTTTTTCATCTGTAGTTCTTCATGTAAAATTAAATGGACTCGATCATTTGAGATGCCCATGAGATTAGCTATTTCACGCACTTTTATTCGTCGATCATTTAATTCCATATCATGCACTTTGGCTACAATTTCTGTTGTTGTTGCTGTTTTTGGACGTCCACTACGTGGTTCATCTTCAATGCTTGTACGACCACGTTTAAATTCACCAACCCAATTTTTTTAGTGTTGCATATGAAGGAGCACTTTCACCTAACATATTCACCATATCATTATGAATTTCTTGTCCCGATAAACCTTTTTTATGTAAATATTTAATGACACCACGCATTTCTAATTTTTCCATTGTAAAAAAATCGCGGATGCGTCTTTTGTGAACACCTGTTTCTATATGAAGGAGTTGCCAGATCGAAACAAAATTTAACATGTGTTCATAGCAGAGATGGAAGTTTCCAAAACACTTAACTTTTTTCTTTTCAACTTTTTGCTTTTTGTGATTGGCTAAGAAATTTCCGAAGTGCCCTCGTATACTTATATAAGTAACGATAGACGAACAACCAATCTTGGACTGATTTGGGTCATACATGCTTATTTTTTGTCTGATGGCTCTAAAATAACTCTAACATTTTCTCACAAAGCCAAAAATAAAATTATTTTTGCAGTTTAACTAAATTTGGTTGACGGAACCTAAACCCAAAAATCTTAAACAGTGAAATTTTCGGACAAATTCATATCAGTAGAATGTTTTTAATCTAGATAAATTTAGAGCCCATTCAAGTGGTTTAAACCCCTGTTTTCAATTGGCTCTTCTGCACATGCAGAAGTGAAGGATATAATAAAGTCGTTCATGATAGTCTTAATCTGTTTTACTAGATTTTTTTATATACGAACACCTATTCGCAAGTGATTTTTTATTGCATTCTAGAGTCTTGAAATGTGAACAATAACTTTACTTCTGATGGGGGAAATATTTTCCATTTTTAGGTTAAAGGCTAAAACCGGAATGTGAGTTAATGCCGGTTTTTAACTTTAAAAAAAAAACACGAAGTCAGTTTTTTAATACACGATTATTTTCTGAAAACCTTGTTTTTGCACACTCTAATCAGTATTCGTTTAGGCCTTAAGAACCAGAGAAAACTAAGTATGTATACAGGGGCCAGGAGTGCACATCGGGGGCTATTCGAAAATATGGGTGCACAAAGACAGGGTTTCTATGCTAAATTTAAGCAAAATTATATTCAAGATGGAACTTCAAGAGTAGCAGGTTCTTAAATCGAAAACATGAACTGATATAGACCAGTTTCAATATACCTGTCAAACCCGAACCAGATCCATGTTCAATGTGTCGTCGATATTTGTTCCCATTTCTAAACTTTAATTTCGTTCTGGTGGTTACAAATATCAGCACTACGAGTATGTCATAATACCCCTATTCCTCAGTGTGGTGTCGGGTATATTGAAGCGATGAGTAATACTAAAAACTACCCACTAAAGGTAATTTCCCAAAACATTTGCTTGGAAGGCCAGCCAGACAGACAAACAGACAGACAGACGAATTAAATTAACCGATTAAAGTTTGTCAATGTTGCTCGCAATACTTGTAATTAAGATCGAAGATTCCAGCGTGTACTCGACACACTCGTACATTTTAAGGAACGCAGCAAATGCAATGAGACCGAAAAGTGGCAGTAAACGACGTTACGCTCAAGTAAACGCCGCAAATGTTCAAGCCCAGAGCATGTGAGATTTGTACGCCTCAAGCAAAGAACATTTGGCCACAGAACGGTTTAGAACCACTCGCGAAACGGCTGTTCGTCATTGAAAGACTCAAGCAATATTTCTATAAAACAAAGAATTAAAAAAAGATAATATAAAAAACATTAAAATACAAATTTTTATTTAAAGCTTTCGAAAGGCAAGAGTAAAAATTCGTCTATCCTGTCGTTCGCTAGTGAAAGTAAGCAATCGGGTAAAGGCAAATAATCCCTCGTTATAACAACTGATTCTAAAATAAATTGTGATTTTTTTTTTATTATTTTAACAATGCCAATTGTAGCGAAAGAAACCAAGAGTGATAAAACGAAATGTATTGCCTCGCCAATTGTATTGCCATAAACACATTTAAAAGACAACTAAAATTGCAAAGTTATAACTATGACATGAAGTCAGTACTTAGAAGCGGTGGTGGGCTGTTGACAAAGGGGAAGAGGTATTCATTACACTGAAAAAAACTGCACACAGAGCAATAATCAGTTGAAAATCGGTCCGAACTACAAAAATTCGGTTGGAAAAACACACTTTCTATGGCAATCACTATCCATTGCATTGGCGAAAGATGGTTGCTACGATATTATTACAGTACTCACAGCCATTAAAACGGCTATACCAACCGAACTTCGTAAATCTAATGGTGGCCATAACCGGTTGTTATGGAGGCGACCTTTGTCTGGCTATAAGGTCAACCCTTATCAGAGTTGAAAAATCCATAGAAAAAGTGTATTTGAAATCATGTGATACAAAATTTCACATATTAACTAAAGTTTTGGTACGTTGTTTGTCAAAAATATTGCCGATTTCAGGCGATAAACAGAAAAACATTTTTACAAAAAAAATGTAAGCCGTTCATAGAAAATATTTTCGTTATCAGAGTTGAAAAATCCAAAGAAAAAATTTATTTGAAATCATGTGATACAAAATTTTGGTACGTTGTTTGTCGAAAATATTTCCGATTTCAGGCGATAAGCAAATAAACATATTTACAAAAAAAAATGTAAGGCGTTCATAGAAAATATTTTCGTTATGAAAAGCGCCTGGGTTTTCAGAAAATTGACGTTTCGGGTTGTTTTGAATAAACCGGTTTTTTTAAAATAAGTAACCGACATTCTGGTTTAAGCCTTTTGGGTACGAACGAAATTTTTTTTCCGAATCAGAAGTAACTGGAACAGCTATTAATTTACCAAAATTAAAAAAAAAATTAGGTCATATTTAAACTTGTGTCTTTGGTACCTATGTCCTTGATTAAATAGGTCAGATTTTCGAACATAGGGACCGTCGCTAAACTGCAAAACTATTTTTTTATATACAAAAAATAAGCCTCTATGACTCACATCGGTCCAAAATTTGAATAAAATCAGAATAAAATTTGATGTCCTAAAGCGGCTGTAGGAGAGATCTTTGCACTGGGGCTATATTAAAACGTATGACCCATTTTTATCTAAGCTGATTATTGATACCTACCTAATTACCTAAGTACCTAATTTCATCAATATAGACATAAAATTGGTGCAATCTAGGTATGGGAGCTATATCTAAAATTGAACCGAATTTCGATTTTCATAAAGTCAACAGCCTTTATCCAAAAACTTATTTTTGGAAATTTCATAAAACTAGGACAACGATTGCGACCTGTAGTTTAAAAACAAGCAGTAAGACAGCAAACAGACGGATATATGAATGGATGGACGGATCAACTGGTGATACGGGATCGGGCGTTCCTCTTAGAGTTCGGTCTATTTTTGATATTTTCGTATTTCGTAATTGAATGCGAGTATTATGAATTTTCTATGCTTTTACAAGAAAAACGGGTAAACCGACATGTCGGGTTTAAGCTATTATTGAGAAATTGACTTTCAGGCTTGGACATAAAAACCAGAAAGAAGGTTTTTGGTTTTGGACGCTCTAGTTATGAGGCGATGTAACATTTTCTTATTATGCTTAGATCATAATCAGATTTTTGACCATTTCTTGGACATGTCATTGAATAGAATCCAACTATTTCTCAAAAAGCAGTAAAAAAGACTTTAAGTTAAACCAGGGGAGACAGTAGTTTCGGTGAGCGCTACTTAACCAAAATCGGACACTAAGCAATGAAGGTGCCGCTGATTGCCAGATCAGCGGCTATACACTTAAGGGCCGCTATTTTCGCATTTAACGAGAACTGCCGGTAGAATAGTTTATTGCCGAACAAAGTTGACACAGTAAAAATCCAACGCACTGCATACATATCAAAACACATGCACTCGATTTAGTGCATGGTCATGTAGTGCATGGTAGTTTCGGTAAGCAATAAATGTGCTGTTTCCCAGATCAGCGGCTATACACTTAAGGGCAGCTAGATTCGCATTTAGCGAGAACTGTCGGTAGTAGAGTTTTACATCGAAAAAAGTTGACACA
Organism: Hydrotaea diabolus; assembly: GCA_963513945.1. Taxonomy (NCBI): domain Eukaryota; kingdom Metazoa; phylum Arthropoda; class Insecta; order Diptera; family Muscidae; genus Hydrotaea; species Hydrotaea diabolus. Next base: position 162,179,231 of record OY740716.1, read on the forward strand.
TTTAAAATCCCACATACTGCATACATACCGAAACAAATGCAGGGAATACAGTGCAAGTGCGAGCGTGAGCAAGCGATGTGAGCCCTTTCTTATGATTTTCTATATTTTTTGGGTGTTTCCTTTCATTAAATTTCATTGCAATATTTGATAGTTAGTTTGGTTCATTTATGATATATTTAATTGAGTGGGGATAATTGTTACATAACAATTTTTAAAATTTGTGTTGATTTTTGGTCGCTCGTAAATTGTAATGTGAGCTAACTAGGTACAATGTGCAAGATTTCTTCTAGAATTGCAAAACTGACAGTAAACAACAGAACGGCCCTCGTAGGTTGGAGGAATTTTTTCTAGGCCAAGAAAATTTTAATTTTGCAACGCTATACCATATGAAATGATTAAATATTCCTTCGTCTTTCCAAATTGTCGTGATAGGATGTCTTAAGTTAAATCGTATGGAACTTATTTTTGTAGCGCATTTAACATCCTATCCTTAAGATTGGTGTGTCCTTTTTACCTCTTTTCCAAAAAGTGAAAATGTCCTTTTTTAATGAAATTGTATAAATGTTTTCTAAAATGGTAGTTTTTGACTCTTTTTTAGTTTAAAGGTAAATGTTCTACTTAATTAATTATATTATCATTTTAAATAGATTGTCTAAAATAAAATGAGAGTTTGCAAGATAACGGTGCACGTTTCGATGTTCGAATTTAACTTTCAAAAACGCAAAAAATCCGCGCCCCATGGAGGACAGCTGCAAATACTTTCGTCAATCAGACTACTGCCAGATTATAGCTACTGGTATTGGCTAATGAAGCTATAGGGCCGTTTGTCTGAAATAATTTTCAAAATAATGAATTCATCACCTGGAATATGAAATTTGAGGGAAATTGCTCTGTGAAGTTAAATTCGAATTTAACTTCACATAGTTAGACAGAATTGCATGATTTGTTTTAGAGCGGATCTAAGTGCGTCCATGTAGGACAACTGGAAATACTTTCGGCAATCAGACTTCTGCCCAATTATTGCTGCTAGTATACTCTAATAACGCTATAATCCCGTTTGTCTGAATTAATTTTCAGAATATTGAATTCTTTAGCTGGAATATGAAATTTGGGGAAAATTTCTCTAGAGCGGATCTAAGTGTTGTCCATGGAGGACAACTGAAAATACTTTCGTCAATCAGAGTACTGCAAGATATAACTAGTATTGGCTAATATCGCTAGAAGCCCGTTTGTCTGAAATAATTTTCAGAATATTGAATTCTTCACCTGGAATATGAAATTTGGGGGCAATTGCTAAGTGCGTCAATGGAAGAAAACATGGACGCACTAAAATCCGCTCCAGAGCAATTTCCCCCAAATTTCATATTCCAGGTGAAGAATTCAATATTCTGATAATATTTCAGACAAACGGCCTTATAGCGTTATTAGAGTATACTAGCAGCAATAATTTGGCAGAAGTCTGATGGACGAAAGTATTTCCAGTTGTCTTACATGGACGCCCTTAGATCCGCTCTAAAGCAAATCATGCAATTCTGTCTTGCTATGTGAAGTTAAATTCGAATTTAACTTCACTATGTGCACACTGCTGTCTCGTCAAACAGTGGAGATAAATTCGAATTGAACTTTTTTAACCCACTGGGGACCGCGGATTTTTTGCGTTTTTGAAAGTTATATTCGAATTTATCTTCACTCACATCACGTTTCGTCCTTTTTTCAAAAAAATAACTTTCTAAATTTGATGCATAAATCGTTCCACTCGTGCAAACAAATTTTAAAAAATACTTTTAAATCGTTAAATATAAAAATTAAATTTAAAATATTTATTATTTCGGTCAGATAACCGAATACACAATATTTACCCATCAGTTGGACCAGTTAACAAATGCTTGGGGTTATGACAACCGAATTTAAAGAGTTCTTATGGCCAATAAACTTTAACAACAACCAATAGTTGTACAAATTCAGTTCCAGTTATCACCTTAATTGGTTAGGGTTACCAATATGTTGTCTTTTCAACGAGTACTACCAGTTCTCACTACTTCAAATTGCCGTATACCTAATCAACATTCGGTTGTAGCGATGGAATACATGGATAGTATGTGCAACCACCAACATTCGGTAGTGGCAACAAATATGTTTTCTGTGTGTGTACATATGTTGCCTAGTTTCGCAAGTCGTCATAAGTGTTGTGCTCTATAATATTAAAATATTGAAACATGTGAATCCCCTCAATTAATTATCCTTATAAAGTGCGTGTTCTGTAATTAGCGAAAATAAAAACTTTTGTGTCGTTCAGAGAATGTCTCCCTAAAGAAGAATTTCATTAAAGCATTCTTTGTGTTTCGTTGTATTTTTTTATTCAAAGTGTATTTAACGATTTATTTGGAAAGTTCAACGAAAACCCGTTGAAATCCCATGAGGGGTGGGGTATCCTTCTACCGTACGTTACGGTTGTCATATCGAAATCAAGGAGTTATTGCAATTTCATCGCTAGTTTTTCTTTCCGTTTCCTATGGATGTGTGTGTGTGTGAGGATGTATGTTTATTGGTTTCTACACGGGCTTTGTAGATAAATGTAATTTATCATTGAGTTTCGTTTAAGTTATTTTGTTTAGGCCTACACAAAAACATATTCTTGGTACCCCCCAAAAAAAGATATAAACAGCATATATTATATATATTCATTTATATATATTTACTTATATGTGTATGTACTCGTATATATATTTCGGGTTGCGAACAAAGACTAACACCCCTTCCATTCTGGGACTCACTGTCAGTCTTGGGTTGAGAAAAATAGACAGACAGTCACACATGCCAGCCTGGCGTACCATCGATAAAACAATATGAAAACTGCACAAAGACAACCTGAAGTTTTCCTTGCGTCCTTTAGAATATTGTGATTTCTGTTTTTTTTGTATATTTGTGTTTTTGAGCCATAAAAAATCCGCTACAATTTTGTGGCTCAGAAGTTTTCAAAGTGTTGAAGACAACACACTTTTTTTCGGTCTTCACTTCCGCTTCCGCCGCCGCAGCACAAGTAACGGAAAACCGAAACGCAACGATTCGCAGCCACGATTAACTTTGTAGAGTGTAGTGTACTCAAATGTTACGACTGTAATAAATGAAATTATTATAAATAAAAAGAACACGTCTGAAATTATATAATCTTTTCGAAAGGCACGCCTCAAAAGTTGTGCTTCTCTAAACATCATGCAGTTAATTATTACCGCCGACACAAAATTGTTCTTTGTAAATTGAGTTTTATTGTCTTTAATTTTCTTTTATGTCTTTAAATCTCTAATTGGTTTTCTTTATTTTTATTATTTTTTTTCTCATCTTTTTTAGGAGCGCAACGGTCCTGGTACACCAAGTTCACCAGCCAAGACTCCTACATCGGTTTCGTCTAAGCCCGAAAAATCGGCCACATCTCGTCCACCCAGTACTACGCCATCTAATAAATCAACGAAATCTCGCAGCACTTCACGAAATCGCTTATCATTGAAGACCCCCGAACCGGAACCAGTTAAAAAAGGTGAGTTATCCACATTTGAATTAAATGCTGACCTTGGTGAGGTTAACAGAATAGTTAGTTAATATAAGGCTTAGCAAATAAAGACGACGTTAAGTTCTGCCAGGACAAACCTTAAATACCCTCCGCCGCACGTACTTACGCTACTAAAGTGCAAAAAAAATGGTCCATTTTTTGTGCCCTTTCAGCCCTTGTGTCGGTTTCTTATCTCAGCCAAAGCCCGGAGCAAATTTCGATTTTATTTGAGTACCCATATGTACATATGTATCCGTTTTAAGAATGCGTTATGTTTTTGGGGCGACATAACCAATGTGTCCAGCAGCTATGTTTTTTTTTGTGTTATTTAGTACGTCCCAACTAATAGTAGCCCTTTTTACCCTTGTCCTCTCACAAAAAATTATTATTTGCTAAGCAAATACTCAACTTTTTCCCCCTAGGCCGATGTGGCCCATTTACAATCCCACATGTAGAAAAAAGTATGGTTGTGATAACAATATTCGAAGAGCATCTTACTTATGTTGGGTATATGGTATATAGTATTATGATCCTCATAACAATAGCATGGTTCAAATACAACCATACTATGATCCTCACAACAATAGTACACGTAGAAAAAAAGTATGGTAATAGTATTCGAAGAGCATAATACTATTGTTATGTATATGGTTGTGGCACAACAATATTATGATCCTCACAACAATAATATGAATAACAAATAACCATACTATAATCCCCACAACTATAGTAACCACCTCCACAACCATATTATAATACTCACAACCATAGTATGTTTCACATACAACCATAGTATGATCCTCACACGCAACCATATTATGATCCCTACAACCATAGTACGGTCACACACAATTATACTACGATCCCCATAATTATTTATTAGAATTGGCTTAAGTCGTCAGCAATAGATTTGAATTGTGAAAAATATTTAAAATTACATCAAATTCAATATAATACGATATACTCGTATATTTCTGGCCATCTGACATTTCCAAAACGTTTTGACGTACGACCATCATTTGTGTTGTTTACAGTGACTTGAAAAATCAATTTGGCAAAAAAATGGAATTAACTAGTGAACATTTTCGTACGATCATTTTTCACAGCTTTCTACGTGGATTATCACTACAATAAAGAATCGATGAATTTAAACCTTTGTATGGCGATGAAGCACCATCCTATAACACTGGTTTAATGAATTCAATCGTGGCCGACGCACTATCAAAGACGAAGGTCTGAAGGTCGTCCAAAAACGGCCGTTGTGCAGGAGAACATTGATGCCGTGCGTGAACTGATAATGCAAGACCGTCATGTGACATTCCGTAACATAGAGGCATCCTTGGGCATTTCTTCCAGCAGCATACATTCAATATTTCATGAACACCTGGCCGTAAAAAAGGTTTGTTCTCGTTGGATCCCGCACTATTTGAAAATCGCTCAAAAAAAGGTTCGCGTCGATTAGTGCAAAGAAATTTTGAAAAAAATATGATCGCGGCGTTTCAAAAGACGTTTATAAGATCGCCACAGGTGACGAATCATGGATCTATGTGTATGAGCCCAAAACAAAACAGCAATCGACAGTGTGGCCCTTCGAAGAAGAGCCAAATCTAACGAAAGTTGTTCGTGAAAGAAGCACTTCAAAGCAAATGGTCGCCTGTTTCTTCACACATCGGCTCAAACCAGAGCCTTTTTGACCGGCCAAAACGTCGAAGTGATGGGTCATCCGCCGTATAGGCCTGACTTGGCACCCAATGACTTCATTTTATTCCCGCACATCAAGAAAAAAATGCGTGGTCAACGATTTTGGAGGTGTCGTAATCGGAGTGGAAAAAATGCTTCAAAAATTAGTTTGAGCGCATGCAAAAGTGTATAAATGCTGGAGAATACTTTGAAAAACAAAAAAATCATTTTTGATGATAAATATTCGCATTTTCATTATTAGGCCAGAATATATATAGCAGCCCTCGTAGGAGGGATTTATTTAACAGTAAAAAAATAAGTTTAAAAACCATTTTTAATACGATTAAAAAAAATAATTAGGCAAAGTCAAAGCAGTTTGTTCAAAAAATTTTAACTTTTATATAAAAAGTACTATTATTGCATTAGATCCGTAACAATAAAATTGTTCTAAAAAACAAATTCAAATGAAAAAAAAGCAATCATACAGTATGATTGCCGTTATCATATTATTGTTTACAGAAAACCCAAAAACAATCCTTTTGTCGCCCTAACCATATTTATATTGTTGCTACAACCATATTTTTATTTTTTAAATTGGCAATAATACCATTGTTACAATTCAACAATATTAATATTGCGGCAATCATACTATTGTCAAAATTAAATTAAAAAAAAACAATACTATGGTTGCGACAAACATACTTTTATTGATAAAAACATATCATTATTGCCGTGATCATAGTAGTAATAGTAACCATATTGTTTCTATGCTTGCAAACAACTAATGACCATTAGCCATCTTCACGAAAATTTTTAGGATCCTAGGTTAATTCGTTTGACCACTATCGTGCTTTTGACAGACGTTCGCGTCGATTAGTGCAAAGAAATTTTGAAAAAAATATGATCGCGGCGTTTCAAAAGACGTTTATAAGATCGCCACAGGTGACGAATCATGGATCTATGTGTATGAGCCCAAAACAAAACAGCAATCGACAGTGTGGCCCTTCGAAGAAGAGCCAAATCTAACGAAAGTTGTTCGTGAAAGAAGCACTTCAAAGCAAATGGTCGCCTGTTTCTTCACACATCGGCTCAAACCAGAGCCTTTTTGACCGGCCAAAACGTCGAAGTGATGGGTCATCCGCCGTATAGGCCTGACTTGGCACCCAATGACTTCATTTTATTCCCGCACATCAAGAAAAAAATGCGTGGTCAACGATTTTGGAGGTGTCGTAATCGGAGTGGAAAAAATGCTTCAAAAATTAGTTTGAGCGCATGCAAAAGTGTATAAATGCTGGAGAATACTTTGAAAAACAAAAAAATCATTTTTGATGATAAATATTCGCATTTTCATTATTAGGCCAGAATATATATAGCAGCCCTCGTAGGAGGGATTTATTTAACAGTAAAAAAATAAGTTTAAAAACCATTTTTAATACGATTAAAAAAAATAATTAGGCAAAGTCAAAGCAGTTTGTTCAAAAAATTTTAACTTTTATATAAAAAGTACTATTATTGCATTAGATCCGTAACAATAAAATTGTTCTAAAAAACAAATTCAAATGAAAAAAAAGCAATCATACAGTATGATTGCCGTTATCATATTATTGTTTACAGAAAACCCAAAAACAATCCTTTTGTCGCCCTAACCATATTTATATTGTTGCTACAACCATATTTTTATTTTTTAAATTGGCAATAATACCATTGTTACAATTCAACAATATTAATATTGCGGCAATCATACTATTGTCAAAATTAAATTAAAAAAAAACAATACTATGGTTGCGACAAACATACTTTTATTGATAAAAACATATCATTATTGCCGTGATCATAGTAGTAATAGTAACCATATTGTTTCTATGCTTGCAAACAACTAATGACCATTAGCCATCTTCACGAAAATTTTTAGGATCCTAGGTTAATTCGTTTGACCACTATCGTGCTTTTGACAGACGGGCGGACATGGCTAGATTGTCTAAGAATTTTACGACGATCGAGAATATAAAGGGTGTTTGTTCAGAAGAAATAAAACGCATATAATTTAATGTCATGAACAAGAATTTAACTTTATTATAAAGATAAGGGTTTGCCATTATGTTTTAAAAATGATTTCGGGCAAGCGATCGCCGCGCCGCGGCTGGCTCAAATAAATTTCAGCCGAGAGGCTAAATTTTCGACCACTTTTAACAGCATTTGGAGCCGTATGTCAACAATAACGCACCGAATATTTCCGAAAGCATCAATCATGCCGGGATTATCTGCGTAGACAAGCGACTTTACATTAATAGTCCAGAGGCCACGCCACAGGCCCACGACGCGAGATAATGCGCCCACCAAAAGTTTCCTTCAATAAATTGATTGTTTCGTTGGCTGTGTGGCATGTAGTGAGTGACGTCTTGTTGGAACCAAAGGTCGTCCACATCAACATTCTCCAATTCAGGCACGAAAAAGTCAGTCAATAATCATGGCGTTCCCCATAGAGCACACTAAACAGTGACTTTTTGAGGATGTAACGGCGTCTCAACAATGTCTTGAGGGTTTTCATTACTCCAAATGCGACCAATTTGGTTATTAACGTACCCATTCAACCAAAAGTGAGCTTTATCACTGAAGAAAATTTTCTTGTAAAAATCAGGATCGGTAGCGATCTCGTTTTGGGTCCATTCACCGAACGTGCGACGCGTTTGTGGTCGTTCGGCTTCAATTCTTGCACGAGTTGGATTTTGAAGGCCCGCAAACCAATATACTTCCGCAAAATCTTCCATAATGTAGATGGGCACAGCTCCCATTGTTGCGCGCGATGGCGGATGGACTCATTCGGGTCTACTTCGATGCTCTGCTTCACAGCTGCAATAGCGCCTTCGGTGCGCACTGTACGGCGTCTCTGAGGATGCGCATTATCCATCCGTCTGTCTGTGGAAAGCAAACTACAGGTCGCACTATTAAAGCTAGCTGGCTAAGGTTTGGCAGAAGTATGTGTTGATGGACTTAACGGTTGCTATTGTAAATGAAACAGATCGATCGAGAGGTAAAAATTTTCCCCACACACGGACTTAATCAACCTCTGGAAAAAAAACTATACCTGTCGTATTTTCAGGGGGTTTTTGCTAATATGTCATTAAAATTTTTTCATTTGGTTACTTTCGGCCAGGTTAAATTTGTAAGGTACATTAGGGTGTGATTGACAAGGGGGCGTGGCACTGCCCATTTAACCCTGAACTTAGAAAAAAAATATCTCATGAATTATAAGAGATAAAACGATAATATTTGGAACATATGATGTGCCGAAACACATTCTAGTTGAAAAGTGGGTGGCGCCACGCCCCCTTTAAAAAATAACTTTTACGGCCAAAGTAATAGACCGATAAAATTTAACCAGAATGAAATCTAAGACTAGGATATTATTAAAATTATGTTATGGTAAAATTTTAAAAGGGGGCGTGGTACTGCCCACCCAGCCCTTAACTTAAATAAACTATATCACATGAACTCACAGAGATATGACAATGATATTTAGAACAAATGATGATGGCATAGATCGAAATACATTCTGCAGAAATAGTGGACAGTGCCACGCCCCATTTACCAAGTAGCAGTAACGGCCAAAGTAATAGACCGATCGTTAAAAAAACATTAACAGAATTAAATCAAAGACTAGGATATTATTATATACTACTTAATAGTAAAATTGGATTAGGGGGCATGGCACTGCCCAGACAACCCTGAATTTTAAAAGACTATCTCACGAACTATTAGAGATATGACGGTGATTTTTGAAACATTTGATGTTGGCATGGAGAGAAATACACCCAAGCTGAAAAGTGGGCGGGGTCATGCCCCTTAAACAATTATCGCATCTATGGCCAAAATAATGAACCGATTTTTATAAAATTGTAAACGAATGAAATCAAAATCTATGAAATTATTATAGACTATATTATGGCATCATTCTACTAGGGGCGTGGCTCTGCCCACAGAACCCTGAACTTAAAAAGACTATCTCTCATAATGCTTTTTAATTTTGACTAATAGAGATATTTTTGGAACAAATGATGTCACGCCCTCTTAAAAAATCGCATTTATGGCCAAAGTTATGCTCGGTATTGTACAAAAGGGCGTGGCACCGCCCATACAACCTCTCGTCAACTTATACCGATATGACGATAGTAGTTGGTATATATGATATTAGTTTGGAAAGAAATGCAACCTGATAGAAAAGAGGCCGGTGTTCACGACGGCTTAGCTTCAGACCGGATAAGACGATGGCTAATCTTCAGACCGACTGATTTTTATTTGTCTTCTTGTTATTGTACACGTTATCATTTTCATGCTTTTTAATTTTAACTATAATTACAAATTTATTTGTTTTTATTCCATTTCCAGTTCCAATGAATAAAGTTCAAGTTGGACACGCTCCTTCACCTAATTTGAAGGCCGTACGCTCCAAAATTGGATCTTTGGACAATGCCAGCTACAAGCCCGGTGGCGGCCATGTTAAAATCGAATCGAAGAAAATTGAAATTAAGGCATCGCCACGCATTGAAGCTAAAAATGACAAGTACATGCCCAAAGGCGGTGAAAAGAAGGTATGTATGACAGACAGAATCGAAAAGAAAAAAATCCGGAGTCGTGGCGTGTAGGCCAATTCACTTTCCACTTCAGAAAGATTTGAGTTAATAGAAGCACTATCAATAGAGGTAGATAATCCAAATAAAAAAAAACTGTTAGTGTTTTGAAAACACTGCAGATTTCTGGAAGAGCCCCTGTGTTTGAATTCAAATCCACTGCGTGGCGAAAGTGAAGTGGCCCAATACACACACCATGGTACTCCTCCGAACCGGGCAAAAGCCTGATAGACATGCATCGCTTTGTTTGTCTTATCAGACAGGCGGACGGACAGAGCGATTCATGTTTGCAGCGGCACCCAGTTGAGCACACGAACACTTTGAAATGATTTCGATACGTATTCCAAAGTATGAACTCAATATTTTGTACATATTGAACCACGTAAGAGTATATAAATAGTTATATGTAGGTATATGCATCTGTATGTATTTCTCTATATACCATAGTAGAACTCGTATGTATAAGTATAAGTGTGTGTATATACCAAGGCTTTGTATTGACCAAGTATTGAATTGCGCCCAGGCAGCACCACCTCGTTTTGTTCTTTGGAAACAGCAGAAAAAACTACAAGTATTTTCGTAGAATTTTTTATGATTTCGATGTTCTTCTTCCTTTTTTATGCTTTTCGTACCAAAGAAAACAAACAAATTATTCAATTTCACGGTTGATTAGAACTTGAGACAGTAAAATTATATTTGTTCTTTTCTTTTTTCCATTTTGAGTTGGTATCATTGGCCTTATCACAAATTACTCGTACAAATGTTCGAAACACTTAGAGTTGAGCTCAGTTTTTTTGTTGCTTTTATTTAGAAAAAAAAAATTAAAACTAACCAAATTCTCTTTTCATTTTTCGATTTTCCAACAATTACGAATTGTTTTCATTTTATTTTTATTGCTAAGGAGTGACAGTGTTTTGTAGTTGCCATCATTTGGATGACATTGGCGTCTTTTATGATACGACTTCCACAGCAACAAAAGTTTAAAATTGAATTAAAAAAACCTAAAATATAAAAATTTATTCAAATCAGAAGGATGACTAATGGCGTAGGAAGAGATTATCAATATGTGAAATATCTACTATGAGTATTTTGAGAATATGTGATCATGTACGGGCTAGATTAAATATTGTATACACTCTACATCAAGAAATTCGGGCGTATATTGAAGATGTTACAATGATTGAAGAAAAAATTACAGCTCCACTCGAAAATTGGATCAAAAGCAGTGACGAAACTGAGAAAGACGACGGACTCAATAAATCAACACTTTCATTTGATAGACTTTGAGACAAACTTTTTTCAGTATATACGCGATTTAATATTTTAAATTTCAATCAGCTGTAAAAAAAGTACTCGTAATTTTTCCAAATTTCTGGTTTTATTGGAAAGGTTGAACTTTATTTAATAATGGAAAACAATACCATTTTCATAAATACCACGACTGGCTCTGCAGTACCCCATCCAATTAACCAAATTTTTCAGCAAAATTTTGGATTTTTTGGGTCGAAACTCTTCATTCGATTTCCTGTTTAAATACTTTATTTGTCTCTGGATGCTTTGCGTAACATTTATCGTTAATGGCTGATTACACAACTTTACAAATTATTATTTTTTTCCTATAGATGTTGGCCTCCTAAGCACGAAAATGGTTTTTATAAAATTTTCCTCTGCTAAGTGTTCAAGATAACATTTTTGAATTTTTTTAGGATTTTTTATGCTGTGTCTCAGCTTTTTAGACCATAACGTCCAAACACTTTTGCGCCGATTTGATCAAGTTATGGTCTACAATTCATCCCATAAAAAATAGTAAAAAAAATCCAAAAATTCTATCTTGAAAACTAATTAGAGAAAAAAAATTTAAAATTCATTTTAGTGAATTCATTCATTTCTATTAGGTAGGGTTGTCGATGCTTTGTCTCTTCGTGTTAACACGGTTACAGCAATGGAATATATAGTTAGTACGTGTAACCACCAACATTCGGTTGTGGCGATCTTTTCCTTGTGTGTACGTTTTATCCCAGATAACATAAATCACAATCTACTTAGCAGGGACATAAATACTGTTACGTTTTATGCTGTTTTTGGACCAAATATTTTTTATATATTTTTTGATCTATATTGTATCCAAAAAGAATCCACTTATTCAAAATGTCCGCCTTTTGCCTTTACACACGCCTTAAGTCGCACTGGCCAATCGTCAATAGCTGCACAAACCTCGTCGATTGGAAAATTGGCCACAGCTCGAACCAAAGCAGTCTTAAGAGATCCAATGTTGGAGTATCTTTTGTGACAAACCTTGTCCTCTAAAACCGTCCACAATTTGTAATCCAATGGGTTCAAATCTGGACTGCCTGAGGGTCATTCTTCAGAGGAAAAGAACACTGGCAAATTGTTTCGAAGCCAGGCCTGGGACGTTTTAGCCTTATGGGCCGGCGCAGAATCCTGCTGGAAAGTTCATAGCTGGTTTTGGAGCAGGGAATTGTTAAGAGGCTTCACAACAGCTTCCAAAACGGTTTCTTGGTAAACTTTGGCCGATGTTTTGACTCCTTGTTTGCAGAAATGCAGGTCAGTGACCCCATCGTAAGACACACCCTACCAAACCATGAGTGAAGCTGGGTGATGACCCTTTTCCACCCTTGGGATCAGTTCAGATGCTTACTTGGATGACCGCGCATATTTTCTATCATTTTGCTTGTTAAATTTTTCCTGAACGGTAAAATTTTTTTTGTCGGTGAACAAAATTTTTCTGTGCAATTTATCAGCGTGCTTCACCAAAAGACGTTTGCATTTTTCAATCCTATTTTTTATTTAAAGCTGCAGTCAATAAATGTCCGGTACGCCGTTTGAATGCCCCAAGTCTTTTTTAATGATTCGACTCATGGACTTTTGCGTGATATTCATCTCACGAGCCATGATTTTTTTTTTTTGGGACCGGATTTCTGTGAATTCTTGATTTAACGGATTTGATGACATGCGGTGTTCGAACAGAGCGTGCGGTCTTTTACATCTCCAGTCTCCTCAAACAGTTTTAGGCATCGGTAGACGAACATGCGGTTATCCCTAGTGGCCGGAGCGTTTTGAAAATATCGTTTTTTTTTCATTTCACATTTGAAAATCGCTCTTACAGCGATACGGTTCTCATTATCTGACCACTCCATGCTGAGAGTTGAAACAATTTAAAAATCCCGTTACAGACTAACGCTATTGAGGTGAGCTTTAAAAACCCATACGACATTAACGGGGTATGTTCAGTTCTACTATTGAAATGGGTGTGTACAATGTTGTAGCAGTATTTAGGTCCCTAATAAGTATAAATTATTTTGCTAGGTACACGTCGCAACACACCAAAGCAACGTTTGCTGCAACATGGCTGTATTGCTGCAACTGTAGCCTTGTGTGTAACTACACACTGAGAAAAAAATTAGTTGTAAATCGGCTGGAACTAAAAAAGAGGAATTTCGGTTGCAATCACCAGAAGTTTATAATCCAAATACCACATAATCAATCCAAATACCACATGATGGTAAATATAATCAACGTACAGTACTCACAACTTATTGATCGGTTATACCAATGAAACACGACAAAGGTATTTAGTTGCCTCGACTGGTTGCCACCACCAACAAATAGTTTTGGAAACATTTTGATGCTGTAACCAATTATTAAAGATGATAGCCGAAACAACATCATAACCAAAAACGGGTTGTTAAATTGTATTTTCTTATATCCACCAGTTTGGTGAGAGCAAGGTCGTGGCTTTGGTAGAGTCTGGCACGGTGCACTCTTATCAAAGCTGATCGTGTTTGGTGTCGGTAATACATTTGCTCAATTTATATCGAGCTTTCTCAGAGATCGAACTATGCGAGTTGTCGTATATGAGTTCCCATCCAATAAACATACGCTGACCGCAGGTGTGCCGCAAGGCTTATGTCCTTTCTCCTTTTAATTTCTTATTTTCATTGACGATCTTTTGGGTCAGACCGTGAATCCAATCTACTCTTTCGCCGTAGGCCGAGTCTTCAAGATATTAGAGACAAAGGGCGAATTATGGAAGAGACACTTGGCTGGGATTTACTGGCCATTTCCGAATGGGGTCGAGTGAATAGAGTAGATTTTAATGCGCGTAAGACACAGTGCTGCTTGTTGTCTTACAAGCGATTCACTGACCCAACAGCGTCGTCATTATTTATCGATGGTATGGATATCGAAAAATCATATGCTTTTGATGTTCTGGGCTGGAAATACAATGTGACGCTCGTTGACGCTCGAGGCATGTGTTGGAAGTGTCAATAGAAGCACTCAAGTGTATAGGCTTCCTAAAGCGGTGCATGAAATATTTCACTCCTTCTGATCTTTTCGATATCTATACGAGTACAACCTTCATCTGGCCAAAGATGGAATACAACTCCTATATAATGTGCGTCAAGATAAATTCGAATTTAACTAGCGGAGACACCAACCACCAGTACTAACAGAGGTCTGCTAAGCCCGTAGCAGAGGTCTGTTAAGAGGTTAACATGGTCCAGAAGCTCCAAGGATGATTTTGCCCTGCCCATATATAGGAGATGTGCGTCAAGATAAATTCGAATTTAACTAGCGGAGACACCAACCACCAGTACTAACAGAGGTCTGCTAAGCCCGTAGCAGAGGTCTGTTAAGAGGTTAACATATCCCCGTTAAATAGTGAAAAATTCATAAAAACACATTTCTTTACGTGTTTTAACAAAATAAAAATAAACCAAAATAAAAACTAGACGTTTAGTTTACGAAGCCAAAATAAAAATTACTAAAATAAATTTCAAAATATATAATTATTGAGGTTTTCTGACCTATAATCATCTGGAGGGCAGTAGTGCGTCCGACTGACGCCACATGGAACATTCTGGGCGTATAACATGGATATCACAGGAAAGCCGTTGGCGAGTACTTTCTGATCCCATTATTACATTTATCAAAAATCATACCGAAATATGGAATTTTTTGGATTTTCTGTTCCAAAATCAAGCATAATATGGAGGGCAGTAAGTAGTGCGTCCGAGTGACTCCACATGGACCATTCTGGGCGTATAACATGGATATCACAGGAAAGCCCTTGGCGAGTACTTTCTACTCCCATTATTACATTTATCAAAAATCATACAGAAATATGGAATTTTTTGGATTTTCTGTTCCAAAATCAACCATAATATGGAGGGCAGTAAGTAGTGCGTCCGAGTGACGCCACATGGAACATTCTGGGCGTATAACATGGATATCACAGGAAAGCCCTTGGCAAGTACTTTCTGAACCCATTATTACATTTATCAAAAATCATACAGAAATATGGAATTTTTTGGATTTTCTGTTCCAAAATCAACCATAATATGGAGGGCAGTAAGTAGTGCGTCCGAGTGACTCCACATGGACCATTCTGGGCGTATAACATGGATATCACAGGAAAGCCAATATTTCGGTATGATTTTTGATAAATGTAATAATGGGAGTAGAAAATACTCGCCAAGGGCTTTCCTGTGATATCCATGTTATACGCCCAGAATGGTCCATGTGGAGTCACTCGGACGCACTACTTACTGCCCTCCATATTATGGTTGATTTTGGAACAGAAAATCCAAAAAATTCCATATTTCGGTATGATTTTTGATAAATGTAATAATGGGTTCATAAAGTACTCGCCAAGGGCTTTCCTGTGATATCCATGTTATACGCCCAGAATGTTCCATGTGGCGTCAGTCGGACGCACTACTGCCCTCCAGATGATTATAGGTCAGAAAACCTCAATAATTATATATTTTGAAATTTATTTTAGTAATTTTTATTTTGGCTTCGTAAACTAAACGTCTAGTTTTTATTTTGGTTTATTTTTATTTTGTTAAAACACGTAAAGAAATGTGTTTTTATGAATTTTTCACTATTTAACGGGGATATGTTAACCTCTTAACAGACCTCTGCTACGGGCTTAGCAGACCTCTGTTAGTACTGGTGGTTGGTGTCTCCGCTAGTTAAATTCGAATTTATCTTGACGCACATCTCCTATATATGGGCAGGGCAAAATCATCCTTGGAGCTTCTGGACCATGTTCAAAGGAGAGCGATAGTGATGATGGGTGACAGTAGGGTATCCAACTCTATTGTTTACCTAGAGCATCGTCGAAATGTAGGTTGTGTGTCGCTGTTATATCGCTACACCCATTGTGTTATTTAGACATTCGTGGTCTTATTCCTGTTGTGAGGATGTTCGGCAGAGATACACGACTTTCCAGAAATTCACACCCTTTTGTTATCGATTGGCCGGTTGACCGCACTACACACTACAGATCGAATACTGCCCGTATGTGGAATCGTAATGTGCCAGCAAATGTCTTTCCCACCAATTACCACATCCAGAAATTCAAGACGAATGTCAGTGTCATGTTAACCCTTTCGTTATCTTGCTTTCCACCGACCAACGTAATCCATTGCATATATGAGTCATTCCATGCCAAACGGTACGCATTTTTTACATCACAAGCTTGGATTGCTTAACTAGTTTGTGTATGCATTCTTCTCTTAAAAATATTATATACGTGTTTCAAGAAAAAAAATTTAAAATTTTTTTTTAAATGTTATGACCAATTGAACTTTGGTGAAATGAAGATTTTATCAAAGAGGTGTGTTCATTCAGTCGCATGTAACTCCGGAAATACTTGACCGATTTTACTCTGCTATACCTTATTTTGAAGGTAATTTTAAGTACTTCTTTTTTTCTTTGTTTTTTTGTTGTTGTTATATCTTGTGTCAATAAACTATTAAAAAGTATTTTTTTTCTATATTATATTTTCTATATTCATGGAAGTGAAAAAGGTATAAGGTAAAAAAAAATTTTTAAAAATAGAACGCATTATTTCACCACTTTAAAACTTACACAGTCGGTAAAACAGACCTGTAAGAATACGCCTGCAAAATTTCAAAAATAAAAAAAGATGTAATCATTTTCAAAATCGAAATAAAAGGATTAAAATGATACAAACTTAAAAAATTCTATGACGTTATGCCATACCGTTTCGTTATTTTAGAAGTGCTTAAAATTACCTTCAAAATAAGGTATAGCAGAGTAAAATCGGTCAAGTATTTCCGGAGTTACATGCGACTGAATGAACACACCTCCTTGATAAAATCTCCATTTTACCAAAGTTCAATTGGTCATAACTTTTGAAAACAAAAATTATATTTTTTTTTCTAATCGCGGATGAAATAGAATTGCTAGAGGACCAAATCTGCAAATTTTCATAAAAATCGGAATCATTGCGTTAAATTTTTGCCCAAAATCGTACCGTTTGGCATGGAATGACTCATATGTGACAGCGCATTGAGAAAGGGACCTAAGGGTAAAAAATCAATTTTCACTTTTTTTTTTGATGTGGACAACATCTGAGCATCGAATGAGACCGATCACATGCCCCAAAAGTGTTCTCTCCTAGAGATATGCGCGTTTTATGAAAGTGAAGTCGACGATTCTAAGCGCAAATAGCAAAGGTACCTAATCTTTAAAATGGCTCTCCTGAACAAAACTGGTTTTTTACTATAGGTCCCTTTCGATTTGGCGCGTCACATATAAGTACTCGTATATGGGTTGACCCCTATACACTTCTATTGTGGAAGTGACTAAGAAGTGACGCTAGGAAGTTAAAACTCATCGTCTGCGATACCATTTTCTTATTGCAGAAGTGTCTTTCGTATCGTGAAGTTGTACCCCCGGAGTTAACTTCCAGAAGTCACTTCTGCGTAACTACAAAGAGTCACTTCTAAGTGCCTTTTTGGAAGTTACTTTTGATTTTAATTTTATTTCGAGGTCATTGCGACTCATGTGATTTTAATATATCCATAAAATCACATGTGATTTTCAGCTGGTGATGTAAACACAAACAATCTTCTTATTGTAATATGAATGATTTAAAGACGACTGTAACGTTAATTGTTCTTGTAAAATTCAAACTATCTTCCAATTATCGGCAGGAAGTAACTAAAGCGTAACGCATTTGATGATGGACTATGAAAGAAACTTCCAAATGTTGGGAGGGATGGTTTATTAAAAGAAAAAATGATCCGATTGTTTTTTTCCAGTAAAAATTATATATTATCTTTTTCACTTTTATCTCGTCATGACCCAATGGGTCCTTCAAGTACTTCAATTGTGTAAGCAAACAGATTTTTGTCTCTGACTAAAATTTTAATTTTTTTAGTTGTGCATGTGGATTTTTAGATCCAAAAATTCTCTTCTGAATTTTGCACCGATACTACAGTTTCAATAAGTGATAATTACAGAGCACCATCTAACATATGGTTGTACTGATGGAATACTCGAGGTGCATGTAACTTCAATCATTTGGTTGGCGCAAAAATTCGGCAAATCTGTTTTCCGTATGTGGGTATTATAATGAATGTATTATTTTTGTATGCTTCACAATAGGCATTTATTTTAAAGATTTCACTCAAATGTAACCTCGTTCCATGGGTCAACTAATATCCCGGCCGACTTAATATAGTAAACGAATTACTTGAATATATGGATACTCACGATAAATTAGATTTCCTTACGAATACAAATCAAAAGTTTAAAAAAAATTAAATTTGTGTAAGGATAACAGAATACACCCTCTTTTTGGATGACTTGTCTTTGGAGCAGTAGTTTTAGAATTTTGAAAATTATAAAAATTTCATTGAAATCTTGAATACTTAGAAAATCTCTTCAAAACATTCTTCAATATGACGCCCAAAAGAACTGATGTAGAGTAGACATCCATATAAGTGTGTATCTTATCGTCGATCTTATATACTTTTTATATGTACATTTAAACAATAAACACCTTGA
The DNA here is from genome assembly GCA_963513945.1 of Hydrotaea diabolus. Taxonomy (NCBI): domain Eukaryota; kingdom Metazoa; phylum Arthropoda; class Insecta; order Diptera; family Muscidae; genus Hydrotaea; species Hydrotaea diabolus. The sequence continues at coordinate 162,197,933 of OY740716.1, forward strand.
ATTGATGTTATTTTTTATTTATTTAAAAAAAAAAACTTAAAATCGACGCGAATTTACAACAGATCCTGTCAACAAAACTACAATGGAATGCCAAATCGAAAATTGGTTCACTAGAAAATGCCCACCACAAGCCCGGTGGCGGCGATAAGAAAATCGAAACGATCAAGACCGATTTCAAGGACAAGGCCAAGCCGAAGGTGGGCTCTAAGGACAACGTGAAGCATGTAGCCGGTGGCGGTGACATCAAGGTGAGTTCTCACGTTCAAAAATACGTTCAAGTCAATCGATCTCAATAGAAAAACAAAAGAAACAATCTAAGTAATCATTAGAGCATCTATGCTAAAACTAAAAAGGTATTTTATATAAATTTAAGAGAGAATGTGAAAAAACCAGCATGTGTTATGAAAATTAACAAAAAACATTTTTTAATAATAACTTAAGCATGATTTAAATATTTTAATAAAAAAATTGTCCATTTTACCAATTCAGAGCAAAAAAAAAATTAAAAAAAAAAATAACGCTGCATGTGACCCCCGACGAGCATGTTAGAAAAATTGCATGTCCCTACTGATTCATTATTTATCATATATTTTATAAGTTCTTCTTATTAATTACAATAATTATTGTTTGTATTTTAATTTATATTTTTAAGAAACAAGAAAAAAAATTAACTTTCGGTGCATTAAATTGAATTGGCTGTCACGTCTTCATCAGAATACCATATCATAAATGCGTAGTATCAGTTCCATTGTAATTCATTATTGAGGTTTACAATATCCTTCGCGAAAACCGAAGGGCCGAAATAGACCCCACCTGCATATTCAACTGACCGGTTAGTAACCCGTTTCTTAATCGAAGTATGTTAAGTATCTGCGAAGGTCCCTTTGAGCTTTTTGCTGGAGCTTCGGTCGTTCTCTTGTTCAAACTCCACCCTCTAAGCTATAATAACAGATTCCGTCGTGCATAGTTCTACATTTGTAAAACATAGCTCAGTCAGAGAAGTCAGATATACTGTTCATACATTCAGTGTCGCCAACTGTTCCGAAGCAATCGCTACAAATGATATATCCAAAAAAACCGCTACAAATCGGTACAGAACTTGAAGAAAAACAATTGAAAATAGCGCTACGGAACGTATCAACAAAAAAAAATTGACTTAATAATGGAAAAATTATTTTCTTTGAGAGATTTTTGAAAACCGTGTGTAGACGATTTTTAAAAAATCCTGAAATTTGTTTTTTACGTTATTTGAAGTGGAATGACAAATTACTTCCTCAACAAATCCAAGGAAAATTGATGCCAAAACGAAATAATAGATTTTGAAGGGAAGTCGTTACAGGCACTACGCGAAAGTTGTTTAAGTTGCCGTGTAGTGTTTTTTTTTGTCAAAAAATCGCTACTTTTCTTAAACAGCGTTTTTGTTAATAAAAAACCACCAAGTTGGCATCACTGTATACATTCTCCTTTTCATTCTCCATGAATATTCAGGAAGTAGGTTTATTGAATTTTTAAAAACCCATTCTCTTAAATACTTCTCTGGCTGCTGCATCTCTGAGAGCAATTACTTATATTTCAGCTCGGATAGTATTGTAGTCTGTGTGGCATTTGTATGTCGAGAGAAGGTTTCTTTTAGCTTTTTGTGTATATAGCCCCAAAGCAGCATTAATTGCGAAATTGCCAAGTTGAAATCAATCATTCTCTAGCATACTTCTAACTCGGCAACACCTTCGAGGGTAAGTACTCATGCTCAGGTGCAAATTTTGTGCGGCGAGAGAGGGCTTTTATACCAGCTTTTTATTTATACAGCCCAAAGTATCACCTATAGACTTATTTCCAGGCTGAAATTATTATCCTGCCCTCTACCGTAGAATAAAGTTAATACAAACTCGAAATATGGTTCTGAAACCTATAAAGCAAATATATGTAAAGGGTGGGCCATTTAAAGTTTTAAATTTGAATCGGCTGTAAAAAAATAATGGTATTTTTTAGATTTCTGGTTTTATTGGAAAAGTTAAACTTTGTAAATTAAAAACGGAACACAATATCCTTCATATGACTACCTCAACTGGCACGGTAGTACCTCATCCGATCAACCGAATTTTTCAGTACATATTCGATTTGTTCGAGTCGAACCTCTGCAGTGGCAACTTCGATTTCACGTTTAAACGTTTCAATTGCTCTGAATGCTTTGCGTAACATTCATCCCTAATGACTACGCACAAAAAATAATCCAAAGGGCTGAAATCACAGCTGTGAGGCAGCCAATTGACAGTACAAATTCAAACGATTATTCGATTTTTAAAAACTGGTCGTAAAATATCGTTGTTGCATTGGCTGTGTGACATGTGGCCCCGTCTTATTTTTGAAAACAAAAATTCGTTTAGTATGGCGCGGTAACGCTCACCGTTGGCGTTAACGGCGGCTAATTTTGTGATCCCTTTAAAATTCTTTAAGCCCCTGGCGGTCAAACGAAGTGATCTAGTATCCTGATAAAGAGAACGGTGTTGGCTGATACTCAGAAACTATTTGGGATTGTAAATAGGCTAAATCGTTCCAGGGATATAATTGTTTATCTTTAAGGGACTAAAAGCACCTTCGACAAAATCAGTTTTAGATGTATTTGATCAAAATATATTAACTGTTTCTGGATGAACTATGGCTTCAATAGGAACCCACAAACCACCACGTCTTATTAAAAATCCAAGGTAATAGCCGCACCGAATCGGACTTGTGTGGAACCAAAAGACCTATAATAGTGAAAAGTACTAGGTGGTGTATTTAAATTCCCCACTAAGATTGGTCTAGCAGTTCGAACACACGTCTGATCCCTAATGAAGAGACACATTTAAACTCTTAAAGGTACCACCTTTAATATTCATGTCGCATCATTCTGAAAGGGATGGGTCGGGGAAATGGACCCAAAAAAAGTGTGTTTGGTACCCATAGACCAACCTAGGGACGATAAAATTAGGTCATTTAGATCGAAACAGGTGACTATATATAAAATATAGAAAGGTCCGTGTTTTTATAAATAACCTGCATCATTCAGTGAAACAGAGTATTATAAGTTCATTTATTACAAATAACTACGAGTACCAACAAAATTTGAGCTAAATCTTCGGCTTAGAGTCACGAGCCGATTCCCTATAACTTTTTAAGTCTGATGTAGAGTTTCAAAAACCGAAAAAACGACATTCCGGCTTTAAGGTCTAAAACCAACAGTCTGTTTCTCAAAAATAGCGGTAAATCTGACATGGCGGTTTACCCGATTTTGAGCTGTCGAGTTTTCTGGTTTTTTCAAATTCATAATTTTCAAGTACGGACTACGAAACTTACAACAAATATTTAAGCTAGACCCGCCTAAGTATTCCGATCGATTTAGAATCAGCCGTTGATACGATTTCACAACATCTGCCTTTCTCTCAACCCATCCGTCTGCTGCCTTTTTTAAGCTTGTTTTTTATTTCGGCTCATAACGGTTGTCCGATCTGCATGAAATTTGCAAAAGTATGTATTTTGGACAAAGGCTGTTGACTTTTATGAAAATCAGTTATCAGCTCAGATAAAAACAGGTCATACCGGTTCAAGTTTTGACATAGCACCAGTGCAAAGACCTCTTTTGATATACCATACTCGTACAACCGCTCTAGAACATCCGTAATAATTCGGATTTCATTTAAATTTGGTATGGTATCTTACGATTGACAAACAAGCAACCTTTGATCGATGTAAGTCGCAATAGAGTCCCCGTAAAAATTGTCTTGAGCCCAAAAAAATTGCTTCCCATATATGGCTTTAAAATAACTATTAAAAATACCTATAAAGCGTGTTTTTTGAGACGTGTGGTGTTCAAGAAGAAATAAAGCGCATATAATTATTTAGCTTTATTATAAAAATAAGGGTTTGCCATTATGTTTTAAAAATGATTTCGGGCAAGCGACCGCCGCGCCGCGGCTGGCTCGAAAAAATTCCAGCCGAGAGGCCTTACCTTATGTCAACAATAACGCGACGGATACTCTCATTAAAGGCTTCAATCCTGTCGGTCTTATCAGCGTAGGCAAGCGACTTCACATAACACCACAGCAGAGTTAAATCGCTTGAACCTGAAGGCCACGTCACACGCCCACGAGATAATGCGCTCACCAAAAGTTTCCTTCAATAAATTGATTGTTTCGCTGTTTGTATGGCATGTAGCGCTGTCTTGTTAGAATCAAAGCTCGTCCACATCAACATCCTCCAATATAGGCGCGAAAAAATAATTAATCATGGCTATATAGCGTTCCCCATTGACGGTAACATTATGACCGGTTTCAGAAAGGCTTTTAAGAAATATGGACCAATGATTCCCTCTGCCCATAGAGCACAACAAACAACAATAGCTTGTGGATTTTCATTATTCCAAGCGCGAAAATTTTGGTTTTTAACGACCCATTCAAGCAAAGGTGGGATTCATCGGTGAACAAAATTTACTTGAATCGGTGGCCATCACGTTTTGAACCCATACACCTCGATTTGCAAACGTTGTTGCAGATTTAGTCTATTCATTATGAAATGGCAAACCAAGTGATAGCTGTCACTTGATTTATGCGCTGCAAAAAGACCAACCCCGAAAAAAGTGTGGCCAGATTGAAAACCACACGTCTAAAAAAAAACATTCTTTATATAGTTATACACCGTGTAGCGTGGAAATTTGCTTATTTGGGAATGAAATAAAAATATGATGAACCTTGGAAAAAAAATTTTTTATGTTTTAATTATATTGAACAGTAAGGGAATTTTTAAACTGCATGATTTTAAATAGTGTATCCGGCAAATGTCGACCTTCACTATCCACACACTGCTGCATAAGTTTTCTGAAGTTTTCATGAACTCTAACAAGCTTGTCGACTGGTATTCTGCCAATTTCAGCCTCAGTATTGTTAATTAGGTCTTCCAAGCTGTTGGGACGGTTAATATATACCTTCGACTTCAGGTAACCCCAAAGGAAAAAAAAAGCATGGGACAATTGATTGCCGTCCAGCAACGCGTCCGCGTGGGGGAACAGCGAATCGTAAACTGCAATGGTCGAGTGCGCATTTGAAAAATACGCTTCTAACAAAATGACCTCTCCTCACGTGTCTAATGCATGATGGCAACTGAAAGGCAGACGAATACAAATCTCCCGTTAGCCACTATAAGCCACGCACACTCTCCACTCTCTTCGACCAACAGTGCCGCCACAGCCTGCAGTGCAAAAAGCAAAATTTCACGCTCCACCCTGTATATAACAATAAAATTATTTTTTCAGTTTGGCTACATTATGGTGACCGTCCCTATGTTCTTAAATCTGACCAAGAGAGATGTTCAAGAGCACTATTACTTCTGATTCGAAACATAATTTCCATTCTTAGTTAAAAGATAAAAACCGGAAAGTCGGTTAATACCAGTTTTTTGCTTTTAAACAAATTCGGGTAAACGTTTTTTTCAGTTTTGATAAAACCCGGAAATGCCGGTTTTCAGAAAACCCCAGTTTTTGGGCACTATGCAGAATACAAACATGTCAGAAATGATGCGCTATAGCCTTTGAAGAGCGTGGAAGCGTTTCCGGTCACGCAATCTCTCGCCCACCCATCTATCTTTGGGACTACTTCAAGTCACTGGTTTTTGCCAACAAGCTTTAGACAATAGCCAATCTTAAGGAGAAAATTCGAAAGAAACAATTGTGTATAGGTTCATCACTCAAAAAGTTATTTAATGCTAAATAGGATGATTACTATTGCGCCACCTTATATCGGGTGGTCCAACTAAAACGCATGATGTTAATTGTAAATATAACAACAAGTTTTAGAGATTTATCTTAGTATGATAGAAGGATCTATGACAATTATGTGTGAAACAAAATATCGGACATATACTTGCCACGGCTTCGGTGGCATACCTTTATCTAAAGGTCCCTATGTTTAATGACTCTGCGACTTAATGGAGGGTCAATGTCGTTAATGTGCCGTAATATCTCATCCTTTAGCTCTCGAATTGTTGTTGGCTCATTGGCATACACTTCTTTCTTTTAAATACCCCCAAAGAAAGAAGTGCAACAGTGTCAAATCACATGATCGTTGGGCAAAAACTTAACGTTGGTGGTGTGACTCACAATAAACATCGTGCATTATGGTTGGTCCACATTTAACTACAATATAAGTAATTTATATATCAAAATCAAAACAATTTACAGATTTTATCTTAAAAAAATTTAAAAAATATATGTTCTGGCGTTCAACGATATGGCTGCCGCAGATATTGGTAAGATGGAACCTATAATCAAAACGGCCAATTCAAATTAAAGTTTCGTTCTTTTTTCAATGTTATAAGCGTTCTGTGTTACGATTATTCGAATTTATGCCTCTATAACAATCATAAGTTATTCTGCATCACTATTCATAAGTATTCATATACATTATCTTTAAAATTGTTAACATTCATAATCTGCTCGATGTACATTTATAAAAAAAATTGAACGATTTCAGTTGAAGATTTATTTCTTTGCGTATGAATGATTTATTTTTAATTTACTCTTCTCGTTTCTTTCCTAACCAAATGACAAATCAAAAAAAATACTGCTGTTAAACAAACCATCATTTTGACTGACTGAATTGTTTATAAAAACCAAAAATCAAAAAAAAACTCACACTACCTTTAAAATAATTTTAAAAATATTAAAATTAAGGAAACCACTGATCAACCTAAGGATGTAAGTAGTTTAGAAGGATGTGAAGTTAAAACACATACACTCACTTATACACATACACTCATTTACACATAAACTAACCTATAATCTCCCCACCAAAATCATATAGTGTTTTCAAAACCTTTTTTAAATTATTTTTTTTTTTAATTATATTTTAAATACTTTAAAGCATTTTCTTTCTTGTTGTCCTGTACTAAGTGGTAGTAGTCCTGTTTTTTTTCTCTTTAGTTGTCATTAATTCGAATACTTTTGCAACTTTTGTACTTACTTGAATTTCTTCCTCACCAATCACGGAACGTTCGTTAAACTCTATTGTTTTTTTTTTGATTTTGTTGTTTTAAAAATCAAGTAAAATTTGTTGGTATCGAAAAATCTCTCCACCCCCCTTTAACTTGAAAATAAATCAGTCTGAAAAGAAGCACAAAAGCTGTAAACATGGTAAAGAGTATCCTTGGTCAATTTCTTTGATTTCTTTTAAGTTTTCGTTATTTTTTCTTTTTTACTTACACAAAAATTCAAAATCAGTTTTTTGTTTTGACTATATATATTGGGTATCTTGATTAGCCGAAATTCGTATTTTTTGGTTGTTAATTGTTGCGTTTATCCTTGTCTCCTTCCCCAGTCACACCCCGTTGGTGAGCCATAAGCCCTTCTAATATTTTGCAAAAACTCTGTTTTTTTCTTTGGCTGCATTTACGGTACGATTTTCAGATACAAACACAAAAAGTCGATATAAAGGCACAAAGCAAAATCGGTTCGTTGGACAATGTCAAGCACAAGCCCGGTGGCGGTGATAAGAAAATCTTCGACGACAAGGATTATTTGAAAAATGTCGAACATGGCGTTCCCCTGACCACACCACCATCTCAGGTAAACGAAAACACTCCCAGCTACCATCCGCTTTTGCCATTTTTTGTTCCTTTGCCATCTGTAGTCCTACCCTACCTACCCAAGATGACTGTAATCATGTTGATTACAATCTTTAATCAAATTAATCATCAATTAAAATTCCACTGTTTCCTTTTTAAGTTTTGCCATTTCCACTGTGTTTTTGGTTTTGAATCATTTCCATTTGTTTTTTAAATCAGTTTATGTTCGCTTTTTTTGTTCGATGTGTTTTTTAAGCTTTTCAGTTATTCGGATTTAAGTTTTTCTTTATCGTTTCTGTTTGTTTAGTTAACCCAAATTCTCCTCCCCCATTTCAAATTTGTAAGAAATTCATTTGAAACCAAAAAAAAAAGAAAAATATTTAATATTGGAATGATTTTGATTAGGAGGTGATACGAGTATAATATAAAGTAAAGGTCAAGTCAAGATTTCAATTTAGGTTTTACACCAGGCCTCAAATTAAAATCCTTCATGCTATCCCCTGTTTAAGGTACTGCAAAATTATATTGCCATTTGTTTAAGTTCCCTTCTTTGCTTAAGAATATCTTTTAAAAATCTCCACCTTTTACAGATCGCAAACCTATGAGCTTCGTTCCTGCCTTAAAACTCTGATCTCTAGTTATAAGAAAAACTCAAAATGACGTTGAGTACAATTACTCATAGATGGGACCCTATTGGTCACCAAATTCGAAGTCTAAAGAAGGCAATTTGTTACAAAATAAACCATTTATAATTTTGGGTTTTATTAATGGGACCACACAAAGGAACAGGGTACGAGTATTAAGACTAATGGTGTTCTCGTTTGTGAAAAAATATTACATATTTCATTTGTTAAAAGAAAAGCAACCCTACGAACATATTTCGTTTTCGTTTGTCAAAGTGTTGCATGCAATGCGTCCGAAAATGTGACATTTTCTGCACTCACTTCAGTCTGTGTTGTAGAATGTTTCACCTTAAAACAGCTGCTGCCTACAGTGTTGTATTTTCAGCACACAAACCAAATTAAACGTACATCCAAAATAGGAGTAGAAACCACGTCGCTGTGGTTTAGGTTGGAATTTTTGTTTTACAAATAGTACGAGTATTTATTTGTTTTCTGCCTTAAGTTCGATTATTGGCAGTAAAAGTGAAACATTTTGACAGGCTGGAAGCAACATTTTTACAATGTTGCACTAGAAGAAGGTAAACTTATTTTTGAGAAATAAAATCAGCATAAGTAATTTTTGTATACACCAAAAAGAATTGCACCACAAGAGAATACATCGGCGAATTTGTCAAAAGCAGACAGTAAAAAACTATTAATTTTTATTGAATAATCAAATTGAGATAAGTGCCTTCTGTTAGATCTATAATGCAGCCTGGAGAGATGATCTATAATCCACATCGGTTTTGTTTTATATAGCACCCATAAAAGGTCCCTAACGCTTTTGAAGCTACAAATTAAATCCGATCCGATTAAATCGATTTAAAATTTCGCATGATAAATTTTAACCACATCGGTCAATATTTTAAAAGAGCCTAAAAGCAAAGACCCTTTCGCATTTGTATGCTAATCTTGGTCTAATTGAGTATAGTGCCTTATGAAATATCAATTAACAACTATAGCAATATCGGATCAAATAGGTCCAGGTTTTCGAATAGCCTCCATACAAAGGTTCTTCCCTATTCCTCTATATGTCACATATTAACTCCGATTCAACTCAAACGTAGCAAACTGCGTTCTAAATGACCTATAACCCTACAACCCTGATGCAATTTTACAATATCGGTCCAATTGTTTTTGAAGCTCTCTTTTTATATCCGATCTTGCTACAATTTACTTAAGTGTTGTATACGAGGGCGGTTCGGAAACTTCTTAGCCTAGCACAAAAAGCGCGGTATAAACAGAAAAAAGTTAAATGTTTTGGAAACTTCCATCTGCTATGAATACATGTTAAATTTTGTTTCGATCTGGCAACTCCTTCATATAGAAACAGGTGTTCACATCCGCTATTTTTTTACAATGGAAAAATTAGAAATGCGTGGTGTCATTAAATATTTACATAAAAAAGGTTTATCGGGACAAGAAATTCATAATGATATGGTGAATTTGTTAGGTGAAAGTGCTCCTTCGTATGCAACAGTAAAAAATTGGGTTGCTGAATTTAAACGTGGTCGTACAAGCATTAAAGATGATCCACGTAGTTGGCGTCCAAAAACAGCAACAAAAACAGAAAGTGTAGCCAAAGTGCATGATATGGTAGTAAATGATCGACCAATAAAAGTGCGTGAAATAGCTAATCTCATGGGCATCTCAAATGATCGAGTCCATTTAATTTTGCATGAAGAACTACAGATGAAAAAGCTATCTGCAAGATGGGTGCCGCACTTGTTAACAGTCGACCAAAAACGCATAAGAATGAACATTTCTCAAGCTTGTTTGGATCGTTTTCAGCGAAATAAAATGGATTTTAAGCGTCGTTTCATAACTGTTGATGAGACATGGATCCACCACTATACTCCAGAGACAAAAGAACAATCCAAACAATGGACTGAAGCTGGAGGAAGTGCCCCAAAGAAGGCAATAACAATTCAATCGGCTGGTAAGGTTTATTGGGACTTCAAAGGTATTTTAGTGATTGACTATCTGCAAAAGGGTAAAACAATAAATTCAGAGTACTATTGCAACCTTTTAGATCAATTAAATGTACAAATTCGAGAAAAACGTCCTGGCTTACAACACAAAAAAATAATTTTTCATCAAGACAACGCACCAGCGCACAAGAGTGTTTTAACAATGGCTAAAATCAACGAATCAAAGTACGAGTTGCTTGACCACCCACCTTATTCTCCTGATTTAGCTCCCAGTGAGTTTTACCTGTTCCCAAATCTAAAAAAAAATCCTTGCTGGCAAGCGTTTTACCTCAAATGATGAACAATTAAAGTTGTAAACCACTATTTTGAAGACCTTGAGGAAAACTATTTTAATCAAGGGATAGAATTGCTAGATAAGCGTTGGACCAAGTGTATTGAAGTTTCAGGAGATTATATTGAAAAATAAAAATATTTTTGAAAAACGAACTATTCTCTTTCATTGATAGGCTAAGAACTTTCCGAACCGCCCTCGTAGGAGATCTTTAGTCAATCCTAGAAATGTTGTCCATGTTTTCTTAAAGGCGCTACACAAATGGATTTTCCAATTTGAAGTCCTGCCGCTTAGAAGTCACATATTAAATCCGATTTTTCTCAAATTTAGTATTCTCTACTATGGGAGATTCCAAGTCGCTTTATGTCTCCCTAACATCTCCTTTAAAAAGTTTTTGTGTCAATTTTAGGGTCTACTAACCACCAAATCACATCTTAAATTCCACCTTGATCAGAGACAAATTGTATAATGTAATAGGCCCTACCCCACGCGTTTCAATTGTTTATTCTGATTTTTTCATTAACAGCCATTTTAATTACATTTTGAAACTTTCCTCCATATTATGGAGTGTATATAAGAGTACAAGTTTTTCATTCCATTTGTAACATCTCCAAATACTGATCTGCGATTAAATTTGCGCAAAATTTCAATACGATCTAGCCATATCCGTACAACCATCCTTATGTTAAATGCACGATTCACTCAAATCATGTAGCTTACCAGATATATGTCTTATGACTTAGACCGGTTTGTATTGAAAAAAATAAACTAAATCGGACAAAATGGTAAACGTCCTGACCATTTTTTCTTTGATCTTTCATATTTCTACTATTAGTTCTATAGAAGATAAATAAGCCATTGGGTCAAGAAACCTAGGGGCCCAAAAACTACCCTTATGTGTGGGGACATATGGGTATCCAGATCCAGTAATTTGTTATCACTAAACCAAATATTTAAGATTCGCGACTCTAACCGGCGCATAAGGACCCAAAGGGTCCTTATACTGTCTAAAAAGAATCATCACGAGTTTGAACAAAATATTGGTTTAACAATTTGTCTAAATTTGAGGCCCTAACATATACCGCCACTTAAAACGTCAAACGTGGACATAGTCTCAGAAACAGTGGATTTTTTCCGGATCTACGCACCCTAGGGACCCAACAATAGACATATGGATCCCCCCCTCAACAATAGGAACTCAAAAAAAATGCCTCACAAATCTTAATGTGACATCAGTTTAGGATCTGGCTGTATAGTCATATTATTTCTATATTCTTGATCAATGGACCAATGGTCCATATTTACCTAAAAAAAACGTCCTCTAAGACATGGACACACCGCCAACAATCATATCCCCCTATAATGTCAATGGCATACTGGAGTACATAAAAAATTTAACGCAACCTTACTTACGAATTGTCTACTTCTTATACCATCTACCAAAGGATGGATTGTATACTTACACTAAATTTGGAATTCAGCTTGCTTCAAAATATTGATCCGAGACTTTGTGAAGTACAAACATTATTGCTCGTCGTAAAATTTGCAAGAAAAGCTCGCCATGTCCTACCATCCATGTCCGTCCTTCCTTGTGTTTGTTAAAGGCAAGAAATCGGTCAAACGAATAACGCTAGTAGCCTGAACTTTTGCTGATGGCTTAAGGCCCTAAGCTTTTTATACCCTCCACCATGCAATGGAGGGTATATTAGTTTTGCCATTCTGTCTGTAACACCTTAATCATCGGAGACCCAACAAAGTATATATATTCTTGATCCTCGATTCTAAGACGATCTAGCCATGTTGTCCGGCTGTCCGTCTGTTGAAAACAAGATAGAGCCTGCATGGAAACAGCTAGGGAGCTGAAATCATGTCAATCATGTGTAGTTAACCTAGCATGGTTGGTATTGAAAATGGGCTATATAGCTCTACGGGAAGTTGGAGTGGGAGGCCCTCAACCGACACTACCTCATAAAAATTAGTTTTTTATTTGAAAATATCCGTCCAGTTTCTTGAGAAAACTCACTGAAATTTTGCAAATAATAATCTCTATATCGGCGCAATCATCTATGTAAAAATGGTTTAGATTGGGCCACCATTTCTTGTACCTCCCATACAAACGGCCTTATGGGCATTGAGAAATAATATGACTATAACTCACCACAAACTTGACCTATCATAATGAAATTTTAAACATCAAGATTTCTATATACAACACACTTCTACGCTGAATTCGGTTGAGATCGGAAAAGTCCTACTGGTACCTCCCACACTAACGGTCTCATGGGTCTTGAAAAATAATATGACAATAACTCACCACACACTTGACCTATCGAGACGAAATTTTTTGGCATAAAGATTAATATATAGAACAGACTTTGGCGCTAAATTTGGTTAAGATCGGAAAGGCCCTTCTGGTACCTCCCACACAAACAGTCTCATGGGCCTTGAAAAATAATATGACAATAAATCACTACAAACTTGACCTATCGAGATGAAATTTTCTACATAAAGATTTTTATATAGAATACACCTCTGCGCCAAATTCTGTTGAGATCGGAAAAGTGCTACTGGTACCACCCACACAAACGGTCTCATGGGCTTTGAGAAATAATATGACGATAACTCACCACAAGCTTGACCTATCGAAATGAAATTTTGCACATAAAGATTTGTATATAGAACACACTTCCGCACCAAATTCGGTTTTATTTGGGAATCTGGTGGAGGGTATCCAAAGTTCGGCACAGCCAAACTTAACATTTTTTACTTGTTGGGATTGTAAATTGGTGACAGAGGCACGGGGGGGAAGTTTCACTTTAATGGACCAAAGGCAACTAGGAAAAAACATAACTTTTGTAGACGAACCATGGTTAAAACGCAATCGTAATAATTACCTCAAATAAAGGCGTAATTGCTGGACGTTTCGGCTCATAAGGCCCAAAAAGGCTTGGTTGGTGAAAATGTGTGATTTATAGTCATTATATATATGTGGGTACTCAAATTAAAGTAAATTTTGCTGGCAATTAAAATATTGATTTATTTTAAAATTTCGGTGCGAAAAAACGGCCCACATTAACCACCACGACGTCCAACTTGGGATCGGACTCATGGACCCAATAACCCTATAAAATAGGGGCACTACAATAATGACTTCACGGTGGACGTTATCTAAGAATCGGTTTGATCTGAATGATGTTGTAACTTATTTGTATACCCTCACCCTATATGCCATTTGTTCCGATCAATATGAAAGAAAGAAAGAAAGAAAGAAAGAAAGAAAGAAAGAAAGAAAGAAAGAAAGAAAGAAATTTTAGACCCTACATATGTTTTGACCACGTACGTTTCATGACTTCTAAAAATAAGTTGACACGCCTCATTCTAGTACCTCCCATAAAAATTCATCTTTCCGCCCGCTTTTTATTCTTGAAATATCTCTTATGCTACCTCTACGTTCTAAACCAAAATCAATACTTCGATACAAAGTTAAGAGCTTAACATGGTGACAAATAATTAGATTGCTAGCCACGCCCCCTCTGGTACCTATCACACAAATGACTCTTGTTCAGTGCAGATAACTTCTCAACCAGTGCGTAAAATTCGCTCAATTTGTAAACTCAATTATATTTTTATAACGGCTTTATACACGTGTACAAGAAGAGTGGATGAGACGCCCCATTCGGGTACCTCCACTGCAAATTCACCATTCCGCCCTCTTTTGGTATTCGCATAATCATTTAAATACTATGCATACAATTCGGCTGAAAATAAGTAAATAGAAAATCAAACATAAATTAGACTAGCTGACGAATGGGAATAAGAACAAATATGTCACGCCCCCATGCTAGAACCTCCTACTCGATAGACCCCTTTACAAAATTTCGATAAAATCGGTAGTCTTGAAGCAATGAGGGTCGGAGGAATGGAAGAAAAGTTTAAAATTCATATATGGATGAGGGTATATGTAGGTGGGATCATCCGACTGCAACTTTTTTACTTGTTTATTCTGAGTTTCCCATTAAAAGTCATTTTACTCGAAACGACCGTTTTAAGAATAGCCACGGACGGTCTTGCAAGAAATTGTTTTATAATCCGAAATATACCGTGCCCTTACAGCAAAAAAGACGTGAGCGTCACTCGCTTTTTAATGAAATTCGATAGAAAATTGTACAAAGCTCTTAAGCTTAAATATTTTAAAATTAAATGTTAATAATTACAAAGAGATGCAGATTTAATTGTATCGGAAACCTTGGGATGAATTAGACAAAAACCAAAAAAAAACGTTTCCTGTAAAATTGTCTTTTTGGCCTTTACGTCTTTTTTGCGGTTATGGCTCGATATATTTCGAATTAGGAAACAATTTCGTGCAAGAATGTCCGTCGCTATTCTTAAAACGGTCGTTTCGAGTAAAATGGCTTTTAATGGAAAACTCAGAATAAACAAGTAAAAAAGTTCCGTTTGATATATTCTGAATCGTGAAAAAATTCTAGATGATCTGTTCACCGGTCTGTTAAGAATACTTATACAAAAGGGACTCAAAAAAACAACATATCTGTTTTCAAACTAGCAGTTATATAACTTAAATTTGAGGACTGATTAGTACTGAATGTGGCCTGGGGCCCACCAGGCGCAATTTACAACCTTCGAGAAATTGGTGGTAACAAATATTGATATAAGGGTGCGTAAATGACTTATTGTCCTTATCTGTGGCGAGGATTCCTGGGTCCCTTATTGACACTGCCCCAAAAAAGAACCACATTATTCTATCATCCAATGGCATATTGAAACTACTCCATATTGGAGAATAGAATTTGGCATGGCCGTATAAAAATTATCCAGGGCATGAACTTATATTATTGCAATAAAATTCTAAGAGATGGCGCTGGACGAAAAATAGATTGAATAACTTGCGGATTCTTCAGTATCCGGCAGATAGGTGAAAAAGCCTCCATGGGGCAGAAGTAACTGTTCTTTAAAATAAATGATCTCAACAAAGTTTTAATATTAAACGCCCCCAAAAAATGTCTGTTAAATGTAGCTGTACCATAAATACTGGCCATTTCCTATGCTTGGACTAAAAAAACCAAAATTTTTTCATTTAAATTTACTCTACTCTAAACACTTCTAAATATTAAATATTTTTTTTTTCCAAAAATGTATTATTTATGTTTATGTCTTTATATTTTAGTTAGTTTATTTTCTGTTTTTTTTTCAAATCATAAAAAAATATGAAAATTACTTATTGAAAGCACTGCACTTAGAAAACTACAACTCAATGTTCTGTCTGTAGCACGTCTAAAACTAAAACAAACAAAAATGCTTTGGTAATCATTGAAAAAATCCCCCGACAACAAGACAATCGAAAACTCTATTTCACAGAAAATCAATAAATATTTTGCAACAACAACATATTGAAACCCTAACAACTAACAACTATTACTAACAACAACAATAATCACTTACTAAAACAAAACGCTCCGAGTAAAACTGAAATCAGTTTTGTCGGTTCATTTACAATTTGGTAATCAAAATTAAAATTAAGCATTTTTAATGCAATTTCAAAGACTTTACTCAAACAAAACACTTTTAAAAAACTCACAACTACACACACAGCATTTCATAACAAAAAGTATTTAGTAATTTTTCAAATAAAAACTCAATTACGGCTGTTTTAAGATTTGAATGCGAAATGAAAATCATAGACAACAAAAACTAAATGTGAATTTTAAACAAAATTTTGTATTTTTTTGTTGTATATTTGAAAAATACTCAGTATTCTTTACTAGTTTGGACAAAAGAAAGAGATAGAAAATAGATAGATAATGAGAAAGAGAGATTTAGAAATAGAAAGTATCTACTTATAAACATGCAAATAATAGTTTTCAAACTTTGGTACACATGTAGCCGATATTTGTTGTAAATCATCATGAACGATCTGGAGGAGAAAGAAGAGGAGGGAGCTGAATTAACCATCCTAGCCAATCAATT
This sequence comes from Hydrotaea diabolus, assembly GCA_963513945.1. NCBI lineage: Eukaryota > Metazoa > Arthropoda > Insecta > Diptera > Muscidae > Hydrotaea > Hydrotaea diabolus. Next base: position 162,214,435 of record OY740716.1, read on the forward strand.
AGGGGTGTTTACTACAACTTCACTTAAAATTCCTGCTAATAACTCTAAAGTGAAACAGGTAAAGAGTTTCTAATGGCAATATCTGGCAGATTTATGGGCAAACAGTAATTATGGATCGAGTTACTAGTGAAACAGGCCTATATATATGAGAGCGCCGGTTATTCAGTCAGGCCCAGATATTTGAGAGAGACGTTTATTCGGTCAGGCCTGTTAATTTGAGAGAGACGGTTATTCGGTAATTTTTTCGGCCCATTGTCAGTCAAATCAAAATGCTGTCAATTAAGTAAAAAAGGCTACCGTCGAACTAGGCCGACTTTATAATACCCTACACCACAGTGCTATACAGAAGACTCGTTGCTTTTAAACGGCATATGTGACGCGCAAAATAAAAAGGGACCTAAGGTTAAAAACCAGTTTTATTCACGAGAGCCATTTTAAAGATTAGGTCCCTTTCTATTTGCGCTTAGAATCGTCGTTTTTACTTTCACAAAACGCGCATATCTCTGGGAGGGAACACTTTTGGGGCATGGGATCGGTCTCATTCGATGCTCAGATGTTGTCCACATCAAAAAAAATGAAAATTGATTTTTTTACCCTTAGGTCCCTTTCTCTATGCGCTGTCGCATATAGCAAAAAACTGACTTAAAGCGATACTTCTAAAGTAGTAGGGCCTCAAAACATAAACCAGCAGGAAGCTTTTTAATATAGCCCAGAAAAACATGGACCAATGTGGAGCTAGTTTAATTAGAAAATTTGTCTAAAAAAGAGGAGGCATGACACATATTTTTGCGCCTATTGTGTGCAATAATTACTCTATGATTTAGCCGTGAGAAATTATGTCAAGATGCCTGCATATTGGCATAGTCCTGAAGTGTCTCCTATCTATACCCAAAATGTGAGTCAAGTCTAGAAGTACCTGAAAAGGTACACTTTTTTACCTTGATGAGTATAGGTTCTGAAAGGTCTCAGCCATCTGTTATGAGCCGAGAAAGTTTTCATTGTGCAATGCAATACCTTATTAAAGAATTTAAAATATTTTACGTTCGGCTTCATTTTATCGAATTTTTGTAATGAGATGTTTTAAGTGAAATCCTACGGATATTATTTTCGTAGAACATTTTGACATCCTTAGAGATAGGATGGAGGTGTGTCCTTTTCGTTCTTTTTCAAAAAATAAAATAAAAATAGGATCCTCACACGAGAGTTTTGGGTATTTTTAAGTTCTACAAAAATGTCGTCCAGTAGATTTTAGTCGCGATCATTAATTTTCAACAAATTAATTTTTTAGGTAGACGGACAAAAATGATTATTTAATTTCGACGATATCCAGATTATTTAAGATGACCTATACAAAATGATAATATTAGCAAAGAAGTAGAACCTTTTTATCCAATCCAGATCATTTTAGACAATCTATACAAAAATAATGATAATAGCAATGAAGTAGATTATTACCTAAAAACAAACATTTTTTCTCACACTTATGCCATTTCTTAAACTAAAGGACCAAAACGGACACGCTAAAATAAGAATACCAATTTTTCGTCTTCGGTGACTCCTACTTAAATTAACTGGGCAATATATTTGCAGATCTTAAAAATACTCAAAACTCTTGTAAAATAATCCTTTGTTCACCTTTTTCGAAAAAATAATTAAACGAAAACGACAGGCTTAGAGACAGGATGTCAAAATGTTTTACGAAAATAATCTTCAAACGATTTCACTCAGAACATTTCATCACGAAAATTCGCTTATATGAAGGCGAATACAGTACTTTTTAACTTATTTCAAATGATATTCAATTGCAAAATAAAAACTTCCTCAGTCCATTTAAAAAAAAAATAACTAAGATCTACCAAAAGGACCCTGGAACTCATTATACTCTTTAAAGTCTTTTATTTCCCAAAGGAGTCATTTACACCCCAGAGAAAGTGTACAATTTTGTTGCATAATGTATTGAGAAGTCCCCCTAAATTCGGGATATATTGTCTGCGATAGCTAGGCTAACGTTCCTGAAAGGCTTCACATTCTCTAAGATCGTTGTTTGAAATTCCCTGGCTCTTAATGGCAAGGCTTTTGCTCTTGCTCTCTCTCTCTCTTGGTTATAAGTCAAACATCACGCCCTATGTTTAATATCGCCGCGGTGGTTTGGGGAAAATGTGCACGAATATTCTGCCAGTAAACCCAGGTTCCAGCCCGGGTATGAACATCAAACATTTACAAAGGCTGCTTCACCGCGTAATTGCCTCTACTAGTAAGCGATTTATCGCTAAGCCATATAAAAACTTCTCTATAAAATCCATATGTGACAGCGAATAGAGAAAGGGACCAAAGGGTAAAAAAAATCAATTTTCACTTTTTTTTTGATGTGGACAACGTCTGAGCATCGAATGAGACCAATCCCATGCCCCAAAAGTGTTCCCTCCCAGAGATATGAGCGTTTAATGAAATTGATGGTACACCAAAGATACACTTATTTAAATCTTTAAAATTGCTCTCCTGAAAAAAACTGGTTTTTACCCTTAGGCCCCTCTCTATTTTGCGCGTTACATATGCCGTTCGGAGCCAGCGTTAAACAAACAGTAGGTCCCGTGAGTATAAGAATTGAATTGTGCTCAGCTTCCTGATTTGAAAGAAGTTTCCGACTGTTTTTGTAATAGGATGTTGTGGGACGTAAGATCGCAGAACATAAGGTCATTAAATCATGGGGGCGCTTCATATGAAACATGAATAAATAGACTGATACGATTCAATTAAACCATCAAACCTGGTTAAATTTAATCGCACCATAATTCACTTTAATTATACACCTTACTAATATTGAGCAAGATCAAAGGCAATCAGATTTCATATATGTAGAGCTACATACCCTCACATCGGGAGAAACCTTTGTGTGAGAGCTTTATCAAAACATAAACCGAAATTTTCAAATTTTGGCAGCTTAAATCAAAACACCCGTTAAACCACTGCACTTAATTTGAGAAAGATCGGAAACATAATTTGACTGGGGAGTGGCAGAAACTGAAATCGCTAGGAAGATTAGCATAGGGGCTATGGAAAAAATGTAAGCAAATTGGGTCCAATTTCGCCAAGATAAAATACTGGTCACTCCTAAGGCACTCTGCACAATTTTAGCACAATCGGAATTTTAAGCATCGGAACTCAAATCGCGAGGGACCTATATGAACACATTGGGTAGGTTAATTTTGCCGGGAATAGTTAAAAAATCAGCCATTATGCACTGAACTAAATTTTAGCTTTCGGAATAATAAAATTTGGCTTAAAAAAAATCTGAAATCGCAAAATAACTATGTTTTAGTATGTATATATTTTTATTACATCAAAAATTTTACGCTATGAACCAATTTACAAAGCGTATGCGCTGTTTGGTCGAAATTTAATTAAATTCGCGACTTGTACTTTGATTGTAAACAAGGACAGACGAATATCACTTATGGAAATCCGATAGTGATTCTAAATCGATATGTCTATTTTCTTCACTTTTAGTTGTTACAAAGTGCCCGTGGATCCCTAGGTCCCTAGGTCCCTAGGTATCACAAAACCCCGAGCATATTTGTAAGGAAGCTACCTAAAAATCGAATCCGATTTTCTACAATTTGACTAGCATTTATGCTGCGATCAGACAAAGTACTTAACCAACTTTCGTTGAGATCGGACTATTTCAGCTTGTAGTTAAATTACAAACTTAAGATGGGCAATAGGCGGAAAACCTGAGAAACAGTCCTACTCTGATGACGATCGGTATACCTTGAGGCTTATAAACCCTGGGGGCCAAAAAACCACCCATATTTGCCCCACTTAATATATAGATACATGGCTACTCAAATTAAATTTAAATTCACTGCGAGTCCAAATATAGATTTGTTTTGAATTTTTGGCTGAGATTGAGGCAATGACTCAAGGACCTAAAGGCCCAAAAAAAAGTCAGTTATGCTAAGAAGCGACCGCTTTTAAATATAGATATACCGTATTAAAACTAAGTTTTTAAGGTTTTTTTTTTGCAAAGTGAGGCTCGTGGAGAATGGAACCTAGGGATCCAAAAGTACGGTATTCCTGATCCAAACAACCGACTTAAGGAACTATCAATATGGGAATTGTAATTTTTTCTACTTATAGTAGCGAATTCACGGTGGAGGGTATATAAGAGAGCAATTGGCAGAAGGAATCTGAAATAGGTGAACCCATCAAGATTATCTGGAATAGTACTAACTACGAGTACATATCACCATCAAGCAGATATAGAGCGAATCTCTGATGTAGACGTTGATGTTACTTGTCGGTGTGGGTGAAGCTCAAATTGTAAGTTGTCATGTTTTACAAGGCTGGAATAGAGACTAAAGTCTGATGCCGCAGGTAGAACCTATAACTGTTGCCCTAGTCTGAGCTGTTGGGAACGGACCTTTGGCGAGTTTCGTGAGTTTCGCTGGTAACCTTAAATGCTTGGCATAGAGTGGAGGTTCAATAAGATAGAGTAGAGGTTCAATAAGAGGAAGGAAATGTCCATACAGCAGATTGATAAATTGGAAACCTCTAGCGCTGGTAGTCGCATTGTAACATATAAAAGTTCTATGGAGCACCATGTTTGAAGTCTAACGGCGAGAATCACTTTAATGTAATACACTGTTGTTGTATACTTTTCAAATATAGGTGGCCACCCCATTGAACGAAAACTGAGATTATTCCTTGGTTACGAGGCGTGAACGGCGACTTAAGTCTGTTACAAGCAAGTGCGCCCAGCCCTTCAAAAAATATCGTGGTGATACTGGTTTAAACCCATGTCGTTTCGGTATGGAGATACTAAGTAAACGGCTGTTAAGACCCAAATTTCAGAAGATATATTCGATAGGGATCAATCTTCAACTAGGATGGGAATTATGGCCTTTATATGTAAAAAGAGGCGATGGAAGCGTCCTTTGCTATCGCGCTACATAGGCAATTTAAAAACACACGGAAGCGTTTGAGTCCATCTGTTTTATATCCTTAAGAGATAAATTTTAAAATTTAATTTGTAAAGGGCTGTCCAACTGAAACGCACGATGAAAATAAAAAAAAAGTATTTAGAGAAATATCTGATTTTTTTTATTTTGCCACGGCTTCGGTGCCATGCCTCTATCCGATGGTCCATATTTTCAATGACTGAGGCATAATGGAGGTTCAATCAATATATTAAATCGCCATTTCTGAGAGAGATTTCGGACAAGAACTATTCCAAAAAATAAAACAATTGTAAACTTATTCGAGTTTTTTCATATACCAAAAAAGTTCTTCTTCTGTGTTGATAATATTATTTGTAGTTCTTTGATATAATTTAAATCATAATTGCTAACTGGAACACTGTAGGTACTCACTAATTGCTACCACAAATAGCCCTTGATATTCTGCGTCCATGTCCTAGTCAGAATATCCTATAACAATTTCGGAATTGAAATATTTTTCATTTTGCGGGTAAATTTTAATTTCATAAAACGCCCACTGCAAACGAACGGATACAAAAGGGTAGTCTCGAATTGGCACCAGAGCTAGTCCTTGTATTCAGAATATCCGAAGACGATTTCAGTGTCGAAATATTTTGAATTTTGGGTTAAATTTTCATTTCAAAATCGAGCATATATAGAAATGGGTACTCTCAAATTAGTACGACAGAAAGACCATGCGATTGCAAGTCCAATCTCATACTCAAAATATTCTAGAACAATTTCAGAGTCGAAATATTTTGGATTTTAGTTAAACCTTAACTTAAGGTAAAGGTTGAAGTAATAGCCTATAAATGTAAAAAGAGGCGGTGAAAGCGTGGAGCTCTGCGATCAAGCTCCATAAGTAACACTAGTTTACAGCCATTTTGGTTCACAGTTCTAAGTATTTTTTCCCTATAGATTTTGGCCTCCTAAACACGTAAAGAAATTTTCCTTTGATTAGTTTTCAAAATAGAATTTTTGTATTTTTTACGATTTTTTTATGAGATGTCTCAGCTTTTTGGACTATAACTCCCAAACGCTATTACCGATTTGATCAAGAGTGGTCTCAGATGAAGAAAATTAGGTTTTCTAAAACAAGGTATTAAAATCAGTTCAATAGTTTTGATGTTAGTTATTTAAAAAATGGAATATTTGTGCAAAAATCACGATTTTAAATGGAAAAAATTATATAAACAATAATACCTATATAAACAGATTGAGCATAAAGTTTGGACTTTCTCGAGCGAGTGTTACATGTCCTGATAAATTCATCGATTATCAGCTTTTTAGAAAAGCTAATTTCCTCTTAATTGAGACCACTCATAATGAAATCGGTAATAGCGCTTGGGAGTTATGGTCCAAAATACTGAGATCTCATAAAAAATCGTAAACCAAAACTCTATCTGGAAAATTAATCAGAGGACAATTTTTTAAAATTTTTTTTCGTGTTTAGGAGCCTAAAACTCTGGACCAGGGAAACAAATCTTCTTTGTAAACTGGTGTAATATTTAAACTTACGAAAGCTGTTGAGTCCCTCTGTGTTGCCAATCGTAGTCTTCCACGAGCTGCTCGAGACTCAAAAGGGTTTATTTCAATGTTCAATAGGGCCACTATCCTTCTGTTCTCCTCTCCATTAACAGTGTTTCAAGGTATATGATTTACAACAAATCGGAGTTATAGTTTACAATCAGTATTATAGATTCTATTTATTTAATTTTCAAGTAATTTTATTTCTTATCCTTTGTTCCTTACGTTCATTTTTGTAACTTCACTTCTGTTTCCGTTTCAATGTGCCTTCTTTTAGTTGTGTTCTTTTTATCTTTTACTCAAACAAACAAACAAAAAAATGAATTTCTTCTCCAACATTTAAAAGAAACTTTACGTGTTCTCTTCTCTTAAAACAAAATGAAATGTTTTTCCCCCCATTCTAAAAATAATTTTTACTTCATAGAAAATTTACTAAATACAAAACTTTTGCAAAAACAACGACATACCAATGTTAAACTCTTAATTTTCTTTCTTTTTTCTTCCCATTCTTTTTCTTTTACACAAACAACAAAAAACCAATTCAAAAAAAAATATTTAAAAAAAACAATAACATTCCAAATCTAACGAAAATTGAAAAAAAAAAACAAAATGACTATAATGAAATAGAGCTCACAAGGGCGCTTAATAGCGACGATACATCTTGAATTCGGTCTCTGTACCAAAGATTGTGTGTGTACCGAAATATTTCGTTCGCTTTTTAAATAGATCTTTAAACATAATACTAGAATCACACCACAAAGCTCAAAGCCTCCTTCCCTTCTCACCGAAAAAAAATCCCTAACATGCCATACTCTGGAAACAAATAGAAAATATCGGAAACACGTTGAAAGCTGAAAATGTTTTACAATTTGTACAACATTTTGAAAAAAATTATAGGGCCAAATTACACTAGTTTACAAAAACAAAAATATCGTGCTATATGAGCTCCCTGCATTAGGTTTATGTGTTTCTTAAAGAAAAAAATCAAAAATCTCATTAAAAATTATATGAAGGTATTTTTTCTTTTGGTTTATATTTATTCGGTCGTTTATACTAAATGTGTCATCCACCGCAGGATGAAGTGGTTTCTAAATTTTTCATTCCGTTTGCAACTCTCCGAAATATTGATCAGACACGCTATAAAGTATACATGTACAGGGTGAAGCGCGGTAGTTTGCTTATTTGGGAATGAAATAAAAAAATATGACCTTAGAAAAATTTATTTTATATTTTAATAATATTCAACAATAAGGGAATTTTCAAATTTTTTTTTTTAAATAGTGTATCTGGCAAATGTCGACCTTCGCTATCCACACACTGCTGCATACGTGTTCTGAAGTTTTCATGAACTCTAACAAGCATGTCAGCTGGTATTCTGTCAATTTCAGACTCAATATTGTTAATAAGGTCTTCCAAGGTCTTGGGATGGTTGATATACAACTTCGACTTCAGGTAACCACAAAGGAAAAAATCGCATGGGGCTAAGTCTGGTGAGCGTGCCGATCAGTTCACATCACCCCTCAAAGAGATAAGCCATCCTGGAAACATTTGCCTCAAACAATTCATGGTAACCCTTGCTGTTCGAGTATGTGCAGTGGCATTATCCTAGAGCCGGCTAAAAAAAAGTCTGGAAATGCCAAGAGCAAGTGATTGCCTCCGAGCAGAACGTTTCGGAGATTGCAGTACTACTGCTCTAACTCTCTCGATGTTTTGTGGTGTTGTAATCCTTCTCTCAGGTCCCCTTCATACACATTCCCTGCTGTTCTCAATGAAGTTACCCAATTTACAATTGATTGCCGTCTAGGAACACGACCGCGTGGGGGAACATGTAATGAAAAGCATGCTGCACTGCAATGATCAAGTGCGCATTTGAAAAATACGCTTCAACATAAAAAGGAACTCTCCTCACGTGTCCAATGATGGCAACTGAAAGGTAGACGAAGACAAATCTCCCGTCAGCCACTATAAGCCACGCATACTCTCCACTGCCACAGCCTGCAGTGCAAAAAAGCTAATTACCGCTCTCCACCTAGCATAAAGAATATTCTTGATCTTTGTATACAGAAGATGATCTTTCGATGTGACAGCCCATGTGTCTGTTTATAGGATATTAGCGGTCCAGCGAGTTAATTTGGACCCCGAAATTTTGCAAGATGACATACACATAAATTTTTTCGGCCCAGGGCTTAAACTTAAGGAATTTCGAAAAAATACACTTTTTTGAGTAATTACTTAACAAATCCTTAGTAACTGTTGTGGACGATCAATAGTTTAAATGGACTGGAAGTTAAGACGCACTTTCTACCTCAAATAGGTTCTTCGTGCTGGACCTTTCGGCTATTGTTACCCAAAAACGTCCCCTTAAAAACAATTACTACTTAACAAGGATCAAATTTCATTTTAATTCAATAAATACGCGTGTATTTTCCAAATCTGTCTAAAATTTGGCCTCGGGCGTTTGGGTTTATGGGTTAATTTTTAAGATTTTGCGAAGATTGAAACTCGTACTAACTACAAGACTCTTGGGGCCCATCAAACGGAGGTTATGGTCAAAACAATCGACCATTTCTAAATATGGACATAAGGGCACTCAAATCATACAGAAATCCAAACAAGGTTTTATTTTTAATATTTGGTGGACTTTGGGTCTAGGCGGTTTTTGTCAAAACAAATTAAAGCTTATTTTCCAACGAATCGAAACGTGTTTAAGTTCCTTAGTTTTGAATAACGCTGAGGTTCGTACGCGTGCAACCAGATAATTGTTATTTCTATGACTTGAACAGTTTTTATTCTGGTTCGAGGCCTTCTTGTTGTTTCTTTTTCAGAATCAACTAAAATAATTGGTGAAATATATTGGCTACGCCTGCCAGGCTGTACAGCTGTTTCTTAACCCGCCAAGGGTTTTCTTCAGCAGGCTTTGGTAACGATTACTTCGGCTACAAATCAAATGACTTATACAGGAGCCTCACTATGATTAATGAGAATTACCCTTTGCGTATAGTCTTCGAACTGTGCAAAGAGCAATCTTCATAGCTCAATATCATTGTTATTTCTGTTATTTTAAGTACAAATCCATTGTGGAGGATTTAAGTTATGTAATGTAGGACCAATAATTTACTCTGGTAACACTGGTCTGTATCAGTCCGTTTTTTGTAATAGCGCCCAAGCTAACGCCCCTCCCCCTTTAAGGTCCTGTCACTCCACAAGTAACATATTACTTCCGATCTTGCTCAAATTTAGTATAGTTCATTACAAAAGATCTGTTACCAAAAATTATAAAATAAGATCGTGTCAGTCCCCATATCTGATCCCACACAAAACTCCCGAGTTGAGATTCTGCCTTTCCCGAAATCATAAATTAAATCCAATGAAAAAATTGCATTTCCTGCCGCTTCATAGGATGCATTTTAAATTCAATCTGATTCAAATTAGACATAGCGCGTTAAAGGCACCCTGGCTTGAGTGCACCCTGGTTTCCGGCCCTAGAAGCCACATATGTATCAAATCGGGTTAAATTGGAATAGTCTCCTTTCTTTTTTCCTCTTTACTTTTACGCTATATAACTTAAATAATTATCTTTAAAATCTGCCTTTCTTGAAAGTAGTAATAGGCGCATTAAACGTAATGGGCGTGATTTTTTACCAAGGGGCCAAATATAAAATATTCTGACAAATCCCAATATGCCCCTTTATTTTGGATTTAGTCCAATTTAGGACACGAATCGGCCATATGAGCTTACAAAACAAGTGAACAAATTAAATTCGGCCGCGCAGAAGCTTATATACCCTCCATCATGGCTTGCGGTCCAAAATGAAAATTTTGTTGAGAACTACGGTCCAATATGAAAATTTTGTCCAAAAAATTAGCAGGGCCAAAAAAGCATTTGTCCAAATTTAACACAATATAGTCCATAATAATATGATGGAGGGTAAAATACAATAAAATTTAGTCACGTATTAGTATATAAGATTAATTCAACGATTCCACTTGATTTGAGTCTCATAGATTACTAATTTAAGTCCCACAACATTCCATAAAGAAACAAGGGGGAACTTCTCTCAAATCAGTGAGCTGTGAACGATTAATTTGTTATGCTTACTGGGACCTACTGTTTGAGGCCGGCTCCCAACGGCTAATGCATTTTATAGAAAAGTTATAACGAAGCTTAGAGAAAAATCTCTCACATGTAAAGTCGCCATATTTGTGAAAGATCGCCACGAAAAAATGTTTAGATGTTCCTACCCGGGGTTGAACATTGCTATACTGACATGACAGTCGAGCACACTTCAATCACGCCACGGCGGCATCCAGCTCATTTAAATATGGGTACCAAACAAGTATAAACGTCGTTAAGTTCGACCAGGCCGAACCTTACTATATACCCTCCACCGTCCGAACGCTACTTAAACGAAAAATAACGGCCCGTTTTTTATATACTTGTTTTACTTAATAAGCCATTTCGTTTGCAATACCGCGAAATATTCATTGGAGACCCTATTAAGTATATATAACGGGTGATCCATCTAAAGATATTTTTTCAGAACAAAAAATATATAAAAATTCAAATCAAGTGGGGAATCTTTATTGGTAATTTGAAAGGATATTTTATGGCATTTATTTTTTGGATATAATTTCCTTCAAATGTAAGCCGCAACTAACTACGCCTCAGGGTTTCCATTCTGAGGGTCCAATTTTGGATGACTCTTTTTAGCATTTCGACCGGTATGGCTTTAATGACACGCGTAATGTTGGCTTCCAAAACCTGAATCGCAGCTGGTTTGTCGGCATAGACTTTGGACTTTACGTAAACCCAAAGAAAAATGTCTAAAGGTGTACCAACTAATCTGTCCAAAACGTGAAATTAGCTGCTTTTCGAAATGGCCTCTCAATAGATCCACTGTTTGAGCAGCTGTATGGCAAGTGTCACCGTCCTGTTGAAACCAAGTGCCGTCAAGATTACGGGCTTCAATTTCAGGTAGCATGCAGATCGATATCATAGCGCGATAGCGAGCACCATTCACGGTTACGTTTCGGCCATCATCATTTTAGAAAAAAATTTGCACCAATTATTCCACCAGCCCATAAACCGCACCAAACCGTGGTTTTTTTTTCTCTGGCTATAATGGCACCTCCTGAGCCACTTCTTGTTGCTCTTCAGTACGGCAATTTTATTTATAACCTTTGCCGTTGAGCCAGAAATGGGCCTCACCACTGAACAAAATTTTGGTCGAAAACAGCGGATCTTCCCGTTTCTCACCGAACGCTCATTTCGGTTTTTGGGGCACAGGATCATGTGTCCCAAAAAACGCACCACATGGTCAACACGGGCGATCATTTGTCAATATTGGACAAGTGGAATTTAAATTAGGGCAAGTTTTGGACCAATCCAAATATAGAGCAGTATTGAACCTCGAAGATGAAACATGATAAAAATGTTGAGAAAGTGAAGACAATTTAATAGAGAATCGTCGAATCACTATTAGCGAAGTTGTATAGAGCTTCTTCTCGCCATACAATCGGTAAGGCAAATTTGAAACCATTTCAAATATAGATTAATTTTGAATTTTGGGGAGATTGGGGTCGGACTAAAGGGCCGAAAAGGCCAAAAAACTAAACTATTTTGCGTTTTAGCAGCGTATGCTTGATGGAGGGTATATTGTTTTGTGTCATTGGCGTCCGGTTGGGTTTTTCCAACACGAATTGATCTTTAAAAATTTTTGATTGTAATTTTGAATGAGTTGGAGAAAAAATTCATGTGATTAACAAACACCCAAATTATTTTGCTTCCGTCTACAGTTCGTTTCGTCTCAGACGAATTCGTTTTATAATAACAGGATTTGAAAGTCCACCAAAGGATTACAAAAACTTGTTTTCAATTAGCTTTTCTGCACATCCAGAAGTGCAGCATTTAGTAAAGGTATATAAGTAGTCGACCAAGCCCAACTAGTTTTTTTTTAGTTTTTTTTTAAGTTTTGTTTAATCACTAAAGGTCTCAATTGTTGTCCGATTATCATGAAATTTGATAGAAGTAAGTCATTTGGACTAAGCACGGACTCTATTGAAATTAAGGAAAATCGGTTCAGATTTAGATAAAGCTCACACATATATAATCATCTGATTTTTATGTTTTAGCTCTAGAAGCCTCATCCTACATCCAATCTTGATAAAGTTTGGCACAAGTTCCTCTAGCCAAGGATGGTCGCTCTTGAAATTGGAAAATATCGGTTTGGATTAAGATATAGCTTCCACATATATGTTCAAACGATTTTACCAAAAACAATAAAATTTTCTCACAAATTGAAATATGACATAAGTTTTAAAATTTAAGTTAAAAAGTTTTAAAATCTAATATTAAAACTTTTTTCTAACTTTTTTTCTATTGTCCTTCTGAACATCCAGGAGTGCAGGGTATAATATTGTAGGCCACGTCCGACTTTATCTTTTTTTTACCATTTTTTTAATGAGATTTTTGAGTCAAGTCTGGTACTGAGTTCGCCCCTTCACGTGAAAATGTGTCAAACTCCATATACAAAATAATAATTTAGTGAACTTGAAGAGATACCTGCTTTGTGTTAATAAATAAAAAAGATCACCTAATTCTAAGCACTTATTACTTACCTTATTAAAACTAGCATGTTGATTATTTTGCTGAAAAAAAATCAAATAAAAATCGAATTTAGGAGTTGTTTTAAAGACGAAATAATTTTTTTTGACGTGAACGAACTTGGTATCAAACTTTTAAAGATTATAAAAATCAGAAGAAAAACCTGACATGCAGCGCTCAGATAAGCTCGTGCTTTTTATGTATAAACTGACACTTACATACACAGAATTTGCCGAAATTAAAAAATGTTCCCTAGGAAATCCAACCAAATCCATTACACCTCACGAACATGTCGACGGTACCTTTTTTTATAATTCATAAATACATTTTTTTCAATAATTTTACGCTTTAACGCTCAGACAACAGCAACAACAACTACAAAATTCTATTTGTACATTAGAGATATCCTATTTACTATAGCAAAAACAAAACATAAACGAAAAATTACAAAAACCGACAAAAACAAAAATGATCACTTTTTTAAGAAATTTGTTGAACTTATTGGAAATTTTATTGAACTGTTGTATTATACATACATACGAATACTTAAACTTATATACTATTTAAACAAAGCAAAACAGCAAAAAAACAAGTTGACAACTATTTGTTTATATTGAATTAGATTATATCTACAAAACCAAAAAAAAAATCCCAACTCTATGTACGCCAAAAAAACAAAACTCTAGACAATATTTTTATTAGAAATAAAAAAAGAAAACAGTTCTTTTTTTAAATTTTGTACCTTTTCTACACTGTTTTTTTGACTACACAAAGCTTTAACTTTATGCTCAATCAACCTTCCTTCTTTCTGTTAATTATTTGTATTCTTCTGCTCAAATTGTAAATGTTTTATGTGTGTGAGTGTTTTTTTTATAAATTTTTCTTTAAAATATTTCCAAAAACAAAAAAAAAGATTTTGATGAAATTTGGTAACAAAAAACCATTTAAAAATGCCTTTAAAAGACTTTTGATTTAAAAGGATTGTCAAACTTAAAATTATCTTTTCTTAAAACCAGGAGTTCCTGTAGGAAGGTAGGTGAAGTTTCAAATTACCTCTTAGAGGAAAGTACTTCCAGCCACGCATACAAAAAAAAATCCAAAATAAGTAATTATTTGCGAGCCTACACGGTGAGCAAACAAACGAACCCTATGCGCGGTAGTGAGTAAGAGAGAGTTTAAGCTAAAAAAATCAATTTAACAAAAACTTCTGCTGGGAAATAGACCAGTGTTGCCGCTGGACAATTTTTTTCCCGACCAAATATTGACTGTTTCCGACGAAATCATTAACAAGTCATCGACCTATTGATAATAGTCGTGTCATAGGTTAATCCTCGACAAATTATACTGGATTAAAAAAGCGCAATAATTAAGTCATTTAATTACAAAATTTGTTAATGATGTTAGTGTCGAAAGGAACAGTCCAGAAGTAAAGGGTGTTTTTTATTGAGGTATAGAACTTCGAATTGAAATAAAGCACAAGAAAATCGTTTTAATGTCCATCAATTTGGCTTTATTGGAAGGATAATTTTATGCCATTATTGTTTAAATATGATTTCGGGCATGTGGTCGCCGCGGCTGGCTCGAATAAAGCCAATTCTACAGGTCCAATTTTCAACCACTTTTTCGAGCATATGGGGCCGTATGTTGGCAATAACGCCACGAATGTTGGCTTCCAAGTCCCCTAACGTTTCTGGTTTGTTGGCGTAGACGAGCGACTTCACATATCCCCAAAGAAAATAATCCAATGGTGTCAAATCACACGATCTTGGTGGCCAATTGACAGGTCCATTCCGCGAAATTATGCGCTCATCGAATGTTTCCTTCAATAATTCGATTGTGACGTGCGCTGTGTGGCATGTAGCGCCGTCTTGTTGGAACCACAACTCATCCACATTCATGCCATCCAATTCGGGAACAAAATAGTCAGTTATCATGGCTCTATACCGGTCTCCATTAACGGTAACTGACTCTCCAGCATTATTTCGGAAGAAGTATGGCCCAATGACTCCACCAGCCCATAGAGCACACCAAACAGTCAGTTTTTGTGGATGTAATGGCGTCTCAAGGGTCTCATGTGGATTCTCTTCACTCCAAATGCGGCAATTTTGCTTGTTGACGTAGCCATTCAACCAAAAATGAGCCTCATCACTGAACAAAATTTTGTGATGAAAATCAGCATCGAGATGAATCTTATTTTCGGCCCATTTCGCAAGCTGTTCATGATGAAATGGCAAACCAAACTAAATATTAATCACATGACAGCTGACAAAATGGCCGCCAGTTAAAAAAGTGATGCCAACTTAAAGTTCTATACCCCAATAAAAAACACCCTTTATAAGTCTTCAAAAAAAAATTAAAAAAAGTTGTAAAATTAATTTTTTGTAGCCATTTTAGTACACTACCTAGATAAGTATCGAGAATAGACATCGATAGGGATCTATGTCAACTACTAAAAAGGCGCCAACAAATTATTTTTCTAAAATTCTTTGTTCTAGAATCGAGACATTCTGAAAATAGGCACCTTTTGTAAACAAATGCCTTAACTACTGCGGTTTTACTATATATTTATTTTCGTTTTTTGTTAATTGCCTTCATTGATATATATTTAGTCTTATTTATCGAGGTTTAACATATAATAATAAGCGTCAAAAATGCCCTGTTGAATCCATAATTCAACAATAGTTTTAAGTTTAATTCTACATGCCATTCTCTTTTATTTTCAGATGTTTTCATATTCTGTTTCATATCCTTAAGTTTAAAGTACCCTTAAGTTTCTAAAGTGAATTCGCCTGAAATGGCTTATATTGGTCTTATTTACATTGAATTACTCTCTCTTTCTCTAAATCATTGTAATATGGCCGCTTGAGGCCACCTTAGCTTTAGTTTACAATTTAGTTACTATCAACTCATCAGACAATAAAGACCGCTACCTCTTAGAAGTAATTCCGGTTGGTCTTTTTATTTGTTTGAAGCGGCCAGATGGTGAGGAGTTCATCATATGGTCCTTCGAACCGCATCACTAAGTCTTGAAGCCAAACGTGATTGGTTTTGGTGACAACTTGAAATACTGCAAATGGCATATTCTTCCTCCATTTCGCACGGTAGCGTAGTGGTTCGACCATTTCGAACAAGACGTGCGAAAATTGCACATTTCGGTTTAGAGCCAGCGCTACGGTAACGGTTCTATCCCTGCTCTTAGGTCACACAGCACGACAGAAGCGATCGCTTTGCAATTCTGTCCGTGAGGTCTATTAAAGGCTTGCATTCCGTGGTGCGCTTTGTCAACTAAGTGATAGTTTGGCTGCCAGTTGGGGCCTCGTCGGTGTCAGGTTTCGAACGTACAGGGTCTGCCACCATTGCAGCTGCACCAGCATCGACATTATTATGGTCAGTCACGGCGGTTGGTTCATGCCCAAACATCCGACCAGGATCCGACCAAACCAATTTTTTTTTTTTATTTTTTTCGACCGCATTTGGTCGAAACCTACCAAAACGGCAACACTGAAATAGACGCTTGACTCTAGTGACTACAACGCTTCGTTTAGTAGACAGCAAAGACTTTGCTTCACAGCCGATCATAACAGATGAATGCCATTTGTAGCTTTTTCCGTAAAGGTCCAATTAGTCTTGACGGTGGACGGTTGATTCTGCAACCTGCAGAAGTCTACCGTCGCCAACCGTCAAACTGTAGTTATCTCCCTCTAACACATGCAAAATGCAAACTGAAATAGCTGATTGCCTACCGTCATCCGTCAAGACTAAATGGACCTTTGAAGGTCCAATTAGTCTTGACGGTTGATTCTGCAACCTACAGATGTCTACCATCGTCAACCGTCAAACTGTAGTTATCTCCCTCTAACACATGCAAAATGCAAACCCCAACTGAAATAGCTGATTGCCTACCGTCATCCGTCAAGACTATTTGGACCTTAACATATCTGTGCGAGAGAGAGTGAGAGTAACTGGAGAGAGAACTGAACAATGAAAATGTGTTCAGAGCAGGGATGTAGTTCGCAAAACATTAAATTGTACCAAAATGGCCAAAAAATTGTACCAAAAGTAACGTAATTGTACCAAAATGAATGTTTTAAGTCGACAAACTACGAGTGCATATCAATAATTCCGTGACTTGTCCAACTTTCCTCGTAGTTATATGCAATGCAACACTGCTCCCATCATGTACCATCTGTTAATAGACTTTTGTCAAATTTTCAGAGAGTTCCGTCATTTTGTTTGTGCTTAACAGCTGTTCAAAAAAAACAACCTCGTGGATTTTGTATAAAAGGAAAAAAATGAATTTCGAGTGCTCATTAAACATTATTTTTTGCGGAAAAAACCCGTCAATCAAATCAAGGAAAATCTTGAAAATACTATGGATACTCGGCACCGTCGATTTTAATGGTAAAAAAGTGGCTTACTGACTTTCGTTGTGGTCGCACAAGTGCAAATGCACTGAACGCCTTCGACGGCCAATTTAGGTCAATATATCCGAAAATGTCAAAAAAATCCACGAAATGGTATTGACCGATCGAAGAGTAAAAGTACGTGAGATTGTTGATACCATACTCATTATGAATGGCAGCGTGGTTTCGATTTTACATGATCAGTTGGGTTTAAGAAAGCTGTCTGCAAGATGGATGCCGCGATAACCATAAACGTAATCGTGTGACAACTTCAAAGGATTGTTTGGAGTTGTTTCACCGCAATTTGAATGAATTTTTGCGGCGTTTTAGATGAATCATGGATCCATTACAACACTCCGTAGACTAAGCAGCAGTCTAAGCAATGGATTTCCCCGGGGAACCGGCTCCGAAGAAGGCCAAGGTGACTTTGTCGGCCAATATGGAAATGGCAACATTTTTTTGGGATGCACGCGGAATAATCCACATCGATTAACTTCAAAAGGTAAAAACAATAAACGGCGAATATTATTCCAACTTAATGGACCGTTTTAACGAGGATTTAAAAAAAGCGACCCCATATGGCCAAGAAAAAGTTCTTTTTCATCAAGATAATGCACAGGTGCATGCGAGTGCAGTCTCAGTGACAAAATTGCATGAATTGGTCCTTAGCCGTCATATTCTTCGGATTTAGCCATCAGTGACTATTTTCTATTTCCAAACCATAAGAAATGGCTCGGTGGAATGAGATTCAGATCCAACCATGAAGTTAGTGATCAAACAAATGCCTATTTTATGGAACTCGAAAAATCCTATTTTTTGGAAGGGATACAAAAATTGGAGGAACGTTGTACTAAGTGTGTTAAGCTAAAGAGAGTTTATGTTGAAAAATATTTTTTCTTGGCCCAAAAACTGTTCTATTCGAAAAGTCACGGAATTAGTGATATGCGGTAGATTCGACCTGAAATGGAATACAAAATGTAAGCAAATTACAAAAAAATATCACAAAGGACCCCTATTCATCACTTAATACGAGTATTTTTCAGTTAGGCCTAGAAAGTACACACTGTGTTTTCCCTGCTTAAATCTAGCATCAAACAATGGCTAGATTTAATGTAGCCGAAACATGTCCTCCATATTGAGTCTCTTTATTTTGCACGTAGCTGGGAACAACTCTGTGTGTTGGTTGTTTTATAGATGGACAGCACAGCTCATGAACGAATTTTCCCTGCAAAGCATCGTGCGATCTGTAGGCCAATCGCCGATAGAAGGAGCTTGAAAAACTTTTATTTCGCAATATTGTAATAAAATATGTTGTTGGTTATGTATCGTTGACCTATCCAAGGTTCAGGTCATTAACAAATTTAAAAAACAGGTGTTGGTGTTTTCTTGTGATTTGTTTTATTTTATATTCTTTCCAATATTTCGCTCGTCATGTACGATCATCCTCAGGGAATATAAAATTTTAAACAAAACAATAAACTTCTTCTCTTCAGGGTTTCTTTGCGACGCATTTGTTAATGACCTCGAGCCAAACAATTTGTGTTTAAAAATATTATAAAATATTTCCATTTCCTAAAATTGTATCTTTTAATCTATGGTAACTTGGTATAGGCGCTAGACCAACAACAAATAAAAAGTTTATTTTATTGTCAATGTTGTAAATCAGCTGATTGCATAAATCTACCATTTTTATTGTACCATGTTTTGATCGATATCGAAGTGGTGCTATTTATTTTGACTCCTCCTCCTGCCAAATTTCCGAAATTCCCACTCCGACTCCACAGCTCTGCCAGAAGCACATAGACCGTAGCATTCAATTTTAATGGGTTTCGTTACTTGGTCTAGCTGATAGATTTACCTTGATAAAGTTCAGTTTATCATAGCCTTCTGTAAGGAAGTGTATAAAATAATACTCTGACGGCAGTGAATTGTACCAAAACTGGTTTGAAAGTACACGGTACCAATGAGTCTTCAGTTGTACCACAAATGGTACAATTGTACCATTTTTTCCATCAGTAGTTTAGAGATTGGCCAAATGCAACACATCTTACCGATAATTTGTACCAAATTTGGTGTATAAAATAGAATTAAGTGCTTAAAGCACTTGAAATATTGAAAGGTCGAGAAAGTCAAAGTAATGTAAATGGTAATGATTATTTATTGCCCGGTAAAAAGTTGTACTTGCTAAGTTTTTGCTAGGCAATTTAGTTTTTATTTAAGTCTATATGCTAGTATATTTAACAGAGTGAAGCGGCATAGCCCTATTGTACATACAAACATGCCATGACACTATGCCATTTTTAGTGGTCCGACAGTCTGCTCACCGAAGTGTTCAATATTCAAATCACCGCAGAAGTATATTTTTTTATATTAATAATTTCTTGCCATGAAGGTTTGTACTTTCCTCTAATGTCGTCACAATGTTAAAGTACGAGGGCGACCGCAAAAGTAACTGGCCTAACATAAAAAGAACCGTTTTTTGGAATTATTATTATTTATTTTTCAACATAATCTCCTTCCAACTCAATACACTTCATCAAACGTTTTTCAAGTTTTTTAATTTCATCCGAAAAATAAGATTTTTCAAGACCTTTCAAATATGCCTCAGTTTCAGCAATAACCTCGCTATTGGACGAAAAATTGGACTGTGGCCATTACTTTTCCTACTGACTTAACAGTTTTCGCCTTCTTGGAACCACTTTTACCAGCTTCTATCCATTGATTTAACTGTTCTTTGCATTCTGGGATGTAGTGATGGATCCATGTTTCATCAACAGTTATGACTCGGTGCAAGAACTCTATTGGATTACGCTGATAAATCGCTAAAAGGTCCTCGGAATTGGTTCAACGGACGATTTTTTGGGGCAAAGTCAACAAACGCGGCACCCATCTTGCGGATAGCTTTTTCATGTGGAGTTCATCATGTAAAATACTCCAAACTTGATTTTCGTGTATTTTAACAATATCAGCAAGTTCTCTGAGTTTAATCTTCTATCTTTAGTCACTTCATTAAATATTTTTCTAATGTTTTCAGTAGTACTCGTAGTAGCAGCTTTCGGTCTTCCAGAGCGTTGCTTATTTTCCGTACTTGAAGGACCCATTTTAAATTGTTGAACCCAGGATTTTACGGTGGGGTATGATGGTGCATTATCACCATGAACAGAATCCAATTCATCTTTGATTAATTGTGGCATATAACCTTTCATATAAAAGTGTTTAATTACCGCACGAAACTCTTTATTATCCATTTTTCATAAATTATAAAACTTGTTTACTTCAATCACCTGTAACAAAGAAAATAATCAAAAAAATATTTCGGAAATTTTGATAGATGGCTTATAAAAGATTGCTTTTAAAAAACAAAACAACAAAAAGTTGCTAGTAAAACAGAGATTGTGCCAGGCCAGTTAGTTTTGCGGTCGCCCTCGTAATTGCAAACGAATGCGAATAATACGTATTGAAGACTTTGGATTTCAACTTTTTTGGAAGTGTTACTTGGTAATGATTGTTTATACTGGATGGGTCAGACGTCAATAGGTAGAAAAAGTGTTATTTTCATACACTGTGTACACTTGCCGCATCCGCCAACAAACTTCCTTTCAATCGTATCTCTTTATAAGTTTATAGTAGCATTCATTGCATCTGTAGCTTCTTTAAACTCTTCATCGTACCATGGGTTACATGGAAGCTGTATTCGGTAGCCTGGTTTTTACAATCGAAAGATAAACAGCCATCTAAAGACAATAGGCGTGTTTTTTGACAAGCGAAAAAATCCCCATATAAGCCACCCAAAAAACGTTTATTTGAACAATTTTGATTTGTAGAAAAAAAGTTATTAAAGAAAAAGCGAAAAAGTCGTAAGCGTCATTTTTTCGAAAATAGCTTTTTAATGAAATTCCTAAGAAAATTGTACAACGCTTTTAATCCTAAAATATAAAGATAGAAATATTTACATTTACGAAGATATAGCAAATTCAATTGTATCGGAATCCTCCAGATAATTTAGACGAAAAAAATCTTTTTGGCGTTTGCGTCTATGCTGAATTTTTTTGCCCTTAAATTTATAGGTTTTTAAATCAAGTTATTTCTTTCCAACACATTTAAAAAAGCAACTTCTAGTGTTTTTAATAAGCTCTTTAACAGCCTTTGGATGTGGATTTTTATTCATGTCAAATAAAACATGACTTATATTAAACAACCTAAATTTCAAAATCATCAAAATCTTTTTTTGAAACCAAGCACAATAGTTACCCTCCACACTATTCTGATTTCTGTGCAAACCAGCTTTTATATTTGAAACTTAAAATCTACAATTTTTTTAAATTTTTTGAATTTTATAACACTTTTTGTTTATATCGTTTTAATTTTTTTTTTTATTTTTTTTAGGAATATATATATACATTTTATTAGGTATTAAGAACAAAACATAAAGAATATTTAAGTGCATTATATGAAAAAATACCAAAACAAAAAACTATTTATTAAAGAACGAAAAGAAAGAAGAGAAAAACGTCCTCAAGAAAAGTTAACTTTTTCTTATAAAACCAAATTAAAACTGAATAAAAACGAACAATTATTATCGCTAAATGTAAGTTATCGCCCGACGAAGAAGAAGAAGATGAAAAAACATAATATGTATATATTTTCATTAATTGGTTTCATTTCTTTAAATAACATCATCTAAATGTGCTGTGAGTTAAACTAATCTAATACTACCCATTTTGAACTTGTTTTTTCTATTTTGTTGAGGAAAAAACCTAAAAAGAAATCCTTTAATTCAAGAATATATGTATATTTTAAGAATGAACCAGAGACATTATAGGTCATGCCATTTCATAAAATTGTTTAAATGTTGCTGCATTTTTTCTAACATGTGTCTGTGTGCTGTGCTAAAAGAAAACCCCCCATAACCCCCTGCAAAAGAAAATAAATAACTTTTCTAAACTGGTATTGAATGGTGCTACTTTATAGAGAAACGACTATTCCGCCCGAAATTGTATTGCTTAATTATCCTTTCATACATTTTACATTTATTATCATTCTGGCGGTGTTTATACATATATGAATGTTTCGAATTTGTTAATTGTTTTATTTTTATTTTTTATATGTTTAATTTTGTTAATTCCATTTGAGATACCCCAAAATCGTTGTTATGTTTTCACTTTTTTCCTGGAAATTTCTTAATTTTGTTTTTTTTTTTATTTAAATAGTTTTTCTTTAATAAAATGCCTTTTATTTTCTCAACACACAGAGTCCACTACCAGCATCCATGACGACCTCAACATCTGGTGCCGATGAAAATTTAAATCAGCAAAGTTAAATTTGTTACAAAAAAAAAATAATCGCAGATTTATAAAAAAAAAAACGCTAAACTAAACTAAAACAAAAAATATTGAAATTTCACAAAAAAACATACTAAAATTAAAAAAGACCAAAAAACCAGCAAATTGAAAAATTACATCACATATTCTAAAAAAAAAGAAAACAACAATGAAAGGAAACAAACCTAAACCAGACATATTTATCATCTTCATATTATAGAACATCAAAATGAAAAAGACAACAAAAACAAACACTATATCTATATATTCAACAGTTAAAAGGGAAAATCGAAGAAACATATATACTTATACAACAATAACACATACATAAACAATATATTCATATATACCTACATTCATACAAAGCAAAAACCAACCGATTTTACAAAACGACAAACACTCTGAAACACTTAATATGGCCATACAATATAACAAATATTTTTCGTTTTCTATTTGAAAACAAATAATTAAAATATTTAAATTTATTTGCAGCGCAAAAGTGCAATTAATAGTTTAATCAAGAGATATTCAAGGTCACACGTTGTGAATTTAAACATTTTCGATAACTAACAAATAAAATGTGGTTTCGTGTAAAGTGGCCATGAAAACAAAATAACGAAATAACTTAACGGTAGCCAGCAAATGGTAAATTATATCGCTGACATGGCCTTAAAAGTATAATCGAAGTAATTATCGAAACATGTTATCGATAACCTGCTAAAGGCAAATGGATTCGTGTGCTAAGTCCTCAAAAGAAAGATTAATATAATCATTGAAATATGTATACGATAGCCTACAAATGACAATTTGTTTCGTGGTCTAAAAATAATGATCAAGCTATTTATCGACTTTTTAAATTCCACAAAAATATTAAGGATTCCAACCCCAAAGCGATTTCTTATATAATTTGTTAAAGGGGTAAATGAAACAGCCAAGACACGAAACCCGTTTTGGTCTGTGAGCTCCTCAAAGCAGCCGGTGTGGCGCAATCGTTTCACACACTTCCAAGCTCTTCGAAGAATTTCCGTAAGATATTTAAGAAAGCATATGAGATATGCCATCTCCAATAGGAGTTTAGATATTTCCAATTAGAATATCGAAAAGAAACTTTTTAAAATTTAGAAAAATAGTAAATAAACAAATTCTAGCTTTTGATAAGCTCTTTTAAAGTCTTAAAAGTGTGTTCAAGCTAGTTATCGACTTCTAAAGTTTCACAAAACGATAAAGGGTTCCCCAAGGCTAGTGCGATTTTCTTTGTAATCTGTTATCGGAGTGAATGTGGCAGCAAGAGTCGCTTGGAGCTCCTCAAAGTAGCCGTCGTGAAAAAAATTTGATTGAAGTAGAGAAATCGTCATTTGCCATTGACATTTTCTTAATTTAAAATGACAATTTTTTATTAGAATTTTTTGATTTTGAAAGGGAAATTGTTAATTTCAATTGAATTAAGGTGCAATTAGTCTTGACGGTAGGCAATCAGCTGTTTTTGTTGGGGTTGCATTTTGCATGTGTTAAAGGGGGATAACTACAATTCGACGGTTCACGACGGTAGACTTTTGCAGGTTGCAGAAACAACCGTCAGCCGTCAAGACTAATTGGACCTTTAGTTTTCAATATGAAAAACAACTTCTAAATTTTAATATGATTGAATTAATTGAATTATTTTTGAACATGAATTAATTTCAATTGAATAAGTTTCCAATATGAAAAGCAACTTCTTCACTTTAATATGATTTTCTTAATTTTGAAAATAACATTTTCGCTTCAACAATTGAAATCATCGTTAACCTGATTTTGTAACAAATCTATTAAAACTTCTATGGAAATGGACAACTGTGACTCAATGGATTTTGTTCGTATATGGGAATAACATATAATTTGAAATGAAAATTCTTACTGCTAACAAGAAATTCTCCATTACACCTGTGCTTTCTTAATATCAAAAAGAAGTTCTGAATTTCAAATAGACTTTTTTAATACAAAAAGAAATTCTGAATTTCAAATGGACTTTCTTAATTGAAAAAATAAATTCTAAATTTAAAATTGATTTTCGTAATATCAAATAGAAATCTCAATTAAAGGTAGACATACCCTTTTGCATTTGGAAATAATGTAGTAGATTTTGTTCTTATCATTTCTACATACCAATATTGGGATTGCCAAACATTTGTAAAGAAAAAAAAAACACAGAAAAGTTGTGTAGCCCGTTCCACCTTAAAAATGTATCAAATGGTTGTCAGATAAGAAATTGCTTATAGAAGTAAAAGGGTATGCCGATCAATTATCTGATTTGTATGAGAAAACATCCTGAGAATTTCAATAAGGTCTATTATCGAATTACGCTTTCGTTTCGCCCAAAAATTATTATATTTAATTTACACTGCAGCATTTGATTAAACTTTTAATTGCACTTTTTCTGCTCTTTTCGTATATTATCGTATATTTGCCGAAAATTAGCCCACAAATAATCAAAATGCAATTTCGTATTTTTTACGTTGCCTTAAATAGAAAATTATATAATTCAATTTGTTAGTTTTTTTTTTAATTTGAAAATTTTTCATTTTTACACGTAGTTTTATGAAAAGAAGAGTTTGAAAACTGAGGTTAAAAGAAAATTTTTTGTATGATTTTCCTCAATTTAAATAATAAAAATCTTAAAATACATAAACTCGGACTGAAAACAAAAAACAAATGAGTAGTTTTGCAAGAGACTAATTTAGACCCGCCCCTCTTCAGAAATATGTCTCAGCCATTAATACAAAACTAACAGTGAATGTAAAGTGTTGAATATTAATTCGTTCAGAACTTGTCGTCATAACTTAGAAACAAACCACCATTTGAAATGCATTACCAAAAAACAAATAATATAGACAACAGTTGAAACGAAAATTCGTACGATATTCGTTGCCTGTTCAAACTTTTTACTCTCTATACAAAGAACAGAAAAAAAAGAAAAACCAATCCGTTTTCAAAAATCATCACAAAACCTATTCAATAAAATACTAATGACTTGTGACAAAGAATACAAAAATCCAACAAATAGATGACATATTTACCGTTTATAGAAATTTATACGTATTTAAAACTAAATATTACCCAAAATAAATAAATAAAATATTGACGTTTATTTATAAGGTCTAACAAAAAAACTATCCTTAAACAAAAAATTATTATTGAAGACAAAGATTAAAAAGCATAGTACATTCGAAAAACAAAAAATAGAATTCAATATTTACAAAATAAATGTGCTTCTCACCGCATCAAATAAGCAAGTGTTAAGGAGGAAAGAAAATTTAGTAAAAATCATTAAATACGATATAATTTCTTTCAAATCCAGCAAACATTTTGTGATTTGTTGTACAAAAAACGAATTAAAAGATTTAGGGCAACCTATTCAGTTGGAAGTCGAGGCTAATTTCACAGATCAATAGCTTTATTTCATTAATGCAGTGTAATAATTTTATTGATGTAGAGAAATGATTTCTTTAGAGCAATGATATAATTTCTTTTATGAGAATAATTAATTTGCAATCAAATAATTTCATTAATGCAAAGAATTAGTGTCATTGAAGCAATAAACTATAACTTTATTGATGCAGTCGAAAAAAATTGTTGACTACTGATGATTAGTTGCATTGAAGCAATGAAATAATTTCATCAAAGTGATGATTTACTGTATCACTTCAAAATTTGTAATGATGCAATGATAAAAATTCAATAATGCAATAATATTATTGATGAATTGATACAATCAAATTATTTGATTAATGCCAAGAAGTAATTTAGTGCATTTTAATTATTACTTTTGCAATGAAAAAAAAATAATTTATTTTAATGCAAATAAAAAATTTTTAATCCGGCATATCGTTGGCATTTTTCCAGTATCTTCAGAGATGAAAACTTGTTATTGAAGTAATGATTCAATTTTATAATTTTTGGTGCAATGATATATTTTCATTAAGGCAATGAAATTTTTTTGTTAACACAATGATACATTTTCATTAATGCAATGAAATATTTTCATTGATACAATGAAATAGTTGCATTACTGCCATAAATTATTGTCATTAAAGCAATGAAGTAGTTTTATTATTGTCATGAAATAATTTCATTGATTCAATTCAAAAATCGAATTGTCCTATGACCAAATGTATATAATGCATTATTGGCTTTTTCTGAAGATTCTAACCTAGAGTGAAAAAGTAGCTCCTCCATCCGATAAGAAGCGAACAGCGCTCAAATTGTCAAATACGATAAATGTCAATAAAAGGTCGAACGATTTTTCGGTGCATATTTTTCGATCCAATATCATTTGAGCCTGTAGAAGAATAAAACTGCTAGCAATGATGCCTTGAATTTATTTTTAGCTAAAGTACTTCGTCAAATGTTTGCTGGCATTTATTTGTTATTGGTTTACGGTTCTTTCATGTTATTTCTTTTTTTATTTTAAAGCACTTTCTTTACAATTTATTCAAGTTTTTATTTTAATTTTCTATAACAATAAACTTCTAAATTTAACTGTTGAATTAAAAAAAAAAAGATTAGCATTAAATTTTGTTTATACATACATACAACATACATTTATCTATTAAACTTAGTATGGTATTTAAATAATTTGAAACCTTTTTAATTCTTATTTTATCACCAAAATAAAAAAATACCTAAATTCACCTAAATTTAAGACAAGATTTGTAAGAGAAAAAGAAAAACATTGATTGCAAGATACAAAAAATATTGATTGAAATAAAGATTTTTTTTCAGTATGTCTACATTAACAAAAACAAACAATGCAGTGCACTTTTATTTATTGTTTTCTATTTCAGCATTACTTTGCTTCGTATTTTCGTAGTGGGTTTAATCAAAGTTGATATCACAAAACAAGGAGAACAATTTTTTATTATTAATTCAAAATTGTTTTTGGCGTTTTCTTTGCTACTTAGAGTCAAAAAAAGTAATCAAAACTATAAAACAAGATTTTTTAAAAATGTCCCTCTGAGAGGACATTTCTTGAAGAATCGAAAACGCTTAAACAAGAGTTTCGAACAATAATTATGGAAAAAAATTAAATGTTGAGATTTGACTGGAATTCTTTAGTTATTCGCAACATATTCCAGCACCTTATCTCATTTAAGATCATGTGTGAATTTTCGGTGAAAACTAGCCATGTTAATGGATTTAAATTTTAGACCCTTAAACTTAAAATAATTTCAGGGGCGTAAAAAATATATCCATTTAGCACTTGGACGTTGCAATGGACTTTTCCATAATATTGCGTTTTTGAAATTAAAACAATTAAAAAAATTGCATATGGTTCCTTTTCCGAAACTCTATAGCACAGGGTAATCCAAATTCAAGTTTGAAAAAAAAAATGTTAGGGGTATTATTGAAGTATTCAAAAGAACAAACATTTCCAAATCCAGCTGACTTTGAAGGTGCAAGTTAATTTAAGTCAATTGATCGGATAAAAGATCCTTTCAGTTTGACAACCTACGTCAATTAAATTTTATTTTAATTTAAATTTTATTTTAAAACAACCTAACTAAATATGTACAGTGAAGGAATAAAGTCAACATACAGCTAACCATTACGTTGTTTTTGAGACGTAGTGACGATATTGAAAAAAGTGGTTGTGAGAATACGATGGCTGCTGTATATATTTCTGGCATTATAATGAAAATGCGAATATTTATTATCAAAAATGGTTTTATTGTTTTTCAAAATATTCTCCAGCATGATTTATACACTTTTGCATGCGCTCAAATCAATTGTCGAAGCACTTTTTCCACACCGATTGAGACACCTCCAAAACATGGTTTTTAAACGCGTCAACAGCATCTTCTGGCGAAGAAAATCGTTGACCACGCATTTTTTCCTGATAAATGGGAATAAAAAGAAGTCATTGGGTGCCAAGTCAGGGCTGTACGGCGGATGACTCATCAATTCGACGTTTTGGCCGGTCAAAAATGCGCTGGTTTGAGCCGTGCGCATTGTCATGGTGCACTATGATTCGTCTTGTCTTGTTCGTTTTTCGAATTTCCCCGAAGACTTTAGGCAAACAAATTGTAGTGTACCACTTAGAATTGACCTCCTGCGCATTGTCATGGTACACAATGATTCGTCTTCTCTTGTTCGTTTTTCGAATTTCTCCGAAGGCTTCAGGCAAACAAATTGTAGTGTACCACTCAGAATTGACCTCCTGCGTTGCTCAAGCGGAACATTCGCCACATGACAGTTTTGCCGAAGAAACAGGCGACCATTTGCTTTGAACAACTTTCGTTGGATTTGGCTTGACTTTGAAGACCCACACGGTCGATTGCTGTTTTGTTTCGGGCTCATACGCATAGATCCATGATTCGTCACCTGTGACGATCTTATAAACGTCTTTGGAAGCACCGCGATCGTAGTTAGGTAATCAATAAATATGTTTATTCACATAGAAAAATTATATTTCATATACAAAAAAATTAAAAATTCACTGGAAAAAGTCTACATACAGATATAATAGGAACATTTAAATTAAATTTTTTACGATAAACTTTTATATTTTTTGAAGTTTTAAAATTTTATCGGTTCACCGTTGGCGTCAATAACAGCTGCTAGATGTCTAGGAATCGAAGACACTAAGTTTTTAGTTATATCGGGCGTTTTTCCAGGTCATGCTCTAATTATGCTGTTTTTAGGGTTTGACGGCTACTAATGTCATATTTTCTAACTTTTTTTTTCTTAAATATCTCAAACATGTTCTATGGATGTCCGGCGACTGGAGAGGTGAATTAAGTTGTCTTGGAGCATAAAGGCCCAATTAGTCTTGACGGTTGACGGTGGACGGTTGATTCTGCAACCAGCAGAAGTCTACCGTCGTCAACCGTCAAACTGTAGTTATCTCCCTCTAACACATGCAAAATGCAACCCCCAACTGAAATAGCTGATTGCCTACCGTCAACCGTCCACCGTTAACCGTCAAGACTAAATGGACCTTAATAAAGAAGCCAGTCTCGGACTACGTGAGCAGTATGCTAAGGATCATTGCCCTATTCGAAGATCCATTGAGTTCCGAGACCCAAATTATCCACAGATGGTTTTAAATGTTCTTCAAATATGCTCTTATTTAAATATCTGTCCATAGAGTTATCTATAAAAACTAAATCCCCCACTCTAGAAGCAGCAATTGCACCCCAAACCATTACACTGCAACCACCGTGTTTAACTGTAGGTATATTTTGGGGATCTAGTGCTGTGTTGGGTTTTACCCAAACTTTTGACCGGCCATCACTTCCGAAAATGTTGTATTTACTTTCGTCGGTAAATAAAATGCGATTCAAAAAATCAATTCCCTTGCCGATATGTGATTAGCCAAACTCTAGGCGAAGTTTTCGATTTTTCTCCGAAATAAGCAATTTTTAAGTGCTACTGTGCTTCTAAATCCATTCTCATGTAGTACATTTCTTACAGTTCTCGGATGGACGATCATGTCTGAACATTTTGCCACATACGAGTTTTCCGCCAATTTTGGATTTTTTATTTTTGGATCCTGTCTTACTTTCTTGAGAATACTGCTAACATCTCGCCGGGACTACTTTTTTGGTCTGCCAGACCTCGCTTTATTTTCAGTTGTACCACTATTATTATAATATCTTATTACAGTTTGTACAGTTGAACGGCTTAAATTACAAGTTTTGGCGATTTCTCCATAAGATTTATTTTCTTTTCGAAGCTATATTATTAGATTTCTAATGGAAATCTGTGTTTCCTATCAATTCTTCATTTTTAGAGACAAACGATTAAAAGAAACCAAGTTTTCACACTAAAATACTTAATTTTGCACACTAAAATACTTCTAAAGACAGCTAAACTAAAAACGATGAAATAAAAATGGGCTTCCCCTTTTACCAAGTTGGCAATTCTTGATATTTGTAGGAGTTGCCACGTTGTATCTAGACTTTTTTCCTGCCAATTTTACATTATATATTATATATAATGCTTTAAATATTCACAAAAAAAATTAGTTTACTTTTAATTACCTATTGGCCAAAATTTTAAATCGTAAGGTGTATGTTGACTTTAATCCTTCACTGTATACTTATATGTAATAACTCTAGAAAATTGATATTGAAATGTACACAATTTACAGAATAAAAGGAAATCGAAATGATTCTAAAGAATTACTAAGTCAATGTGATAACATAACTCGGGCTATCCATTTAAGTCATATTTTAAAAACGATTTCAGCATTACTTTTCCGAATTTGGATAAGAACCTAAAAAAAATTGTTTATAAACTTTCATTTTAATTAGAGATTTTCTGCATTTTACCAAATTTTAGATGCTGTAAGAGATTTTAAAAAAGAAGTCTGTGCTCTTAAGGAAAAAATCTTAAATGCTACTTCCAAAATTAAAACAAGATAATTGTTAAGTGATTTATTCACAAAATGGTTAAAAAGTCTCCAATAAACTCAAATAAATCCTAAATGACATACGAAAGTAAGGCAGTTAATTAAAGCTTTCAATCTCTTTGGAGTTATCGATATGTGTTTTTTTTAAAAAATAGTTAAAAAGTCTTCAATAAACTCAAATTAATCCCAAATGACATACAAAAGTAAGGCAGTTTATAACAACTTTTAGTCCGTTTGGAGTTATCGGTAAAAAAAAGAGGAGCTCTGATTTCCATGAGAGAACAGAAATGTTCCACGTACGGTCTTTGCAATAGTTTCTGAAACGTTTCACTAACGGGCTTTGTTATAGTTTCTGTTCCCAAGCTTTTAATTGAAATTTAACTTGATTTGCAATATTTTGCAAATTACAGGACCCCATTGGATGTAAGACGAATTGGTTGGTGTATCAAAAATTGGGAATTTTGCAAGTAGAAGTTGTGTAATAATTGAAATTTTTTTTACTTAAATTTTTTTTGTATAATGAAAAACCAGTCACCGCCTTTTATAGTATTCTGCAAAATGTAGTTGAGCCCATTATTAACTTCCAAAGAACAAACCAATTGTAGACAAACCACCGCTGAGCGCAAATTCAATAAAAAAAAGTATGCCTAGAGAGCAACAGCAAATTTAGAAATCACCCAGCAAACCCAAGGCTATGCAGCAATTTTGGATTGAATGAAAATTGGTAAAAACACCAAAATAAAAAACCACCGATTCAAATACACACCTTTGCAATAAAAATAAAAATCAATTGTAAGTTACACAGTATCGTAAAAAAAAACTATTTAACATTTTGATTTTTAAAAAAAATATTTTTTTACTTAAACAAAATATTAATACTCTACTTTCCTACCATTTAGCAATTCTGGAAGGCTCCTAAAATACAAAGATCGACGACATTGAGCACCTCAATGTCTTTGCCAGCCGAATGTTTGGTCTTATCCGTTTCAATGCCCTCGTTGAATAATGAACAGAAGAGACCCAAAAGTGCCGGGCCCAAAAGGAAACAGGGACAGGCTAGCCATCCCAAACCATTCCGTTTGTTTTAAAGGATGAACGTAAGAGCTAGACATAGCCTTTACGTTAACGTACGAGTGATTGCAAACAACTAACAACAACCAATTTGTGTAAGTTAAGAGTTAAACCTACCTTAAACATCGTTGGGTAAATATTATATTTAAAAACGAATAAAATGATGCAGTCATTCCACTGGCCAAATCACACTTTTTAGTACAGGCTGTCTCATGTGTTCTTACCGAACATCTTCAATAAGTCTTGACGGTTGACGGTAGGCAATCAGCTGTTTGAGTTGGGGTTGCATTTTGCATGTGTCAGAGAGATAACTACAATTTGACGGTTGACAACGGTAGACTTCTGCAGGTTGCAGAATCAACCGTCAGCAGTCAAGACCGATCAGCTGTTTATTGTTATGCTTCACTTCGACATTTTGTGCGCGATAATTGTTTAGAATTTCTTTCGTTCTTGTAAATTAAATTTTAAAGTATAAAATTGTGAATAATATACTTATGAACGAAGACAGCCTCTATATTTTGTACAAATGCTCTTCGATCAGCTGTTTTTGTGTTGTTTTGTCTTAGCGTCGTCTACCGTCATAACTAATCGCACAATATTGAGTATAACGTCAACCGTCAACACTAATTGGACCTTTTTATGAACGAGTGAGAAGCAGAGAATGACAACATGTACTCACCAAAAAAGAGTACTTGAGTACTTATTCATAATTTCCATACTTGTGCGCACCAGTATTTACGCCAGCCTGACTGCACACTTTACTTAAATAACGTTGCGACAAGTATGTACACACTCTAACCTCATATCGCACATATGTATGAATGTTATGATACTCGTTAAGTCTAGTCATAACACGCTCGTACCATACGTGGTTGCACTCTAACATTTAACAAGTATACTTCTTATGGTTCGTTATTAAGTGGTTGTCGTTCTATCGAACAAGCAACAGTTCCAATTTTTTTTATTTTGCGAACGCGGTTCAAATGAACGGGAATTTTTTTGCTTTGTATCACAACGTTTAAAGTAGCTATTTTATTTTCTGCGGGATTTTCAGTTCATAAGTTGCTTGTAGAGAGTGAGGTGGTGTTCCTGATTAAATTAATTAATGTAATAAATATGGACGAGGTCAGTGAAATTTTAAAGAAAATTAATGAGGGGCAGTACAAACTTTTAAGAAATGAGAGGTCAAAAAGCATTATGTGGACTGTTTTCTCTCAAATTCAAAAAGAGGATGGCTCGATGGTAGAGGATAAAGTATACTGTCAAGGGTGCAGAAAGCTTTTTAAATATAACAAGCAGCAGACTTCAAATTTAATAAAACATAAGTGTGTTCACTCTAGACCTCACGATACTGCCCCTATACAAATAAATTCGGAAGACAGAAATGCTTGTTTTGAAACTTTTATGAATTTTATAATAGAAGACTGTCGCCCATTCAGTTCCGTCGAAGGTAACGGGTTTCGAAAAATGGTTGCAAAATGCGTGCAAATCGGTGCTAAATATGGGGCTAATATTGATTTCGAGCACCTTATTCCTACTGCAAGAACGTTATCTAGGAAAACAAAAATTATTGCTGAAGAAAAAAAGCTATCAATAAGTCCACATATACAGGAAGTTGTAAATAGTGGTCGGTGTTCTGTCACTATAGATATGTGGACAGATGATTTTATCAAAAGAACATTTCTCTGTGCTACCATACACTTCCAACAAAATTTTCAATTAACTGACATCACGCTTGGAATGAAATCGATGGATTTCACGGCCAGTACAGGAAAAAACATACGGGATAAGTTAAACAGTTTGTTTGCTGAATTCGGTGTGGCGGATATTTCTAATGCGGTGTTCGTAACTGATAGAGGTAGCAATGTAATAAACGCTCTTAAGGACGTGGCAAGACTAAACTGTTCAGCCCATTTGTGGTCCAATGTACTAAGCGATGCCTTCGCGGCCACCGCAGAATTAAAAGGAATAACAGAAGCGTGTAAAAGGATTGTAAAATATTTTAAAAAATCGAACAAGCAACATATGCTGAACACTACATTAAAAAGCAGCTGTCCTACTAGATGGAACTCAAATTTCTCCATGTTTAAATCAATATTTGAAAATTACACAAAGGTTAACGAAGTTCTAACTGATAATGCCGACAGACGAAGCATGCTGAACTTTAATATATCAGTTCTCCAAAGTTTGGTTGAACTGTGCAGTGATTTTGAAATTATTTTTAAAAAGCTTCAATTCAGCTCAACACCAACGTTATGCTTTGTTTTACCATGCATAAACAGAATCAAAATAATTTGCACCGTTCATAATAGTGAAGAAGCTCCTATAGCAGCTCTTAAAAGAAATATTCTCTCAAATTTAGAGAAATGGAGCACTAATTTAAGTATTTGGCATAAAGTTGCTCTGTTTTTATATCCCCCCGCAATAGAATTGCAGCTTGATGATATTAATGTTATTAAAGAATTTTGCGTCGAAAAAATATTAAACGAAAACAGCAATGTCACTTCATCTGGTTATCAGCAAATTAATAATTTGACGGTTGCTTCGCATGACATTCAGGACTGCCAAACGACAGGAACTCCTATAAGCCCTGTTTCGCCACCAGCTCCAGTGCAGCTTTCCCAATCAGTTCAACAGCGTGAAATATCATCTTCAATTCCAACTGACAGAAGTTCAAGCTTTTACTTTCCAACCTTGGTAAGAAACACACAGGATACTACCTTGGAAACTGCAAAACAGGAAGTTGAGCGCTATGCTAGAGAAAACGTAACGATAACAGAAGATTTTGATGTTATAATGTGGTGGCAACGCAATGGCGTTCGATACCCTGGTTTATCAAAAATAGCAACAAATATATTGTCAATTCCTGCAAGTAGCGCAGCGTCCGAGAGAGTTTTTTCCATGGCTGGCAATCTAATAACAGAGATAAGGAACCGATTGGAACCAAAAACTGTCGACAGCATTTTGTTCTTGAACTCTTTGTCAAAGAGAAATCTTTGGTAAATTAAATATTTTATTTTGATTTTTTCTATATGTATATACATATTTATTTATTGCTTTAATTTTAAATTAACTAGAACAAGATATTTTATTTTTTTTTACTTTGGCAATAAGCATAAGGCAAAAAAATGCTTTATATTTTGTATGTGAGTTATTTATAAAAATGACAAAAGAATTGAATTTTTAACTTAATTTAAATTAAATTGTTGTTTGGAAAAATATTTTGTTAACTACAACAGGTTATTTTCTGTTTTTTTTTTTTAATTTTCAAGTTGTGACTTCATCTCCTTCAGAAACCAACAAATACAAATACAGTACATAAGTATACACCCCATACTGAATGAACGCATATGTACATGAAAAAATATTTGAGTACTCTAGTATGCAGTGCATACTCTGGTCTTTTCTCCTATAATTCATGTCATGAAAACACAATTTAACAATTTGGTGCACACCCAATGTATTGTCCATTTTCACTTACATGCATGAGTGTGGGATGCCCTGTCGACTATTAGTACTTCACATATTTAGGTTGTACCCCGTCTGGATATGTTATGTGTGGTGTTTGGTTGGAACATTTACTCTTCACACTTATACATGTCTCACCAGTTGTACTTCGGGAGTACTCTAAATGGGCATTTCGTCATTCACTGGTGAGAAGGCGCGTCTGTTGTATCGTGTAAAAACAAATTTGGTTTGTGGGCTTTTTAAAATTGGTGTTGCGCTAAAAACGTATTCTCAACGCTTATATAAGGAGTGTTGGAATTGACTCGCAAAAAAAACTCAATCACAGAACTCTTTTCTCTTCCCATAATCAGGAGTCGCAAATTTGTTCAACCCTTGCTCTATCGGTAACAACTCACTAAGGAAATTGTGCAACTCTTTGAAAGAACAATGCAATTCGTTTTTTACTGTCTTTTGCTTACTGACTTTGATTTTATTTACTCTTTCTGCTCAGAGTTGCATACTAATCAAAAACAAATCAAAGAACTATTTTTCCGGAACGAAATAACCAGTGGTGGGTGTAAATAATAAATGAGTGGTAATCTTTTCTTTTTTGTATAACCGAAAGAAAACTGCTCGGGCTTAACGAAACAAACGACGACTGCACCTAAAAAAACATAAGGCGTGTTCTAATGTTACTCGCTTATTAAACGAGTATGAGGTCGCTAAGACGATAACTTCAAAACTTTACGAGCAATTTTTGAAATTTCTTTGTATACAGGAACTGTTTGCCTTTATGCATCATATTGAAAATATGTAATTTATAGAAAAAACAATTATTCAAGAAATACTATAAGCGAGTAATTACCGAGCTCGCTTAAAATCGCTAAAGGTTATACTTGAATAACTTTCTCCCCAAAAATTTTAATTGTTTAAAACAAACTAAGTTTATTGCAAACTGCCAATATTTTTTAATCGTTCGGTTGAAAAATTGCCTGCAATTTTTATTTGAAAATACTATAAGCGAGTAATTGCCGTGTTCGCTTAACTCGAAACAAACGATGACTGTAGCTAAAAAAACATTATAATGTTACTCGCTTTTTAAACGAGTATGAGGTCGCTAAGACGATAACTTTAAAACTTTACGAGCAATTTTTGAAATTTCTTTGTTTACAGGAACTGTTTGCCTTTATATATCATAAACCGTTTGAATTAAAAATATGTAATTTTTAAAAATAAAGTTATTCAAGAAATACTATAAGCGAGTAATTGCCGTGCTCGCTTAACTCGAAACAAACGATGACTGTACCTAAAAAAACATTCTAATGTTACTCGCTTATTAAACGAGTATAAGGTCGCTAACACGATAACTTCAAAACTTTACGAGCAATTTTTGAAATGGGTTTGTATACAGGAACTGTTTGCCTTTATGCGTCATAAACCGTTTGAATTGAAAATATGTAATTTATAGAAAAAAAATATTCAAGAAATACTATAAGCGAGTAATTACCGAGCTCGCTTAAACTCGCTAAAGGTTATTCTTGAATAACTTTCTTCCCAACAATTTTATTTATTTAAAACAACTAAGTTTATTGCAAATTGCCAATAGTTTTTAATCGTTCGGTTGAAAAATTGGCTGCAATTTTTATTTAGAAATACCATAAGCGAGTAATTGCCGTGCTCGCTTAAGTCGAAACAAACGAAGATTGTAGCTAAGAAAACATTAGGCGTGTTATAATGTTACTCGCTTATTAAACGAGTATGAGGTCGCTAAGACGATAACTTGAAAACATTACGAGCAATTTTTGAAATTTCTTTGTATACAGGAACTGTTTGCCTTTATGCATCATAAACCGTTCGAATTGAAAATATGTAATTTATAGAAAACAAAAATTATTTAAGAAATAATATAAGCGATTAATTACCGAGCTCGCTTAAACTCGCTAAAGGTTATACTTGAATAAGTTTCTTCCCAAAAATTTTATTTATTTAAAACAAAAGTCCTTTGCTTCTGACTGAATCTGGCGTTGCCAACAAAATATGAAATATATCGAGATTTTGGTTATGCTGATATAAAATAGATGATAATTTTGGTGGTCTCCCACAATTTTTTTGATTTTTGGTATCTGAAGATACCTTGACACTAAGGTCGCTCTCTAATCAGTTTGCATAGGTGCTATAAAACCTATGTTTACTCCATCTAACTTTCTTTTAGCGTTTAGTAAAGTTTTTAACGAAATCATTTATTTTATTTTGAAGTTCCAATTTTCGGCGCTGCAAAAATCTTCTTTTTTTCTAAAATTTTCTTCGAACAATTCATTATAGCTGAAGTTGTCCATTAGTTTAATATTTTAAAATTCGATTATTGAAAGGCAGTCCATGTCCCAATCTTACCGGGTTTTTACTGTTTCCTGTTACGTGGTTCTTTTGTTTCCTGTTACGTGAGTGGCGCAATTGTCACAATAGATGCGACAAGAAAATCACTTTGGTCGATAAGACTGCTAAATTTTTAATCAAGAATAACATTTAGATTTAGGATCGCTGTTTAATTTCCGAGGCAGATTATTGTGCTTATTTTAATATGGGCCTTTGCTTTTTTGTTTCCAAATAATATTTTTGCCATTTCAATTTCAGACTATTTGCCTCATCGTTGGTGTCGTGAATTCACAGAGGACACCATTACAATTCTGCGTTTGTTTGGAACTCTTTGGAAAACCATCAGCAAAGAAAATGGATCCGGGCCAACATGTTTTTCAATATTTAAAATTGTCATTATAAAACTCGATTTTTCAGTGAAATTAGTGGTCACCAAAGAAAATGGATCAGGGCCAACATGTTTTTCAATATATAAAATTGTCTTTATAAAACTCGATTTTTCAGTGAAATTAGTGAAGTTTCTACTTTTTTGCAATACACAAAGAGTGAATTTGAATTTAAATTAAAAATGCCATTTTTTAATTAAAATTTAATTGTCATATTAGAGTATGGAAAGCATCAGCCCGACCAAACTTATTATGAAAGAATTTACCAATGGTGTTAGGTTAAATAGTTCGATAATAATAATAAAATAATTTAAAATAACCAAACCAAAAATTGCATTAACTATAAAGTTGTTGATCCTATTACAATTAGAAAAAATCAAGGAAAGAAAAAAGAACCCACGATTATTAAAGAAAACTTGTCTTAAATTTCCCAGTACCTATGAAATTTTTGAACAAAGTCATTCTTTGATTAAATGTCCATTCACACTCCAAAACACACATACACATTATTTTAGAAACAAATAGTCGAAAAGCGATATGAAACAAACAAAAAAACCATAACAAATTTCACTTTATATTGAAATATAGATAAACCGATGTTATTGTGTACTACAATTTTAAAAGCATTTAATAAAAATTATGTAAAAAAACTAAAAGAAACCTATGTTTCATTTAATTTATTGAGAACGGTTTGTAAATATTATTGAGAACAAAAACCGATGGTAAGTAAAATATCTCACCCTTAGGCTACCATAATTTATAGGGCTCAGACTTTAACAAATTTTCTTATTCGTTCTTTGCATGTTGTGTTTTCTTCACGAGCGTAATAAATCGTCAAAAATTAAGTTTTGGGGGCGCAGGAGCGCACTGCGTCCGAACTTAATCTGAGCCAAAACCGAGCCGAAATAAATCCATATTTGCGTTCGTAGCAAAAATTTGCTTAAGTTATAAAGGGTGTTTTTCCAGACGTGTGGTTTACAAGAAATAAAACGCATATAATTTAATGCTATGTCCAAGAATTAAGCTTAGTTATAAAGATAAGGGTTTGCCATTATGTTTTAAAAAAGATTTCAGGCAAGTGGCGGCCGAGGCTTGCTCAAATAAATTCCAGCCGAGAGAGGTCCATTTTTGACCACTTTTTGCAGCATTAGGGGCCGTATGTCAGCATTAACGCGCCGATTATTCTCTTTTAAGGCGTCAATCATATCGGGCTTATCTGCGTAGACAGGCGACTTCACATAACCCCACAAAAAATAGTCCAGCGGAGTTGAATCGCACGATCTTAGAGGCCACACCACAGGCCCACGACGCGAAACATTGCGCTCACCATAAGTTTCCTTCAATAAATTGATTTTTTCGTTGCTGTACGGCATGAAGCGATGTCTTGTTGGAACCAAAGGTCGTCCACATCAACATCCAGCAGTTCAGGCATTAATCTTGGCTCTATAGCATTACCCATTGACTGTAACATTATGGCCGGCTTCATTTTTGAAGAAATATGTACAATAATTTCCTCTACCCATAGAGCACACCAAACAGTGACTTTTTGAGGATGGAACGGCGTCTTAACAATGTCTTGAGGATTTTCATTACTCCAAATGCGACAATTTTGGTTATTAACGTACCCATTCAACCAAAAGTAAGCTTTTTTGCTCAAAAAAATTCTCTTGTAAAAATCGGGATCGGTGGACATCTCGTTTTGGGCCCACTCACCTCGATTTGCCAACGTTGTTCCGGAGTAAGTATATTCATTAGGAAATGGCAAACAAACTGAGCATAAATCAAGTGATAAAAAAGATCAACTCGATAAAAGTGTGGCCAGATTGAAAACAACACGCCAAAAAAAACACCCTTTAGTACGAAGGTACAGCACCCATTTTAAACATTGTTCGTCCGGTAAAAACCATGGTTTGTAAAGCAAATAGCCAAAAAATTGTCTTTTTCCTAGGTACCTTCAGTCCCTTAAAGACAAACTTCTTCCTGGGCCGATTTCGCCCATTTACAATTCCAAACATCCTAAGCTATCATTATGCAAAATTGCAGGTTAAATTGTTTAATAATAATATAAATCAACTTTAGAATGTTACAATTTGTTAGAATCTACATTATTTTACTCAAAAGCGACAACAATAAAGAAAACTTTAGCGTGAATTTGCCAGCGGACTCGGCGTGGTAGCGCTTTTGTTTTGTCATGGATGGACTTTTATTTTTATTATTTTTCTTAATTTTCAAACTTTGTCATTCCAAAATGACAGTAGACAATTTTGGGATACTGAAAAAATTAAGGTTTGAGCAGACTCGCCAACTTAACTTACCTCAAGAATTGTCTTTGTCAAATTATAAATTTTAAAGTTTAAAATTTTACAAGAAAAAATTATAGATCAGCTGACTGCATAACACACCTTCTTCATTGTACCATGAGCAGACTTAAGTTTTTTTTTCAAAAAACGCTTTTGCTTCGAAAAATGTAAATGCCAGAGAGTATTTGGTTGTTTAGCGTTTTAAATACTTAAAAAAAACTTTTTTCTGCTGCTTTTTTTTTCTTGAATGGTTGTTTTTCATTTTTAAGTTGACATCGAACATTATGAATATTGAAACAAATACAGAGTGGGTTAAAAGTTTCCATGTGGTTAAAAACTTTAATAAATTTTTCGTTTATTAATTTTTTTTTGTTTTATTTTTTCTTTCTTCTAAATAACCCCCGTTTTTTAGATGGGCTCGTTTTAAAGCATTTTC
The DNA here is from genome assembly GCA_963513945.1 of Hydrotaea diabolus. Taxonomy (NCBI): domain Eukaryota; kingdom Metazoa; phylum Arthropoda; class Insecta; order Diptera; family Muscidae; genus Hydrotaea; species Hydrotaea diabolus. The sequence continues at coordinate 162,255,668 of OY740716.1, forward strand.
CATAACATAATTTAAAATTTGTGGCTGTAGCGTTCGAATTTCTGCAACAATATTGGACTTGAGTTGAAGGATTGTCTCGGGCTTGTTCACATATACTCGCCCCTTCAAATAACCCCAAAGATAATAGTCGGGTGCTGACAAATCTGGCGATCGCGCTGACCAAATCAATTTTTTTTTCAAACGTTTATAAACAAAAATTACTAATTTACAAAATTACAAATTTACGTTTGAAAATAAATTGGACTCAAATTTGAAAAATTGTGTAAGGGAAAATGTTTGCCGGTATATTTGCAACACAAATGCTTAAGGTATTTTCCGAAAGTCGTCTGGCTTACGAGTTATAGCTCACCAAAGCTAGTTTTACTCCATTTTTAGGGCTAAAAGTCGTGACGGACTGGCCAGTTTCCATTCGCACAGATATTATTTTTGATGCCCAATATTCTAGAAAATGAGCGGGGAGCGGAAAAAATAACACTTTTTGTTTTATGGGCGCTTTAATGTTTATGTAGAAAGTTTATATCATGCAATGTTGGCTTTTGAAGTAGATCAGATAGCTTGGTTATGAGTTTTCCAATAGACTATCGGCCACAAAAGCCCCCATAGACAGGGTTATCATACGTCCTCTTTTCGAAGGGCATGTCCTTTAATATAACTTTAAACTCTTTACAACATAAAATAGTGAAAAAAAAAACATTTAAACATTTTTCAGATGATGTTACATCAAAAATTCGATGTTGCAATTGCATATAATGCTTGAACTATCTCTGTAGCTCGTTTCTGTAACTCGTACCGATCAAAGTTACCGACTGAAATTACCGATTTGACGTCACTCTGACGTCATTCTCACCTTCACTGTTTCTGTAAAAAAAATTGCCGATTCTTATTCCATTCACTCGTTCCGAATCGGTAATATGACATTGTTCCGATTCTTTTTTAATAGGAATCGCTTAAAAAAGTGTTTCTGTAAGAAAGTCGACTCAACTTGAAATCGGTAACTTTCTCACTGACTTTAAGCCAAGTGAGAACTCTGCCGATTGCTATAGTGTTGTTGCAATTATGAGAAAGCAAGTAACCTTTAACCTTTTACACCAAATACAATTTAATTGATGTTATTTTAGACAAATAAATATTTTATTGAAAAAGTATGTTTTAAAAGTGTTACCGCGGTTTAATTGTGTTTGAAAATAGGCAGCAAAATATAAACATTTAAGTTAACAGTGTGTTAAAATTTACTACAATTTATGAACCGGTTTAAACGAAATCGGTATGGTAATTTAAAATAATCGAGTGCAAATGTTTGTTTACTTGCAATGTACATCACCAACTGCCAGCTTATTTAATTCCTCGTTTTTTATTTGTTTACATATTTTTTTAACAAAATGAGTGAGAAAGTCAGTAATAGTTATGTCGTTTAACTATATAAGTTTTATTAAAATAGCTGTGTTTCAATACAAAATATTTGTACATTAAGACAAATGCAAATAAAAAGCTGCTTGTCATCTGTTTCAATTCCTGCCGTTCTTTTTCCGATTTGTGTTTCTTTCCATCACAAATCAAATTTTTACCGATTTCAACGTACAGAAACAGCAGTTATCACGAAATCGGTAACTTTTAATCTAGTCGGTGTAACTAACCGATTTATTTACTGAAACGAGCTACTGGCAACCAATACAAATATAGAAATGTTTAAAAACAACATATTCCAGTATTATATCGTTCGGAAGAATTATGAACTAAAAATATAACTTTTTTGAAACGTTAGCGATTTCGAGGTCTTGATTTAGTTTTTTTGGGTTAGTTTGTTTTACACATTTTTTTCCTATAGCTACACTTGTGCCGAAAGCAGCAAAAAAAATCCTGTGGATTTCCGAGATATTGCCGTGAGAAATATGGCATAATTTTCAGAAAAAGCTAGCTTATGCCATAACATACATAGGGCCGCAAAATCCCCACAGCTGCTAAAGTAGCAAAATAAAAAAAAACAAATTATTGCGGTTTTGCTATCCAGTCAAATTTTCTAGACCTAACCTTAAATACCACTTTTATTATAGCTTTTACATGATTTGAAAAACTAGTCCCATCCATTCTTTACGTTTTTTTTTAAACAAATGCGCTAAATACATACACATGTTTTTTTTCAAAAGAAATTGTATAAAATTGTTGGTTATATTATACGAGGGCGACCGCAAAACTAACTGGCCTGGCTCATTTTCTGTTTTACTAGCAATTTTTTTCGTTTTTTAAAAGCAATCTTTTATAAGCCATCTGTCAAAATTTCCGAAATATTTAATGATTATTTTCTTTGTTACAGGTGATTGAAGTAAACAAGTTATATAATTTTTGAAAAATGGAAAGTAAAGAGTTTCGTGCGGTAATTAAACACTTTTATATGAAAGGTTATACGCCACAATTAATCAAAGATGAATTGGATTCTGTTCATGGTGATAATGCACCATCATACTCCACCGTGAAATCCTGGGTTTAACAATTTAAAATGGGTCGTTCAAGTATGGAAGATGAACAACGCTCTGGAAGACCGAAAACATTAGAAAAATATTTAATGAAGTGACTAAAGATAGGCGAATAAAGCTTAGAGAACTTGCTGATATTGTTAAAGTACATGAAAAACAAGTTTGGATTATTTTACATGATGAACTCCACATGAAAAAGCTATCCGCGTAAAAGGTGCCGCGTTTGTTGACTTTGCCCCAAAAAATCGTCTGTTGGACCAATTACGAGGAGCTTTTAGCGATTTATCAGCGTAATCCAATAGAGTTCTTGCGCCGATTCATAACTGTTGATGAAACATGGATCCATCACTACATCCCAGAATGCAAAGAACAGTCAAAACAATGGATAGAAGCTGGTAAACGTGGTCCCAAGAAGGCAAAAACTGTTAAGTCAGCAGGAAAAGTAATGGCCACAGTATTTTGGGATGCAAGGGGTATAATATTTATTGATTATCTTGAGAAAGGAAAAACTATAAATAGTGAATATTATTGTGCATTGGATCGGTTGAGTGAAGAAATCAAGATGAAACGACCGCATTTAGAAAAAAAAGTTCTTTTTCATCAAGATAATGCTCCTTCATACACTGCATTTTTAACTCAACAAAAACTGGCCGAATTACGATTTCAAATTGCTCCGCATCCACCATATAGTCCAGATTTAGCTCCTTCTGATTATTTCTTGTTTCCAAATTTAAAAAAAAATTCTCGGTGGCAAAAAATGTTCGTCCAATAGCGAGGTTATTGCTGAAACTGAGGCATATTTTGAAGGTCTTGAAAAATCTTATTTTTCGGATGGAATTAAAAAACTTGAAAAACGTTTGATAAAGTGTATTGAGTTGGAAGGAGATTATGTTAAAAAATAATAATAATAATAATTCCAAAAAAAACGGTTCTTTTTATGTTAGGCCAGTTACTTTTGCGGTCGCCCTCGTATATGTTATATGTTTAAAATGTATTCTCCGTATTTTTTAAATGTTTTTTGTAAATGTTCTCCTTATTATGGTAGCCCTGCGCATATTAAGGGTAATCCATCTAGAGGTATTTTTTCAATAGGGAGTTGTATTAAACTTTATTTTTTATTTGTTTTCAGTACTGTTTGACATTTCATCATGGAAAGACTTACACCGCAATTGTGCAACTGTACTTAAGTATAATGGAAATGAGCGATCGGTAAGAATTTGCCTTCGGCCAAAATTTTGTTCAGTGATGAGGCCCATTTCTGGCTCAACAGCAACGTCAATAAACAATATTGCCACATTTGGGCTGAAGTGCAACCAGAAGAATTGCAAGAGGTGTCATTATACCCAAAGAAAACTACGGTTTGGTGCAGTTTATGGCCTAGTAGAATCATCGGTCCATATTTTTCCAAAAATATGATGGCCGTAACGTAACCGTGAATGGTGCCCGCTCTCGCGCCATGACATCGGACTTTTGCTACCTCAAATTGAAGCCCGTAATCTTGACGAAATTTGATTTCAACATGACAGTGCCACTTGCCATACAGCTGCTCAAGCAATGTATCTATTGAGAGGTAGTTTCGAAGACTAGCTAATTTATCGTTTTGGACCGGTGAGTTGGCCACCTAGATCGTTTGATATCACACCTATAGACATTTTTCTTTGGGGTTACGTAAAGTCCAAAGTCTATGCTGACAATCTAGCTACGAATTAGGTTTTGGAAACCAACATTACGCGTGTCATTAACGCCATACCGGTCGAAATGCTCGAATGATTCATTTAAAATTGGACCCTTAGAATGGAAACCCTGAGGCGTAGCTGCGGCCAACATTTGAAGGAAATTATATAATGGCATAACATTTCCATTCGAACAAGAACAATAATGATTCCACACTTGATTTTAATTTTTGTATTTTTTTTATTTTGAAAAAAATACCTCTAGATTGATCACCCGATATAAATACGCCTCCTCTTCGCAATGGGTTTATGGAACAAAAATATATATACGGTTGATTCTGAGATTAATGGCCACTTTGTTGTCCTTGGTTGCTTCAAGCGGGAAAAATATAATATATTAAACTTTAATATTTACTACTTATATACTATAAATCTTTACAGGATCTTTAAAGTTTTTAAAATTGTTATTTAAAAAAATTATTTGTTCTTCAAAAAATTTCCTATCAAAGTGTTCAAATATCATTACCCTGGTTGCCCCTAGCACTACTTTTAATTGAAATTTTCTCAATTTTTTACAAAAATATTAATTATTTAATTAATAAAACCAGTCCATAGTAAAAAATAATATTCAATTAATTTTGTTGCTATTAACGATTATTATTTTTTGGTCAATTTATATTTTTTTGGATGTTTATTTTCTGTCACTGAAAATACACAGTATTCCCCTGTAAAATCTAACACTCGCTAAAATTCAAATTCCAAACCAATCCTGATTTCAAGCAACTCAAATATGATTGAACATTACTTGAAGTGGGTGCACGTCTAATAGTTTTTTCGTCAACAGTCTTATTCAATCAAATTAAGTACTCGTAATTCGTGTTTTGTCACTCGTTACAACTGTTCACACTTAAGTTGGTCATTCCCCCATGTTGTTTCTTAAAAAAAATAATTAATACTTTTTAAAATTTTGCAAGTGTTTTTTTGTGGTTATTGCAAGTATAAACTTCCAGCTCAAGTCAATTTTGTAAGCATAAGTTCTTAAATAAACATTTCAGGGGGTTTTGTAGAAATCCATCATTCCCCTGCCAAAAATTTTCACAGGAGAATGACGATTAACAGATTTTTTTCTTTTATTATTTTTACAAAAGAACTGAATTACAATGAATTTGTTGATTTTAAAGAAAAATACTATATATTTTATTGTCTTCGACATTTCTCTGCTCAATGAGTCACTGCCCTGGAGGTCATATTTTTAAATTGTTGCATGATTCCGTTAAAAATTAAAATGTTGATGCGTACCTTTTAAAAATGACTAGTCTTTCTAAGAACTAAGACATCTACCTGAATTAAATATTAAATTCTGCAAAAAAAATTGAATTCCAAAAATGATGTCGAAATCGGCCCATAATCTCAGAATCTCCCATACAGAATTTTGATAGCCGTATGGTTCGAGTTATGTTCATTTGTTTACCCAAACTTTGGGGTTTCGTTACTTGGGAAATATGGGTCGCCGCCATCTTTTTTTCTTCTTATTTTAAATGTTGTGCTCTACACAGTGTTATTTTATATGTGTTATTGTACCTAAAGTTCTCAAATAGCTCTCAATATCGTAGAAAAATAGCAACTGTAAATCAAAAACGAAATTCTCACAAATTCTCGATTTATTTTGCAAAATTGAAACACAAAAACCCAGAAAACACTAAATTTGCACACATTAAACTCAAAAAACCGCTTTTCAAAAATTACTGATACTCATCTTGTGTTTTTCGATTTCTCGTTAAAGCTCATTTCATCCATCTACAGTTCATCGTCTTTGCTGTGAATAAACCACACAGAATGATGCAAAAAAAACTGCTATATTAAAATCGGGGTTTTCTAAAAGGAACATTGTTTTTCGAAGAAGTTATTGCAAAATATTGAAATTAAATTTTATAAACAAACTGCATATTTGTTTTTAAAGTGTGTGAAATTAGTGTTCTCTGTGTTTTAATTTTCTCTTTTTTCCGTTATTGTATTGTGTACAAACGAATGCGGAAAAATAAACCGAGAATTTGCCAGTTACAGAAGTGATGTTTTTGTGCGATATTGCAAAGAAGAAGCATTTCGTCCATCTACCATGGACTATTGTCTTTGAATCAGTTGCTATTTTTCTACGATATTGAGAGCTTTTCAGAGTCTGCAAATTATCGTGTTTTTTAATTTCTCGTTAAAGCTCATTCCGTGTATCTTCTAATGTTTATCGTCTTTGCTATAGTTTATTTTCTTTGGTCTAAATCAGCGGTCGGCAAAGAGCGCCCATGGGCGGCTCTCTCACACCTACATGCGCTCACATATAGAACGTAAACCATAGATGCCCAATGTAATAGTATTGGTGAGAGCGACGAAATAACACTGGAAGAAAAGATTTTTCTATTCATTTTATTTAGTCGTCAACGAGATAGCGACGAAAGCACATGTGTGGCGGGTGTCGTAATTTTTTTCTGTTTCTGGGAAATATAAAATTAATGAATGTACATATTTTAGTAATACTCTTGATAAATGCATTTATTTTAGTAATACTCTTGATGAATGTATATATATATATATATATATATATATATATATATATATATATATATATATATATATATATATATATATATATATATATATATATATATATATATATATATATATATATATATATATATATATATATATATATATATATATATATATATATATATATATATATATGAATGCATGTCATCAAAAGCATTTTGTAACATAAAATACTTTTCAAATGACATCATTAACATATCGCAATAATTTCAGTTTATGTGTTCACTATCAGCAGTCTCGATCACGATTAAATGTAAATAAGACACAGAACTTCTGCCAGTGTAGCTTGTCTCTCCCACTCATATTTCTGCTTTCCTATTGGTTGATTGACGATCAAAAAAAAGAGCGTAAGAATACGTGTGAGTTGAAATTGCTGAAATCAGCCACTACTGGGCATCTATGACGTAAACAAACAAATTCATTCAGTCTCGCTTGAGCGTTCGTTTGATGAGGTGGTGTTATCGCAAAATATTTGGCGTTACACTGAACGAAAGGTTTGATTTAGATTGTAGCATATAATCTGTATTGTTTCTTGACGAAAATATTACCGATACATTTCTATCAGTGCATTGAGAGAGAGAGCAGAAGCTCACCCATACAAGTACAAAGTAAGGCGGTATGAGTGTGCCGATCCCTGGTCTAAATAATCTCAGCCTTTTTCTACGAATATTCTACTCGATTTGCATGGCAACACTGTGTCTCTTCATATAAGAACTTTTATGTTTCTCTCCTTACAACTTGTTCTAAGATAAAAGTATATACATATGAACATATTAAGAATATATATACATACGATGGTAAATCTAATCAGTAAACAACACGGATCAAAAACAGTAGATTTACGAAATATGTGCAAAATACAAACAATAAAAGTGCTAAGAAGTCGAAAATATAAGAAAACAGGCATATTCTGACTTCCAGATAGGGAAATACATTCCACAAAATATTGTATTCACGAAAATCTGATTTGAAAAAAAAAACAAACAAAACAAAAACTTAACTTACCTTTAGATACACTATCATTGATCATTAATCAGCAAACATTTGTGGATATCATTTCAATTAAACGAACTAAACAATTACACTTTTTTATTTTTAATCACAGCATCTCCGCTAAAACACACAAATCACGGTGTAGGCCCAACAAATCATGCGCTTTGTTGTTGTTTTTCTCAGCCATACCTGCAGATATGTTGTTTTTGTTGTAAAGAGACACTACATACAATTTTCATTTTCGTGAGCTAACGGCGCAGCGAAGGTTCTTTTACATTCACACATGCACACACATAGCGCAACACACGCACAGAACGCGGAACAAACATAAACGAATGAACGGGCAAAACATACACGAAACGACAATTTGCGAAACCTTCATTGGCAAATTTTACTAGAACCCGTTAAAAGACACCAACATTTAATGAATTTCATCAATTTTCTTTTTAATTTTATAACATTTCAATGATTTGCGACAATTTTTCACAATTGATCTTCAATTTGCATGTTGATACGTTAAAAGCGCGGCGAGAACTGAATGCCACCTGTTGCTGTTTTGACAGAATACCAAATCTGTATGAGTGTGAGAGAGACAAATGCATGAATTTACATTTGAGTGGATATTATGAGGATACGGGACATTTGGGGATATAAAGTTTTATGGCCAGTGTTGCCATATCGATTTATGTGCGGTGACTTACATCAGCGGCAAGGCCAACTTTGCGCTTTAAGCATTGAATGTCAAGAAAACGCCAAAATGGCAAAAACCTATTGCAATTTCAATGTTATATACAAATGCATATCTATAAGTATAGGTATTTATTTTTGTTGGTGTATTTTGTTGGGATATTCATTTAATATAAAAATAAATAGTTATAATTATTAAAATAAATGTTTTTATGTGTAATGTATTTATAAATTGCAAATGCAATTTGTTTTCAATAATATAAAGAGCTTCCTTTTATACATTTGTTGTTTTACTTCATCACTCTCGACTGGAAAAAGGAAGAAAAACCGAATGTCAAAATGGCAGGTACACACTTTCCATAAATAACAACTTAATCTGTACTACAGAAAAATATTTTGGGGCTTGAAATATCGGGTGATTTATATTAAGGTATGTTTTTAAGATAAAAAAAAAAAAAAACAAAAATTCAAATCAAGTAAGAAATCTGTTTTCTTCATTCTTTCTTTTGCATATAAATTCCTTTAAAAGTTGGCCGCAACTACGTCTCAGGCTGTCCATTCTGAGCGTCCAATTTCGGATGACTCGTTCGAGCATTTCGACCGGTATGGCGTAAAGGACACGCGTAATGTTGGCTTCCAAAAACTGAGTCGTAGCTGGAATGGCAGCATAGACTTTGGACTTTACGTAGCCTCCACACAAAAAGCCCAAACGTGTGATATTATACGATCTAGGCGGTCAAATCTTCGGCCTAAAACGTGAAATCTCTTGCTCTTCGAAATTACCTCTCAATAGATACATTGTTTGAGCAGCTGTATGGCAAGTGGCACTGTCATGTTAAATTAACATTTCGTCAAGATTACGGGCTTCAATCGGGCAAAAAGCCCGATATCATGGCGCGAGAGCGGGCACCATTCACTGTTACGTTACGGCCATCATCTTTTTGGAAAAATATAGACCGATGATTCTACTAGGCCATAAACTGCACCAAACCGTGGTTTTCTCTAGGTAAAATGGCCGAAGGCAGTTTCTTACCGATCGCTCATTTTCATTATACGGTTGCACAATTAAGAGACGTTGTTGCGTCTTTCGATGATGAAATGCCAAACAGAACTGAAAACAAATAAAAAATAAAGCTTAATACAACTCACGCCTCTCGATGGATCACCAGGGTCATATTAAAAGGTAAGATGAAAAACAAAAATTATCTGTAAAATTTTGGATTAAAATTATATTTACTGGGTAACTTTGACGTGGGAATAACCAGATTGCATCTTGTGGGCATTAGGTCCACCAAATATTGGCAAGTCCTTTTTAAAATAGAATACCATGCGCGTTGAATGTTTCCGCCAAAATTCGTCGATAACCCTCAATTTTATTGTTTACATTTTTTTTTATAAAATTTAGATCAGGAAATTCTGCAGGAGATGGTATTACATTCAAGTTTTTTATCCTACAACCAATTTGTTTACAAGACCTGAAGTGTGTTTTGTGTCGCTGTTATAGACATCAACACTTTGCTAAGCATACGGTAGAATAGATTTATATCCATGATTTCTTTAAAGTATAATATGGATCATAGTTCATGTCTAGAAAAGCACTCCTAAACCACTTATACTACTCTTATAAGTTTTTGTTGTGTAGCCGGAACAAAGTTCTTTAGTTTTGAGCCGTCTAACCATTATTTTTATCATTACCAATTAAATTTATTTAAGTCTACATTTATTTCAGGAGAGACTTGACTCCCAATTTTCTCCAAGTATGACGCGTTCTCAATTTTTATGTGTATTTTCAAATAATATGCGATTTTGTTCTGTGTTGACAATAGCTTCATGTGTAAAATAGTACTGCCTTTTTAATGCATTGCATACAAAATTCTACGATCTTCCAATGTTTTTTTTTAGGCAATCTTAAGTTCAGTGTTACCTCTATCTTTTAAATTTCGAAGGAGAAACTCTAACTGGTCTACAGTAAATAGCTCTACCCAGATTTTTGGTATTACTTATTTTGTGAGTAAGATATTTAAAAACTTACTATTTTAGTATTAGTATTAGTACTTACAAAGAACATTTCGCGGTTTAAAGCTGTCATTCTTGTAAACTATTATTGGGTTTTAATAAATTATCCTATATTTTTTCTGCACCTAAGGAAGGCATTTTTTATACTTTTAGACATTGTACTACATTTCTTATATTACACCATGTACCACATTGTCTTAAATTGTAAGGCGTTGCCAGACTATATACTGAGTATATGTATATGTAGTAGGGACATAAATACTGTTACAACATTGAACACACCCACTTCAATAGTAGAACTGAACATACCCCGTTAATGTCATATGGGTGTCATAACGGGATTTTAAAATTGTTTCAATTTTCATCAAGAAGTGGTCATATAATGAGAACCGTATCGCTGTAATAGCGCTTTTCAAACTTTCAAAACGCTCCGGCCACTAGGGACTAACCGCATGTTCGCCTACCGATGCATAAAACTGTTTGAGGAGACTGGAGATGTAAAAGACCGCCACCGGTCGGGCCGCCCACGCTCTGTTCGAAAACCGCATGTCATCAAAGCCGTTAAATCGAGAATTCACAGAATTCCGCTCCTTAAACAGAAAATCATGGCCCGTGAGATGAATATCACGCAAAAGTCCATAAGTCGAATCATTAAAAAAGACTTGGGACTTGGGGCTTTCAAACGACGTACCGGACATTTATTGACTGCAGCTTTACAAAAAATAGGATTGAAAAATGCAAACGTCTTTTGGTGAAGCACGCTGATAACTCACAGAAAAATTTTGTTCAGTAAAAATTTTACAAGCAAAATGATACGGTGTATGCGCGGTCATCTAAGGAAGCAGCTTTAGTCATGGTTTGGTGGGGCGTCTCTTACGATGGGGTCACTGACCTGCATTTCTGCGAACAAGGAGTCAAAACATTGGCCAAAGTTTACCAAGAAACCGTATTGAAAGCTGTTGTGAAGCCTCTTAACAACTTTTTTTTCCAAAACCAGCCATGGGCTTTCCAGCAGGATTCTGCGACGGCTCATAAGGCTAAAACGTGCCAGGCCTGGCTTCGAAACTATTTTCCAGCGTTTATTACCTCTGAAGAATGGCCCTCAGGCAGTCCAGATTTGAACCCATTGGATTACAAATTGTGGACGGTTTTAGAGGACAATGTTTGTCACAAAAGATACCCCAACATTGGATCTCTTAAGACTTTGGTTCGAGCTGTGGCCAATTTCCCAATGGACGAGGTTCGTGCAGCTATTGACGATTGGCCAGTGCGACTTGAGGCGTGTGTAAAGGCAAAAGGCGGACATTTCGAATAAGTAGATTCTTTTTGGATGAAACATATAAGTACATCAATAAATATATTAAAAAATATTTGGTCCAAAACATTCAGTATTTTTTTTTACAGCATAAAACGTGTGTAACAGTATTTATGTCCCTACTAAGTAGACTATATTTTGAAAATTGTGTGAAGATAATGATAATAATTTTTTGTCCATGCGCGTAGGTCTCTTAGAATATCAAACAACAACTTTTTAATTGCAATCGCATTACTTTTGTTCTAGCCATAAGACCTCATTTCACTTTTCTTAACTTTAAGATACATAGCAAATATATTTACTTTGTTCTGATGGAAATTTAGATAATAAGTTACGTGACTGTATGTCTCTTAGAATGTCAAACTACTTTTTTTAATCTTTTTTGCATGAAATGAAAAATAAAAACTCAAAACAATCTAGCTTGAATTTGTGTCCCTTTTAAGAAAGTTAGAAATGTTATTTAAAAACAAAGAACTGAAGGCATTTAAAAGTATAACTTTATCACGAAAGCTTCATTAGTTCAATATAGCTAAACAAATTTTACTCTCAAAATAATGCGACAAATCTCGCTGATTTCTATAATTTTGCTCGCAATATCAAGTTTATCTTAGCATTTGGAGTGTTACTGCTACTTCAAATGCAATCAAACATTAGAAATTGTTATGTTTTCATACTTTAATATTAACTTTAAAGCGTACTAGTGTCCTGTTCGTTATCCTGGAAATACCCATATATAACACTGCTGTTGCAATACATTATTGCAATTTGGCGTTTTATTGAATCCAATAAGCATTACATCCAATGCTCAAAGCACAAAGTTAGCATTACCGCCGAATTAAGTCACCGAACATTAATCGATATGGCAGCATTGGCCATACAACTTTATATCCCCAAATGTTCCGTATCCTCATTATATCCACTCAAAAGCATTCATGCATTTGTCTCTCTCACACTCATCCAGATTTCGTATTCTATCGAAACAGCAACAGGTGCCATTTAGTTCTCGCCGCGCTTTTAACGTATCAACATGCAAATTGAAGATCAATTGTGAAAAATTGTCGCAAATCATTGAAATGTTATAAAATTAAAAATAAAATTGATGAAATTCATTAAATGTTGGTGTTTTTTACCGGGTTCAAGTAAAATTTGCCAATGAAGGTTTTGCAAATTGTCGTTTCGTTTATGTTTGTGCCGCGTTCTGTGCGTGTGTTGCGCTGTGTGCATGTGAGAATGTGAAAAAAGTTGGCTGCGCCGTCAGCTCGCAAAAATGCAAATGTGTGTGAATGTGGTGTGTTTTTACAAAAACTGCAAAAATATGATTGAATGCATGCAAGGCTGACAACAAAGCGCATCTTTTGTTTGGCCTACACCATGATTTTGTCTTTTTTGGCGGAGATGCTTCGATTTTTGTGATTAAAAATAAAAAAATGTAATTGTTTTATTCGTTCAATTAAAATGATATCCGCAAATGTTTGCTGAATAACGATTACTTGAAGTGTAGCTAAAGGTAAGTTCAGTTTTTGGTACATTTTTCCAATCAGATTTTTGTGAAAACAATATTAAGTGGAACGTATTTGCCTATTTGGTAGTCAGAATATGTCTATTTTCTTATATTTTCGAATTCTTAACGCGTTTATTGTTTATATTTTTCACATATTTCGTAAATCAACTGTTGTTGATCGGTGTTGTTGTTACTGATTTGATTCACCATCGTCCCTTAATACTATGTATGTACATACATACATATATCGTAGAACAAGTTGTCAGAAGAGAATCAGAAAAGTTCTAATCTGAAGAGACACAGTGCTGCCAACTTTATGGATGCAAATCGAGTAGAATATTCGTAGAAAAAGGCTGATCCTATTTAGACCAAAGACAATAAACTATAGCAAAGACGATAAACAAAGAAGATGTACGAAATGAGCTTTTACCAAAAATTGAAAAACACAATAAGTAGCAGACACGGGGGAGCAACTCTGAAAAGCTCTTAATATCGTAGAAAAATAGCAAATGTGAATAAAGCACGAAGAATGGAACAAAACAAAACAGCAAAATTAAAATCAGTTTTTTTAAAATAGAACATTGTTGACGACAAAAGTTATTGCAAAATATTTAAAACTGAACTTTATAAATCTACAAACTGTTTATTTATGTTCTATTTCAAAAACACTGATTTTAATTTTGTATTTTTGTTTTGTTGCATTCTTCGTGGAACAAAACAAAAATACGTGGTGGCACAGTTGTTTTTTTTTCTACGATATTGAGAGCTTTTCAGAGTAGCTCCCGCCATGACTTCTGCTTATTGTGTATTTTTGCATTTCACAAAAAAACTCATTTCGCCTATCTTCTATTGTTTATCGTCTTTGATTTAGACTACCCAGCTCACATTTTTGATAGCAGAAGAATCTCAGGCGATTTGCCGAGATGATGAGTGCAATCGCGGCGATTGTCGCCTGTAAACCGCCTAGGTATCTCCTGGTGAAAGTACTTACTCGTATAGTTGTACAACTTCGGACGATTTTCGAGGAATAATCGTGTTGGCAACTCTTTAAAACAAGTCTAATCGACTACTTTACTTATTACGAGAATCGTTAATCAGTCTCTGTGGTAAATCGAAAGCGATTCGCTAGAAAAACTAAATGACGATGGAAATATGAATTGCATTGAATATCTTCACTTGAATGAATAGAAGGGTCCAACTAAAATACACGTTGTTAATTGTAAATTAAACTAAAAGTTTTCAGAGAATTATCTTAATACTTTTAATTATGATAGAAAGATCTATGACAATAATGTGTGAAATAAAATATCAGCCAACTGCTTCGGTAGCAAGCCTCTATCCGATGATCCATAAATGTAATAACTCTGAGGCATAATGGAGGTACACTGTTGTTAACGTTTTAAATTATCTCATCTTTAGAATTGTTGGCTTATTGATGTTAACTTTTAAGTATCCCCAAAGAAAGAAGTCCAACGGTGTCAAATCACATGATCGTGGCAAACGAGCCATTGTTTCGTTGGCTGTATGGCACCATTCGGTTTGAACTACGAGGGCGGTTCGGAAACTTCTTAGCCTAGCACAAAAAGCGCGGTATAAACAGAAAAAAGTTTGTTTTGGAAATTTCCATCTCTGCTATGAACACATGTTAAATGTTGTTTCGATCTGGCAACTCCTTCATATAGAAACTGGTGTTCACAGAAGACGCATCTGCGATTTTTTTACAATGGAAAAATTAGAAATGCGTGGTGTCATTAAATATTTACATAAAAAAGGATTATCGGGACAAGAAATTGATAATGATAAGGTGAATGTGTTAGGTGAAAGTGCTCCTTCATATGCAACAGTAAAAAATTGGGTTGCTGAATTTAAACGTGGTCGTACAAGCATTGAAGATGAACCACGTAGTGGACGTCCAAAAACAGCAACAACAACAGAAATTGTAGCCAAAGTGCATGATATGGTATTAAAGGATCGACGAAGAAAGTGCGTGATATAGCTAATATCATGGGCATCTCAAATGATCTAGTCCATTTATTTTTGCATGAAGAACTACAGATGAAAAAGCTTTCTGCAAGATGGGTGCCGCACTCGTTAACAGTCGACCAAAAACGCATAAGAATGAACATTTCTCAAGCTTTTTTGGATCGTTTTCAGCGAAATAAAATGGATTTTAAGCGTCGTTTCATAACTGTTGATGAGACATGGATCCACCACTATACTCCAGAGACAAAAAAAACAATCCAAACAATGTACTGAAGCTGGAGGAAGTGCCCCAAAGAAGGCAAAAACAATTCAATCGGCTGGTAAGGTTATGGCAACGGTTTTTTTGGGACTTAAAAGGTATTTTATTGATTGACTATCTGCAAAAGGGTAAAACAATAAATTCAGAGTACTATTGCAACCTTTTAGATCAATTAACTGTACAAATTCGAGAAAAACGTCCTGGCTTACAACACAAAAAAATAATTTTTCATCAAGACAACGCACCAGCGCACAAGAGTGTTTTAACAATGGCTAAAATCAACGAATTAAAGTACGAGTTGCTTGACCACCCACCTTATTCTCCTGATTTAGCTCCCAGTGACTTTTACCTGTTCCCAAATCTAAAAAAATTCCTTGCTGGCAAGCGTTTTACCTCAAATGAAGATGCAATTACAGTTGTAAACCACTATTTTGAAGACCTAGAGGAAAACTATTTTAATCAAGGGATATAATTGCTAGATTAGAGTTGGACTAAGTGTATTGAAGTTTCAGGAGATTATATTGAAAAATAAAAATATGTTTGAAAAACTAACTATTCTCGTTCATTGATAGGCTAAGAACTTTCCGAACCGCCCTCGTACACATCGTCCAGGTCAATGTCCTCAATTTCCTGCCACAAGAAGTCCGTTACATATAGCGATAGTTAACACCATTCACGGTAACTGCTTGGCCGACCTTATTTTCGAAGAAGTGAGGCCCGATGACAGAACGAACTGGGCAAGCATGCACAGGTGTATCTACCTTTCCTACAGACCCTGAATTTTGCTGCAATTTTCGCAAAATGCAATAGATTCATTTGGAGGAAACCGTTACAATTAAATTTGCTAGTTATCGTTCACGTTATAAGGCATACAGCCCGATTTTAAATACTCCCTGGGAGTTAATTCCCGGGGAATTTATTTTTCCCGGGAATAAAATCCTACTATTCTAAACAAACGGGGAGAAAAGTTATAAAGGAAAGTTTCGATTTTTCGAAGTCAGCTGTTTTGTTTGCTAACATTTTGCAAATTATTAAGTTAATTAGAAGTTAATATAAACAAAAAAAACTTATAAAAATGTTCAGAGTTGAATTTGTGTTGATAGCGGAAAACTTCTGCTCCATATTGAGGGGGTCCACCAGTTCTTCAGAAAAATTTGAGGTTTTGTGCCGTCGTACGGCCAACGAAACAATGGCGATGTTGATTTGCCACCACGATCATGCGATTTCACACCGTTGGATTTCTTTCTTTGTGGATATTTAAAAGAAAAAATGTGCGCCAATAAGCCGACAATTTAAGAGCTAAAGGATGGCTCAATCATTTAAAATATGGATCATCGGATAGAGGTATGCTACCGAAGCTGTGGCTAGCATTTGGCCGACATTTTGTTTCATGCATAATTGTCATAATAAAGTATTAAGAACATTTCCTGAATACTTTTTGTTTAATTCAAAATAAACATCGTGCGTTTAAGTTGGTGAATGAAAAAATTAAAAATATTAAATAAATATTTTGACACAATTTCCTTGCAATTTTTTTGGGCGAAATTATTTCCAAAATTTGTGTCAAATCCTCCCTTTTTTGATATGCATAATACCTCCTTTTTCCGGGGAATTTTATCCTTTCTTCAAAATTCGATTAGAATAAGAGAAAAAATTCCCGGGGAATAGTCATTAAGAATCGGGCTGATAGAAGATAGAAGCAGTACGCATTTAGAGAAACAACATCGGTTAGTAGTTTTTAGTACTCGTACATAAATTGAATTTTAAATGAACTTTTAAAGATTATTAAAATAAAATCAGACCCGATCTAGAATTCGCCGATGACACCCTTTGTATCTTAGATATTTTTGATTGTTGGCCCATATGAAGACCGGTTCATTGACCCCAGAGGTTGATGAAACCGAGACTAGTCCTAGTAAACTCTTATTTAAATTAGAAATAAAATGCACTTTAATTTAAATACGCATATGTCGACACTAACAATTGGTTGCATGTTTTAACTTTAACGTACGTTTCTTGGAAAACATGAATTTGTAGTGAACTATTCATTAATTTGAGTTCCCATGTGGCCAAATTTACAATTGGTTGCTTTTTTAACTTTTTGGGCCGCTTTTTATTTCGAATAATTGCAATATTTTAATATATTTGACTCAACATATGCTCTTATTTACAAGTAAATGTTTGTTAATACCATTTTTAGCGTTTTATTTGTTACCATAATGCATAGCTCCACAAACCATCCCCTTTTGCATTTTCTGGCGACGAAAATCGTTGACCACGCACTTATTTCTTGATGTGCGGGAATAAAAAGAAGTCATTGGGAGCCAAGTCAGAGCTGTACGACGGATAGCCCATGAATTCGACGTTTTGGCCGGTCAAAAAGGCGCTGGTTTGAGGCGATGTGTGAGAGCTCGCGTTGTTATGGTGCACAATGATTCGACTTCTCTTGTTCGTTTTTCGAATTTCTCCGAAGACTTCAGGCAAACAAATTGTGGTGTACTACTCAGAATTGACCGTCCTAGGTTGCTCAAGCGGAACAGTCGCCACATGACTAGGTTTGCCGAAGAAACAGGCGACCATTTGCTTCGAAGTGCTTCTTCCAAGAACAACTTTCGTTGGATTTGGCTCGTCTTCGAAGACCCACGCGGTCGATTGCTGTTTTGTTTCGGGCTCATACGCATAGATCCATGTTTCGTCACCTATAAACGCCTTTTGAAGCACCGCGATCGTATTTTTTCAAAATTTCTTTGCACCAATCGATACGAACCTTTTTTTGAGCGATTGTCAAATTGTGCGGGATCCAACGAGAACAAACCATTTTTACGGCCAGGTGTTCATGCAATATCAAATGTATGCCGATGGAAGAAATGCCCAAGGATGCCTCTATCGCACGGTATGTCACATGACGATCTTGCATTATCAGTTCAAGCACGGCATCAATGTTCTCTGGCACAACGACCGTTTTTGGACGATCTTCGTCTTTGAGCGAGCGTCGGCCACGATTGAATTCATTAAACCAGTTTTTCACAGTTCTATAGGAAGGTGCTTCATCGCCATACAAAGATTTAAGTTCATCGGTACACTCTTGTTGTGATAATCCTCGTCGAAAGTTGTGAAAAATGATCGCACGAAAATGTTCACGAGTTAAATCCATTTTTTTTGTCAAATTGGTTTTTGCAAGTCACTGTAAGCAACACAAACGATGGTCGTACCACAATACGTTCTGAGTACGTTTATGCTTAAACCAAATGTCAAATTTGCAATGGAAATGTCAGATTGCGCCAGGCAACACTTATTGTTGGCTAGGCCATATATACTTATATAGCAACCCTCGTATTGAAATTTTGTTATCCAGTCTTAGTTATCGAGAACAAACCTAAAACAGCACTCATATAAATTTACAATATTACAAATTTCGGGATATCCCTGGGTTTATTTGGAAAAAGCCCGGGATTCGGAATTTGGCAATCACAAACAAATACTACTCACTACTAATCCAAATATGTGACAGCGCATAAAAAAGGGACCTAAGGGTAAGAAAGTCAATTTTCATTTTTTTTCTTTTTTTGATGTGGACAACTTCTGAGCATCGAATGAGACCGATCGATCCCATGCGCCAAGTGTTCCCTCCCAGAGATATGCTCGTTTTATGAAAGTGAAGTCGACGATTCTAACCGCAAATAGAAAAGGACCTAAGCTTTAAAATGGCTCTTCTGAACAAAACTTTTTATCAACTTTTCACTTTTTCTTTTTTGATGTGGACAACATCTGAGCATCGAATGAGACCGATCTCATGCCCCAAAAGTGTTCCCTCCCAGAGATATGCGCGTTTTATGAAAGTGATGTCGACGATTCTAAGCGCAAATAGAAAGGGACCTAATCTTTAAAATGGCTCTCCTGAACAAAACTGGTTTTTAACCTTAGGTTCTTTCTATTTTGCGCGTCACATATGGATTTGTTTTCAGAATTTAACGGAGGTTGGGGATCAGAATGGGAGTTTTGAAAATGGCTCGTATTTGAAGGATATGTTATTCCATACTTAATCGGAACCTGTCTTACGAGTATTTGTAAACCAATCACAACTCTAAAAATATGTGTTTTTTATTTTAAAATGGAAAAGGACCTTCTAACATAGACCCTCTATATTTATAGTTCCAATTATCCGAGTTCAAACCTCAGACAAATATGTATTAGAAATTACAACACAACAGTATTTAGATTTGTATTAAAATTTGCTTTAATTTCTGTACATAGACATAGACATTTGGCTACATTTACTAACGATTATTTGTTTTAATATATGAGCCATTTTCAAAGCCCCTACCTCCGCCAAATTCTGAAAATAAATTTTGATTCGTAGTGAAATGTACTGTTTTTTGAGTACCCACTTGGGATGTCGATCATTTTCAAATGAAAATGTGCATTCTTACTGAGACACTTTTTATATTGGAATTTCTTTCATTTTAAAAACGAGATCATGGTGAAGTGTAACAAAGCAAGTTTAATCGTCCATAATTTGGTCCTGCGTTATATTTTTTTTGGAAAAAGTCTGAATATCCTTATTAAGCCATTTAAAAAAAGTTTCATTGATTTCGCACTAGTTTTTTTTTTGTAGAATCAATAAAAAGTGTTTTCCATATTTTAATCATGAATTCTTACCAGCAGCATCTTCAGTTTTCCTCTAGCACCCAACATTTATTTGGTTTTTTTTTAACATTTTGATTTAAAGTAATTAATTATTATTTACCAAAGATATTTGTAGAATAAAAAGAAAAGAATATTAAAAAGAAACAAATGCGTAGTTATTTAATTAACAAAAAGTATATATTTTGGCTTTTGATTCGAGTGTTAAAAGATAAATGCATATAAAGTGGTGATGATATTCACAAAATATTTCATCATACTTGCTTCTCATATCGCAACTGATTTATAATAAATAGTAACTATATATATGTATATACTATATATAGAAAATCATTATTTTTTAAATATGCGTAAGTTTATTTAAAACAGGGAAATAAATTGTAAAATGATAATAACAATGAAATAATTGTAGTAGTTCTATTTTTTTTTTTGTTTGTTTGGAAATTAAAGTAATAGAAATTATTATATTTGCCAGCTGCCAGCCTTTCTTTGTGTTAAACGTTAAATTATTTGTGCTTACTTTTTTTATTTCTTCTTCTCATTTTTTTTGTTTTGTTTCAGTTTTCGTTTGTATACATAATTTAATTTATTCAATGCAAATGAAAATCAAAGAATAGTCTTAAGGGGAAATGGAAATAGAAAACAAAAACCAAAAAAAATAAAAAATAATTGTTAATGATATGCGCGCACAAATGAATTATGGTTCTATGAATGTGACGAGTGCTTCTATTTCGATTTTGTTCATCTTTTTAAATTAATGGTTTTTACTCTTAGCATTTTTTCTCAATTTTTTTTATTTCTATTTTCTTGCTCTTTGCATTACAATACATCGATTGTAAACAAATATTCAATTGACTAGATAAGCATTTTAGTTTCTTTTTTCATAAAATAAACAAAAAATCAATATTTTCTTTTAATATAGGCTTTGTTTATGTAGGATTTTTTTCATTACGAATTTAATAGAAATTGTTTAACAACTAATGGGGCAGGGTAATTTATTTTTCTCACTCATTGAAAAATTATTCAAAAAAAAAGAACTTAAGTTTTAAGATCTAAAAATTTAAAATAAATATATAGCTTAGTAAAAAAAAAGAGTTTCATTTTTAAAAGTAGATCGTAATAAGAGAACACGAAAGTAGAGCTGGTGGTAATCAGCGATTATTTGGGTATAAAAAAACTATATTAAAAACAAAAATGCGATTTTAATGGAAATGTATAATGCCGTTGTAGACCAGCTGCAGGTGTAAAACCTAATCGAAAAGTTTATTTTCAAAATACGTTAAAGCGCACACTTTGAATTATATTTGTAGTCAAATTTCCTTAAGCTCGCTTTAACAGTGTCAACCCTATTTGAAAAGTTAGTTTTCAATATTCGTTAAAATATATTTGTAGGCAAATTTCCTCAAGCTCGCTTTAACAGTGTCAACCCTGTTCGAAAAGTTTGTTTTCAATATACGTTCAAGCGCATACTTTGAAATATAAGTATATTTGTAGGAAAATTTTCTCAAGCGCATGTATAAAATTTTAATCTGAAGTCACTTGGCCATAATACATAATTTGGTTGTGTGGGCCAGTAGGGAGTAGCAACCAGATAAACGTAGGTTGAAATTTCGGGTGAGACAAATTAAACTAAACAATTAAAACCAAAAATAGTGTATTTAAAACAAATTTCTGTTAGAATTTTGTTTTTAATATTCTATAGGCAGTCAACACCTTTTTTAAATGTAATTCAAATCATAAAATTTCATAATCCAATTTGGTATTAAAAAAAAACCGATAAAAGTTCAGAAAATTCTATTTGAAATTAAAAGATACCCAGGGCTGTCACAGAAACCAATGTTGTCACTATTAGTTTTGAAAACGATAAGGAAAAATGCTTTGGTGTCATGAAAACCAATGTTATCGGTTTTATCAGCAACAGCTGATTCGAACATTAGTTTTATTTACTTAGTAGGGACATAAATACTGTAACACAAGTTTTATGCTGTTTAATAAAAAGTACTGAATGAAATTCAGATTATTTCTTTTAAAATTGAGAATATTTCAATTGAAATTAAAAAAATGATTTGAATATCAATTGGTGTCTCTGAATTTCAATTGTTGTCTTTTGAATTTCAGATGGAATTTACTACATTTCAATTGATGTCTTTTCTGAATTTTAATTGGAATATTCAGAATTTCAATTGATAGCTGTATATTTGCAATTGGTGTCTTTTGAATTTCAATTAATGATTTCTGAATTTTAAGTGGAATTTTTAAATTTTAAATAGAATTTGCTGAATTTAAAATCGAATTTTAATTGAAAAAGTTGTAAATCGTGTTTTGCAGGACTCTTAATAGAGAGGTGCGAGGAAGGCCTTTTCAAAAGGGCGCGTGGAAAGCCTATCTCTATGATCTATCCCTCTATTAATTTGAATTTCTTGGAGCTCGCTAAGAAGCTCTCCTAGTGGGGTTATGCAGTTCCGCTGGGTTAAAATAAAAACTTCACTCGTGTTTTGACAACTTCAAACATATTTTTAGAATGAAAAATATACGAAAATGTTTTAAAGAAGCCTTTTTTTAAAAAAAAGTGCTGTAAATTTACATAATATCAAACCGTAAATTGAGGCTTTCAGAAAAGTGATTTTATGTCCATAGAGCTTGGAACATGCGTACACCTCAGCTGTCTCAAATGAGCGCAGATTCTTTTTCTATATTTGGGTCCTTCTCAATATTTTGTTTTTGGGTTAATCCAATTATTTGCTCGGATTGGATAACATTTCTAATCTATGATTTTCAAAAAAAAAGTCCAAGCGTTAATCTGCCCAATTGGCCTGTTCATGATCAGATACTTTAATGGTCCGCCTTAGTGGTATAGATGGAGTAGTGGTTTATAAGGACAAGACCGAGATCATGCTGGCAACAACCAGAGAAGCGCTGCGACAAATGAAAAAACGTCAGAATCAACTTCGAGATATCAGATGAATTTGTATTGAATCATTGAAGAAGCAGGCCCTTTTTGTTTCTAACATAGCTAACTAAATTAGTTTTTAGATCAGACCAATTTAGTGGCCATTGAAGTTTTCAGAAAACAAACACTCTAAAAAAACCCATATAAGTTCCTGTTAGGATGATTCAATTTTTATTAAAATCCAGGAGGAAAAAAACATTTTCCGTGTTGAAAAATTTTAAAATTTACCAGTAGTGGCAATCATAACAACCCTTATCCGTTATAGACCAATCCCACGACAGCCGGTTCTGTGGACCGGATTAACCCTAAGAGTTATTCTTCGGCCAAGGGCTGCCAACCCGGCACATAGTTGCCGCTATAACAACAACCCTAATACCACGACAGCCTGTTCTGTGAACCGGATTGACCCGAAGCAGCAATTCTTCGGCAAAAGGCTGTCAACCCGGCACACTGTTGCCGCTACAACGACTGCTACGACTGTCCCGAAATAGGAGAACTTCTGCCAGGGCTGTCACCCCGGCACAAGGTACCGCTACAACCACAACAACTTATAGGCAAAGAACGATCTCTTGTATGTGGTAGGAAATAACGAAACCAGCGTGGATAGTGTTCAAATTTTGTGCCCTAGATACTAATTTTTGTCAAGATCGCGTTAAAGATGTTTTCCTCTCTAAGAACCGGCAGTTGTAGAAGCCACATTTTACATCCTGGTTTGATTAAATAACCAACTCTTGTGAAATTGAACCTTGTCGGCACATGTTTGCGAATATTCACATCCCTTGCGAAGTTTCGTTCAGTCGCTCATCGTTCCATACATATTGGGGTCTTGTAACTGCACAGATCTTGTTCACATATAGTTTAGTGTACTCATATTATGGAAGACTGTAATAAATACTGATAAAGTCTGACAGTATTGGGCAATGTTTTCATTAATCCCCAAACAAAGGACTTTCCGATTTGATCTACTTGCTAAAATTTAGTAAACTGCTTTATGGGAGATCCGTAAACAAACCATGTAATATAAGTATAAGTACATATCGGTCCATGCTTTTATATAGCCACCTTTGTGTGGGGGCTATAGGAAAAATTAACTTTTGTGGTCCAGTTTCAGCACAGCTGATTAATAGTCGCTTATTACCATGAAAAATTTGAGCGTCATCGGCTGTAATTTTGGCTTCTAGAGCTGCCGGACCACAAACTGGAAGTGACCTTTGTGTGTGACCTATTCGAAAAACAAGGACCGATATGGTCCAATTTCACTAAAAAAAAACAGAAAATTTAAATAGCTCCGCAAAAAACCTCAAAGCTGAACAAACTTTTAAGAGTGGAGGTATTGCTGTTTACCAAAGACTTTTAAAATCATTTTTTAATGCTTCCACTAAATAAACGACGTCATCTTTTGGAAGTCGAAAATACGTCTTAAACATATACATTTACTCACAGTACAGATGGTAACTCTAAGTTATTAGAATTATCTCTTAAATTTCTTCTAATAGATGCCACGTGTTGCACATCTGCTTCTTCATCGAAAAAAAGTTCCACTAAAATTTTAATTGTTGAAATTTACTTTTTTGTGTTAAAATAGTTTGATGTTTGTTTACAATTTTTATAGTTGCCGAAGTGTCAAAACACTATTATCGACGGCAACTGACACAAGTTGCCATACATAATACTAATTTTTATTTCAGAGGTGCTGCCAGCTGACTACTCAACTGAAGTTTGGTTGCCAGCCATAATCGACCCATTAAATTTGTGCACCTCGAAAATGATTTTTTGATATGTCGAAGTGAAATTTATTTTTCCTCATGTCAAATCTATCCTTTCTGTATATGTATGTGACGCGCAGAATAGAAAGGGACCTAAGGGTAAAATCCAGTTTTGTTCAGGAGAGCCATTTTAATGATTTAAATACGTGCATCTTTGGTGTACCATTCATAAAACGCGCATATCTCTGGGAGGGAACACTTTTGGGGCATGGGATCGGTATCATTCTATGATCAGATGTTGTCCACATCAAAAAAAAAGTGAAAATTGAATTTTTTTTGTCACATATAATAAATGATCGAACATTGGTTATTATCAAAATTCAATCACCAATTATTAATATTCAACTGTTCCGATTTAAGCCTGATACCAAAAATATCGATTTAAAAATTGATTTTTTTTGTCGGTTTTAAATTCCGACGGAAATCGATTAGTTTTGATTCCAACTAACAACCTCTAGTACGAACTAAATGACCGTGAACTGGGTAATTTTTTTGTAATTTTCAGAAAATAATTTTTTTTTTTATATCCAATAGAAATATTTTACTTTATTCTAAGCATTTCCAACGGAATTCTTGAAAATATACAAAGTTAAGGAAACACAGCAAGAATTCGATGTGAATGGCACACACAGCTAATAAAAGTTTAAGTTATTGTTGTAAAAAAAATAATAAAGTAAAATATCCAAGATACAATTTTAAGTTATCATTGTAAAAAAAAAGAAACATGATTTGGAACTCTTTTTTTTGTCTGGTTTTATAAATAATAATATAAAATATATTTTGGTTCTACATAAACAACTAAATAATTACACAAAACATTGATAAATAATCTCAACTAAATTCGAGTAGTTTTTGAAATGAACGAATGAATGAACGAATAATACCGACAAAAACAACAGATAAAACGGGTCAAATCAAGAGTGTTGTAGTAGATATGCCTCGAGTAACCTCAACAGCGGACGATGACAATAATGATGACAATGACAATAATGATGACAATGAAGATGTTGGTTGACATAATGACACATGAGCGAATGGCATGAACAAATTATAACTTAATAAAAAAAATAAATAAAATCATTTCGAGCAGGAGTAGGAATAGAGTTAGTTCTAGATTTAGTATGTTTAGTTAAAAAGGTATAAAAACTAGTGGTTTGATTCGATTCGATTTGTGTGTCGAGTGTGTATGTTTGTGTATCTCTTAGAATTCTATATTGTAGACAATTTAAAAAGGACTTTTGGACATTTGCTTTCTTTTTCAATATTACGCTTTCATTCAATTTTTTTTTCAAAATAAAAAAAAATATAGTTTTCATTTTAATATACATACAAAAAAATATAAACGAAATATTTATATATATAGAGGGGGGAGAGAGAGAGAAAGATTGGTAGAGACGTATAACCCGGATGATTTTGATGATGACGACGAGGGTGTGTAGGATGTGGACAAGGACAGGGGACATCGAGGCGGAAGTAAAGCGGTAGGAAAGTATTTAAATATAAACATTAAGAATATATTTACATAACTATACATTTTCGTTGACGTCGTTTTTGTGGCTCAGGTCTTAGCACGGCACGCACAGCCTCCTCGAATACCTTGAATGGAATTTAGTTGATTGATTTATTTCTATATACTCGTATATCTGTATAAATTTTATGATACTCACCTGTTTTAGACCTCGTTGTGTTAGAGCTGAACATTCCATATATTTGACAGCTCTTATTTTATTTGCTAGTTTTTGTCCTTGTTCTCGTTTAAGTGGCGCTAAGCCCTGCTCTGACAAAGCACTAAGAGTTTCACGATCCTCACGTAAATCAATTTTCGTACCTAGAGGGAAGTTAAGGGAAAAATGTTAGAAATCATTTTTTGAAATTATTGCTGTAAGTGTAAAAAGAAAACAAGTAATGTTCAGTGATGAGGCCCATTTCTGGCTCAACGGCAAAGTCAATAAACAAAATTGCCGCATTTGGGCTGAAGAGCAACAAAAAGAGGTTCAAAAGGTCACATTATACCCAGAGAAAAACTTTGGTACGGTTTATATGCTGGTGGAATCATCGGTGCATATTTTTTAAAAATGATGATGACCGGAACGTAATCGTGAATGGTTTTCGCTATCGCGCCATGATGTCGATCCTTATGCTACGTGAAATTGAAGCTGGTAATCTTGACTACACTTGGTTTCAACGGGACGGTGCCACTTGCCATACAGCTGCTCAAACGATGGGTCTTTTGAGAGGTCATTTCGAAAAGCAGCTAATTTCACGCTTTGAACAGGTGAGTTGGCCGCCTAGATCAAGTGATAACACACCTTTAGACATTTTTCTTTGGGGTTACGTAAAGTCCAAAGTCTATGCTGACAAACCAGCAACGATTAAGGTTATGGAAGCCAACATTACGTGTGTCATTAAAGCCATACCGATCGAAATGCTTGAACGA
Organism: Hydrotaea diabolus; assembly: GCA_963513945.1. NCBI lineage: Eukaryota > Metazoa > Arthropoda > Insecta > Diptera > Muscidae > Hydrotaea > Hydrotaea diabolus. The sequence goes on from OY740716.1 coordinate 162,282,964, forward strand.
ATCATCCAAAATTGGACTCTCAGAATGGAAACCCTGAGGCGTACACTTGAAGAAAATTATATTCAAAAAATAAATGCCATAAAAGATCATTTCAAATTACAAATATAGATTTCACACTTGATTTGAATTCTTATATTTTTTTGTTCTGAAAAACATTTGAAGGAAATTATATTCAAAAAATAAATGCCATAAAATGTCTTTTCAACACTTGAAAAGACATTTTTTCCACACTTGATTTGAATTCTTATATTTTTTTTTTGTTCTGAAAAACATATGAAGGAAATTATATAGAAAAAATAAATGCCATAAAATGTCCTTTCCACACTTGATTTGAATTCTTATATTTTTTTTGTTCTAAATAAATACCTCTAGATTGATCACCCTATAGTTTAAGCAAGGTAGCACTTTATATGGAACTTCTAAAGCGGGAGAGATATATTTTGTTGGCGCTATAAAAAAACAAGTGGACAATTCGTTAATACGCCCGGGCCGAAGCTTTCGTATTCTCCTTACTGCGTTTTAGTATGGCACTGACAGTGTTGGTAGTGGGTCCATGCTTGACAAGACCACATTTATAGGGCTCTATGAATGGTTATCTTATTTTGATTTGTGAAGTTCATTGTTTTGAAGAACCCATATGTTTATTGTCCAATAAAGTCTAATCGAGATATTAATGTTATTTTCGGCATCGTGGCGAAATTTTATGTTTATTTTTAAGGCCCATATGCCCATAGTTGAAGGAGGTGAATTTCTGAATATAGGTCATATTTGGATTGATAAGAAAGTTTAACGGTTTTTAGATACTCATATGTCTAAGAACATTAAGGAAAAATATTTTGGCCTCAGGTAACATAGACCACTCCATAGGCCAAGGCCTCCAATTCAGCAAAATAGTAAAATTGATGTCATATACAAATTCTTTAGAAAATTTCACTGGTCCTAAGAACCAATATGTCTGGAACCTACGACAGCCGGTTCTATGGACCGGTTTGACCCGAATAGCAATTCTTACCAATTACACACTTGCCGCTACAACAACAACCCATATGTGTAAGTTCCAAAATGCATATTTTTAGCGCCCTAGGGACCTTGGACTCATGGGTCAAGGCCAGAAATGTCTTCTAATCGTTATGTAATATTCTGATTAGTGACGAAATTTTATTGTTTTTTTTGCAGCAAAACTTTCTGAAGAGGGTTGTCACGGACCCGAAATCATGATAAAAGTAGTGTGCAGCCACGAAAATCAATGTCACTTTGCCATTTTGTTTAAAACTTGTCTTCTATTTAAATATAGAAGCAAGAGGTCTTGAGCCGGTTTAATCCCTGTTCAATGTGTTTTTTAATACCCACATGTTCATAGATTAAGGGACCGATTTTTGGGCCTAAATTGGCCGGTCCGAATCCCTAATTGGTCCAATTCATAAATATAGGTGAATATTTGGATTGTGATACATCACCACTGTTGCATACCCATTTGTCCTCGAACATAAGGGGACGGTTTTTCGGACCCATGGCCCAACGTCCACTTTCATTTATGGAAAGGTTAAACCATCTATGCCTACATTATCGAATAAAAGCAGATTTAAAAGTTAATTAACTAAACGACATAGTCGAAACGTCAACAAATTGAAAATTTGGTCAGAATTTGACACACTTTTGCTCATATTCAATACCAAACGATCGCCGACTATAAGAGGGACATAAATACTGTTACACACGTTAAATGCTCTAAAATAAAAAGTACTGAATGTTTTTGGACCAAATTTTTTTTAATATTGTATTCAAACAGAATCTAAAAGTATCTGGAAAGTTTGAAGACTACGCTGCAATAAGTTAAACAGAAAAGAAGTGCGTTACTGAGATATTTGTTGTTGTAGCAGCACACGTAGTGCCGGGGTGACAGCCCTTGGCCGAAGATTGGCGCTTCGGGTCAATCCGGTACAAAGAACCGGCTGTCGTGATATAGTGTTAAGTTTTGCTGTGATTTTTAAATTTAGTTATTTTACAATTAAATTGTTTGTCCAGTTTTTTAATAGTAGTAAGAAATTATGACGAATGAAATGTAAAACTAATTAATTTTCAAATAAACTTTCCCTGAAGAAGTTAGAAAAAAGCTCACGAAACGTTGGGAATACCTGAAATGAATTAGTTTTATTTAACTCATGAAGGAAGTCTGACCAATCAGCCCAGCCAAAAACGACATAAATAAAGGAAATAACCATTTGGGCAAAGATGAATAATGCGTTTTTTTTGTTCGGACGGAATCGTGATTTCAACAGACGGATATGACTAGATCTTCTAAGAATTTTATGACAATCAATAACATATCCTTATTAACTTTAAATATCTTATTTACTTAATGGATCTTTATGAACTTAATGGTCTGCACTACTGCGACAAAATCCTCATTTGGATGAAACCAATTGATCCGTATGTAAAATGATCTCCTGAATCCGAATTGAACAACTGATCTTTATGTAAAACGTTCTCTTGAATCCAAATTAAGTGCCCGTTTTGCCCCATTACGTATAGTTTTCGAGATATCGTGAATCTGAAATTGCCGATGTTTTAGGCAAATTAATAAAAAAAAAGTCAGGTCAGTTGGTTCTGTCTAAAAGAGGGCTCAAAAGTTATTTTTTGCAGAACAGTGTTATTGGTTCAAATTCAGGATGGTTGGTTGAAGACCATTAATAAGCACTAGACTAAGTTTTTCAAGCCAAATTTAGCTTTTAGGGTTGTAGGACATTAGTTCGGAAGCGTCTTTTACATATTGGGCTATTTAAAGAGTGTTGCTTTAGATGTGTGGTTTTTAATCTGACCACTTTTTTCAGAGCTCTTTGACAGCTGTCACTTTATTAATACCCAGTTTAGTTTGCCATTTCATAGTGAATAGACTTACTCCGGACAACGTTTGCAAATTGTGGTGAATGGGCCTAAAACGAGATGGCCACCGATCCTGATTTTTACAAGAAAATTTTGTTCAGCGGTGAAGCTCACTTTTGGTTGAATGCGTACGTTAATAAACAAAATTGTCGCATTTAGAGTAATAAGAAACCCCAAGCCACTATCTAGATGCCGTTACACCTTAAAAAAGTCACTGTCACACGTCAAAAAAACATACCCTTAATGGTACAAAGGGCATGGACAAAAGGTTGCTGTCTGGTCTCTCGTAACGTACCATGAGGAATTTATGCGAAATCGAATCTAATCTATGACTTCTTCAACTAAAATCATACTTTACAGCTCCCATATATAGGCAGGTGCTCCTAAGAGCTACTCGGCCATGTTCAAAAGAGAGCGATGGTGCTGATAGGTGACGGTAGGGTATCCAACTCTATTGTCTCTCTAGAGAATCGTCGGAATATGAGTTGCGTGGCACTGTTCCATCGTTATTTTTATGTTGTGTGTTCTTCTGACATCCGTCGACTTATTCCTGGCAGGAATACGCGACTATCCAGGAATTCACACCCGTTTGTTATCGATGGGCCGGTTGACCGCATTATACGAGTACACTACAGATCAAATTCGTTTTTTCCCGTACGGTCAGTATGTGGTATCGACGTCCGGCAAATGTTTTTCCCACTAATTAAGACAGTTCAAGACAAATGTCAATAAACATTACTTCCCTTTTCCGCCCTTCACTTCGTTACTTTTTACCCACCAACGCAATTCACTTCATTTATAGGCGAGCGCTATGGTCCCTTGTAACAAGGCTAGATTATAGATCCCATAAAACATTGCATTAAATTTGAGCTAGAACGAAAGTAAAACATAGCTTGTGAAGTTGCAGGACCACTTATGGGAAGGCACCATTGGATGTGGGACTATAGGAAGACATGGATCGATAAGGCCAAGTTTCATTAGGGTTTCTTATTGATCGACCATGACGTACTATGCGACAGAATGATAAAACAGAAGGGGTCCCTGTGATAACTCTATATGAAGACGTGGGCTCATATGATGCAATATTACCTGGGTTAGCTATAGATACCTTACAATACACTATGCTAAATTTAGGCAACATCTGATTTGTTGCTGATATGTATGTGTGCTACCGATATGGTCTAACTATACCAGGCTTTTATTATACTTTATATCAGCCATAATGCACTTTAATAAATTTGAATAAGACTGGATGTAAAATTTGGCTTCTAAAGTAGATCTCAAATCAGGAGGGACCTTTACAAGGGAGGTTTAGGAAAACATGGACTGATTTTGTCCAATATTACTAGAGTTAAATATTGTCGCTCATAGCGTATATTGCGAATTTAGGTCAAGATCTGAATTAAGTTGTGGCTTTTTAAGCGACAAGATCACAATTAGAAAACATGGGACGATACTTTTTAATTTTATCAAAGTTGGTAATTGGTCGCTCGTAACGTTGTATACGAAAATTGGTCGAATGGGTTAAGTATGCAATATGGTGCAGCCATTTCTGAAATCGGGAATGACCTTTGTATTGGTGTGTGGTTTTAATCAGAGTAAGAACATCTAAAAAATATGAGCGACGGGTTTCTGCTTCGTAAATTCTGGCAAACTTTTTTCAAAGTGCATTCGCCTTTCGGAGGCCCATGTCGGGGCGCCGTTCGGAACCCTAGGTCCTGGTCAGCGACCGTAAGAATAATATTGAGCTCATCTCGCTGATTATAGAGATCTTTTCGTTTTTTTCTATAACATAATGTTACGAGAATTAAGTTTTTTATCCAAACAAATACCATTATGGACCAATGGGGTTTGTCCTTGACCTATACAAAAGCAAGGTGGAAGATTTCGTCGAAATCGCTCTATATCTGCGACCAGTACTTTGATTACAACCTGAGATGGTAAGTCAAAAAGACGAACAGACATCATTTAAGGAAATAAGATGGGATTCTGAGTGCATTGGTAAAATAATAATCGGTTCTGTCGCCTACTATTTTAGGTGTTGCAAATATCATTACTAATCATGATACGAGGGTTGCTATATATATATTTCAGGCGTTGGCAACACTATGTGTTGCCTGACGCAATTCCATTAGAAAGTTTGACATTTTTTAGCATAAACGTACTCAGAACATTTTGCCGTTCGACCATCATTTGTGTTTTTTACAGTGACTTGAAAAAATCAATTTGGCAAAAAATGGAATTAACTCGTAAACATTTTCGTGCGATCATTTTTCACAACTTTCGACGTGGATTATCACGACAAGAGTGCATCGATGAACTTAAATCTTTGTATGGCGATCAAGCACCATCCTATAGCACTGTGAAAAACTGGTTTAATGAATTCAATCGTGGCCGACGCTCGCTTAAAGGCGATGGTCGTCCAAAAGCGGCCGTTGTGCCAGAGAACATTGATGCCGCGCGTGAACTGATAATGCAAGATCGTCATGTGACATACCATGAGATAGAGGCATCCTTGGGCATTTCTTTCACCAGCATACATTCGATATTGCATGATCACCTGGCCGTAAAAAATGTTTGTTCTCGTTGGATCCCGCACAATTTGACAATCGCTTAAAAAAGGCTCGTGTCGATTGGTGCAAATAAATTTTGAAAAAATGCGTTCGCGGAGCTTCAGAATACGTTTATAAGATCGTCACAGGTGACGAATCATGGATCTATGCGTATGAGCCCGAAACAAAGCAGCAATCAACGGTGTGGGTCTTCCGAGACGAGCAAAATCCAACGAAGGTTGTTCGTGGAAGAAGCACTTCGAAGCAAATTGTAGCCTGTTTCCTCGCTTGAACAAAGTAGGACGGTGAATTCAGAGTGGTACACCACAATTTGTTCGCCTGAAGTCTTCGGAGAAATTCGAAAAACGATCAAGTGAAGACGAATTATTGTGCACCATGACAATGCGAACTCTCACTCATCGGCTCAAACCAGCGCTTTTTTGACCGGCCAAATCGTCGAATTGATGGCTCATCCGCCGAACAGCCCCGACTTGGCACCCAATGACTTCTTTTTATTCCCGCACATCAATGCGTGGCCATTGGATCACGCACAATTTGACGTCGCTCAACATAAGGCTCGTGTCGATTGGTGCAAAGAAATTTTGAAAAAAATACGATCGCGGTGCTTTAAAAGACGTTTATAAGATCGTCACAGGTGACGAATCATGGATCCATGCGTATGAGCCCGAAACAAAACAGCAATCGACTGTGTGGGTCTTCAAAGGCGAGCCAAATCCAACGAAAGTTGTTCGTGGAAGAAGCACTTCGAAGCAAATGGTCGCCTGTTTCTTCGGCAATTGGCCACTCAGTTCTGAGTGGTACACCACCAAAAACGAACAAGAGAAGACGAATCATTGTGCACCATGTCAATGCGAGCTCTCACACATCTGCTCAAACCAGCGCCTTTTTAACCGGCCAAAACGTCGAATTGATGGGTCATCCGCCGTACAGCCCTGACTAGGCGCCAAATGACTTCTTTTTATTTCGCACTTCAAGATCAAAATGCGTGGTCAACGATTTTCGTCGCCAGAACATACAGGTGTCTCAATCGGAGTGGAAAAAGTTCTTCGACAATTGGTTTGAGCGCATGCAAAAGTGTATAAATCATGCTGGAGAATATTTAAAAAAAAATAAAACCATTTTTGATGATAAATATTCGCATTTTCATTATTAGGCCTGAAATATATATAGCAGCCCTCGAACCCTGTGTAGGGTATAACAATCCAGATATTGTTAATTCTTGCAATACCTAAAGTTGCGCAAGGTATGATTACCCAAATTTGACTACACCTACTTAGGAACTTACCAACTAATATAATGGGAGCATCTGGGCAGTGATGTTTAATCTCGGGATACCATTTTGAGGTGACATTTTCAAATGATGATGGACTCGCCACTGAAAAGCATATCAGAAAAACATCCGTTTGTGGATATGAAAGTGGTCGGAGTCTATCATAATCCTCTTGTCCAGCCGTATCCCATAGACCCAACGACACCTGTATTGTGTCCACCTGCATCGGCGCCGAATAGTTGTCAAACCTAGAGCCGGAAAATAAAAGACCATTACAATTTGTCCAACATGGGCTTGCCTGTGGCAACAACTTACACTGTAGGCACATATTCACCGGGAAAACTATCTGTCGTATAGGATATTAACATGCATGTCTTGCCGACCGTGCCATCGCCAACGACAACACATTTGATGGGCCTTCCAGTTGACATCTGAAACAAAAAAAAGAAGACATGTTATACTCGTATCTATTAGCATGTTACGTCCTCTTGTCAGTGGTGGTCGTGGTGGTGCTGGTGGTGATACTGTTCCAGTGGCTGGTTTTCTTTCTCTTCGTTTAGCTTTGTCACCGCTCAAATATGGTGCGTTACGTATTCAATGGCCAGTTTAGTTTACTTAACAAGAGTGTTTCGTATTTCTGTCTTTCTTTTTTTTGCTAGTCGATTCAATGAATAAAAACAATTGAAATTGTGTTGTACTCGACTGAATGTTGGGCAGACATCTAGAGTGTATGTCCAAAGCTAGCTGGCTGGATGTCTGTCCCTTCGTCCGTCCATTGCTGGTAGTGTCCGTTGCATGCAATGTAGAAGTTTTAAAATTCTTTTCTAATTAAATTGATTAAAGTTATTTTAATGAATTTATGGAATTTTCAGCGTAGCGACAGGCCAAAGGCGCGTCATCGTTGGACACTGTATATGGCGAAAAAATTGCATGCATACATAATTAAATATAGCATGAGGGCTATAAGTCGAAGGTCATTAAGCAACTCGGCTAGAGGGAAAGCAAACAAACTAAACTGGTTTTTAAATAGAATTTTAGTACACATAATGAAACAAGGAATAAAAAACAAAATCACACGCCAGTTCTTATCCACTGTGGGCAGAGTTTTTTATGTCCTCAAGCAACGGGACATAAAGCGTGATTCATTTACAAGCTTTTTTTAAATTGTAATAAAATCTTACCTAAAGAAACCATCTCTGACAATTACTTTTTATACCCTCCACAAAAGGATGCATGTTGCCATATGCCGATAAAGAGATGCACCTTCAATGGAGGTTCCAACAGGATCTTCCGACTCAATCTCCCGAACTCAATTCTATCGATAACTTGTGAGATTTTTGCCAGCAAAAAAAAACAAATATAAAAAATAACCTGCTAAATGCTTTAATTAAGCAAAATCTTTCCTCTTTTCTATAAAAAAAAAATTACAGCGATATCGCTTACCTGGCCCACGCTAAAACTATTTATGTATCAACACTTTCTTGGGTATTTCAAAACCCATTAGGCAGGAATGAGTTCATATAAAATTAATAGAGGAAATTGCAAAAAATAAGGAAGATCTAATTGGTGCCGCAAAAATAGCCAGGAATGGAAAATCGCAGGATACTACAGCGTGGGCGATTTAACATTTAAAATTTGAAACGCCTGTAAAAAAAGTACTGATATTTTTTTCAAATTAATTGGAAATTTGCTTATAGTTCCATGGCATAGTTCCATTACACCACGGCGGTCCAATAGGCTTATACAACATGTTAAACATGGGCTCGTCCGCAAACAGTGTTAATGGTATTAATGACAACAATTCTTCAAGAAATATATATGACAGCGCATAGAGAAAGGGACCTAAGGGTAAAAAAAATCAATTTTCACTTTTTTTTTTGATGTGGACAACATCGAATGAGACCGATCCCGTGCCCCAAAAGTGTTTCCTTCTAGAGATATGCGCGTTTTATGAAAGTGAAGTCGACGATTCTAAGCGCAAATAGAAAGGGATTAAATCTTTAAAATGGCTCTCCTAAACAAAACTTTTCATCAACTTTTCATTTTTTTTTGATGTGGACAACATCTGAGCATCGAATGAGACCGATCACATGCCCCAAAAGTGTTCCCTCCCAGAGATATGCGCGTTTTATGAAAGTGAAGTCGACGATTCTAAGCGCAAATAGAAAGGGACCTAATCTTTAAAATGGCTCTCCTGAACAAAACTGGTTTTTACCCTCAGGTCCCTTTCTATTTTGCGCGTCACATATAGATCTCTTTCTTTAAAGGTAAATATCGTAGACGAATTAACATTGAACTGTAGGGCGGCAGTGTGTTGGTCGGGTGCATCAACCTACAAAAGCTGCCCTGGTTGGGCCAATTCGTTCAAATGATCAAAAATGCTTCGATTTCGTCGGAATCAAAGTACAATACACCGCTCCGGCACTGAAAATTCAAGGCGGCGATTTCCTGGACGTGCACACAGAAGAGGTCGAACAAAGCTCCGGTGAAAAACCAAGTCTAAGAACACCTGAGAAAACTTTGGCAACCCACAAGAAGGCACGCGATCTATCTTCTAACTGCGACTAAAGATCTGTTCAGACTAGCAAAAAAAAAATGTTAAAATCAAATTATAAAGGGTGTTTTTTATTGGGGTATAGAACTTTAAGTTGGCATCACTTTTTTAACTGGCGGCCATTTTGTCAGCTGTCAAGTGATTAATATTTAGTTTGGTTTGCCATTTCATCATGAACAGGTTGACATAAGAACAACGCTTGCAAAATGGGCCGAAAATGAGATTCACCTCGATGCTGATTTTCATCACAAAATTTTGTTCAGTGATGAGGCTCATTTTTGGTTGAATGGCTACGTCAACAAGCAAAATTGCCGCATTTGGAGTGAAGAGAATCCACATGAGACCCTTGAGACGCCATTACATCCACAAAAACTGACTGTTTGGTGTGCTCTATGGGCTGGTGGAGTCATTGGGCCATACTTCTTCCGAAATAACGCTGGAGAGTCAGTTACCGTTAATGGAGACCGGTATAGAGCCATGATAACCGACTATTTTGTTCCCGAATTGGATTACATGAATGTGGATGAGTTGTGGTTCCAACAAGACGGCGCTACATGCCACACAGCGCACGTCACAATCGAATTATTGAAGGAAACATTCGATGAGCGCATAATTTCGCGGAATGGACCTGTCAATTGGCCACCAAGATCGTGTGATTTGACACCATTGGATTATTTTCTTTGGGGATATGTGAAGTCGCTCGTCTACGCCAACAAACCAGAAACGTTAGGGGACTTGGAAGCCAACATTCGTGGCGTTATTGCCAACATACGGCCCCATATGCTCGAAAAAGTGGTTGAAAATTGGTCCTGTAGAATTGGCTTTATTCGAGCCAGCCGCGGCGGCCACATGCCCGAAATCATATTTAGACATTAATGGCATAAAATTATCCTTCCAATAAAGCCAAATTGATGGACATTAAAACGATTTTCTTGTGTTTTATTTCAATTCGAAGTTCTATACCTCAATAAAAACACCTTTTACTTTTAAAAATTTAAAAAAATCGTTATCGGCATTATATTCGAAGTTAATAAGCTTATTTTTGAAATATCGTTAGGAGAACGACAAATTTAATATAAAAAAACGCAGAATTCTTGCTATGTCCACAAAGGACAGATTTTTTGGATTTGTAAATAACCGCATTTTTGGAAAATTTTTACAAGCGACAGGGACACTGACAATGGAAATATTTCAGTTGATACTTCACTGGTCGCATTTCATTTCCACCCAATTTCTTTTAATTCACAATGTCGAAAGAGTATTTGTTACCGATCAGAATGAAGTCCGCAACTATCCAAGTGGGTTGCGTTACTCATTGAATTTACCAGAAATGTCTGCTACACAGCCGAACCCACCAAAACTTGGAAAATGGAAAAAAGCTAAATGAACCACCTGATTGAAGCAACGATAATCGTCGGAAAATTGAAAGCCGATAATGTTTTATATATTTCTAGCCTAATAATGAAAATGCAAATATTTATCATCACTGTTTTATTGTTTTTCAAAGCATTCTCCAGCAAGATTTATACACCTTTGCATGCGCTCAAATCCATTGTCGAAGCACTCTTTCCACTCCGATTGAGACACCTCCAAAACATGGTTTTTGAACGCTTCAACAGCATCTTCTGGCGACGAAAAACCTAAACCAAGCATTTTTTTCTTGTAGGCATAGATTATGTTACAATTAAATAAAAATAATGTTTTGACATGATTTAGAGGAAAAAAAGATAAGCGACTAAAGTTTATTTTTTAGAAATGGGGTGGTGAAGTGAACGAGGGTAAGTGGTAGGTGTGAGCGGGTGTAAGGGGTCATGAAAATTGATAAGGGATTAATTGTGACAATGGTTGGGAAGGGCGGCTGGAGGCTACATCTTACTCCCTAGCTGGATGTGTTTTAGATTACTTATTTAATTTTATTTGTTTAATTTAGATTATTTTTTTGATTGTGACTGTCGTTAGGCTAGAGGACGGGAGGAACACACACCTGCTAGAGGCCCTTCGGAGCTAGCTGGCCTAGACTCCTCTATACACTTTTGCATGCGCTCAAATCAATTGTCGAAGCACTTTTTCCACTCCGATTGAGACACCTTCAAAACATGTGCGGAAATAAAAAGAAGTCATTGGGTGCCAAGTCAGGGCTGTACGGCGGATGACCCATCAATTCGACGTTTTGGCCGGTCAAAAAGGCGCTGCTTTGAGTCGATGTGCACCATGATATTCGTCTTCAAATTTCTCCGAAGACTTCAGGCAAACAAATTGTGGTGTACAACTTAGAATTGACCGTCCTACGTTGCTCAAGCGGAACAGTCGCCATATGACCAGTTTTGCCGAAAAAACATGCGACCATTTGCTTCGAAGTGCTTCTTCCACAAACAACTTTCGTTGGATTTGGCTCGCCTTCAAAGACCTGCACGGTCGATTGCTGTTTTGTTTCAGGCTCATGCGCATAGATCCATGATTCGTCACCGATACGATCTTATAAAAGTAACGATCTTATAAAAGTCTTTTGAAGCACCGCGATCGTATTTTTTCAAAATTTCTTGCACCAATCGACACGAGCCTTTTTTTGAGCGATTGTCAAATTGTGCGGGATGCAACGAGAACAAACCTTTTTTACGGCCAGGTGTTCGTGCAATACGAGTATCGAATGTATGCTGGTGGAAGAAATGCCAAAGGATGCCTCTATCTCACGGTATGTCATATGACGATCTTGCATTACCAGTTCAAGCACGGCATCAATGTTCTCTGACACAAAAGCCGTTTTTGGACGAACGTCGTCTTTGAGCGAGCGTCGGCCACGATTGAATTCATAAAATCAGTTTTTCACAGTGATTTTTATGTTTATCGATACACTCTTGTCGTGATAACCTACGTCGAAAGTTGTGAAAAATGATCGAGCGAAAATGTTCACGAGTTAATTCCATTATTTGCCAAATTGATTTTTTCAAGTCACTGTAAACATCACAAATGATGGTCGTACGTCAAAACGTTCTGAGTACTTTTATGCTAAAAAATGTCAACTTTTCAATGGAAATACGAGGGTTGCTATATATGTGACAGCGCATAGAGAAAGGGACCTAAGGGTAAAAAAAATCAATTTTCACTTTATTTTTTGATGTGGACAACATCTGAGCATCGAATGAGACCGATCCCATGCTCCAAAAGTGTTCTCTCCCAGAGATAAGCGCGTTTTATGAAAGTGATAGTACACCAAAGATACACGTATTTAAATCTTTAAAATGGCTCTCCTGAACAAAACTGGTTTTTACCCTTAGGTCCCTTTCTATTTTGCGCGTCATATATATATGGTTCAGATAATGGTTCATATATATATATATATATATATATATATATATATATATATATATATATATATATATATATATATATATATATATATATATATATATATATATATATATATATATATATATATATATATATATATATATATATATATATATATATATATATATATATATATATATATATATATATATATATATATATATATATATATATATATATATATATATATATATATATATATATATATATATATATATATATATATATATATATATATACACATATATATATATATATATTGCCTAGGCCAGAAATATATATATATAGCAACCCTCGTATTTTTAGGTTGCTCAAATCATCTTGAGGGACCTTTCCATGAGGGCTAAAGGTGCATGTTACATTGGGTGATTAGATCGAACGAACCATGTAATGGTTTTACCGACAGGACACTAATCAGAAGGTACCTTTGTGCTGGGGCTATTCAAAAACATGGACTATTAGTCGAATGTTCTGTACAAAATTTGGTTAGAGTTAGATGTAATATATGGCTTCTTCAGCTGCGGATTTTGAGCTAAAACCGGAAAGGCCTTATTAAACCACCACAACATAGCCTGACATTGACTAAATTTAATAGGGTTCGCTGAATCAAATCAGATAATGGTTCAGAATCGATTCAGTTATATCTACTTGTATTTTTGGGTTTACAAACATCAGCACTACACCAAAATAGCCTGTACCACAGAGTGGTGTAGAGTACAAAAACTTGGTACCTTTCCGACCCAAAAAGTACTTTTTAATTAATTTTTTGTACGAATTCGCCAACCTCATTTATCAACCCTGCAGCACACCGAAGGTGATCATGTAAATTGTGTTTTTGCAAAAAAAATAAATAAAACTTTTCAAATGCACATGAGAGAAGACGAAATCGAAAACATTTCGAGGGAGTGCCACCACAATAATCATAAACAACACAGAAACCCATTAAGACCGACGGACACAAGAAATGTGAAGACCAACCAACGAAATGAAATGAAATTTAAATAAATAATAATATTGAAAAAAGCAAAAAGAACAAAATTCTTTTAAACGAAATGGGATGAACATCAAAGAACGAATAAAAATAGAACAAACAAAATTTGTCGCAAGAAAAACTAGTAAAAAACTAAAGTCGGGCAAAGCCGGCTGTATTATACCCTGTACTTCTTCTGGTGGTGCAGGGTATTACAAATTGTAAAATGAAAACTAAAAAGCTTTTATATTTCATATTGTTTCTTTTTGGAATAATTAGTTTCCTTTCACTCAAAGAGTACTTGTCTCACCCACCACCTCACGGCTTAATTTTTATATATAAAATCATATGTGTGGAAGCTATATCTAAAACTGAACTGATTTTCTATAATTTCCATAATTATCTTTATTGGTCTAATAAACTTACGTGTGCCAAATTTCATAAAGAGTGGACACAAAATGTGGCAGCTAGAGCTACAAAATATAAAATCGGATGAAGATATGTGTGGGAGCTACATATATCTAAAATTGAACCGATTTTTTTTTAATTTCAATAAGCTCCTTCCCAGGTCCAAAAAACTTACTTCAGCTGGTGATTCTGAGTCGATCGGTACTCTTAATAGTGGGTCTAGCTCAAATATTTTTGATAGCTACAAATATTTGTTATGAAACTAACTTCCACAGAGTGGTGCAGGGTATTAAAAAAAACAAACAAAAAAACATAAAACGACAGCAAGAAAGTGAAGCTGGAAAAGAGAACATGACGACATTTGTTGTTTTTTTTTTTGCAAAATGAAAACGAGGGAAAAACTTTGAAAATAGAACACACAAGCGCGCACACCAAATTGTTGAGGGAGGAAATACCTAAAAAAAAAAATCATGATAAATTTTCTTATAGACACAAAGGGATTTTCCCAATGACAACAAGAAACGCAACGGCACCCCACCATTACTTATAAGTGACAAAAACCTAAGAAGAAAAAGCAACGAAATTTATGGCGGGTCGAGGGGATAAGAAAGTGAGATCAACCAAGCGATGGGATGGGCAGAATGAATGAAGTATGGCTGTGTCGGTCATGAGTGCACCAAGAGTCAAGAGTGCTGCTCGGCGCTGGGCACGTACATAACGATGCCGCACAGTGTCGTGATATCATGTAAGGGGCGTATAAAACTGCAACAAGTTATCGAAATTTTAAAACAAATCGGATTAACGCATTTCACAGTTTCCTTTGTTATGTTCGTGAAAATTTGCAGCGCACCAGAGAAAAAGTTAGTTGGAAATCGGTTGGAACTATAAATATTCCGTTCTGACATCATAAAACGAGTGTATAAAACTAGAAGAAGTTATCGAAATTCTGACGAAATCGTATGAAAACATTACACTGTTTCCTTTGTTATGTTCCTAAAATAGTGCAGCGCACACAGAGAAAAAATTATTTGGAATTCGTGTGGAACTACAGAAATTCCGTTGAAAAAGAAGTATTTCCGTTCACAAATCGAGCACTTACGCCGAAAAAGGGTTTTAATTAACTTTCATAAAAAACCGTACAACGCTCTTTAGCTAAAATATTAAATATTAATATTTACAAAGATATAGCAAATTCAATTGTATCGAAATCCTTCAGATGATCCTAATTATGTTTTAAAATTATTGAGCGTATGTCCTCTAACAAGCTTAGTATTAATCCTTCTAAACAAAGGCAATATTGCTTTAATCATCATCATCTATCAACCTAGATTTGCAATACAATGGTACGTCTATAGAATTCGTTCAGAGTATTACGTGTTTGGGAATACTACTGGATAACAAATGTTGCTTTGAGCAGCATATTCGCAGTATTGCTTCACGTATTAGTTTCACACTTCGTCAACTATACAACACCAATTTAGTTTTACCTCGTTGGGTAAAAACAAAACTGGTTCATGGCTTAATTATGCCAAATATTTTGTACTGCCTAGAGGTATATACAGGAACTACTCAAAGTAATATGAATATTATAAAGAGTTATGCTTCATAGAGTTATGCACTACGTATATTCTGTTAAACAGTCTGCTCACCTATCGCCGTTTGTGAATGACTTTTTAGGCTGTTCCTTTGTGGAATTTGTGCACCTTCGGTTGGCAATTTTTTTTAAAAGATATACAAACTTCAATCTCCTTTGTTCCTAGCAAATTCATTTGTTTTCAGTCACTCAATTCGCAACAGACAGTTAATTATTCCAAAGGTAACACCGCTTATGGATCGATCATTACTCGTAAGAGTAGCCCGAATATTTAACATTTTGCCAAGCATTTTAAAAACGTTTAATTTGTCTTCCATGACATTTCGTAAACATTTAATGGAACATTTTCGTTCAAGTACAGAGTAATGCTTTAATTTATGTTTTTTTTTTCTTCGGTTTCTTGATTATCACTTATATGCTTTCATCAGGTTTTTTCTCTTTTATTAGGAAATATTAGGATTATTTTAATTTATATTATTTTTTTGATTTTATACTGAATTTTTTCTAGTAGTTTATTAACATTTTGATGCATATTGTAATTTAGCTTTAATAGGCCCCAATGGGCTTCGAATTACATGTCAATAAAGAAATGGCATGAAATGAATTATACAAAAAACCCTCTCATGTAATATTTTCTTTTTGGCGCTTACATCTTTTATTTAGGTCCAGGGCTCGAAATGTTTATAATCGTCACTGATATTAGGTTGGACATACCACAAAAAGTTTAATATGATCATCGACAACTTACTAATCAGACACACCAAAAAAAATGTTGTTGCTGTATTTGCAAAAAAATATTTTTTAATATCATCTCCTTTAAGTTCAATACGAGGGTTTCTACTTATATTTCAAGTCCTGACCATATTAGTGTTTCCAGATGCAAACTGGAACTTTTATTGGAAACTTTGACAATTTTAGCATAACTTCACTCAGAACGTTTTGTCATTTGAGGGCGAATTTTGGAACTGGAACTTCTATTGGAAACTTTGACATTTTTAGCATAACTTCACTCAAAACGTTATGTCATTTGAGGGCGAATTACAGTGTGTTGAAAAATTCATCTCAGTCAAAAAAAAATGAAATTATTCCGTGAACATTTTTGTGCGATGATTTTATACGATTTTCGGCGTGGGTTATCGAGACAAGAGTGTTTAAATCAACTTGTTTCCACTTTGGCGATGAAGCACCATCAAAAGTCACTGTTAATCGCTGGTACCAAGAGTTCAGTCTCGGACGACGTTCGCTCCAGGATGAATTTCGTTAAGGACGTCCAACTTCGGTCACTTTGCCAGAAACCATCGATTAAGCAAGACCAACATGTGAGATTGAGGAGCATCAATAAGATATTGCATGTTCATTTGGCCGTGAAAAAAATTTGTTCTCGTTGGATCCCACATAATTTGACGAATGATCAAAAAAAAGCTTGTATGGATTGGTGCACAGAGACGTTGAAAAAGAATAACTGCGGTAGCTCAAAGGCAGTGTATAACATTTTCACAGGTGACGAATCATGGATCTATGCATATGAACCCCAAACAAAACAGCGTAAGACCGTATGGCTCTTTCAAGACGAGCCAAATCCAACAAAAATTGGTCCGTGGAAGAAGTAAATCGAAGCAAATGTTTGCGTTTGCGTAGGAGGTCAATTCTGAGTAGTGTACAACCATCTGTTTGCCAACAGTGTTCGAAGAAATGAGGAAAGATAATAAAAGAAGACGGATCATTTTGCATCACGACAATGCGAGCTCTCACACATCAGCTGAAACGATGAGCTATTTTAGCACTTTAGATGTCGAATTGATGGGCCATCCACAGTACAACCCTGATTTGGCACCCAATGACTTCTTTTTATTCCCTAGCATCAAGAAATGCGTGGTAAACGTTTTTTATCGCCCCAAACAGCTGTTGAAGCGTTAAAAATCATGTTTTGGAGGTGTCTCAATCGGATTGGAGAAAGAAAAACAATAAAACCATTTCCAATGATAACTTATTGTGTTTTTATTGTCGGACCCGAAATATAAATAGCAACCCTCGTATCTTATATATATAAAAATGAAATGTGCTTTGTTAAACCGCTTAAAACTTGAAAACGAGTGCGGAAAACTGAATACCTCCTTCTGCGGTTTGTTCATAATTGCTACGCGAAGGCTTAGGAAAAAAGAAAAGTTGAAATTTTGGACTGTGGGCGGAGAAGGCGTGACAAAACGGTTATTTTGAGCTAGAAGCTTGACAATTGGTACAACATTTTAGGGTACGTTGGGGATGGTCTGTAGATGGTTTATATGTAAATTGTATGATATCGGGCCAGTGGGCTTGGTACCTCCCATACAACTCACAAATTTTAAAAACCATTACAATTTTTGCTCTTTTAAGTTGAGCCAAATCCAAAAAAAGTTGTTCGTGGAAGAAGTACATCGAAGCAAATGATTGTGTTTTCTTCCGGTATAATCGGCCATGTTGCCACAGTACTTTTAGTGAAACGTAGGACGATCCATTTTGAGTGGTATACAACCATATGTTTACCAACAGTGTTCGATGAAATGAGTAAGGATAATACGAGAAGACGGATCATTTTGCATCACGACATTGCGAGCTCTCACACATCAGCAGAAACGATGAGCTATTTGACCACTCAAGATGTCGAATTGATGGGCCATGCACCGCACAGCCCTGATTTGGCACCCAATGACCTCTTTTTATTTCCGCGCATCAAGAAAAAAATGCGTGGTCAACGATATTCGTCGCCAGAAGATGCTGTTGAAGCGTTCAAAAATCATGTAGTGGAGGTGTCTCAATCGAAGTAGAAAAAGCGCTTCGAAAATTGATTTGTGCGCATGCAAAAGTGTATTGATCTTAAAGGAGACCATTTTGAAAGACAATAAATCATTTCCAATGATAAATTATTGTGTTTTTATTGCCGGATCCGAAATATAATTAGCAACCCTCGTACACTTATTCCAATGTTTCTCCAATTTTTGTATCCCTTCCAAAAAATAGGAATAATGGAATAAAATAGGTATTTGGAGTATCGTTGGAGCTGAATCTCTCTCCACCGAGCCATTTCTTTAGGTTTGGAAATAGGAAATAGTCACTGGGGGCTAAATCCGGAGAATACGGCGGATGAGGTACTAATTCGTTAGTCATTTCATGCAATTTTGCCATTGAGACTGCACACGTGTCCACCCGCCCATTATCTTGATGAAAGAGAACTTTTTTCTTGGCCATATGAGGTAAAATCGAAACCACACGGCCATATGAAATGCGTATGGCATCAACAATCTCACGCACTTCTACTCTTCGATCGGCCAACACCATAACGTGGATTTTGTTGTTGGAAATTTTCGGTTGCATTGACCTCAATTGGCCGTCCTCAACGTTCAGCGTCATTTGTACTTGTGCGACCACAAAGAAAGTCAGCAAACCACCTGTTTAACATTGAAATCAATGGTGCAAAGTCCCCTTGGTATTTATCAAGCTTTTCCTTTGTTCGATTTGCGTTTTTTTTAGCAAAAAATAATGTTTAATGAGCACTTGAAATTCACTTTTTTCCATTTTTAACAAAATCCACGATGTTGCATGTTTTGAAAAGCTGTTAAACACAAACTAAATGACGGAACTCTTTCAAAATTTGACAGAAGTCTATTAACAGATGGTACTTGATGGAAGCTGTGTTGCATTTCATATTACTACGAGGGGAGTTTAAAAAGTTAAGGAATTATTTATATGCCCTCGTAAAATGTTGTTATATACAAAACCGGGTTGCTTGATGGTAATATAGATTTGGTTCGACTACTGCCTTTAAGTCAATATTTAAATCTATTTTTTTTTAGAAGGCAGCGCGACGGATTTTTTGTTGTGTTTACTTTGTTCGGTGGAATATTCTTCTGCCGGCAGGTTCACATTTATTAAGAATCTGCCTGCACTAAATGAGAGCAGAAAAAAGTCAGTTGATAATCGGTTCGAACTTTAACAATTCTGTTGGACTGAAAGACTTTCTGTTGCCAATCCCTTGACAGCCGGTTCCATGTACCGCATTGACTCGCCACAGCAATCTTCGGCCATGGGCCGTCAGCCCGGCACTTTTTGTGCCGCTACAATAACAACGTTCTGTCTTGATGGATATTCGATTCGACGTACCATAACATGATAGCTGTGATAATATTATGGCAAGATTGCCATATAGTCGGTTTTATTAATGAAAGGAAGTGTAAATAATCGGTTGCCAGAACGGCCTGATAGCCTAATATTTTGTTGTTCCTTTAAACCAACTATTGGTTATGCCAACAAATAGTTTCGTTCGTGCAGCTATCCAGTATTGGCGACCATAACATGCAAATTAGGAATAAAAACAAAAAAAAATTAAATCGGGCAGATTTTCAAGGGTTTCAATATAAACGGCCTATTGAAACGGAAAGCATTGCCCTCTACATGCCAAGCGGACCCGAAAAAGATGTGAGTGAAGATAAATTCGAATTTAACTTTAAAAAACGCAAAAAATCCGCGGTCTCCAGTGGGTTAAAAAAAGTTAAATTCGAATTTATCTTCACTATTTGACGAGACAGCAGTGTGCGCATAGTCAAGTTAAATTCGAATTTAACTTCACATAGTAAGACAAAATTGCATGATTTGCTTAAGAGCGGCTCTAAGGGCGTCCATGGAGGATAACGGGAAATACTTTCCTCAATCAGAGTACTGCCAGATTATTGCTACTAGTACTGGCTACTATCGCTAGAAGGCCGTTTGTCTGAAATAATTTTCAGAATATTAAATTCTTGCCCTGGAATATGAAATTTGGAGAAAATTGCTCTAGAGCGGATCTAAGTGCGTCCATGGAGGACAACTGGAAATACTTTCGTCCATCAGACTACTGCCAGATTATTGCTACTAGTACTGGCTACTATCGCTAAAAGGCCGTTTGTCTGAAATAATTTTCAGTTTATTGAATTCTTGACCTGGAATATGAAACTTGGGGAAAATTGCTCTGGAGCGGAAACAAGTGCGTCCATGGAGGACAACTGGAAATACTTTCGTCAATCAGACTACTGCCAGATTATTGCTACCAGTACTGGCTTCTATTGCCAGAAGGCCGTTTATCTGAAATAATTTTCAGAATATTGAATTCTTGACCTGGAATATGAAATTTGGAGAAAATTGCTCTAGGGGGGGATCTAAGTGCGTCCATGGAGGACAACTGGAAATAATTTCGTCAATCAGACTACTGCCAGATTATTGCTACTAGTACTGGCTACTATCGCTAGAAGGCCGTTTGTCTTTTGCGATTTTGAAAGTTAAATTCGAATTTATCTTCACTCACATCCGAAAAAGTGGACCAAATGCTGAGCTTGAACAAATTAATATACAGGTTGATTCATTTACGACTGGACAAATTTCACCAGCGTATTCCTTGGCTCATTGCATGTAAATATTTCCATCTACGACCATGCCCGAAAATAGAAGCGTGCAAAAGTGGTCGAAGGGGGGTACTAGGATAAAATTGCTTAGTTCTCAACCAGTGGTCGGATTCTCTTAAAAGATAGCCCTACTTTCTACCTTTCTAAAATTACCTAAACGAAGCCCCGTTCAAAAGTTTTGTTGAAATGGAAAATTCAATGTTAATTTACAAAAACGAATATATGTAAGCAGTTATTTTGCTTCCAATAAAAATTTCCATTTCGTCCCCTTGCATTATCGAGCATAGTCGTAGATGGACATATTTTGATGAAATGAAGTAAAGGTATGCCGCGAATTATTGCGATGCCACATATGTTATTGGTAACCTTATGTAAGCATAATAAAGGCTAACATAGCAGAAACTGATAGAAAGTCCGTCCTAGCATTGCCATATTTTAGATTGCCTATTTTCAGCCCCCAGGGTAAGCATTACTTAGTAGGGTCATAAATACTGTTACAACATTGAACGCACCAATTTCAATAGTAGAACTGAACATACCCCGTTAATGTCATATGCGACAGCGCATAGAGAAAGGGACCTAAGGGTAAAAAAAAATCAATTTTCACTTTTTTTTTGATGTGGACAGCATCTGAGCATCGAATGAGACCGATCCCATGCCCCAAAAGTGTTCCCTCCCAGAGATATGCGCGTTTTATGAAAGTGTTGGTACACCAAAGATACACGTATTTAAATCTTTAAAATGGCTCTCCTGAACAAAACTGGTTTTTACCCTTAGGTCCCTTTCTATTTTGCGCGTCACATATGGGTTTTGAAAGCTAACCTCAATAGCGTTAGTCTGTAGCGGGATTTTAAAATTGTTTCAACTTTTATCATGTAGTGGTTGGATAATGAGAATCGTATCGCTGTAATAGCGCTTTTCAAGTGTGAAATAAAAAAAGCGATATTTTCAAAACGCTCCGGCCACTAGGGATTAGCCGCATGTTCGTCTACCGATGCATAAAACTGTTTAAGGAGACTGGAGATGTAAAAGAGCGCCACCGGTCTGGCCGCCCACGCTCTGTGCGAACACCGCATGTCATCAAAGACGTTAAATCAAGAATTCACAGAAATGCGCTCCGAAAACAGAAAATCATGGCCCGTGAGATGAATATTTGAATCATTGAATATCGAATCATTAAAAAAGTCTTGGGACTTGGGGCTTTCAAACGACGTACCGGACGTTTATTGACTGCAGCTTTAAAAAAATAGGATTGAAAAATGCAAACCTCTTTAAGTGAAGCACGCTGATAACTTACAAAAAAAAATTGTTAACCGATGTAAACATTTTTACCGTTCAGGAAAAATTTAACAAGCTAAATGACAGAGTGTATGCGCGGTCATCTAAGAAAGCATCCGAACTGATCCCAGGGGTGGCAAAGGGTCATCACACAGCTACAGTTATGGTTTGGTGGGGTGTCTCTTACGATGGGGTCACTGACCGGCATTTCTGCGAACAAGGAGTCAAAACATCGGCCAAAGTTTACCAAGAAACCGTTTTGGAAGCTGTTGTGAAGCCTCCTAATAATTCCCTGTTCCAACACCAGCCACGGACTTTCCAGCAGGATTCTGCGACGACCCATAAGGTGAAAACGTCCCAGGCCTGGCGTTCATTTCCTCTGAAGAATGGCCCTCAGGTAGTCCAGATTTGAACCCATTGGATTACAAATTGTGGACGGTTTTAGAGGACAAGGTTTGCCACAAAAGATACCCCAACATTGGATCTCTTAAGACTGCTTTGGTTCGAGCTGTGGCCAATTTTCCAATGGACGAGTTTCGTGCTGCTATTGACGATTGGCCAGTGCGACATGAGGCGTGTGTAAAGGCAAAAGGTGGACATTTGGAATAAGTAGGTTATTTTTGGATACAATTTACATCAATAAATATATTTGGTCCAAAAACATTCAGTACCTTTTATTTTACAGCATAAAACGTGTGTAATAGGCTGTTTCCACTACGGTCGCGTCCACGTCCGCGTCCAAAAATCAATGAACGCGCGTTACAGCCTATACAAAAAACATAGGCAGTTAGGTATGGGAAAAAGTCGCGTTCATATTGGACGCGTTTTTCGATAAGTCGCGTTTACTATAAATTCTATTATTTTTGCAATCGAAACCCACCCATACCTATTAATGGCAACACCGCAAATTGCACATCTCTATTAAAACAGCTGTTTATCAGCATAAACATAAAGCGCTGCTGCTAATGCACATTTCCATTAGGCGTAATACCATTTGATCCTCATTTTCCACTGCGGTTAGCAAAATAATATCATTTAACTCCATGATAATGTCACAACACAAGAATATTAAAATTTTTCGCACCGAAAAATAAACAACAAATAAACACAAACAGCTGTTTGAACGCTAATGTGGACGCAAAACACAATGGAAACACCATTAAAATTTTTCGATAAATCGAGGACGCGGACGTGGACGCGACCATAGTGGAAACAGCCTATAACAGTATTTATGTCCCTACTAAGTATTATATCGGTTAGAGGAATAAGGAGGAAACAATGTTTGGGGACTTCTTATATTAGTGTTTACATCGTAAGTGGCTGGAAGCACCTCTGTGTGTTGACTTTTTAATAGACGAACAGCACAGCTGTTATACGAATTTGCCATGTAAAGCATTGTGCGATCTGTAGGGCTGTCGAGATAATCAAATTGCATACGCGCAAACACTCTGATTAAGAGAGATAGGCTATTTTTCTTAGAGGAGAGAGATTGGAGATTTTCATTCGCAAAACTAATTCCGCCGATGTACTTACAAAACAAATGATTTTGCAATTCTGATAATATTAGAACCAGCACCAGCTTAAGAAATGCCATAGAAAGTGATCATAATATTGTTGTGCCACAACCATATACCCAACAAAAGTGTAATGCTATTCGATTATTGTCACTCCAACAATATGTTTTTATGCGTTTAGGGCCATAAGCATATGCAGATATACGTACTAAAAGATATTTTCTCGATTTTGACAAACGCAATACCAGTGGTCGAATTCGAAACTAAATTCCAAAATGTATCACTTATCATTATTTAGACAATTTAGCAATTATTGAACTGACATCTAGCCATCACCTTAGCGCATTCGCTTTGATTTAATAACTTTGGGGAGAATCTTTTGCACTCTCTGCCTAGGAATATGTCCAATTCTATCGTTTGGAATACGCCCATTGGGAACCTGTTGAGGATTAAGCTATTGTGTTCTTCGAACAATGATTATCTATTAAAGTATCAATCTTATTATGAAAGTTGTAATCTTTAACATGGTTCAATAAGATTTCTCGCCTGATGGTCGAGAAGTTATAAAACGAGTGGAGAAAATTATACCGATAATGCCTAAAACTTAAACTTGATGTTTTCGTAATGTAAAAATTCACATTTTTTAATTTTTTATTAAATTATTTTGACTTCCTGATATTTTATTTTTCGGTCTTAATCAGAGTCGCGCTATGTTTTTCTTGACTCCTGTATCGACATTACAGTGCTGCCAAAAACACATGGACCGTAGTTGAAAATTTTAAAGAGGTAGCTGTTACTTGGGATAGCTGATAGACTCACCTTAATAAATATCAGTTTATCATACTTCTGTAAAGAAATTGATGAAATGATATTTTGAAGGCAGTGAATTATACCAAAATTAGATTAGGAGTACCAAAGTACCAATGAGTCTTTAATTGTACCACTATTGGTACAATTGTACCATGTTTTCCATCAGTGGTGCACACGTATGCAGTCTCAATGGCAAAATTGCATGAATTGGGTTACGAATTGGAACCTCATCCGCCATATTCTCCAGATTAAGCCCCCAGTGAATATTTCCTATTTCAAAATGTAAAGAAGTGGCTTGGTGGAAAGAGATTCAGCTCCAACAATGAAATTATTGATCAAATAAATGCCTATGGACCTCGAAAAATCCTATTTTTTGAAAGTGATACAAAAATTGGAGAAACGTTGGACTGAGTGTTTAGAGATAAAAGGAGATTATTTTGACAATAAAATTGTTTCCACTAAGTGTATTGAGATAAGAGGAGATTATGTTGAACAATAAATTGTTTTTTTTTGCAAAAAAAAAAAACTGCGTTTTATTCGAAAAGTCACGGAAATATCGATATGCCCTCGTACCTCTACCCGGTGATCCATATTATCAATGAATCTGAGACATAATGGAGCTTCAATGTCTCTAATGTGCCAATTTATTTCATCCTTTAGCTCTTGAATTGTTCCTGGCGTATTGATGTACACTTTTTCTTTTGAATATTCCCAAAGAAAGAAGTCCAACGATGTCAAATCACATGATCGTGGCGGCCAATTAACTTCACGGCGACGTGAGATAACACGGCCATTGCATTTCTTATTCAAAAGACACATTATTTCGTTGGCTAGTGGCACCATCCTGTTGCAACCACTTATCGTCCAGGTTTATATCCACAATTTCTGGCTACAAAAAGTCCGCTATCATCTGGCGATAGCGAACCCCATTCACGGTATCCGCTTGGCTCGACCTCATTTTCGGAAAAGTGCGAACCGACGACGCCGCCAGCCCCTATGCCGCACCAAGCTGTGACTCTTTGCGGGTGCATCGGCTTTTTAACAATTACTCGTGGAATCTTATTTGCCCAAATGCGTCAATTCTCCTTGTTAACGTATCCACCGTAGACACATTTGGTCGATTATGCTGACCAAAACAAAATCACGAAATGCATTTTGATTTGAATGCTCGAATTTCGTAAAAGGCTTCAACAATCTTAACGCTCTGCTCAATTGAGATCCTTCCCATAGTTATATTTTTCAAACACTAAAACAAAGAAATGTTTGATTAACTCGGGCAAAAAAACTTGACATTAAAGTTTAACTTACAATTAACATCGTGCATTATGGTTGGACCACTCTTTATTAAAAAGCAGAAAAAAACATTTGTGACGCGCAAAATAGAAAGGGACCTAAGGGTAGAAACCAGTTTTATTCAGGAGAGCCATTTTAAAGATTTAAATACGTGCATCTTTGGTGTACCATCACTTTCATAAAACGCGCATATCTCTGGGAGGGAACACTTTTGGGGCATGGGATCGGTCTCATTCGATGCTCAGTCAGATGTTGTCCACATCAAAAAAAGAAAAAAAAATGAAAATTGATTTTTTTTTTACCCTTAGGTCCCTTTCTCCATGCGCTGTCACATTTACAAATTGTTAAAAACCAAATCTCGTTTAAGATTGTTGTCGCGACATTGTGCGCCGCCACCGCTGCCGCTAGTTTGTCCCGTCTAATGATTTTTCTTCCTCTTATTAAAAATAAAAGCATTTTTTTTAAAAAAAAAGCTAAAAGTATACATTATTTTAAAGAGTGGTTAAATTTTAAGGGCCGATGTTGAATGGGAACCACACCTAAACGTCAAGTTTTTTTCTGCATTTCATTTGATATTTATCAATTTTGAGACTAACTCAATTTGACCATGGAAAGATACACAAGCGAGCAACGCGTTAAAGATATTCAGGCTTATTATGAAAATGGGCGTTCAAATCAAAATGCATATCGTGTACTTTGTGATTTTTTTTAATCGTCTAAATTTGCGTACAATCGGAAAAATCGTGCAAAAATTTGAGCAAACCGGGCCTGTAGGAGATGTGAAAACACCAGTCCATGCTCGTACAGCTCGTACTGCACAAAATATTGCTGCTGTTCAAGATAGTGTGGCTAAAGAGCCCTCCACCTCAACTAGTCGTCGTGCCCAACAATTGCACCTCTCAAAATTTGAGCAAACCGGGCCTGTAGGAGATGTGAAAACACTAGCGCATGCTCGTACTGCAGAAAATATTGCTGCTGTTCAAGATAGTGTGGCTGAAGAGCCCTCCACCTCAACTAGTCGTAGTGCCCAACAATTGCACCTCTCACGATCGTTCCTCGTATTATGCATAAGGACTTGCATTTATACCCTTACAAGGTGCAATTGACTCAATAACTAACGCCTCTTGACCATTTCAAACGTCATCAATTGTCGGCCTTAAAATTTAACCACCCTTTAGAATGAGAAGAAGAAGAAGAAGAAAAACCTCACTTCGTAAGAACATCGAAAGCATCAAGTGGCATACACAACAGTAGAGCCCATAGTCTGCCACTAGATTTGTTCAATGCAGATTGTTGTTGTTGATGGCGGTGGCGGTAGTGTTGGCGGTCTTTCCCCCCGCAACTACTAGGGGCTATGGGGATAGCGACTAGAAGAGGGAGCAAGTGTGTGCGGTGAGATAAGATGAGTGGGTTTTCTAATTCAATTTACTGTTTGCCTAAATAAAGTAAATCTTCAAATATTCGTGCGATGGCAGCAAATTAATAAGCGAAAGAAGAAAAACGAAATCAACGCAACCGCCGTGGAGAATAACACACACGATTCCAGATCACAGCAATAAAATATATTTTATCTTGTGAAGGCAGCGCCATGGCTGGTTGGCTAAACCACCATAAATGTACATATGTACGTAGTACGTGAAGTGCATTTTGGAACATGTGAGCGCTGGCGTTTGAAAATAATAAATATTAAGTAGATATATTCAAAATGCATTGTAGACAGACTCGCATAGCGCCTAAAAATAAAATGTTTCTTTCACAACTGGCCAAAATCGATGGACAGACAGTGCCTTATTTGATATTGTTGATGATTTCTTAAAGATGTTGCAACGATGACTTAAAAGCACAGAAATGTATCAAAAATGGTTTTATTGTTTTTCAAAGTATTCTCCAGCATGATTCAAAAGTGTATGCATGTGCGTAAACCAATTGTCGAAGCACTTTTGCCACTTCGATTGAGACACTTCCAAAACATGGTTTTTGAACGCGTCAACAGCATCTTCTGGCGACGAAAATCTTTGATTACGCATTTTTTTTTTTGTGCGAGAATAAGAAAAAGTCATTGGGTGCCAAGTCAGGGCTGTACGACGGATGACCCATCAATTCAACGTTTTGGCCGGCCAAAAAGGCGCTGATTTGAGCCTATGTGTGGGAGGAGCTCGCATTGTCATGGTGCACATTGATTCGTATTCTCTTGTTCGTTTCTTGAATTTCTCCGAAGACTTTAGGCAAACAAATTGTGGTGTACCACTCAGAATTGTCCGTCCTACGTTGCTCAAGCGGTACAATCGCCACATGACCAATTTTGCCGAAGAAACAGGCGACCATTTGCTTCGAAGTGCTTCTTCCACGAACAACTTTCGTTGTATTTGTCTCGTCTTCGAAGACGCACACTGTCGATTGCTGTTTTGTTTCGGGCTCATACGCAAAGATCCATGATTCGTCACCTGTGACGATCTTATAAACGTCTTTTAAAGCACCGCGATCGTATTTTTTTCAAAATTTCTTTGCACCAATCGACACGAGCCTTATGTTGAGCGACGTCAAATTGTGCGTGATCCAATGGCCACGCATTGATGTGCGGGAATAAAAAGAAGTCATTGGGTGCCAAGCCGGGGCTGTTCGACGACGATTTGGCCGGTCAAAAAAGCGCTGGTTTGAGCCGATGAGTGAGAGCTCGCATTGTCATGGTGCACAATAATTCGTCTTCACTTGATCGTTTTTCGAATTTCTCCGAAAACTTCAGGCAAACAAATTGTGGTGTACCACTCTATATTCACCGTCCTACTTTGTTCAAGCGAGGAAACATGCTACAATTTGCTTCGAAGTGCTTCTTCCACGAACAACCTTCGTTGGATTTTGCTCGTCTCGGAAGACCCACACCGTTGATTGCTGCTTTGTTTCGGGCTCATACGCATAGATCCATGATTCGTCACCTGTGACGATCTTATAAACGTCTTTTGAAGCTCCGCGACCGTATTTTTTCAAAATTTATTTGCACCAATCGACACGAGCCTTTTTTTGAGCGATTGTCAAATTGTTCGGGATCCAACGAGAACTAACCTTTGTTACGGCCAGGTGTTAATGCAATATCGAATGTATGCTGGTTGAATAAATGCCCAAGGATGCCTCTATCTCACGGTATGTCACATGACGATCTTGCATTATCAGTTCACGCACGACTCTGGCACAACGGCCGTTATTGGAGGAACTTCGTCTTTGAGCGAGCGTGCTATAGGTTGGTGCTTCATCGGCATACAGAGATTTAAGTTCGTCGATGCACTCTTGTCGTGATAATCCACTTCGAGTTGTGAAAAATGATGGCACGAAAATGTTCACGAGTTAATTCTATTTGTTTGCCAAATTGATTTTTTCAAATCACTGTAAACAACACAAATGATGGTCGTACGTCGAAACGTTCTGAGTACGTTTATGCTAAAAATGTCAAACTTTTCAATGGAAATGTTAAATAAAAGTATATATAGCAACTTGTACTTCTTTGGAGAGAATTTAAAGTTGCCACCATTAACAAAGTGGCAAAGACGACATTAAAAAATGACAGATGTTCTTACCCGTCTAGATTTCTTGTGTGATAACCAAGCACACTACACACAGTTGTAGACACACTGGGATACATATTTTCAATATGTGTAAAAATTAATTACATCTTCTTTTAAACTATTTATTAATTAATTTATTAATTACAGCTTCTTACAAGATCTAACTGCTGTTAAGTGTATACCAATTTATCATGGTTAAATCAAATTCGTTGCGTGGGGTCTGAGGATGGTGAAGTAACCTTCACTGAAACTGCAGTCACTCCTGCTTGCAACTAACCCATTCCTCCCTAATGGGTATTTAAATAGCCAAGAAAGTGTTGATAGATAAATAATTTTAGCGTGGGCCAGGTCAGCGATATCGCGGTCATTTTTTTTTATAGAAAAGAGAAATGATTGGGCTAAATTTCTTTTTTTTTCTTTCAACTTCTATGGTCTTTTGGACATAAATTTCCAAATTTCATAAAATTTGTAGGAGCCGATCTATGGGCAGGCAGTAACAATAGTCTTTCAATACTATTTGAATAACTTTTTG
This sequence comes from Hydrotaea diabolus, assembly GCA_963513945.1. Lineage (NCBI taxonomy): Eukaryota > Metazoa > Arthropoda > Insecta > Diptera > Muscidae > Hydrotaea > Hydrotaea diabolus. The sequence goes on from OY740716.1 coordinate 162,312,959, forward strand.
GTTTCTTTTGAAGGAAATGTTCAAGAAACATCTGTATATTCATAAAAATATTTTAATTATACAAGGGTACATCCATAATTCCCTTACATTTCCAACTTTCCTCATAGTTATATGAAATGAAACACTGATCCCAGCTCAAGTACAATCTGTTAATAGACTACTGTCAAATTTTTCAGAGAGTTCCGTCATATAGTTTGTGTTTAACAGCTGTTCAAAACATAAAACCTCGTGGATTTTCTTAAAAATAGGAAAAACGTGAATTTCGAGTGCTCATAAACCATTATTTTTGCGGAAAGACCAGGGAAAACTCAAACCAGGGAAAATCTTAATAAATACTATGGGGACTCTGCACCATTGATTTCAATGGTAAAAAAGTGGATTACTGACATTCGTTGTGGTCGCACAACTAAAAATGACGCTGAACGGTCTGGACGGCCAATTGAGGTCAATACACCCAAAAATGTCGAAAAAAAAGCTGTCTGCGAGATGTCTGCCGCGTTTGCTCTCAATTGATCATAAACGTAATCTTGTGACAATCTCAAAGCATTGTTTGGAGTTGTTTAACCGCAATTCGATCTAGTTTTTGCGGCGTATTGTAACTGTGTATGAAACATGGATCCATTTCAATACTCCGGAGACCAAGTAGCAGTCTAAACAATGAGTTTATTGGCCAATAAGGTAATGGCAACAGTTTTTTGGAATGCACGCGGTGCAATCCATATCAACAAACGGCGAATATTATGCCAAGTTATTGGACCGATTTAACGAGGATTTAAAAAAACCCCATAGCCAAGAAAAAAGTTATTTTTCATCAATATAATGCTCGGGAGGACAGTCTCAATGGCAAAATTGCATGAATTGGGTAACGAATTGGTACCTCATCCGCCATATTCTCCGGATTTAGTCACCAGTGACTTTTTCGTTCATGTGAGAACCGCCGCTCATGCCTCTTCTTTGCTGAGGTACTCTCAATCATTTTGACCAGTTTTTAGTGTGATTTTATCAGTCAATTAGATCATTAGCGACGTTTGTGAACATGGATCGATGTACTACAATCGAGCAGCGAGAGTTGGTCTCCAGCCAATTCAAAAATAAGTATTCACGGCGGAATATAGCTGACATGGTCGGGTTAAGTGATTCTACGGTGGAGAGTATAATATCTCGTTATGAACATGAGAATCGAGTCCCTAATAAAGGCAGAAAAGCCTCTAATAAACGCTACGTTTTTAGAAAAATATAAGAAAATCCAAAGCTTTGGCCATTGAAGTTAAAAATGAGTTGGGTTAGGATCAGGGTTGGGATCATGATTTTAATGGTAAAATAACTAGCAAGAAACCCTTCATTAACAAGAAAAATCAACAACACCGATATTGGTTTGCAAAGGAGCATATTACGAGGGTTGCCATTTATATTTTGGGTCCGGCCATTAAAACACAATAATTTATCATTGGAAATGGTTTAATTGTTTTTCAAAATATTCTCCTTTAAGATCAATACACTTTTGCATGCGCACAAACCACTTTTCGAAGTACTTTTTCCACTCCGATTGAGAAACCTTTAAAAAATGATTTTTGAACGCTTCGGCTGCTTCGGGCAATAAAAAACGTTGACCACGCATTTTTTTCTTGATGCTAGGGAATAAGAAGAAGTCGTTGGGTGCCAAAACCAGGGCTATACGGTGGATGGCCCATCAATTCGACATCTTGAGTGGTCAAATAGCTCATCGTTTCAGCTGATGTGTGAGGGCTCGCATTGTCGTAATGCAAAATGATCCGTCTTCTCATATTAACTTTCCTCACTTCTTCGAACTCTGTTGGCAAACAGATGGTTGTATACCACTCAGAATTGACCATCCTACGTTCCACTAAAGGCACTGTGGCCGGTTATATCGAAAAAAAAACCTAATCATTTGCTTCAATGTACTTCTTCCACGAATCTTGGCCCATACGGTCGATTGCTGTTTTTTCGGGTTCATATACATAGATCCATGATTCGTCACCTGTTACAATGTTACTCACTGCCTATAAGCTACCGCAGTTATACTTTTTCAACATCCCTTTGCACCAATCCATACGAGCTTTTTTTGAGCATTCATCAAATTATGTGGGATCCAACGAGAACAAATTTTTTCACGGTCAAATGAACATGCAATATCTTTTTGATGCTTGTCATACTTATGTCTAATAATGCCTCAATCTCTCGGTATGTCACAGTCGGTCTTGCTAAATCAGTTCACGCACAGCAACGATGGTTTCTGGCAAAGTGACCGAAGTTGGACTTCCTTCACGAAATTCAGCCTGGAGCGAACGGAGTCCGAGACTGAACTCTTGGTACCAGCGATTAACAGTGGTTTTTGATGGTGATTCATCGCCAAAAGTCGAAAAAAGTTGATTTAAACACTCTTGTCTCGATTACCCACGCCGAAAATCGTAAAAAATCATCGCCTGAAAATGTTCACGGGATAATTCCATTTTTTTACTGAGATGAATGTTTCAACACATTGTACACAAAAAAAATTCGCCCTTAAATGAGAAAAATGTCAAAGTTTCCAATGGAAGTTTTAGTTTGCATCTGGGAACGCTAGTATTGTCAGGACCCGAAATATAAATAGCAACCTCGTAACAATGACCAAAGCTTTTAGGACAATGTAATATAACAATATGCCGATGAGTCCAAATTCAACATTTTTAGATCTGACGGGCAGTCATATGTCTGGCGCAAACCAAATACCGAGTTGCAAAACAAGAATTTAAAAGCGACAATAAAACATGCCGTTCGAAGCGTCACGGTTAAGGCCTGCATGTCAGCCAATGGTGTTGGAAATTTGGTATTTATAGAGACTACAATGGACAAGACTATCTACCTGAACTTATTGAAAAGTAATTTGTTGCAAAGTGCTGAGAAACTGGGAATACGGCGTGGTTTTTGGTTTTATCAAGATAACGACCCAAAACTTATGTTTTGGGTCGTTATCTTTATTCAATCTTGGCCCATTTGGAGTTGCCCTCACCTAATGGCACCACCAGCACAATCATCGGATCTCAATGTAATAAAGGGTGGTTACATTTTAAGGCCCGATATTGAATGTGAACCACACCTAAACCTCAAGTTTTTTTCTTCATTTCATTTGATATTTCTAAATTTCAGACTAACTCAATTTGAACCATGGAAAGATGCACAAGCGAGCAATGCGTTAAAGTTATTCAGGCTTATTATGAAAATGGGCGTTCAATTCAAAATCGTTTTGTGAACTTTGTGTTTTTTTCGGTCAATTTAATCGTCTAGATGTGCGTGCAATCGGTAAAATCGTGCAAAAATTTGAGCAAACCGGGTCTGTAGGAAAACTATGCACCCACAAATAGTGATCGGTGCGATTTGTGGGCTGGCGGCATCATCGGGCCGTATTTTTTTTTCCAAAAAGAGGCCCGTCGGGCAGTTACTGTGAATGGTGTTCCCTATTATGAAAAGATAACGAACTTTTTATGTCCCGAATTGGAAGATATGGATGTGGACGATATGTGGTTTTAACAGGACGGTGCCACTTGCTGCACAGCTAACGAAACAATGGCTGGTTTGCGTGACAAATTCAATGGCCGTGTTATCTCACGTCGTGGCGATGTTGATTGGCCGCCAAGATCATGTGATTTGACACCGTTGGACTTTTTTCTTTGGAGTTTTTTAAAAGAAAAGGTGTACGTCGATAATCCAGCAACAATACAAGAGCTTAAGGATGGAATAATTCGGCACATTAACGGCATAGAACCTCAATTATGCTTAGCGTAATCGTAAATTTGGACCATCGGTTGGAGGTGTGCCGCCGAAGTCGCAGCGTTCCTTTGGGCGATATTTTCTTCCATACATAATTGAACCATACCAATATTATCATAATAAAAAGAATTGACAATAATTTTCTAAATAATATGTGTTTTATTCAAAATCAACATCGCCCCTTAAAATTTAACCTTTAGAAAATTTATGGGCGATCAAAATTTTCGCAATCACCAAAAAAATCTCAAACAAAAAAGACCTAAAAAAGGCTTCGCAGGAGGAATGGGCTAAAATCAACTCGAAAGTTAGTTAAATCCATGAAAAAGAAAGACTTAATGTGGTTATAGATCAAAAAGGGGGACATAAAAAGTATTGCGAAGGTTGCTATATATACGAGGGCGACCGCAAAACTAACTGGCCTGGCACATTTTCTGTTTTACTAGCAACTTTTGTTTTTTTTTGTTTTTTAAAAGCAATCTTTTATAAGCCATCTGTCAAAATTTCCGAATTATTTAATGATTATTTTCTTTGTTACAGGTGATTGAAGTAAACAAGTTTTATAATTTTTAAAAAATGAATAATAAAGAGTTACGTGCGGTAATTAAACACTTTTATATGAAAGGTTATACGCCACAATTAATCAAAGATGAATTGGATTCTGTGCATGGTGATAATTAACGCACCAACATACTACACCGTGAAATCCTGGTAGCTGTGCCCCGCGTTATCTGCCAGACATTAGCAATTTGCTACAAGGCAATAACCGCTTGGTCCTAGGAGACTTTAATGCTCACCACGAACTGTGGCATTCTCTCCTAGACAACGACCAGAGGGGCATAGCTTTGGCAGAGCAAATTGATAGCCACAATTAATCAAAGATGAATTGGATTCTGTGCATGGTGATAATTAACGCACCAACATACTACACCGTGAAATCCTGGTAGCTGTGCCCCGCGTTATCTGCCAGACATTAGCAATTTGCTACAAGGCAATAACCGCTTGGTCCTAGGAGACTTTAATGCTCACCACGAACTGTGGCATTCTCTCCTAGACAACGACCAGAGGGGCATAGCTTTGGCAGAGCAAATTGATAGCTCTACGTTCTGCACAGTGAATGAGGACGCCCCCACGCGGATTATGGGCGATTGCCATAGCTCGCCAGACATCACTTTGGCATCGCCTGGCCTGATCAACGACGTCACCTGGCAACCCGTCATCTCACTAGGATCGGACCACCTTCCCATAATTCTCTCCATTAATAGACCACCCGATTTCATAACCTCTGAACGCCGTACGTTTCTCAATCAAAAAAAGGCTGATTGGGAGGCCTTCAGAGAAGCCACCAACCGCAGCTTTAATAATCTAGCTATTCCGTCGGACGTTCGGGTAGCCGAGAAAAAGTTCCGGGCCATCATCAACGCAGCAGCCGCTCGCCATATCCCTGCTGGTCGAATACCCGAAGTACGACCAAACTTCCCAGCAGAGGCAGCGGGACTCGCAGACGAGCGTGATGACATTCGTCGCTCCAACCCTACTGACCCTAGAATTAGGGATCTCAACTCCGAGATCAGTAGGTTGGTCAACGAATATAAGCGGAACAAATGGCTAGACCACTTAAAGCAGTGCAACTTGAGTTCCGGAATTGGTAAGTTGTGGACAACGGTCAAATCACTCTCTAACCCTGTAAGGAAGGATGATCGGACAGCTGTCACGTTCGGTGATAGAACAGTGACAGATCCGAAGCGGTGCGCGTGTTATTTTAACCGGCTTTTTATTGAGCACCCAGAGAGTGATAAGGCGAAAAGGAGAGTATTGCGTCGTATCCGCGCTCTCCGAGTCGAAGAGGCACCACCACAATTTACCGTTGGCGAAGTTGCCCATGTCATCCGCAGCGCAAAGTCATCAAAGGCGCTGGGTCCGGACGGAATCTCAATGCTGATGTTAAAGCACTTGGATACCCCGGGAGTAGATTACATGACCAAAGTGCTCAATCTGTCGCTAGCCACTCACGAAGTTCCCGATGCCTGGAAAATGGGCAGAGTGGTCCCGCTACTGAAGCCAGGCAAAGACGCAAGTAAGGGAGATTCGTACAGGCCGATCTCCTTGCTTTCTCCAGTAGCAAAGACGCTTGAAGCACTGCTCCTCCCCAGCCTGATCGAACACTTTCTTAGTGCTGATCATCAGCATGGATTCCGCAAGCAGCACAGCACAACAACTGCTTTACACGCCATCACCACACGTATAAGTCGCGGCCTTAACCAGAACAAGCCTAACGACAGGACGGTCCTCGTGGCTCTTGACCTCACATAAGCCTTCGACACGGTCAATCATGCCACTCTGTTCGAGGACATTGAAGAAACGTCCCTTCCGCCCAGTTTGAAACGTTGGGTCGTAAACTATATGTGTGGGCGCCAGTCATATGTAGAATTTAGAGACAGAAAGTCGAAGCCCCGTAGAGTTAAACAAGGAGTTCCCCAGGGTGGAGTTTTATCCCCGGCTCTGTTTAACCTCTACCTCTCTAAAATTCCTGCACCACCAGACGGCGTTGAAATTGTGTCGTACGCTGACGATTGCACAATTCTGGCGTCAGGACCTAAAGTGGATGACATTTGCGAGAAAATCAACTATTACCTCACTGACTTAGCACGTTTCTTCACTGCGAGGAATATGAAAATATCCGCCTCCAAATCATCAGCCACACTGTTTACTGCTTGGACCGCAGAGGTGCGGTTGTCACTCAATGTGAAAGTCGATGACGTCAACATCCCGACCACCAACTACCCCAAAATCCTTGGGGTCACATTGGACAGCCTTTTTAGATCCTCTGCACATGCTACAGCTATCTGCGATAAACTCAAAAGTAGGAACAAGGTCCTCAAGTCACTTGCCGGCAGTACTTGGGGAGCCGACAAAGAAACCTTGTTGACCTCTTACAAAGCGATAGGTCGGTCTGTAGCAAACTACGCAGCACCTGTATGGTCGGCGAACGTGAGTACGACGCAGTGGAAGAAAATTCAGACATGCCAGAATGCCGCCCTTAGAACATCAACAGGGTGTCTTCTTATGTCCTCTGAGGACCATCTACATGAGGAGACGAAGGTCCTTACCGTGCGCAGACACAATTTCCTGTTGTCTAAGCAATACCTGCTAGGGTGTTTTCGCAGCAGTCATCCTAACCACCATCTCTTGAACAGGATGCCTCCACCCAGGCAGATCAGGAACGATCTTCATGATCTAGAGAGAGAGGTCCAGCGGTATAAGAGAGAACCTTTAGATCATCGAAACTATCAGGCAGGTTTGAACAACATTCACGCCGATAATGTCGCAGCAGCAGTATCCAGCTACCGTGTGAATGCAGTGCTAGGGGAACATCCCCCGGAGATTTCACCTGAGGAGAAGGTACTACCTCGGCAGACGCGCGTGGTTCTGGCGCAGCTGAGATCCGGATGGTGCAGCCGCCTCAATTCTTACTGGGCACGAATTGATGCTAACGTTCCGGACATCTGTCCCGCCTGCCATCAGGGACCACATGATGTACTGCACCTCTTCAATTGTCCGGCCAAGCCCACTCAGCCGACCCCCAGGTCTCTGTGGACGCATCCAGTTCAAATGGCGCGTTTCCTTCACCTGGATATCGAAGCAGATCCCCCATAGACGAACAAGACCTCAAAATAAATATATTGTTGTTACAACAACAACAACAACCGTGAAATCCTGGGCTCAACAATTTAAAATGGGTCGTTCAAGTACGGAAGATGAACAACGCTCTGGAAGACCGAAAACTGCTACTTCTTTTGAAAACATTAGAAAAATATTTAATGAAGTGACTAAAGATAGACAAATAAAGCTCAGAGAACTTGCTGATATTGTTAAAATACACGAAAAACAAGTTTGGAGTATTTTACATGTTGAACTCCACATGAAAAAGCTATCCGCAAGAACGGTGCCGCGTTTGTTGACTTTGCCCCAAAACATCGTCCGTTGGACCAATTCCAAGGAGCTTTTAGCGATTTATCAGCGTAATCCAATAGAGTTCCTGCGCCGATTCATAACTGTTGATGAAACATGGATCCATCACTACATCCCAGAATGCAAAGAACAGTCAAAGCAATGGATAGAAGCTGGTAAAAGTGGTCCCAAGAAGGCGAAAACTGTTAAGTCAGCAGGAAAAGTAATGGCCACAGTATTTTGGGATGGAAGGGGTATACTATATATTGATTATCTTGAGAAAGGAAAAACTATAAATAACGAATATTATTGTGCATTATTGGATCGGTTGAGTGAAGAAATCAAGATAAAACGACCGCATTTAGAAAAAAAAATCTTTTTCGTCAAGATAATGCTCCTTCACACACTGCATTTTTAACTTAACAAAAACTGGCCGAATTACGATTTGAAATTGCTCCGCATCCACCATATAGTCCAGATTTAGCTCCTTCTGATTATTTCTTGTTTCCAAATTTAAAAAAAATTCTCGGTGGCAAAAAAATTTCGTCTAATAGCGAGGTTATTGCTGAAACTGAGGCATATTTTGAAGGTCTTGAAAAATCTTATTTTTCGGATGGAATTAAAAAACTTGAAAAACATTTGATGAAGTGTATTGAGTTGGAAGGAGATTATGTTGAAAAATAAATAATAATAATTCCAAAAAAAAAACGGTTCTTTTATGTTAGGCCAGTTACTTTTGCGGTCGCCCTCGTATTTCTGGCCTAGACAACACTAAGTGTTGCCTGGCGCTAAGTTCGACATTTTTAGCATAAACCTACTCACGACGTTTTGACGTACGACCATCATTTGTTTTGTTTACAGTGACTTGAAAAAATCAATTTGGCAAAAGAATTGAATTAACTCGTGAACATTTTCGTGCGATCATTTTTCAAAACTTTCGACGTAGATTATAACGACAAGAGTGCATAAAGCACCATCCTATAGCACTGTGAAAAACTGGTTTAATGAATTCAATCGTGGCTGACGCTCGCTCAAAGACGAAGGTCGTCCAAAAACGGCCGTTGTGCCAGAGAACATTGATGCCGTGCGTGAACTGATAATGCAAGATCGTCATGTGACATACCGTGAGATAGAGACATCCTCGGGCATTTCTTCCACCAGCATACATTCGATATTGCATGAACACCTGGCCGTAACAAAGTTTTGTTCTCATTGGATCCCGCACAGTTTGACAATCGCTCAAAAAAAGACTCGTGTCGATTGGTGCAAATAAATTTTGAAAAAATACGATCGCGGTACTTCAAAAGACGTTTATAAGGTCGTCAGAGGTGACGAATCATGGATCTATGCGTATGAGCCCGAAACAAAACAGCGATCGACCGTGCGGGGCTTCAAAGACGAGCCAAATCCAACGAAAGTTGTTCGTGGAAGAAGCACTTCGAAGCAAATGGTCGCCTGTTTCTTCGGCGAAACTGGTCATATGGCGACTGTTCCGCTTGAGCAACGTAGGACGGTCAATTCTGAGTTATACTCCACACTTTGTTTGCCTGAAGTCTTCGGAGAATAGAGGCATCCTTCGGCATTTCTTCCACCAGCATACATTCGATACACGTATTGCTTGTCCACCTGGCCGTAAAAAAGGTTTGTTCTCGTTGGATCCCGCACAATTTGACAATCGCTCAAAAAAAAGCTCGTGTCGATTGGTGCAAAGAAATTTTGAAAAAATACGATCGCGGTGCTTCAAAAGTCTTTTATAAGATTCTTACAGGTGACGAATCATGGATCTATGCGTATGAGCCCGAAACAAAACAGCAATCGACCGTGCGGGTCTTCGAAGACGAGCCAAATCCAACGAAAGTTGTTCGTGGAAGAAGCACTTCGAAGCAAATGGTCGCCTGTTTCTTCGGCAAAACTGGTCATATGGCGACTGTTCCGCTTGAGCAACGTAGGACGGTCAATTCTGAGTTGTACTCCACAATTTGTTTGCCTGAAGTCTTCGGAGAAATTCGAAGACGAATCATGTTGCACATCGACTCAAACCAGCGCCTTTTTGACCGGCCAAAACGTCGAATTGATGGGTCATCCGCCGTACAGCCCTGTCTTGGCACCCAATGACTTCTTTTTACTCCGGCACATGTTTTGCAGGTGTCTCAATCGGAGTGGAAAAAGTGCTTCGACAATTGATTTGAGCGCATGCAAAAGTGTATAGAGGAGTCTAGGCCAGCTAGCTCCGAAGGGCCTCTCGCAGGTGTGTGTTCCTCCCTTTCTCTAGCCTAACGACAGTCACAATAAAAAAATAATCTAAATTAAACAAATAAAATTACATATAAGTAATCCAAAACACATCCAGATAGGGAGTAAGATGTAGCCTCCAGCCGCCCTTCCCAACGATGGTCACAATTAATCCCTTATCAATTTTCATGACCCCTTATACCCGCTCACACCTTTCACTTACCCTCGTTCACTTCACCACCCCATTTCTAAAAAAAAACTTTAGCTGCTCATATTTTTTTCCTCTAAATCATGTCAAAACATTATTTTTATTTAATTGTAACGTAATCTATGCCTACAAGAAAAAAATGCGTAGTCAACGATTTTCGTCGCCAGAAGTAGCTGTTGAAGCGTTCAAAAACCATGTTTTGGAGGTGTCTCAATCGGAGTGGAAAAAGTGCTTCTACAATTGGTTTGAGCGCATGCAACAAATTTTATATCTTTGGTAAGGTCTTGCCAATACCTGTCCAACGCTAATTCTTTTGTCCAGATATTATCTGATCTGAGCCAATTTTAAATGAAAATTTTGGGGGTTCGTAACTTGTGAAGTAGGAGCGTCCGAAAAAAACTTTATATTTGTACATAGGATCAAAAGTTTTAGCTGCTGTAAAAGTTTTACCAAAATCCAAGTGTGGCCCGTAAAAAAGAGTTATGCCAACTTTAGACGACATATTTTCGACTTCTGAATTCAGCAACAGACTCGAAATTCGGAACACAAATATCATAATTGAGGTTACTTAATACACAAAAAAAAAAACATTTAAAGGCAAAATGAAAAATTCAAATGAAACAACAAAAACACAGCACAGGAAAATGTACAACCCGCATTACCAACAGACTGACGTGCGAGCGAACGGCGGACGGACGGGCTAACGACGGTCTGACGGGGGGACTGGACGACGACGGTTGCTCGTTCGTCTATTGTGTTGTGTTGTTGCATGAACATGAATGGTTTTGTTTCTGTTTCCACTGCTGTTGTTTGTTGTTGCTTTTGCTCTGCTATTGCCTAGCTCTTTGTGTTTGGGCGGTGGTGGTAGGTAGTGCTGTGCAATTAATGGCGATTTCTCAATAAAATCGCCAATCATTTGCATGCCCGGCACCACCATCGGCTGGCGAAACGTTGAAATTCCATTTAAATCCCGTGCAAATATATTAAAAACGCTTTGATTCTGGTGAAATTTACCTTTCCTTTTTTGTTGGGTATGTGGGGTTTTTATTGTACGTGCGTGTTGTTGTGTTCTCCGTCGTCGGTTAATCCTCTTTGTTTTTGCTCTTCTTCGCCTTTCGTACGAGGTTGAGTTGCAACTAAATTTTTCTTACTTTTTTCGTTTTTGTTGCTTGCACTCACTTTACACTTTTATTTTTCGTTACTTTGCGAAAATAATATTAAATAATTTATTGATTTTGTGTATTTTCACTTATTCTTGCTGTGATCGTTTCCACTTTTCCTGTAGATTTTCCTTATTTTCTATTAAAAAAATACGATCTTAATTCATTTTTTCTTCACTGCTTCAACTTTTTTCTCTTGCTCTTGTTGTTGCACAAACACACATATACACCCTCTTATTTGACAGTTGAGTAAATCTATCGATTGTACATGTTATCGTAATGAAATTGTTATCGTACTTACTATTGTTGTTTTTATCGTAAACATTGTGTTGATTCACAATAGTTGATGCGTTTGCGGCTCTGCCTTACCTAAATGCGTAAAGCAAAAATGGGCGATATCCTTATTCTTTGAGAAAATGGGAAAGCTGGTATGTTTTTAGTATGTTTGTATCTTTTGTGTTTTTTGTATTTCAAGTTGCCTTTATGAGTTCTTGTGATAGACATAAAACGAAAGCGTATAAATAAACCAAAAATTTGTGCGAAGAAGCATACCGCCACATCTACAATTTATCGCGTTTGGCGTAAATCCTGATACTATAATCGCCTTTTAAGTAAAAATCTGTCAAACTCCTAATGAAAAAACCTGTGAAGTTGCATCGAAAATTGTACACAATTTTTTGATTTTTCTGTGCCATTAGCTGTGTTTTTTTCAGGTTACTAAACTAGCATTGGTACTCGTATGGAAGTTAGGCTGAAGTCAGAGTGACGCTGTAAGCGTCATAAAATTGCTGCAAAACACCGAATTTGTTATTTTATGTGATCGATCGAAACTTGACAGAGCGAGGCGAAAAGCCTGGTGAAAGTACAAAGCAGGTCGTGCAACGGTTTGTAGCACGAAACCTCTTCGATTTGTTTATGTTTTCGCTTATTAAACGAGTTAAAGGTCGCTAATGCGATAACTTCGCATCACTGTACAAAAATAGAAATATGGGTTAATAAAATATATTAAAAAATGTTTGGTCCAAAAACATTCAGTTCTTTTTATTTAACAGCATAAAACGCGTGTAACAGTATTTATGTCCCTACTTCTTAGTAGGGACATAAATACTTAGTAGGGACATAAATACTGTTACACACGTTTTATGCTGTAAAATAAAAAGTACTGAATGTTTTGGACCAAATATTTTTTAATATATTTATTGATGTATATTGCATCCAAAAAGAATCTACTTATTCGAAATATCCGCCTTTTGGCTTTACACACGCCTTAAATCGCACTGGTCAATCGTCAATAGCTGCACGAATCTCGTCCATTGGAAAATTGGCCACTGCTCGAACCAAAGCAATCTTAAGAAATCCAATGTTGGGGAATCTTTTGTGACAAACCTTGTACTCTAAAACCGTCAACAATTTGTAATCCAATGGGTTAAAATCTGGACTGCCTGAGAGCCATTCTTCAGAGGAAATGAACGCTGGCAAGTTGTTTCGAAGCCAGGCCTGGGATGCATTAGCCTTAGACGCAGAATCCTGCTGGAAAGTCCGATGTTTTGACTCCTTGTTCGCAGAAATGCAGGTCAGTGACCCCATCGTAAGATTCGACTCATGGACTTTTGTGTGATATTCATCTCACGGGCCATGATTATCTGTTTTCGTAGCGGATTTCTGTGAATTCTTGATGTAACGGCTTTGATGACATGCGGTGTTCGAACAGAGCGTGGGCGGCCCGACCGGTGGCGGTCTTTTACATCTCCAGTCTCCTCAAACAGTTTAATGCATCGATAGACGAACATGCGGCTAATCCCTAGTGGACAGAGTGTTTTGAAAATATCGCTTTTTTTCATTTCACACTTGAAAAGCGCTATAACAGCGATATGGTTCTCATTATCTGACCACTTATAGACTAACGCTATTAAGGTTAGCTTTCAAAACCCATATGATATTAACGGGGTATGTTCAGTTCTACTATTGAAATGGGTGTGTTCAATGTTGTAACAGTGTTTATGTCCCTACTAGAGGTCTGCAACGAATAACTTTTCGCTGCACATATGAAGTTCTAATTCGAAACGAGTAAGTACATACTCGCTCTCTCAGAGCGCAAGCAATGAAGTGAAGAGAACGGTTGTATATCAAATACAGAAGAGTATGTAGCCGCAGCACAATGTGTTCCGAAAAAAGCATATAAAAAGCAAATATACAAATGAGAACAACACAGAAAAAGTACTGCGAATATGATGTTCACTTCACGTGGTACCTCGAGTATTAACAATTCGTTGATGACGGATTTGACATTCGAATTAAAATTTAACTGGTATTTTGTGCATGGATTTTCAGTTATTTCAAACATTTGTTGTTTTAGTGGCGATATACAGTAGGTAACAACAACACCTATTTTGCTGTATGGCAATATAAGAGTAATGTCGTGATCTTTAAAAATAAAACAATAAAGTTTTTTTAACTTATGTTTTTATATTAAACAAAACCAAATTATACGTTTGATCAGAGAAAAATTTTTAAGTAGTCTTTAATCGATATTATTTTATTTTGTAATAATTTTAAATAAACTTACTTCAAGAGTATTCATTTTCATTAGACACTGAAAGGCGATAAGAAATCATAGACAACTGTTCCTTCTATTTGTTATACTGAACGTTGTACATAGAGTACCGCAATCACTTTCGCTGTCGCGAAGTACTCGACAAGATCGCTGTCGGTATGTTCGAATAAAAGAGAAAGAGGAACATGTATTCGCTGGCAGAGACCATAGCCGAGTAACAACTAGTAGTTTTTGATTTTGTTGTTCCTACAAATGTGAACATTTTTTTTTTCGTCACTTCGAGTAAGTGTTTATGCTTCGTCGGTACATGTGTACACTGCAAATACAAATGGAATTGTGCAGACCTCTAGTCCCTACTAAGTACTTATAATGGATGTTCCAAGTAGATATACTTTTTTCAATAGCCTTTTTTTTGACAGATCACGTGTGAGTCGTGTCATGCTGTCTAGTATTTTTGTTTAGTATTTTTTGGCATTTCATCATGGAAAGACTTACGCCTGAACAACGTTTACAAATCGTTCAACTTTATTAAGAAAATTACCGTTCTGTGAAGAAAGTGTTTTGTGCACTTCTTTCAACTTATGGCCAACATAATCGGCCTACTGAGCGTGCTATTCGCAACACCATCACCCATCTTGAGACCCAGCATTTATTATTGGATATTATTCGACCGAATAGACCACGTCCAGCACGCAGTGAAGAAAATGTAGCGGCCGTAGCTGAGAGTGTACATCAAGACCGTGGAGAGTCGATTCGGCGCCGTTCGCAGCAACTCGGACTGGCGTGTGTAACGACTTGGCGAATTTTACGCCGAGATCTTAAATTAAAAGTGTACAAAATACCGATTGTGCAAGAACTGAAGCCGCCCGACGTTCCCAAGCGACATCTCTTCGCTCTATGGGCTCTTGAAAAGTTCCAAGAAGATCCGACGTTTTCGAGCCATATTTTGTTCAACGATGAGGCCCATTTCTGGCTCAATGGGTATGTAAACAAGCAAAATTGCCGCATTTGGGACTAAGAGCAACCGAAAGAGGTTCAAAAGCTGCCACTTCATCCAGAAAAAACACCGGTATGGTGTGGATTGTGGGCCGGTGGAATCATCGGTCCATATTTCTTCATAAATGATGCGGGTGGGAACGTAACCCTCAATGGCGACCGTTACCTTGCCATGATAACCGATTATTTGATGCCTGAAATTGAAGCTCGTGATCTCGGCGACATTTGGTTTCAACAAGACGGCGCAACTTCCCACACATCGCATCAATCAATGGATTTATTGAGAGAACACTTCGGTGAGCAGATAATTTCACGTTTTGGGCCGGTCGATTGGCCACCAAAATCGTGTGATATCACACCGTTAGACTTTTTTCTGTGGTGATATGTAAAGTCTAAAGATTATGCGGACAAACCCGCTTCGATTCAGGCCTTGGAGCAAAACATCACACGTGTCATTAGCCAGTTACCAGTCGAAATGCTCGAACAAGTCATCGAAAATTGGACTCAACGGATGGACCATCTGAGACGTAGCCGCGACATTTGATAGACATCTTTAAAAATAAATGCCAAAGAATGATCTTTCAAATGGTAATAAACATTTCCCATTTAATTTGAATCTTCTGTGTTTTTTTCTTTAAAAAACTAGGGAACCTCGAAATGGATCACGCGTTATATTTACTGACGGGGACCTACTGTTCAACGACGACAATCGTTCTTCAATCAGATCTCAAAGCGGTTTACTACATCAAAAATTATAGACTATTTGCCGATGAAAACTGATTTTTGACCACTGTGCGACGTTTGACAAATTTATATGTATTAAATCATAATAGAGCAACAATAGGGATTACATTTTAAATGAAGCTGAATCGGCGGTTTTTTTTAGCTTAGTCTAACCTTATTTTTAATATAAGGTTAGGCTGAGTTCGGCTACATAAAGCCGCCGTTTATGTCATCAAGTCGTTTACAACTTTAGTTTTATGTAAAGGGTGAAATATCTTGTCTCTGTGTTAAAGTTTATCGTAATACTGTTGTTATTTTGACAGAAACCTTAATTTTACCTGGAGTTAACACTAGACACTTTTTCGAAGACAATAGATTACTGAAATGAAAACAGTATATTCGGCAATTGATTTGACGTAAGAGTCCAATTCGAAGTCGAAACGTCGTAATTTGTGAGGAAAAATCAAAACATAATTGCAAAAGTTAGAAAATTTGAAAATTTTATTTGAGATTATGCCACATTTTATTGAAATAATGTTTTGAAAATGTAAATAAACAAAATCAGAACACGAAACGACACCGAGGACGGTTGCTTAAAAGTGTATGGTCTTCATAATTGTTTGGACGCTAATGTCACACGAACAATTTTCCTTTTTTTTGGCAACCAATACATATTCTAAATTGTCTTTCGTTCCCAGAAAACTAATGTCCGACTTATTTTTTAGTTCACAAAAACAATGAGCCGATTGTGAAGCCACCGTCGGGCAACCAAATTTATAAAGAAATCAAGCCGACGTCAAAAACATCAGCGCTGGCGGCGCCGGTAATTACGCATCGGCTTGAGATTCTGGTCAACTTGCTGCCGTTAAAAGCCACATTGGCTTTATACTGCGACAAATAGTTATCGGTAAGGCAGTTTTCTGTGATGTTATCGTTAACTGTGCTATCGACGTTGTAATACCTGTAAAAGCCCTGCCTTATCTACATTGTCTGATATTTTCATATAGGTAACTAAAAATGCATGCTTTAAATTAAATTAAACTCAAACTTTTAAATGAATAAATAAATTGCTCTACAACATGGAAAATGCTATTAAAAAGGAGAATTCATTTGGTGCTATTACAGTTTATCTTACGAAGTGTTCAGTTTGCAAATGGAAAGTGGATACATTGTAAGATTGTTGTCTTGGCTAAATCAATTTACAGGGTTGTATTTCTGGCAAACGGCATTACTGATTTAGTAGAGACAATAAATGGAAGTTTAGACGGGAAAAATGTGGTGAAAACGGTTGTTTTGGGAAATTTCAGGACTCCATTTTTTTAATTTACAAATATTAAAAAAAAATAATACTACTTCAGCTTAATATTGGTTTATTCGAAGGGGCAAATATTCCTTTTTTATTATGTGGCTGCCTCGGCTCGCTTTAAAATCTTCAACAATCTGTCAGTCACTAAGGATGCATTAGCGTTACATAAGTCATGATGGGAATGGGGGCGTGGCGACGCCCATATAACTCTTAACTTAACACGACCACATCTCATGAACCATTATAAAAATAGAGTTGGGTCTTAGTAGTCGTGCTGTACGCGTTATGTACGGTGGTCTGAGCAAGTTATGGATCAGCGGTCTAGTATGAGACAGTTAAGTCGGCTGTCGAGGTTTGTTTTGCTGACATGACTACCACGTTGTCGCTTGGTCTCTACTGACAACATTCAAGTGTTGCTAGGTGTAGCTCCTGTTTACTCTGAGGTAATACGTTGCGGTATAGCTTTCAAGATGGAGGTTGGCAGCGCTGCCTAATGATTGGTCGATAGAGCGTGTGAAGAGTATCGCCGATCGATAACGCAAAGCGCTGTTGCGCGAGGGTGTCACATCTAGATGGTAGTCTAGATGGGATGTCGGCGAGACTGGCCGGATGACGTATTGCTTTATCCCTGATGTTAGTTTTGTCGGGAGTAATCCAGATTTTGGTTTCGGCCTCTATTTGGGTTTTTTGCTGACCGGGCACAGGTCTATTAATGCTTTCTTGAATTAGATGACCTTGAGAAAGCAATTGTGGGAAGCAAGTCATGTCATGTGCGAATGCCCTCTTTATGAGGATATACGGGACCTGGACACCACGGGCGTTGTTGTTGTAACAAAACAATATGTGTAGTATTGTAAGTCTTATGCGTCTATGTGGGATCTGCTTCAATATCCAGATGAAGGAAACGCGCCATTTGAACTGGATGCTTCCAGAGAGAACTGAGTGGGCTTGGCCGGAAAATTATAAAGGTGCAGCACATCATGTGGTCCCTGATGAAAGGCGGGACAAACATCTAGAACGTAAGCATCAATTTGTGCCCAATAAGAATTGAGGAATGTACCTTTTGTATCTCTAGACCTCCCTCTTTATACTATGAAGATCGTACATGATCTACCTGGTCGGAGGCATCCTGTCCATATGATGGCGGTTGGGATGACTACTGCAAAGACACCTCAGCAGATACTGTTAAGATAACTGTGCAATCCCACGACAGTCGGTTCTACACACCGGATTGACCCGAAGCAGCAATTCTTCGGCCAAGGGCTGTCACCTCGACACTGTGTGTGCCGCTACAACAGCAACAACAAGATAACTGTGCCATAGGCCTTGTTTCAGTGGTCAGTGGGGTGCTCTCCACTAGCGCATGTCAAGACTGAAACTGGAAGTAACTTTGGTTGACCACAGGTAATCTAGTACCCATGTGGCTGGGAACAATGGGGTCTTCTCAAGACTTTACTCAGTCATTATAGACCCTCAGGGGTCGGTCGAGCCTATCCTTGGTACAAGGTTGCCATTCATCTTCGTCGAACGGAAGAGGTAGAGATGGACCTCGCTCTGAGCGGTGAAGAAGACATGGGTATGTATGTACGGAATGGTTTCAGACCGTAACACCTATATGTAGGCACTTGTATCTGTAGATATACATCTCACGACCAATGCGTTGAATTACGGGTGACCAGTTTCGCGTTGTATGGATGACAAGCTGGTAGAAGGTCTGACCGAAGACTAAAGTCTGGTACCACGGGTAGTCAGGAGCACCCACAACAGTATTTCTAACCTGACTAGTAGGTGCGGCCCTTCGGGGAGTATCGTGGTGGCAGTGGTTTAAGCCCAAATCGCAGGGAGAGAGTCGGTTAAGTGTGGAGTTGCATTGCAATTGGGTGCTATGACCCATAAATCAGCAGAGCTTTAGAAGTTATGTACATAAACTACGATTCAAATAGGTACCGGTGGGTTTGACCGTCGATTGGTAATGGCTCCTGTACGATGGCGCACCATGGTAGAAGCTATAACAGCAAGAATTATGTAAAACACACGGACGCTGTCCCTGGTTACCTATGTGTCCGCAAACATTAGGGAACTATTTATTGGAACCTAAGGCCCAACGTCAAGACCATCAATTCAAATTTAGTTAGGACCTTAATGGACCTACCAAACCTTTAGCAATAAGCATGGAATCCATGATGAGCAATGGTGACTTAATGATAATCATATTTCAAAATAGAACTTTTCATTTAACGACGGACAAAAATTTGATCTTGGACACATGAAAGATAAGGTTAAGTCGGAACGATGGCTATTTCTGTGCCTCAGGGGCGTACGGTATCATAAAGTCGGACCTATTCGACCATACACTTTTTTATACTCTCTATCATTGGAAAGAAGGATTCACTTTGTCATTCCGATGGCAACACATCGAAACACCGGTCGGACACCCTATAACGAATATAAAGGGTGGTCTAACTAAAACGCACTATCGTAATTATAAATAAAAATAAAAGGTTTTCAGAGAATTATCTTAATATGATAGAAGGATGATAGAAGGATCTATGACAATTATGTGTAAACCAAAATATCAGCCAAATGCTTGGCACGGCTTCGGTGGTATTTCTCTATCCGATGGTCCATATATTCAATGACTCTGAGGCATTCTGAATTGTCGTGAATTCTAAGATGATCTAGGCATGTCCGTCTGTGGAATAAAAACTATTTGTCGCACTATTGAAGCTATGTTGCTATATGTGAGTTATTGTAAATCGGTTGGTATTGAAAATGGGTCAGATCGATCAAGAGGTACAAATGTTCCCCACACATTGACTGAGTCAACCATTGGCAAAGTCACAATATTGTAGTAGAGGGCTGCTATATATATGTCTGGCCTAATAATGAAAATGCGAATACTTATCATTAAAAATTTTTTTTTTTTATTGTTTTTCAAAGTATTCTCCATCATGATTTATACACTTTTGCATGCGCTCAAACCAATTGTCGAAGCACTTTTTCCACTCCGATTGAGACACCTCCAAAACATGGTTTTTGAACGCTTCAACAGCATCTTCTGGCGGTGAAAATCGTTAACTACGCATTTTTTTCTTGTTGTGCGGCAATAAAAAGGAGTTATTGGGTGCCAAGTCAGGGCTGTACGGCAGATGACCCATCAATTCGACGTTTTGGCAGGTCAAAAAGGCGCTAGTTTGAGCCGATGTGTGAGAGCTCGCATTGTTATGGTACACAATGATTCGTCTTCTCTTGTTCGTTATTCGAATTTCTCCGAAGACTTTAGGCAAATAAATTGTAGTGTACCACTCAGAATTGACCTCCTACGTTGCTCAAGCGGAACAGTCGCCACATGACCAATTTTGCCGAAGAAACAGGCGACCATTTGCTTCGAAGTGCTTCTTCCACGAACAACTTTCGTTGGATTTGGCTCGTGTTCGAAGGTCCACATGGTCGTTTGCTGCTTTGTTTCGGGCTCATACAGATAGATCCATGATTCGTTACCTGTGACGATCTTATAAAAGTCTTTAGAAGCACCGCGATCGTATTTTTCAAAATTTGTTTGTACCATATTTTTCAAAATTTGTTTGTAGCCTTTTTTTGAGCGATTGTCAAATTGTACTGGATCCAACGAGACCAAACCTTTTTTAAGGCCAGGTGTTCATGCAATATCGAATGTATGCTGGTGGAAGAAATGCCCAAGGATGCCTATATCTCACGGTATGTCACATGACGGTCTTCCATTATCTGTTCACGCACGGCATCAATAGTCTCTGGCACAACGACCGTTTTTGGACGACCTTCGTTTTTGAGCGAGCGTCGTGTCGTCTACGATTGAATTCATTAAACCAGTTTTTCACAGTGCTATAGGATGGTGCTTCATCGCCACACAAAGATTTAAGTTCATCGATGCACTCTTGTCGAAAATTGTGAAAAATGATCGCAGGGAAATTTCTACGAGTTAATTTCATTTTCCACTTAGTGTTCCCTAGGTCAGAAATATATATCGCAACCCTCGTATAGTATATATAAAGGGTGGTCCAACTTAAACGCACTATCGTTACTGTAAATAACACAAAAAGTTTTCAAAGAATTATCTTAATATTTTTTATGATGATTGGCAATCATGTGTAAAACAAAATATCCGCGAAATATTTGCCACGGCTTCGGTGGCATACCACTATCCGAAAGTCCATATTTTCAATGACTGAATCATTCTAAATCGTCGTGTAATTCTAAGAAGATCTAGGCAAGTCCTCCTGGGGAATACAAACTACATGTCACACTATTAGATCTAAGTTGCTAAATTTTATAGATATGTGTTGCTGTTATAAATCAATTGATCTTATAAATGGGCCAGGTCGGTAAAGATGTACAAATTTTCCTTACAGAAGGACTAAGTCAACCTCTGGAAAAATCACTATATTTTTAGTATTTTTGTGGGTTTTGGCCTATATTTCACTATCAACTGCGATAGTAACAAAATTATCCCATTAAGTTACGTTTGGTATTTATAGGGTACATTACTTTGGTATTGGACAAGGGGCGTGACACCGCCCACACAACCCTAAACTTGGAAAGACCACATCTCAATAATTACTTTTGAAATATCACAATGAACTTGGAACATAGGATATTGGCATTGGCTTCAAAAGACATCCTTCAAAAGTGAAAGGTGCCATGCCCCTTTCAAATATCGCATTAATGGGCAAAGTAATATAATATAAAATGTTTGAAAGAAAGTTCTTAGAATTAATTCAATGACTTGGAAATTGTTATAGACCATGTTGTATTAAAATTGGCCAAGGGGCGTGGCACCGCCAAAAGTAATAGATCGATTGTCATTCAATGTTCTCTGCCGTTTAAATGACTATTTTGTTTCTCTTCAAATAAAATATTTGATATAAATATCTATGACTTGGATTTTGTTATGGACTATGCTGTGTTATAACTGAACAAGGGGGCGTGGCACCGCCCTTTACATCGAATACATCGATTGTCATTAAATGTTCTCTGCCTTTCGAATAACTTTTTGGTTTATCTTCAAATAAAATTTTTGAAAGAAATTTCTTAGAATAAATTCAAAGACTTGGGAATTGTCATAGACTATGCTGTGTTAAAGTTGGATAAGGGGGCGTGGCACCTTCCATACACCCTTGAACGTTGAAACGCCATATCACGTGAAGTCATATCAATACGACAAAAGAAGTTAGAACATATGATGTTGGTATGGCAAGAAACTCACCCCGATTAAAAAATAGGACCCTGGACAAATATTCATATTGGATCGAAACCCATGATGTAGAGTATATAAGCTTCTGTCGGCCATAATTTGTCCACTTGAGTTCTTCGAATATTCTAACAATCTCGATATTAAGGCATTTTCGAAGGTCTTGTCAATTTCCACGTTGGCATCAGGCGGCCAGTGGTACATTGGACGCTACTTCAAGGTGTTGGCTTCCACATAAACTCTCTCAATTATGGTGCATAATTAAACACTTTAACGTCTGCCAAACAATTTTCTAACACTCTCAATTAATTCCCAACAGCATCCAAAGGAATCCTTTAAATCGCCCAATAATTAGTTGTGCCATGAAAAATGATCGATTTCCTTTGAGGGGTGGTTGGGCGGACAGGCGAGCGGAGTCAAGCGAGCAAAAAGACTTTGTCCCAACATATGTTCAATGATTTACCGCACGTCACATCATCAAATTGTGATTGATGATGGCGAACACACGCCTCACTCCGGCGTTGACCGTTACATCGACACCAGAACCAAGCCAAGCGAAGGGGAGGAAAACGGATTTAAGGACATGGCCATGGTGATGGACAATGTAACTGAGTCAATAGACACTGCGCTATGATTTAAATAAATTAACAAAAGGTCAAAAGTCACCGAGGGAAAGGCAATACAAAT
Source organism: Hydrotaea diabolus (assembly GCA_963513945.1). Taxonomy (NCBI): domain Eukaryota; kingdom Metazoa; phylum Arthropoda; class Insecta; order Diptera; family Muscidae; genus Hydrotaea; species Hydrotaea diabolus. The sequence goes on from OY740716.1 coordinate 162,335,768, forward strand.
TTAATCGTTTTTTTACGCTCTCCAGAAATCTAAAAAAAAAAGAAACGTAATACAGGGTGAGAGTGAGGAAGAGAGAGAGAGAGAGAAAGAAACGGTGCAGGACACTTTGCCCCTAGCCACAAAACAAATTAAACTAACAGGACCATCGTAACCAAAACTGAAATTAAAACTGAGCTTGTCATTAGAGGATATGCCACAACAAGAGCGCCGTTGCTTTGAAATGTTTGATGAGACTTTAATTAAAACATTGCACTTATACGGACGGGTCCTGTCATTTGTTGTCGCTTCTGCCCGAGATTTAATTGCTAAGGTCGAGTGTGTGAAACTTTTCCCCTTCAGCTAAAGTTTATAAAAATCCTCGTTGTATTGTGTGGCCTTCAGTGGTCCTTATGAATGCACACACACACAAGAACACCTACTCTCACATGAGTGCGTACCTCAATGTTGTTGCAACGCATCCAGCCTCCCCTCACCTACACTCTCCATGGTCATCATGGTAAAATGACCATCAACTGTGTTGATGTCATTTTAATTACTAAAGTTTAAAAAATTACTGAGCTTCTTTTTTCCAGCATTCTTTTATCCTTTTTCCAAGCGTTTTTTTCATTCTGTCTTTAGTCCTTTTTATACGTTAGCCTTCATTTGTCTTTTGTCGCTGTTTTTTTGCTCTGACTCATATGGTGTTACTTGGGCTATGTGCGAGAAATCCTTCACAGCATGTGAAAAAAGAAGGACCCTGGTCGTCATGACATCCAAGCGGGAAATTGGCAAGGCCTTCTCATAAGAAGACACTTTAAAAGGTCTCTTTAAAGATCCAATACTTGGGTTCTATGCGAGAAATCCTTCACAGCATGTGAAAAAAGGACCCTGGTCGTCATGACATCCCAGCGGAAAAATTGCCAAGGCCTTCTCATAATAAGACTCTTCTAGAAGGCCTCTTTTTAGATCCAATACACTTTAAGACTGCAGTATAATCAATTTATAATAACAGAGGATTGTTTTTTATATTAAAATAAACTATTAAAATAGCTTAAGTCCGCCATAAGCACTATTTATGACTTCCACATCTGGATGTGATGAAGAGAAAATTGAAATTAGATTCTTGGACCCCTTGAACTGGCTCTTTGAATTTAGGCGAAAATTTCATTCATTTCAAATGTCCATGTTTAAATGGGTCAGCTTTTGGAACATATTTCCGTTACCAAATTTTAGTCAAACTGCCTAAAATAATTTTATTTTTGACTTTGTGAGAAAACATTTTAGTTATTTTAAAAAAGATTAGAAGTTAAATGTGACTTCAAGAGCTAAAGATATAAAATCCGTTGGTCATATGTAGAGAGTGATCAATATACTTATAGAGGCATTTTTTTTAAATAAAAAAAATACAAAAATTTAAATCTTAATTGTTCATTCGAAAGGACATTTTATTTCTTTTATTTTTTGAATATAATTTCCTTCAAAGGTTGGCAACTGTATTATGGAAATGAGCGTTCGGTGAGAAACAGAAAGATCCGCTGTTTTCGACCAAAATTTTGTTTAATGATGAGGCCCATTTCTGGCGCAGTGGAAACGTCAATAAACAAAATTGCCGCAATTGGGCTAAAGAGCACCAGAAGAGGTTCAAGAGGTGCCGTTATACCCAGAGAGAATCACGGTTTGGTGCGGTTTCTTTTTTCAGAAATGATGATGGCCTGAACGTTACCGTGAATGGTGCTCCCTATTGCGCCATGATATCGAACTTTTTGCTACATAAAAAAGGAAGCCCGCAATCTTGACGACATTTAACAATAATGCGCTACATGCCATACATCCAACGAAACAATCAATATATTGAAAGAAACTTTTGGTGAGCGCATAATCTCTCGTCGTGGGCATGTGGCGTGGCCTCCAAGATTGTGAGTTTTAACACCGCTGGACTCATTTTTGTGGGGAAGTAACTTGTCTATGCAGATAAGCCCGACACGATTGACGCCTCGGAATATAATATTCGGCGCGTTATTGCTGATATACGGCCCAAAATGCTGTAAAAGAGCCCGCTAATTTGGCCTCTCGGCTGGAACTTATTTGAGCCAGCCGCGGCGGCCACTTGCCCGAAATCATTGGCAAAACTTTGTCTTTATAATAAAGCTTAATTCTTGGCCATAACATTAAATTAAATTAAATATGCGCCAGACGGCTTGTGTGGGCATCCCGCGTAGGGACTACTGAAGAAGTTACCAGAGCGCAGAAGAAGAGTCTGTTGAGCATATGTCAAGAATGCAGGCTTGTCCGCCTAGGCAAAACTTTAATGATCGGGCTAAACTAGCGGATAAACCTCTTAAATCTTAACTTTGTTCAAAGGTTGGGCTAGTTCCGAACTGCTTTAACCAACTGAATAACAATAACGGGTAACAGCCTTACAAATCGGATAGATGCCTATAAACCTTATTTATTAAAATATACAACTCTTCAATCCTCCCCCTCTCTCTCACACTCTCTTGCACTTCCTTTTCAGGAGGGAATCACAATGGGCCTTTAAGGCCTCCGAGTGAACTCGCCATTTCTTCTCGGCGAGTTACCCCTTTAACCTAATGCAACTGTTCTTTGTCAAAAAAAAAACTTTCATATGAAAATTACATGTAGATCGGACGGAAAACAATTGCGACCTGAAGTCTAAAAACAAGTTATAGATGACAGTAGATGGACAGAGGAACGAACAGACATATTTCCCTATATCGCAACAATTGGTGAGTTTAAGTCGACGGTACGCCTAATTTTGGGTCCAGCTCAAATATATTTGGTAGTTAGGATCTGTACGTGCGGATTATGACTTTTTTTGCCTTTAAATTCAACAACCAAAATACCGAAATACCGGTAATCCGACATGTCGGTTTTTAGCTATTTTGAGAAACGGATAGTCGGGTTTGGACGTAATCACCAGAATGATGACTTTCGGTTTCGATTGTGGACATTGTACTAGTGGGTGATGGAAGGTGTTAGCAACACCGATGGAGTCGTTTGACGTTGATACCCAGTTTTGAGAGACCGTGGGTCCAAAATCCACCGTGGGTCCAAAATCCAAATCAAAAAATAAATAAAAATTCAACAACCAAAATACCGAAATACCGGTAATCCGACATGTCGGTTTTTAGCTATTTTGAGAAACGGATAGTCGGGTTTGGACGTAATCACCAGAATGATGACTTTCGGTTTCGATTGTGGACACTGTACTAGTGGGTGATGGAAGGTGTTAGCAACACCGATGGAGTCGTTTGACGTTGATACCCAGTTTTGAGAGACCGTGGGTCCAAAATCCACCGTGGGTCCAAAATCCAAATCAAAAAATAAATAAAAACCGAAAATTAAATAACTTAAAATTAACTTCTCAGTTAGAATACTTTTTTTTTAACATTTTTTATATGCATTCTGGAAGACCATCTTCTACATGTCTTCTGCGAGGTCTTCCAGTAGAAAGGAGCGTGAAGGCTTAACTCTGCAGTCTTACACTGTATTAATTTAAAATAAAGTTAGAATGCGGGCAACATGCAAACTAGCATCCTAAGAGGGGCTCCCATAAAACCTTGGTGGGCCCTTCATTTTTGCGCTTGGATATTTTTCCGATCGAATATGAATTTAAAAAGAGGCCTTCTTATAAGAAGGCCTTGCCAACTTTCCCACTAAGATGAGAAAGAGCATGTGTATGTGTGTGTGTGTGAGTGCTTTAGAGTATTTATTATGTTTGACACAATAATCTCATTTCTTGATTTATTTAATTGTCACTTTAACGTAACGGTCACACAGTAGAAAAACTATGCATCCCTTTCTTCAGCAGTGAGCACAATTGTAGCAAAACATTTGACTCTAGCATTAATCTATGGTATTATTTGCTGGAACATTTAAGAGTAGAGGCAAAAAATATGTCTCAAAAACCAGCAAAAATTTTATTTTTAAAAATAGAACGATATGAGCGAGATGTATATATACTCGTATACTTAGTAGGGACATAAATACTGTTGCACACGTTTTATGCTGTAAAATAAAAAGTACTGAATGTTTTTGGACCAAATATTTTTTAATATATTTATTGATGTATATTGTATCCAAATAGAATCTACTTATTCGAAATGTCCGCCTTTTGCCTTTACACACGCCTTAAGTCGCACTGGCCAATCGTCAATAGCTGCACGAACCTCGTCCATTGGAAAATTGGCCACAGCTCGAACCAAAGCAGTCATAAGAGATCCTATGTTGGGGTATCTTTTGTGACAAACCTTGTCCTCTAAAACCGTCCACAATTTGTAGTCCAACGGGTTCAAATCTGGACTGCCCGAGAGCCATTTTTCAGAGAAAATAAACGCTGGCAAATTGTTTCGAAGCCAGGCCTGGGACGTTTAAGCCTTATGGGCCGGCGCATCATGCTGGAAAGTCCATGTCTGGTTTTGGAACAGGGAATTGTTAAGAGGCTTCACAACAGCATCCTTAACGGTTTCTTGGTAAACTTTGGCCGAAGTTTTTACTCCTTGTTCGCAGAAATGCAGGTCAGTGACCCCATCGTAAAAGACACCCCACCAAACCATGACTGAAGCTGGGTGATGACCCTTTTCCACCCTTGGGATCAGTTCAGATGCTTCCTTAGATGACCGCGCATACACTCTATCTATACTGCAAGTTATCAGCGTGCTTCACCAAAAGACGTTTGCATTTTTCAATCCTATTTTTTTGTTAAAGTTACAGTCAATAAATGTCTGGTACGTCGTTTGAAAGCCTTAAGTCTCAAGTCCTTTTTAATGATTCGACAAATGGACTTTTGCGTGATATTCATCTGACGGGCCATGATTTTCTGTTTTCGGATCGGATTTCTGTGAATTCTTGATTTAACGGCTTTGATGACATGCGGTTTTCGAACAGAGCGTGGGCGGCCCGACCGGTGGCGGTCTTTTACATCACCAGTCTTCTCAAACAGTTTTATCTATCGGTAGACGAACATGCGGCTATTCCCTAGTGGCCGGAGCGTTTTGAAAATATCGCTTTTTCATTTCACACTTGAAAAGTGTGGAGTGGTCATTATCTGACCACTCCATGATGAAAGTTGAAACAATTTTAAAATCCCGTTACAGACTAACGCTATTGAGGTTAGCTTTCAAAACCCATATGACATTAACGGGGTATGTTTAGTTTTACTATTGACTGGGTGTGTTTAATGTTGTAACAGTATTTATGTCCCTACTAAGTATATATATTCTTGATCGCCACAAAATTCTCAGACGATCTAGCCATGTCCGTGCGTCCGAGTGGCTGCTGAAAGCATTATAGCGGTCAAACGAATTTACCTAGGATCCTAAAACTGTACATAAAGATGGCCATAAGCTGTTAAGCTTTAGCTTTTTGTTTTTACTATTTTTCTATATCCCCCAAGTAAAGATAACTCACGACTTTGGGGCGTGCCACTCCATAAGCCATATTTTGCGTTAGGTTTTGTTCATGTTTAACATTACATATTGTAAGAGATATAAAATCAAGCCAGGCTATATGAGCAAATGGACAGATATGATGTCCATTTTCGTCTGTAGCCTCCATTCAGCCCGGATTTGCAGGTCACATTTGATATTTGAAAGATATCAGATTTAGCATAATGAAAATTCTATAACCAGGCCTGGTATCCATATTGCCTTAAGCCTCCATTCAAAGAGTCCTCCCCTTTTTGATTTTGCCACTCCGAAGTGAATTATAACGACAAGAGTGCATCGATGAACTAAAATCTTTGTATGACGATGAACTATCCTATATCACTGTGAAAACTGGTTTAATGAATTCAACCGTGGCCGACGCTTCCTCAAAGACGAAGGTCTTAAAGGTCGTCCAGAAACGTACGTTGTGCCAGAGAACATTGATGCCGTGCGTGAACGAATAATGCAAGATCGTCATGTGACATGTGACCGTGAAATAGATGCATCCTTTGGCATTTCTTCCACTAGCATACATTCGATATTGCATGAACACCTGGCCGCAAAAAAGGTTTGTTCTCGTTGGATCCTGCACAATTTGACAATCCCTCAAAGAAATGTTCGTACGATAGCGGTGCTTCTAAAGACGTTTATAAGATCGTCACAGGTGACGAATCATCTATCTATGCGTATGAGCCCGAAACAAAACAGCTATCGACCGTGTGGGTCTTCGAAGACGAGCCAAATCCAACGAAAGTTGATCGTGGAAGAAGCACTTCGAAGCAAATGGTGGCCTGTTTCTTCAGCAAAACTGGCCATATGGCGACTGTTCCGCTTGAGCAACGTAGGAGGTCAATTCTGAGTGGTACACCATAATTTGGTTGCCTCAAGTCTTTGGAGAAATTCGAAAAACGAACAAGAAAATACGAATCATTGTGCACCATGACAATGCGAGCTCTCACACATCGGCTCAAACCAGGGCCTTTTTGACCGGCCAAAACATCGAAATGATGGGTCATCTGCCGTACAGCCCTGACTGGCGCCCAATGACTTCTTTATATTCCAACACATCAAGAAAAAAGTGCGTGGTCAACGATTTTCGTCGCCAGAAGAAGCTTTGAAAGCGTTTAAAAACCATGTTTAGGAGGTGTCTCAATCGGAGTGGAAAAGGTGCTTCAACAATTGGTTTGAGCGCATGCAAAAGTGTATAAGTCATGCTGGAGAACACTTTGAAAAACAATAAAAACCATTTTTGATGATACATATTCATATACATAGCAGGCCTCGTATTACCAAAAATAGTGAAATGGAACCAAATGGACCCTTTCGCCCAATACAAGACCATTGACCAAGACTGGTACAATTGGACCATGTTCAGTCAAAGGTTTGCCGCGGATTTAAGGCCCTGTCCCTTTTAAAAGTGTCACTTTAACTAAGATCTTACTAAAATTCTGTACGAAGTCTTTTATAGGGTGATCCATCTAGAGGTATTTTTCAGAACATATCAAAATATAAAAATTCAAATCAAGTGTGGAATCTTTATTGGTAATTTGAAAGGACATTTTATGGCATTTATTTTTTGAATAAAATTTCCTTCAAATGTTGGACGCAACTACGCCTCAAGGTTTTCATTCTAAGGGTCCAATTTTGGATGACTCGTTCGAGCATTTCGACCGGTATGGCTTTAATGACAAGCGTAATGTTGGCTTCCAAAACCTGAATTGTAGCTGGTTTGTCAGCATTGGCTTTGGACTTTACGTAACACCTGTCCAAAACGTGAAATTAGCAGCTTTTCGAAATGACCTCTCAATAGAGCCATTGCTTGAGCAGCTGTATGGCAAGTGGCACCGTCCTGTTGAAACCAAGTGTCGTCAAGATTACGGGCTTAAATTTCAGGTAGCATAAAGATCGATATCATGGCGCAATAACGAGCACCATTCACGGTTACGTTTCGGCCATCATCATATTTGAAAAAATATTCACCGATGATTCCACCAGCTTATAAACCGCACCAAACCGTGGTTTTCTCTGGGTATAATGGCACCTCTTGAACCTCTTCTTGTTGCTCTTCAACCCAAACGCGGTAATTTTGTTTATTGACTTTGACGTTGAGCCAGAAATGGGCCTCATCATTGAACAAAATTTTGGTCGAAAACAGCGGATCTTCCCGTTTCTAAGCGAACGCTCTTTCCATAATTCAGTTGCCAACATTTAAAGGAAATTATTTTATAAAAAAATGCCATAAAATGTCCCTTCAAATTACCAATTAAGATTCCACGCTTGATATGAATTTTTTTGTTTTTTGTTGTTCTGAAAAAATACCTCTAGATGGATCAACCTATACATACCACTCTGGTGTTGGGTGTTCTGTAGTCGACCCTTTCCGACTGTAGACTTTTTTAATGTAATTTCTTCGCTGCTTATGATTGTTGCAAAATTATTTCTCTGCTAGTTGCAATGTAAAGCCCTGTGCTATATTTTTAGTACCCACTGTGACTCATGGTCTTACATCAATAAAACCTTGCGCCATCATTTGTAAGGATTTGATGATATGTACGAGATGTTGAGTTCTCTTTGTTTTGCCCTGCTTCACTTGCTATTCAGTGTAGGGCTAGCGGAAGGAATTAGAATGTTTGAAGCATTTCAGACGATTGTTTCAAAATGACAATATTAAGATTAATTATTTCAGCACAATGTAATGCTGATAGCCATGGCCTTACAAAGTAATACTCCCTGGTTCACACATGGCCATTGTAGAGGGCGGAGACATACAGAGTAGTACTCCCTGGAACTTCTAGGGAATTGAAACAGAAAAGCGCACTTTAATTTTCTGGGGGTAAAAATTAAATCGTTCAACCATTCTTTATTCAAGTTAAAAATTTTGTTTGAGAAAAACAATAAATTTCAATTAAATGCTTCCGGTTACAGGACTTTTTTCGGCGTGAGAGTGGCAGAGAAAAAAGAGGAGCAACAAATTTAGTGTGTGAAATAAAGCCATTGCAGACACATGTTGAAAGCATCACCCACACAGACACACATGCACACACACCATTGCACACATGATGTTGCCACAAATCCTTTGCCTTCGAAAATCACTCTTTTGCCTTAGCGAAAGGCTGTGTAGGTGTACGTACGGCTGTATGGGTGTGGGCATGTTTGTGGCCCGGTTCAATGTGCAATTTCATTTGGAGCACAGAAGAACTGGCTTCGGTTTCCTTTTTTGTGTGTGCTTTATTTCTTTTTGGGTGTATTTGCCTCTGGTTCATAATATTAAATTGAATCCATCACAGCAGGCTGGCATCAATTTTATTTATTTTCATAGCTCCCCTCTCTATCTCACACACGCCCTTGTGCTTATCCCAAATTACGAGTACCATTCCCATGCTCATGTTCTTTATCGCCGGGCCAACCCCACTTATTTGTTCTTCAGGAAAAAAGGAAGACCACGTTAAAACACTGCAGACTTTGCGAATTAAATTATGTACGGCATTTTTCCATGATCTCCTCTTGAGAAGGTTGCGGCGGTTTGGTGAGGGTGGTTCATATTTGAGACTCAGTATGAAGTCACCGAATGTGTAGACTTTGTGTGTGTGTGTGAATGTCAATTGGGTGCATTGAAACCTTGAAGTGAAAATCAGGACACCATATGAAGAGTAATCATATTAAAATGCCACGCAATTGACATTTCAATGAACGAGCGAGCGAGCATATTTTTTGACAAGTCAACCGGCACACAGTAACAAACGCTAGGTACAGTGTAGTGAAACCGAAACTTGGGTTCGGTTTACTTTTGTTTTTTATAAAAAAAACAAGAAAAAAACGTAGTTACGTTCAGCCAGATCGAAGCTCATAAACTCTCCAACGATACTTAATGGCAAAAAATGTTTCATTTTTTTGGCCCATGCATTCGCCCCTATTACCAGCCAAAACTTACTCTATTTTTGAATTAAATTTTGCTAAATTTGCTTGAATTTAAGTAACCTTATGCGCATATTCACTATTCATCGACCTTTTTGACCATGCGGCACGTTTTTCGGGTCTCTTGAGCCAAAACGGCCAGCAACAAAGTCGTAAGCGCGTCCCAACCAACAGTATCCACTTAAGCAATTGTTCGTCCACAAAAAATATGATTTGATAGCAAATACTTAAAATAAGAGTACTTTTTACCGAGGTACCTTTAGAGCATTAAAGCAAACTTTTTTCCCCGAAGCCGATACTTGCCCCGAAGCCGAAACTTGCGTTTGTTTTTTTTTTTATTTTTTTTTTATTAAAAACAAGTAAAAACGTGAATAAGTTCGGCCAGGTCGGACCTTATATACCCTTCACCGTCCCATGCTACTAAAGGGCAAATAAATGGTTCGTTTTTTGGCCCTTTCGGCCCATGCATTCGTCCCTATTATCAGCCAAAACTTCAAATTACTCAACATTTCGACTAGTTTCAAAATTTTCTTTAATTTGAGTACCCATAGGTCAATATTGACTATTCATCGCCCGTTATGACAATGCAGGACGTTTTTCTGGTCTCTTGAGCCAAAACGTCCAGCAACAAAGTCGTAAGTGCGTCCCAACCAATGGTATCCACATAAGCAATTGTCCGTCCACAAAAAATATGATTTGATAAGCAAATACTAAAAACTACTTCTTACCGAGGTTTAGTGGATTAAAGGAAAACTTTTTTCCCCCGAAGCCGATTTCGTCCAGGTTGCTATATATATTTCTGGCCTAGGCAACACTAATTGTTGCCTGACGCCATCTGAAATTTCTATTGGAAAGTTTGACATTTTTTACCATAAACGTACTCGGAACGTTTTGACGCACGACCATCATTTGTGTTGTTTACAGTGACTTGAAAAAATCAATTTGTGCAAAAAAAATAAATTAACTCGTGAATCTTTTTTGTGCGATCATTTTTCACAACTTTCGACGTGGATTATCACGACAAGAGTGCATCGATGAAGCACCATCCTATAGCACTGTGGAAAACTGGTTTAATGAATTCAATCGTGGCCGACGATTGCTCAAAGACGTAGGTCGTGAAGGTCGTCCAAAAACGGCCGTTGTGCCAGAGAACATTGAAGCCGTGCGTGAAGTGATAATTCAAGATCGTCATGTATGTCACACAGAGATAGAGGCGAGATAGAGGCATCCTTGGACATTTCTTCCACCAGCATACATTCGATACTCGTATTGCATGAACACATGGCCATAAAAAAGGTTTGCACTCGTTCAATCGCTCAAAAAGAGGCTCGTGTCGATTAGTGCAAAGAAATTTTGAAAAAATACGATCGCGGCGCTTCAAAAGACATTTATAAGATCGTCATAGGTGACGAATCATGGATCTATCATGTGAGCCCGAAAAAAATAGCAATCGACCGTGTGGGTCTTCGAAGACGAGCCAAATCCAACGAAAGTTGTTCGTGGAAGAAGCACTTCGAAGCAAATGGTCGCCGTACAGCCCTGACTTATCACCCAATGACTTCTTTTTATTCCCACACATCAAGAAAAAAATGCGTGGTCAACGATTTTCGTCGCCATAAGATGCTGTTGAAGCGTTCAAAAACCATGTTTTGGAGGTGTCTCAGTCGGAGGGGGAAAAGTGCTTCGATAATTAGTTTGAGCGCATGCAAAAGTGTATAAATCATGCTGGAGAATACTTTAAAAACAATAAAACCATTTTTGACCATTTGAGGCCAGAAATATATATAGCAGCCCTTACCATCCCAATAAGCCATAAGCCATCCTCGTGCAAACATTTCAGGATTCTAGGTTGATTCATTTCATTTCACCGCTTTTGTGGTTTTGTCAGACGCACAGATCATCTTAAGATTGTACGACAATCAATAGTATATATACTTTTTAGGCGGGACCTTCTTTCGGACCAGACCTTTGTATGGGTCCATATTTGTATGTGGGGAAAATAAGGACCATTATAACTCGTTCGTAATGTGTCAAGCGAAACTTTAGCAAGATCTAATTTAATTTCTGTGAGCAGCAAGATCACAAATCAGAGGATAACTTTTATTTGGGGCTACTCAAAAATATAGCCCGATTAGGTATAATTTAACGTTATGAAGTACAATTTTGGCAGAATCGGATGTAATAATTGGTTTTAAGGGCAATCGGCAATAGACCTTGGAATGATCTAGAAATCTAGAAATGGACCGATTGAATAGGGTTCGACCAAATTAATAGGGTTCGTCATATTAAATAATCTTCGCCCTTGGCTTAAACCTTGACAATCTGCAAAGATTCGTCGGATTCGCTTCATAGTTGCGAGCGGTTTAACCTTCTTTTTAGTCCATATAATTATTAAAAATAATAGAAAATCGGAGAGACCCAGCAAAATCTTTTTAGTGTCATGTCATAACTTTTTGCATTACTTGGTAATGACCCTGCATTATATTCTTCATTATTTGAAACCACGAACTAATGACAGAAATAAGTAGTTATTGGCATGTAAAATCTTATTTCATAGATAAATGAGGTTGAAAAACATCTTTAAGATTCAGAAACGATTCTTTAATACCCTCGCAATGGTAATACTATTCAAAATAGCATTGTCCGTGTAGGGGCGTGGTTTTTAAGGGATCTCAAGGAAAATTGCTGGAAAAGGGGCCGAGCTGTTACTTTAAACTGGTTTTTAAAAGAATGCCATATTTGAAATTGCTAGAAATTTGACGTTTGTGATACGATTTTCATGATATGATACGAGTATCCATGTTTTTGTTTGCAAATAATGTCACTTCATTACATTCTTCATTATTTGATACCATGAAATAATGACTTATATAAGTAGTTAATGGCATACATTTTTTTATTTCTTAATCCCTGTTCCATTTCTTATTTTATTGATCAATCAGGGGAGAAAACCTTCTTGAGGGTATTAAAAACGATTCCTAAATCCCCTTAAAAATTCAAAATATCACCGACAGTGTAGGGGCGTGGTAAGTAAAGGGATTAAACTATAGCTTAACCAAAATTGTAAAAAAGGGGCCGAGCTCTTACTTTAAACAGTTTTTTTTTTTTGAAAAATGTCGTTTATGATACCCACATACGAGTATCCATGTTTATGTTGGAAACACTTTATTTTTGGCTTTGTTTGAGAATTCTTTTCTTATTTGATACCTACATATATATTGTCCATTTAATTGAAGTCGTTTGTTGGGAGTCCAGATCACTTGTATAGGAACTTTATTAAAAAATGGATCAATCCATCGTAGAATACTATGTATGTCAAAGTCATTCGAAATTTGAACTAATATGGATGTTCTAGTGAAATTGTATGTTAAAACGACAGGGACCTTTATACTGGTGCTATAGCGAATCGTAACTGACCTAGTTTTATCTGAGCTGGTTACTGGTAAATCGTAATGAACTAAGCCAAATTTTGTAATATATGTGTGGCCTTGGATGTATAACCGTACTTCAGTAAAATTTCATTAAAATCGGATCACAATTGCGACATGTGATTTAATTTTTTGGCATAACAATTTCTCCCTGAAGTACAAATTACTGAAAACTAAGTACTTATTTTTGAACTCGGGCATGCTTTTAAATAAGTTCTTATTCTTGCGAATAAGTACCTATTCTTGAACTTGGATATGCTTACATATAAGTTTTAATTCTTGGGTTTTAGCTTTGTATGCGTGTACTGCAAGAGTGTTTGACACGCTCTATTCAAATAACTCCGAATGTTTGGCACACCTTATTCTCGTAACTCCCATGCAAGTGCACCTTTCCGCCTACTCTTGGCGTTCACATGCTTCGGAGCTTTCCAAAAAGTATGGAAATAACCAAAAAAAACCAAACAACGACTTTGCAATAAACATGTTCAATTATTGTTACACACAGAGAAAAAATTAGTTAGAAATCGGTTGGCTATACTTAAATTCCGTTGCAACAAAAGAATTTCGGTTGTAATCACCAAACGTATATCTAATGGATATTGGGTTCGACTTAGCACAAGGTGATAGATATCATCATCGTATTGTAGACACAAGTAATTGATTGGTCATACCAATGAAACGCATAAAATATATTTCGCTGCCATAACTGGTGCTTGTAGCAACCAATAGCTTTGCCAACATTTGGTTGTTGTAACCAAATATTGGTGATGATAACTAAACTTTCATTATTACTAAAAAAGAAAATAATCCTATTATAACTGTTTAAGCAAATCGTTTAATCTAAATTATTTAGTAAAAAATCTTCATCAGATTTAACTCTTTTTACTCGACATGACCCTCCATAAGTACTTTAAAGTATATAAAAAAAAAACTTTTTGTCTCTAAATTTTTTTCCTCAAACAAGTGCGGCCAGTTGACTTTTAGATTCAAAAATTCTTTTGTGGATGTTCGGATACTTCGCATTTTCTGCCGATACTTTCGCTGCAATTAACGAACGTTACAGAGCACCAACTATCTTTCGGTTGTACTGATTAAATGCTTGAGGTACATGTAATTTCAATCATTTGGTTGGTCGGTTGTGGCATCGAATCTGTTCTCTGTATGTACTATACGGATGCGTGACCTTACGATGTACAGTCTCTTAAAGTATTCGGCACCAGCTGCTTAAGGATACTGCAAACAATATCTTGGACTAATGATACCTTTAAGAAGGACATATGGAAAGAGGACAGAAAAGTTACCAACCTGCATTAAATTAGCCCAACGAATGTGGATCTGGATTGGCCCCGTTTTAAGAAGAGAGACAAATACTTTTTTCTTTCCATAACAAACTTATGGCAATTTTTGATCGTTTTGCCTTTACGCCAGAGCTTTTTAATGGCACTTCCCTCAATTTATTAACTTGACGAAAATATCTACCACGTCCTACCCCTTGCCTTTCCTGTGCGTTTTCACTTTCGATTCGATATCACCACACTGTGCCTCTGCTGGTTAGCATTGAAGCGGTGGCGGAACAGTAGCAGCGGCAACATAAAAAAATGTTAATAAGCCACCATTGAGTGGTTTTTTACATGATGACATTTTGGGTTAATTTGGGTATTATTGTACGTTTGTAAGCGAGTGTCTATGTGTGTGTGCGAAAGCACGACAGCATGATGGGGGATAAGGTCAACTCAGCCAGTGAGAGTTCCGCCAAAAAATCAAAAAGAGATTTTTATACTCTGTTCCCCAGCGTCTGCACCATCACCCGCCAATCTGCCAAACTCGGATATGATGAGGGCTGCTGCTGTTCTTTGTGGCATTGTTGAATTTTGCTCCACAGCACACAGGACGACACAGTACGGCACGGCACAGGGGACTGGCGACCAACGACCAACCAACCATCAACTGAATGTGTTTGCATTTATTTGAATTGCATCCATTTCCATTGGTATCCTTGTGTCCCATTTTTTAACGCTGACGTTGTCATGGTTGCAAACCGTAGCTAAAGCTGCCTGTTGCATTCTCATCCGAGGATTCACTGTGTTCATAATCAGGGAATGTCTTTTTTTGTCCTGATGCAGCTCTGGTTTGGGATGGTGCCGTTTTTGTGTGCAAGTGTTTGCACTGTGTTCGTTGTTTGCATTCGAAATAAGTTGTTTAAAGGATAACAAGGATTTAACATTCCCCCTCCCCGTACAGTTGATTTATGTAATTTATGGACCATGAATAAAATTTAAATTACAACGTCATTGGGGATAATATTGTGGTCTCGGGATGTGTAGATATAAGTTGCATTTGGAAAGTGTTAATTTTATTGAAGGATTTTATTGCCAGGAGTTAATGGAACACAAGAGAAAAAAGTGCATCTCATACAGAACTATTTTATATTAATTGAATTATATTATCTAGTCGATTGTCGGGCTGGAAGCTTGAGCTCTTTGTTTGTTTGCTTTGTGATCCATATGAGTTCCTGATTACCTTTGAAACATACAGAAAAAAAACATTTAAAAATCGGTCAGAGCTTTAAAAACTTAAACAGACTTTTTGATTGTTAAGCAACCACCAACATTTCATGATGTTGATCGTTGCAAGGTAAGATGGTACCAACGATAATATTCAGGTACGCACGCCTAAAAAATCTGTTATAACAAGCGAATTCAGTAGATTTTGCACGCAGAGCCAAAAAAATATGGTTACTAAATGGTCACCGCAACAATGATATGATCTCTCCAGAAAAGTATATTCGTCGCACCCATAGTACTGATTTTTCAATTTAATTTTGTCAAGAGAATGATTGCGGCAAGATTAGTATTGTTAGAATGTAGCAATGGCATAATTATGGCTGTAGTAACAATATTCATATGGTTGGTGCGATAAAAGTATTGTTTTTTGGATTTTTATGTTAACAATAATATTATTACGGGTATCATACCGTAATTTTTATAAAGATGAATATGGTTTTTAGAACAAAGTAATTGTAACAAAACTTCTGCATTAGTAAATAATTTAAAATTTTTCAAACAAACTGCTTTTGATTTAGTTCCTAGAATCATCTTTATTATTTAGAATTTCTGATACTTTGTCTCTTTATAGTGTCAGTTCCCTTATAGTGAAAATTTCCGATAGTACGAGTACTTACTGGGGTTTCCATTAAGGACATAATATATATATAATATATATTTATAGTTGTCTCGACTGAACTGCAATATTAATTGTAGCAACCGAATTTTGGGGTTTGATAAGATAATTTCAAAATACCGTGTTGTTTGTTGGCAAAGCTATTTTTTTGTTCGGCTCATTCTCTTGTTCAGGAGGTGTATGACTCGTTACCTTTGTATTCGTTTATATTTTTTAACTGCTATCATTTAAGATGTGTGAATCTTTTGTTTTCATTTATTTTCAGGCAACTGGTATTACAGGCTTTGTCAAACTTGGTCATGGAGCCAATGTCGTCTGAAAAATGTGAAAAAGTGACGATTCAAAAGTTTTATGAAAATGATGAGGATATTACAATTCTTACTAATTTCAACCAAATATTAGACACATTGGAAACATAAGGTGAGTGACATACAAATGATTATCAATTTAACACAAGATTCGGAGCTATTCGGAACGTAGACCGGTATGGTCCAGTTTCACCAGAGATGGTTGTTGGTCGCTCGTTATGCTCTGAAATGCCTATGAATGTATGATATCCTATGATATCTAAGGATTTTATTATACCTAAGGCTTATGATCCTATGTACTTCATTCGAAGAAATGCTTCTGAATTTTCGGACCTAAACATTAAAAAGATAATTTATTGTTCTTTTGTCCGTTCTAAGTTAGAGTACGCATCTTTTATTTGGAATCCGCATGCTGCGGTTCATATAAATCGCTTTGAGAAAGTTCAAAAATCGTCTTAAAATTTGCTTTAATTTCTTTGAAGATTATGCAACCAATACCATCTTATGACAGTAGATGTCTATTACTTTCCTTAAAATCTCTGAAATCTAGGAGTGATATTGGATCTATTATGTTTTAACAGGGATTAATTTGTGGAAATTTGTGATTGTCCTGAATTTTTGCCACTCATTCGGTTTAATGCACCACCTCAAATATTAAAACATTACGTTCCCTTTGCCATTGAAACGCATCTTTCAAATTATGCTGTTACTGAACCCTTGCATAAATCTATGAAGCTTTTTAATACAACTTGTGAACAAAAAATTTGTTAATTACTTTGTTTAATTAGTTTTTACTATAATTAAAATGAATTTGTTGTAATTTATAATACATTTTTTTTTGCAGCTAGTCTGTAAGTTATTTATTTTCATATACGTAATAAATAAAAAGAAATATAGACCGCTATTAAGCAATTACAAAGATAACGCTCTCCCTTGGTCCAAACTCGAAGTATAAACCAAGTTTCATCGAAATCAGTTGAAAACTGCCACCTGTACTTTGATTACAACTATAGATGGTCAGACGGGCATCGCTCGTTGGAATCATATAGCGGTTCCGAATCGATCGGTATACCTATCATAGGTTTTATCTGCATTGCTTTAGGGAATGCACAGTTGGGTGGGTCGATTTAGCAATCGATATTGTGCCATCGGTTTTTCGATAAATTTGGCATAAGGAAAAAAGTTACACTACGGCATATAAATATAAAATATGAGCGCATGAGAATAGAAATACGACTGATTCGATTCTCTACGATTCGATTAGTCGTATTTCAGGCGCTTATACGTATGTTATATTGTGTTGCATGTGGCAATGTACATTCACCTTGGAAAGGTAACTTTAAAAACAAAAATATTTTCTATTACCCACTAAAAAACCTTATGACTAAAGTTGACAAAAATCACAAAAATTGAAATTGGCCGCCTAAAAATTGGATGATGATGCCAAAAGCTATAGAAAAATCGATGGCTAAATATCAAAAAAATGTTGTCCTTACAAATCGGCCCACACGGCACAGTGTGGCACAAGGTATAAAAAAACACATACTGATTAGCACTAGACAACTTTAAAAATATGCCTTGATACAAGGTCATAGACACAATTAACTTCCACAAAAATGGCCATAGTCATTTGTACCATGTGTCCCACCAGAGAGCCCACAACTGCCCCAAAACGGCGGTATACTTATATATTGGGCATCAAAAATAATATCCGTGCCAAAATTTTTTCAATCGTATGAAAACCGGCTAGACCGTCAAGACTTTTAGCCCTAAAAATGGAGTAAAAGTAGTTGCAAGCTTTGATGAGCTATAACTCGTGAGCCAGGCGACTTTCGGAAAATACACCTTTTTGACCTAGCTATGACCCTTCATGGTGTTTTCAGAGGACAAACATCAAATTAAGTCAAAATTTTTTTCAAACGTAAATTAGTAGTATCTGAGAACACCATGAACGGTCATAGCTAGGTCAAAGTTGTGTGAGAGAAAAATGTTTGCCTGTATATTTGCAACACAAATACTTAAGGAGTATTTTCCGAAAGTCGTCTGGCTTACGAGTTATAGCTCATCAAAGCTTGCAACTAGTTTTACTCCATTTTTGGTCGTGACGGACAGGCCGGTTTCCATCCGATTGAAGAAATTTTTGCACGGATATTATTGTTAATGGCCAAAATACTAGACAATGAGCGAGGAGCGGAAAGAATAACCCTTTTCCATTTCTCTATGTATTTCTTGAACGCTCTATGGATATCCAATGTTATCCAATAATCCCCATATAAAAAGTGTTAACTTAAATCGAGTACATTGACAGTGGATGACACCAGTTTTCCACATGAAAGACAAAATTTACTTGAAGTTGGTAAACATAATCCAAAGCTGGTCTGCAATGTGGTTTGAAATGAAAGTAAAGTGTTTTGTGAAGCCAAATAGTAAAAACTATTTAGGTATTTGGGGACCATATTGATCGAGGATCCCAAATCAGAAAAGAGTGCATTTGTAGCATTCGTATCATCATTGGGAGATTGTGCCCTCAAATTGAAATACTTTCTCATCAATAAATGCAAACTTATATGAAAAAGTTTCAAAAGCAATGAACGAACTTACTAAAAAATATGTTATCGCTTGCTTATCGTAAGCTGTGTACAGGGCAGAGTACACCAAAGAACGACGTGTGGCAACAAACAACCTACCCTACACGCAGAAAAAAAGTATGGTTGGGGTAACAATATTAGAAGGGCATCATACTATTGTTAGATATATGGTTGTGGCACAACAATACTATGATCCTCAAAAGTATGATTCAACAAAAGTATGATTCACACACAACCATAGTATGACCCTCACAACCATAGTATGATTCACACTCAACCATACTATGATCCTCACAACCATAGTTTGATTCAAACTTAACCATACTATGATCACCACAACCATAGTATGATTCACACTCAACCATACTATGATCCCCACAACAATAGTATGTTTGATATACAACCTTAGTATGAACATAACAACCATAGTATGGTTCACACGCAACCATAGTATGATCCCACTCAACCATAATATGGTCCTCAAAATTATTTATTAGGATTGGTTTATGTTGTCAACAATAGAGATTATTATTAAGTAAATGAATTAAAAATACAGAAAGACAAAATCAATTTAAAAAAACGTAAGCGTTTTTATTAAAAATATTTCAGTTAAACAAAACAAATTCAGTTTTTTGGAAAATTTGAATTTCCATTATTATTTCATAAGATTCGTACCAATAACATTGTTGTAAAACCCATATTCAAATTAAGAAAAATTACAATCATACAGAATGATTGCTGTAATCTTTTTATTGTAAACATAAAACCCAAAAAACAATACTTTTGTAGCACCAACCATATTTATATTGTTGCTGCAACTATAGTTTCATTTTTAACTTTGGCACTAATACTATTGTTACATTTCAGCAATATCAATATTGTCGCAATCATACTATTGCCAACATGAAATTCAAAAAAACAATACTATGGTTGCGACGACCATACTTTTATTGCCGAGAACATATTATTGTTGACGTGACCATATTTTTTCTTTGAGTGTACCTAACTATCGACCCACCGATTATGCCGTCGATTTTCAGCTGTACTCAGCAAATTCGCACGGAAATCCTTATTCAACAAAGTTTTCGCGTTTTTTCTTCTTCTTATTCGTTTTGTTTAAACAAACCTAGCTGAAAGTCTTACAACACAGAGACAAAAGGCAGGAGAAGTAAAAAAAGACGAAATCTTAACAAAAATTTACACCGATTAAAACAAATTTCTTCGACGCACTGGCGCCACCACTCACACAAGCACGCACCGCCACACACACAAACACACACTCCTAGGATATTACAAAATTATTTCGGCAACTGCTTAAATCTGGAGAGGGAGGGAGACAAGGTAATACACTACCAACTCCAAATCTACCCGGGCCGGCCAGGCGCGGTGGGAGAAGTGAAGCTTGAGTACTTGTGCTGCGAAAGAACTTCAAAAGTTGCCAACTTGTAGACAGCATTTAAATGAATGACCATTGCTTCCGTTATTGATACATCCGTTAATTCAAGTACCAACGAAGAAGAGCACTGGAGCAGTGAGTGGTCCGGTCCGTACGTCGGTCTGTCGGCTGGTCGGAAGGTTGTTTAAGCAAGTTGCTTGCCAACATAGATTATTGTTTATGGCCCCCAGATAAAGGTCGTCAATAGGTCTCAAACGCAATGCACACTCGTACTCACAAACATTTCTTGAGAAAGAAAATGAAATAAAAAACTCACACTCAAACGATAAAAGGTTTGACCAATTGTTGGCTAAAGAATTGAAATGGCACGGTTAGTATTTGAATACCCTTCATCATAGGATAGAGGGTATATTCACTTTGTAATTTGTTTACAACACCTCGAAATAGTGGACGATGTTAAGTACAGGATGGAGCGCGGAAGTTTGTTTTTTGGCACTGCGGCACTGCTGGTCAAAGAGAGTGGAGAGTGTGCATGGCTTATAGTGTCTGACGGGAGATTCGCATTTGTCTGCCTTTCAGGTGCCATCATGCATTGGCCACGTGAGGAGAGGTCATTTTGTGATGAAGGATATTTTTCAAATGCGCACTCGAAGGAGACCTGAGAGAAGGATTACAACACCACAAAACATTGAGAGATAAGAGAAGCAGTACTGCAATCTCCGAAACCCCCTGCTCGAAAGCAATCACTTGCTCTTCGCTTTTTCTGGATTTTTTTCAGCCGGCTCTTGAGGAAATGCAATTAGAGGATAAATAGGATAGTGCCACTGCACACACAGCGAGGGTTACCATTTATTATTTGAGGCAAATGTTTCCTGGACGGCTTGACGGGAAGACCGTCCGTCCGTCAGTGCGTCTGTTAAAAGCACTATATCGGTCACTATAAAAAACCTAGAAAGTATAAACTTTGCGGAGAAATGTATTGTTGTCGTAAGCTGTTTGGGATTTAAATAGATCAAATCCATCTAAGGACTAAAACAACTTCTGTAGAAATCACACTTTTTGGGGGTATTTTGTATAAATATCAGTACCATGAAATTTACTTAAACTGCTGAAACTAGGTATGAAAATGTCCTTTGGACAAGGCCTATTTAGGATTGAATATGGGTAAAATTGGAAATTGTTTTGATATGGACCTCGTACCCCATAGCATCCCAAATTCAGGTACCAGGGCTCTAGAAACTGGATTTGTAGTCTGATCTCGACGGAATTTGACACGAAGTAGTTTCATGGCACGAAAACTAACTGTTTGTAGTTTAGACCATATCGGTCCATGACTTTATAAAGCCATCGTACAAAGGTCCCTCCCGATTCTAGGTCCTGACTCTCTGAAAGCCACATTTATTGTCTGATCCAGACAACATTTGGAACAAAATAGTTCTTTGGAATGTCAATTAACTGTTAAGGATCTGAACCATATAGAATTATTGATTCAGAAATTGAAAAGGCCTATGTGAAGACAAACACATGGGCCCTTTGCACTAATTTAATGATAAGTTTTACAAGGTCTGCTATATATATATTACTGGGCTAATAATGAAAATGCCAATATTTATAATCAAAATGGTTTAATTTTAATGGTTTAAATTGTAGAAGCACTTTTTCCACTCCGACTGAGACACCTCTTCTGGCATCTTCTGGCGACGAAAATCGTTGACCACGCATTTTTTTCTTGATGTGCGGGAAAATAATCAGTCATTTGGATGCCAAGTCATTGCTGATGACGGCGGATGACTCATCAATTCGACGTTTTGGGCGGTCAAAATGCGCTGGTTTGAGCCGATGTGTAAGAGCTCGCATTGTCATGGTGCACAATGATTCGTCTTCTCATGTTCGAATTTCTCCGAAGACTTCAGGCAAACAAATTGTGGTGTACCACTTAGAATTGACCGTCCTACGTTGCTTAAGCGGAACAATCGCCACATGACCAGTTTTGCCGAAGAAACAGGCGACCATTTGCTTCGAAGTGCTTCTTCCACGAACAACTTTCGTTGGAGTTGGCTCGTCTTCGAAGACCCACACGGTCGATTGCTGTTTTGTTTCGGACTCATACGCATAGATCCATGATTCGTCGCCTGTGACGTCTTTTGAAGAACTGTGATTGTATTTTTTCAAAATTTCTTTGCAGCAATCGACACCAGCCTTTTTTTTGAGCGATTGTCAAATTGTGCGGTATCCAACGAGAACAAACCTTTTTTACGGCCAGATGTTCATCCAATATCGTCCAAAATGCTGGTGGAAGAAATACCCAAGGATGCCTTTATCTCACGGTATGTCACATGACGATCTTGCATTATCAGTTCACCCACGTCATCAATGTTCTCTGGCACAACAGTCGTTTTTGGAAGACCATCACGACCTTCGGCTTTGAGCGAGCGTCGGCCACGATTGAATTCATTAAACCAGAGTTTCACGGTGCTATGGGGTGGTGATTCATCACCATACAAAGATTTATGTTAATCGATAAACTCTTGTCGTGATAATCCACGTCGGAATTTGTGAAAAATGATCGCATGAAAATGTTCACGAGCTAATTCCATTTTTTTGCCAAATTGATTTTTCAAGTCACTGTATAGAACACAAATGATGGTCGTACGTCAAAACGTTCTAAGTAATTTTATGCTAAAAAATGTCATACTTTCCAATGAATATGCCAGATGCCGCCAGGCTACACTCAGTGTTACCTAGGCCAGATATATATATATCAACCCTCGCATAGGCCTAAGTCCTGAACCAATAAAGATATCAAAAAAGGATTTCACACATGTACCGACCGTGTGAAAAAAGGACTACTAAAAGCGACAATAAACAAAATTCAAAATTTACACTGCTGGGAACTACGACGATTTATTATGAATCGTCGTAGAATTGTAAGATGACCTAGCCATGCCCGTCTGTGTGTCTGTGAAAAGCACAATACTAGAAGCACAATTGAAGCTAGATGGCTGAAATTTTGCAGAAACATGTGTTGATAGACTGAAACGGTTGCTATTGAAAATGGGCCGGATGAGCACAAGAAATGAGCCAACCTTGGGAAAAACGAACAACCCTGAACTTAAAGCAAGTGGACAGATTAAGTTCGGCCAGCCGAAGCTTACTATATACTCCCCCATCACAGTCTTCGGCCATACATGAAAATGTTTGCCAAGGGTTGTGTACGGGGTGTATATGTCAGGGTGTATCAGGGTGTATATGTACACATATATACATATATACCAACTTCTATCGCCATACCGGTGTCAGTTCACCTGATATGGTCTTGCTAAGTTCAGGATTGTGTGGGTGTTGCTGTGCCCCTTTATCCAAAATTAACCTTATATAGTCTATACAAAGTGTCTAGTCCTTAATATCAATCTGCTTAAGTTTAATAATGATAGGTCCTTTTTGGCAATAAATTCGAATTTTTAAA
Organism: Hydrotaea diabolus; assembly: GCA_963513945.1. Lineage (NCBI taxonomy): Eukaryota > Metazoa > Arthropoda > Insecta > Diptera > Muscidae > Hydrotaea > Hydrotaea diabolus. The sequence continues at coordinate 162,359,475 of OY740716.1, forward strand.
AGGGGGCGTGCCACGCCCTTTATCCAATTTTACCATAAAATAGTCTATAGTTACTTCCTAGTCATTGTTTTTATTTTGTTAAAATTCTATAACGATCAGTCCACTACATTGACAATAATTGCGATTTTTAAAAGGGGGCGTGGCACCACCGACTTTTCCGCCTGGGTGTGCCCACTTTATATGTTCCAACAATCATCGTCATATCGGTTTTAGTTGACGAGATATGGTGTTTCTAACTACAGGGTTGTGTGGGCGATGCCCCGCCCCTTGTCCAGTTTTACCAGAACATAGTCTATAATAATTTCATAGTCATTGATTTCATTCTGTTAAAATTCTATAACGATCAGTCCATTACATTGTCCATAAACGTAAACGGGCGTGGCACCACCAACTTTTTCTTCTGGATGTGTTTCAATCCATGCCCACTTTATATGTTCCATCTGTCATTGTCATATCGGTGCTAGTTCACGAGATATGGTCTTTCTAAGTTCAGGGTTGTGTGGGCGATGCCCCGCCCCATTTCCTTCTGGATGTGTTTCAATCCATGCCCACTTTATATGTTCCAACTATCATCATCATATCGGTGTTAACTGGCGAGATATGGTCGTTCTAAATTCAGGGTTCTGTGGGCGATGCTCCGCCCCTTGTCGAATTTTACCAGAACATAGTCTATAATAATTTCATAGTCATTGATTACATTTTGTTAAAGTTCTATAACGATCAGTCCATTACATTGTCCATAAATGTAAGCGGGCGTGGCACTACCAACTTTTCCTTCTGGATGTGTTTCAATCCATGACCACTTTATATGTTCCAACTATCATCGTCATATCAGTGTAAGTTGACAAGGTATGGTCTTTCTAAGTTTAGGGTTGTGTGGGCGATGCCCCGCCCCTTGTCCAATTTTACCAGAACATAGACTACTCGTATAATAATTTCATAGTCATTGATTTCATTCTGTTAAATAGTTGTAGCAAATGGTCCATTACTTTGGTCATAAATACGACTTTTTAGAAGAAGGCGTGGCCCCGCCCACTTTTTCTCTAGGATGTGTTTCGAGGCAACATCAGAGAAATCATCTTATGGTATGTTAAACCGAATTTTCATCTATATTTTAAAAATTTGGTGATTGCAGCTCTTCTCGTTAGACTAGTTTTTGTAGTTCCAAGCGATTTCCCTTCGCTTTTTTCTCTGTGTCTAGAAAAGCATTTACAAGCTTTTATGCTGAAAATGTTGCCGGTAACACGAAAAGGTCTGCAGCTGAAAAATGCCAGATGTTCTTAGCCGAGTTTTGAAACTTTGATTCTTGGCACACTCCATGTACAATCTAAAACACGACATACATGTCAAACTCAACTAGGATTTTTGCATTACATCGTTCTTAGGACAGGCTATTCCGTTTGTTACTAGTGCAACCTGAATTTGGTAAAACAGACGCACCGCTGGTGTTTGCCAACTCTTAAGGTAGGGTACGGTATTGGTCAAACATCCAAGTGGCTTGCCGGCGGGTCTCCACGGTTAGTGTGCGTGGTGTCATATCCTTTATCCTGCCGTTGTGTTTCTCCTGCTGGCGAGAGGGTTGCCTTTTTTTTGGCAAAAAGGACATAAAGAACTTTTTTTTTATTTTATTTCAATTGTCTCTAACGTAGTTGACGACGACAACAGTCATGAAGGGTTTTCTTTTTTTTGTATTCGCCGCCGCGTTCATGTCCTTTACTTTTTTGTTTGCTGTTGTTGCTTTTAGCTCCTTTTAGTTTAGTTTGTAAATTGTTCAATAATTTGTAGTCAATTTGCGAATTAGTCGTACAAAATACAACCAAACTTTTTCTCCTGAGTTTTTTGTGTGTCGATTTCAATTCGTCCAGGGTTGAAGGATACTTGTACTCAGTTAAGATGTCTTCGTTGATGTTATTGTTCAAAAGTTAAATGTCCTTTGAATTTCGTTCGCCTCTCGGCTTGTGTTCTGATTTATACTGAAGGCCATCTTTCGGCCGTGTTTGCTGGTATCGTGGCTAGGAATGTAGGGGAACGAACGATGGGGGTAGTGGAGGCCATTCGCATGTCGCCACAAGTCATCGTTCACAATTCAACACGAGCATGAAGAGAAGTATCATTAATGTAATTGCACTCGAATGATTAAATCAATTGAGTTTCCTCGACAATGTGATTTGATTTCATTTCATACCAGTTCATTCCATTCCGGATTGTTGAGTTTTTATTTATGCATGACAATTATCCTTGTGCCACGATATGCTCGTACATTGGAAGGAGTTGGCACTAGTGAGTGAGTCGGTAGGATGAATGTCATGTATTCGTACTGTAGTATGCCAATTTAAATACTGTGAAATCTGAGTTCATTTGAATATTTACACACGTTCCCTATACGATAATAAGAGTCCTGGACGAAGTGAATCTGCTTAACAGCTTTAAAGAGTTGACAGGACGTTTGACTAGGTAGTAATAGACGATTGGTATATTTTCTCCGAATTTTTAGTTTGATTTAATGGGTTTTTGGCTCCACATGGCTATGGAGGCAATGATGGCATTGAATTTTTACTCCAGACCTAGAAAGAGATCAAAACAACAATAAACCATAACCGAAGGAAAACCGACAGAACTGCTTAGACTCAAGGATATGAGCTGATAAGCTTCAGCTAGTTTGCAATATCTGGAAGGCCGCATGTCCGACAGTTGAAACCTTAGCGTACTATGTCCTAAGACGTTGGCTGCTATGTAGCGGTTTGACCCTAATTATCAGTTCTCCGGGGGCTGTCACCCCAGCATTGTATGCCACTAAAAAAACCCGTTTGCGCCAACTAACGTAAAATATGACTTACATATATCCATCGCTTATAAATTACTATGGACTATATTTTGTGAACGATTGAGGTCCAAACACGTCGGTCTGATCCTACCATAGCAGTGTGGCTTTAGGCCGCATAAGTTACCAATCGGTCAAATCTTTACACAGCCCTAAAAGGACCCACGAGCAATAAATCGATACATCTCTCATCTCTTCATCGATTACTAGGCTGCATTCGACACTCCGATAAGAGATAAATTATTTGTGATCGATATGAGCGTATGTGACGCCACTTGTACTAAACTTATACGCCTTTGAATAATGACGCGAAGTGTTACCAAATCTTTAATAAAAATTGTAAGGGACCTCTCCGAACCATTTACTACGACAAGAGGTCTTAGACAGGGTGTCCGTTTATCTTGTACCTTTTTTTAGCATCTTAATGCCGAAAATTCCCAAAAATGCAATGGTTAATAAAGCACGCATCACCAAGGATCACATGTCCCTTAAATTAGAGTCATTTAGGTTTGCTTGTAAATGAGGACAAAACCATAATTATGGCGACAATTACTAGAGCTGCGCCGTAATAAACGAAAGGCGATATCGCCTTTGCCGGCATTTGCAATGTCGAGATAAAAGATAAATTTGTATACCGGATTCGTAATAAACCATAAGAACGACGTCAGCTTTGAAATAAAAGAAGCTTTGAAATTAAACGACCCCAAAATAACACCCATTTTCCGAAACGAGGCAAAAAGTTGTTATTTTGGGCTCGTTTCACATCTAAAGAACAGAGTTCTGTCTGTCTTAAAAAAATAAATAAGTGCCATTCGAGAGAGTGAAAACTGCTTCGTAAAATCTACGGCCTTTAGCGTCTACAGCAGTACGCGGACGCCGGCTAACCCGGTTATTTGTTGTTGGCCCGCGGTCGGTCTTTACTAAATTATCAAGAGAACCAAGTACTTCGGTCTTGAGCTTGCTTCCTTTAGTTAGCAATACCAAGAATTCTTGCATCATCTTCCACTTGGTCTCTCCATGTCCAAGCCAGCGCAATCGTTGTATTTTGATATGCTTTACTACATTTATCTCGGGATTCAGTTCAAACAGCTTGTCCACGGTTATGCTCCCCGCTCAAGCAGCTGGGGCCTTAGATTTAACAAGAATTTTTCTCTCAAAGACTGTTGAGGCACGTTCATCCGGTTTTGATAGCACCCATGTTTCGGCGCTACATATATACTTATATGTGACAGCGCATAGAGAATGGGACCTAAGAGTAAAAAAATCAATTTTCATTTTTTTTTCTTTTTTGATGTGGACAACATCTGAGCATCGAATGAGACCGATTGCATGCCCCAAAAGTGTTCCCTCCCAGAGATATGCGCGTTTTATGAAAGTGAAGTCGTCGATTCTAAGCGCAAATAGATAGGGACCTAATCTTTAAAATGGCTCTCCTGAACAAAACTTTTCATCAACTTTTCACTTTTTTTTTTGATGTGGACAACATCTGAGCATCGAATGAGACCGATCCCATGTCCCAAAAGTGTTCCCTCCCTGAGATATGCGCGTTTTATGAAAGTGAAGTCGACGATTCTAAGCGCAAATAGAAAGGGACCTAATCCTTAAAATGACTCTCCTGAACAAAACTGGTTTTTTACCGTAGGCCCCTTTCTATTTTGCGCGTCACATATACAGGCAGTATCAGTGTATTAAAATTGTAATCTTCTTTTTTTGATGTAGGACTCTGTTCTTAAGATTTTTCCGAACCCAAAATAACACCTATTTGTCTATTTGTTTTATTTCAGTGCTGCCATCATCCTTTAGGTTTATGGCATATGCAGAGTATACAGATTCTGATATCTGCCAGCATTCTTTAGGTATATGGCGAATTTAAAGTATACAAATTTCTCCAATAGCTCGACGTTGCAAATGCCGGCCGATCTCGTCTTTCTTTCGTCGCGAAGTCTCTCAAGCAACAGAAGTTCCACTGAGTTATAATTCAATTTTTGAAAAGATCCAGTTTTATCTCCTCTGTCCTTCCGAAAATGTCTATGCCATCTGTATATGCAAGCGAGTTGTGGCCCTAGGCTGCTATATGTATTTCTGGCCTAATAATGAAAATGCGAATATTTATCAACAAAAATGGTTTTATTGTTTTCGAAGTATTCTCCAGCATTATTTATACACTTTTGCATGCGCTCAAACCAATTGTCGAATTATTTTTCCTCTCCGATTGAGACACCTCCAATACATGGTTTTTGAACGCTTCAACAGCATCTTCTGGCGACGAAAATCGTTGACCACGCACTTTTTTCTTGATGTGCGGCAATAAAAAGAAGTCATTGAGTGCCAAGTCAGGGCTGTACGGCGGATGACCCATCAATTCGACGTTTTGGCCGGTCAAAAAGGCGCTGGTTTGAGCCGATGTGAGAGAGCTCGCATTGTCATGGTGCACAATAATTCGTCTTCTCTCGTTCGTTTTTCCAATTTTTTCTAAGACTCCAGGCAAACAAATTGTGGTGTACCAGTCAGAATTGACCTCCTACGCTGCTCAAGCGGAACAGTAGCCACATGACCTGTTTTGCCAAAGAAACATTTGCTTCAAAGTGCTTCTTCCACGAACAACTTTCATTGGATGTGGCTCGTCTTTGAAGACCCACACGGTCGATTGCTGTTTTGTTTGGCTCATATGCATAGATCCATGATTCGTCACCTGTGACGATCTTATAAACGTCTTTTAAAGCACCGCGATCGCATTTTTTCAAAATTTCTTTGCACCAATCGACACGAGCCTTTTTTTGAGCGATTGTGAAATCCTGCGGGATCCAAGGAGAACAAACTTTTTACGGTCAGCTGTTCATGCAATATCAAATGTATGCTGTTGGAAGAAATATCCCATAAACCGAAATGATTTAAAATAATATATTTTTTATTAGAGCGACGAATTTAGTCTTATAGTCGTAGTCGTTATAGACGTGTTACGTATGTATGTATCGATTAACTGCTCAAGAGTTTTTTTTTAAGGTTTTGCGAGATTTGGTAGATCGTAAACTTATTCGTCCTTAAGCTACACAGGTATTGTTGCCGTCACTGGCAAATCTGCGTAAAGATATGTTTAGTTAGTTTAAGACACATTCGTTAAATAAAATATTTTTACGGCGGCAACTCGATTTTCGGAGTTGGCGGTTCTAACGTCTTTGCACAGCGCCATTTTTTTAAGATGAAATTGCTAATTAGTTTGGCTGGACGCTGTGAACAGGAGTATCTTTATTGAAATTAATTATCTAGTGGTTTCCATACCAAAAAGTAAGTTGTACCTACTAAAAAAACTATAGAAATGTACTAATCTGAATTTGTGTCTTAGGAATTTTAATATAAGAAATTTTGGTTAAATAAATTGAATTTGTTTGTTGAAGCCAATCTCTTCTTTATTCAAAATCCAGTGGAAATCATTAGCGAGGCGATTTCCTCCCATTGCAGGTATGTTTGGTTCAGGACGGCGAGCTTGATCTTTAATATTTCACACAGTATAGTGGAGAGTATTTTATATGCGATGGCTAGTAGACTTATTACGTGGAAGTTGGCGCAAACAGTCTTGTGTCCCATTTTTTTGAATTGGGTATAATACGCAGAGGTCTCATTCATCGGACATACGTTCATCCTATCGGACAGCTGATTCATGCACCTTATCAGCTCGTCACCAGCAGTCGAAGACATCTCTGTTGGTATTTCTTTTGCTCCTACGAGTTTGTTTTGTTGCTATCATGGCCTCTTTCTGAGTCGGGAGTGAACACTCAACCCCTTTATCTGTAGTTGTCATCGGTAAGATCTTCAGCCGCTAATAAGTTGGAAACATTTTATTTCCAAAATATCAGCATACTCGACGTATCTGATTACCATTTCTATTCGAAACTTTTCCCGAATACGAGTCTTTCTTCTGATGTTTGACTCGTTGATTACAGTTACTATTGCCGTACAAGTCGATCTTCTCACATTGACGTCTTTCTATTTGTATCTTCCTTCCTTGGAATAGATGATCTTCCTCCTTTCTCAACTCCTGCTATCGATCTCACAATGCTCGCGTCGACATAGGCGCCGGTGTTGCCTTGTATGCTGTGTTCTTTGGTTCTGTTGCGACCCTAAACTCCTCATCGTACCAGTGACATATTTTTTGACACTTACAGGAACCAATTTCTTCTCTGGCTTCTTCCATCATAATGCCAAGTATATTGATGGGCTTTTGCATGGAGCAGTTGATATAGCCTCGTGGGTAGGCTTCCGCTGTCTGTTCTGAAGGCAGCTTTTCGATGTCTTTCTTTCCCTTGTTGCTGGTACTTACTCGTAGACATTTTGCTATACTTAATCTAGTGCGTACTATTGTCATTACAAGGTAGTAGTACGAATCGATGCTTGCTCTCTGGAACGTTCATACATCCAACATGCTAGAGGCATGCCGACCGTCGATCACAACATAATCGATTTGATTCCACGTGATGAAGACACGTCACAGTCATGTAGTTTTATGGATATCCTGATTTGAAATCTAGTGCTACTTAGTATCATGTTTTTTGCAGAGGCGAAATTGATTAGATTTATTCCACTGTCGGAGGTGTTTCATGTGAAGGCTGAACTTTTCGAAGGTCGGGCCAAAGAAACCTTCCCTACCAATACCCTAGAACAATTTGTATGTCATGATCAGGGCGTCGCAGGTTTGTTCCTGGCGCATGCGCGCAAAATGCGCTTATGTAGAAAATAGTAGCTTTAATGCGGATTGTAGCCTGCTGTTAGTCTACTGGGATGAAACTGGCGATAAGATACCGGATTCGTCTATTTACAACAAATCCGCATCCAAATTGGTACACACAGAGAAAAAGTCAGTTGGAAATCGTTCCGAATTAAAAATTTTCCATGGTATTGAAGAATAGATGGTTTGACATACCGTATGGTTGTTGATACGATAATATTAGGGTACTCAAAGCCAATAAATCGGGGTTTTAGCAACCGATTTTAGTAGAATTGTTGATTGCCACAACCAATGGTAATGGCAATCATTTGGAACATATTATTTTGCGTAGCAATAATTACCATGTTTATATGTTTGCTACAATCATATTTTAAATATTAAATTTAGCAATAGTACTATTGTTACATTTCAACAATATTAATATAGCCGCTTTCATACTGTCGTCAAAATGTAATTGAAAAAACTCTACTATGGTTGCGACAAACATGCTTTTAATGTAGAGAACATATTATTGCTGCCTTGACTATATAATAGCTATATATTTTCTCTGCGTGGGGATAACGCACCCCATTGTAGTACCTCCAGTGCAACCATTCTGCCCACTTTTGGTATTCGCAAAAAAAATTTAATACTAATCGTATACATACTACAGGGTGGAGCGCTTTAATTTGCTTTTTTTGCACTGCAGGCTGTGGCAGCACTTTTGGTCTAAGAGAGCGGAGAGTGTGCGTGGGTTATTGTGGCTGATGGGAGATTTGTATTTATCTGCCTTCCAGTTGCCATCATGCATTGCCTACGTGGTCATTTTATGTTGAAGCGTATTTTTCAAATGTGCACTCGAGCATTGCAGTGCAGCGTGCTTTTCGTTTACGATTCGCGTTTCCCCACGCGGACGTGTTTCTGGACGGCAATCAATTGTAAATTGGATAACGTCATTGAGAACAGCAGGGAATGCGTCATGTGTACGAAGGGGACCTGAGAGAAGGAATGCAACACCACAAAACATCGAGAGATTTAGAGCAGCAGTACTGCAATCTCCGAAACGCTCTGCTCGGAATCACTTGCTTTCGGCATTTCCAGACTTTCTTTCAGCCGGTTCTTGAGGCATTGCAATTAGAGGATACATGGTTCCAATAGGATGGTGCCGCTGCACACACAGCGAGGGTTACCATAAATTGTTTGAGGCAAATGTTTCCTGGACTGCTTATCTCTTTGAGGGGTTATTGTATTAAACTTAGCTCCATGTTTTTTTCCTTGGCAGTTACCTGAAGTCGAAGTTGTATATCAACCGTCCCAACACCTTGGAAGACCTAATTAACAATATTGAGGCTGAAATTGGTAGAATACTAGTCGACATGTTTGTAAGAGTTCATGAAAACCTAAGAAAACGTATGCAGCAGTGTGTGGATACCGAAGGTCGACATTTGCCAGAAACACTTTTTAAAACCATGTTATTTAAAAATTCCCTTTCTGTTTAATATAATTAAAATATAAAATAAATTCTTCTAAGGTTCATAATTTTTTTATTTAATTTCCAAATAAGCAAATTACCGCTACTCACCCTGTATTATGCTGAAAATTGGAGCGATAAAAGTGCGGACTTGCTGACAAAAAATTGGAGCCTTAGCCACGCCTCGTTTTGTACTTCCCACACAAACTACACTATACGAGCGTAAATTGAAACCCACAAAGCTATATTTTCTACTTTATGAATTTTGTAATAAAATCGGTACGCCTAAGGCAAAGGTGGAAGGTAAATTCAAAATTCATGTATGGGCGAGGTGATATGTATGTCGGATTAACCGACTGAAACTTGCTTACCAGTTCTTAACATTCTTAGGGTGTATGCGCGGTACATGTTATCTTACTGACACCTGAGCTTCTCTCGTTAACTTACTGACACCTGAGCCTCTTCTTGTACTTCCCACAAAATCTACACTATCCGAGCGTAAATTGAAACCCACAAAACTATATTTATATTTTCTAATTCATGAATTTTTTAATAAAATCGGCACGCCTAAGACAAAGGAGGAAGGGAAATTCAAAATATATGGGCGAGGTGATTGTATGTCGGATTAACCGACTGAAACTTGCTTACTTGTTTTTAACATTCTAAGGGTGAATGCGCGGTACATGTTAACTTACTGACACCTAAGCTTCTCTCGGAAGTTTGTGTCCATTTAAAATAAAGATGGACCAGGAAAATTTGCCAGACTAAACCCAAACCAACATCGTCTACGTCGCTTAACATCCGCCACGTTTCTTCTAAAACGATTGTGACAAATGGTTCATACTCTTGTGCCAAACTGTTCATACCACCCTCCTATAAGAGATAATTTTAATGCAAATTTATGCATTAGATTTGCAGTCACTCTTGCACAATGAAATTCCAATTTCCAAAGATTTAAATGAAAATGAACTCGAGTAATTCAATGTCATCGAAGAAGCCAGGCATCAAACCATTCAAAACGAAATTCCGAATCAGATTAATTTGAAACTCGTGTGGACGTAACAGGAAAATTTGCACTTATATCCCTTCATTGCAATGCCGACTGAAGGAGTTTAAAAATATTTTTGTTGAAAGTTTTCATTATTTTACATTAAAAACGAGGATTTAAAGGGTTGCCATCTTAGACCACCGCCACCACCACGAACGCAATGTTCTGTTGGAATTTATGTGGGTTTCAAATTTAAGATGCACTTCCTTCCTTAAGAACTCACTGCGTAGTCTTTTGCGGCAATGTAATGCATTTGCAGAAAGAAGAAACCTAAGCGGATAGAAAGGAAAGAGGGGGATGACCAAAACCACCAGGCAACACATAAAGATTAAGTGTGTAATAGAGAGACGCCTGAAAGTCTTCACAAAAGATGCGGATAGAGTTGAAGTAATATATCTTTTTTTCTTTCAAGCTACAAACGTAACGACCATATCCGAGGCTACTTAAGGTAAAATGTTCACTCCACCGCAGTTCACTCCAGTCTCTCGTAAGACAAACGAAAGGATATCCACAGTGGCGGCACAGTGAGAGCACAGCGAGTCTTCCTCTCTCGCAACCTCTTTGTGTGTGTGTGTGTGTGTTTGTGATGTAAAAGGGGGGAAATACCTTTAAAAGATGAAGCATACTTTGCGGGATTGGAATCAGTTTGAGGGCTTGCCTGGGTTTGAGAAAAGCACAAACTTTTAAGTGAATTATTGTCATATTGGCGTCCTAAAAATTCGTCTCGTTTTACGCACTTCTTGGCATAATAAATTATAAAAGGAAGAAGACACACACACACGCTCAAAACGGAAGGGCAACAAATTACAATTTTTGTCGAGAAATTTTTGAATTATTTTCCTCCCTGAAAAATGAATATAAATCAAACTTGCCAAAGAAAGACGTTTTAAGGTAAAACAACAGACAACAAATATTACCATGAATTGCCAAGCTGTCTATAGGTAGGAATACTTTATGCTGATAACAATCCGTCAGCAAATTCAATTTCATTAATAGCTTCCTTTACCAGGGAGTTGGAAAAAAACTATTTTAAGAATTTAATCTTCATGAAATGAAATTAATCTGAAGTGGTTGCAAAACTAAAAAACAACACACGTAAATTGGCACAGTCTTTCGAAACTGCCATTGCATACATATACCTCTCAAAAGCCTATTAAGGAACCAATATATAAAATGTGACAGCGCATTGAGAAAGGGACCTAAGGGTAAAAAATCAATTTTCATTTTTTGTTGATGTGGACAACACTGAGCATCGAATGCCCCAAAAGTGTTCCCTCTTAGAGATATGCGCGTTTTATGAAAGTGAAGTCGAAGATATTAAGCGAAAATAGAAAGGGACCTAATCTTTAAAATGGCTATCCTGAACAAAACTTTTCATCAACTTTTCACTTTATTTTTTTTTTGATGTGGACAACATCTGAGCATCGAATAAGACCGATCCCCAAAAGTATTCCCTTCCAGAGATATGCGCGTTTTATGAAAGTGAAGTCGACGATTCTAAGCGCAAATAGAAAGGGACCTAATCTTTAAAATGGCTCTCCTGAACAAAATTTTTCATCAACTTTTCACTTTATTTTTTTTGATGTGGGCAACATCTGAGCATCGAATGAGACCGATCCCATGCCCCAAAAGTGTTCCCTCCCAGAGATATGCGCGTTTTATGAAAGTGAAGTCGACGATTCTAAGCGAAAATAGAAAGGCACCTAATCTTTAAAATGGCTCTCCTGAACAAAACATTTCATCAACTTTTCACTTTATTTTTTTTTGATGTGGACAACATCTGAGCATCGAATGAGACCGATCCCATGCCCCAAAAGTGTTCCCTCCCAGAGATATGCGCGTTTTATGAAAGTGAAGTCGACGATTCTAAGCGCAAATAGAAAGGGACCTAATCTTTAAAATGGCTCTCCTGCACAAAACTGGTTTTTAGCCTTAGGTCCCGTTCTATTTTGCGCGTCACATATAAGGTTGATCTCGCTTAAGCTTTCCTTGTCACCAGTGTGTTTTGGTGGTCGATTGTTCAAAAAACCGGCACCGACATGTGGACCGGTAAGACTAATTTTTATCTGAGCAGATTACTGATCGATCGTAATGTACTGTACCCATTTCCATCAATATTGGATGCACTACCCATTTTCTGGGTTGTTCAGGTAGCCGAGAAGAAATTCCGGGCCATCATCAACGCAGCAGCCGCTCGCCATATTCCTGCTGGTCGAATGCCCGAGAAACGATTAAAATTTCTCGCAGATGAGTGTGACGACATTTGAAGCTCCAGCCCTACTGACCCTAGAATTAGTGATCTTAACTCTGAGATCAGTTGGCTGGTCAACGATTATAAGCGGAACAAATGGCTAAACCACTTAAAGCACTGCAACTTTAGTTCCGGAATTTGTAAATTGTGGACAACGTTTAAATTGATTTCTTACCCTGGAAGGAAGGCTGATCGGTCAGCCGTCACGTTTGGTGACTAAACAGTGGCAGATCCAAAGCGATGTGCGTTTTACTTTTACCGGATTTTTTTGGGCAACCAGAGAGCCCCAAGGCCATTTTTGGTTGTGTAAGCAATACCAATAGGAGTATATTACGTCCTGTCCGCTATCTCCAAGTCGAAGAGGCACCACCACAATTTGTCGTTGGCAAAATTGCCAATGTAATTCACAGCGCAAAGCCACCTAAGGCCCTGGGTCCTGATGGAATTTTCATGCTAATGTTGAAGCACTTGTGTACCCCTGGATTAGAGTACTTGAGCAAGATGCTCAATTGTTTGTTAGATGCTCATTTAGTTTTCGATGCCTGGAAATTGGACAGAGTGGTAGTGCTACTGAAGGCAGGCAGAGACGCTAGGAAAGGAGAATCGTAAAGGTCGATCTCCTAGCTTGCGCCAGTAGCAAAGCACTGTTCTTCCCCAGACAGATCGAATACCTTCCATGAGCTGATCATTGGCATTGGTTCCGCAAGCAGCACAGCACAACAACTGCTTTACACGCTATCATCATAAGTATACGTCACGGTCTTAACCAGAACAAGCCCAACGACAGAACGGCTCTCGTTGCTCTTAATCTCAGCAAGGCCCTTGACTAGGTTAATCATGCCACTCTCTTCGAGGACATCGGACAAAAACGTTGCATACACCTAGTTTGAAACGTTGGGTTGTAAACTATATTTGTGGGCGAAAGTCGTAAATAGAATTCAGAGAGAGGTAGTTAAAGCCCCGTAGAGTTAAACAGGGGAACCCCTGGGCGGGTTGATTTCCTTCACTGCTTGATCTCTTCCTCCCTAAAATTCCTGCACTAGCAGATGGCGTTGAAAAGGTGTCGTACCCTTATGACTCAATCTGGCGTCAGGACCTAATGTGAATGACATAAATAGTTACCTCGCTGACCTAGCAAGAAGCGTGACATCCGCCTCAAAATCATCAGCTACACTGTTTACTTTATGGACCGCTGAGGTGCTGTTGTCAATCAATGTAAAAGTCGATGATGATTACGACTACCCCAAAATCCATGGTCATATTGGACAGCCTTTTTCGATTCTCTGCATATGCCACAGTTATCGGCTTAAATGTAGGAACAAGGTCCTCAAGTTACTAGCCGGGGAGCTGAAAAAGAAACCGGTTTCCTGTTACAAAGCGATAGATTGATCTGTAGCGAACTACGATCGCCGGTCGAAGAGCGTCATACTCTCTTCAGTGGATGAAAATTCAGACTTGCCAGAATGCCCCCTCAAAAAATCAACAGGGTGTCTCCTTATGTCTTCTGAGGACCATCAACATGAAGAGACGAAGGTCCGTGCGCAGACACAATTTTTTGTTGTCTAAGCGGTCCATCTCAATGGACAGAATGTTTTTCGTCCAGGCTAAACAGGTATGACTTCATGATCTAGAGAGAGTGGTCAAGCGGTACAAGAGAGAGTCTTTAGATCATCAAAACTATCAGCCAGATCTGAACGACATTCACGCTAATGAAGTCGCAGCGGTAGTAGTTAGCTATAGTTAGCTATAGCGCAAATGTAATGCTTGGTTAGCATCCCTCTGGAGATTTCGCCAGAGAAGAAGACGTCACATAGGCAGAGGCGCATGACTCTGGCTCAGCCCATATCTGGATGGTACAGCCGCCAGAATTTGTATTGGGCGCGAATTGATAGCAACGTCCTGGACGAATAAAGCACCCTGAGAAGATCAACAGGGTGTCTCCTAATGTCCCATGAGAAGACAAAGGTCCTGACCGTGTGCAGAAAATAAATTTTGAAGTCTAAGAAGTATCTGCATAGATATCTTCGCAGTAGTCATCCCAACCACTATCTCATGGACAGAATGATTTCACCCAGGCTGATCAGTTATGACCTTCATGAGCTAGATAGAGAGAGAGAGAGATTTAGATCATCGAAACTATCAGGCAGATCTGAACGGTAGTATTTAGCAATAGCGTGAATGTAGTACTTGGGGAATATCCACTGGAGATTTTACCAGCGAAAAAGACGAGGTTACCTCTGCAGGTGCGCGTATTTATGGTTCAGCTGATAGCTGGACAGCAGCCTGAAATCGTATTGGACGCGAGTTGATGACAACGTCGCGGACGTCCGTCCCGCTTGTCATCAGGGATCACACGACGCGCTGCACCTCTTCAATTTTCCAGCCAAGCCACTCAGCTGACCCTATGGTCTCTTTGGACGCATCCAGTTCAAACGGCGCGTTTCCTTTACCTGAGTGTCGCAGAAGATACCCCATAGATGAACTAGACAAACAGTACTACATATATTTTTGTTACTGCAACAACAACACCGGTGAGAGTTGCCACTGGCCGCATTCATGTGCTTGCTAGTGTGACCCAGGTTAAACTCTGGCAGGAACATCTAGTAATTTTGAAGTGTAGATTTTCCAACAATGGTTAAACATACCGGCGACATGGGTTTATGGCATCAATATTCGGTGAAAGCTTTAACTATCGACTCCGATCGGCGAGCATAAGAAACAGATTTGAGAGAGGATCCCCTTTTGTAATTTAACAATTTGTTGAGGAAAGTACTCACGGTAGCATTATTACTTCAGCGACTTAATTTCGCTTCAGCTTCATATTACTTATATAATAACCATAATCAAGCCGGACACTGGGCACTGTGCCTGTGAATATAACAATCAATTAAAATCGTGTCGAATTAAATGCTCGCTTGACTTCAACTAATTATGCAATTTTCTTGTACTCCCTCTTTTTTCTTCTTTTTTTGGCTAAGGTTCTACATTCAATCACCTGGTAATACCCTACCGATACATACGTTCATACATACGTATGTTTGTAGACTCACCAACATGTGTATGCTTTTACCATAGCTGTGTTTAGCTACATACGTATGTATATTCGAGTGGGTCGCGCTTCTGGCAAGAAAAAACCAAAACACCAGCCAAAATCGTCAAAAACTTTATTTTAGTTTATTTTCTTATGTTTTAAGTGGTGCTTCTCAAAACCCAAAATTAATGCTGATATAGGCAACGAAACTTTTTACGGAAATCCTCATTAAAAACTTTTATTTAGATGAACAATAATTTTTACTTTAATTTTACTGAAAGATCAAACACATATGTAGCTTGAATATAAACTCCATTCCAAATAGTGGCAATTTTATAAAGACGTTCTTTCTGCCTATTTCTGGAGATCGTGTGTACATTTGACTTAAATCAATTCAAACAGACAGTTCAAAGCAATCTTTTTAATTTTTCCAATACAGAAACCTATTCTTTTATTATTTTATTCGCATTCAATGATTTTATGTTCAATATTGATGCATTCATATCATCTTATATTCGCCACAAGGCTCGAACTCGCCAATGGCATCTCTTGTGGTTTGATTCTTTTTGCTTCATCCTATGACGATTGGTAAAAAAAGAACTATAATAATATAACAATAATTTATATATATTATACATTTTTTTCAAACTACGAACATTTTATGAAAATATTTCTTGACCTGAAAACGAAAGAAATCATCTGTTCAATAACATAAGTTATAATTTATTTGCAAATGCGCTTCCCACTCTAATGTCCAAACGCCTTTTGTTTCTATCGCTTTGGCAACAAAGTATTATGGCCAACAAAGTAGATATCCAAACACATGGGAGTGAATACCAAGAATGCCAGAGAATACAACGAAAGACAAGCGAAACGAACAACAAAAAATAAACCTACAAAATTGGAACAGCCCATTCATCATTGAAGCAATCAATCAAATTAAGAACATCTAATCCATACAAATTGTTCGGCAAGAGGCAAATTTCTATAGCAAAATCGGGACGAAAAGTATTGTTAAATTCAAATGCTTAGGATTTGTTAACAGTGCTGAAATTTAATTTCAACTTATGTTCATCGGAAATGCTTAAATTTTATCGCTTTATTTAATAATTGATTGGTATAAATTCCTTGACCAGACGATCAGGAAAATATTACGTTTTCTTGCAGGTAACGCCTTCTGCAAGAACAAGTCTGTAATAAGAAAATGGCATTATACACGCAGAAAAAAGTATGGTGGTGGTGACAATATTCGAGGAGGATAATACTATTGTTGAATATATGGTTGTCGTACAACAATATTATGATCCTCACAACAATGGTATGATGCAAATACAACCATACTATAATCCTCACATTAGTATGATTCACACATAACCATACTGTGATCCCCACAACCATAGTATGATTCACACTCAACCATACTATGATCTCCACAACCATAGTATGATCCTCACAACCAGAGTATGTTTCATATACAACCATAGTATGATCCTCACAACCATACTATGATTTACACGATCCCTACAACCATAGTATAATCACTATTTTGATTTGAATTATGAAAATTATTCAAAAATACATTAAATTCAAAATAATAGGGAGTGATTTATTTCACAGTAGAAAAAATAAGTTTAAATAAACGTAAGCGTTTTTATTAAAAATATTTCAGTTAAACAAAGCCAAGCAGCTTGTTTTAAAAATTTTAATTTCGATAAAACAAAAGTACTATTATTGCATTAGTTCCGTACCTATAACATTTGTTCTTAAAAGCATATTTAAATGAAGAAAAATTACAATCATACCGTATGATTGCCGTAATTATATTATTGTTAACATAAAACGCAAAACACAATACTTTTGTCGCACCAACCATATTTATATTGTTGCTATAACCATATTTTCATTTTTAAATTTGACAATAATACTATTGTTACATTACAACAATATTAATATTGCAGCAATCATACTATTGTCAAAAATAAATTCAGTTAACAATGCTATGGTTGCGACGAACATACTTTTATTGCGGAGAAAATATTATTATTGCCGTGACCATGTAGTAACCATGTTTTTTCTCTGCGTGTAGTGCAGCTGAATAATTTGTTAAATTTTAGCCATGTCCGTTCGAGGCACAGAAGCGGTCCACCGTGAATTTTTGCATAAAATGCTATTTGGGATTGTAAATAGGCGAAATCGGCCCAGTGAGAACACAATATCCACGTTAGTGAGTGACAAAAGGCACAGAGGAAAAAAGTACGCTTTTTTTAATATTTTCTAAGCAAAAAAGGCCCTTTTGGTCAAGTCGAGACATCAATGGTCAATGTTTACAAATACGTGGGTTGCTATTTATATTTCGGGTCCTGACAATACTAGAGTTCCCAGATGCAAACTGGAACTTCCATTGGAAACTTTGACATTTTTTAGCATAACTTCACCTAGAACTTTTTGTCATTTGAGAGCGAATTGTTTTGTTTACAGTGTGTTGAAAAATTCATCTCAGTCAAAAACTAGAATTATCCCGTAAACATTTTCGTGCGATGATATTTTACGATTTTCGGCGTTGGTTATCGAGACAAGAGTGTTTAAATCAAATTGTTTCGACTTTTGGCGATGAAGCACCACCAAAAACCACTGTTAGTCGCTGGTACCATTCTCGGACGCCCTTCGCTCAAGGATGAATTTCGTGAAGGACGTCCAACTTCGGTCACTTTGCCAGGAACCTTCGATGATGTGCGTGAACTGATTAAGCAAGACCGACATGTGACATACCGTGAGATTGAGGCGTCCTTGGGCATTATTGACAAACATCAATAAGATATTGCATGTTCATTTGGCCGTAAAAAATGTTTTCACGTTGGATCCTTCATCATTTGACGAATGCTCAACATAAGGCTCGTATGGATTGGTGCAAAGAGATGTGGAAAAAGTATAACTGCGGTGGATCAAAGGCAGTGTTTAACATTGTCATAGGTGACGAATCATGGATCTATGCATATGAACCCGAAACAAAACAGCAAGACGAGCCAAATCCAACAAAATTTGTTCGTGGAAGAAGTACATCGAAGCAAATGTTTGCGTTTTTTTTCGGTATAACCGGCCATGTTGTCAGAGTGCCTTTAGTGGAACGTAGGATGGACAATTCTGAGTGGTAGACTACCATCTGTTTGCCAACAGTGTTCAAAGAAATGAGGAAAGATAATAAGAGAAGACGGATAATTTTGCATCACGACAATGCGAGCTCTGACACATCGGCTGAAACGATGAACTATTTGGCCACTCAAGATATCGAAATGATGGGCCATCCACCGTACAGCCCTGACTTGGCACCCAATGACTTCTTCTTATACCCTAGCATAAGAAAAAAATATGTGGTCAACATATTTCTGGCCTGAAGCAGCTGTTGAAGCGTTAAAAAATCATGTTTTGGAGGTGTCTCAATCGGAGTGGAAAAAGTGCTTTGAAATTTGGTTTATGCGCATGCAAAAGTCTGATGATCTTAAAGGAGAATATTTTGAAAAACAATAAAAATATTTCCAATGCCATTCCATTTATTTATTTCCTCATTATCTTTTATAGGTTACATTAGTCTTCTTATGTCTATTACTTGCTTCTAGCATACCATAGTATCTATCTAGAATTTGTATCTTAACTTAAGTTTAAATGCCCTGAGGCCAGCCCATTTTACATTTTACATTATTTATGAAACTAGTTCACTATTAATACAATATTTCCAATGATAAATTATTGTGTTTTTATTGTCGAACCCGAAATATAAATAGTAACCCTCGTAGGCACCTTCCTTAAAGAAAAATTCAATACGAGTCTAAATATGTGACTCGTAAAATAGAAAGGTACCTAAGGTTAAAAACCAGTTTTGTTCAGGATTGCCATTTTACAGCTTAGGTTCCTTTCTATTTGCGCTTAGAATCGTCGAATTCTCTGGGAGTGAACACTTTTGGGGCATGGGATCGGTCTCATTCGATGCTCAGATGTTGTCCACATCAAAAAAAGAAAAAAATGAAAATTGATTTTTTTACCCCTAGGTCCCTTTTTCTATGCGCTGTCACATATGTTTTTATTTTGAAGTTTGTCAGATATCGGACTCATTGACCGCAGGTGCTCAAAAACGATTCTAGTGGACAAAAGTAGCGACTAGTAAAACCAATTACAGCAAACTTAACAGCGATTTCAAATATAAATTTTAAAGATTTGGATAAAATTGGCGTAAGGCTCCTGGGCCCAAGGCGACCAAAAAACGTCCCATTTCGCGAAGGAATGGGCGAGACTATGTTAGACTTTGGCCAAACTTTATGACGTTTTTACTTTTTAGATTTAATTACAAATTAGATTGTCCAAAAACCGGCACTTAGGGTTGTTTTTCAAATCGCGTTTTAAATAAAACGCTGCTGGGCTATTGTTAAAAAAAAAACCGGCATTTATCTACTTAAGAATCAGAAATAAATTGCCCTCTAAGATTGCAATAAAATCACTTGCTGCGAATAGAGGTTTTTTTTTTTTAAAAAATAATTAATTAATCATTGAGCATGGCGCGAAACTCCACGAGCGGCTTCTTGCTCATTATCGAAAAAATGGCTTAATGATGCCGCCTGCCCAAAATCCACACCAAACAGGGAGGGACTCGTTGTGGATGCATTGGCTTCTCAGTAGTCACGTGTGGGCTCTGTGAACCCGAGACGAAATTGAGCTTCAATTGAAAACACGATTTTTCGCAAAATTCTTCATCTCCTGCCAAATAATTTTCAGCCCAATTTCCAGCGAAGCGATAACACGTAGGATGGTGCTCCATTATTAAATGGCAAAGTTTAACCTTTCCAGTAAAACCAAAAATTTTAGAAAAAATATTTGTACTTTTTTTACAGCCGATTTCAATTTAAAATGTTAAATCGCCCACCCTGTGTATCGTCGTAAAATTCTAAGATACACTAGCCATGTCCGTATGTCGGTGGAAAGCAAACTACTGGTCGCTATATTGAAGCTGGCTGAAATTAATCAGGAAAATGTGTTATTGGACTAAAACGGTTGGTATTGAAAATGGGTCACGTCAGTCAATTGGTAAACATTTTATCCTCACAAGGACTGGGTTAACCTCTGGAAGAATCAACAACCATGTGATATTCGGAACTTCGATTTCATGTTTCAACGCTTCAATTTTCTCTGTATGCTTTGCTTTATATTTATCCTTAATGGCTCCATACAAAAAGAATTCAAAGGGCTCAAATCACAGCTCAGAGGCGGACAATTGATATCACAAATTCGGCTCATTATTCGATTTTCAAAAACAGTGCGTTAAATATCGATGGGAGCGTTGGCCCGTCTTGTTGAAACCAAATGTCGTCCATGCCATTCTCTTGCATTTTTGGAAAAAAAATCGTTGTGCATGGCTTGGTAACGCTCATGGGTGACATTAACGGCGGCTCCTTGCTCATTTTCGAAGAAAAGTGGCACAATGATGCCAACAGCCCAAAATACACACCAAACAGTGACTCGTTGTGGATGCATTGGCTTCTCAATAGTCACGTGTGGGTTCTGTGAACCCCACATTTTTCTTATTCACATAGCCACCGAGATGAAAATGAGTTTTAATTGAAAACACGATTTTTCGGTAAAATTATTGTACAGCCCAGCCCATTGGGCGGAGCGATAAGTTCAACCTTTCCAATAAAACCATCACTACACGCAGAGAAAAAACATGGTTACTACATGGTCACGGCAATAATAATATGTTCGCCGCAATAAAAGTATGTTCGTCGCAACCATAGCATTGTTAACTGAATTTAGTTTTGAGAATGGTATAATTGCTGCAATATTAATATTGTTGAAATGTAACAATAGCATTATTGCCAAATTTAAAAAAGAAAATATGGTTATAGCAACAATATATATATGGTTGGTGCGACAAAAGTATTGTGTAATATGATTACGGCAATCATACTGTATGATTGTAATTTTTCTTTTTTTAAATATGCTTTTTAGAACAAATGTTATTGGTACGGACCTAATGCAATAATAGTATTTTTTTTATCGAAATTAAAATGTCGATTTCGACAAGCTGCTTTGGCTTTGTTTAACTGAAATATTTTAAATAAAAATGCTTACGTTTATTTAAACTTATTTTTTCTACTGTGAAATAAATCACTCCTATTATTTTGAATTTAATGTATTTTTGAATAATTTTCATAATTAAAATCTATTGTTGGAAACTTAAACCAATTCTAATCAATAATATTGGGGATCAAATCTATTGTCGACAACTTTAACAAATTCTAATAAATTATATTGGGGATCATAGTATAATTGTGTGTGATCATACTATGGTTGTAGGAATCATAACATGGTTGCGTGTGAATCATACTATGGTTGTGAGGATCATACTATGGTTGTTTGTGAAACATACTATGGTTGTGAGGATCATACTATGGTTGTGGAGATCATAGTATGGTTAAGTGTGAATCATACTATGGTTGCGGGGATCATAGTATGGTTGTGTGAATCATACTATTGTTGTGAGGATCATAGTATGGTTGTATTTGAATCATACTATTGTTGTGAGGATCATAATATTGTTGTACCACAACCATATACCGAACAATAGTATTATCCTCTTCGAATATTGTCACCACAACCATACTTTTTTGTGGATATATGAAAACGTGGATCGGTATGTCCCATTTTTATGTAAGTTGTTTATTGATCGATCGTAAAAAACTAGTTCACATCTCATATACATGGCATATCAATAATTTTTTGACCCTACGAAAAAAAACAGTTTTTGCTGCAAAAAAAACATTTTTTAACATGATCTCCTTTTGCTCACTACACTTAGTCCAACGTTTCTCCAATTTTTGTATCCCTTCCAAAAATTAGGAGACATTTGTTTGATCAACAATTTCATCTTTAGATCTGAATCTCTTTCCACCGAGACATTTCTTTAGGTTTGGAAATAGGAAATAGTCACCGTGGACTAAATCCAGAAAATATGGCGCATGAGGTTACAACTCGTAACCCAATTCAAGCAATTTTGCCACAAAGAGAGTCCCCATAGTGTTTATCAAGCTTTTCCTTGTTTATTTGACGGTTTTTCCGCACATTGCAAGTTGAATATTGCTCTACGCACAGTTCAAAGACTATACGCAAAGGGTAATTCTCATTAATAAAAATTAGTCTCCCGTATAAGTCATTTGATTTGTTGCCGAAGTAATCGTTGCCAAAGACTGTTGAAAAAAACCTTGGCGGATTTAGCAACAGCTGGCAGCTGCCTGGCAACCGCAGCCAAAACATTTCACGATTTTTTTTACGTTGATTCTGAAAAAGAAACAACAAAAAGGTCCCGAACCAGAATAAAAACTGTTCAAGTCACAAAAAAATAATGTTTAATGAGCACTCGAAGTTCACTTTTTTCCATTTTTAAGAAAATCCTCGAGGTTGTATGTTTTGAATAGCTGTTAAACACAAACTAAATGACGGAACTCTCTCAAAATATAACAGTAGTCTATTATGTTAAATTTCATATTACTACGAGGGAAATTGGAAAAGTCACGGAATTATTGATATGCCTTCGTACATACATATAACACAGTGTAACAAAAAAAAATATGTCAAAATACCTGGGAAGTGATACTATTTTTCTTGTAGATCTTGCTGAGTACAACAAGAAACCAGGTTTGAAATTTCCCAAACACCTCCAAAATCTGGAGTTACGGGTAAAAAACCGGGTTTTCGGATCTTACGCACTTATATGCCAGTAACATGGTTGGATATCAACCGATTTTAAGTTTTTCGGCTAATTTGGGAAGAAGAAACTGCAGCCTTTCGAATGGAGTATACACTTTTAATCATCACACAGAAAAAAATCTGTCTATTGTAAACTCATTTTTTTAAAATTTCTTGAAATTTTTAACTTAGGATGCGTTTGGCACAGAATTTTTTAAAAAACTCCAAATAATTTTTGAACTGAAAAATAAAGAGGGTGTTCTTCTGAATATAATTCGGTGTCATTTTTAAAAAGCCGTTAGACACTGTTTGAGTTATCCAACTTTTATTAAAACAACATTTTTTGAAAAAATACAATTATTGGCAATTCTACTTAGAAATGTTTGTTTGACCGTCTTCTTTTTAATTGAGCATAATAAACATTTAAATTTTCTGTGTTTTTTCTTTAATAAAGTAGGGGACCTCGAAATGGGTCACGCGTTATTGGTTCACATCGATCCACTGTTTGATATCATAACCGGTTTTAGAAACTATAGCTCTAAAACACACACATTACATTGGATATCGACTAAATTTCGCAACCTACATAACGAGCGACTAGCATCCATGTCTTGTAAAATTACAACATGTCAGTCCATTTATTCAAATAGCTCCCACACAAAGGTCCTTCCCAGTTTGAGATCTAGAAACCCCAAATTTTGCATGATACGTTATGAATGACTAAAAATCAACTCTGTTGAAACTAGACCTGGATATAGGTTTATATTTTGGTACCTAACTCAATTGAAGCGTAGTGAGGTATATGCGAACCATGTGAGAATTATCAAGGTGAAATTAAGCCAGTCTGTGTTTCATATGACTCCACGCAAAATGTTCTTCCTGATCTAGAAGTAACAACCTAAACCAACTTTAACTTAGCTCTATTAGCAGGATATTGCTGGGTATCACATAGTTTTTTTCATTTGATATTCAACCAAGTTACTGGCATATAAGTGCGTAAGATCCGAAAACCGGTTTTTTACCCGTAACTCCAGATTTTGGAGGTGTTTGGGAAATTTTAAAACCGGTTTCTTGTTGTACTCAGCAAGATCTACAAGAAAAATAATATCATTTCCCAGGTAATTTTTCTCAGTCAGACTGTGTAATATGTGGCGTTTTGAGCTAAAGACATGAAATAGCTTAAACATATGTTTAGGAGCTGTACGAGTATCTAAATTTCAGCTGGTTTTTGTAAGTCAATATTCTCTGTCCTTTGTCCAATAAACTTGCTTCTGGCGAATTTCAAGAAGATTGGATGCAACATGTGGCTCCTAAAGCCAGAAACAAAATCAGATGAACCTATGTGTGGAAGCTACTAATATATATAAATCTGATCCGATTTCGTTTAATTTCAATAGCGTCCTTCCTTTATCCAAAATACATAATTTTGCTAAATTCAATAAAGATCGGGGCAACAATTGCGACTTGATGATTGATAACAAGCTATAGATCGATTGAAGATAGCTGGAGGGACGGACAGACATATATGATTAAATCGCATCAACTGGTGATCCTGAGTCGATCAGACCCTTAAATATGCGTCTAGCTCAAATACAAGTTACTTATTTCGTAGATAAAATTATAAATTTTCTTTGATTTTACATTCAACAGCAATAAAAAAACTGTAAACCTATAAACCCGACAGGAAATAACCAGGTAAACCGACATGTGGGGTTTTAGATATTTTTTTGAGAAACCAACTGTCGGGTTGGGACACACAAACCGGAATGTCGGTTTTCGTTTGTGGACACTCAAATTACAAATTCAATAAAATTGCCAAACTTTTCCTCTACAATTTACATTAATTGCAAACGAGTATTATAAAATCCCAGAATTATACATTTAGCAGGAAGCCATTCTGGAAAAGAATCGAATAAAACTGTCGACAGCACAAGAAAAGCATATGTTTAACTGAAGGATTCGCATATTGCTTTGATGCAAATCAATCAATGAAAAAAAAAATAAAATGATAAATTTTATTTTGATCAAACTGCCAAACCATACAAAGCTTTATTCCGGAATTACAATAAAGAGGGAGAGTGACGAAGGACCAAAAATGAATGCATGAAAGAAAAGCATGCTTACTTGCGGACGATTGCAAAAGGGGGCGTCGTCAGTCATATGCACTTTTATAGCACAGATCCTGCGGCTGATAGGGGAAGTCAGTTGCAGTGGCAGTAGCGGTGGAATTCGTTCGTAATAGCGTTGATAGAGTGGCACTAAAGTGAAGTAAACTTTTTTACGTTTATTGACATGAGTGCAACAAAAAGAAACGTAAAAAGTTTAAGTGATGAATTTTTCATCACTGCACACACATCTAGAGAACGGATATACACGGGCGTTGACAATATTTTGTGAATGGGTAGTTGAGTAATAAAAAAAAGAGCGGGCGAGAGAGTGAGAATGCGGAAGATGCAGTGGGGTTGCCATTTATAATTTCAGAATTTCGTTGACTTTGTATTAGATAATTCCGCATTCTTGGTCAGATGTAGCGACCAGCGACTGCTTGCAGTAAGACCTTTTTTAAGCATTTATAGTTTCGTAATTGCGGAAACTTATTTAAAAAATTTGGAAATCTATGCTAAGACTGCTCGAAAACTTCGAAGAATTTTCGGTCGAGAAAAAGCGCCTTATGTCTCCACCTTTCCCATATGACAAGCAACAACAAACCAGATCTAAATAGCTTGTGGAGTAATTCAATCATTCCAAAATAATAAAAAACCCAAAGATTTAGAAGAGTGACCAACAAATTTGAATAAACTTGGTCGTTTATGGCCAGTAAGACTCCAGTGCGTCAACGTACCGGTCAAGCTCTTAAAAACATTGCTGCTGTAAACGAGAGTGTCGCCGAAAACCCTATAACATCAAATCGACTCAGAGAATTTTGACAAAAGAGCTCCACCTTCCCGTGTATAAAACTCAGTTTAATTAGGAACTCAAACAAGCAACCATGGAATGACCCGGCAATTCGCTCAATGCATGCAGAGAAATAACATGGTTACTACATGGTCACGGCAATAATAATATGTTCTCCGCAACTAAAGTATGTTCGTCGCAACCATAGCATTATTAACTGAATTTAGTTTTGACAATACAATAATTGCTGCAATATTAATATTGTTGAAATGTAACAATAGTATTATTGCCAAATTTAAAAATGAAAGTATGGTTATAACAACAATATAAATATTGTTGGTGCGACAAAATTATTGAGTTTTGCGTTTTATTTTTACAATAATATGATTACGGCAATCATACTGTATGATTGTAATTTTTCTTCGTTTAAATATGCTTTTAAGAACAAATGCTATTGGTACGGATTTAATGCAATAATAGTACTTTTTTATCGAAATTAAAATTTTTTAAACCAGCTGCTTTGGCTTTGTTTAACTGAAATATTTTTAACAAAAACGCTTACGTTTATTTAAACTTATTTTTTCTACAGTAAAATAAATTATTTTGAATTTAATGTATTTTTTTAATAATTTTCATAATTCAAATCTATTTTCGACAACTTAAACAAATTCTAATAAATTATATTGGGGATCAAAGTACAATTGTGTGTGATCATACTATGGTTGTAGGGATCATAACATGGTTGCGTGTGAATCATATTATGGTTGTGAGGATCATACTATGGTTGTGGAGATCATAGTATGGTTGAGTGTGAATCATACTATGGTTGTGGGGATCATACTATGGTTATGTGTGAATCATATTATTGTTGTGAGGATCATAGTATCTATAGTTGTATTTGAATCATACTATTGTTGTAAGGATCATAATATTGTTGTACCACAGCCATATACCCAACAATAGTATTATCCTCTTCGAATATTGTCACCACAACCATACTTTTTTTCTGCGTGTGGGTAATGAGCAAAGTGAAGTCAATGGCAATTTTTCAAAAAAAAAGTTATGTTTTCATTTTCGTATTTGTCGTATTTGGGTCTCGAAAATCCTCATGCGGTCAATGAGAAACAACTGCAACCAAAACGAGCAACTGTTTGGATTGACCTTTGGGTTTTTGAAGATGAAACTGAAATTGTAGAAAATGTAAAAGGTATTCGTTACAGGAACATGATTTCGGAGTTTTTGTGACCTCAGCTGGTCACGTAGACAAGAAACAGAATTGTTTTTAAATAACAATAAAATTGACATTATGCTTTTATCCGAAACTCATTTCACAAGTAAATCCTACTTCTATATAAAAGGATATACATTAATTAATACCAATCATCCAGATGACTCGGCTCATGGAGGCACTGCAATATTAATCAAATCCAACATTACATATAAGGTCGTAGATTATGTACAGGAATCTTGGGTGCAGGCGACAATTATTTCAATCAATTGCAATGATCAGCCCATTATATTTGGATCGGTTTATTTTCCACCTAAATTTAATCTTAAACAAGATGATTTCCACAGATTCTTTAACAAATTAGGTCAAAAATTTTTGGTCGGCGGCGACTTTAATAGCAAACATCCCTGGTGGGGATCAAGGTTATCAAATCCAAAAGGAAAGGAACTTTACAAATGCATACAAAATTATAATTATTCAGTCCTCTCAACGGGTAAACCAACATATTGGCCTTCAGACCCGCATAAAATTCCCGACCTTCTCGACTTTGTAGTCTATAATGGTATAGCAAGACAACACCTAGACATTGTTGAGTCTTTTGATCTGAGCTCAGATCATTCCCCAGTAATGGTGACATTCAGCACAACTCTCTGCCATGGCACATCAGTACACGCATTTACAAAGAAAACTGACGTTGCGTCTTTTGCATACTGGATAGAGAAAAATGTCAATCTCAATATTTCATTAAAAACAGGAGCAGAAATTGATGAAGGAGTTGAATGTTTCACAAATCTGTTACATGAGGCCACTTTCCTTTCTAATAAAGATGCCTGTACAAGAAATATTGGAAATATGACCATGCTATCCACACAAATTAAAAATCTTGTTAAAAAAAAGAGAAAGTTGCGTAAAGTTTGGCAACAAACGAGACACCCACAAGATAAAACAAACTGGAATAAAGCAACAAGAGAGCTATCAAAACATCTCCGAGAATATAATGACAATGCCACAAAAAATTATTTACAAAACTTGAACCCAAACTCCTCTGATGAGTACAATTTATGGAAAGCCACAAAATTTATCAAACATCCCATGAAGAGAGACCCACCAATAAAGGATAAAAATAACATGTGGTTAAAATCTGACGAAGCCAAAGCTATTGCATTTTCCGACCACTTAAAAGACACATTTAAGCCATTTGACTTTAATGCTGGAACTTCTGATAAAGTTAATATTTTGGAATTTGTTAATTCACCTTGTCAGATGGATCTACCCATAAAATGTATAAGACCAGCGGAAATATGCGAAGAAATCGATAACTTAAACGTAAAAAAGGCTTCTGGATATGACAGCATAAGTTCAATGATGGTAAAGAATTTACCAAAAAAAGGTGTTATGTTTTTAACATACATTTTCAATGCTATACTAAGATTAAGCCACTTTCCATCGCAATGGAAATGTGCCGCAATATTAATGATTCATAAGCCGAATAAACCGGAAAGCAATATTTCATCGTATAGACCTATTAGCCTGCTAACGATCTTCTCAAAAATATTTGAAAGAATATTTATTCGGAGAATGGAGCCTTTCATAGAGAAACTAAACATTATTCCTGAACACCAGTTTGGGTTTCGCCATCAACACGGCACTCCTGAGCAATGTCATCGCATCGTTGATTATGTTACAGAGGCATTAGAAAATAAAAAGTACTGTTCAGCTGTTTTTCTAGACGTTCAACAGGCTTTCGACCGAGTATGGCATCCTGGGCTCTTATTCAAATTAAAAAGTTTCCTACCAACACCTTTTTATCTCGTGTTGAGGTCATATTTATCTGATAGACTATTTTATGTTAAACATAACAACGATTTTTCCGGAATACAGTATATAAGTGCAGGTGTTCCACAAGGCAGTGTTCTTGGTCCTACATTGTATACGATTTACACATCAGATTTGCCAACATCAAACAATGTACTTGTCGCCACTTATGCAGATGACACAGCAATTTTGGCTGCAAATCACTCGGCGATGGTTGCATCTTTACTTATTCAAAATCAACTTAACGTACTTCAAACTTGGTTAATTAAATGGAACATAAAGGTGAACTCCAGCAAATCTAGCCACATAACATTCACGAATAGAAAAGACAATTGTCCGCCAGTGACGATAAATGGTGAACCAATATCACACACAGACTGTGTCAAGTATCTCGGTATGCACATGGATCGCAGGCTTAACTGGCAGCCGCATATAAAAAACAAACGAAAGCAACTTGACATAAAGTTTAAAAAACTATTCTGGATACTTGGACCAAAATCTCAGCTAAGTGTTGAAAATAAATTAATAATTTATAAATCGTTATTAAAACCGGTTTGGGTATATGGAATACACCTATGGGGTACAACAAGCAACTCCAATGTGAAAATATTGGAAAGATTTCAGTCAAAATCGCTAAGGTTGATTTTAGACTCGCCATGGTACGTAAGAAACGACATAATCCTTAACGATCTGAACATGACATATGTAAAAGATGAAATCAAAAGATACTCCGAGAAATACCTGAAAAGATTAAGCAACCATTCAAATTTACTGGCGATCTGTCTATTGGATGACAGCAACGAAACGAGGCGTTTAAAAAGACTTCACGTATTGGACCTTCCTTTTAGAATTTGAAAGTTAGATTAAATAACATAGAACTAAATAGAATTGTAAATATAAGTGATTTTACTTATTGAAGTAAAATCCACCTGTTATTCTTAAAAATATATTGCTTACATAATTTGCTTATTATCTCTCGATAGATTGCAAATAAATAAATAAATAATTAAAAAAAAAAAAAAAAAAAAAAAAACTAACCGATATGTCGATATGTCTCTATGGGGGTTGTAAAATCTCCGGTTTATAGATTAACCCAGAAACAATTCCTGAGCTCAAATCGGAAATCCATCGCGTTATCGGTATGATACAGCCACATCCCTAAAAAAAACATAGGAAAAGCTCATAAAAAGATTATTGATCTGTTATTGATCTGTCAGGCAATTTTACAGGGCCATTTGACTATTTTTGACGGGAGCAATTAAAATCAAGTGGGCCGCCGTGGTGTGATTGAAGTGTTAAAGAAACTTATCAGTATTGCAATTAAAATCAAATGGGCCGCCGTGGTGTGATTAAAGTGTTAAAGAAACTTATCAGTATGGGTGCCGTGTTTGCTTACAATGCATCGTAAAAATCACAACACCGGGTCCATTGCAAAAGCCAGAGACTTCTTAATGAAGGTGGACCGTCATGGCAGGATCGAATACCGGGTAAGAACATCAAACAATTTTTCAGCGTCGGGCTCGTAAATGACGGCGATCTTACTAGTAAGAGAGTAATCTTAAAGCCATGTGAAAACTTCTCTATAAAATGCATAAGCCGTTCGTTGCCGTCCTTAAGCAGTAGGTCTCAGTTTGTGAGAATAAGAATTGAATCATGCACAGCTTATTGATTTAAGAGAAGTTCCCCCTTGTTTCTTGATGGGAAGTAAGTAATTAAAAGCAGTCCGCTTGCCACCCTAGACATAATACTGCACTTGGAACCAATTACGGATTCCCCACGACGGGTGGCGGTAAGGTCTTTGGTCGCAGTCCTTAACTCGACACTCTAGGTAACTTAGAGCGGTAGAAAATTCTTGCAGTAAACTTTTTGTCATCTTTAAGGTCCGACAACCCCTCGCCTGAGCTAGACGTTACAAAAATGCCAACTGTTATTTTCCCTGACAGAATCTCAGTCTTCACCGACGGGTTAGAGATGGAAGTATGAACAGTAGCTGTTTTTTGTATAAACCATTTTCAAATACGAGAATGATAATTGTAGTTGTAGGCTTTTCGCGATACTAGCTATTGACAATTTTTTCTACAGATTAACCTGCAGAATAACAAGGATATTAACCTCTGTCGGGATATTCAGGCATCCTAGAAGGCTGTAAACCCCAAACTGCTTAAGACTTGCAAAATGTCACTTAGCACCTTTAAACCAGACTGTTAAGCTCTGTTGGGTTTGCAATTGACAAGTCTTGACTCGTTTGAGATGATGCTTACAACTCTGCAAAAGCCTCTATCTTACCCTTAACGGGCTGTTAGATACATTTATTCATATTAAGATTAACCTAGCATGGACTAGGACAGACACATTTAAGGTTGCTAGATATCTGTGGCCCAAACTAGAGAAGAACAGAACCAAGCCTCTATCGGAAAATAACGAAAGTGCCTGTGGGTGTACCGACGGGTTATGGTAATGTTTGAGACATTACTAGAAAATGGCATGTGGGAGTGGTCGAATACTGCATATCGAGACAGTGGAGCACCCTAGGTGTAGATGACTGTATTTCAGAAAAAACGGCGTAGTAACCTGTGGATGTACTTTCTGTAGGACCTGAAAGAGTTAGCCTCCTGCAAGGTGGAAAATCTGCGAAGTTATATAAACGGTTTAGCAGAGATCAAGGGCAGCTTCCTACAGAGCTTATAGTGTATTTTAATATCCTCAATCATAGAAATAATGCCATTCCGTTCGCGCAATATCTAAATACTTATTGGAGACCCCATAAAGCTTTACTGAATCGTCGTAAATTTCTAAGATGATATAGCCATGTCCGTTTGTCTGCCTTTTTTTTTGAAAGCAACCTACAGGTCGTACGTAAAGCTAGGTTATTAAAAAAGCCGAAACACGTGTTGAAAGTTAGAAATGGGCCAGATCGGTAAAATTCAACAATTCTTAACTTAAAAACATAATATTTCATGATCTTTGAGATATGGAAATGTTATTTGGAACAAGTGATGTTGGCATGGATCAAAACACATCCCGGAGAAAAAGTGACACGCTTTCTTAAAAAGAAACACATTTATTGCCGAAGTTTTATTATTATTATTCTAGTCTATTTTATTGTAAAATTGGATAAGAGAACGTGACACTGCCCACACAAGCCAAAACTAAAAAAGTCAATATCTCATGAACTTTTTGAGATATGGCGATGGTACTTGGAACATGTGATGTTGGCATGGATAAAAACACACCCTGGAGGAAAAGTGAGCGTGTCACGCCCCCTTAAAACATCGCACTTATGGCCAAAGTAATGGGTCGATCGTTATAAAGTTTTAACAAAATTGAACAGGGATTAAACCGGCTCAAGACCTCTTGCTTCTATATTTAAATAGAAGACAAGTTTTTAACAAAATGGCAAAGTGACATTGATTTTCGTGGCTGCACACTACTTTTATCATGATTTCGGGTCCGTGACAACCCTCTTCAGAAAGCCTTGCTGCAATTGTTGAAAGTAAAACCGAACTCTATAAGGCCAGGCTCTCCACAAACGAATGAGAACTACTGTTGTAAACTTTACTTTTCAAGTTTTCTTCACACAATTGCCCACGAAAATACAACTCACTCTTGCCAGCTCTAAAGAGACTCCACATCGAGAGCCATCAATAGATTTCTTTTACAACAACGTGTGTGTGTGTTGTAAAAAGAGTTTAGTTGACTATGTCAACTTGTGTGCCGTGCCGTGCATGTAAGTATGTTTAGCTCGTTTGTTTTATTTCGGTCTGTTGCTTTTACACATTGAACAGGGATTAAACCGGCTCAAGACCTCTTGCTTCTATATTTAAATAGAAGACAAGTTTTTAACAAAATGGCAAAGTGACATTGATTTTCGTGGCTGCACACTACTTTTATCATGATTTCGGGTCCGTGACAACCCTCTTCATTAACAAAATGAAATCAATGATTAGCACATTATTTTTGATTATATTATTGTTAATTTGGAAAAAAGGAATTTTTGGAATTTTGAAATGCTATATCCGGAAATTAATACCAAAATGACGACACAAGTTGGTATGAATGGAAACACTCCGATAGAAAAAAGGCCGGTGCCAAAGAAGGCACAACTCTTCTTACCTGAGCTAACTAACCCAGAGTTAAACCTGGGGTTTTATATACGGTAGGTACACTTATAATCAAACCACGGTGGTCCACTAACGTGCATAGGTTTCGCAGACTTGTAAACAATGTTTCAGTTCTAAACGAATTTGAATACCTAGATTTTGCTATTAATCAAAACAACTGTCTCATCAATGGAATAAAAGTAAGGGATCGTTTTGGCTTAAATATGATATTGAGAGGCGAATGTTACATTGTATAAGTACATATTAAAGCCTTTTTACGTGATTATCAGTAATATGTCTTATAGGCTGTTTCCACTACGGTCGCGTCCACGTCCGCATCCAAAAATCAATGAACGCGCGTTAAGGCCCATACAAAAAACATAGGCAGTTAGGTATGGGAAAAAGTCGCGTTCATATTGGACGCGTTTATCGATAAGTCGCGTTTACTATAAAATCGATTATTTTTGCAATCGAAACCCACCCATACCTATCAATGGCAAAATCGCAAATTGCACATCCCTATGAAAACAGCTGTCAATCAGTATAAATAAAAAAAATCCCAAATGCAAAAAACAGGAGGTAAGTTAATATTTTTGCTTTTGTTTAAATAATATTAATTTTTCCAATTATTTTAGAATTTAAAAAGACGGAATGGACAGCAGTAACAACACTACATCTGTTGGACCTCTGGGAGGAAAACATTGATGGCCTGAGGGGTGCTCGGAAAAACACCCACATACACAAAGAGATGGGCGAGAAGTTGGGAGTGACTGGCGCCGAAGTAAAAAATAAACTGGACAATTTAACGAAAAAATACAGGTAATTATTTAAATATAAATTATATACCAATATTTTTTTGGAGTTAAATCGATTGTGTTTATTGCAGAAAGGAGCAGGCGCTAGTTGGGCCACAAAAATATTAAAATTTTTCGCACCCCTAAAAAAACAAATAAACACAAACAGCTGTTTGAACGCAAACGTGGACGCAAAACACAATGGAAACACCATTACAAATTTATCGATAAATCATGGACGCGGACGTGGACGCGACCGTAGTGGAAACAGCCTATTAAACCTTTGAACTCTATAGCACTTGGGTAAGCTACAGTGCGACTACCATCGCTCCTCCAGGTATACTAGAGGAAGCCAACTTAAGGATCTGCTGTGTCCTCTGCTACTCTTTGGCTCGTAACACCCGGTTGATACGCAACTCCACGTCCAGCATTCACATTACCTGTGATTTAGGTTGGCAACCACAGCCATCGCGAAACTTCCCGAAAAGCCTTTTTCACCAAGTCAGGCTGGAACAACAGTTTTTTGGACACCTCACCTCCCATGGCACCAGATTTGAGTCTCTGGTCTACCATCGTAGCACATGCCTTCGTCTACAAAAAATTATGATTTGTTAAGCAAATACTGAAAAGTGTCCATTTTTCCATGTAAGGGGTGTTTTTTATGGGGTATAGAACTTTAAGTTGGCATCACTTTTTTAACTGGCGGCCATTTTGTCAGCTGTCAAGTGATTAATATTTAGTTTGGTTTGCCATTTCATCATGAACAGGGTGACAAAAGAACAACGCTTGCAAATCGTGCAAATTTATTTCGAAAGTAATGGTTCAGTTCGCGAAGTTCACCGCAAGCTCCTTCCATTTTATGGTCGACATAATCGTCCATCAGAGCAATTAATTCGGTTAACCATGGATCGGTTAACATGGACCATTGGATTATTTTCTTTGGGGATATGTGAAGTCGCTCGTCTACGCCAACAAATCAGAAACACGTTAGGGGACTTGGAAGCCAACATTCGTGGCGTTATTGCCAACATACGGCCCCATATGCTCGAAAAAGTGGTTGAAAATTGGACCTGTAGAATTGGCTTTATTCGAGCCAGCCGCGGCGGCCACATGCCCGAAATCATATTTAAACATTAATGGCATAAAATTATCCTTCCAATAAAGCCAAATTGATGGACATTAAAACGATTTTCTTGTGTTTTATTTCAATTCGAAGTTCTATACCTCAATAAAAAACACCCTTTACTATTAGTCTTTTAAAGGGTCTGAGTTCAATATTTTGTGGTGTTGCAAACGGAATGACAAATTTAGTGTACATCTACTAATAGGTGGAGGGTATACAAATATTTTCAATGCTAAATAATGTTGGTTTACTTAACTTCTCTTTTTTTCTAGAATCCTGGGATTTCGTAAAATAAATTCCGCTATCCCGAAAATGAAAAAACTCCGGGAAAAGAAAACTGTAGTTGCAACACTCATACACCCTTACATCGAATCTCAAATCATAAGGATCAGACATTTAAATCCTTCACGCAGAGAAAAGATATGGTTACACTATGGTCACCGCAACAATAATATGTTCTCTTCAATAAAAGCATGTTCGTCGCAACCGTAGTATTGTTTTTTGAATTTCATTTTGACAATAGTATGATTTCGACAATATTGCTATTGTTGAAATGTAACACTAGTATTATTGCCAAATTTAGAAATGAAAATATGGTTGTAGCAACCATATAAACATGGTTGGTGCAACAAAAGTATTGTTGTTTAAAGTTTACGTTAACAAAAATATGATTACGGCAATCATACAGTATGGTTGTGACTATGAACATAACAAAACAGGTTTTGTAGAGTATACATGTTTGTGTGTGCGTATGTTTTTTTGATATTTAAAAAAAAACACATACACACGATACAGTGAATGGTTGCTGTCCATTAAAAAAAAACAACAACAATCGGAAGGTAGTTCGAGGGATTTTTATTGATCACGGTTTAATCACATTCGTTACTTGGTGTCTACGGATGGTGAAGTAGCATTCACCCCTGCTGGCAACTAAAAGTATTTTTGACCATTGGAATATATATTTTTGTTTCTTGAATGAAATGTTTAATAAAAACATGGCTTGAATTCTGGCTATGAACTAATAAATAATGTAATGCAATTTAATTTAATAAAAACAATTTAATAAAAACCTCTATTTTTGAATAACAACAATAACCAATCCTAATAAATAATTTTGGGGATCATAGTATGGTTGAGTGTGAATCATACTATGGTTGTGGGGATCATAGTATGGTTGCGTGTGAATCATACTATGGTTGTGAGGATCATACTATGGTTGTATGAGAAACTTACTATGGTTGTGAGGATCATACTATGGTTGTGGGGATCATAGTATGGTTATGTGTGAATCATACTATGGTTGTGGGATCATAGTATGGTTATGTGTGAATCATACTATTGTTGTGAGGATCATAATATTGTTGTGTCACAACCATATACACAACAATAGTATGATCCTCTTCGAATATTGTTACCCCAACCATACTTTTTTTCTGCGTGTTTAAAATCGTCTGAATTAAAAAAAATCTAACTCACGATAACCCTTTGCACACAGTGAAACAAATGTTCTGCATGTGTGGAATCTATGATTATTTACGACACTTCCTTTCCTTGTGGAACGCCAATACTTTTAGCTATTTCTGAAGAATAAGAAAAAAAGAAATATCCCCGATAGAAATCATATAAAAAAGCGACATATAAACTTAAGTTATTACCGGTCGTCTTCGGCCATAATCATTTTTAAGCAAAAGCAAATTTAATAATGCAAACGTTTGAGTGCGCGATTGATAAGCGATTTCATTTCACTGCCAGTCATTTCCATTCGCTTACGAGACAGAGACCAAGACGATGCGACAATAAAATATAATAAAGCGAAATCTTCTTAAATATGACAATTGGACGGGAGGTCGATTGCTAGCTAGAAGAAAAAACTCCGCGCATATAAGGATTTTTTAAAGTGATTAGTCTTAAACGTTTCAGTATCGCAATAAATATGACGGAAATAATGTCATAAAATGGCATAACCAGCCGAAGCAGCGATTCACACATGACAACCGTACGCACGCATGGATGGACGGACGGGCAGGCATGAGAATGAATTTAGATGCCCATCCTCCTAGTCCTACTCCATGAGCGCATTGATTTGTGTGAGTCCTTGAAAGCAGTGGTTGGTATTGGGATAAGTTCGGCCAGGATGGGGTGGACTACTAATAATAACGAATGTGTAGAATACATATGCAAATGAAATTTATTTTCTAAATTACTCATATCATTGTAGTACAATCCGAAGCAATGTGTGTATGTATGTGTACTCGTAAGTATTTATGCAACCACTACACCCATACATTTGTATATGCCATCCAATATATGTATGCGTTGGACCTAAATCATATTCATTCCCAATAAAGGGCACAGTGGTTATCACCCTCCATTCTAATAATATTAAACTATGAATGATGGCCAGTTAAAAATTTAAGATTTTGCAAAGTTATCAATGACATTAAGCGGTCAAAATATTCCGCAAGGTTTGCCATTTCACAATGGTTAGTTTCCATCTACTAAACAGGTGTACGTTTTTAAAAGTTTCACATATTCGTGACCGATAGAATCTAGGGACCCCAAAATCTAGGGACCCCAAATCTGTTCTACACATGTAGAACAGATTCGTTGCCACAACCGAATTTTTTGGTAAATGAATGATTGAGGTTGCATGCACCTCGAGTATGCCATGAATACAACCAAATGTTAGTTGGTGCACTGTAAGTTTGAGTAATTGTAACTAAAGTGTCGGTAGAAAATACGAAGAGTTCGAGAAAATAACTTTTGGCTCTTAAAGTCCACATGACGCACTTGTCTAACGAAAAAAACTTTAAATTTTTAGTAGAGGCAAAAAACTGTTTCCTTATTAGCTTGAAGTACTCTTAAGCATATTTTGGGTCAAGTCGAGGAAAAAGAAGAAAATATGATGGAAAATTGTTACTTAATAAATAAGATAAAATGATTTGCTTAAATCAGTAATAGTAGGACTATTTTCGCTTTCGGTTTTGATGAAAACTTAGATTTCATCACCAATATTCGGTTTTAACAACAAAATATTGGCTACACTACTGGTTGAAAAAACCCTCAGTTAAGGCAACTAAATACATATTATGAGTTTCATTGCTATGACCGATCAATTAGTTGCGTCTACAACACGATGATCATACACGCAGAAAAAAAGTATGGTTGGGGTGACAATATTCGAAGAGGATCATACTATTGTTGGGTATATGGTTGTCACACGACAATATTATGATCCTCACAACAATAGTATGATTCACACATAACCATACTATGATCCCCACAACCATAGTATGATTAACACTCAACCATACTATTATCTCCACAACCATATTATGATCCTCACAACCATAGTATGTTCCTCATACAACCATAGTATGATCCTCACAACCATAGTATGATTCACACGCAACCATACTATGATCCCCACAACCATAGTATGATTCACACTCAACCATACTATAATCCCCAAAATTATTTATTAGAATTGGTTATTGTTGTTATTCAAAAATAGAGATTTTTATTAAGTACTCGTATGTTATTTTAAATTGCATTACTATTAGTTCATAGCCAGAATTCAAGCCATGTTTTTATTAAACATTTCATTCAAGAAACAAAAATATATATTCCAACGGTCAAAAATACTTTTAGTTGCCAGAAGGGGTGAATGCTACTTCACCATCCGTAGACACCAAGTAACGAATGTGATTCTACCATGATCAATGGCTATATATTTAAGTGCAGGCATATTTTAAATAAACGAGAACCAGTCGGTAGTCGAGTATTTCATCGAACAATGAAAACACAATAAAAATCCCTTAAACTACATTCCGATTGTTGTTGTTTTTTTAATGGACTGCAACTATTCACTGTATCGTGTGTATGTGTTTTTTGTATATCAAAAATAAAATACGCACACACATCCATGTATGCTCTATAAAACCTGTTTTGTTATGTTCATAGTCGCAACCATACTGTATGATTGCCGTAATCAAATTATTGTTAACGTAAATTTTAAACAACAATACTTTTGTTGCACCAACCATGTTTATATGGTTGCTACAACCATATTTTCATTTCTAAATTTGGCAATAATACTATTGTTACATTTCAACAATAGCAATATTGTCGCAATCATACTATTGTCAAAATAAAATTCAAAAAACAATACTATGGTTGCGACGAACATGCTTTTATTGTAGAGAACATATTAGTGTTACGGTGACCATAGTGTAACCATATCTTTTCTCTGCGTGTATTTATCATCTTGTGGTATGTCGAACCGAATATCTATTACGATTAGAAACATTTGGTGATTGCCAACCGGTGAGTTCCAACCGATTTCCAACAATTTTTTTCTCTGTGTATATAATTTTAAAATACTGATCATATTTGCCAACCGAATGTTGATGGTTGGGCGTACAATCGAAGTATTCCATTACACAAGCGAATGTTGAATGTCAATTTTCAGTAGAGAAATCTGACACTTACGGTTGAAGAGACAAAGTTTCGATAACCCTAACTAATTAGAATAATTATTGTAACTGAATTTGTACATATGTTGGTTGTTTTTATAGATGATTGGCAATAATGCCTATTTCAATTTGGTTATCATTACCACAAGCGTTTGTTAATCAAACCAACTGATAGTAGACCTTAAATCTTATAATTCCAAAATACTAATTACTACACACAGAGAACAGATTTGTTGCCGCGACGGTATTTTTGCCAACTGAATGTTGGTGGTTATGCCTACAATCCAAGTATTCCATTACTACAACCTAATGTTTAATATAAATTTTTAGTAGAGGGACCTGACGCTTACGGTTAAAGAGACAAAGTTTTGCTAACCCTAACTTATTAGAATGATTATTGGTACTAAGTGTGTAAATTTATTGGTTGTTGCAATAGGTTATTGGCTAGAAGAACACTTTGAATTCGGTTTTCATGGCTACGAGCATTTTTTAACTGGACCAACTGATGGTTAAATTTTACACGCAGAAAAAAAGTATGGTTGTGGTGACAATATTGGAAGAGGATAATACTATTGTTGGGTATATGGTTGTGGTACAACAATATTATAATCCTCACAACAATAGTATGATTCAAATGCAACCATACTATGATCCTTACAACAATAGTATTATTCACACATAATCATACTATGATCCCCACAACCATAGTATGATTCAAACTCAACTATAATATGATACCCACAACCATAGTATGATCCTTACAACAATAATATGATTCACACATAACCATACTATGATCCCCACCACCATAGTATGATTCACACGCAACCATGTTTATACTATGATCCCCAATATAATTTATTAGAATTTGTTTAAGTTGTCGACAATAGTTTTGAATTATTATTCAAAAATTAAAAATTAAATTCAAAATAATAGGAGTGATTTATTTCACAGTAGAAAAAAAAATTTTAAATAAACGTAAGCGTTTTTATTAAAAATATTTCAGTTAAACAAAAGCAAAGCAGCTTGTTTCAAAAATTTTAATATCGATAAAAAAATCACTACTAAAGCATTAGATCTGTACCAATTACATGTGTTCTTAAAAGCATATTTAAATGAAGAAAAATTACAATCATACAGTATGATTGCCGTTATCATATTATTGTTAGCATAAAACGCAAAACACAATACTTTTGTCGCACCAACCATATTTATATTGTTGCTATAACCATATTTTCATTTTTAAATTTGGCAATAATACTATTGTTATATTTCAACAATATTTATATTGCAGCAATCATACTATTGTCAAAAATAAATTCAGTTAACAATGCCATGGTTGCGACGAACATACTTTTATTGCGGAGAACTTATTATTATTGCCGTGACCATGTAGTAACCATGTTTTTTCTCTGCGTGTATGTATGCGGCTATCTGACCGAAATAATAAAGTTTTTTTTTTTATTTAATTTTCATATAGGGTTTTCCAACTAAGACGCAATATGTTAATTAAAATTATCTTAATATTTTTTATTATGTTAGAAGAATCCAGGACAATTATGTGTGAAACAAAATATCGGCCAAATGCTTGCCAAGGCTTTGGTGGTATACCTCTATCCAATGGTTCATATTTTCAGTGACTCTGAGAAAAAAAGGAGCTTGAACTCACGGTAATTTTTTGTGAAACTGCTCTTCGGAAAATGTTTTTTCTTGATAAAACATGTTATTAAGATAAAATAAGACGTTCCTGAAAGTTTTATAAACAAATTCCATCGTTGAAATTAATGGGTTAATGTCGTTAATATGCCAATTATCTTTTCTTTTAGCTCTCGAATTGTTCTTGGCTTTTTAACGTACACTTTTTATTTAATATCCCAAAAGAAAGAAGTCCAACGGGGTCAAATCACATGGTCGTGGCAGCCAATAAACATCGCCACGACATGAGATAATACGGGCATTGAATTTCTCGCGCAAAAGAGGCTTTGTTTCGTTGACTGTGTGGCAAGTGGCACCATCCTGTCGAAACGACATATCGTCCAGGTCCATATCCTCAATTTCTAGCCACAAGAATTCCTCGCGATAGCAAGCACCATTTAAGATTACTGCTTGAGCAACCTCATTTTCGATGAAGAATGGCCTATGACAGATCGATGAAAAAAGTGACTGTTCGAGCACGCACATGTGTTTTCGTTGTGAATCCATTTTTTCGTTTATGCTGACCAAAAAAATCACGAAGTTCACGAAATGCATTTTTAATTGAATGCCCATTTTCGCAAAAGGCTTCAACAATCTTTACGCTGTGCTGAATTGTCAATCTCATTTTTGTCAAAAACTATAATGTTTAGTTAGGCTGGACCACCTTGTATTATTTTAGTATTCGATCTTTACTGAAATGATACTCGTAATTGTAGATAATTAATACAACATTTGGTGTTAATAAACGACTATTTTTAAAATCATTTATACAATTTTATAAAAGAAAAAGAACACGCTACAATTGAAATTAATTGGAAAACATTTTTCTACTTTTTCCAAAAAGGACAAGAAGGACATTCAAATCTTAAAAATAGGCTGTTAAAATGTTCTACGAAAATAGACTACATACGATTTCACTTAAGACATCCCATCACGTAAATTCGATAAAACGAATAAATATTTACTTTTTTAACTTATTTTATGTAGTATAGCGTACCAAAATAAAAATGTCCTTGGCCCATAGAAAATAACTTGGACCTACGACCGGACCGTCCTTATGGGTACTTATTGCAATCACCTTAGTCTTAATTTTTAGAAGAAAAGATCTACCTTCCGATAAAGTCCGAACTTTTGTTGCATACACACAGAGAAAAAATAGTTGAAAATCGGTTGGAACTACAATGATTCGGTTGCAAAGGAGTAATTCCGGTTGCAATTACTAAATGCTTGAAAATAAAAATGTCCTTGGCCCATAGAAAATAACTTGGACCTACGACCGGACCGTCCTTATGGGTACTTATTGCAATCACCTTAGTCTTAATTTCTAGAAGAAAAGATCCACCTTCCGATAAAGTCCGAACTTTTGTTGCATACACACAGAGAAAAAATAGTTGGAAATCGGTTGGAACTACAATGATTCGGTTGCAAAGGAGTAATTCCGGTTGCAATTACTAAATGCTTGACATCGTAATGGATATTCGGTTCGGAAATACCACAAGTTGATAACTACCACCATGGTACTGCGCAACCACTCAAAACTTATTGATCGGTCATAGCAAACTGGTAGTTGTGGCAACCAATATTTTTGTTGTCAACAATTATGAGAGATGAAAGCTAGAGCCATTGCTCGTATAACAAAATCTGGTTGTTTAATAGTATTTTTTTAAAAAATAACAGCCAATGAATTCATCAAATTTTTGATCAGTAAAAATTATCCCTCATCATTTACACTTTCCCTCCCTATGAGAAATTCAAGTTCTTTAATTGTGCAGCCAAACATTTTTTCCCTCCGATTAAAATTTTAATTTTTTCGTTGTATGTGGTAAGTGGATTTTTAGATTAAAAACTTCTCTTCTGAGGGTTTGTATACTTGGTATGTTGCACCGATTCTATAGTTTCATTAACTGAAAATCACAGTGCACAAACTAACATTCGGTTGTGCTGATGGAATACTCGAGTTACATGTAACCTCAATCCTTGGGTTAGCTATAAATTCGGTTGTGGCAACGAATCTTTTCTCTGAGTGTAGTGTAATAACACAGAATTTATTTGTTGTATCCACCAAGTATTGCTACCTTAGTAACAGATACTTCATAATTAGATAGTTGTCATTGCCACCAGTTGCAACCAAAGCAACCAATAGTTTAACAGAAGTCAGTTGATATAAACAACTTATTGGTTGTTAGAACTGTAATATTATTGTACCTATTATCTTCCCGCAGAGGGGATGAGTGAGGTCACCTGAATTTCCTTAGGTGAACCCAAGAGCTCCTCTGCTAGATTAAAATACATCTCGAATTTAATTTTAAATGGACGTGTGCTACGAGGTCGGACCGAAAACTCAAATCTACAATGGAATGTTGGTGATTGCAACGGAAAGTATGTTTATCCAACCGAATATTTGTAGTTCGGACCGACTTACAACTGATTTTTTTCTCTGTGTGTACTTACTTAATTCCAGCACAATTCCATTAAGAAACAAACGGGTTACTTCTCTCAAATCAGCGATGACATTATTCTGATATTTGCTAACCGGGACCTAATGTTTAACAAAGGCTTTCAAGTTCGAAATACAATTAACATTATTTATAACCGTTTAGCTAGTTTCTGTTATGAATTTCTCTCCAGCGAATGCAGACTCCTAGCCCACTGTGCAATGTGCTCCGCCAACAAGACGAAGCTGTCGTTGAAAGTATAAATATTTGCTTAAATTTCGTATTTTCTTAAATTTGCATACGTACTCTATTAAAGGACGTAAGCTCGTCCGTCAGTGTACGATATATGTATTGGTGTGTATGCGTGTGTGTAAGAGTAAGGGTACACATTTATTTGCACTCGTATGTCACCAGAGATCCTTGTTTTAACCCCACAACGATGACAATGATTATGATGGAGCTCATTATAACCATAGGGCATAGCACAGTAGGGGAAATTTGGAAAAGTAAAACAATTTTAATCAAATTTCACATTGGTCTTGCTGAATCGTATTCGAACCGTATTAAGTCATGTAGATGAGACTCTGTGTCTTAGTGATAGCACAGCTGCAAGGGGAACCTTACGCTGTGAAATTACAGTTTTTGTTTATGAACTGACCTATAAAAATATATGAATGTCTTTCGATTATCTCCACCAAAAAAAAAATTAATCTTATCCTATCATTGCTCATTGTAGTATAGCACGCAACTAGATGCGTTTAAGTCCGATTTTGGCCAATTAAAAATATTCTAAGTAAAACTTTATTTCTAAACGATCTGTTAAAAACCCATAATACGCCGGTGTGCTGCAAAGAGAGCTCAAGTCCTCTTATTAAAATGGACTTAATGTTGCACAAGTTTTTCAAGTTATAGACAATGCCCTTA
The DNA here is from genome assembly GCA_963513945.1 of Hydrotaea diabolus. Lineage (NCBI taxonomy): Eukaryota > Metazoa > Arthropoda > Insecta > Diptera > Muscidae > Hydrotaea > Hydrotaea diabolus. Next base: position 162,404,014 of record OY740716.1, read on the forward strand.
AAAAAACTGCAATGTTAATTTAAAGAAGTTTTGCAATAATTTTAACAATTCAATCTATTTCTGCTAATTACTTATTTTTCAAGCGGTGATACATTTTTAATATTCAATAACTTAGAAAAACAAAAATAAAACCTGAGCTGTTTTGGCTACAAACCGACGATATGCCATTCGATATGCTATGTATACTTATATTTCTGGCCTACACTTAGTGTTGCCTAGCTCCATCAGACATTTCCATTGGAAAGTTTGACATTTTTTAGCATAAACGTACTCAGAAAGTTTTGACGTACGACCATCATTTGCGTTGTTTACAGTGTTTTAAAAAAATCAATTTGGCAAAAAAAATGGAATTAACTCGTCACCATTTTCGTGCGATCATTTTTCACAACTTTCGACGTGGATTATCGCGACAAGAGTGCATCGATGAATTTAAATCTTTGTATGACGATGAATAAATTCAATCGTGGTTCGAAGGTCGTGAAGGTCGTCCAAAAACGACCGTTGTGCCAGAACTGATAATGCAAGATCGTCATGTGCCATACCGTGAGATAGAGGTATCCTTGAGCATTTCTTCCACTAACATACATACGTTATTGGATGACCACGTTATTGGTGCTTCAAAAGACGTTTATAAGATCGTCACAGGTGACGAATCATGGATCTATACGTGTAAGGCCGAAACAATCGCCGTGTGGGTCGAAAGTTGTTCGTGGAAGAAGCACTTCGAAGCAAATGGTCGCTTGTTTCTTCGGCAAAACTGGTCATGTGGCTACTGTTCCGCTTGAACAACGTAGGAGGTCAATTCTGAGTCGTACACCACATTTTGTTTGCCTGAAGTCTTCGGAGAAATTCGAAAAACGAACAATGACAATGCGAGCTTTCACTCATCGGCTCAAACCAGCGCCTTTTTGACCGGCTAAAACGCCGAATTGATGGGTCATCCGCCGTACAGCCCTGACTTGGCACCCAATGACTTATTTTTATTCACAAAAATTAAGAAAAAAATGCGTGGTCAACGATTTTCGTCGCCAGAAGTGTTCAAAAATCATGTTTTGGAGGTACCTCAATCGGAGTGGAAAAAGTGCTTCGACAATTGGTTTAAGTACATGCAAAAGTGTATAAATCATGTTGGAGAATACTTTGAAAGACAATAAAACCATTTTTGATGATAAACATTTGCATTTTCATTATTAAGCCAGAAATATATATAGCAGTTCTCGTATGAGCTATGACATGTATGGCAAACCGATATGCTGAACCTCCATCATGTTTAAGTTTAAGTCATTGAAAATATCAAACGTTGGTAATAGGTATGCCACCTATGCGGTGGTGAAAATTTAACCAATATTTCATCAAGCATAATTACCATTGATCCTTCTATCATAATAAGATAATTCTCTAAATAGTTTTGGTTTTATTAACAATTAACATCGTGCGTTTTAGTTGGACCACCCTTAATAAAACGAAACAGTTTTTTGTCTCTGATGAAAATTTAAATTTTTTTTATTAAACAAGTGCGACATGTGGATTTTTAAATCCAAAAATTCTTTTCTGAAGGTAAGGATTCTTCGTATTTACTATCGATACTTCAGTTATAATTACTGAACTTTACTGAGCTCCAACTAACATTTAGTTAGTTGCCCTAATGGCATACTAGAGCATCGAGGTGCACGCACTTCAATCACTCGGTTGAAAAAAAAATAGGTTGTAGCAACGAATCTGTTCTCTGTGTCACAATTTATGGGAAACGAAGATTAGACAATTTGCACCTTTAACGTGCCGGTTTCGTTCTTTTTTTATGAGCCAAGGACATTTTTATGTTGCAACCATTAAAACCATATAAAATAAGTTAAAAATATTTCTTTGCTTTTCCGTATTTTTGCGAGATGTCTTAAGTAAAATCGTATGGAGTTTATTTTCGTGGAACATTTTAACATGCTATACATCTGTTTAGCTCGTTTGTTTTATTCCGGTCTGTTGCTTTTACACATTGAACAGGGATTAACCGGCTCAAGACCTCTTGCTTCTATATTTAAATAGTAGCTCTCATTCGTTTGGGTAGAGCCTGGCTTTAAAGAGTTCGGTTTTACTTTCAACAATTGCAGCATAGCTTTCTGAAGAGGGTTGTCACGGATCCGAAATCATGATAAGAGCAGTGTGCAGCCACGAAAATCAATGTCACTTTGCCTACTTAAATATAGAAGCAAGAGGTCTTGAGCCGGTTAATCCCTGTTTAATCCTATACATCCTAAGAGTCCCATCTTACAGGCTTAATCTTAAAAAACTCTTTTGTTAAATCTCTGTGAGATTTTATTGAAACGAGAACTTCTATTATGAATGCTCGTATCAGTAATATTCCCCAAAAAACTTCACGAATTCCCCTACTGTGCAGCGCACATATGAGCGTATTCGAGTACGGCCGCATAAGTCATATATGATTTATATGTATGCGAGGATATGTGTGTGTGTGTGTGTGTGTAAGGATACAAATACATACAACTAGAAGGCCACCTCACACCATCCATACGTTCACGGATTCACTTCTTTTTCTGGCTGCCAAATGTCAAGTAACGATAAAGGATTTCAATTTCATTGCTGGCCTTTCACCCCCTTTCCCCTTTTTCTTATGTTACAACAGCGTTGCCCTATTTCGCGGCCGCCATACGGATAGGTTTACTTTGAAATAGTTCAAGTTTTGCATTGATGACTTTTTTACCCCCTCTGCGTCGAAATTTATGCTCGTACATCCTTCGTATCGCTTTCAATTCAATTTTGTCTATAGTTTTCATTGCATACTATTACACATACATACGAATGTTATGATATATATAGGCGTATATATAGTAAGTTTGCCTGTATGTATGTATATGCTATATCATAATTTTCCCCATTACATGTGAATATGTAAATTTTTTTGAGAGATTTTTTCATTTTTGTTCTAAGACGGCAGAGGACGAGTGGTGGAGGTTTTGTAATTTGCAATTGTGGTAGGATATCATTTTTTTCTGTAGCGAAATCGATTGGACTTTGCCAAAAGCCACAAACCTCGTACGACTAAGTGGTATTAAGAGATTTTGAGAAATTTAATTTAATATAATAGTGTTGGCAGTGGGATAAATTTAGGTTAGTAGCGCTAAGCACTTGTGAATGTGAATTTCCTTTGTGGAAGGACAGAATAAATAAAATAAATCTTTCCTTCAACATACAAATGATAAATCAAATGCATTTCTGCTCGATCTACCAATAGAATTCGCGTTGATATCACCGTTTGGTTATAGTTTTGATCGATATTCAGTTCAATATACCTGAAGATTATACATTAATTAATCTGTTATGCCATTGAGAATTATCAAATGTCACAACTAGTGGTGGCGGTGGTGTAGAGAATTATTTGTTGTACCCAGTATTGCTGACGATACCAAATTAGTTTTACTTACTTTACTAAGCCCTCCAAAATCCCATTAAGGAACAGAGAAGAACTTTTCTCAAATCAGTGACCTGTGGATGATTTAATTCTTATACTCACTGATTGGTACCTATTGTGTAAAACTTAGTGGGGACATAAATACTAATACACACGTTTTATGCTGTAAAATAAAAAGTACTGAATGTTTTTGTCCAAATATAATAATATATTTATATAATATATTTATTGATGTATATTGTATCCAAAAAGAATCTACTTATTCGAAATATACACCTTTTGCCTTTACACACGCTTTAAGTCGCACTGGCAAATCGTCAATAGCTGCACGAACCTCGTACATTGGAAAATTGGCCACAGCTCGAACCAAAGCAGTCTTAAGAGATCCAATGTTGGGGTATCTTTTGTGACAAACCTTCTCCTCTAAAACCGTCCAAAATTTGTAATCCAATGGGTTCAAATCTGGACCGCCTGAGGGCCATTCTTCAGAGGAAATGAACGCTGGCAAATTGTTTCGAAGCCAGGCCTGGGACGTTTTAGCCTTATGGGCCGACGCAGAATCCTGCTGGAAAGTCCATGGCTGGTTTTGGAACAGGGAAATGTTAAGAGGCTTCACAACAGCTTCCAAAGCGGTTTCTTGGTAAACTTTGGCCGATGTTTTGACTCCTTGTTCGCAGAAATGCAGGTCAGTGACCCCGTAAGAGACACCCCACCAAACCATGACTGAAGCTGGGTGATGACCCTTTTCCACCCATGGGATCAGTTCAGATGCTTCCTTAGATGACCGCGCATACACTCTATCATTTTGTTTGTTAAATTTTTCCTGAACGGTTAAAATTTTTTCATCGGTGAACAAAATTTTTCTTTGCAAGTTATTAGAGTGCTTCACCAATTCAATCCTATTTTTTTTTTAAAGCTGCAGTCAATAAATGTGCAGTACGTCGTTTAAAAGCCCCAAATCCCAAGTCTTTTTTAATTATTCTACTCATGGACTTTTGCGTGATATTCATCTCACGGGCCATGGTTTTCGGATGCCTGTGAATTCTTTATTTAACGGCTTTGATGATATGCGGTGTTCGAACAGAGCGTGGGCGGCCCAACCGGTGGCGGTCTTTTACATCACCAGTCTTCTCAAACAGTTTTATCTATCGGTAGACGAACATGCGGCTAATCCCTAGTGGCCGGAGCGTTTTGAAAATATCGCTTTTTTCATTTTACACTTGAAAAGCGCTATTACAGCGATACGGTTCTCATTATCTGAACACTCCATGACGAAAATTGAAACAATTTTAAAATCCTGTAACGGGATTTAACGGTATTGAGGTTAGCTTTCAAACCCCATATGAAATTAACGGGTATGCTCAGTTTTACTATTGAAATGGACGTGTTCAATGTTGTAACAGTATTAATGTCCCTACTAAGTAGTCGCGCACACTTCCATCACACCACGAGAAGGCCTATTGTTGTTGGGTGAGGTTGAATTGACAGCCGCCAAAGGCTTCCATAAATAGATCCTGTTGCTATATCGTGAATTCTATTTCGTAAATTCTCAAAAGAACGGCCCACATAGTCTGAGTTTTTGTTATGGACCAAGGAAGCTTCTATTTTGCAACGCTATGCCTTATGAAAAAAAATAGTAAATATAGGGTGATCCATCTAGAGGTATTTTTTTCAGAACAAAAAAAATATAAAAATTGAAATCATGTTTGGAATCTTTATTGGTAATTTGAAAGGGCATTTTATGGCATTTATTTATTGAAAATAATTACCTTCAAATGTTGGCCGCAACTACGCCTCAGAGTCCTTAAGAATTCTTATAGCCAACAATTTTAAACAATATCCAATACATGTACAAATACAGTTCCAGTAATCATCCTAATTATTTAGGGTTATCGATACTTTGTCTCTTCAACTGATACTGTCAGTTCCCACTACTGAAAATTGCCAGTACCCAATCAACGTTCGGTTGTAGAGATGAAATACATAGATGATACATGCAATCACCAACATTCGGTTGGCAAAAAATTCGGTTGTGGCAACAAATCTGTTGTCTGTGTGTAATACTGTAGTTGGTGAAGACAAGATTCCTCTAAGACACCCCCACAGAGAAGCTGGTGACTTTGGCATTGGGGGGTATAATAATAGGCTATATAAGCAGTCGCTCTACATTCATGAATCTCGTAAAAAATTCATATATTACGTCATTTAAACTAATGGATGCTCTTTGGACCGATTGTCAACGGTGACCAAATAGTAAATAAAACATTTGGCCGATGCGACCAAAGAAACGTGACCTGTAATATAGCCTTGCCCTAATTAATTTGGAAGCCCTTAACTTTTGCACCTTTTATTGGGTTCCACATCAGGATTCCGAGAAGATTAAACAAACGGATGAAACAAAGGGTATACCAACTATTGATTGTCTTTGACTTCCAGCTTTTTAGATTGTCTTTGCGCCGACAAACGCCTTAGCACGAGCAAAACCTTACCAATGCTAAATTCACATTCGAATACAAACAATCACAGTGTTCAATATTGAATTCTTTCAAGGATTTAATTTATGAGTTTGTGCGTGCCTGCCAAAAACACTAAAAACGTAGAATGCAATAAACGGATAACAAAATAGAGCCAATAAATGGAGCCAATGATGCATATTTCCGGCAATTCTTTAAAATAGAAATGATAAAGTGCTTTCAAAAATGAAAATATATATAAAAAAGAAAAATAATGGCAACTTAAATATTAAAGAAAATTAAAAAAAAAGTTATCGACGAGGATGGGATTCGAACCCACGCGTGCAGAGCACATTGGATTAGCAGTCCAACGCCTTAACCACTCGGCCACCTCGTCACTTATGTGGCACGTGTCAAAAGCGCGTCATTAACCCCAGGCCTCACCATTCTAAACGTCATCACAGTGTGTTGTGTCTTTTTCGTTTCGTTTTTGTGTTTATTTTTGCCTTTTTGTTCTTGTTGTCGTTGTTGTTTTTTTTAGTAGTTCTCATTATGTTTGTTGGTAGAGACAACAAAGATAATTTGTTTGTTTGCCGGTGATGATTTTGTGAAAACGTTCGTAGTATTCGGTTCGACAACGACAGCGACGACTGCGTCTAGCGACAAATTTTGAACTGTCATCGATAAGCGTTGAATATATTCGCACGCTGATGACATAGCGACGCATGGCTTGTGGATTGTTTATGTGTTTGGTTCTATTCTATTTTTAACATTTTTGTTTGACATTTAATTTAAATTGTGTACGTATGTATGTGTAGTTTAATTAAATGTTTATTGAATTTGCCCATTAGGTTTGTTGGAACACCCTACACTCTGCGTGTGTTACTCCAGAAGAACTTTCAAGACTAGACATTTAAATGCAGGATATTCATCAGCAATATCTCTGGTTGGTCTAATATGAGGATGAATAAATAAATAATAAATTTATGGACTTCCCTCGTAGTTGTCTAAAAGTTTACATTTTACTAATCAACTAGCATTTGTTTAAAAACAGTGTGATTGCGTTATATTTGGCCTGAGAACTACAACCTAGCTATAGCTAGAGTTGGGTATTTCCCGAGAAAATCCTAATCTCGAGATTCGGGATTTCCCGAAATAACGAAAATTTCAATTCTCGAGATACGGGAATTCCCGAAAATGATTTTTAAGAATTCTCGAGAATTTCCGAAATATCGGGAAATATAAAAAAATCTAAAATCAGTGTAAAAGCAATGAATTTTATAAAATATTCTTTTTATTTAAGTATTTGAAAATATTATTGTTTCAATAGTAAAAAAAATAGATTAAAAAAATAATTACAAAAAAAGCAAAACAAAAACAATTCAAAATTATACTTATTAAATAGGGGAAAAAAGTAATTGTAAACATTATTTACGAAAATGGTGTTTTAAAAAACACAGACTGTCAATGGCTTCGTCTGACAATCGCGTACGCTTTTCGGATACGAAATTACCCGCTATTGAAAAATTCCTCTCATTTTGAGTCGATGTTGGCTTAATAGTGTTGAAAGCCCTAATCAGTTTTTCAACACTTTGCGTTTTCTGTCCAGCTTTTTCATATATTTTTTAGCTCGTTTCTAAGCGACGAAAAAAGCTGGTTTGCCGTATGTTGTGCAACGTTTACTTTGGGTTTTGAACATTGCTGAACGTATTTTTCAAGTTGTTTCGCCATATCTTCTTCATCGACGTTGTTGATTACAAATAGGTCATCATCGTCATAACCAGACACTGCTTGATCGTCTTGAATGCTTGTAGAAAAAAGACGAACCAAGTACGCTTCGGCTTCTTTTATTAATTCTTTTTTGGAACAGGTCTGGAAAAATTCACATTTGTCACCACAGCTGTTAACTGGATCGTGTAAATATTTAAAGGCCGATAACAAAGGGCTAGATCTACGAGGTGCTATTTTTTTTTAGGCTGGATAAGAATTCGTCGCCCAATTCGGTGTGCTGATTCTCCAATTTTGTGAACAAAAATTTGAGAATAGAATCCGCAGCAAGTAAGTTCACATTTTGGCGACTAAGTGCTTCAACAGCGACACGTATAGGTTTAAAGGCATTTATGATTTCTTCGCAATACTTTTCTTCTGCGTCAGTAGTGGCCATAAAATTTAAATTGAGCGTTTCGAGCGCCTTACGAACATGCTTGCTGATGCGAATGTATCTGGTCCGCATAGTTTCCAGGCTATTCCAACGTGTTTTGCAATCCAACAGCAAGAAAAGCTCTTTCTTCTCGACCTCTTTAACATAATTCTGTAAGATAGCATTCCGTACAGGCGAGTTCTTGAATTTCAAAACTATCTTGCGAACTTTTGTTACGATTTCAAATGCAGACTTTATAGTGACCGTCTTGTCAACAACAAATACGATGTTGTCGTCCTCGTCATCGGAAGCATTTTCCGCATTAATGGCGGAAAAAGAAGAACTGGCTGCATTGTTTTTATCTTCATCGCCGACTCTATCATCCGAATCCTCTCTACAATCTATATCATTTTCACTATTACTTTCACCGACGATGGTTCCATCGTTTACGTCACTATCGTATATCATGTTTGCGACTTCTCGCTTCTGGTACATTACCTCCATGACCGCCAAATGTATGTCGTGAATTTATGCCGTATGCCGCCAATTTATGCTAAAACTGAATATATCTGCCCCTGAAATAGAGCTTGCGTCAATAGGAAAAACTATTTTCTTGGCCATATGGGGTCGTTTTCTTTATCCCGCGTGCATCCCAAAAAAACTGTTACCATATTGGCCGACAAAGTCACCTTGGCCTTCTTCGGAGCCGGTTTACCTGGAGAAACCCATTGTTTAGACTTCTGCTGGATCTCCGGAGTGTTGTAAAGGATCCATGTTTCATCCACAGTTACAAAACGCCGCAAAATCTCATTCGAATTAAGGTTAAATAACTCCGAACAATCCTTTGAAGTTGTCACACGATTACGTTTATGGTCAGTTGAGAGCAAACGCGGCAGCCATCTTGCAGACAGCTATCTTAAACCCAACTGAGCATGTAAAATCGAATCCACACTGCCACATGAAATGCGTATGGCATCAACAATCTCACACACTTTTACCCTGCGATCGGCCAACACCATATCGTGGATAATTTTCGACATTTTCGGGTCTGCTGACCTCAATTGGACATCCAGAACGTTCAGCGTCATTTGTGCTTGTGCGACCCCAACGAAAGTAAGTAAACCACTTTTTTACCATTGAAATTTATAGTGCAGAGTCCCATAGTATTTATCAAGCTTTTATTTGGTTTGATCGACGATTTTTTACCGCAAAAATAATTTTTAATGAGGACTCGAAATTCACTTTTTCCATTTTTAAGAAAATCCACGAGGTTGTATGTTTTGAACAGCTGTTAAACACAAACTAAATGACGGAACTTTCTCAAAATTTGACAGTAGTCTATTTAAATATGGAACTTGATGAGAGCAGTGTTGCATTTTATATAACTACGAGGGAAGTTGGAAAAGTCATGGAAATATAGATATGCCCTCGTATAATGATAAACGATATGGTGGTGGACGAAAAAAAATCCGCAACAACACATGAAATGGTTCGGGCAGTAAATGCTCGACTTCAAAGTATACCACGACTTAGTGGCACTCAAATGGCCGAAGTGAGCTCAAGGTAAAGCTCATCCGGCGCAAAAATGCATAGACTCGAAAGAGCAAAGGCGTTGTTACGCTTGCACGAATGTGGAAATTTCTAAATATTGTGTTCTCTGTTGAAAAAATGTTTCAATTAAGGAGTTCATAAACTCTCAAAATTATCGTGATGACAATACTAATCGTACTAATGAAAATGTAAGCCTATGAATGACCATCTGAAGCTGGGATCACCGATAGACGGTGCCTAATCATTTTCATCGAGCCCTGGGTCAAGTTCTCGGTAAATGGGAAACTGTCTGCCCTTATGGGTATAACCGCTAAATATTGTTACAGCAATTCGTTGCTTGGGGTCTTATGATGGTGAAGTGGTGCTCAAAAATGCAGACACCCCTGTTTTTTTTAAATTAAAAATATTTTCAATAAACGGCTTACAACTTTTTAAAATGCGCTGAACTGAATGACATTGAGATCGAAATTTGTGATAAGATGTGTTGAATCACTTATACGAATCCAAACGCATAATATTACGCTGATATGGGTTGCCAATGTTTAGATTAAGAGCATTCGGATATACTTCTTAAAGAACTTTAAAATATTGTTAAATAGTCGGTCTGGTTCCGAAGTGCTTGCACGACCGGCTCAGCTGAAAATCGGTCATACCGGTCTACGTTTTGATGCAGCTCCTGTGCAAGTGTCCTTCTTGCTCTAGAACACTTATATTAATTTCGATATTGATCAAATTGGGTTTAGTTTATAATTATGGGCAACCAACCAATCTTTGACCAATTAGGCTAATTTTTTTTTTTGATATGTCGCGTGATCCATTTAGAAGTTTCCTACTTTTAAAAGGAAAAAAACACAGAAATTTCAAATTGAAAGGGGAATGTTTATTATCATTTGTAAGAACATTCTTTGGCATTTCTTTTTTGAAGATTATGTCTATCAAACGTTGGCCGCGGCTACGTCTCAGATGGTCCATCCGTTAAGTACAATTTTCGACGACTCGTTCGAGCATTTCGACTGGTAACTGGCGAATGACACGCGTGATGTTTTGCTCCAAGGACTGAATCGAAGCGGGTTTGTCCGCATAAACTTTAGACTTTACATATCCCCACAGGAAAAAGTCTAACGGTGTGATATCACACGATCTAGGTGGCCAATCGACCGGCCCAAAACGTGAAATTATCTGCTCACCGAAGTGTTCTCTCAATAAATCCATTGATTGATGCTATGCGTGGGAAGTGGCGCCCGTCTTGTTGAAACCAAATGTCGCCGAGATCACGAGCTTCAATTTCAGACATCAAATAGTCGGTTATCATGGCACGATAACGGTAGCCATTGACGGTTACGTTTTCACCGGCATCATTTTTGAAGAAATATGGCCCACAAACCACACCAAACCATTGTTTTTTTCTGGATGAAGTGGCAGCTTTTGAACCTCATCTTCTTCTATTTGGCTAAATTTCGGTGACGCCTGAAAATACTACCCCCAAACATGGACAAATGGGTACTGAGAAACTATGAAATTTTTTAAACTCTCGAACGTGACATACGATTAATTTTTATAATCTGAGTCAAAGCCCGTCCATAAGGTTCAAAATCCTATTTTGTTTTTAAATAAAACAAAAATCTAATTTCGTCGCAATTCATTTCAATGCATTTTCAGGGTCTAAAATTAGGGACAATTCCTTTAATACTGAATGGAAAATATTTTTCATTCTTAGACAAAAGACTATAACCTGAGTGTCGGTTACAACAGGATTTTTACTCAAAATAAAACCTTACAGTCGGTTTTTTTAAACCACGGTTTGAAAAAAGCCCGAAATGCCGGTTTTCTGGAAACCCCAGTTTTTTGGACTCTTTGGTTCTACCAGGGTTTTGCTGGTATGTTAGTCGTGTGCACTGGCATCACACCCACTATCCTTTCAACCTACCCTAGAAGGAAACTTTTATTCTAACCGCCCTGCATAAAGAACAGGAATACAAAAGCTACTTATTTCGGCCGCATGGAAAATTTTTTCGTAAATCTGTTCCCTCTATAATTTTTGACCGCTTAAAAAATAACAATTGACTTTTATCAACTTATTTCATAGAAGTCAAATTATGCAATAAATACGTGTAATTGAATTTATCCTAAGTTTACTCTTACCAAACCTGGGACAACTTAAGATTGACCAGAAAGCGAATAAATTGAAAAAACTAACTAACTAATGGATAATTCTTGGAGTTTGGTTAATATCAATTAATTTGAAAATAATAAATTATAATAACCTTGTATAAATTAACCGACCGCTGTATTAGAGTTTGACTAAGGATACTGGTTTGTCAGATGGAATCGTTTGAAACACACATATAAGCATTTATGCAAAGCTTCGAAATCCCCTATGATCCCACTCCACCGTTGTTGTAGCTTTAAAACTGCCCGCAGGTAAATTTTAGTGAGACAAGAACAGTAACGAAAACCGCCTGTGAAATGTTAGACGCATCGCCACCATCAGCCAGCCAGAGTCAGCCAAGGCAGCGCGTCATTTGGACAACTCAAAATCTGTTGGCGCCAAATATCTTCCGTATTGGATTGGATAAGCTAAACTAAACCTTTTTCGGCAGAAAGAAGAAAAAAAGCAAACGCCAAAATAGAAGCTAGAAAAGGACAGTCAACAAAAAAAAACACGCACAGTGCCAAAGGTATCACACAGATGATAATTTATATCCTTAAAGTTTTGCGAGTCACAGAGAAGGGAAGCCAACAGCGCAAAAGGGGGACGACATAAAACAATGTTTCACCTCAAAGTTTAGAGTTTTGAGCACTATGGGAATAAAGATCGCATTATGTGGCAGTTACCTAAGAAAGCCGGATAAGACTCCTAGAACTTCTTCGGTTGCGGCTTCACCTAGTGTTAGCCATAATGACACTGTGTAAAAAAACAATTGAAACGATTCCGCACCTTTGTCTGCAGTTTAAGAAAGGTCGAGCTTAATATGAGACTTCTAGTGCAAAAGGCACATCTTTCTTGGGGCTATATGAAAATCTATCGGTATATGGTCCAAATTAGTATTACAGGGTGGCGCACGAAAAGCAATACAAAAATAACTTTTTTTCTGTGTGAGCAATCGGCATATTATTTATATTATTTGCACGTAGAGAAAAAACATGGTTACTACATGGTCACGGCAATAATAATATGTTATCCGCAATAAAAATATGTTCGTCGTAACCATAGCAGTGTTAATTGAACTTAGTTTTGACAATAGTATAATTGCTGCAATATTAATATTGTTGAAATGTAACAATAGTATTATTACCATATTTAAAAATGAAAATATGGTTATAGCAAAAATATAAATATGGTTGGTGCGACAAAAGTATTGTGTTTTGCGTTTTATGTTAACAATAATATAATTACGGCAATCATACTGAATGATTGTAATTGTTCTTCATTAAAATATTCTTTGATGTTATTGGTACTGATCTAATGCTATATTAGTGCTTTTTTATCGACGTTAAAATTTTTTAAACGAGCTGCTTTGGTTTTGTTTATCTGAAATATTTTTAATAAAAACGCTTACGTTTATTTAAACTTATTTTTTCTACTGTGAAATAAATCACTCCTATTATTTTGAATTTATTTTTTATTTTTGAATAATTTTCATAATTCAAATCTATTGTCGAAAACTTAAACAAATTCTAATAAACTAAATAAGGGGTGTTTTTTATTGGGGTATAGAACTTTAAGTTGGCATCACTTTTTTAACTGGCGGCCATTTTGTCAGCTGTCAAGTGATTAATATTTAGTTTGGTTTGCCATTTCATCATGAACAGGTTGACAAAAGAACAACGCTTGCAAATCGTGCAAATTTATTTCGAAAGTAATGGTTCAGTTCGCGAAGTTCACCGCAAGCTCCGTCCATTTTATGGTCGACATAATCGTCCATCAGAGCAATTAATTCGGTTAACCATGGATCGGTTAACATGGACCATTGGATTATTTTCTTTGGGGATATGTGAAGTCGCTCGTCAACGCCAACAAACCAGAAACACGTTAGGGGACTTGGAAGCCAACATTCGTGGCGTTATTGCCAACATACGGCCCCATATGCTCGAAAAAGTGGTTGAAAATTGGACCTGTAGAATTGGCTTTATTCGAGCCAGCCACGGCGGCCACATGCCCGAAATCATATTTAAACATTAATGGCATAAAATTATCCTTCCAATAAAGCCAAATAGATGGACATTAAAACGATTTTCTTGTGTTTTATTTCAATTCGAAGTTCTATACCTCAATAAAAAACACCCTTTATATTCGGGATCATAGTATAATTGTGTGAGGATCATACTATGGTTGTAAGGATCATACTATGATTGTATGTGAAACATACTATGGTTGTGAGGATCATACTATGGTTGTGGAGATCATAGTATGGTTGAGTGTGCATCATACTATGGTTGTGGGGATCATAGTATGTTTATGTGTGAATATACTATTATGGGAGGATCATAGTATGGTTGCATTTGAATCATACTATTGTTGTGAGGATCATAATATTGTTGTACCACAACCATATACCCAACAATAGTATTATCGTCTTCGAATATTGTCACCACAACCATACTTTTTTTCTGCGTGTGGATGGTAAGTATTCAGATCTATTAAAATGAATGCTTGGGATAACGAAAAGATGATTTGGGAATTACAGCGGTACCATTTACGTCCAGGCGGGAGTTTGGCGGAACTCCCTCGAGTATTTGGACCATTATGGTCAATGGTAAACATGTTTGTCGAATCTGGAAGCATCGTACCACGTTTTATTTTGAAGATTGAAAATGTTATGTGTACATTATAAAACGACTTGCCTATTATTAGGGTCATTAAAAAGCTTTAAAAAAGACGTGGAACGCCTACTTTTCTCTAGACTAATTTCGATACATACTATTGTCATTTATTCCAAATATGATATACCTTACTTTAATATTTTAATTTTATCCGGGTTAACTCTGTGAACAATATTTGGCGCACAATAGCATACTGAGTTTGTTTCAAGAAAATCTGCCGATAATTATGGGATTTGCACAGCTTTTAAAAAATAGGAGTTTCACAACCCACTTTTTTCCAAAACTTATTTATTTACACACCAATATCGGGTGATCAATCTAGAAGAGTTTTTGGTTTCAAAATAAAAAAAAATTCAAATTAAGTGTGGAATCTTTATTGTTCATTCGAAAGGACATTTGATGCCTTTTACTTTTTAAATATAATTTCCTTCAAATATTGGCCGCAACTACACCATTCTGAGAGTCCAATTTTGGATGACTCGTTCCAGCATTTCGACCGGTATGGCGTTAATGACACGCCTAATGTGGGCCTCCAAAAATCTGAATTCAATCTGGTTTGTCAGCATAGACTTTGAACTTTACGCAGCTCCAAAGAAATAAGTCTAAAATTGTGATATTACACGATCTAGGCGGCCAGCTGACCGGCCCAAAACGAGAAACTAGCTGCTCTGCGATATGACCTATCAATAGATCCGTTGTTTGAGCAGCTGTATGGTAAGTGGCACCGTCCTGTTGAAACCAAATGTCGTCAAGATTACGGGCTTAAATTTCTAAAGGCAAAAATTCCGATATCATAGAGCGATAGCTAGCACCATTCACGGTAACGTTTCGGCCTTTACTTACATAAAAAAATATGGAATGATGATTCCACCTGCCCATAAACTGTACCAAACCGTGGTTTTCTCGTAGTATAATGAAACCTATTGAACAGCTTCTGTTGTCTCTGTTTATAATTGTGGTTGTTACATTGCTTTTCCACCACTTGCTTTTCGCCCACTTTCCCTCCTAAACATATTTCATTACGAGGGCGGTTCGGAAACTTCTCAGCCTAGCACAAAAAGCGCGGTATAAACAGAAAAAAGTTAAGTGTTTTGGAAACTTCCATCTCTGCTATGAACACATGTTAAATTTTGTTTCGATCTAGCAACTCCTTCATATAGAAACAGGTGTTCACAAAAGACGCATCCTCGATTTTTTTACAATGGAAAAATTAGAAATGCGTGGTGTCATTAAATATTTACATAAAAAAGGTTTATCGGGACAAGAAATTCATAATGATATGGTGAATGTGTTAGGTGAAAGTGCTCCTTCATATGCAACAGTAACAAATTGGGTTGCTGAATTTAAACAAGCATTGAAGATGAACCACGTAGTGGACGTCCAAAAACAGAAATTGTAGCCAAAGTGCATGATATGGTATTAAATGATCGACGAATAAAAGTGCGTGAAATAGCTAATCTCATGGGCATCTCAAATGATCGAGTCCATTTAATTTTGCATGAAGAACTACAGATGAAAAAGCTTTCTGCAAGATGGGTGCCGCACTTGTTAACAGTCGACCAAAAACGCATAAGAATTAACATTTCTCAAGCTTGTTTGGATCGTTTTCAGCAAAATAAAATGGATTTTAAGCGTCGTTTCATAACTGTTGATGAGACATGGATCCACCACTATACTCCAGAGACAAAAGAACAATTCAAACAATGGACTGAAGCTGGAGGAAGTGCCCGAAAGAAGGCAAAAACAATTCAATCGGCTGGTAAGGTTATGGCAATGGTTTTTTGGGACTTCAAAGGTATTTTATTGATTGACTATCTGCAAAAGGGTAAAACAATAAATTCAGAGTACTATTGCAACCTTTTAGATCAATTAAATGTACAAATTCGAGAAAAACGTCCTGGCTTACAACACAAAAAAATAATTTTTCATCAAGACAACGCACCAGCGCATAAGAGTGTTTTAACAATGGCTAAAATCAACCAATTAAAGTACGAGTTGCTTGACCACCCACCTTATTCTCCTGATTTAGCTCCCAGTGACTTTTACCTGTTCCCAAATCTAAAAAAATCCTTGCTGGCAAGCGTTTTACCTCAAATGAAGATGCAATTACAGTTGTAAACCACTATTTTGAAAACCTTGAGGAAAACTATTTTAATCAAGGGATAGAATTGCTAGATAAGCGTTGGACTAAGTGTATTGAAGTTTGAGGAGATTATATTGAAAAATAAAAATATTTTTGAAAAACTAAGTATTCTCTTTCATTGATAGACTAAGAACTTTCCGAACCGCCCTCGTATACAATGATAGTATTGGGTGATTAATTTTGAGATTCCCTACTTTTTTGAAGAAAAAAAACACAGAAAATTCATATTGAATGGGGAATGTTTATTATCATTTGAAAGAACATTCTTTAGCATTTATCTTTTGAAGATGATGTCTATCAAATGTTGGCCGCGGCTACGTCTCAGCTAGTCTATCCGTTGAGTCAAATTTTCGATGACTCGTTCGAGCATTTCGCTAGGTATGGCGTTGATAACATGTGCAACGTTGGCTTCCAAAACCTGAATCGAAGCTGATTTGTCAGACTTTTGACATTACGTAGCCTCAAAGAAAAAAGTCTAACTTTGTGATATCACACGATCTTTGTGGCCAATCGACCGGCCCAAAACGTGAAACTATCTGCTCACCGAAGAGTTCTCTCAATAAATCCATTGATTGATGCGATGTGTGGGAACTGGCGCCGTCTTGTTGAAACCGAATGTGGCCGAGACCACGAGCTTCAATTTCAGGCATCAAATAGACGGTTATCATGGCACGATAACGGTCGCCATTGACGGTTACGTTCTCACCGGATTCATTTTTGAAGAAATATGGACCGATGATTCCACCGGCCCACAAACCACACAGAACTGTTGTTTTTTCTGGATAAAGAGTAACCAGAGGCCTCTTCTGGTCACTCTTCGTCCCAAATG
The DNA here is from genome assembly GCA_963513945.1 of Hydrotaea diabolus. NCBI lineage: Eukaryota > Metazoa > Arthropoda > Insecta > Diptera > Muscidae > Hydrotaea > Hydrotaea diabolus. Next base: position 162,421,378 of record OY740716.1, read on the forward strand.
CGGTTATTTTGCTTGTTTACATACCCATTGAGCCAGTAATGTTGGACGATTATGTTGACCATAAGTTGAGCGAAGTGCACGAAACACATTCCTCACATAACGTGAATTTTCGTAATAAAGTTGAACGATTTGTAAACATTGTTCGAGCGTAAGTCTTTCCATGATGAAATGCCAAACAATACTAAACAAAAATAACTTGACAGCATGGCACGACTCACACGTGATCTGTCAAAAAAGGCTATTGAAAAAAGTATCTCACAAAAATTCTTTTTGGCCATTTTAAAAAACAAATTTTTAGGCTCGTGTCAAATGAAACGAGAGCTATAAAAACATACATTGCCTAAATTCCAAAGACACTCCCAACCGTCTGCCAACCCTATGAAGGACAAAACAAATTTGGTGTATGGACAATCTTACATGAGTCCTTTTCAACTCTATGATCTGGGGGCCTCATGTTGCCCACAAACGTCTCTGCATATTGCAGAACGGAGTTTTTTCCCTCCGATTGAAAATTGTTTTAAAAGAATTTGTGCCCGGAAAATTCATATGAAACTTAGAAAAAAGAGTTTGGAAAATTTTAACAAAATTAAGTAACACAACAGTGGGTGCGTGCGTACTTGTGGCTGGGGTGTTTCTACCCTCGTACAAGTACTTGTGGCAGATTGTTTCTCCCCTTCTGTGTGTGTGTGAGAGTTTAAGGACTGGTAGCACAGGGATGCAAGTGTGTTGCAAGGACTAACAGGCGTCATTCGTTTCAAGTTTTAAAGGCTCTTTTTTTTGAAGCAAAAAAAAATCGGCATTACAAATGCATGGCAGTGGATTAAAGTGAGGGGAAGGGTGGAAAAACATGCGGTGCCTGATGGAAGGGCTCTGCTTACTCTTGAACCCACCGAAATTCCTTCACTGTTATTCACGTTGGCGCTGCACGAAACTTTCCCTTAAGTTTGAACTTCGTTCGTTTGAATGCAAAAAAAACAAAGTTTTTCAAACGAAAAATGTTCTCCAAAATTAATACGAAAATGTAGTAGTGAGCGAGTGAGTGGATTGTAGATAACTTTAACAAATAGTTTTCGATGCATCAGCTGTACTAGATAGTAGCTGCGGATATAGATGGCGTTTTTGTGGACCCCAAATGCAAGTTTAAAGTTACACGCAAAAGATTCCCCTGACTTATTTATGCGTTTCTAACTCTTAGCATTATCGTGGATGTTCAGACTCATTCACCATCCCCTTGGTGTTATCCCCTCCTCATCCTCTACTATTCTTCAACGGGGTGGTAGCAAAGTTTTCTAAATTTTTGTTTAAACTGCAGGTTTTTTTTTGTTTCCTTTTATTTTTAGAGTTTAGTTGGTTCCTTATTTGTTGGTCAAATTGTTCGAAAGTGTCACAATAAATTTCAAACATGTTATCTTTTGCAATAGATTTATGGTCGAAATTTCTAAACGCAGTTTTAGCATAAAAATCTTGGCGTTTTCTTCTGCTCATCTTGCTTCTGCTGCTGTTTCTGTTATGTCAAATAAATTCGTACAATAGTATTTATTTTAAAGAAGTTAAACTAGAAATTTCTGACATCTGATTGTGTGTGTGTGTGTGTTTGTAATAAAACATTTTCGTAACTTTATTTGCGGTGACAACAACTTTTGTTGACGATTTTATTACTGCAGACAGTGGCCCTGTGGTCGGTCTCCTATGATGAACCAAAATGGCCATGCACACCCCACACGAAAGTGATTATAAGGATTTTCACTAAAAAACATCATCTATCTAGAAATAAGTTAATCCTTCACTTAAAGAAAGGTTCTTCAATTAAATGAATACGTCTAGGGTGGCCCAAAAAAGACGGGAAAATGTCCTATTCTGATTCATAAAAAAATTTTATTTGAGTAGCCACAGTTGTGTGTGCGAGCACTAAAAAAATCGTCGACAGTTCTACATCAAATTTATGAAGAAAATCATTGAATCGAAGAATAAATTATTCAAAATCAAGTTAAAAACCTAAATGACATTATTGTGCAGCAGAATTGAATGAATAGTATTTAAATGATAAGGCGTTTACTAAAAATTGGCGGACACGCTTCATTCTGGTAGCTCTAGTACATAGGCACTAGAGGTACCAGAATAAAGCGTGTCGTCCACTCCTTTCCAAAGCACATAAAAAATCGTTATGCAGGGTGGCCCAAATAAGACTCTTTTGCAGGTTATATAGTTTTTTATGGAGATCTATGATAGCTACACACAATGTACAGCAATGCGTCAAAATTGTTGAATTTTATTATACTTCTGGCAAGTCTATTATCTCAATTCAACGAAATTATCGTCGTCATTTTAATGTCATCACCCCTTAAAAAAAGGATTAGTAACTTAGTCTCCCCTTTTGAGGATCAGGGATCAGTGCCAGAATCCTAGGGTGTTACATCAGCTTTAATTACAGTCCTGTTTGGTTTTATAATCAATAAAGTTATTAATCCATATTTTTTTAAATTTGGAGGGTCAACTAAATTCTATTACTAGGGCTCTATATATTTCTGACTGAATATTTATAATCAAAAATGGATTTATTATTTTTTTAAGTATTCTCCAGTATGATTTATACACTTTTGCATGCGCTCAAACCAATTGTCGGAGCACTTTTTCCACTCCGATTGAGACACCTCCCAAACATGGTTTTTAACGCTTCAACAGCATCTTCTGGCGACGAAAATCGTTGACCACGGATTTTTTTCTTGATAAAAAGAATTCATTGGGTGCCAAGTCAGGGTTGTACGGCGTATGATCCATCAATTCGACGTTTTGGCCGGTCAAAAAAGCGCTGGTTTGAGCCGATGTGTGAGAGCTCGCATTGTCATAGTGTACAGTGATTCGTCTTCTCTTGTTCGTTTTTCGAATTTCCCCGAAGACTTCAGGCAAACAAATTGTGGTGTACCACTCAGAATTGACCATCCTGCGTTGCTCAAGTGGAGCAGTCGCCACATGACCAGTTTGGCCGATGAAACAGGCGACCATTTGTTTCGAAGTGCTTCTTCCACGAACAACTTTTATTGGATTTGGCTCTTCGAAGACCCACACGGTCTATTGCTGTTTTAGTACGCATAGCTTCATGATTCGTCACCTGTGACGATCTTCTAAAAGTCTTTTGAAGCACCGCAATCGTAATTTTTCAGAATTTCTTTGCACCAATAGGCACGAGTCATTTTTTGAGCGATTGTCAAATTGTGCGGGATCCAACGAGAACAAACCTTTTTTACGGCCAGGTGTTCATGCAATATCGAATGTTTGCTGGTAGAAGAAATGCCCAAAGATGCCTCTATCTCACGGTATGTCACATGACGATCTTGCACTATCAGTTCACGCGCGGCATCAATGTTCTCTGGCACAACGGCCGTTTTTGGACGACCTTCGTCTTTGAGCGAGCGTCGACCACGATTGAATTCATTAAACCAGTTCTTCACAGTGCTATAGGATGGTGCTTCATCGCCATACCAAGCTTTAACTCCATCGATGCACTATTGTCGTGATAATCCACGTCAAAAGTTGTGAAAAATGATCGCAGGAAATGTTTACGTGTTAATTTCATGTTTGTGCCTCATTGATTTTTTCAAGTCACTGTAAACAACACAAATGATGGTCGTACGTCGAAAAGTTCTGAGTACGTTTATGCTTAAAAATGTCAAACTTTCCAATGGAAATGTCAGATGGCGCCAGACAACACTTAGTGTTGCCTTGGCCAGAAATATGTATAGCAACCTCGTTTCGGGGCTTTGTAAACTATGATTAATTTTTTTTGAGTCCGCAAGCTAAGAAAAATCCTAACAATAGCCACTGAGAATACAGCAAGAGCCACAGTGGAACTTCTTCATGACCTTTTTGGTAAACCCTTAAGTCTTTTTGGGGCTACGCAGTACAAATGGATGATATCGATTAACGTTTAATGTCCCTCTTGATTTTACATGGAACCACTCTGGAACACCGATCATCATTCTGATTTCGATAAAATTTAATATAGTAACGGGTTATCAGTCTAGAGTTATTTTTTTCAATAGGGTTTTTTCGCACTTAACGCCTGAGTTGTGTTAATCTTTATTTTTTTCTTTTCAGTATGGACTTACACTGCAACAATGTCTTCGAATTTCTGTTTTTGGGCTCTTCAAAAGCTCGAAGAAGATTCGCTGTTTTCGGTCAAAAGTTAGTCCAGTGATTAGGGCCATTGCTGGCTCAGCGGCAACGTCAATAAACAAAATGGTCGCATTTGGGCTGAGGAAAACCAGACGAAGTTCAAGAGGTGCCATTATACCTATGGGAAAAGCACGGTTTGGTGTTTTTTCAAAAATACTTTTCAAAAATGATGATGGCCGGAACGTAGCCGTGAATGGTGCTCGCTATCGCTCCATGATATCTGACTTTTTGCTACCTGAAATTAAAGCCCGTATTCTTGAGGACATTTGGTTTCAACCGGACGGTGCCACTTGCCATACAGCTGCTCAAACAATGGATCTATTGAGAGTTCATTTCGAAGAGCAGCTAATTTCACATTTTATACCGGTGAGTTGGCCGCCTAGATCGTGTGATATCACACTTTTAGATTTTTTTATTTGGGGCTATGTAAAGTCCACATGCTATGCTGACAAACCAGCTACCACTCAGGTTTTGGAAGCCAAGATTCGGCGTGTCATTAACGCCATACCGGTCGAATTGCTCGAACGAGTCATCCAAAATTGGAGCCTCATAAAGGACACCTGAGGCGTAGTTTCGGCTAACATTTGAAGGATATTATATTCAAAAAATAAAAGACACAAAATGTCCTTTAGAATGAACAATAAAGATTCCACACTTGATGTGAATTTTTGTTTTTTTTTTTATTTATTTAAGCCGTTTTAAATTGGTAATTTTAGATTTTTTTTTGTTAATTTTCTTATACTCGTATGTGACAGCGCATAGAGAAAGGGACACTTTTTTTGATGTGGACAACATCTGAGCATCGAATGAGACCGATAACATGCCCTAAAAGTGTTCCCTCCCAGAGATATGCGCGTTTTATGAAAGTGAAGTCGACGATTCTACACTAAAGATACACGTATTTAAATCTTTAAAATGGCTCTCCTGAACAAAACTGGTTTTTACCCTTAGGTTCCTTTCTATTTTGCGCGTCACATATGCATTCTTGAAGACCATTTTCTACAGGCCCATTTTGGTGGACATTAGTCTTGACAGTTCATATTTGGCAGACGTGGCAAATTTATTATGGAAAAATATTCGATAAACCAACGTCTTTTAATTGTTAAAACATTTTATAAAAATCAATCATCGATTACTGTGACGATGAGAAAGTTACGTGAAATTTTTGGAAGAAACAACGTGCCAACAAAACGCACTATTTATCGTGTAGTAAATGAACCTCAACGTACTGTCAGACCGGCTGAAAACATGACTGCTGCTTAAGAAAGTGTTCAAAACAATCCATCAACCTCACTTCGGTGCCGTGCTCGGGAGCTTGGTCTTCAAAGAACAACTTTGGCCACAATTTTGCACAAGGATTTGCATTTGTTTCCATTTAAGATTTAGTTGACACAAGAGCTTCTTCCACAAGACCATTTACGCCGCCTTACGTATGCCAATAGGATGTTACAGCTCGCCCATGACAACCCCTATTTTTTATGAAAAACCCATAATGTGTGACGAGGCACATCGTATGTGAATAAACAGAATCGTCGGTTCTGGGCAATGGAAAACCCTCAAATTATTTACCAGTCACCTTTGCATCCTGCTTATCCAAACTATTTGAAAAAGTTCTTTTATCGAAAATAAAACCGTTCCTCGTGCAAATAACATAATACCAGACCATCAGTTTGGATTCCGCGAAGGTCACAGCACTATCGAACAAGTAAACCGTCTGACCCAAGCAATTGAAAAATCATTTGATCGTCGAGAATATTGCTGCGTCGTATTCCTGGATGTTGCTCAAGCATTTGACAAAGTCTGGCACTTTGGCTTGACCTACAAAATTTGCAAATACTTACCGGCAAATACGCATCGAATTCTTGAGTCTTACTTAGAAAACCGCAGATTCAGAGTCAAATGTGGACAACACGTCACCGATGACCGCGAAATCCTAGCAGGTGTTCCCCAGGGAAGCGTCATGGGGCCTATCCTTTACATTCTGTTTACCGCAGATATTCCTACCAGCCCAAACGTGCTAACATCCACTTTTGCCGATGATACCGCTATAATGGCCACACATAAAAAGCAGGATATTGCATCTATGAATCTAGGTGTACATCTCAGACGAGTAGAATCTTGGCTCTCTGACTGGAGAATAAAAGTCAATGAGGCTAAATGCACACAGGTAACTTTCACTCAGAATTTTAGCACTTGTCCGACATTGAAACTAAACAATATCCCTTTTTCTCAATCTGATCATGTTTCATACCTTGGAATCCACCTGGATCGCCGACTCACCTTGAGAAGTCATATCGAAGCCAAGAAAACTCAACTGAAACATAAGGTCCATCAACTTCACTGGCTCCTAAGCGCGAACTCAAAACTAAGCCTTGAATATAAGGTCCTGCTAAACAACAGTGCAATCAAACCTATCTGGTTATACGGTGCCCAGCTATGGGGAAAAGCAAGTTCGAGCAATCTCGACAAAATACAAAGAGTCCAATCGAAGACATTGCGGCTCATTACCGGTGCCCCTTGGTATGTGAGGAACGAAAACATCCACCGAGACTTAAAAATACCTCTCGTTAAAGAGGCAATTCAAAAAAACAATATAAAGCACAAAGAGAAGCTCGAACGTCATGATAGCATACTTGCTAGACAATTATTGTGCAGTCCAAGCTCTTAAAGACTTCGGAGAAACGAACGCCGTGTTTTCTAATCTGCACTTGTGCTTCATCCGTAACAGTAATCGCGAACACACGCGCCCGAAAGACTGTGTAGAATTCTTTTTTCTACGTCACGTGGCTTAAATGCTCTTATACGTGATCTTTAAAACAGTCAATATCAATCGCGAACGAACACTCAAAAAAGACTGTGTATAATCATTTATTCTACGTCACGTGGCTTAAATGCTCTCATACGTGATCCTTAAAACAGTCAGCACGAAAAACCTACATAACCTAAATTACGTCGTCCACTCTGCTATTCTAGAGTTATCCTTTATACATACATAACTAGAGTTCTTCACTCTACATAATATCGCGAACACTCTGTAAATGACTGTAAGGGTCCTCTGGCCCTTTATCACGAGGTTTAAGCCAAACTAGGTTTAAAATTCTCAGACATGTGATCCATACCAGTTATATACTATTTTGACCAAATTAATTAAAATTCCTGCCAATAAGCAGAGATCCACATTACAAGAGATCCATACTAGGATTCATTATTGAATTATACTTAAGATTCGTATACTTATTGTTAGGCTCCTTTGGAGCAGATTCAATAATTCAAATAAAGCTTATATAAAAAAAACCTTTGCATCCATTAGAAGTGACAGTCTGGTGTGCAATTTGGTCAGGAGGAATCACTGGACCTTACTTCTAGGAAAATGAAAACGGCGTTACTGTCAATGGGGAGCGATATCGTGATATGATTGAAAACTTTTAAACGCCAGTACTGCATGCTTTGGGCTTGATTCACATATGGTATCAACAAGACGGCACCACATCGCATACAGGCAGGATTACAGTGGAATTACTGCGAGACCTCTTTCCACAACAAGTTATTTCAAAAAAATGATGATGTTGATTGGCCTCCACGGTCGCCTGATTTGCCTGCTCCGGACTTTTTTTTTTGTGGGAATATCTGAAAAGCAAGGTATATGCAAACATACCAGAAGTGCAAACAAAATATTCGCGATGAAAGTAATGAAATACCGCGTGAAATGTGTGAGAATGTAATGAAAAATGTGCTCAAAAGGTCTCACATTTGTGAGACTAACAGAGGCGGACATTTATCTGATATTGTATTCCACATAATTGCCGACATTAAATAAAACAGTTTTCAATAAAAGATCCATTCTCTTGCATTTAATCAAAAATTATAAACAATCAAAGTAGCATACCTTCCCGACGGACATCCTGTAGAAAGGAGCGTGGAAGGCCTTGCTCTGCAATCTTAATTGCTTTACGAGGGCGGCTCGGAAACTTCTTAGCCTAGCACAAAAAGCGCGGTATAAACAAAAAAAAGGTAAGTGTTTTGGAAACTTCCATCTCTGCTATGAACACATGTTAAATTTTGTTTCAATCTGGCAACTCCTTCATATAGAAACAGGTGTTCACAAAAGACGCATCCGCGATTTTTTTACAATGGAAAAATTAGAAATGCGTGGTGTCATTAAATATTTACATAAAAAAGGTTTATCGGGACAAGAAATGCATAATGATATGGTGAATGTGTTAGGTGAAAGTGCTCCTTCATATGCAACAGTAACAAATTGGGTTGCTGAATTTAAACGTGGTCGTACAAGCATTGAAGATGAACCACGTAGTGGACGTCCAAAAACAGCAACAACAACAGAAATTGTAGCCAAAGTGTATGATATGGTATTAAATGATCGACGAATAAAAGTGCGTGAAATAGCTAATATCATGGGCATCTCAAATGATCGAGTCCATTTAATTTTGCATGAAAAACTACAGATGAAAAAGCTTTCTGCAAGATGGGTGCCGGACTTGTTAACAGTCGACCAAAAACGCATAAGAATTAACATTTCTCAAGCTTGTTTGGATCGTTTTCAGCGAAATAAAATAGATTTTAAGCGTCGTTTCATAACTGTTGATGAGACATGGATCCACCACTATACTCCAGAGACAAAAGAACAATTCAAACAATGGACTGAAGCTGGAGGAAGTGCCCGAAAGAAGGCAAAAACAATTCAATCGGCTGGTAAGGTTATGGCAATGGTTTTTTGGGACTTCAAAGGTATTTTATTGATTGACTATCTGCAAAAGGGTAAAACAATAAATTCAGAGTACTATTGCAACCTTTTAGATCAATTAAATGTACAAATTCGAGAAAAACGTCCTGGCTTACAACACAAAAAAATAATTTTTCATCAAGACAACGCACCAGCGCATAAGAGTGTTTTAACAATGGCTAAAATCAACCAATTAAAGTACGAGTTGCTTGACCACCCACCTTATTCTCCTGATTTAGCTCCCAGTGACTTTTACCTGTTCCCAAATCTAAAGAAATTCCTTGCTGGCAAGCGTTTTACCTCAAATGAAGATGCAATTACAGTTGTAAACCACTATTTTGAAGACCTTGAGGAAAACTATTTTAATCAAGGGATAGAATTGCTAGATAAGCGTTGGACTAAGTGTATTGAAGTTTCAGGAGATTATATTGAAAAATAAAAATATTTTTGAAAAACTAACTATTCTCTTTCATTGATAGGCTAAGAACTTTCCGAACCGCCCTCGTAATATGAAATGAAGGTAGAATGCGGCAAGCAAGCCTCCGAGCTTCCCAAGAAGTGCTGCTAGAAGGCCTTGCTTGACCTTCTAGGAGCACTTGTTGTTTTTTACTATGCATTGTATCGTGTATGTGAGTGTATGTTTTTTTTGGTTTGTTTTGCTGATGAAATACTGTTAAGCTTAGATCTTAGTCAAAATCATACGGAATGATTGCCGTAATCATATTATTGTTAACATAAGCAACACAAAAACAATGAATTTGTCGCACCAACCATATTTATATGGTTGCTACAACCATATTTTCATTGCAAATTTGACATTCATACTATTGTTACATTTCAACAATGTTAATATTGTCGCAATAATACTATTGTCCAAATAATTCAAATTCGAAAACAATACTTTGATTACGAACATGCTATTATTGCAGGGAACATATTATTGTTGGCGTGACCAAATAGTAAGCATACATTTTCTAATGATTTTTGATGATTGCAAAAGAATATCTTCTAGTCCAACAACTTTTTTGTAGTTCATACAGATTTTCAAACCTCCTTTTTCTCTGAGTGTAACAAAAAAATGGTAATGTGGTTTATTTTTCTTTGCAGATCAGGACCAACAAGAGGCTGTGTTGGATCCATCTAAGGTATGTACATTATTTATTCTTTGTTAGAAACCACTGTGCGCTGTCAAAGACACGTAGTAAATCTCCGCCACATCTTGACTCTCCACATTTGTGATGTTTTAATGGGCGACTGTCATAACTTTTACGCCGTTTAGGAAAATTTTTCCATTCGAATGTTAAATTGTTGTACTCGCATTGTCGTAAAAGTCATGTTAACTCTGATGTTTTAGTTCTGCGTTTGCCCTCCTTTGCGTGACTACAAGAAAGACAACGACGATGAGGATGATGATGATACAGATGATAATAAATGGATGGTGTTGGCTGGCCTAAACCCTACTAGCTGTAGCTTGGGCAGGGTATAGGCGGCAAAATGTGCGACGTCACATGTTTTGTTTGCTTTAGTTTTGCCATTGATTGTGGCGTTTTGTGGTTTGTTTCGTTTTGGCATTTTTACGGTGAGTGATTTTAAAATAAAAAAAACAACAAAACTCAACCTTTAACTACGGGTATATGACACCATAATAAAAAAGTGCAAAACGAATTTGATGAATTTGCATGAAAATGTTTAGTGACAGTCGTAAAAAGAAGAGGACTACAATTGTAAAATGGCCGTTAAAGTTTAAGACTTCTTTATCAATTTATCTGATAAGGAAGGACATATTTTTTTTGAAAAAGAGTAATATTCAATTACTGATATTGTTGACTTGCCCCGGACTTCTTCAGTTTATGGTTTTGAAGACCTGAGAAATTTCTAATCAAAACTACTTCCCCTTAATTGATTTGATTTTCGCTTTATTCTAAGAATTTTTATCATTGTAGGTAATAAAATTAAAAAGCAGCACTATAAAAGTTTATATCAGGAACCAAGTACTAGTAGGATGGCAAAGGCTTGGCAAGTTATATTGTTTTCCCTTAATCAATAAAAACAAATGTCGCCTTGTTGTCACCTTACGAGTAGGAAAATCCTGTTCTCAGCCTCTTAAAACCGCACCTTTTTGAAGTCTTTGCCACAGGACGTTGTGGCAATATCTTTACATGAAACTAGTAAAAAAAGCTAAAAAGTCGGACGTGGCCGACTATAGTATACCTTGCACTCCTGGATTTTCAAAAAATGCAACACTAAGTGTTGCCTGGCGCCATCTGACATTTCCATTGGAAAGTTTAACATTTTTTAGCATAAACGTACTTAGAACGTTTTGACGTACGACCATCATTGGTCATGTTTACAGTGACTTGAAAAAATCAATTTGGCAAAAAATTGGAATTAACTCGTGAACATTTGCGATCATTTTTTTTATCACAAGAGTGCATCGATGGAGTTAAATCTTGGTATGGCGATGAAGCACCATCCTATAGCACTGTGAAAAACTGGTTTAATGATGACCGACGCTCGCTCAAAGACGAAGTTCGTGAAGGTCGTCCAAAAATGGATGTGATGCCAGTGAACATTGACGCCGTGCGTGAACTGATAATGCAAGATCGTCATGTGACATATCGTGAGATAGAGGCATCCTTGGGCATTTCTTCCACCAGCATACATTCGGTATTGCATGAACACTAGGCCGTAAAAAAAGTTTGTTCTCGTTGGATCCCGCACAATTTGACAATCGCTAAAAAAAAGGCTCGTGTCGATTGGTGCAAAGAAATTTTGAAAAAAATACGATCGCGGTGCTTCAAACGTCGTTTATAACATCGTCACAGGTGACGAATCATGAATCGACCGTGTGGGTCTTCAAAGACGAGCCAAATCCAACGAAGCAAATGATCGCCTGTTTCTTCGGCAAACCTGGTCATGTGGCGACTGTTTCGCTTGAACAACGTAGGATGTTCAATTCTGATTGGTACACCATAATTTGTTTACCTGAAGTCTTTGGAGAAGTTCGAAAAACGAACAAGAGAAGACGAATCATTGTGCACCATGACGATACGAGCTCTCACACATCGGCTCCATCCAGCGCCTTTTTTACCGGCCAAAACGTCGAATTGATGGGTCATCAGCCATCTGCACTGACTTGGCACCCAATGAATTCATTTTAATTCCACACATCAAAAAAAAAAAGGCGTGGTCAACGATTTTCGTCGCCTAAAGATGCTGTTGAAGCGTTCAAAAACCATGTTTTGGAAGTGTCTCAATCGGAGTGGAAAAAGTGCTTCGACAGTTGGTTTGAGCGCATGCAAAAGTGTATAAGTCATGCTGGAGAATACTTTAAAAAACAATAAAACCATTTGTGATGATAAATATTCGCAGTTTCATTATTAGGTCAAAAATATATATACTCGTATATAGCAGCCCTTGTAATGTCATATTTAAATTTGTGTGAAAGTCTAACTGTGTTTAGTAAAACCGGTTGAACCTACATATACGTGGGAGATACTTCTTATATCTTCATCTAAACCGATTTTCGTCAATTTCAGTAGCTTCCTTTATAGGCATAAGGAACTAACTTGTGCCAAACTTCATCATAAAAATGAAAATCGGATGTACATATTTGTGAAAGCTATATCTAAATCTGAAATCAGACGATCTTGCAGTACGTTGTGGTCCATGCTTGGGCCTATTAGCTACTGACCTTCTTTCTTTGAAATCATTCACTACACGATAAATAGTGCGTTTTGTTGGCACGTTGTTTCTCCCAAAATTTTCACGTAACTTTCTCATCGTCACAGTACTTAGTAATCGATGTAAGTAATCGATGATTGATTTTGATAAATCGATGTAAGTAATTTAACGATTAGAACACGTTGGTTTATCGAATATTTTTCCATAATAAATTGGCCACGTCTCTACTTCACGACTGCCAAATATAAACTGTGAAGACTAATTTTTACCAAAATGGCGGCAAAACAAAGTAGTATTCCTTCCCGACGGACTCCCTGTACTTTTGGGCTGCTTCTGTAGACACGAGCAGTATTGACATTTTTTGGTGTTAAATGACTTAACTAATGTGGTTTTTTAACCCAGTCTTTTTTGTCAAGGCTTAACCTAGCACTCTACTATTTTCAACATATCAATGACTTTTTAACAATTTGGTCGGAAATAGTCAATTTTGGGGCGTTTTTGGTCGATCAAAGGTCTGAAGAGTGACGAACTCAGATAACTCAGAATTGCCTCACTGATCTCAATAAGCTTTAAGTTTAAATATTTGTCTTAATTTAAGGCCCGGATCTATGGGCTTCCTAGGGCCCCCTCAACAATGGGCACATGAATTCTCCAAAACAATGAAATTCACGAATCTGAAAACGGGACAAGGTTTAAAAGGCCACCAAAAATATAGTTCTGTCAAACCTGATCTGACCACTAGCAACCATATCCCCCATATCCACCACTATGGTTGCCAACAATATCTCTCGAATTAAAGCAAATTTTGCTACCTATCCAAATAAAGATCATTATTGAAGTTATGCCAAAGATTAGGGAAGGTCGTCTGGGTCAAAAGGGGTCCAAAAAAGGCCTTTTATTTTGTTGCGTTTTAGTGGCGTAGTGACGGTAGAGGGTGTATAAGCTTCGGACTGCTGAACTAAATTTGTCCACTTGTATTTTTTTTCTGATAACAGTACACGCTTCAAACTAAAAAAGTGCAATTAATTTATTGGACCACAATCATTTCCAATGTCGCATTGGCTTATTAAGTGTTGAATACTCATAAGTAGTTACGATTGATTATACACGACTATATTTAGTTCCTAGAACTTGGTATTTATAGTCACATTTCCGTGCCCTCCTTCCTTTCGCCGTATTCATGGTCAAGTGATATGAAGTGCAAACACGTGTACAACATTTCAACGCCATGTTTGCTCTACAAAGGTCAGTTTCTACGAGTGTTGGCAAGCTGCGATCATCACACGGGTAGACGAGCAAATATGCAACTTTCAGTCAACGGAATGGCACAGTGTCCACAATACCGACATGGATATGTTCAAACTGTACGTTACACGCAGAGAAAAAACATGGTTACTACATGGTCACGGAAATAATAATATGTTATCCGCAATAAAATTATGTTCGCCGCAACCATAGCATTGTTAACTGAATTTATTTTTGAGAATAGTATAATTGCCAAATTTAAAAATAAAAATATGGTTATAGCAACAATATAAATATGGTTGGTGCGACAAAAGTATTGTGTTTTGCGTTTTATGTTAACAATAATATAAATACGGCAATCATACTGTATGATTGTAATTTTTCTTCATTTAAATATGCTTTTAAGAACAAATGTTCTTGGTATGGATCTAACGCAATAATAGCACTTATTATTGAAATTAAAGCTGCGTTGGCTTTGTTTAACTGAAATATTTTAAATAAAAACGCTTACGTTTATTTAAACTTATTTTTTCTACTGTGAAATAAATCACTCCCTATTATTTTGAATTTAATGTATTTTTGAATAATTTTCATAATTCAAATCTAAATAGTGATTATACTATGGTTGTAGGGATCATAACATGGTTGCGTGTGAATCATAGTATGGTTGTAAGGATCATACTATGGTTGTATATGAAACATACTATGGTTGTGAGGATCATACTATGGTTGTGGAGATCATAGAATGGTTGAGTGTGAATCATACTATGGTTGTGGGGATCATAGTATGGTTATGTGTGAATCATACTATTGTTGTGAGGATCATAGTATGGTTGTATTTGAATCATACTATTGTTGTGAGGATCATAATATTGTTGTACCACAACCATATACCCAACAATAGTATTATCCTCTTCGAATATTGTCACCACAACCATACTTTTTTTTAGTATTTTCGAATTGGAATTCGGTCACTACCACACGGCACAGTTTTAACAATACCGTTCGGGACAAATGGGAGCTATACACTAGGGTAGAACAGTGACTCTAACTAACCAAATGCCATTAAAATCTAGTTAAATTGTCCGTTCTTCTTTCGGTTAAATCTAAAATCATTGAGTTTGAGAGCAATAGGAAATGGGAGCTATACACTAGGGTAGAACAGTGACTCTAACTAACCAAATGCCATTAAAATCTAGTTAAATTGTCCGTTCTTCTTTCGGTTAAATCTAAAATCATTGAGTTTGAGAGCAATAGGAAACCATGGACCAAATCTGATAAATTCAAATCTGATAAAATTTGTGGCTCTTAGATCGGTTAGACCCATAATCGGGAGGAAAAATTGTAAGGAAGCTGATGTGGTCCGATCGGATGAAGTTTCGTTGAAATCTGAATGTTAATTGTAAATAAAACCAAAAGTTTTTAGAGAAATTTCTTAATATTTTTTATTATTATAGAAGGATCTATGACAATTATGTGTGAAATAAAATATCGGCTAAATGCTCGCCTCGGCTTTGGTGGCATACCTCTATTCGATGGTCCATCTTTTCAATCACTCAGAGACATAATGGAAGTTCATGTTTATGTGCCGTGTTTTCTCATCCTTTAACTCTTGAATTGTGGTTAATTGACGTACATTTTTGCTTTTAAATATTCCCAAAGAAAGAAGTCCAACGGTGTCAAATCACGTGATCGTGGTGGCCAATTAAAATCGCCTTGACGTAAGAAACATGACCGTTGAATTTCGCGCAGAGTCAATGTTTCGTTGGCTGTGTGGCAAGTTGGAACCACATATCGTCCAGGTCTTTATGTGACGCGCAAAATAGAAAGGGACCTAAGGTTAAAAACCAGTTTTGTTCAGGATATCCATTTAAAAGATTAGGTCCCTTTCTATTTGCGCTTAGAATCGTCGACTTCACTTTCAAAAAACGCGCATATCTCTGGGAGGGAACACTTTTAGGGCATGGGATCGGTCTCATTCGATGCTCAGATGGTGCCCACATCAAAAAAAAGTGAAAAGTTGATGAAAAGTTTTGTTCAGGAGAGCCATTTTAAAGATTAGGTCCCTTTCTATTTGCGCTTAGAATCGTCGACTTCACTTTCATAAAACGCGCATATCTCAGGGAGGGAACACTTTTGGGGCATAGGATCGGTCTCATTCGATGCTCAGATGTTGTCCACATCAAAAAAAGAAAAAAACTGAAAATTTATTTTTTTACCCTTAGGTCCCTTTCTCTATGCGCTGTCACATATGCTGAATTTGTGGTTTTCACAGCTTGGCCGACATCATTTTTGAAAAAGTACGGCCCGATGACGCCGCCAGCCCGTAAATCGCAAAATCAGCCACTTCTTGTGAATGCGTCGACTTTTCAACAATCACTCGTGGAGTCTCATTTGCCTAAATGCGGCAATTTCGCTTGTAAACGAATCCACTGTCGACACAATTGGTCGAATATGCTGACCAAAAAAATCACGAAGTACACGAAATTCCTTTTTTAATTTAAAGCCAATTTTTGAAAAGGCTTCAACAATCTAAACGCGCTGCCCAATTATGTACCTCACCATGGTTGAGTTTATCAAAAACTGAAACAAAGAAATGCCAACTAAAGTTGGTCAAAAAACTTGACGTACGAGGGTTGATATTTATATTTCGGGTTCGGTAATAAAAACACAATAATTTATCATTGGAAATGGTTTTATTGCTTTTCAAAATATTCTCCTTTTTGATCAATACACTTTTTCATGCGCATAAACCAATTTTCGAAGCACTTTTTCAACTCCGATTGAGACACCTCCAAAACATAATTTTTGAACGCTTCAACAGCTGCTAAAAGCGATAAAAACGTTGACCACGCATTTTTTTCTTGATGCTAGGGAATAAGAAGAAGTCATTGGGTGCCAAATCAGGGCTGTACGGTGGATGGCCCATCAATACAACATTTGAGTGGTCAATTAGCTCATCGTTGCAGCTGATGTGTGAGACCTCGCATTGTCGTGATGCAAAATGATCCGTCTTCTCTTATTGTCTTTCCTTCTTTCTTTGAACACTGTGGGCAAACAGATGGTTCTATACCACTCAGAATTAATCGTCCTACGTTCCACTAAAGGCACTGTGGCAACATGGCCGGTTATACCGAAAAAAACACAATCATTTGCTTCGATGTACATCATTCACGATCAACTTTTGTTGGATTTGGCTAGTCTTGAAAGACCCATTCGGTCGATTGCTGTTTTGTTTCGGGTTCATATGCATAGATCCATGATTCGTCACCTGTGACAATGTTATACACTGCCTGTAAGCTACCGCAGTTATGGTGTTTCAACATCTCTTTGCACCAATCCATACGAGCCTTTTTTGAGCATTCGTGGGATCCAACAAGAAGAAATTTTTTTCACAGCCAAATAAACTTGCAATATCTTATTGATGCTTGTCATACTAATGCCCAAGGATGCCTCAATCTCACGGTATGTCACATGTCGGTCTTGCCTAATCAGGTCACGCACAGCATCGATGGTTCTTTCAAAGTTGCCGAAGTTGGACGTCATTCACGAAATTCATCCTGACGCGAACGGCGCCCGAGACTAAACTCTTGGTACCAGCGAATAACAGTGATTTTTGATGGTTACGAGTACTTTAAGTTGATTTAAACACTCTTGTCTCGATAACCCACGCCGAAAATCATCGCACGAAAATGTTAACGGGATAATTCCATTTTTTGACTGAAATGAATTTTTCAACACACTGTAAACAAAACAATTCGCACTCAAATGACAAAACGTTTAGAGTGAAGTTATGCTAAAAAAATGTCAAAGTTTCCAATGGATGTTCCAGTTGGCTTCTGGGAACACTAGTATTGCCAGGACCCGAAATATGAATAGCAACCTTCGTATCCAGTGTGTGAGGAATAAAAAACCAAAGTCGGTCGGGCCGACTATGAGACATGAAACACGCTATTCAGAACCGAGTATGATAATTGAATAGTTTAAATAGCATATGATAGTAAGTTGTTTAGTCTATGATATGACTGTTTGAAAAGGTCGCTACGCCTTGTATGTGCTTACTTATGGAGTTATCAAAGTTACAATTTTTGGAAAAATCAATTTTATGGTAACCGAAAAAAAAATCTCTTTACCAATATTAGTTTTTCTTTATTTCTTTTTAAAGGTTTTAATGATTTTTGTAAAATATTCATTACTGGTCTTCAATTATAACTTAGCCATGTCGTGGTCAGGGGGCTAATCACCGCATTCGTTAACGACCAAATTTACTTCGAAACGCAATTAATTTGGATCACGGCAATCGTTATCGAATTGAAACTACCCGAAGTTGAATTCGAAAGCACAACCGTCATCGAAAAAAACCAAACACTACCATTTTTAATGACGCCAAACAAAACAACAGAGTAAAACAAAAGAAATGTAGGTATTTTTCTATATTTTGTGAAATAACGTAAAAATATTCGTTTTTTTTATTATTTTTAGGGACAAAGATAATGAAAAAACGATTGCTTTTATCTCGAATATTTCTTCTAATTACGTTTACATTGCAATCCTCCTCCGAATCGGACGATGATGAGTAAAAAAATAGCATTGGATCCATTTATAACTAATTTCTATATTTTTATCAGATTTATTAAAATATTCACTTGCATTTATTAAAATATTCACGCTTGTTGTTTTGTTTTTCTGCTTTTCTCTGCTTGTCATCATACTCGTATGCTTGCCGCAAAGAGAATCAACAAAGAAAGATGTTTCATCGGCCTTTTAGGAAACTCAATTTGTGTTATCACAGTAGTGGTTTCGACAAAAATTACGTAAAAACACCATGAATTGTTATAAAATAATAAATTAACTACAATAAAATAATTAATCGTTACATTTTTGCATTGCAATAATGCGTAAAATGTTTCTTATTATCTATTTAATTTTTTAACAGTCCCACGTCGTGCTCGAATCAGCCAACGACACATCTTTTGAATTGAAAGTCTTTGTTTTGCAGCATTGCAAAAAAAAGTAGTATGCGATAAAACATTACGATCGAATGCCATGATCCAAACATTTAAACGTATCGAAATATTTTTCTATTCGAATTTGCATTCGTCGTCGAATGCCGTGATTAGCCCCCAGCTTCATCTGTGGATACATTTTCGCTAAAAGTGAGGCAGTTTTCGATGCACATTCTCCATATTTGGTAGAATTGACGTTTGCTTTGCAGAGCAAAATATTCAAGATCGTTCCCAATTTTTTCACAATTTGATTTTTAATTCTAGTGATTAAAGTTACGAGGGTATATCTCAGGCCTACTTCGTGTTGCCTAGGCTTACACTTTTGCGCTTGCGAATGTGTATAAATCATGCTGGAGAATACTTTGAAAAATAATAAAACAATTTTTGATGAAAAATATTCGCATTTTCATAATTAGGCCTGAAATAAATATAGAAGCACTCGTACTGCCTCATCATTTTCCAAAAATCTCCTAAAAGTGCTTCCATCGTTTCAAAAACCCGTACTTGAGACAGTCTAGTCCAACTTGTTTACGTAAAAATGTATCCTGTATTTGCTCCTTTCTGATCTTTTCCTTATCCTTTATTGATGTATTTTCATCGAAATGTTCCCCCGCCAGAAGAACTCATTACACCTTTTCCTTGCGTGCAATGGTGACATTCCATATTCATAAGTCTCCTCGTTTGAAGAATCGTTCATATTATCGAGGCTCTACTGTCTCTTTTTGCAAATCGGGCATGACAATGTGTATGAGGATGTTCCTTTCAGTTCGATAACGACTTTTCCGTCAACTATGGTCAGGTGGAACTCGTAACTATACTCAATACATTTTCCTTCTCCAATTTGCAGCTATTAAGCCCACATAGCTTGCTTAATTAATCTTGCTTAATTGTTCTTCAATGTGCTTTATCGTGGTCCTTAAGAGTTCTGTCGATTCGCTTGCAATTCGAAACATTATTGTCGTAGTTGTTTTGAGTTTAGGAAAACATCAAATTTTTGCGGGTTTCCACGGAAATTTGTTTTGAATGTGATTGGGATGCACACCATTCGATTTCTGGAACCATGTCTTTTTTTACCTTTTTTTTTGCCTTTTTTACCTTTTTGCCTTTTTTACCTTCAGATGCCAAAGTGGTGCCTAGAGGCATATAAAACCTTTTGAATTATGTAAAGGATATGTATGGCAAATATAGATTTTTTTTTATTTTTACCTTCAAGTTGAAAAATTGTAAAATAATGGATTTTCGTGGAGAAACGTAAAGCAAACATTACATGTTTCTATTTTACATTTAATGAATTCATCAATCAATAGAAACGAAAAAAAAGGTTTCGTTAACTAGTTTTCTTTTAAAACTGGTGTTTTTTTGAAAGCCGAAATCAGTCAAATTTAAACGAAATTATCATCTAAACTAAAAATTTGATCTTATTTGAAAACGTTGAAGAATTTCCTATACGACGGATTAAATCAGAATATCTTAGGCGCACATACAAATTTAGAATTTTGCAACTACGTTTCTCTACGGTTTTCTCACTGTGCGACTTTGGTAGGGGATGAATCAATATCCTCCTTGTGTGATGCCGTCCTGCTCCTGGACACTTTTATGAATCTATATGTGACAGAGCATAGAGAAAGGGACCTAAGGGTAAAAAAATCTATTTTCATTTTTTTCTTTTTTTGATGTGGACAACATCTGAGCATCGAATGAGACCGATCCCATGCCCCAAAAGTGTTCCCTCCCAGAGATATGCGCGTTTTATGAAAGTTAAGTCGACGATTCTAAGCGCAAATAGAAAGGGACCTAATCTTTAAAATGTCTCTCCTGAACAAAACTGGTTTTTATCCTTAGGTCCCTTTCTATTTTGCGCGTCACATATATTAATGCTTGTCGTTAATTTGATTTTGTTAATGAGCATTTGTAAGCCGAAGAACAAAGTCAAGAAGACTGACTGAAATATTCCTTCAGTGCTGAAAGAAATGTTTTGCATATTGTATGAGATCGCTGTAGGAATCCTGGGGTTAAGTGTCTTCAAGTCAACACTATTGTCTACTATTTCGGCAAACGTTTTCCAAACACTGTCCAGCGTTTTCTCTCTATCTGTCGCTGCTGATAATGATACATTCGTAGTTAATGTCATTAATGCTGATAAAAAGCGAATGCGATAACTAAGCGCAATGCACTTCAAATCGCTGCTGTAATACTTGTATGCCAGCGTGTACCGATAGTTTGCGGTAGTAGAATTTGTGTACACACAAACACGATGATAGTGTAGGGGGGTATGATGAGGGGGGAACGAGGCAAAAGGGGGCGACAATAAGAAGGGAACAAATTTCGATAGATAACAAGTGAACGCTGATAACAGGGCGATGATATTTTATTGGCACGAGCGCATTTAGGCAGAGGTGGCCAGGACAAGGCCTCGCGAATGTTAAGACTTTTAAGTGATACATTAGTTGTAGTTAGTCAACTGACAGGCCTCAAGAGTATAGTTTCCTTTAATATTTCTTTGAAATGTCCGATACTTTACGTGACAATGGTCTCTCCTTGTTGGAATCGTAGGGAGAGGGGCGTAAGTAAGAAATCGTCCAAAACTTACCTTAACCTTTTCAAACAATGTATAAGAGAAGGATCTAGGAGGCTTTGTAAGTGGTGCTATTAAACGGTACTATAATTTGGAGGCCCTTTAGTAAGTGCCTTATACATTCTACTTTGCATTTCCTTAAAAGGTATAAGAGGAGAACTTTGCTTTTTATCTAGATAGTCTAATAGGTGTGAAATTTGCTGGCAGTTTTTCTTGATGTTGGTATTGGAATTAAAGTGTCAAAAAACGACTGTCGGGTTTTTTTTTTAAAGAAAAAACCGCCGCTAACCGAAATTTCGGTTTTAGCCTTTTGCTTAAGAATGGATAATATTTTCCAAATCAGAAGAAACGAAATTGTGTTCTTAAAAGGTTTTTGGTATCAATAATGCCATGTTAAAATAGGTCGGATTTTCAGACGTAGGGCCCGCCAGCCAAATTTAGCCAAACTGCAAAAATATTTTTTTTTTGCTTCGTTTTTTTTAACCTTTTTTAAACTAATTTTAGAACCGTGTGTCCAGGTAAATGGGTAACCATTTTTTGTTACGAGTAGGTGGCTTCTAGAGCTAACGTTATGAAATCGGCGTGGCAGCTATATCTAAATTTTAACCGATTTCCATAAAAGTCAATAGCATTTGCCAAAAAAACTGTTTTTCTGCCAATTTTCAGGAAGATCGGACAACAATTGCGATCTGTAGTTTGGAAACAAGCCGTAGATAGACAGAAGACAGGCAGATATCGTTTAATCGAATCAACTGGTGATTCTAGGTCGATCCAGCTCAAATTCCTTTGGTAGTTGCGTATTCCGTACTTGCAATATACATATTTTCTTTAGTTTTACAAACAACAGCGACAGAACCCCTACAGCTCAAAATCGGGTAAACCGACATGTCGGGTTTTAGCTATTTAGAATTTAGAAACCGACTGTCAGTCTTGTACATAAAAACTGGTATGTCCGTTTTTAGTACCGGCTTTGGACAATGTAATTGGAAGGTCCTTTTGATTTAAGGCCTTCCAAAAAGTGCGTTACACGTTCTACATGGTCTTCCCTAAAAAGAAAATTGAGAAGTACTTTTCGTTGTTTTTCTTCCTTCTGTTATATGAAAGCAGATCAATAATTTCGTGACTTTTCCAAATTCTCTCGTGGTTATATGAAATGCAACACTGATCCCATCAAATATCATCTGTTAATAGACTACTGTCTTGTGTTCGAGAGAGTACCGTCATTAAGATTGTTTTAAACAGCTGTTCAAAACATACAACCAAGTGAATTTCGTTAAAAATGGAAAAAAGTAAATTTCGAGTGCTCATTAAACATTATTTTTGCGGAAAGAAACTGTCACTCAAACCAAGGAAAAGCTTGATACGAGTAAATACTATGGGGACTCTGCACCATCGATTTCAATGGTAAACAAGTAAAAAATGTTAAGTTTGGCTGTGCTGAACTTTGGATACCCTCCCTGGTGAGTTATCGTCATATTATTTCTCAAAGCCCATGAGACCGTTTATGTGGGAGGTACCAGTAGGACTTTTCCGATCTCAACAGAATTTGGCGCAGAGGTGTATTCTATATAAAAATCTTTATGTAGAAAATTTCATCTCGATAGGTCAAGTTTGTAGTGAGTTATTGTAATATTATTTTTCAAGGCCCATGAGACCGTTAGTGTGGGAGGTACCAGTAGGACTTTTCCGATCTCAACCGAATTCAGCGTACAAGTGTGTTGTATATAGAAATCTTGATGTGTAAAATTTCATTTCGATAGGTCAAGTTCGTGGTGAGTTATAGTCATATTATTTCTCAAGGCCTATAAGGCCGTTTGTATGGGAGGTAGAAGAAATTGTGGCCCATTCTAAACCATTTTTACACAGATGATTGCGCCTAAATAGAGATTATTATTGGCAAAATTTCAGTGATTTTGCTCAAGAAACTGGACGGATATTTCCGAATAAAAAACTAATTTTTATGAGGTAGTGTCGGTTGAGGGTCTCCAACACCAACTTCCCGTAGAGCTATATAGCCCATTTTCAATACCAACCATGCTAGGTTAACTACACATGTTTGTGCAAAATTTCAGCTCCCTAGCTGTTTTCATGCAGGCTCTATCTTGTTTTCAACAGACGGTGAGACGGACAACATGGCTAGATCGTCTTAGCATTCTACGATGATCAAGAATATATACTTTGTTGGGTATCCGATGATTATTTCAAGGTGTTACAGACAGAATGACAAAACAAATATACCCTCCATTGTATGGTGAAGGGTACAAAAAGTGGTTTACTGACTCTCGTTTTGGTCGCACAATTACAAATGACGCTAAACGTTCTGGACGGCCAATCAAGTCGATAAACCCGAAAATGTCGAAAAAATCCACGATGTGGTATTGGCCGATCGAAGAGTAAAAGTGCGTAAGATTGTTGATGCCGTACGCAACTCAAATGGCGTGTGGTTTCGATTTCACATGATCAAATTTAAGAAATCTGTCTGCAAGCAATATTGGTGCCGCGTTTGCTCTCAATTGACCATGAACATAATCCTGAGACAAATTCTAAGGATTGTTTGGAGTTGTTTAACCGCAATTCGAATGAGTTTTTGCGGCGTTTTTTAACTGTGGATAAGACATGGATCCACTACAACACTCTGGACACCAATCAGCAGTCTGAACAATGGGTTTCATCGGGTAAACCGGCTTCGAAGAATGCCAAGCTGACTTTGTCGGCCAATAAGGTGATGGCAACAGTTTTTGGGATGCATGCGGGATAATCCACATCGATAGGGAAAAACAAAAACGGCGAATATTATACCAACTTGTTGGCCGGATTTAACGAGGATTGAGAAAAAACGCCCCCATATGGCCCAGAAAAATGTTATTTTTCATCAAGATAATGCACGGGTGCACACGTGTGCTGTCTAAATGGCATAATTGCGTGACTTGGGTTGCGAATTGGTACCTCATACACCATATTCTCCGGATTTAGCCCCCAGTGACTATTTCCTATTTCCAAACTTAAGGCGAGGCTCGGTGGAAAGAGATTCAGCTCCAACGGTGTAATTATTGATCAAACAAATGCTAAAAATTGGAGAAAATCTGGACTAAGTTTATTGAGCTAAAAGGAGATTATGTTAAGAAAATTTTTTTTCCAAAAAAAAAGTCGCGGAATTATTGATATGCCCTTATGATTCCGCCGTTACTAGCCGTTCTAGGTTGTGTCATTGAAAGGGTCTTTCAGATGGCATTAGCAACATTAGCCATCATAAATTGTGGTTTTACCTCCATAGCTTGAAGTGATCTCGTAATGGTCTTCTCTTCGCTCTGTCACTCATGGGGTGCTCTACGAACTGCCGGTTAAAATAACGCTCGCACCTCATCGAACCCGTAGTAAGAGATAAAGGAAGTCTGATCATTCTTGTTCCCAGGTTCCGAGAGCCATTTGCACACAATTTACCAGTTCCGGTTCCAATATTGCAATGTTTCTGGTGATCTAGCCACTAGCCTACTGAGGTGTTGACTTCTAAAGTCAGTTCTCTGACCCTGGGGTCATTAGGATTAGTACAACGAAGATCATCACTCGTATTTGCTAGTACCATTGCCACATTTATAAAAAAAACGCCCAGCAGATGCAATGATGATAATGTTTCGAAAATTCCATTCTGCTGTCCGAACAGTAAAAGGATTGGATAGTAACCTGTCCGGAATAAGCTGCCTTCAATCTAAAAAATAAGCGAACACGAACGTGTCGAGCCCTTACCGCGGAAAACAATCTACGAGTACACTCTTAAGCTTAAACTAACTACAACACAAAATTTAACAAAATCTATTGTATCGATATCCTCTAGGTGAATTAGGCAAAAGACCAAAAAAACCCTCTTATGTAAAATTTCTTTTTGGCGCTTACGTCTTTTTCGCGCTTATGGCTCGATGTATTTATTGGGTTGGCAGTCCCTGAACGAAATGATGTTCTTTGGATCATGTAGTGGGATAGAAAATTTTTTGTGTCAGGGATTGGTGTAATAGGCCGTGTTCATGACGGGCACTCAAGGATCTCAGGTTCAAAATCATCAGAAATTTTTAGGGGGCCTTGTCAAGACTGTAAAGTCTTGTGTTAATTTGTTAGCTTTCCGAACTGGCTCTCAACATTAGGTATCTAAGACAATCACCATTAAAAAGAGTTTAGTAAATGACAGGCCTCCTCACCCCTTCTATCCTGCCCTGCACAATTCCACGCAGAGTTCATTGGGCTGTGTGTGTGAAAATTTTCCATTCGACAAAACTATACGAACTTTTTTCAGCACATTTAAGTAATTGGAAATCTATGCTGATAATTTGCTAAATACATTAAAAATGAATCATAAGATGTTCTTTCTTTGCGGGCACTCAAGGATCTCAGGTTCAAAATCATCAGAAATTTTTGGGGGCCTTTTCAAGACTGTAAAGTCTTGTGTTAATTTGTTGGCTTTCCGAACCGGCTCTCAACATTAGGTATCTAAGACAATCACCATTAAAAAGAGTTTAGTAAATGACAGGCCTCCTCACCCCTTCTATCCTGCCCTGCACAATTCCACGCAGAGTTCATTGGGCTGTGTGTGTGAAAATTTTCCATTCGACAAAACTATACGAATTTTTTTCCAGCACATTTAACTAATTGGAAATCTATGCTGATAATTTGCTAAATACATTAAATATGAATCATAAGATGTTCTTCCTTTGCACTCCAGCTGGTTGCCATTGACCAAAGGGGACATTTCCTCAAAATGTTGCCATACGTAACGTGCGTCGGTCTGTCTGGTGGTTGGAGGTCGAGTGACGACTCCATCTTCGCTATCATTTAGCTAAAATTACACTAATTCCGAGTATCGGAAATACGTAAATTACGCCCCCCCCCCTCCTCCTTTCCTCTCTTTTCGACGAAAGCATTCAATAGAATGGCAATTCTTTTAACTGGTCTTGTTCTTCTTACTTTGTTGCTCAAAACCTTGAGACAAAGGAAACACGTCCAAGAGTACTTGGCAAACAGTCGGTGACAAAAATAATAAGGATAGGACTAGGACAATTTTTTGTATATTTAATTTATTATAGTTGTTGTAAGTGAATAGTTGACCTTTAGTGTTGTTATTTTATAAAATTATTATTCGGCTTGAGGTCATTTATTTAAACTCGTTGTTGTTTTTATTTATCCTAATATTTCGATTGACTTCGTCAATCATCTTCAGGGGTTGTCAATAAACAAAACAATGTCGTTCGTCTGATTATCGCTGTCAACTATTATAGTTTTAAAATTTGAATGACGAAAATGGATGATAGCCGTCATGGACCATAAAGACTTAATCGTTTCAATGATAATAAATTCACTAAGGTTTGGCATTTCATCTTACTTCGTACGAGTAGGTATAAAGTAGCATCATGAATTTCGTCGTGAAGTCGATCAAAATTCTGTACGTGTTCACTTCGTAGCAGATTTTTAAGACGATACCGCGGCGACTACGCTAAGCAAAAAACCGACGATTGGGCTTCAAACTCTAGGTATAAGCGTGAGCTGATTTTGAAGCCGTCCTGGTTCAATCGGTTTCAGATACGGCGAAAGGTGTTCACCATTGCGGGATGACATCGGTGCCACTTGCGACACAGCCAACGTCGAGCCGTTGTTGATTGTCCGCCACGATCATGTGATTTGACACCGTTGGAACTTTTTTTTTTATTTTTTGGGGGATATTTTAAAGAAAACGCGTATGTCAGTAAGCCAAGCACAGTTCCAGAACTAAAGATGAGATAATTCGGCACATTACCGACATTGAACTCTATTGCGTCTTAGAGTCATTAATCCCACGGCAGCCGGTTCTATGCACCGGATTGTCCCGAAGCAGCAATTCTTCAGCCAAGGCCTGTCACACAGTTTCTGCTACAGTACCATCATGTCTCAGAGTCATTGAAATATAGACCATCGGATTAAGGTATGCCACTGAAGCTCTGGCAAGCATTTGGCCTATATTTTCTGTCACACTTAATTACCATAGATCCTTTTATTATAATAAAAAACTTGTTGTTTTATAGTGCTTCTCGTTCATTTAAGTTGGACCACCCTTTATATTTGCTCGGTGTTATCAAACTATGAGCTTTGTATTAAAAAATCAAAGAGTCGATGTTTTGAGCTACCGCCGGTTGCCCAAATATATGAAGGCGGTGCCACGCCCAAGTTCAATCACATCGTTATTAAGCTTACCTGGCCAAATATAAGTTAATTACAGTGTGCAAAGCCGAAAACCGACTTACCGGACAGCCGGTTTCTCACAAATGGCTAAAACCTGACATGTCGTTTTAGCCGGTTTTCTGCTGATCGGTTTTTTATTGCAGAATGTCAAATCAATGCGTTAGTAGTATTTGAGCTAGACCCACCTTTAAGGATCCTGATCGACTCAGATCACCAGTTAACGATATCTGTCCGTTCCTTTGTCCATCTGCTGTCTATCTAAAGCTTGTTATCAAACTATACGTCGCAATTATTAACCGATCTTAATATAAGTTTTATGGACTAAGGCCGTACGCTCTTGAAATTGAAGGAACTGGGTTCAAATTTAGATATAGCTCCCACACATACATATGTTCCAAAGATTTTTTTTTGTCTTTAGCTCTTGAAGCCACACATAACATACGGGCTGCTATATATATTTCTGGCTTAGTAATGAAAATGCGAATATTTATCATCAAAATTGGTTTTATTGTTTTTCAAAGTATTTTCCAGCACGATTTATACACTTTTGCATGAGCTCCAACCAATTGTCGAAGAACTTTTTCCACTCCGATTGAGACACTTCCAAAACATGGTTTTTGAACGCTTCAACAGCATCTTCTGGCGACGAAAATCATTGACCACACATTTTTTTCTTGATGTGCGGGAATAAAAAGAAGTCAGGCGGATGACCCATCAATTCGACGTTTTGGCCGGTCAGAAAGGCGCTGGTTTGAGCCGATGTGTGAGAGCTCGCATTGTCATGGTGCACAATGATTCGTCTTCTCTTGTTCGTTTTTCGAATTTCTCCGAAGACTTCAGGCAAACAAATTGTGGTGTACCACTCAAAACTGACCTTCTTACGTTGTTCAAGCGGAACAGTCGCCACAGGACCAGTTTTGCCGAAGAACCAGGCGACCATTTGCTTCGCAGTGCTTCTTCCACGAACAACTTTCGTTGGATTTGGCTCGCCATCAAAGACCCACACGGTCGAGTGCTGTTTTATTTCGGACTCATACGCATAGATCCATGATTTTTCACCTGTGACGACCTTATAAAAGTCTTTTGGAGCACAGCGATATTACTTTTGCAAAATTTCTTTGCACCAATCGACACGAGCCTTTTTTTGAGAGATTGTCAAATTATGCGGGATCCAACGAGAACAAAACTTTGTTACGGCCAGGTGTTCATGCAATATCGAATGTATGCTGGAGGAAGAAATGACCAAGGATGCCTCTATCTCCCGGTATGTCACATGACGAATTGCATTATCAGTTCAAGCGCGGCATCAATGTTCTCTGGTACAACGGCCGTTTTTGTTCGACCTTCGTCTTTGAGCGAGCATCATCAACGATTGAATTCATTAAACCATTCACAGTGCTATAGGATGGTGCTTCATCGCCATACAAAGATTTATGTTTATTGGTGCACTCTTGCCGTTATACTCCACGTCGAAAGTAGTGAAAATTATCGCACGAAAATGTTCACGAGTAAATTCCATTTTTTTTGCCAAATTGATTTTTTCAAGTCGCTGTAAACAACACAAATGATGGTCGTACGTCAAAACGTTTTGAGTACGTTTATGCTAAAAAAAATGTCAAAATTTCCAATGGAAATGTCAGATGGTGCCAGGTAGAACTTAGTGTTGCCTAGACCAAAAATATATATAGCAACCCTTGTGCATCTCGATGATATTTGGCACAGTTCTTTACGATCGATTAGTAATCAGCTCAGATAAAAATGGGTCATCATAACCGAGAACGGCTTGATATAGCCTCAGTACATAGATTGCAAAGATAATCGCTCTAAAACAACCAAATTAATTCCTGTAGTATAAGACGATAAACTGGTATATTACGAGGCGATGGACCAACAATCAATATTGGATAGATTTAGATCATATAATCTCAATTTTTAATATAGTCAATGTAAAAATAGTCAGGGGCCCAAAAAATAGTTTCCAGTAAAAATAAAAATAAGTGCAGTTAAACTACATTTAGGTGACGGACCCTAAGGCCGAAAATCTTAGCCATTCCAACACATACTTATACGAGTGCATATGGGCACTAAAAACAATGAAATTTTCTATTCAAATATGCACTTAGTTTTAAAACCTGAATTTATTTAGAGTCCGCGGTTCAAATACCTACGCTATTTTACCAGTTTATTCTGAATAACAAAAACAAGCCTCAATACGCAGCAAGTGATTTTATTGCATTCTAGAGTCTAGAAATGGATACTATTGCTTCACTTCTGACTAGAAATATATGTATTTTTTATTCCTCGGTAAAAGTCTGAAACCGGATGGTCGGTTAATGCCAGTTTTTTCTTTTTAAAAAAAGTCGTTTTTTTAAAAACGAAATGCCGGCTATCTTTAAACCCTGGTTTTTTGGACACTTTTAACTTAGTGTACAATTTCTTAATGACTGACAGTTCTTAATGAACTCAACATACCCCGTTAATGTCATATGGGTTTTGAAAGTTAACCTCAATAGCGATAGTCTGTAACGGGATTTTAAAATTGTTTCAACTTTCATCATGGAGTGGGCAGATAATGAGCACCGTATCGCTGTAATAGTGCTTTTTCAGTGCGAAATGAAAAAAATCAATATTTTCAAAACGCTCTGGTCACTAGGGATTAGCCGCACGTTCGTCTACCGATGTATAAAACTGTTTGAGGAGACTGTAGATGTAAAAGACCGCCTCCGGTCGGGCCGCCAACGCTCTGTTCGAACACCGCATGTCATCAAGAATTCACAGAAATCCGCTCCGAAAACAGAAAATCATGGCCCGTGAGATGACTATCACGCAAAAATCATTGAGTAGAATTATTAAAAAACAAATTTGGACTTGGGGCTTTCAAACGACGTACCGGACATTTGTTGACTGCAGCTTTAACAAAAAATAGGATTGAAAATTGCAAACGGTGAAGCACGCTGATAACTTACGCAGAAAAATTTTGTTCACCGATGAAAAAATGCTTACCGTTCAGGAAAAAATTAACAAGCAAAATGATAGAGTCATCTAAGGACGCATCTGAACTGATCCCAAGGGTGGAAAAGGGTCATCACCCAGCTTCAGTCATGGTTTGGTGGGGTGTCTCTTACTATGGGGTCACTGACCGGCATTTCTGCGAACAAGGAGTCAAAACATCGGCTAAAGTTTACCAAGAAACCGTTTTGGAAGCTGTTGTGAAGTCTCTTGACAATTCCCTGTTCCAAAACCAGCCATAGACTTTCCAGCATGATTCTGCGCCGGCCCATAAGGCTAAAACGTCCCAGGCCTGGCTTCGAAACAATTTGCCAGCGTTCATTTCCTCTGAAGAATGGCCTGCAGTCAGTCCAGATTTGAACCCATTGGATTACAAATTGTGGACGGTTTTAGAGGACAAGGTTTGTCACAAAAGATACCCCAACATTGGATCTCTTAAGACTGCTTTGGTTCGAGCTGTGGCCAATTTTCCAATGGACGAGGTTCGTGCAGCTGTTGACGATTGGCCAGTGCGACTTAAGGCGTGTGTAAAGGCAAAAGGCGGACATTTCGAATAAGTAGATTCTTTTTGGATGCAATATACATCAATAAATATATTAAAAACATTTGGTCCAAATACATTCAGTACTTTTTAATTTACAGCAAAAAATGTGTGTAACAGTTTTTATGTCCCTACTAAGTATTCTATGGTATCTAACGTCAGCACCAAATGGATGGGATACAATTAAAAATATTCATTTGTAAGGATCAACATTTTCCGAAGAAGACTATGTATAATGAAAGATAATAATTACTTCCTTTTCGGGTACTTTTGGATGCTTTTTGATTTTTTTTTGGGATAATTTTGAATAATCCTGAAAGTATCTTGAATACATTCCGCTGTCACAAGGGGCAACACAGAGGTGTATCAGCTATGACACTATGAACAGCCATCCATGATGGAGGGTTTATAAAATTCGTCCAGGCCGAATTTTATTTGTCCGATTGGGCGCGAATAGTCTAGGACACTTATTGTTCTCTTAGAGAGCGGTCCTAATCAGTTGGCTGTGACTGTAGTATAACTTTGTACTACATACAATTAACAGAGTCTTGTCCACGGGTTCGTAAATGGGTCAAAGGTTTTTTTATACACTACTGTATATGATATGTGAGTGTGTCGGTGTGTGTGTAAAGTTAATGTAACGGCCGCTCAGATCGGATCTGTTGATGTCTTCTGGGTGCTTTTTGTTTCTATGGCAGTATAATTGTGAATATGTCATACGCGTTCATACGGATGGATATTTTCTCGGATATTGACACATACACACACACACTCACTTACTTGTTGCGTACGAGCGTTAATGTCATTGTCATTTAATTTTCCGATTTTTCTGATTTTGCTGCTGTCTTCTTTGTTTGATATGAATTGAATATTTCTGGAACAGAAATTTAATACGATGGCGTAATCGAATTATGATGTATGGCATGTCAATTTTACTGCCCTGTCTGAGATTTTTTCTTTTGTTTTGTTTGTATGTGATACCTATCATTGGACTGAATGCCAATATATGCAATTAGAAGGTAATCAAATAATTGGGCTAATAAGCGAGAATTCGTATGAATTCAGTCAGTTCTCCAAAACAAAACAACGAAAAAATTAAAGTCGACAAGCAGAGGTTAATGCGTGTTAAAATGAGTGTACAAAGTTAAGGGCTTCACGCCCACATTGTAAAGGAAGACTAAGATACTCTAAATTGTGGTGTATCTAAGGGTTTCATTTGAACCACGTGTTGTCTTAACGCAGACAGCTTTTTCGCGCTCAATATCTCGAAAGGAAGACCCCTACCACTGTGGACGAAATTAATCAAACGATTTATTACACAGAACAGTGCATTTATTAAAAATAAGTTGTGACCGAAATGAGGCGCTCACTGCGCCTGCTGTGCGCTAGTTTGTGCAAAATGTTCGTGAGACTGGCATGCTAACAAGCTCAAGGTCTCTGCACGCAGAAAAAAGTATGGTTGTGGTGACAATATTCGAAGAGGATAATACTATTGTTGGGTATATGGTTGTGGTACAACAATATTATGATCCTCACAACAATAGTATGATTCAAATACAACCATACTATGATCCTCACAACAAAAGTATGATTCACACATAACCATACTATGATCCCCACAACCATAGTATGATTCACACTCAACCATACTATGATCTCCACAACCATTGTATGATCCTCACAACCATAGTATGTTTCACATACAACCATAATATGATCCTCACAACCATAGTATGATTCTCACGCAACCATATTATGATACCTACAACCATAGTATGGTCACATACAATTATACTATGATTCCCAATATAATTTATTAGAATTTGTTTAAGTTGTCGACAATAGATTTGAATTACGAAAATTATTCAAAAATACATTTAATTTAAAATAATAGGAGTAATTTATTTCACAGTAGAAAAAATAAGTTTAAATAAACGTCAGCGTTTTTATTAAAAATATTTCAGTTAAACAAACCCAAAGCAGCTCCTTTACGATAAAAAAAATTTTGATTTCGATAAAAAAGTACTATTATTGCATTCGATCCGTACCAATAACATTTGTTCTTAAAAGCATATTTAAATGAAGAAGTATGATTACCCTAATCATATTATTGTTAACATAAAACGCACCAACCATATTTGTGTCGCACCAACCATATTAATATTGTTGCTTTAACCATATTTTCATTTTTAAATTTGGCAATAATACTATTGTTACATTTCAACAATATCAATATTGCAGCAATTATACTATTGTCAAAACTAAATTCAGTTAACAATGCTATGGTTGCGACGAACATACTTTTATTGCGGATAATATTTTATTACTGCAGTGACCATGTGCGTGTGTCGCCATACTCCGAGAATGTGGCTGTCATAGCTGAGTGTGTGTGACCTGTCTATCGATCCGAAGAACTCAACGTTTAACGCGCCAGTCAGAAGCAAATTTTGCACAGAAAACTTGCATTAACTGCACTCAAGGTCCAATTGGTTTAGAAATTGAAGGCACACTCCAATCCGCTTAGTTATCGCATCTAGTTTTGGCTTGGAGCTTGCTAACAAAACAATCTTATGTGACCGTAGCTAGAAGACGAAAGATCTTTCGTTTTAGTAGGTTGAAGCGCCACGAAATGAAGCTAAAGCTGTAATCGATCTACATATGTGCTACGGGGGTTGCTATTTATATTTCTTGCCTAGACAACACTTAGAGTTGCCTGGAGCCATCTGACATTTTTGAGCATAAACGGAATCAGAACGTTTTGATGTACGACCATCATTTGTCTTTTTTACAGTGACTTTAAAAAAATTAATTTGGCAAAAAACGGAATCAACTCGTGAACATTTTCGTGCGATCATTTTTCACAACTTTCGACATGGATTTTCACGACAAGAGTACATCGATGAACTTAAATCTCTGTATGGCGATGAAGCACCATCCTATAGCACTGTGAAAAACTGGTTTAGTGAATTCAATCGTGGCCGACGCTCGCTGAAAGACGAAGGTCGTGAAGATCGTCCAAAAACGTCTGTTGTGCCAGAGAACATTGATGCCGTGCGAGAACTGATAATGCAAGATCGTCATGTGACATAGCGTGAGAAAGAGGCATCCTTGGGCATTTATTCCACCAGCATACATTCAATGTTGCATAAACACCTGGCCGTAAAAAAGGTTTGTTCTCGTTGGATCCCGCACAATTTGACAATCGCTCAAAAAACCTGTCATGTGGCGACTGTTCCGCTTGAGCAACGTAGAAGGTCAATTCTTCTCAATTCGGTCAATTCTTCTTCTTCCACCTGCATACATTCGATATGGCATAAACACCTGGCCGTAACAAAGGTTTGTTCTCGCTGGATCCCGCACAATTTGACAATCGCTCAAAAAAAGGGTCGTGTCGATTGGTGCAAAGAAATTTTGAAATAATACTATCGTGGTGCTTCAAAAGACGTTTATAAGATCGTCACAGGTGACGAATCATGGAACTATGCGCATGAGCCCGAAACAAAACAGCAATCGACCGTGGTGGTCTTCGAAGACGAGCCAAATCCAACGAAAATTGTTCGTGACCCCATCGTAAGAGACACCCTATCAAACCATGACTGAAGCTGGGTGATGACACTTTTCCACCCTTGGGATCAGTTCAGATGCTTCCTTAGATGACCGCGCATACACTCTATCATTTTGCTTGTTAAATTTTTCCTGAACGCTAAAAATTTTTTCATCGGTGGACAAAATTTTTCTGTGCAAGTTATCAGCGTGCTTCACCAAAAGACGTTTGCATTTTTCAATCCTATTTTTTAAAGCTGCAATCAATAAATGTCCGGTACATCGTGTGAAAGGTCCCAAGTCTTTTTTAATGATTCGACTCATGGACTTTTGCGTGATATTCATCTCACGGGCCATGATTTTCTGTTTTCGGAGCGGATTTCTGTGAATTCTTGATTAAACGGCTTTGATGACATGCAGTGTTCGAACAAAGCGTGGGCGGCCCGACCGGTGCCGGTCTTTTACATCTCCAGTCTCCTTAAACAGTTTTATGCATAGGTAGACGAACATGCGGCTAATCCATAGTGGCCGGAGCGTTTTGGAAAGCGCTATTACAGGTTCTCATTATCTGACCACTCCATGTTGAAAGTTGTAACAATTTTAAAATCCCGTTACAGACTAATGCTATTAAGGTTAGCTTTCAAAACCCATATGACATTAACGGGGTATGTTCAGTTCTACTATTGAAATATATGTGTTCAATGTAGTAACAGTATTTATGTCCCAACTAAGTATATTCATCCGATTTTATGTATTTAACTCTAAAAGCTATATATTACATCTAATCTTAATGAAATTGCACGAGTAAGTTTTTTGGACTTAGGAAGGGAAATTCTATAAAATCAGTTCATATGTAGCTATACGAGTAGTTTCCTGTTTTATGTCTTTTACTCTAGAAGCCACATACTTGTATTAAATCCAATCTTGATAACATTTAGCACAAGGAAGGATGTTATTGACTTTGAAGCAAATTGGTTCAGATTACGATAAAGTTCCACAAACATATGTCCTTTTAATTTTATGTTTTAAGTTCTAGGAGGCACATACAAATTGCATCCAATCTTGATAAAATTTGGCACAAGTCGAATTTTTGGACCAAACACCGAATATAACATAAGTTTAAAAATCTAGGTTGCAGGAGTAGTGGGATTGCACATACACCTCGCTTGCAATTACCCGATTTTTTAGTATTATTTGTGTGAATATAACGATCCTGACGTTAACGTCCAAGAACATTTTTATCCAATATTTATTGTAAAGTAGAGGATAGCAACAGATTGTAGAGTCTAATTTCGTTTACAATAATTATTATTTTTTTGCTGTGTTAGGAGAAGGCAACAATCTTATATATAATAAATACAAAATATTAGAATTTACTTGAAACTGATAAAATAAATTGAAATTGAAGGATCACTTTTCTGTTATATACTTAGGTTCGGCTCCTGCCAGGGATATTTCAGACATCGACGACACGTTGACTTCAGCACTATCGCTGGTTCCTGAGAATTGCTATGTTTTCACTCCAGAGTGCTCGGCTCTGAATGTAGGTGCTTTATCCGGTTTGACTACTTTGGACCAGCTAGTAGAGTCTACCAGATGCCTGAATAATAAGAAGTCTTCGGGATTGGACGGAATTTCAAATTTCATTGTTAGGAGGCTTTCCACGAAGGTTTTTGAATATCTGACGATATTGTTCAATAACTACCTCAGTAATTCGTACTTCCCGAAATCGTGGAAGATTTCTAAGATTATGCCTATTAGAAAGAAAGCTGAGTCTGACTTTATTAATGACTTAAGACCTATATCATTCTTATCCAGCTTTGGCAAATTATTTGAGAGGGTGATTCGGCTGACGATGGATGATGGAATGAGAGAATCTTACATACCAAACCTACAATTTGGGTTTAAGAAGGGACATTCGACCACTGATGCCCTGTTGAAATTTCAGGACGACGTTGTGTCGAATTTACGGAGGCAATATTGTACGGTTGCGGTTTCGCTGGATGTGGAAAAAGCTTTCGATAGAACTTTTCATGATGGCATTTTGCTTAAAATGATTCGTATAGGCTTTGACCCCAGAGTGATTTAATTGTTTCGAAGTTATTTCTCGGACAGATTGTTTTGCGTTCTATTGAATAATAGAATGTCGGAGTTTGGTGAGGTAAGGTGTTGAGTCCCACAGGGATCATTATTAGCGCCGCACTTATACAATATTTTTATGAGCGATTTCCACACACTAGTTCAGATTCGATTGGGTTATTATATGCAGATGAGAGCCTTTTATATGCGCACGATGAGTCCCCGAATGTTGCATTGATGAAGGTTGCGGATCACCTTGTCACTGTCAGGGAGTTCTATGATTATTGGGGTATAACGATCAACGCGTTCGCGTATTCGAAACGCCTAAGGCAAGTGTAGAAGGTTTCTAGTTCCTGAGAGTAAACGGTTGAGAATTGTTATTAATGGCGAGGAAGTGTCTTTCAGGAATGACATGAAATATTTAGGCATTCACTTCAATCAACTTTTGAAATTTAATAGACATGCTAGGTCTGTTCTCCAGAAGGGCTATAGGATTATGGGATCTTTTTCGAAAATTCTGTGGAATAGGAGTTTACCGGTAGAGACGACGCTGTTACTGTACAAGACTAGTATACGCCCGGTCATTTTATATAGGTTCCCAATATGGTTTAATGTATCCCCGATAGTTATAAAGGAATTTGAGATATTTGAGAGAAAGATATTAAGATATTGTATTGGTAAACATTTTGAGTCGTTCTCCAAGCGATATTCGAATAAGTATATTTATAAGGAGTCAGATGTTACTCCTATTGGTCTGTGTATTTGTGACGTAATTAATAAATTTATAACAAGGATTTCCCTTCACGAGAATTCCATTATAACCAATATTTACAATGCCCAGAAGGACATTCGCTGGTCAGATGTTTGCTATGTAGCTCCGATTAGATTTTTGAATGAAAGTCGGGCAGATTTTGATACTTCGGTTTCCTTTCCTCCCGAGTTCTACAAAAAAGTGGTTCCGGGTGCACATAGAGGAGAGCTAATTACTAGGATATCTCACTCCTAAGACCGCTTTAGCCTCGGGAGCAAGGGCGAACACACACTCATCGGATCTACATACAATTTAAAAATATTTCTATACACAGAAAAGGCTTGGTGCCGTAAGCTGTACGTTATTGGTAATTTAGACAATACATTATAGTCATAAGTAATTTCTTGTTCATAGATCTAGTATATGTCTGTCATTGTTTTTCGTTTGTAAAAATAAAAAAAAAAGTCTCAATAAAATAACCTAAATTAAAAAAAAACTAAACTAAATAAATTTATCGCAAAGACGTATCAGCTACAAGGTAAATTAAGAGCCCGTCTAAACTGGTCCTTTTTATATTGAAAATTAAAATTTTCTGTAGAAAACTTTAACGAAATTAAAATTTTCCGCGGGCAATTTCTTCAAAAATACTCTTTACTCTAGACGATGTCATCGAAATTTCATTTCGCTGCAGAAAATGTTTTCCATATTTCTTTTTGCTTTCATTGAAATTTCTCAAGAAAATTAGAATTGCAGAATAACGTTATAAAAATATTTCTTTTTTTACAAAACTTTGCTCGTTTTTCTGCTTTTATACAAAAAGGTCACTGAAATGTTATGAAATATAGGAAATTTTATCTTCATTTTATATACATTTCTTAAGAAAATTTCGACGTTATGACCCAACTGTTGTCCTTGGGTCAAAGGTTACACCCACTCGCATGCCAATTAACTTAATCAATTAGGCAAATGGTTCAGCTTAAGTTGTAGGACCATCAAAAATGAGAAAATCTGGTTGTTCCTACACCATTAAATTTCCCTTTAATGTAAATTGCCCACCCACAGTAACATTGGCTGTGATAAGGACTATGAGTGCTATGAAAAATTTCACAAAATTTCACTTCGCAGCAAATACGTAAGAAATCGCCTATAGATAACACCTCATGCTTTGGCAAACAGATAGTCTACAAGGACCTTTAAGTTATTAAAGATCATTGAAAGGCATAGCTATTGAAGGACAGTGGCGTATTTCTACAACAGAAACACCTACGTACATGCATGCGCTATACCTCTCTCTCTACCCCACTCCCCTGCCCGGAGGAAAAAGGAAAACGCAGAACATAATCCTGCCAGCCATTGTAGCCATTCCCACCATTCTAGCCAGCTCATTAACATATTTATTATACAATTACGGCAATGACAACGAATCAATTCAAGGACACTGCAAAGCGCTACGCTGTGCCCGACAACGACAAACGTACCAGAGGACATCGTCATGTGCTAGTTGGTGTCCTGGAGGGGTTGCCTGGAGCGTAAGGGGTGAGTATATGCCCCAACTGTTGGCTCAGTTGCCGACGGCATCTGTCGATATCGTTGTGGATATGAGCACCTACAGGACATCGACCAATAACGATTAAAAGCATTCTGCGATAAAAACTCAAGTAGGCTCAAAAGCGCAGAATCCTACTTTCATAGGTAACATTTGGACACACCCCCCAGTGGATGTTCATCAAATGTGCACGGGAATGTGTGCGTGCATTCGGCAAAAAGGAATTAAACAACGTGCGAGCGTTCGTCTATAAGGATACGTAAAAGGTGCAAACGAGAGCGCAGCGCAGAAATATCTTTTCGAAAAGCAGGGGGGGGGGGGGGATGTGTTCATCATTAGCCGAGTACTTGCAAGAAATTTACATACCGCCGCCAAATAAGCGCTCTTACGCATCCTGGCGACGAGACTTCGGAACTGAACAACGACACGGAAAAGGAGGCCGGTGTTGGAAGACCAACAGCAGCGTGCAGCGTGTCTCTTTCTAACCACTTAAGAATTTATGGTGACAATTTGCAGTCCTTTTTAATGATACTCGAAGTCGAAGGAAACGACACACACGAAAAGGAAAACTCCCCTTCCCACCCTTGCCGACCGGATTAACCAAAAGTTTTCCCCAATAAGTAAACCCAAACCACTTCACAAGCAACACACACACACAGCCACACACCAGGAGAGAGGGAGAAGGTAAGCGTGAGAGAGAGAGAGTGTGCTAGCTGTGATGTTTGATGTTGAGTGAGCGGTCGTGCTGTTTGCTGTGTTGTTCGAAACAACAAGTGTTTGTTTGCTGGTGGCCTGCTGGCCCTCTGTGTGCGAAGGAATGCTCTTTTCAGGCTCTCCTAGTCGTCCTTTTTGGAACGTAAATCTAAAGTCTCAAAGGAAATCCTGTGCGTGTGTGTAAGTGAGTGTCCATTCGGCGCATGTTTCACCTATATTTGTAGTTTAGGAGCATTTGCCTTACAGGGGTCTCGCTTACACTGAGCAAATGGCCAATGGTTTTGGGGTTCCACCACATTCTATTATATTCGTGGTTGTGGCTTTCAACTTTACATTGGGATTTTGTTTGTACTCGTCGCTACGATGACTTGGCGCGTTTCTTCTTAACATGTTTTTGTGATTTATTCCATCCACGGGTTAGTATTAGGTAAGGTTAGGATTTTGAGCCAAAGTCTGGGGGCTTTGTCCGTGCTTAGTGTTTATGTTTACGAGTATTGGTTAATACTCATATCTTCTTTAGGTGTCGTTAGGAAGTGACCAAGTTTTTCCCGCCTGATTAAAATCCGTGCCAGCTGACAAAATTTTTAAAATGATTGGATGGGCATTTACCCATGTCATTCGGTACACCATACTATGGTATCGATTCCATTTAACAATATATGTCTGCCCATCCCTCCATCTCTCTGCTGTATATTTAAACCTTTTTATCAAACTACATGCAGCAATTATTAACCAATATTTATAAAATTTGGTAGAATTAAGTTTTTTGGACCGTTTAGACCATGGTGTGATGGTGAGTGTACGTACAAGTAAACTGGGGCTTTAATCTGGATAAAAACAAGTTAAAAAAGTTAGTCGGACCCCACGAAAATTGTCCTTCCTTAAACATTAAATTCGACCTTGCTCAAGCTTCTGACAGAGGCGCAAAATCTTCTCAATAGCAGAGTGGTGTATGGTGTCTTATACAAGGCAACGCCAGGCTTTCGCTTTTTGTTCTTGTTTTAATTATTATCGCGCAACTGGCGGCAAATGCTACGCCTAGAAAGCGTTCCACTCATACCCTCATTAAATTTCTCCTGAAGTCTCAAGCTTGCTTTATATATCTTAAAAAACAAAGCGTCTTGATCTTGTTAAACATAAACACTACAGAAAATATTCATAAATATCATCAAAGTATCTGTGTGTCTTTTAAATTTCTTTCCGTGAAATTTTTGATTATTTATTTACTGTAAAGATATATTTATAACGATCTATCAGCAATCAGCTCAGATGAAAATGGGTTATATCGGTCCACATTCTGTTGTAGCCCCAGTTCGAAAATCTCTTCATTATTGGCGCGTACTTTTCCAGAATAACCGTCTTGCCGTAACTGTGAATTCGAACGGTACTTGACTATTTTACAGGATTTTTTTCAGCCGGATCTTGAGGCAATGCAATTAAAGGATACATGGTTCCAATAGGATAGTGTGCCAATGCACACACAGCGAGGGTTACCTTGAATTGTTTAAGGCAAATGTTTCCTGGACGGCTTATCTCTTTGAGGAATGATGTGAACTGGCCGGCACGCTCACCAGACTTAGCCCCATGCCGATTCGAAGGTGTATATTAACCGTCCCAACACCTTGGAAGACCTTATAAACAATATTCAGGCTGAAATTGGCAGAATATCAGTCGACATGCTTGTTAGAGTTCGTAAAAACTTCAGAAAACATATGCAGCAGTGTGTGGATAGCGAGGGTCGACCTTTGTCAGATTCACTATTTAAAAGCTTGTAATATAAAAATTCCCTTACTGTTCATTATAATTAAAGTATGAAATAAATTTTTCTAGGGTTCATAATTTTTTTATTTCATTCCCAAATAAGCAAATATCCGCGCTCCACCCTGTATGTTACGATGAACGAACATACAATATTGGGCTATTTTAGACCATTTGGTCCAGATTTTTTAATATAGCCCCATACAATTGGGATAGGACCAAAAAACAGCTTCCTGTTTTTAGATAATAAATAACAGTAACATTTTCTCACGTAGCCAAACATTATTTTTGCAATTCGTGTGATGGGCTATAATGCTAAGAATACTGCCCATTTAAACGTAAACATATGTGACGCGCAAAATAGAAAGGGACCTAAGGTTAAGGAGAGCCATTTTAAAGATTAGGTCCCTTTCTATTTGCGCTTAGAATCGTGGACTACACTTTCATAAAACGCGCATATCTCTAGGAGGGAACACTTTTGGGGCATGGGATCGGTCTCATTCGATGCTCAGATGTTGTCCACATTAAAAAAAAAAGTGAAAATTGATTTTTTTACCCTTAATAATCTTTCTCTATGCGCTATCACATATGGGTACTAAATATTATAACGGGTTTTCAATAGGGGCA
This sequence comes from Hydrotaea diabolus, assembly GCA_963513945.1. NCBI lineage: Eukaryota > Metazoa > Arthropoda > Insecta > Diptera > Muscidae > Hydrotaea > Hydrotaea diabolus. Next base: position 162,463,571 of record OY740716.1, read on the forward strand.
TAACAATTTCGTATCTTATGTCAAACATTTTTAATGATTTTTTAGTGTCAAAATCTTAGTCGAAGTCAACATTTTCATCATGGTGAAGTTCACTTACGAGCAACGTTGGAAATCATTAAAAATAACTACCGAAATTCGGAGTCAGAGGTCGCAACTTTAAGAGCGCTTACTCTAATTTTCGGTTGTAATAATCGTCCCACCCGACAGACTGTGCGTGCTAAAGTAGATAAATTTGGATCCAAATGTTCACTTTTGGATGTGAAAAATGTCGCCAAAGAGACGACGTACCGCTCGACGAAAATATTGCAGCCTTAAGTTATTTTAACCGCATTACTCGTATATGCCTCCTACATTATGAAACAGCAACAAAAACATTTTTTAATGTTTTTTTATATGTAATAAAAAAATTTAAACTAAAAGCAATCATGATGAAATTTATGTCCCGTTCGTTTTAGTTACAAAAGTCTTTCAGAAGCGAACGATTGACATTTTAGATAATGACTTTATCATGAAAGTTTTATTGTTAGTCCAATATACTCGTAGTTAAACAAATTTGAATACCAAATAATGTGGGAAAATTCGTTGATTTTTTTATTTTTTAGCATACTGGCAAAAATTACTTCCATTTTTTTGTCCCGTTCGGGTGATCCAAGTTGAGATACTTTTTTCAATAGCCTTTTTTGACAGATCACGTGTGAGTCGTGTCATGCTGTCATGTTATTTTTGTTTAGTATTGTTTGGCATCTCATCATGGAAAGACTTACGCCTGAACAAAGTTTACAAATCGTTCAACTTTATTACGAAAATTCACGTTCTGTGGGAAATGTGTTTCGTACACTTCGTTCAACTTATGGTCAACATAATCGGCCTACTGAGCGTACTATTCGCAACACTATCCATCACCCATCTTGAGACCCAGCATTCATTATTAGATAATATTCGACCGAATAGACCACGTCCAGCACGCAGTGAAGAAAATGTAGCGGCCGTAGCTGAGAGTGTACAACTCGGACTGACGTATGGAACGACTTGGCGCATTTTACGTCGAGATCTCAAATTGAAAGCGTACAAAATACCGATTGTGCAAGAACTGAAGCCGCCCGACGTTCCCAAGCGACATCGCTTCGCTCTATTGGCTCAATGGGTACACGCAGAAAAAAAGTATGTTGGGGTGACAATATTCGAAGAGGATCATACTATTGTTGGGTATATGGTTGTGGCACAACAATATTATGATCATCACAACAATAGTATGGTTCACACACAACCATACTATGATCCCCACAATAATATTATGGTCCTCTCAACAGTAGAATTATTCACACACAACCATAATATGGTCCCCACAACCATATTTTTCACACTCAACCATACTATGATCCCCACAACCATATTATGATTCTCATAATTATAGTTTGTTTTACATACAACCATAGTATGATCCTTACAACCATACAAATACTTCGTAAGGATTATGTTAAGTTACTATTCAACAATAGAGAATTTTTATTAAGTAATTTATGTAAAAAATACATTAAACTCTTAATAATCGGAGTGACTTATTTAACAGTAGAAAAAAGTTACTTATTAAAAAATTATCAGTTATAGTCTTACTAAAGCAAAGTACTTTGTTTTGAAAAAAATTATTTACATATAAAATATGTTATTATTACGTAAGACTTGTTGCTGGTATGATTGCCGTAATCATATTATTGTTAACATAAAACCCAAAAAAACAATACTTTTGTCGCACCAACCATATTTATATTGTTGCTACAACCATATTTTTATTTTTAAATTTGGCAACAATACTATTGTTACATTTCAACAATATTAATATTGCCGAAAACATACTATTGTCAAAATTAAATTCAAAAAACAATACTATGGTTGCGACGATCATACTTTTATTGCAGAGAACATACTATTGTTGTCGTGACCATTAGTAACCATATTTTTTCTCTGCGTTTATAACAAGCCAAATTGACGCATTTGGGACGAAGAGCAACCAGAAGGGGTTCAAAAGCTGCCACTTCATCCAGAAAAAACAACGATTTGGTGTGGTTTGTGGTTCGGTGGAATCATCGGTCCATATTTTTTCAAAAATGATGCCGGTGAGAACGTAACCGTCAATGGCGACCGTTATCGTGCCATGATAATCGACTATTTGATGCCTGAAATTGACGGGCGCCACTTCCCACACATAGCATCAATCAATGGATTTATTGAGAGAATACTTCGGTGAGCAGATAATTTCACGTTTTGGGCCGGTCGATTGGCCACTAAGATCGTGTGATATCACACCGTTAGACTTTTTGCTGTGGGGATATGTAAATTCAGGCCTTTGAACAAAACATCACGCGTGTCATTCGCCAGTTACCAGTCGAAATGCTCGAACGAGTCGTCGAAAATTGGACTCAACGGATGGACCATCTGAGACGTAGCCTCGGCCAGCATGTGATAGACATAATCTTCAAAAAATAAATGCCAAAAAATGTTCTTTCAAATGATAAAAATCAATTTTCTGTGTTTTTTCTTTAAAAAAGTAGGTAACCTCGAAATGGATCACGCGTTATCTGGAGAACGTTGAAGTTGTACAATTTGGATTTTGGACACAAATCTAGTGCTACTGAAAAGCAATTAAGCCTTTATTAAGAGCTTACAAAATTGTTATGTTTTCATAGCTATTTAAATATTAACTTAAAAGCGTACGAGTGTCCCATTTGCGATCCTGGAAATACCCAAATATACTTATACATTATAGGGTATCCGAGCAATATTTTCTGGTGTTACAAACGGAATGACAGATTTAGTATGCCATTCAACCTTCGGTGTAGAGTATAATAAATTAAACTGTACTAAAATCTCGAATAGGATAAGTCGAAATAAAAGTCGATTAAACGATATTTTACCGCCTATAAGTCATTAAGTCGATTTATAATATTAATATATTTATAGAAAAAGTCGAAAGTCGACTTGATGCTACGACTTTGGTACCCTAGGTCGTCCGTCCAGTGTTATTAAAACAAAAAGCGATGACAAACAGAAAAACAAATGAACTTGAATAACCACGTGGTTTGCGGCTGTTTCACAATCGTCATCGCTAGTCAATAGCGACGCTGCCACAATAGCGTCACAAAACACTCAAATGAATTGTGGACGATGAGTTCGAGATGAATTTGCTTTGTTTGTTTTTATTTCGTTTGTTTTGTTTTCATTGTTCTGCTGCTTCGCCGCCGTCTGTTTGCGAACCCCATTTACTTTGGCGCTTTTTTCTCGTTCAGCTTCTTCTTGTCAACATCGCTACAAATAGTGGTTGCTGTTGTTGCAAACCTAAACTTTTGTTTATTTTGTTTATTGTAGTAAATTGTTATTGTGGCGCTGTTCGCTCTAACTCTCTCTCTCCCTCTCTCTATAAATTTCCCTTTTGTTTTTATTTGCATACCGTTGTCGTAGTTGTTGGTGTGACGATTTTCGATTTTGTGGTCGTTGGTATTCCGAGAAGAATTCTAATAAGCCGACCGCAAAAAGAATTCTTACCTTAAGTTAAGTGTTGCTGTATGCGTGTGCATATTTGGGTATGAATGTGGGCAACTGTGAGCGCACTATGATTTACAGTGTTGCCATTTCAGTGCTTAAAGCACTGTTCGTGGTTTTCTGTGCGGATTTATAAAAAAATATACAAAAATTCAAATCAAGTGTGAAAATTTAATTTTTATTCGAGAGGACATTATTGCCCGCAACTACCCCTCAAGGTGTCCATTCTGAGGGTCCTATTGACGAAGACTCGTTCGAGCATTTCAGCCGGTACGGTGTTAAAGACACGCGTAATGTTGGCTTTCAAACCCTGAATCGTAGCTGGTTTGCCAAAAAAGACTTTGGACTTCATGTAGCCCCAAAGAAAAAAGTCTAAAGGTGTAATATCACACGATCTAGTCGGCCAACTCATCGGTCCAAAACGTGAAATTAGTTGCTCTTCGAAATGACATCTCAATAGATCCATTGTTTGAGCTGCTGTATGGCATGTGAGGCCGTACTGTTAAAACCAAATGTCGTCAGGATTACGTGTTTCAATTTCAGATCGCAAAAAGTTTGATATCGTAGCGCGGTATCGAGCACCATTAATTGTTACGTTTCGGACATAATCCGTTTTGAAAAAATATGGACAAAGTTTGGCAATTTTGTTTATTTACGTTGGCGTTGAGCCAGAAATGGTGCTCATCACTGAATAAAATGTTGGTTGCAAACAGAGGATCTTCTTCGAGCTTTGAAGAGACCAAACACTAAAACGGCGACGAGCAGAAACATCTTTAGGATTCAATTTGAAAAAAGTCTCAATAAACTTTTGGATTCAATTCCTGAACGAGCTATATTTCGTACGCTTTCAGACCAAGATCCTCCCGTTAAAGGCTCCAAGTTGTTCCATACGACAAGCTAATTTGTTGAGAGCGGTACCGAATCGATTCCTGGGGGGTTTCACTTATACTCCAAGCTACTGCCGGATTGGGTCTATTAGGTCGTGTATTATCCAATAGTGCAAATTTGGTTTCACCGTTGGCGATGGTAATCTAAATAGTGCGATCGGTAGGCCGATTATGTCGACCATTCAAAGTTTATGCGCACAAAAAAAGTTTCTCGCTGAACGCTTATTTCCATAATAAAGGTGTACAATTTGGAGTCGTTGTTGCGGTTTAAGTCTTTCCACGATGAAATGGAAAACAATACTGAAAAGAAAACAAATACATAAATACTGAAAAAAAAACAAATAAAAAAAACCCTAGGTTGATCACCTGTTAAAACTAAAAGAAAAATTAAATATCGGCCTAATGCTCGCCACGGCTTCAGCGGCATACCTTTATCTAATGGTTCATATTTTCAATGACTCTGAGACATTAGGGAGGAACCTCTCCATGGTTGAATTTGTCAAACGCTGAAACAAAAATTTATCAAATTTAATTGGGCAAAAAAATTTACGTTAAGGTGTAACTCACAATGAACATCGTTTATTATGGGGTGGTCTATTACATTAAAATTTACAAAATTAAGCCCATTATTATGTAGTAAAATTTGCCTGCTTATTCCCAATTAAAGAGGATTCCAACTCAAGCCGTTTCGCTTTTATCCCGGTAATATAATTTTTATCTCAAGTTAAGAGGTAAAGCATGCTTTATTTTTTTTTTGGAAAAAGCCAGTTTATGTGAGATACATTCTTAAATTCTATCTATTGGCATTAAATTCAAATTCCATAGTTCAATTAAAAATATTACAAACAGAAGAATATGCCAGTGTTGTCAGTTTTTTGGCCTCTGTTGCAAAATTGTTGGACAAAATAACCAAAAAAAAAAACAATAAACTATTACCGCAGTGATACTATTGCTAATATCTTTGCCCCTCTATCCTATGATGTAAGGTACAAAAATCCACTGGAACAGAGTCATTAAATCGGATATGAGCCAAAATATCAAAAATGTCGGCTAAAAACTGATACTTTCGATGTTTGAGAGTAACATATTTTTTCTTAAAGAATTCTAATGACCTTAAATGAAGTCGTTTGCATAAAATCCGCCAGAAAAATTGGCAAATCACCGAAATATAAGTCGCCAAAAAACTTCTACAACACTGCGTTGCATTCCACAAAAACTCTTTGTAAAAGCAAAAACAAGAGAGAAAATAGAAAAAGAGACACAAGTCTTTCTTTTGAAGGTACATCATGAAATGAGAAATCCCACTCATAGAGGTAAACGAGCAAAAATTCCCACTTATAGAGGTAAATTCAAAAAATCAAGTCCTGTTTAAAGAGGATTTTTTGTACGAGATGTGCAGGGACCGCCAAAACTGTCCAACCTATAGAGGAATCCTATTTATGCAGGTACCACTTAACCAGGTTTTACTTTATATGTTCCAATTTATCACAAAAATTGTTTTTGTGCTAAAATTTTTCATATTTCCCATCCCTGGAGAAAAATATGAAAATTGTTGAAGAGAAAAACGTCAAAAAAAAAAACACATGCTACTTTGGCTAGCCCGGCTTCTAGCACCTCTCATCCCCAACCTCAGGTCTTGTCGCCAGTGTCGCAACAAATTTTCTTTTTCTAACAATTTTTTTTTCCGAAAAAATACTGTGAACACGTTAATTTTCCATGTTCCGATATTTCAAAACTGAAATTTATTTTAAGATACGAGTATCAGGTTTTAAGCTGATAAATTTCGATTCATTTTAAAATTGTTTTTGCTGGGTAGTATTTTTCAAAAAATTTTCGCTTTCCTAGTGCGCTTGTAATTTTCAGGAAACTGTTAGTACTTACGGCCCTGGCAACCCTGCTAGTATGCATGGTGTGTGTGAATTCCAATGGCTTGGCTTTGTTTAGATTTCTTCTGTTTTTATATGTTTTGCCGTTTTGCTTCTCTACTTTGACTTTTCAATTAGCCGCGATTTTTTTATATTCGAAAAATGCAAAAATCCTCTAACGGAAGTATTCGAAGCGTGAGTATGAACGTACGAGAGCGAGTGAGTGTATAAATACTATGTATGTATGTATACTCATATGTACGTATTCGTCGACGTTGTGTTCTTCGGTCTATTGCGCATTTGCAGCGAGCACATGTTTTTGCCAATGTCACTGAAACGTCGACGTCATTGGTTTATTGAACGTAGTCTTCGCCGGATAAACATGCAAACTACGATACTTTTACGGCTTTGACTATTTCGATTAATTTGGCCATGTCCAATGTGCTAATAATTATACTCGTTTGTATTAATGGGTCTTTCTCAGAAATCAGGTGAGCAGCGTAGGGTTGGTATTGTGGAAGAGTCTTTTCCAATCGAGTTAATTTGTGGGTCAAGCTATTTTTCGGATAACATTTTTTTCTGGAACAACAGCAATTTGTAGATTACGTGGGCAGATCAATAATTCCGTGGATTTTCCAACTTTCCTCGTAGTTATATGAAATGCATCAAGTACCATTTGTTAGTAGACTACTGTGAGAGAGTTTCGTCATTTAGCTTGTGTTTAACAGCTGTTCAAAATATACAACTTCGTGGATTTTGTTAAAACTGGAAAAAAGTGAATTTCGAGTTCTTATTAAACATAATTTTTTGCGGAAAAAATCGTCAATCAAACTAAGGAAATACTTAATAAATACTATGAGGACTGCACCATCGATTTCAATGTTAAAAAAGTGATTTACTGACTTTGGTGTGGTCGCACAAGTACAAATGACGCTGAACGTTCTGGACGGCCAATTGAGTTCAACACACTCGAAAATGTCGAAAAAGTCCACGATACGGTGTTGCCAATCGTGCTGAACGATCTGGAGGGCCATTTCAAGTCAATGTCGAAAAAATCCACGATATGGTGTTGGCCGAACGAAGAGTAAAAGTGCATGAGATTGTTGATGCCATACGCATTTCATATGGCAGTGTTGTTTCAATTTTACATGATCAGTTGGCTTTAGGAAAGCTGTCTACAAGATGCGTGCCGCGTTTGCTCACAATTGACCATAAACGTAATCGTGTGACAACTCCAAAGAATTGTTTGGAGTTGATTTTGTGGCGTTTTGTACCTGTGAATGATACATGAATCCTTTACAACATTCCGGAGACCAAGCAGCAGTCTAAACAATGGGTTTCTCCGGGTGAACTGACTCCAAAGAAGACCAAGGTGACTTTGTGGGCCAGTAAAGGGGTGGCAAGGGATAATTCACAACGAATATTATGCCAAGTTATCGGACCGATTTAGCAATGATTTATCCTATTTTTGGAGGGATACAAAAATTGGAAAAACTTTGGACTAAGTGTATTGAGCTAAAAAGGAGACTGTTTTTATTTGGAAAGTCACGGAATTATTGATATGCCCTCGTATGTTTCCATAGTTCGTAAGAGGAACATAGGGGCCGTAACCAAAGTATTCCACATAATTATATCTAAGGCTAGTTGTTTTAATTAGGTTTAGATAGAGTTATGTGGAATGATTTTCTGCGGTCCTATGCAAGAGTCTGCACTGCCGAACTCAATTTGTCTGCCTGTTTCAAATGAGTTTAGATTGAATTGAATAAGGAATGTATTATATGGACAATTACAAAGCACAGTTATTTGCACTTTAAAATATAAGTAGGCTGCCATGACTTTGAAATGAGCTGGCCCAATACTTTGAAATGGCCAAGGTTTAAATAGGAGACTCGTAACCAAGATTTTCTAGTGAACCTTCTTTTGCAACGGAAAGACGAATTACAAGACACATTGGGCTGAGGTTTTTTATAGCAAAAACGATAATCGTATCTTTAGCTCATTACTAAAATCTCAAGTATTACGCAAACTTGAGATTTTAGTAATGAGCTAAAGATACGATTATCGTTTTTGCTATAAAAACCTCAGCCCAATGTGTCTTGGCAAAAATAGGTTCTGAACTTGTGGTTGGAGCTGGAACTGTTTTAAACTAGCCCTAACTTGGAGTAGCTTTTGTAATTTCTCGCCTCTCAGACATTTTAAGTCGGGCTTAAGGGACAACATCACAATGTGCTTATTATCGATGGATGAAGCTTTAAAAATACTCCTAACCCAACCAGTTGCTGACAAGCAAACTTAACAATTTCTTTGTCGCCCTTAATTCTCCCTTAACAGTCGACACTTGTTGATTTTATGTCAGAATCATTACGTGCGCGCAGTGTGAAACGTGCCGTGCCGCCACAATTACGATAAAATATGCAAACATCGTATCGGCTCCGTAATCGGCATACTTGTATCGAACATACTCGTACGAACATACACGCTTTCGGCACATATTTCGATCGGTAACGGTCAATTTCGTATAAATTGAATTTCTTTGAAGTCATTACACAAGACGTGTTCATTACAGGTTTGCGAAGCATTGAAATGCCTGGTTTTGGATTCTGTTCACAAAACAAAGAATATGAATCAGGTGCCGTAATTGCTCCCGCGTTACTTTAATTTTATTGATCTTCGTTATGGGAGCTTAAGACAAAACTTACATATTTTTCATCAACAGATCAAGCAAGGCAAAACTGGATATATAAATTATATTTACATTCACCATGGATGCGATTTTAAAATGGGAAAACAACAATTATAATTTTTATACATCCTTCTATCATAAGATAATTCTTTGAATTTTTTAGTTTAAATTACAATTAAGATCGTGCGTTTTAATTGGACCACCATCTAAATCCGCTTTTAGGGGGCCCCAATCTCAGTTCTATCCTAATAAAAAATCTATACGAGTATTTGAATTTTGTAGTAGACCGACCCTAATGTCAGTTAAATCTTAAAAATTATTTAATATTTGTATTCGCAATGAAATTTGCTTTTGTGATATCACACGATCTAGACGGCCAACTCACCATCCAAAACGTAAAATTAGCTGCTCCTCGAAATTGCCTCCGAATAGATCCATTGCTAAAGCAGCATGGCAAGTGGAGTTGCTATGGCAAGTGGAGTCGTCCTGTTAAATCCAAATGTCGTCAAGATTACAGACTTCACTTTCAGGAAGCAAAAAGTCCGATATCATGGCGCGACAGCCAGCTCCTTTCACGGTTACGTTCCGACCATCATCATTTTTGAAAAAAATATGGACCGATTATTCCACCAGCCCATAAACCGCACCAGACCGTGGTTTTCTCTGGGTATAATGGCACCTCTTTAACCTCTTCTTGTGGCTCTTCAGCCAAAATGCGGCAATTTTGTTTATTGACGTTGTCGTTGAGCCAGAAATGTGCCTCATCACTGAACAAAATTGTGATCGAAAACAGTATCTCACCGAACGATCATTTCCATTATATAAGTACAGTTGCACAATTTTGAGACGTTGTTTCGGTGTAAGTCTTTCCATGATAAAATGGCAAACAATACTGAAAAGAAAAAAAAACAAAAAATTGAACACAACTCATGCGAAATCTGTGAAAAAAAGGCTATTGAAAAAAATACCTCAAGATGGATCACCCGTTAAAAGATCGTTATTTGGCACCTCTGGGATTCAAGTGTTTAAATCCAAACTTTAAGCAGATATACAAAATACCTTTTGAACTTTGGCTCATCATATATTAATTTGAACTAGAAAATATTTGTTATAGGTTTGAGAGAAGTTTTCCCTTGTTCCTTCATGATATTTTGTAGGACATAAGTACCTGTGTCATTGCGAACCTTTTTTGGGCCATAGAGCGCAAAGGTCGAAAAATAATCCCCATTTTGTAAGTGTTATGTGCGTTTTCACTAACGATCCCCTGTTATGGCTTTCTGCGTAAACAAATAATTTAAAACCGTGTACGTTAAGCTTCTCCAGGGAAAATATTTTTCCCTATGGGCCGACTTCGCCCATTAACAAGTCCAACGAGTAAGGAAAGTCTAAACCACTGAAAATAATTGCAATTCATAGCTCTAAAGTCTGGCGAGAAAGATTATATAGTTTTCTTACCAAAATCGTTAGACTCCATAGTATTAGAACATTCAAATTTACTATCTCGGCATTTTTGATTGTAAATTGGAAGATTTGATTGATTTGAGATATTTTTTCAGAACAAGAAAATATATAAAAATTCATTGATTCCTGAAAAGGTTGAACCTTCCACTTTTTAACGACACATGGATCATCCTTTTGGCGGTGTGGCAGCGCCCCCTACAAGTGAAAATATACGGTAATATTTATTGTATTAAAGCTGCGCCATCTATTTTAATTTTATAAAACTAATTATATATTAATTTAGAGCGATCCAAGGTATTTCAATACTGCTACTGTTCTTGGTGGTATGGAATACAAAACAAAAAACACAGTCATTTTACGTGAATGGTGCTCGCTATCGCGCCATGATATCGGACTTTTTGCTGTCTGAAATTAAAGCCCGTACTCTTGACGACATTTGGTTTCAACAGGACGGTGGCACTTGCCATACAGCTGCTGAAGCAATGGATCTATTGAGAGGTAGTTTTGAAGAGCAGCTAATTTTACGTTTTATACCGGTGAGTTGGCCTCCTAGATCGTGTGATATCACACCTAAAGATTTTTTTTAGGACTAAGTTAAGTCCAAATTCTATGCTGAAAACCAGCTACGATTCAGGTTTTGGAAGCCAACATTATGCGTGTCATTAACGTCATATCGGTCGAAATACTCGAACGAGTCATCTTAAATTGGACCCTCAGAATGGACACCCTGAGGCGTAGTTGCGGTCTACATTGGAAGGAAATTTTATTTTAAATAAATGACATAACATTTCATTTCGAATGAACAATAAAGATTCCACACTTGATTTAAATTTTTGTATTCTTTTTATTTTGAAAAATATACCTGTAAATGGATCTCCCTATATTAGGAAAAAGTTATGTGGGTTTCTATCTACGTTCGTATAGTACCGTCTGTGTGAAAGGTGCAAGAAGGGCCGTGGCTAAGGTTCTAAATTTTCGTCAGGTGGTCTGATTTATCGGCTATACTTATTAGGGGCATAAATACTGTTACTAACGTTTAATGCTGTAAAATAAAAAGTACTGAACATTTTTGGACCAAATATATTTTAATAAATTTATTGATGTACTTAGAAGGGACTTAAATACTGTTACAACATTTAACACACCCATTTCAATAGTAGCACTGAACATACCCCGTTAATGTCATATGGGTTTTGAAAGCTTACCTCAATAGCCTTAGTCTGTAACGGGATTTTAAATTTGTTTCAATTTTCATCATGGAGTGGTCAGATAATGAGAACCGTATCGCTGTAATAGCGCTTTTTAAGTGTGAAATGAAAAAGCGATATTTTCAAAACGCTCCGGCCACTAGGGATTAGCCGCATGCTCGTCTACCGATGCATAAAACTGTTTCAGAAGACTGCAGAAGTAAAAGACTGCCACCGGTCGGGCCGCCCACGCTCTGTTCGAACACCGCATGCCATCATAGCCGTTAAATCAAGAATTCACAGAAATCCGCTCCGAAAACAGAAAATCATGGCCCGTGAGATGAATATCACGTAAAAGTCCATGAGTCAAGTCTATAAAAAAGACTTGGGACTTGGGGCTTTCAAACGACGTACCGGATATTTATTAACTGCAGTTTTAAAAAATAGGATTGAAAAATGCAAACGTCTTTTGGTACAATGATAGAGTGTATGCGCGGTCATCTAAGGAAACATCTGAACTGATCCCATGGGTGGAAAAGGGTCATTCCCCAGCTTCAGTCATGGTTTGGTGGGGTGTCTCTTACGATGGGGTCACTGACCAGCATTTTTGCGAACAAGGAGTCAAAACATCGGCCAAAGTTTACCAAGAAAACGTTTTGGAAGCTGTTGTGAAGCCTCTTAACAACTCCCTGTTCTAAAACCAGCCATGGACTTTCCAGCAGGATTCTAGGCCGGCCCATAAAGCTAAAACGTCCCAGGACTGGCTTCGACACAATTTGCCAGCGTTCACTCTCTGCTCATTCACACTGCTCTCAGGCAGTCCAGATTTGAACCCATTGAATTTCAAATTGTGGACGGTTTTAGAGGACAAGGTTTGTCACGAAAGATACCCCGACATTGGATTTCTGAAGACTGATTTGGTGCGAGCTGTGGCCAATTTTCCAATGGACGAGGTTCGTGCAGCTATTGACGATTGGCCAGTGCGACTTAAGGCGTATGTAAAGGCAAAAGGTTGACATTTCGAATAAGTAGATTCTTTTTGGATACAATATCCATCAATAAATATATTAAAAAATATTTGGTCCAAAAATGTTCAGTACTTTTTACTTTACAGCTTAAAACGTGTGTAACAGTATTTATGTCCCTACTAAGTACAGTCCGTGTTTTGGGCCACATGAGCTGAATCTTCTAGTAACTAAGACTCCTATTTGTGGTCTTAAGAGCTTCTTAACTAATACTCCTCATTTTGACCAATGAGCGTTAGCAAAATATGATTTGTGAAACAAATACTCAAATTTTTTTATATAAATTTACGGATGGTAACGGAATAGTGTATTATATACTTATAAATATTTGAGCTAGATCCAGCTGCTGATGAAAATCTGTGTAAATCTAGGACCTGTCAATTGTCCTGTTAGTACATCTGAATGTGCAGAGTAGATTATAGTCGGCCGCGCCCGACATTGGCTTTTTTAATAGTTTTTTTTGCTATAAAATATGAGGTAAACAAATTCCCCAAATTATAATACATATATATCTTCCAATGTAGTGAGAAAACACCGATGTGACTATATGGGTGAATGGCAAATACGCTCTAAATCACTCAGCTCAAATGATCCCACAAAAAGTTCAGTGGCCGTTGGGGCTGTTAGGCTATGACGTAAAAGAGCCGTGCCAAGAGACCAATTTATGATCCTGATGATAATGAACCACTTAAAAAAACGCAAAAGTACGGATATCAAACACTAAAGGCAAAATATGAAATAAAAGAAAAATCGAGTCAATGTGGAATTGATGATAGACCGACATCATCAATTAAATACGCACTCACAGACACAGAGAGAGAGAGAAGGCACGGTCGCATACTGTAACGACAATTCGTAAGCGACAAGTGCAAAAGTTCAGGGGTACGCGGTACAATCAAAGCAAACGACGGTCGAACTGACTTCGACAACGATCGCACGTCTGTTGTTCTTTGAATTCCAGCACTCTCTTTAGCAACGCAGTCAATTGATATGTCTCACCTCCAGCAGCGGATGGAGAAGAGCGACAGCAAACCAGTCACAAACGACATAAATAAAGCGATATTTTTTTTTGGATTGGTAACGTAATTTTCTCTTTCTTTCTTTCTTTGTTCTGTTCTCAAACTGTAGAGAACCATTTCACTTTACATAATCATGCGTAAAATCGAGCGTAACGTAAAATTTAAATGAAACGAAATTCTTCTACAGCGTGGCTCGAGAAATTATTCGCCGTCTGCTGTTCGAAACAAAGCAATCAATTCAATATCAAGCAAACATTTTAATCTCATTCAGTTTGGACAACCGGTTTCGTTTGGTACATCGTATGTGGGAAGTTACACTTCGGAAAACAACCGAACCGTTGACACTAGCTTGCTCGGCGTTTTAGAGTGCATTGATGGCTACGCATTGCTTACAAACATCGGATGATCAATCTAGAGGCATTTTTTACAAAATAAAAATATACAAAAAAAGATATTTTCTACCATTTTTTTTTAAATTATTACTTATACCCCTTAGGATGTTCATTTTGAGGGTCCAGTTCTATATGACTCGTTAGAGCATTTCGGTATGGCGTTTATAAAACGCAAATGTTGGCTTCGAAACCCTGAATCGTAGCTGGGTTTTCAGCATGGAATTTGGACATTACATAGCCCCAAAGAAAAAAGTCTAAATGTGTGACATCACACGATATAGGCGGCCAACTCACCGGTCAAAAACATGAATTTAGCTGTTCTTTGGAATGACCTCTCAATAGATCCATTGTTTGAGCAGCTGTATGACAAGTGGCAACGTCCTGTTGAAACCAAATGTCGTCAAGATTACGGGCTTCAATTTCAGGTAGCAAAAAGTCCGATATCATGACACGATAACACGAACCATTTACGGTTACGTTACGGCCACCCTCATTTTTGAAAAAATATGGACCAATGATTCCACCAGCCCACACACCGTGGTTTTCCCTGGGTATGATGACACCTCTTTAACCTCTTCTGGTTGCTCTTCAGCCCAAATGTGGCAATTTTGTTTATTGGCGTTGCCGTTAAGCCAGAAATAGGCCTCATCACTGAACAAAATTTTGGTCGAAAACAGCAAATCATCATTGAGTTATTGAAGAGCCCAAACACGGCGACATGCTGGAACATCGATAGGCTTCAATTCCTGCAAATAGCAAACAATACTGAAAACAAAAAAAATAAAGTTTTACATATTTGAAGCGTAATCTGTGAAAAAGCCCATACTAAAAAAAATACCTCTAGATTGATCACTCGATATTATAAGCGATTGTTTTGAGTTGATGTAGGGAAAAATCGCATATTTCATAAAAAGAATAAAATAAATTTCAAAGACAACATTTTGCGCAAATTTGCTAAAACTTAAAAAACTAAAAAAATTCGGCTTACACAAACTTTTAAAAAAAATTAAATTTTTACGAATAAAAAAAAAAATTTTTAAAAAAAGAAAAATAAAAACGATTTTATTCTCGCTTTCCGAGTTTCCTTCAAACAATTTGCCCACCGAAATAAATTCACCTTTAAACCCTCTATGGAGACTTCACATTTACAACCTGTGTTGTGAAAGAAGTTTAGTTGGCGTTGCCAACTGTTCTGCCGAGCAGTGCATTAACATTTGTTTATCTCGTTTGTTAACATCGGCCGTATGGTTTAAGATGGACAATTTTTTTAAGAAAATGAAAAAAAATTAAAAAAATAACAAAATTTATAAATACTTATAACAGACGTTGTGTTATTTTTCATATCACTCAAATCACTCGGAAAAATTGATCAGACCGGTTTAAAACAGCAATTTTTTTTTAGAAAAACCCAAAAATTTAGTTTTCAGCCAATGGATATTTTTCTTCCCCCCCCCCCCCATCCCCCAAAAAAAAACAAAACAAAAAAATATATAATATGCCACCGAAGCCGTGGATAATACTTAGTAGGGACATAAATACTGTTACAACATTGAACACCCCCATTTCAATAGTAGAACTGAACATTCCCCGTTAATGTCATATGGGTTTTGAACGCTAACCTCAATAGCGTCAGTTTGTAACGGGATTTTAAAATTGTTTCAACTTTCATCATGAAGTGGTCAGATAATGAGAACCGTATCGCTGTAATAGCGCTTTTCAAGTGTGAAATAAAAACAGCGATATTTTCAAAACGCTCCGGCCACTAGGGATTAGCCGCATGTTCGTCTACCGATGCATAAAACTTTTTGAGGAGACTGGAGATGCAAAAGACCGCCACCGGTCGGGCCGCCCACGCTCTGTTCGAACACCACATGTCATCAAAGCCGTTAAATTAAGAATTCACAGAAATCCGCTCCGAAAACAGAAAGTGTCGAACCATTAAAAAAGACTTGGGACTTGGGGCTTTCAAACGACGTACCGGACATTTATTGACTGCAGCTTTAAAAAAATAGGATTGAAAAATGCAATCGTCTGTTGGTGAAGCACGCTGATAACTTGCACAGAAAAATTTTGTTCACCGATGAAGAATTTTTTACCGTTCAGGAAAAATTTAACAAGCAAAACGATAGAGTGTATGCGCGGTCATCTTAGGAAGCATCTGGACTGATCCCAAGGGTGGAAAAGGGTCATCACCCAGCTTCAGTCATGGTTTTGGGGGTGTCTCTTACGATGGGGTCACTGACCTGCATTTTTGCGAACAAGGAGTCAAAACATCGGCCAACGTTTACCAAGAAACCGTTTTGAAAGCTGTTGTGAAGCCTTTTAACAATTCCCTGTTCCGAAACCAGTCATGGACTATCCAGCAGGATTATGCGCCATCCCATAAGGCTAAAACGTCCCAGGCCTGGATTCGAAATAATTTGCCAGCGTTCATTTCCTCTGAAGAATGGCCCTCCGGCAGTTCAGATTTGGACCCATTGGATTACAAATTGTGGACGGTTTTAGAGGACAAGGTTTGTGACAAAAGATACCCCAACATTGGATCTCTTAAGACTGCTTTGGTTCGAGCTGTGGCCAATTTTTCAATGGACGAAGTTCGTGCAGCTATTGACGATTGGCCAGTGCGACTTAAGGCGTGTGTAAAGGCAAAAGGCGGACATTTCGAATAAGTAGATTCTTTTGGATACAATATACATCAATAAATATATTAAAAAATATTTGGTCCAAAAACATTCAGTTCTTTTTATTTTACAGAATAAAACGTGTGTAACAGTACTTATGTCCCTACTAAGTATATATTTTTTTTGGTTCTACACATAATTGGCTTAGATTCTTTTATCATAATAAAAAAATAAAATAAATGTTAAGGTAATTCTCTGCAACTATTTACAATTAACATCGTGCGTTTTACTTGGACCACCCTTTACACATTTTGTGCAAAAGTCCTTCGTGCCATATTTTGCCAAAGGCTTGAGATATATCTAAGAAGAGAGTTAAGCAGTACTGTTTGTTCTGTAAGGTATTATTTTTTTCAGAAAAATTGTCTCAAACATTATTGAAGGAACTTGAATCTAGTTTATCGGTCGATGCGAATTTCTTTTAGTTAAATCTTTGGCAGGCTTCGGAATCATAACTAAGGGGTGGACCATTTAAAATTTTACTGATAACTTTTCAAATTTTAGGCTTTATTGGGCAGGTTGAACTTTGTCATTTAATAATACATTATCATTCCTATGACTATCACAACTGGTTTGGCAGTACCTCATGCATCAACCCAATTTTTTTGTCAGTATACGTGGGCATATCAATAGTTCAGTGACTTTTACAACTTCCCTCGTAGTTATATGAAATGCAACACTGCTCCCTGATCAAGTATCATCTGTTAATAGACTACTGTCAAATTTTAAGAGAGTTCCGTCATTTAGCTTGTGTTTAACAGTTGTTCAAAACACACAACCTCGTGAATTTTTTAATCAAATGGAAAAAAATAAATTTCGAGTACTCATTAAACAGTATTTTTTGCGGAAAACCCGTCGATCAAACCAAGGGAAAGCTTGAAAAACACTATAGGGACTTTGCACCATCGATTTTAATGGTAAAACACTGGTTTACTGACTTTCGTTGTGGTCGCACAAGTACAAATGACTCTGAAGATTCTGGACGGGCAATTGCGGTCAATACACCCGAAAATTTCGAATAAGTCCACGATATGGTGCTGGCCGATGGAAGAGTAAAAGTGCGTGAGATTGTTGAAGCCATATGCATTTCATGTGGCAGTGGGGTTTCAATTTTGCATAACCAATTGGGTTTAAGAAAGCTATCTGCAAGTTGGGTGCCGCGTTTTCTCTCAATTGACCATAAACGTTATATTGTAACAACTTCAAAGTACTGTTTGGAGTTTTGTTTTTTAACCGCAATTTAAATTAGTTTTTGCTGCGTTTTGTAACTGTGGATGGTACATGGATCCATTATAACACACCAAACAGCAGTCTAAACAATGTTGAACCGGCTCCGAAGAGGGCCAAGACTTTGTACGCCAATAAGGTGTTGACATCATTTTTTGGGATACACGCGGGATAATCCACAGCGATTACCTTCAAAAGGGAGAGATAATGAACGACGAATATTTTGCTAACTTATTGGACCGATTTAACGGGGATTTAAAAAAAAAACCTCCACGTGACCAAGAAAAAGTTCTTGTTCATCAAGATTATGTACGGGTACAGTCTCAATGCAAAATTTCATGAATTGGGTTGCGAATATTCGCCATATTCTCCAGATTTAGGCCCCAGTGACTATTTCCTGTTTCTAACCTAAAGAAATGGCTCTGGAAAGAGATTCAGCTCGAGATTCAGAAACGTTGGACTAAGTGTATTGAGCTAAAAGGAGATTATGTTGAAAATAATTTTTTTGTTGCAAAAAAACTATGTTTTTTTCGAAAAGTCACGCAATTATGGATATGGCCCTTATGTTCTGAGAGGCATATGAGGACGTTTCTTTGCCTTTTTTGTTTATTCCATCCCATTTTAGCGTTTTTTTTCAGTCTATGATGTTTTGTAGAGTGTTCGATATTTTTGAGCCTTGAACGAGCTGAATTGAGGATAACTTCGTCTATCATAGGTGGACTGATTGTGTATCTGTTGCGATTTGGGGTAACTGTATTTCTTTTATAAAGGGTGGTTACATTTTAAGGGTCGATGTTGAGTGTGAACCACACCTAAACGTCAAGTTTTTTTCTGCATTTCATTTGATATTTCTCAATTTCATACTAATTCAATCTGAACCATGGAAAGATACACAAGCGAGCAATTTTCGAAGACAATCATCTTCAGTGATGAGGCACGTTTTCACCTCAATGGATTCGTCAATAAGCAGAATTGCCGCAATTGGGCGAATGATAATCCAAGAGTGATTGTCGAAAAAAGGTGTTGGATAAGTTTAAACTTTCCAATAAAACCAAAACTATGAAAAAATCATCAGAAATATGTTTTAACAGATGTTTTAAATTTAAACTTTTAAATGGGCCACCCTTTACTTGTAGGAAACACGTAAGGTGAATGAGTTAATTTGATCTTAGCTACCATATAGAGTTCGAGTGATATGCCCTGTAAATTATTTTCCCTCTGAGCATGGAGGTCATCCATTCATTCATTCATTTCCACAAGATAGGTGTGGTGTACCTTAACAAATTGTTCAATCAAACATGTTGTTCGAGCCACTGGCCCCTCCGCTCCTGCCTTTTCCATTACTTTGACACATTTTTTGAATATTAATCATTTCCAAGATTTCATTTGCCACTTAATGCGAATCCACAAAAAAAACGCAGACAGACACAAAGCCAACCTAAATGCGCAAAATGCAAAAAATATTTTTTGCGTATAATTTTATTACATTTTGTTTGCTTCGTTCGCTCTCCACTCTCTAAACACCCGCAATCGTTTTTGTTAACGTTTTTCTTTTCTGGGTTAACGAGATGTTAACTCTTGCTGATAATTCCCGCAAACATCAACACAAAATTATGGAATTTGAATGAAATTGGCAAAACAGTATCAATGATAACAATAGGGGCTTCCGTGGGCGTTGCGTAGATGCCATCCTGATGAGTAACTGCACCAGATGTCAGGTCTCACTTCTTAGCAATGCATCTGGTATTTTCTGCGGCGTCATTTGTGTTACTCCTTTTTTTACTCTGACCAATCTGCGCGTCACTCTCATGTTGAAGATGTAAGAGTCCAAAGGTTAAATAATTATTAACTGAGGAAAATGCGGTATGTCGTAGCGAAAGTAACCCCCACACTTTGGAGTTGGCCTTGTTCTGCCGAAAAAAATGTCTTGCAAGCACTTCGATCTTGTAACGTCGTGCATATCTAGTACAGGGTGGTCCAACCATAATGAACGATGTACGAGTATATTGTGAGTCACACCTTAACGTCAAGTTTTTTGCCCAGCTTAATTTGACATTTCTCTGTTTCATTGTTTGGCAAATTCAACCATGGAGAGCTACACAATTGAGCAGAGCGTTAAGATTGTTAAAGCCTATTTTTGGTCAACATAATCGACCAAATGTAATCACTCTCAGTCGGGAGAATTTCAGCAAAGTTAATGTGAAAACGCCTGTGTATGTTCGCCTACGTAGTTAGTTCTGTCATCGGGCTGTACTTCTTCGAAAATGATGTCGGCCATGCAGTTACCATGAACGGTGTTCTCTATCACAAGATGATAACGGACTTCTTGTGGCCAGAAATTGAGAATATGTACCTAGACGATAAGTGGTTCCAATAGGATGGTGCCACACAGCCAAGGAAACGATGGCTCTTTTGTGCGAGATATTCACTGGCCGAGTTATCCCACGTCGCACAGTGGGAAAATTACGAAAAAAATTGGAAATAATTCGGCCATTTCGTTTGTAATGGTCCGATTTAAATGAAAATTTACATTGACCTTCTTGAAGTGTTACTGAGCTTAAGTTTTGAATTTCATGCATCTGTGTTTAACAGGTGCTGCACAGTGGGCCCTCAAAGTTGGTCACCTCGAGTTAAAATTTTCTTTTTCAAGCCGCCAAAAGCGTATTTGTGGTCCGATCGTAATAATTTTTTCTTTAGTGAAATCTGCTGGACAAACCCAACCAAAAATGTTATTACAAATTTTTTCATATCTCGTACAATAAAAAAGATATCGGGACTTAAAGTTTTTTTTTCGAAAAATTTGCTTTGGATTTTCTGGGATTATTTTATTTTTGGGAATCAGTTTTAGGTGAATCGGGGAAAATTTAATCCTGGTTTAAAGAAAACACTTTGGTTAATGTTTTAAAAAAAGAATTGTAGCAAAATCACCAATAATATGAAAATGCCAGCTGTTCAAAGTCAACTATTGCGAAAAAAGTGGGATTTTGAGTGTTTTACGGCGAAAAGGTACCTTTACTCTTATGTCAATAACTTTAATGTTTCTTAAGTAACATACAAAAAATTTGCATTTATTTCAAAGAAAACTTTATGCTTAATACAAATAATAAGCAATTGTGACCCTAGTCGGTACTTTTCTTGCTCCAGGCGTCTCCAAATATGGGCATTTTTTTCAAAAAAAATTGAGTTTGAGCTCAAATAAAAAAAATCGCCACACTGCTGGCCCAATTTGGTGCTATAAGTCAGTTAACTACATATGTTTTCTAAAATCCCAAGCAAAGAAATTTTGCGGGAGGCCATTTCTAGGACAAAAAAAATGAGTTTTTGTTAAAAAATCCCATTTCTGGGATTTTGTTTTCCCCTGTGTCAAATTTTAGAAAAGTGGCAACTCTTGCAACAACTTGAATAAGTTTTTCATTTTGTCACAAAAATATTGATACTACGTAAAAAAATCAGGTTTATATCTCCAACCAGCAAAATTTTACAGTGGTCTGAAATATTGACTTTTTTTGCTACCTTCACAAAAAAAATTTTTTTTCTCGTTTTTATCAATTATTATTCAACATATTGAGTTAATTGCATTCTTTTTTATAATCTGTTAAAACTAGAGGTAATTACCTTTCCATTGGTATATAAAAAGTATATCCTTTTACCTACACTTATAACAGCACGTGCGCTGGAATAAGACCCCTTTGAGTAAAATATTAATTTTTTTGGTAAATAGCAATTTCATTTTGTGAGAGATCAATGTTGTTGCATTTAAAAAAATCAAATTTACACATTTCCAATCGCAAAAAAGTAATTTAATTGTTGCAGATAGAAAATTTGAATTAAAAGATGCTATTGACTTCATTTTTTGTGAAAAACTTTTTTTTAAATAAATTAACATTTAAATAAATCTTATAATTAAAAAACATTAAACTTAAATGATTTTATTCCACGTCCAGCATATCTAATAAATCAGAAAATTCTTCTTCGTCTCCATGCGTCATTTCGTGGTACGAAGTCAACTTACTTCTCATGGAGGATAAAAAAGGATCTGAAGATAATAATAAACTATTAAGTAAGTCTTCGTTTTGTGCTATTCTTGAGCATTTTCTTGTGGAAAATTGTTGAACATATCTGAAGTCTCGATTTCTAGCTTCTTGTGGTTCTTCAGTTAACTCGCCTATAGGGAGAAGGTGAGACTCGATTATTTGTTTCCCATGGAACAGGACTCTGTGTATAGTTGGCGTTAGATCTTTCCAGGGATAGAGATCAGCAAGCATTTTTAAAATTCGTTCGGCGTAAACTCCAAATTTATCAGAATTAATCTTTTGTTTAGAATTCAGAGCTAAAAGCAATATATTAACCATTCGAATCAACTCCTTATTGATTCCAGTTATTTCTGCAGCTGTATTATAGTCTGCGAAGAATCTTCTGGCAGTGTTTCCATCATTTGTATTCCCAAAGTTCGAGCGTGGTTTAGAAATATTTAGGCAAGTTTGTTGTTTAAATGCATCTTGAATTCTTTTTTTTTCACTTGCTCTCATTTCATGCATTTCTTTGTTAGCTCGAATGTTTTTCCTTTCATTTCCTGGTATAGATTTATACTTAATGTCATAAGCAAGGTTTAGAAAGTGTTCAAGAAACCTGATTCGAGCATGTAACGGTGCTATTCCAAACTCAAGGGTATCTTCATTGACTACTGAATTATTCGAAGCGTTTGAAAAATTAACTTTGCTTTTATTGCAAATGAAACACTTCCAGCTAGATTTGTTTCCTGTAATATCGTTTGCGGCTTTTCCATCTACCATTGTCAGGAACATTTTAAAAGATATTGTAATAGAATACCTGTCGAATTTAAATGCAAAATCTTCTAATCTCGAAATATCATCTTTTAATTTGTCTGTGATGGCTTTAGTTAAATCACTCGTTTCTTTATGATATACGAAGGAGATTGGTCTGCAATAAATTTTGGAGCCAGGTGTTGGATTACGCCATATTGCTTCAGTAGGGTTTGATTTTCTGCGCGAAGTTGAAGGTAAGGTAGAGTCTAAATTTAACCTCAGAGGAACCAAAGATGCCATGAATACGCTCTTGAATTCGATCTGGGTAGATTGGCTATCAGAGCATTGTTTGTATTCCGAAAGTGCTGACAAACCATCACATCCCCACTTGCATATTAATTGAAGATGGCTGTTGTTGATTTTTTTTAGTTGTTCCTCATTCAATGTTGTTATTATCCTACTGGCAGTATTTTGGAGAAGTAGTTCCAAACTAACGCTGCCGGCCTTTTCTGTAATTATCACTGGGTTTGGCAAAATTTCCATTTTTCGTTCCTTTATTCGGTTGTATGCGGGAAACATGTCACATCCTTTATCAAGCAGCATTCTTCTTAAATGAGTGTACTTGTTCTTACTCAATCCCAATTCGATGATTAAAGTTAATGCTTCTTCCTCGCTAAAACCAGGACATGGTGTTGCAATACTTCTTTCAATGCATTGGAGCCGCCTTGGTGATGCTTCCGTTAACACGTCTGCAATTCTTTTTGCGCTAGATGGCCGATTTTCCACCGTCAGTAATTCCTTGAATGTATCACAAATCTTTGAAGGTGAATGATTTGCCATCTCAGCCGACAACCGTTGTTTCTTTGCCTTTGGACATAGATCGTCGTATTCCTTAGTAGGAGCACCCACTAAAGCAGGGACAGTTTTAAATTCAATTATACTGTCGAGCCACTCAGTTGGTAATCTTGAATAATTCCTGTGATACTTCTCCATGAGCCGGTCAAATTTTTTCAAAAAATTTAATACTTTGCTGCTTTCGTTAGATTGTGTTATCTCGCTATATGTTGACTCTATGCACTCTATTAAATATGCTACTCTGTTCTCCATTTTCCGAAGTTTGGTGTTTTTTAAAAATTCAACAAGTTCTTGAACAAGGAGTGTTATCGTCATGGCGGATTAATTTGTTATGATAAACCCATACAAAATCGGCGGTTCTTATATCAATGAGTAATACTTACAGGTAATCACAATAATATCCGCAATTAATACTTGACTAAAATACCAGGTATTCCCCAAAAATACATTTATAACAATGAATTTTTATGTACCCAGGTACATTCGCCTAAAATGTTGCACAATATTCCGGACATAGGGGACAGGTATTCCCCCAAAACATATAAGAATGAATGTTTAGGTACCTAGATCCATACTATACAATACTACCCATTTTCCGTTTTTACACAATAGGTAAACAATAATGGTAAAAATATATATTTTTGCTATTTATGGATAGGTACGAGAATTTTTAAAATTGTTATTCTTACCTATAAAATTCATACTTTACTCAAAGGGGTCTTATTCCAGCGCACGTGCTGTTATAAGTGTAGGTAAAAGGATATACTTTTTATATACCAATGGAAAGGTAATTACCTCTAGTTTTAACAGATTATAAAAAAGAATGCAATTAACTCAATATGTTGAATAATAATTGATAAAAACGAGAAAAAAATTTTTTTTTGTGAAGGTAGCAAAAAAAGTCAATATTTCAGACCACTGTAAAATTTTGCTGGTTGGAGATATAAACCTGATTTTTTTACGTAGTATCAATATTTTTGTGACAAAATGAAAAACTTATTCAAGTTGTTGCAAGAGTTGCCACTTTTCTAAAATTTGACACAGGGGAAAACAAAATCCCAGAAATGGGATTTTTTAACAAAAACTCATTTTTTTTGTCCTAGAAATGGCCTCCCGCAAAATTTCTTTGCTTGGGATTTTAGAAAACATATGTAGTTAACTGATTTATAGCACCAAATTGGGCCAGCAGTGTGGCGATTTTTTTTATTTGAGCTCAAACTCAATTTTTTTTGAAAAAAATGCCCATATTTGGAGACGCCTGGAGCAAGAAAAGTACCGACTAGGGTCACAATTGCTTATTATTTGTATTAAGCATAAAGTTTTCTTTGAAATAAATGCAAATTTTTTGTATGTTACTTAAGAAACATTAAAGTTATTGACATAAGAGTAAAGGTACCTTTTCGCCGTAAAACACTCAAAATCCCACTTTTTTCGCAATAGTTGACTTTGAACAGCTGGCATTTTCATATTATTGGTGATTTTGCTACAATTCTTTTTTTAAAACATTAACCAAAGTGTTTTCTTTAAACCAAGATTAAATTTTCCCCGATTCACCTAAAACTGATTCCCAAAAATAAAATAATCCCAGAAAATCCAAAGCAAATTTTTCGAAAAAAAACTTTAAGTCCCGATATCTTTTTTATTGTACGAGATATGAAAAAATTTGTAATAACATTTTTGGTTGGGTTTGTCCAGCAGATTTCACTAAAGAAAAAATTATTACGATCGGACCACAAATACGCTTTTGGCGGCTTGAAAAAGAAAATTTTAACTCGAGGTGACCAACTTTGAGGGCCCACTGTGCAGCACCTGTTAAACACAGATGCATGAAATTCAAAACTTAAGCTCAGTAACATTTCAAGAAGGTCAATGTAAATTTTCATTTAAATCGGACCATTACAAACGAAATGGCCGAATTATTTCCAATTTTTTTCGTAATTTTCCCACTGTGCGTCGTGGCGATGCAAATTGGCCGCCACGATCATGTGATTTGACGCCGTTGGACTTCTTTCTTAGGAAAATTTAAAAGAAAAAGTGTACGTCAATAAGCCAAGAAGAATTCAAGAGCTATAGAATAAGATAATTCGGCACATTAACGACATTAAACCTCCATTATGACTCAGAGTCATTGAAAATATGGATTAACAGATTGAGGTATGCCACCGAAGCATTAGCGAGCATTTGGCCGATATTTTGATTTACACATAGTTTTCATAGATCCTTCAATTACAATAAAAAATATTAAGATAAATTATTGAAGACAATATATTTTATTTATAACTAACTTTTAGTTGTATCACCCTTTACTTTAGCATATAAATTAAATTATTATTAATTGTATTCATTGTTAGATCCTTAAATATCTAATGGTCATTACTTTGTGGAATACTTGGGACAATTTGGAACTTTACATGACAGCATAAATTTACGTTAAAGCCTATGATCGCCTTTTGTCAAACTTTATATAAAAACATTCTATGAAATTGTAGTAAACATTTTCTTTGATCAGTATCTTGTACACTGGTAAACTTTTGCATTATAAAAATGTGTAAAATGTTGTTAAACTATCTGTTGCAGTCTGTTGGAGTACTCACCAAACCCGTCCCGTGCGCATGAAACCCAACAATGAATGGAATAGAACCTCTTTATAAAAATTAAACTTTTTGGTAAAACCTTTCGATTTTGAATCAGAAGTACAGCCACTTTAAATTTTTTCGTCATATTTTTAAGATCAACTACTTGCATTTATTGCTTATTAATTTTTGACGATCAAAACTAAAAGCTCAGTGTTCTAAATTTAAACTTTGTTTTCTTTCATTTCGAATCTTTTTTTTAAATATACTCTATGTTTGGATTTGTGGAATACTTGGGACAATTTGGAACTTTACATGACAGCATAAATTTACGTTAAAGCCTATGATCGCCTTTTGTCAAACTTTATATAAAAACATTCTATGAAATTGTAGTAAACATTTTCTTTGATCAGTATCTTGTACACTGGTAAACTTTTGCATTATAAAAATGTGTAAAATGTTGTTAAACTATCTGTTGCAGTCTGTTGGAGTACTCACCAAACCCGTCCCGTGCGCATGAAACCCAACAATGAATGGAATAGAACCTCTTTATAAAAATTAAACTTTTTGGTAAAACCTTTCGATTTTGAATCAGAAGTACAGCCACTTTAAATTTTTTCGTCATATTTTTAAGATCAACTACTTGCATTTATTGCTTATTAATTTTTGACGATCAAAACTAAAAGCTCAGTGTTCTAAATTTAAACTTTGTTTTCTTTCATTTCGAATCTTTTTTTTAAATATACTCTATGTTTGGAGATGACTTTAATTTTTCCTTATACGGCGGAGGAAGGTACACAGTATAATAGGCTGTTTCCACTACGGTCGCGTCCACGTCCGCGTCCAGAAATCAATGAACGCACGTTAAAGCCTATACAAAAAACATAGGCAGTTAGGTATGGGCAAAAGTCGCGTTCATATTGGACGCGTTTTCCGATAAGTCGCGATATAAAGTCGATTATTTTTGCAATCGAAACCCACCCATACCTATTAATGGCAACACCGCAAATTGCACATCCCTATTAAAACAGCTGTTTAGCAGCATAAACATAAAGCGCTGCTGCTACTGCACATTTCCATTAGGCGCAATACCATTTGATCCTTATTTTCCACTGCGGTTAGCAGTTAGATAATGTCACAACACAAAAATATTAAACTTTTCGCACCGCAAAAAAAACAAATAAACACAAACAGCTGTTTGAACGCAAACGTGGACGCAAAACACAATGGAAACACCATTACAAATTTTCGATAAATCGTTGCCGCGCACGCTGACGCGACCGTAGTGGAAACAGTCTATAACATTTATCTGACACATTCAAATTTAAAATTCAATCAAAATTGTTTTTTTTCGAAACGGTTTTTTTGTGTGAAAGAGATGTCGAACATCTTATCAATTCTTCATCCATTCGGCCGCAGGGCTGCCGACCATAGTCAGTAAAAAATCGTCGTATTAAAAAAAAGCGTCGAATCGTCACACACTATATATAGTAAGTACTCCTGGAAGCTATATACAAGAGCTACCGCAAAAGTAACTGGCCTAACATAAAAAGAACCGTTTTTTTGGAATTATTATTATTTATTTTTCAACATAATCTCCTTCCAACTCAATACACTTCATCAAACGTTTTTCAAGTTTTTTAATTCCATCCGAAAAATAAGATTTTTCAAGACCTTCAAAATATGCCTCAGTTTCAGCAATAACCTCGCTATTGGACGAAAATGTTTTGCCACCGAGAATTTTTTTTTTAATTTGTAAACAAGAAGTAATCAGAAGGAGCTAAATCTGGACTTTATGGTGGATGCGGAGCAATTTCAAAGGAAGGAGCATTATCTTGATAAAAGAAACTTTTTTTTCTAAATGCGGCCGTTTTATCTTGATTTCTTCACTCAACCGATCCACTAATGCACAATAATATTCACTATTTATAATTTTTCCTTTCTCAAGATAATCAATAAATATTATACCCCTTGCATCCCAAAATACATTACTTTTCCTGCTGACTTAACAGTTTTCGCCTTCTTGGGACCAATTTTACCAGCTTCTATCCCTTGTTTTGACTGATCTTTGCATTCTGGGATGTAGTGATGGATCCATGTTTCATCAACAGTTATGAATCGGCGCAAGAACTCTATTGGATTACGCTGATAAATCTCTAAAAGCTCCTCGGAGTTGGTCCAACGGACGATTTTTTTGGGGCAAAGTCAACAAACGCGGCACCCTACTTGCGGATAGCTTTTTCATGTGGAGTTCATCATGTAAAATACTCCAAACTTGTTTTTCGTGTATTTTAACAATATCAGCAAGTTCTCTGAGATTTATTCGTCTATCTTTAGTCACTTCATTAAATATTTTTCTAATGTTTTCAATAGTAGTAGCAGTTTTCGGTCTTCCAGAGCGTTGTTCATCTTCCGTACTTGAACGACCCATTTTAAATTGTTGAACCCAGGATTTCGCGGTGGAGTTTGATGGTGCATTATCACCATGAACAGAATCCAATTCATCTTTGATTAATTGTGGCGTATAACCTTTCATATAAAAGTGTTTAATTACCGCACGAAACTCTTTATTTTCCATTTTTCAAAAATTATAAAACTTGTTTACTTCAATCACTTGTAACAAAGAAAATAATCATTGAATATTTCGGAAATTTTAACAGATGGCTTATAAAGGATTGCTTTTAAAAAACAAAATAATAGTTGCTAGTAAAACAGAAAATGTGCCAGGCCAGTTAGTTTTGCGGTCGCCCTCGTAGTCAGAGTTCTTGTTGTTTCTTAAATGGGTAATGTAGTCAGCGAAGAATTTAGATACACAACACAATTTGTTAGACAAGTTTGTTCCTGATGAAAGACGACTTATCAATACCAATTTTGTGCATATTATGCCGACCTTTTCTACACTCTTTTTTTCGAGCTTAATGTCTTAATTTTAGCAATTTTTGAATTTGAGTAAAAGCTGAGTGATGTTTATTTAAAAAAAAAAATATTTATAAAAAAGCAAAAAAAAAATATTTTTTGTATTTTTCCTTGATCTGGTTGGAACGCCAATGCTTAGTCTAATAAATTAGTACAGGGTGTGGCAAAAGTCACTAAGGGGTTTAAAACAATCATAACTTATTTAATTTTTAATTTATTTTTCTTACAAAATAATAAAATATACTATCTGTAGATTTTTTAAATTTATGTGTGAAAAATTACGTCACGTAAGTGACCACCATTTTCAGCCGCGAAAGTTTAGCTCTTTCAAGAGCATTTTCCATGACACGAATTAGAGTATCTGGCTGCAAAGCTCTTATTTCGGCCCGAATATTCTCCTTCAGCTGTTCAAGGGTTCTGGGTTTATTGATATACACCCTCTCTTTTAAATATCCCGAAAGGAAATAATCCGGTGCTGTTAAATCCGAGAACGGACAGGCCAATTGAATGCTGAATTTTTGAAAATTAAACGTTGTTGGAAGCTAAGTGCATACATTATTCATTCTTGGGGATCTCCTGGCTTTAAGTGTTGCACTAACTGCACCTTGAATGGAAAAAGATGTAAATTTATCCTTAATATTCTGCGTAAAGACCTGTCAGACATTTTCAGTTGAGCAGAGCGCACTCGAGTTGATGTTTCAGCATTCTCCTAATACTCTCCTGAACGCGTTGAATATTTCCTTCATTAATTACAGAACGGGATCTTCCGCTTCGTGGAAGATCCCTCGCTGAGCCTTGTTCCCGGAATCGCGTCACTAACCTCGAATTATTGATTCGCAGGGTGAATTCCGCACATTAAAATTACGACGATAGGCTCGTTGAGTTTGAATTATTGATCGATGATGTTCAAAATAAAATTCTATGATTTTGACTCGTTGGATAACGTTGTAACTTTCCATGAGTAATCTCCCAGATTTATTTTACAAGTCCTTAAAAGAAAATGGGGGAAAATATTTACATTACAAAAGTTATTAATTTTTCAAATCCCTTTGCGACTTTTGCCGCACCCTGTACAAAAACAGGTGAAACAGTTGTATTTTCTTACTACAAACTTCTCTAATCGATTGGAATGTCGTGCAAATGTGTGTGCGGCTTCACATAATTTATGAGTTTTTAAAAAACGCCTTTTTCGGCGTATTTACACTGAAATGTCGTCATCCGTCATTTTGCCATATTTTTGTTGTTAAGTTTGGCAGCCCTGTTCGGGCGATTAAAAAATTTTGCATAACATCTTTGTTCTGCTTTATTTTCAGAATAGTTCGTCTAAAATAATTATTTTTTTTTTATTTCTCAGTACCCTTAGTGCAATACATTTTCCGACTATAATTACGAGCAAGTAGTACAGCAAAGTTAAACAAACAAAAAAAAATTGGAACTTCTCCTGTATTTCCTTATATACCCGATATAAATGTACCCGATATAACGGATCGGAGACCCAATATGTTGATCGACGCAAAATTCGAAGACGATCAATCCATGTCCGTCCGCCTGTGTGTCTGCTGAAATCACGATATCAAGCTAGGACCATTATATCGATTTGGCACTATTAAAACTTATTTAAGATAAGGGAAATATGTTTTCCTAGTCATGTTAAACACTCGCTGTACCTTGGAAAAAGTACACTTTTTTGAGAACTTTATAAGATTCGGCCTGCTTGTTTTATTCAAATTTGCTGTCCATTTATCGCGGTTTCTACGACGATATCAACATAAACGGTAAATAAACGCATAAAAACAGATTTTACGCAAACGAAATAAATAATTCTCATACAAGGCATATCAATAACTCCGTGACGTTTCGAATAAAACACAGTTTTTTTTGCAAAAAAAAACCTTAATTTTTTCAACATAATCTCCTTTTAGCTCAATACACTTAGTCCAACGTTACCCCAATTGTTGTATCCCTTCCAAGAAATAGGATTTTTTGAGGTCCATAAAATAGAAAATTTGTTTGATTAATAATTTCATCGTTGGAGCTGAATCTCTTTCCGCCGGGCCATTTCTTTAGGTTTGAAAATAGTTACTGGGGGCAAAATCCGGAGAATTTAGCGGATTAGGTACCAATTCGTAACCCAATTTAGGCAATTTTGCCATTCAGGCTGCTCACGTGTGTAGACAGGCGTTATCTTGATGAAAACTAACTTTTTTCTTGGCTATATGGGGTCGTTTTTTTAAATTCTCATTAAATCGGTCGAATAAGTTGGCATAATTTTTAGCCGTTTATTGTTTTTCCCCTTTGAAGGTAATCGATGTAGATTATCCCGCGTGCATCCCAAAAAAACTGTTGGCATCACCTTATTGGCCGACAAAGTCACCTTGGCCTTCTTCGGAGCGGGTTCACCCTGATAAGCCCATTGTTTAGACTACAGCTTGGTCTCTGGAGTGTTGTAATGGATTCATGTTTCATCCACAGTTACGAAACGCCGCAAAAACTCATTCGAATTGCGGTTAAACAACTTCAAACAATTCTTTAAAGTTGTCACTCGATTACGTTTATAGTCAATTTAGAGCAAACGCGGCAGATAGCTTGCAGACAGCTTTCCAACTGATCATGTAAAATCGAAAACACATTGTCATATAAAATGCGTATTTTTTCGACATTTTCGGGTGTATTGACCTCAATTGGCCGTCCAGAACGTTCAGCGTCTTTTGTAATTGTGCGACCATAACAAAAGTCAGTAAACGACTTTTTACCATTGAAATTAATGGCGCAGAGTCCACATAGTATTATTCAAGCTTTTCCTTGAATTAATTGGCGGGTTTTTCCGCAAAAAATAATGTTTAATAAGCACTCGAAATTCACGTTTTTCCATTTTTAACAAAATTCACGAGGTTTTATGTTTTGAACTAAATGACGGAACTCTCTCAAAATTTGACAGTAGTCTACTAACAGATGGTTTTTGATGGAAGCAGTGTTGCTTTTAATATAACTACTAGGAAAGTCATAAAAGTCACGGACTTATTGCTATAACATCTTATGAAGTATTATACATAGAGCAAAGTTGATAACTTCAATTTTAACATTAAACATTAACATTAAATATTGGCTTTAGTATGCTTTAGTTTGAAAAAGTTAGCAAATACTACAACTTGTTATTTAGCAAATTTAAACCCTCAATATCTTCTGATCTATATGACATTTTGTGGATCAAATTTCATATTTTCGATCTCCAAACAATACGTTATTAAACATATTAAATAAGTTATTAAACATATTTACATTATTTTTTGTTAACTTTTGAAATCAGCTAATTGTGGAAATAAAAAATACTGTTTTTAGGTTTAGTTATTGCATTTGGTGCAATGTCAACAAATTAAAAGCGCAATTCTTCTTTTTTTACATGCCCTACGCGGTAATATTAGGAGCAATTGGAAAAACTGAAAAAAGTTGAAAATAAGACTATGCTTTATGTAAATACATAGTATTGGAAATGGTGTTCTAACAAGGCGGCTTAACATGCCAAGCAAACCGTCTTAAACAAGCTCGATGAAAACATTCAGTAAATGATCACAAATCGAGCCGACCGCTTGAAGCGGTCCCAGCACAGCCGAAACAACCATTTAAAAAATGTGATATTTTTACATAATGGCATAAATGTAGCTTCACAATAAAATTCGAATCAATTTGTTATCTAACTCCGTTGTTGTTTAATTAACATTTATTTTTCTATCGTTTTTATCTGGTCACCCTGTTCTGGCGTTTCATTCTCATTAAAATGCACTTTTGAGTTTCTCGACGTCTTCTTTTAATTCAGTGGATGGTTTCTCTCAGTGTATGCATTCGTTTGTTGTGTTAATGGGGGCATCAAAATGAACCCACCGACCGACTGCTCTTTGTGGATTGTATTCGTTGGCTTCAAGCAAAAGAGAGCCCCTGAATATGGGTTAGAAAATGAACGCACACTTGCACATTCGAGTACGAGTATTCCAAGGGAGCCATCACTCGCACTCTTGCCATATGGCTCTTTGTATGTGTCGCCTCTCTTTCGCTCACATTTCGCATGCTGCTCAACTGAGTGAGGCTGGCAGGCCTTTTTTTTATAGATGGGGGATATGTCTTTTTTTTGCCGCCGTTAGCTGCTCTTCGTTGTTCGTGTTCGTTGTTTGGTTGAGCGTTAGTAAAGCAAGCACGACGATGTTGTGGTGGTGGGGCGACGACGACTCCAACAACAACAGCAATATGGTCGACGGGGTGACGAAGAAGAATGAGAAACGAGTAGTGGTGCTGATTACTAAGTTCGCTGAGTGTGTGCGTGAGTGTGCGAGCACAACAATGTTGCGTGTGCATGTGATGTTTGTGAATGTGTGATGTTTGCTCGGTTGATTTTTTGTTGCTTTGAACCACTAAATCGTGTCGCCAGTAAATAGCAACGAATCAGTTGTCAGTTCGCATCCAAGTTGTAAGCAGGTAGAGACCGTATAACACGTTTTGGGCTTAAAAGCCACGAGGTCGTTCGTTTTTTCAGCCATTTCTCTTCAAAAACAAAACATTTTTTTTTCGAAAACTTATAAATGCGTAAAAATTGTAAATAAAAAACGGACCAAGTAAAAAATTAAAAAAAAAATTGGTACCAAAAAAAGTTTTGATAAAAAAAGAAATTAAGTGGAAATTTGGTTGATAACACCGCCAAAGAAACCTCTGAAAAACCAGCACGCCAGCGACTGATACTGATCCGTCCAAACCCTCAGCCTGAGCTGTTTTGAACGGTGGGGCTAGGGTAGGACTCATGATAAAGCTGCTGGTGCTGCTGTAACACAGAGGTGTGGTGAGGTGTTAGTCGCGCGCCCTCTCTCGCCGTGTCCCTCTATCTTAGACCAAGGGGGATCACGCCGCCGCCGTTGTGTTGTGTGTCAGTGATCGATCGTTCAACGTCTTTGTCTATATGTGCGAATCGTAGGCAAAATAAGGCTATACGATATTTCTCTTATTGTATTTAATAATCGTATAAAATATATTTGAAAATGAAAAAAATATAAACTCAAACAAAAAAAAGGAAAACGCAAAAGAAAACGAAGACGAAAAGAATGAAAAAAAAGTAATACACACGCATACAGAAGAACATATCGCCGCACACACACATATGAGTGGGGCTCTGTATGGGTGTGTGAGTGCGGCGAGATCGTAGTGAAGAGCAAGAGATGACAAAAACGCAAAAAATTAATTGTGATTGTGATTTTTTTTTATTTTGTTATATTTATTTTTTGCTTATGATGTAAAAGTAGAATATGCAGATCGAGTGGAAAATGTGTAGATTAAAAAATCCGATAAAATTCGAATTTATTTAAAATTGAAAAAAAAATTACGTTTTTGTTTGTTTTTTTTTATAATAAATTTTTAGTTACGTGATTATTGAGTTTTAAGTCTTCTTCTTATTTTTATTTGACCGTGTGCTGTGTGCGATGGTGTTAGTGTTGTGCTGCGGTGCTGGTGATCGTTTTCTTTGCTACGCTCTTAGCACGCGAGAGCTTTTCAAATTGAGCGAGCGCATTGTTATGCTCATCTGCAGTCTGCCGTCTCTCGTTTGTGCATTGCCTTTTGCTTGGACTTTCGCTCTACTATCACTAAATTGTGTAGCCACAACAACAATCAAACATTCCACCAACATCATCCACATCGTAATAATCACAATAAAGGGCAAACTACTCATATTAAGCGAAAAGTCAACAAGATTTTAGAATTCACTTGTTTTCTATTTTGTTTTGTTTTCTCTCTCCTTTCTCTTTGTGTGCTTTTCAATTTCATTATTGTGGTTGCTCCCCGCGAACGGTATCGGTATTACAAATATTCGCTAATAAAAAATCGTACGTTTAAAATTCTTTCATACTCGCGGATTTTTCGAGATAATTTGTTCGCATCAAACATAAAATATATAAAGAAAAAAGCAACGAATATTAAGAAGAAAACGAAATTAACAAAAATATTATCAAACAATCAATCAATCATACATACATACATATACAGGCAACAAACAAATATTAGTGCAAAGTCAAAATGTATTCTCGCTAATTAAAAAAAATATAATTTTCCCTTAAAGAAACCAAGGAAAAAAGTGAAAATAATAAATAAAATATTCTAAAAAATGAAATTAAATTTTTATTAAAATATTTCAGTGATCGCCATAAAAAGAGTTTAAAAGCATAACACCATACAGAATCATAGTCCCTGAAAGCGGAGGAAAACCGAAAGTAAAAAAAAATAATAAAAATAATCCCGTTAAGTAAAACCAAAATAACAAACAAACAAATATGTTTAGTTTTTGTTGAATTATTCTTAAGCAAACAGAAAAATTCAACAATAAAAAAGAAAATTTAAATAAATACAGATATAAAAATAAACAAATGTTTAAAATTACGTGCGTCAAAGACCCACTACGTTATCAAGTGCTAGTGCACCCGATCTAAAATATCTGACGATATTAAAGCCAACAATTTTGTTTACTTATTATACGTAAACCAACCGTATATCGATACCACCCGTTATTATACTCCCCCTTTTTCTATTTTGTTTGTCTCTTTTGCATAATAAAATAATATAGAGAAGAAAAAAAGAAGAAAATATACTGCAACAAAAAAATAATTATAAAAAAGCAAATAATAATAATATATATATTTTTTGAAATACCAACCAACGCACACGCACAATCTGTATCTCAATTTCTCTCTACCACACCAATTCGCACTCGGAATTGTTAATAAATAACACAAATTGTTTAAAATAATAATAACAAAATAAAAATATAAATGAAATAAAAACAGGATCAATAAACATCAGCGTCGTCGCCGTCGTCTCTCCGTAATCTTTATACTTTGTTTTTCGCTATCACAACCAGTGCTGCCAAGTTTCAACACATCCGAGTGGAGCGTTTTTTCTTCAAGTGGTAAGTACACAGTGTACAAAATTAAAATCGTTCTTTGTAAAATGTTACAGAAACAAGTAAAAAAAAATTGACAAAATATTTTCGGAAAAAGATTATTTTGAAGTAATAGTCGTATGAGCTGTTTTAAAGCTTATTAGACTAAGACAAACTAGTAGGTTTTCAGCTTGATATAAGTCAGACAAATTGAGCCCTAAACACGAAAAATACGTAAGCGCCAAAAAGAAAATTTTACAGGAGAGAGTTTTTTTTCGAGGACTCCGAAACAATTTGTAAATATAAAAATTTAATTTTTAATATGCAATTGAATTTGCTTTATCTCTGTAAATGTTAATATTAAATTTCTAATACTTATGCTTAAGAGGGGCTGTAAGAATACAATTTCCTATTGAACATCATTAAAAAGCGAGTGGCGCTTACATGCGGTATGGGCTCGAAATGGTTGGAAAACTGTGTTTTTATTTAGGTAAAACGACCACGAATCTAAGAATTTTTTTAGTCCGCTATTAGGAGGCTGGAAACTTTTCCGTAGATTTTATTGTACTTTCAACAGCATTTCTTGCATAATATCCTCAACAGCCCATTAAGGGACAAACGGGGAACTTCTTTCAATAATCGTAAGAAACTAGAACTGCACAAAACATTTAAGGAGACCTTCGCTACACTCTTCACTTTCGCGACGTTAATTTTTTTTGATTAAAACCCGGTTTTGGTATACCTATATATGTGACAGCGCATAGAGAAAGGGACGTAAGGGTAAAAAACTCAATTTTCAATTTTTTTTGGATGTGGACAACATCTGAGCATCGAATGAGACCGATCCCATGTCCCAAAAGTGTTCCCTCCCAGATATATGCGCGTTTTATGAAAGTGATGGTACACCAAAGATACACGTATTTAAATCTTTAAAATGGCTCTCCAGAACAAAACTGGTTTTTACTCTTAGGTCCCTTTCTATTTTGCGCATCACATATAGGGTTAGTCATTTCAAGTTTTAAATTTGAATCGGCTGTAAAAGAAAGGTACTAATAATCAAAATTCAAATTTCTGGTTTTATCGTTGCGTTTTCGCTTCGCCTTCACGCTGATAAAGGATATGGTTACTATATGGTCACGGCAACAATAGTATGTTCTCTGCAATAAAATTATGGTCGTCGCAACCATAGTATTGTTTTTTGAATTTCATTTTGACAATAGTATGATGGCGGCAATATTAATATTGTTGAAATGTTACAATAGTAGTGTTGCCAAATTTAAGCATGAAAACATGGTTGTAGCAACATTATGATAACAATTATATGATAAATCAATCAAATTATAATTTTTTTTTAACTTGACAATGTTATTGTTACAAATCTTACGCAATAATACGAGGGTTGCTATATATATTTCTGGATTAGGTAACACTAAGTGTTGCCTGGCGCCATCTTTCATTTTCATTGTAAAGTTTGACATTTTTTTGCATAAACGTACTCAGAACGTTTTGACGTACGACCATCAGTTGTGTTGTTTACAGTGACTTGAAAAAATCAATTTGGCAAAAAAATGGAATTAACTCGTGAACATTTCCGTGCCATCATTTTTCACAACTTTCGACGTGGATTAACATGACAAGAGTGCATCGATGTACTTAAATCTTTGTATGGCGATGAAGCACCATCCTATGGCACTGTGAGAAACTGGTTTAATGGTGGCCGGTGGCCGACGCTCGCTCAAAGACGAAGGTCGTTCAAAAACGGCCGTTGTGCCAGAGAACATTGATGCCGTGCGTCAACTGTGACATACCGTGAGATAGAGGCAGCTTTGGGCATTTCTTCCACCAGCAAACATTCGATATTGCTTGAACACCTGGCCGTAAAAAAGGTTTGTTCTCGTTGGATCGCGCACAATTTGACAATCGCTCAAAAAAGGGCTCGTGCCTATTGGTGCACAGAAATTCTGAAAAATTGCGATTGCGGTGCTTCAAAAGACTTTTATAAGATCGTCACAGGTGACGAATCATGCGTATGAGCCCGAAACAAAACAGCAATCGAACGTGTGGGTCTTCGAAGACGAGCCAAATCCAACGAAAGTTGTTCGTGAAAGAAGCACTTCGAAGCAAATGGTCGCCTGTTTCTTCTTCAAAACTGGTCATGTGGCGACTGTTCCGCTTGAGCAACGTTGGACGGTAAATTCTGAGTGGTACACCACAATTTGTTTGCCTGAAGTCTGCGGAGAGATTCGAAAAACGAACAAGAGAAGACGAATCATTGTGCGCCATGACAATGCGAGCTTTCACACATCGGCTCAAACCAGCGCCTTTTTGACCGGTCATAACGTCGAATTGATGGGTCATCCGCCGTACAGCCCTGACTTGGCACTCAATGACTTCTTTTTAGTCTCGCACATAAAGAACAAAATTCGTGGTCAGCGATTTTCGTCGCCTGAAGATGCTGTTGAAGCGTTCTTAAACCATGTTTTGGGGGTGTCTCAATCGGAGTGGAAAAAGTGCTTCGACAATTGGTTTTAGCGCATGCAAAAGTGTATAAATCATGCTGGAGAATACTTTAAAAAACAATAAAACCATTTTTGATGATAGATATTTGAATTATCATTATTAGGCCAGAAATATTTATAGCAGCCTTCGTAGTACTTGTTATATGTAAATTAATTTTTTTCAAAACATACTTCTTTGGATATGTATAAATATTATAAATATGAAATATGTTTTAAAACATTATTAAGAGTTTTATGTACTTGTATTTTTACAAATTAACTGAAATATTTTTAATAAATGGATTGGACTGTTAAATAAATCACTCCTATTATTTGTACTGCAAATTTCGTGTACTGAAAATTTCTGGGTACGAACCAACAGTCGGTTTTGCGATGTAATAATAGCAGCACACTGAACCACAAACATTATGTTGGCAAAATAGTCGGTTGTGACAAATTATCTCTTGTATACGAGTAGTTGTTTATCACACGACCAAGGCGGCCGGATCCTTAACCCGAATTTATGTACTCACCAAAATGGTTCCTCAATAGAGCCATGTAGTGGGAGCTCTGTGTGCTGTTGCATCGTCTTTTTGAAACCAAATTTCGCCGAAGTTAACGGCTTCAATTTTACAAAAAGGTCTAGTATTAAGGTGCGGTAACGGTCGTCGATAACGGTTATATTATGTTGGGCCTTATTTTAGAAGAAATACAGACGGATGAGACATTTGCAGAAAATTTGCTGCCTGATAGTCGGTCGCTTCTAATTTTTACGTCAGCTCAATTCTTTACCGATGCAGACCCTAATTCAATTGAAAAATTAGCCAGAGAGGTAGGCGTTATTGAATTTAGCTAATTACATATTACCGAATCGATATTTCTTTGCCGTCCTCGTTATTGTCAGGTACGGCGGTTTTGTTCACTTCAGTTCGCACTTCGCTCTGTCTGGTTGGTGGCATAAGGTCGGCAGTTTGTACTCACTCCAAACTTTTCGAAGGTGCGACGAATTAGGCTTAGGCACTGAAACCATGATGACAATATTTACGTGAGCCGGAATGTCGATAAATTTCTTTTAATTCTTTTCACATAATTTTTTATATATTTGAAATTACGTGGGCCCTATGCATTTTCAAAAGTCAGTCCCTGGCTTTGAGCAATCCCGTTTTTACTGCAATAATTCTCATTATGTTAATTATATTTTGTCTACATAAATCGTTATGCACATTTTCAAACACTCGTCCACTCAGTTATGAAACCGGATTTAATGCATATCATTTATTATTATGTATACTCGTACATATATATTTCTTTTAAAATAAGTTTCTGGTCATAAAACTAAGCTGATATTAAACGAAACTAGAAATACACATTGATATTAATTAAAAACAAAAACTAAATATGCGATGTGCAAAGAAATGAAAATAGCACCAGTCGCATGAAGAACAATTAGAAAGGTTGTTTCAAAAAATAAATAATGAAAAAGTACCAAATATACATTTAGAAAGGGGTTATACAAAAAAAAAGGTCGAAACGCCCACTTTCAATAATAGTTGTAAGTATTCTATGGTCTTCTGTAGATGCATTTAAAAGAATATTTGAAGAGGCTGCGGCACGTGTAGAACGGTGCCATGAAGATTCCTATACAATTATACTGAAGTTTGCATGTGTTGCCCTTAATTGTAGAGAACGTCGGTAAAAAGTACTGTTTTGTGGTGGGAAAACGATTTATATTTTGAAATATAATTGGTGATGTTATACCTATTTCGGTATCATTTATATTTAACCGTATACTTTAGAAGCGACATTAATCACTTTTGTCTTTGACAAGTTATCTGTCGTTGAATCTATTGAGTCCTTATTATTTTCCAATATCCGGCAAGTCCAATGTACAGTATTCAATGATCAATTGGAAATGTTTCTCAATGTCTGAAATGTTCTGTTTGTATCTGCTGGACATTCGACCGGCCGACTTTTGTTGCGTTCATTAATGGATGATGAAATTTCCACCAAGATTTTATCAGCTGAATATATAGGGGGCAATACTCTGATGATATTTGAACAATATATTTTATATTTTGGTGTGTAAAAGAGAGTAGATTGGTTGTTTTTTTTTTGCAAAAAGAAACTCGTTTGTAGCTCTAAAAATATTTTCGAGTCTTTCCCCGTAACAGACTTTGAAATAAAAAGAACTAAAAATCATTTTAAAAAAACGTAAGCATTTTTATTAAAAATATTTAAGTTAAATAAAGCTAAAACAGTTTGAAAAATATTAATTTTCATATAAAAAAAGTACTGTTATTCCTCTAGATCCGTAACAATAACATTTTTCTAAAATGCATATTTAAATGAAGATAAATTACAATCATACAGTATGATTTCCGCACGTTTTATGGTTAACACAAAAACCCAAAGAACAATACCCAAACTAAACAAAAACTTTTGTCGCACCTACCATATTTATATTGTTGCTACAACCATATTTTTATTTTTTAATTTGGCAATAATACTCGTCCTATTTTTATTTATCAACAATATTAATATTGCGGCAATCATACTATTGCCAAAATTAAACTTACAAAACCATACTATGCTTGCGACGAACATACTTTTATTGCGGAGAACATATTATCATTGCCGTGACCATATGTGACAGCGCATAGAGAAAGGGACCTAAGGGTAAAAAAACCAATTTTCATTTTTTGATGTGCACATCATCTGAGCATCGAATGAGACCGACCCCATGCCCCAAAAGTGTTCCCTCTCAGAGATATGCGCGTTTTATGAAAGTGAAGTCGACGATTCTAAGCGCAAATAGAAAGGGACCTTATCTTTAAAATGGCTCTCCTGAACAAAACTGGTTTTTAACCTTAGGTCCCTTTCTATTTTGCGAGTCACATATAGTAATCATATTTTTCTCTGCGGGTGGGATTTCTTTCCCTCGCCATATTTGTGAATTTGGGTAATTTCTGGGGAAATTTCGCTCATTTTTCCCCAAGAACTTTCACGAAAAAAGTAAATACATTCTTGGCCCATATGGACAATATTGTTCTCAGTATTATTTTGAAAAGCCACGGCCAGAAAAATCTTTGTTAGGAACTTGGGA
Source organism: Hydrotaea diabolus (assembly GCA_963513945.1). Taxonomy (NCBI): domain Eukaryota; kingdom Metazoa; phylum Arthropoda; class Insecta; order Diptera; family Muscidae; genus Hydrotaea; species Hydrotaea diabolus. Next base: position 162,505,153 of record OY740716.1, read on the forward strand.
TTAAGAACACTTTGGGCAACTGTCAAGAATCGATAATTTTCAATTGATTATGAGTCTTTTTTACTCAATACTTTACCATATATACGTTTATTATACGTTTATTATCGAAAACTACAAAAACCAAACAAATTTTAAAGAATGTATTGACCCCTGTCATGTATATAACTCCCCCTTGGATTTCATTCCCTCTTCATATTTTAATTGTTAATTTGGAAAATTTTCGGGGAAGTTTTGCCCAACCCAAGAACTTTTACGAAAAGTGAAAAAGTGACTCATATTAGGGCTTTTATCACTATTTCTGGCCCAATAATGAAAATGCAAATATTTATCATCAAAAATGGTTTTATTGTTTTTCAAAGTATTCTCCAGCATGATTTATACACTTTTGCATGCACTCAAACCAATTGTCTAAGCACTTTTTCCACTCCGATTGAGAGACCTCAAGAACATGGTTTTTGAACGCCTCAACAGCATCTTCTGGCGACGAAAATCATTCACCACGAATTTTTTTCTTGATGTGAGGGAATAAGTAGAAGTCATTGGGTGCCAAGTCAGGGCTGTACGGCGGATGACCCATCAATTCGACAATTTGGCCAGTCAAAAAGGCGCTAGTTTGAGCCAATGTGTGAGAGCTCGCATAGTCATGGTGCACAATGATTTGTCTTCTCTTGTTCGTATTTTGAATTACTCCGATGACTTCAGGCAAACAAATTATGGTGTACCACTCAGAATTGACCGTCCTACGTTGCACAAGCGGAACAGTCGCCACATGACCAGTTTTGCCGAAGAAACAGGCGACCATTTGTTTCGAAGTGCTTCTTCCACGAACAACTTTCGTTGGATTTGGCTCGTCTTCGAAGACCCGCATGGTCGATTGCTGTTTTGTTTCGGTCTCATATGCATAGATCCATGATTCGTCACCTGTAACGATCTTATAAACGTCTTTTAAAACACCGAGATCATATTTTTTTCAAAATTTCTTTGCACCAATCGACTCGAGCAGTGTGCCAGGCACGTTTACTTATCAAAATGTTATTTAGTATAAGGTTTAAGAAAAACAAACTTTTCAAAAAATAATTCACACAGAATGTAGTTCAGAGGTAACTATATCCTCTTTAATTTTTTTTGTGATTACTGGCTTATACGCATTGGTCCATGATTTGCACCAATCGACTCGAGCCTTTTTTTAATGATTGTCAAATTGTGCGAGATCCAACGAGAACAAACCCTCTTAGAGGCCTGGTGTTCATGCAATACCGAATGTATGCTGCTGGAAGAAATGTCCAATGATGCCTCTTTCTCACGGTATGTCACATAACGATCTTGCATTATCAGTTAACGCACGGCATCAATGTTCTCTGGCACAACGGCCGTTTTTGGACGACCTTTGTCTTTGAGCGAGCGTCGGCCACGATTGAATGCATAAAACCAGTTTTTCACAATGCAAAAGGATGGTGCTTCATCGCCATACAAAGATTTAAGTTCATCGATGCACTCTTGTCGTCATAATCAACGTCGAAAGTTGTGAAAAATGATAGGACGAAAATGTTCACGAGTTAATTCCATTTTTTTTTTGCCAAATTGATTTTTTCAAGTCACTGTAAACAAAAAATGATGGTCGTACGTCAAATTTTCCAATTGAAATGTCAGATGGCGCCAGGCAACACTTAGTGTATCCTAGGCCAGAAATATATATAGCAACCCTCGATAGACAATATTGTTCTCAGACAACACTTTGTTTTATTTCATTTATTAATCTTGAAATCCAAAATCCATTGGCCTATTAAGGCTGAATTTCTTTAAGTATCAAGTAAAGTAGCCTTTTGGGTAAAATTCCATTTTTTCATTTTTATTCACCATTTTTGAAATGCCGTCGGAATAGTCGATTGGTCAATAAATAACATAAGTCATAACACCGATTCGATATTATAAATCTGTCATTGAATCGTTTGATTGAACAAGGCTTAGGAATGGCTGGGTCATTTTCCCCTTGCTTCTGGTATCGAGTAATTTAGTTTTAATACTGGAAAGGCGTCGATATATGTTACACCGTGTTATATGATTATTATTGATACCGAGCACCATTAAGTGATGTTTAAAAGCAGTAATCGAAATGCAAAATCAGTTATTGATCGATTTACTACCATCAGAAATCGATGACATAAAATTAAAGGTTAAACACTAGGGATGTAACGAAAGTGGGCCTAGCAAAAGGGAATGAAATATTGAAATGTATTTGTTGCGAAGGAGAATACGAGTATTGAAATATATTTGTTGCGAAAACGAATATTGAAATTTGCTTATTTGCGAAAAAGAATATTCCAAATTTGGTTTTTGCGAATAATTATTTTTTGTTTGTTTAATGTCGTTTTATATATTTTGATTATTCCAAAGGTCCCAATTTATGAAGGATAAGTTTTTAGTCCATCGTATTATAATCATTGATCGAAATCGAAATTAAAATGGGTGTTTTAGAGCGGTTGTATTTAACATCAGATGGAAGCTTTTTACTTTGACACTTGTTAATTTAAATCTCTCGATAACTTAAAGTCTCCTCCAGTTTCAAAAGATAATAGTCGAAGATTATTTTATATGAAATAATGGAAATGAAAATCATTTTCCAAGAAAATTATAAAATAATCCCAAATGTTTGCAGTATGCCAGGCACATTTCCTTATAAAAGGTTGTTTAGTACAGGGTTTAAGAAAAACACATTTTTCAAAAAATAATTCTCAAAGAATGTAGTTCAGAGGTAAACTATTTTCTTAATTAAAATATCTTTTGTGAATGCAAATATTCTAAAATTGGTTTCTGCGAATGCGAATATTTCAAAATTATTTTGTGCGATGGCGCATGTTTAATATGATGCGAATAATTCAGGCGAATTTTCGTTACAACCCTATTAAAAATCAATTTAGAAAGTACCTCAAGTTTTTTATCACACACAGAGACAAAATCTGTTGGAAATCGGTCCGAACTACAAAAATTATGCTGGATAAACCGAATTTCTGTTTCAACAACCAGCATTCCATAGTAATGATGGTAACAGGGTTTGAGATATCATACAACCATATCACGGTATTCACAGCCAACAACACAATTATACAAACTGAATTCAGTTAAATTATTTGTTGCGACAACTGGCGGCTATGACAACCAACCAATTGAGTGTACATGTTACTTTAGTACCAATAATTGGTGGTGACAACAGATTAGATCCAAACCCTATTTAGTTGACTGTTGTAACAGACGTAATATTGATTATACCAACATCAAAAAAATCCCTTTTATATTTTATCGGTTCTAGTCTTAACAAAAACTTTATTTACGATGAAAACATAATTCGAAATCCCCCAAAAATGTATAACAACTAATAAATGGTTAGCCAGTTTAGGTTTATTGGGTTAGATGGTGAATGCTTCCAAACGATACTGATATATAAATAAACGAACTATAACTAAATAAATATTTTCCAGAATACGAGTACAGAAACAGCCTTTATTGTAATTTAGTGACATTACTCAGACTTGATCAGATAAATCCATAGATAAATCTCCTTATTATTCAAAACAAACAATCACGTTTTTTAGGTGGCAACCCATTTTAACCGCGTTACGGCTACCCAAAGCTTGACAATTAATATTGTTATACGCCTTTATTAATTCTTTTCAAATTGGGGCTGCAAGGCGGTAAAATATTATTTTTTATTAATAAATACACTTATACCCAACAATTTAAAACAACAACCAACACATGTTCAAATTTAGCTCCAATAATCATCTTAGTCTGTTAGGATTACCGATACTTGTTTTCAACAACTGAAAATTGCTGCCTCCCAATCAACACTCGGTTGTAACGGTGGAATACCTGGATAGTACTTGTAACCGCCAACATTCGGTTGGCAAAAAATTCGGTTGCGGCAACAAATCTGTTCTCTGTGTGCAGCTAACGACTTTTCATATAAAAATTGTTCGCTATGAAAAAAACTTTTTTAAGAGTGATTTTTTAAATCCCAATACAATTGATTATCACTAATAGCAACATCAAATTTATACAGTGGGTGAGAAGATTAGCCGCCACAAAGGAGAACAAAAAACTTAATGCAAGCAGCTTTCTTGGCCTACTTTTTTCAAAGCGACCTCCACCTCACTCGCCAAAATCATTAGTGGACTGAACACACAAAAATTCAAAATGTGGTTCTTTTAAAACACCAGACACTTTTTGTGTTATCGCTTAGGCGTACTTGAAATTTCAACTTTAGAATCTATTTCCATCTACATTTTTTTTGTATATACTTATATATATTTATGTATGAACATATATATTTTGGTTTCGCTAGAGAAACACTGAATGGGGTTTGCCCCATTTAGAAAAATATGTTTGCTGATAAGAGGATCGAAATATTTAGATGCATTTTATTTGTATAATATTTATATTTATACAAATAATATACGTATGAATAAATAAATATTGATATACTAAAAGACGACTATGCATATTTGAATAAATATACGGCAGAGGAAGAAAAAAAACCCGCAGACTGCATTGGTACGAGTATTACGTGTCGGAGGTCTGTCGCGAACCAAAATTTTCGCTTAGTTTTTGCTTTCGTCATTTTTCTTTTTTATTTGCAGAAGGTAGAAAAGTCATGCTACTACGGCTATAGATCAAAATCATGAGCGATCACAATTTTAATACTGATCTGTTACTGTTTGGCTTAAATAAATTAGCCTATTTGATAGTGAAATTAAATATTTTAATAATTGCATACTGAATAATTTATTGAAATAAATATTCAATTTGTATTGTAAAACTTGAAATTTGAATAAGTTGAAATTAGTAAGTTGAGTTAAATCTTATCATTAAATTGAAGTGTGTAAATTTAAATGAAAAATAATTTTATTTACAATTTATTGGGACTTTATCCAACTTGCAAATAAATAAAAGATTATTAATTTCATTGTTCGGATCCGACGCATCGTTTAAAGTTTTCTAGCCTTTTTAGGGATGAATTTTATTGAATCTGGCAACGACATGTTACAGAAAGAGTAAGAATTTTTATAATATGCCCTCCATTATCGTTTCCAGTCCCATATGCATTTTTCCTGCATAAGGATCAGTTTCTTTCCTAACAAACATCATAAAGGGTGGTTAAATTTTAAGGGCCGATGTTGAATGTGAACCACATTTGTCAATCTCAGACTAACTCAATTTGAACCATGGAAAGATACACAAGCGAGCAAGGCGTTAAAGTTATTCAGGCTTATTTTAAAAATAAAAATCAATTTTCGAAGAAAATCATCTTTAGTGATGAGGCACATTTGCCCCTCAGTGGATTCGTCAATAAGCAGAATTTCCGTATTTGGGCGAATGATAATCCAAGAGCGATTGTCGAAAAACAATGCACCCACAAAGAGTGACTGTTTGGTGCGGTTTATGGGCTGGCGGCATCATCGGGCCGTATTTTTTCCAAAATGAGGCCCGTCAGGCAGTTACTGTGAATGGTGTTCGCTATTGTGAGATGAACTTTTTATGGCCCGAATTGAAATATATGGACGTGGACAATATGTGGTTTCAGCAGGACGGTGCCACTTGCCACACAGCGAGGGCGGTTCGGAAACTTCTTAGCCTTGCACAAAATAAACAGAAAAAAGTTAAGTCTTTTGGAAACTTCCATCTCTGCTATGAACACATGTTAAATTTTGTTTCGATCTGGCAACTCCTTCATATAGAAACAGGTGTTCACAAAAGACGCATCCGCGATTTTTTTTACAATGGAAAAATTAGAAATGCGTGGTGTCATTAAATTTTACATAAAAAAGGTTTATCCGGACAAGAAATTCATAATGATATGGTGAAAGTGCTCCTTCATATGCAACAGTAAAAAAGTGGGTTGCTGAATTTAAACGTGGTCGTACAAGCATTGAAGATGAACCACGTAGTGGATGTCCAAAAACAGCAACAACAACAGAAGTTGTAGCCAAAGTGCATGATATGGTATTAAATGATCGACGAATAAAAGTGCGTGAAATAGCTAATATCATGGGCATCTCAAATGATCGAGTCCATTTAATTTTCCATGAAGAACTACAGATGAAAAAGCTTTCTGCAAGATGGGTGCCGGACTTGTTAACAGTGACCAAAAACGCATAAGAATGAACATTTCTCAAGCTTGTTTGGATCGTTTTCAGCGAAATAAAATGGATTTTAATCGTCTTTTCATAACTGCTGATGAGACATGGATCCACCACTATACTCCAGAGACAAAAGAACAATCCAAACAATGGACTGAAGCTGGAGGAAGTGCCCCAAAGAAGTCAAAAACAATTCAATCGGCTGGTAAGGTTATGGCAACGGTTTTTTGGGACTTCAAAGGTATTTTATTGATTGACTATCTGCAAAAGGGTAAAACAATAAATTCAGAGTACTATTGCAACCTTTTAGATCAATTAAATGTACAAATTCGAGAAAAACGTCCTGGCTTACAACACAAAAAAATAATTTTTCATCAAGACAACGCACCAGCGCACAAGAGTGTTTTAACAATGGCTAAAATCAACGAATTAAAATACGAGTTGCTTGACCACCCACCTTATTCAACTGATTTAGCTCCCAGTGACTTTTACCTGTTCCCAAATCCAAAAAAATTCCTTGCTGGCAAGCGTTTTACCTCAAATGAAGATGCAATTACAGTTGTAAACCACTATTTTGAAGACCTTGAGGAAAACTATTTTAATCAAGGGATAGAATTGCTAGAGAAGCGTTGGACAAGTGTACTGAAGTTTCAGGATATTATATTGAAAAATAAAAATATTTTTAAAAAACTAACTATTCTCTTTTATTGATAGGCTAAGAACTTTCCGAACCGCCCTCTAACGAAACAATGGCTCTTTTGCGCAACAAATCAATATCGGCCCTTAAAATTGAACAACCCACAACCATCGTCCTGCCATTATTAGTTTAGGAGATATGGTCTTTCAAAGTTCCTTCCCTAATCTTAGCTCTGGAAATATGTTGACAAGACGTGGACGTGCTGAAATGATAGTCGTATCACACAACAAACCAATCTGATTGTAGCTCACAAGCATTTTTTTTTGCATAGATAGAACTTAAGAAAGGGTTAGCTGTCAAAATAACGACCATAATGTGCTCAAATTTTGACTTTTATGTTCAATATTTTCTAAAAAGATCATAAAAAGATTCACGCTTGAACAACGATACCAGATTAATCAAATTTACTTTCAAAATTAGTCATCGATTCGCGCAAACGAAAGACGACCTCAAAATTTGTATGCCACACATAATCGTCCATATGCTCACAATTGTTATACGAGTACCCGCTATCATAGGATAGAGGGTGCATTAACTTTATCATTTCCTTTGCAACACCTCGAAATATTTGCAACACCTCGACCCTATACAGCATATGTAACGCGCAAAATAGAAAGGGGCCTAAGGGTAAAAACCAGTTTTGTTCAGGAGAGCCATTTTAAAGATTTAAATACGTGTATCTTTGGTGTACCATCACTTTCATAAAACGCTCATATCTCTGGGAGGGAACACTTTTGGGGGCACGGTCTCATTCGATGCTCAGATGTTGTCCACATAAAGTGAAAATTGATTTTTTTACCCTTAGGTCTCTATGTTTCTTTCTACATAAATACTCTGAATCGTCGCAAGATGATCAAGCCATGTCCGTCCGCCTGTCTGTCTGTGGTGTTCTTTCCTTTTACAGACAGCTTCCGAATGTTTAACATGATTCTCGCTTCAATAGCTTCAACCATGGTGCGTCATCGCAACTGAAGCCATTACCAAGCGGTGGCCAGCGCCCCTTTAAGGCAAATACCGCCGGTACCAATTCGAAGCGTACTATATGGACACAACTTCCCCCTTGGTCAGAGGCCGAGGCCTATCTAACACCTCTGCTGTTCTATGCGTCACAGCACCCGGTTGCAATGCAACTCCACACCGAGCCGAAGCTCTTCCCGCGATTTGGATTTAAACCACTGCCACCATGATACTCCTCGAAGGGCCGCACCTGCTAGCCAGGCCAGACCAACAGTTCTAGGCCTCCTGACTACCGGTGGTACCAGACTTTAGTCTCCGATCAGACCTCGTAGCCGAGCTGCTACCAGTTTGCGAACCATACAACGCGGGACTGGTCACTCTCAGTTAAAGGCACGGTCATGAGATAGCATAATTATATTTGCAGACACAAGTTGCATTTCACATACAGACAGACGGTCCGGTCTGTATGTAGGAGGATGCAATTTTGCAGAAACATGTGTTGATGAACTGGAACCTTCATCACAAGGACATTTTCACTTACAAGGACTTGGTCAACCTCTGGAAAAATCAGCAACCCTGAACTTTGCAGAAACATGTATTGATGAACTGAAACGGTTGGTATTGAAAATGGACCAGATCGGTCAAGGGGCGCAATACATTGTATGTAAATGAATAGTGAATAATAAGCTAATCTAATAAAAGAATGAACGCCCTTGCTCCCGGGGCTTTGCGAAATGTAGGGGTAAGTGCTGGAAATGAGCTTGAAACTACACTCAAATCTAAATTAAAAATATTAGATATTAAATGAAAATAAATTATAAAAAAAGGAAAAGATCAGTAACTAATATAAATAAGATTTAAACAAGAGCATGCCCAAGTCATTAATAATGTTTGAATGAATCAATGCTAATCCCTATGTGCACCCGGAAGAGCCTTTATGTAAAAATCACGTCAGATGGAAACTGAAAAACCAAAAACCGGCGCCGTATCATTAAGAAACTCAATGGGTGACAAATAGCTTGCATTCGACCAGCTAAAGTTCATCTGCTCCCTGTAGATTTCTGAAATAAATTCATTTATGTCTGGATAACCTCAGAATAAATCTATTCATAATGTCACAAATGATCCCCTATAAATGTTGCTATATATAATTCTGGCCTAGGCAATCTAAGTGTTGCCTGGCGCCATCCAACATTTCCATTTGAAAGTTTGACATTTTTTAGCATAAACGTACTCAGAACGTTTTTACGTACAACCATCATTTGTGTTGTTTACAGTGACTTGAGAAAATCAATTTGGCAAAATATTAACTCGTGAACATTTTCGTGCGATCATTTTTCTCAACTTTCGACGTGGATTATCACTACAAAAGTGCATCGATGAACTTAAATCTTTGTATAGCGATGAAGCACCATTTTATAGCACTATGAAAAACTGGTTCAATGAATTCAATCATGGCCGAAGCTCGCTCAAAGTCGAAGGTTGTCCAAAAACGGCCGTTGTGCCAGAGAAAATTGATGCCGTGCATGAACTGATAATGCAAGAACGTCATGTGACATACAGTGAGATAGAGGCAACCTTGGACATTTCATCCACCAGCATACATTCGATATTGCCGTAAAAAAGGTTTGTTCTCGTTGGATCCCCCACAATTTGACAACCGCTCAAAAAAAAGGCTCGTGTGGATTGGTGCAAAGAAATTTTGAAAAAAATGCGATCGCGGAGCATCAAAAGACGTTTATAAGATCGTCACAGGTGACGAATCATGGATCTATGCGAATGAGCCTGAAACAAAACTGTAATCGAACGTGTGGGTCTTTGAAGACGAGCCAAATTTAACAACCGTTGTTCATGGAAGAAGCACTTCAAAGCAAATGATCGCCAGTTTCTACGGCAAAACTGGTCATGTGGCGACTCTTCCGCTTGAGCAACGTAGTACGGTCAATTCTGAGTGGTACACCACAATTTCTTTGCCTGCAGTCTTCGGAGAAATTCGAAAAACGAATAAAAGAAGACGAATCGTTGTGCACCATGACAATGCGAGCTCTCACACATCGGCTCAAACCAGCCCTTTTTGAGCGGCCAAAACGTGGAATGGATGGGTCATCCGCCGTACAGCCCTGACTTGGCACCCAAAGACTTCTTTTTATTCCCGCACATCTAGAAAAAAATGCGTGGTCAACGAATTTCATCGCCAGTAAATGCTGTTGAAGCGTTCAAAAACCTTGTTTTGGAGGTGTCTCAATCGGAGTCGAAAAAGTGCATTAAGAATTGGTTTGAGCGCATGCAAAAGTGTACAAATCATGCTGGAGAATACTTTCAAGACCAATAAAACCAATTTTGATGACAAATATTAGCATTTTCGTTATTGGGCCAGAAATATTTATAGCAACCCTAAAACAACGCTTGGAAAATCATTGAAAATTCTTTCCAATGCAGTATCTCAAAGTCTTTCGTTCGAATAGCTTAAATTCCCGTATCACTGTCGCAGACACATTAAACCAAACTAGGAAAGCATATAAAATGGCAGGACGTATACTAGTCTTGTATAGCAATAGGTTAGTCTTCACCGATAAATTCCTATTCCGCAAAATTTTCGAAAAACATCCCATTATCTTATATGCTTTCTGCAGAACAAATCTAGCATGCCTATTGAATTTCAAAAGTTTGTTTAAGAGCCCAAATATTGAATTGAATTTCAAAAGTTTGTTTAAATGCCCAAATAATTAATGTCATCTCTAAAGGAAACTTATTCTTCGTAAATAAAAAGTCTCAAAAGCTTACTTTCCGGTACCACAAATAGTCGGCATTTTCCAGAAGCGTTTCGAATACAAATAGCCTCGCTCTTAGACGCATTTATCCTAATACCCCAATCGTCCAGAAAAAAAAATGTTAAACCTCTCTATGGCAAGCAGATGACTAAAAACAATGATTGGTGACTCATCATGCGCATTTAGGAGACAGTCATCCGCATAAAATAAGCCAATTGAATTTACACCATAGTGAGGAAAATCGCTCATAAAACTGTTGTATACGTAAGGAGCTAATAAAGACCCCTATGGAACTCCACTCCTGAAATTCCCAAAATCAGATATTTTACCATTAAAAAGCAAACAAAAAATTCTGTCAGTGAAATAACTTCAAGACAGTTTTATCAGCCGATGATCAAAGACGATCCGAATCATTTTGAAAAGAATGCCATAATTCAAGGCTTTATTAAAAGCTTTCTCAAGAAAACTGCGACTGTACAATTCTGGTTACGCAAATTACAAACAATCTCGTCCTGAATTTTCAAAAACGCATCAATGGTTAATTTACCCTTGCTAAAGCCAAATTGTAATTCCGGTATATAAGTATACGCCTCAGTTAGACCAACATCCACACGCAGAGAAAAAACATGGTTACTACATGGTCACGGCAATAATAATATGATCTCCGCATTAAAAGTATGTTCGTCGCAACCATAGCATTTTTAGCTGAATTTATTTTTGACAATAGTATAATTGCTGCAATATTAATATTGTTTAAATGTCACAATAGTATAATTGCCAAATTTAAAAATGAAAATATGGTTATAGCAACAATATAAATATGGTTGGTGCGACGAAAGTATTGTGTTTTGCGTTTTGTGTTAACAATAATTTGATTGAGGCCACAACCATACTTTTTTCTGCGTGCATCTTCTGCCGAACCACCATTTCAGATGTTAATGCAATGTTTTGGTTTTTCAAACAAAAATATTTTTTGATTATAATTAATTATTTTAAAATCTTCTACTTTCTTAAAGTCCCACAACATCCCATTACAGAACAAGGGAAAACTTCTCACAAATCATTGAGCTGTGAACGATTAAATTCGTATCCTTACTGACTTGGACCTATTCTTTAACGCCGGCTCTGAACGGCTTATGAATTTTAAAGAGAAGGTTTTACATGGCTGAGGGATAAATCTCCAACTCGTATTGTCGCTGGCATTTAAGAGGTTCTTTCCCGGGGTTGAACCTGGGTTTACTGGCACGATAGTCGTGCACACTTCACCGCACCACGACGGCCCACCTTTAGTTTTTGCAAACATGAGACCATGTTGTAATTTTTGCGATGCATTGCGAGCAAACACGGCACCCACACTGTTAAGTTTCTTTGCTCTCATTTCCCAATATTTTCTCTGATCTTTACGTACCCCTTTAATTAAGCTGCTTATAATTTTGTATCAACTCCCACGATGTTTTTCCCTTAGCAAAGCCACAAGAATTATATATTATGTGCCATATAGTCGGTCAACGCTGTCAGCCGCACGTGTGCGATATCGGCGAATGTTCATTTCACAAATTCTAACTCAATTAAAATTACAGACAATTAACACTACGGCGAATGTATATTTTATAGACATTGTTGCGTTTGTTGGCCGCTGTCGACCGACCCTCGTCCTCCGCCTGCTGCTCTTTCTCCACCTAGAAAATTCTATTTTAGCGTAACCCCATGATGTGGCGGTGGCGGTGATGGCGTTTGGTTGGTGGTACGCGTATGCCTTACATTACATACGACGCAAGTGTTTGAGGAACAAAAATAAATCTTGTTATGCCCAGCATTACAACATTGTTGGACTGCGACGCGCCTACCCGCGGCTAACCCATTTCACGATGTGAAACAATGTTGCACTGACCTTACACGTGTAAACTTTTCAAAATGGGCAGAGCGCTACAGCGCGCTCCTTGTCATCGTAAAAATTCCCGCGTGTTCGAGAGTCAAACAAGTTGTGGATGGAAAAATTATTTAAATATTTCTCGTTTGTCTTCGCATGAATTTTTATAGTTTTTTTTTATTTTTGTTCCGTTTTTCTTTTCGTATATTTTTTACCGACGTCATTACATGCCACCTTTTTTCAACAAAAGTAGAAGAAAGAACAGCTAAAAGTGGCGCGGCGTAATAAACGGAAATTGTTGGAAATTAATAAAAATGTTTTAATAATTGAACAACTCGTGTGGTATAAATAAATGAATGGCAACTAATAAAAAAGACGGAAATTATTTTTATGTTGCTACACGGAGAGAATATTGAAGGGCAGCTATTGGAGGACAGCTATGTATAGTCAACCATTGATCCGTACCCAGATAGAATTTTTTTTTTGGTTTAATTATAAAATTCATTTATTTATTAATTTAAGTCTATGGAAGTGGAAATTCCTTCCAGACTACTTCTTACAACTAAAAATAGATTTATTCTAAGTTTTTAATAAAATTACGTGACAAATCAAAAAAGCAATGTTATAATTGTAGATACTATTGAACTCTTTCATTGCTCTAGTTATAGGTTCATTAATAATGTGTGATCCATCTAGAGGTATTTTTTCAGAACAAAAAAATATTAAAATTCAAATCAAGTGTGAAATCTTTATTGGTAACATGAAAGGACATTTTATGGCATTTTTTTTGAAAATAATTTCCTTCAAATGTTGGCAACTGAGAAACGGGAAGATCCACTTTTTTCGACCAAAATTTCGTTCCGTGACGAGGCCCATTTCTGCCTCAACGGCAAAGTCAATAAACAATATTGCCGCATTTGGGCTGAAGAGCAACAATAAGAGGTTCAAGAGGTGCCATTAAAGCCAGAGGTGCGGTTAATATGCTGGTGGAATTATCGATCCATATTTTTTCAAAAATGGTGATGGCCGGAACATAACCGTGAATGATGCTCGCTATCGCGCAATGATATCGATCTTTATGCTACCCGAAATTGAAGCCCGTTATCTTGACGACATTTGGTTTCAACAGGACGGTGCCACTTGCCATACAGCTGCTCAAACAGTGGATCTATTGAGAGGTCATTTCGAAAAGCAGCTAATTTCACGTTTAGGACAGGTGAGTTGGACGCCTAGAGACATTTTTTTTTGGGTTACATAAAGTCCAAAGTCTTTGCTGACAAACCAGCTATAATTCGGGTTTTGGAAGCCAAAAATACGCGTATCATTAAAGCCATACCGGTCGAAATGCTCGAACGAGTCATCCAAAATTGGAACCTCAGAATGGAAACCCTGAGGCGTAGTTGCGGCCAACATTTGAAGGAAATTATATTCAAAAAATAAATTCAATTTTTTTTTGTTCTGAAAATATACCACTAGATGGATCACCCTATAGAATATTTTTATCTTTGTGCAGGTAAACAAATAAATTAATGCGCCACAAAGTGCTGGTGAGCCCGTTATTATAAATTCTTTGTTATAATCACCAATACTAAGTTGCTGCAATACATGTTTTGCCAAACTATTGGTTGCCACAACCACTAGTTGTGACAAATATTTTTCCGCATTTCATTGGCATGACCGATCTATCGGTTGTGTGCACAATACTTTAATCAAAGTTTTCATCTAGTGGTACGCCGAACCGAATATTCATTACAATTGAAAACATTCAGTGATGGCAATGGAAATTCTTCTATTGCAATGGAATTCTTGTGGTTCCAACCGATTTCCAACTAACTTTTTCTCTATGTGTGGTTATTTATATAAATGTATCGTTCGGAAGACCCATGATGCTAAAGCTGTGTGATCAAAGACAAATTTAAAACAGATTAAGCATATTTTCTATGTTTCTATTCCATTTTTTGGAATTTCTTTAAATGTTTTTGTGTTTAACAATAATTTTGGTGTGACTTTAACCAAAAAAAAGGGGCTATTTTCTGATATTGGGATAGCCAATTGTATGTTACAACCGTAAACTAAACAGAGTTTTGAAAGTACAAAGAACTTATCCGTCGTCACCATCAATATTCGGTATCAAAGCAACATGTATTTCACAATTTGTTGGTTGTCATAACTACCAGTTGTGGCAATCAATAGTTTTAATGATTTCGTTTGGTATAGCCGATTTAATATTTTCTGTACGAGGTCTGCTATTATATATTAATGAAAATGCAAATATTTATCAGCAAAAGTGGTTTTATTGTTTTTCAAAGTATTCTCCAGCATGATTTATACACTTTTGCATGCGCTCAAACCAATTGTCAAAGCACTTTTTTCACTCCGATTGAGACACCTCCAAGACATGGTTTTTGAACGCTTCAACAGCATCTTCTGGCGACAAAAATCGTTGACCACGCACTTTTTTCTTGATGTGCGTCAATAAAAAGAAGTCATTGGGTGCCAAGTCAGGGCTGTACGGCGGTTGACCCATCAATTTGACGTTTTGGTCGCTCAAAAAGGCGCTGGTTTGAGCCGATGTGTGAGAGCTCGCATTGTCATAGTGCGCAGTGGTCCGTCTTCTCTTTTTCGTTTTTCGAATTACTCCAAAGACTTCAGGCAAACAAATTGTGGTGTACCACTCAGAATTGACCGTCCTACGTCGCTCAAGCGGAACAGTCGCCACATGACCAGTTTTGCCGAAGAAACAGGCGACCATTTGCTTCGAAGTGCTACTTCCACGTACAACTTTCGTTGGATTTGGCTCGTCTTCGAATACCCACACGGTCGATTGCTGTTTTGTTTCTAGCTCATACGCATAGATCCATGATTCGTCACCTGTGACGATCTTATAAACGTTTTGTTTTCTGAAGCATTGCGTTCTTATTTTTTTCAAAATTTCTCTGCACCAATCACCAGGAGCCTTTTTTTGAGCGATTGTCAAATTGTGCGGGATCGACCACGATTGAATTCGTTGAACCAGTTTTTCACAGTGCTATAGGATGGTGCTTCAATGCCATACACAGATTTAAGTTTATCGATGCACTATTGTCGCGATAAACCACGTCGAAAGTTGTGAAAAATGATCTCATGGAAATGTTCACGAGTTAGTTCCATTTTTTTTGCCAAATTGATTTTTTCAAGTCACTGTAAACAACACAAATGATGGTCTTACGTCGAAACGTTCTGAGTACGTTTTTGCTAAAAAATGCAAACTTTCCATTGGAAATGTCAGATGGCGCCATGCTACACTAAGTGTTGCTTTGGCCAGGAATAAATATAGCAACTCCAGTAATTTTCTTTTTCCAGGATATAGGAATTTTTTTTTCTCCCTAGATACCGTGACTGGACGAGAAATTTTCGAAAAGTAATTAACGACACATGTAAACTAAAAAATATAGTTTTTTTGATTCAAATATAGAACTTCCCTAAAGGAAGCCCAGTTAACGACACATTGGAAAGCATTTGTTTGAAATAAATAGTGTTTCCTAGGGACACGGGAATAAATTATAAAAATTTCCTGGAATTTCCCGCGGTAAAATTTTATGGATGCAATCTCTACCAGGTAATTTAAACTTTTTTGATATCGTGCATAAATCTGTGAAAGATCTGTACAGTGGATAAATATGGCCTCTATACGTCGTTTTCTTAACCAAATACAGACTTTGAGTTTTTACTTTTTAACTGAACAAGTGCCACATTTACAGTACCTACTGAATAACCCCACACAAACATTTTTGCAATACATTTTAGGACTACTTTCTGAGTCAACAAAAAAAAAAAATAAAAAAAATCGGCATAAGGCGAAACAACATTTTAAAATAACGTAATAAATACAACCAGCCCACCTCCACCGCCACCGAGATCAGCGTTACATTGTTGTGCGGCAATTACAAAAGGCTTGGAAATAAAGTGCAAAACTGTATCACAACAGCTGAGCTGAATAAAACGAACGAACGAACGAACGAGACTGCCCATCAGCCATAAGGAGGGAGAGATCGAATCATCGCGTTAAATGTAGGCAGGAACTGACATCGATCAAAGTCAAAATGAAAATGTATTTATGACTGTAGGGCAGTGCTGTTCATTTCATTGCACAATTGTGGTCGCTCAATTCACATGTATTCTTACGCTCTTGCTTCAGTCGTCAGTGAAACACCGACGAATGAACTTGTATAGCGGGTGTACGCAGTTTTTTGCAGATTCTTTTTGAAAGCACTGAAAAAAATAATGGACAAATGTTTTATGATAATAAATGCGTTTGGTAATCCCCAATGCGTTATATGCTATCAAACATTTAAGGAAAATAATTTATTTGTTTGTAAACGACATTTGAATTGTTTTCATAGCGAGACTAGTAAATTAAATGAAAATGAAAAGTAAATTAAATGAAATGTAAATATATACAACGAAATCATTGTATTTTATAAAAATCTACACCTTTAATTTTTTCCAATAGTTCTTCACTTTTTACTAAAAACATTAAAATTGCCACATTAAAATTTTATAAAAAAATATTATATAGAAAGAAAAAACCACCCTAATGAATTACTTTTTTTTTCTTTCAACATTTTTATTTTTGTTTCATTTTTATTTCTTCAAAACATTGTAGTACTTTTTCATTTTTACCGACAATACTTCACTTTTTACACAAATCAAAAAATAAATTCATATATATACTAATACTGCAATTAACCCATTCTACATTTCTCACAGTGCAGTTCTCATTTTCTCACTAACACAACTACATTTTTCCATTTGCACAGCACTGCTGTAGGGTAACCATAAAGCATGAGGATGCATGTGAGACCATCACTTGATGCACTCGTACTCGTACATGTCTCATTGATGGTATTAACAGCATTGTACGGTAAGGTACACAAAATTGTACGATATGCATAGTAATTGAAGACATAGAATACAAACAAGTCACTGAGGGAATATAATTGTGATCTTGATCGTAAGATTCCCGAAGGGACACTGTCATATTATAGCACTAGAACTGAATGTTATGGCCGTAGTATAACTTAATTTGCTATAGATTTCAGTTTGGTGCTCTCCACCAGCGCATATCACACTAGGATTAGTCAATTTGATTGTAGAGCCTTCTTTAAGCGCCGTATTAGTAGGCAGTAATTGTTGGTTACCTAAACCGGCGGTTTGTTTTCTCTTGATATTGACTCCGGCTATATGGTTCATATAAAGGATTATTAGTAACATGGATAAAAATCTATGCTTACTACAAAATTTTAAGCGAAGTAATGTTGCTGTCTTTAGCTTGGAAAATAAGCACACCAGGTCTTGTGAAAAAGTTGGTTTAAGGATTGGAACGTAAATATAACAATATGTCTCGCAGAATTCCATGATCTAAATTCTATGGAATATTTAGAGAAAATAATCAAGAAAAAAATTGGACGAATAAAATTAAGAAATAACGACGAATAATGGGAAAACATTTTATACGCATGGTATTCTATTCTGAAAAGGACTTGTCAGTATTTGGTGGACCTAATGTCAACAATATACAAACGAAATAAAGATTAAACTACTGAATATTAGCTCCGATCCCAAACTTTTATAGATACTTTTTGCTTTTAATCTTCTCCCTTCTCTTTTTTTGTACGTTCTAAACGAATGGCCATAACAGCAGAATAAAACTTTCTCTCTGACCGAAAATAGACCGGAGAAGAACAAGGGAATCCGTCACACTTGGCAAACATTCGATGTCAACTCTCCGGGGGCAATACTTAGTCGGGACTCACGGGGCAATACTTAGTCGGGACTAAGGCAGCGCATATAGGTATACGGTGCAGAGACTTTTTTAGAACTTGCCAGGAGGCAGAAGAAGAGGAGTCGGTAAAAAATTTGCCATGCTCATGCACGGTTAAAAAAGACTTACCCTCCCATGTAGTAGATACTTTGTTGACGTAGAATAAATAGCAGATGTACCTCTTAAAACACTCCTAAACTGTGTTGAACGGTCGATCTCGTGCCGAACTTCTCGAACCTGTTGATAAACCATAATGGATAGCAAATAAGACTGAATAACTGGCACCCATCTATCTTATAAATATACACCCTCTTTCCTTCCTCTAACTCTTCGCACTATCGTTCTCATCCTGTCATCTGGGTTCCACAATGGGCCTTTTAGGCCTTCGAGTGAACTCACCTTTTCTGGTGAGCGACAGATATTTCATTTTGTGTTTTTGTTGTATCGGTTGATCAATCTAGAGGTATTTTTTTAAAGTAAAAAAATACGAAAATTCAAATCAAGCGTGGAATTTTTATTGTTCATTCTAAAGGACATTTTATGCTATTTATTTTTTTAATCTAATTTCCTTAAAATGTTGGCCGCAACTACGCCATTCGTAGGGTCCAATTTTGGATGAGTCGTTCGAGTATTTGGACCGGTATGGCGTTAATGACACGCGAAATGTTGAGTTCCGAAACCTGATGACTCGTTCGAGTATTTCGACCGGTATGGCGTTAATGACACGCGTAATGTGGAGTTCCGAAATCTGAATCGTAGCTGGTTTGTCAGCATAGACATTGGACTTTACGTAGCCCCAAGCAAAAAGGTCTAAAGGTGTGATATCGTACGAACTAGACGGCGAACTCACCGGTTCAAAATGTGAAATTAGCTGCTCTTTGAAATTACCTCTCAATCGATCCATTGTTTGAGCAGCTGCATGGATCAAAAGAAAAACAAAGTCCTGTTGAAACCCAATGTCGTCAAGATTACAGGCTTCAATTTCAGGTAGCAAAAAGTCTGATATCATGGCGCGATATCGAACAGTATGTACGGTTACATTTCGGCAATCATCATGTTTGAAAATATGGACCGATGATTCCCCCAGCCCATAAACCGCACCAAACCGTGGTTGTCTCTGGGTATAAAGGCACCCCTTTATACTACTCTGGTTGCTCTTCAGCCCAAATGCGGCAATTTTGTTTACTGACGTTGCCGTTATGCTAAAATTGGGCCTCATCACTAAACACAATTTTGGTCGACAGCAGCTGATCTTCTTCTAGACTTTGAAGAGCCCAAACACTGAAACGGCGACGCGCAGAAACATCTTTAGGCTTCAATTCCTGCACGAGCTATATTTTATATGCTATATTTTCCCCAGGAATCAATTCGGTGCCGAATTGATTCCTGGGGATTTTCACGTACACTCTCAGCTTCTGCCGCTATGTTTTTAATACTTCGTGCTGAATGTGATCTAATAAGGTCGATTATTCTGCAATACTGAAACTTGGGTTTCAATGTTGGCGATGGCAATCCGAATAGTGCGTTCGTTAGGCCGACTATGTCGAACAAAAAAGGGTCTAAGCGCACGAAAAATGTTTCTAACCAAAGGCTTATTTTTATAATACAGTTGAACAATTTGGGGACGTTGTTGCGGTATAAGTCTTTCCAAGATGAAATGGCTAACAGAACTTAAAAGAAAAAATAAAGTTTAACAGAACTCACACGTAATCTGTGAAAAAAACCCTATTGAAAAAAAAACCTCTAGATTGATAACACGGGTATATAAAAAAGGCAATACAATTAATTGAAAATAACTTGAAATCAACCTGACAAAATAGCCAGTTTGTCAGGAATCCCAGTTCCAGACCTTGACAAAAAGTTACCCAAAATGGACTCCATTAGCAAAGTAGTAGGTACACTTAAGCGAAAATGGTACAATTGTAAATTACTTTGCCATCACTGACACATACGAGTACTCGCGAATGGTAAATTTTTCTCGCTCTCAGAATCATCGTTGTCGTAGTCTTCTCGTTAATCAGTCAAACAAGCGACAGCAAATGCAGAAAACTGAAATCATAAAACGGTGGGGGGAACTACAAAGAACGTATGAAAAGAATATAAAAAAAACGAAAATATAAAAATGGAACACAAACAACCTGAAGAATAAAATTAAGAAACGTAACGACAAGGCAATGATGGGGATGCGTTGGAGATGAACACACAGAAGTGAGATGCATTTGTAGAGACTGACTCTCCCCACTCGCTTTCATACCATGGAGTACCGACCGAGTGATATGAGTAAGTGAGTGAGGTCACATCATGATGCTGATGCCACAATAACGAACGATGGGAATGATGATGATCATCATCATGTTAATTATGTTATGTAGCTCTGTGTATGTGACGAACAGGATGACTACAGATGCTACGTACCGATGAACCGATCTGAACCGGGCTAACATTTTATATACTCATCGTTCATACATACGTTCACATGCCTTTATGCATATGGATTTACTATATATTTTCACTTTAGTCTCCAGCACTAATTTAGAACAAGTTCTTGTAAGTCGTTCTGATAAAAAAACGTGTAAAGATTGGCAAACACTTAAAAAAAGCGGTCTCAAATGTCTGTGGAAATCTTTGAACCCTTTACAATGTATAACATAAACGCAGTTTGAGGGGCGTCAACCTGCTGCCAAGCATCGCCTTGGTACACCAGTCATTTAGTATAAGACCAGAGAAGTCGCACTGACCGAATGTATTTTTTCCGCTAGTCAAAACAATTTGGGTGGGAGGAATATCCACCCCGACTCACGATGAGGACAAAACTGCAATAACCCGGTTCACATTATCCATAACAAAACCGTTAATGTTTTTTTTAGTTCAGTGCGAGATTTTTTTTTTGCACACATTTGAAGTTGGCGATTTTGGAAAGCTGTCTGATAAAATAATGCTTATTTATTTTTATTATCCTGGAAAGTTGTGGTATCTTACTGTTTTTGCGGTCGAGGAATTCACTAAATGGCGCTGTCTTACATATGTAAGGCGCAAAATGGAAAGGGACCTAAGGGTAAAAACCAGTTTTGCTCAGGAGAGCCATTTTAATGATTTAAATACGTGTATCTTTGGTGTACCATCACTTTCATAAAACGCGCATATCTCTGGGAGGGAACACTTTTGGGGCATGGGATCGGTCTCATTCGATGCTCAGATGTTGTCCACATCAAAAAAAAGAAGTGAAAATTGATTTTTTTTTACCCTTAGGTCCCTTTCTCTATGCGCTGTCACATATGGTGCTATTTCTTGTAGATTTTTATTGAAAAAGCGGTGTGTTTACTTTTTTTAGGCTTAAAAATCGA
The DNA here is from genome assembly GCA_963513945.1 of Hydrotaea diabolus. Taxonomy (NCBI): domain Eukaryota; kingdom Metazoa; phylum Arthropoda; class Insecta; order Diptera; family Muscidae; genus Hydrotaea; species Hydrotaea diabolus. Next base: position 162,526,729 of record OY740716.1, read on the forward strand.
TTTTTGATGTTGGCTTCATTGTAAAACATATTTCTTATGATAGTACGAAGTACATTTTATTATTCTCAGTACGTGACTAATACAAAAATGCAATTTTTATGGAAAAAGATTGTGCTTTTTTTACAAAAATTATTTTTTTTTTATTACGAAAAACAACTTTACTGTCAATTTGCATGTTTGAAGTAGCAAAACCTCCAGTAAAAGTAGGCTGTGGATCTCTGTATGTTTCTGTTTCTTGCCCTTCGTCAGGATCGAGTATGATATTTATCATCTTGTGGTAATTTGTACCGAATATCTCTTCCGTCTATAAACATTTGGTGATTGGAAAGCAAATTTTTATTTGCAACGGAATTTTTGTAGTTCCAACCGATTTTTAACTGATATTTTCTGTTGTGTGTAAGTAACATTAATAGTGGATTAAAATCTAATGACTTCACTTCTTATAATTCGGATCCGTTTTGAAATTCATACTTAAACATGGTGAAGACATTGAAGGAAGGTACTTCTCAGCAAGTACATATGGAGGAATAAGAACTTATTTGCAAGCATACACTCAGTTGTAATAGATAACCCAGTGTGGGAGACAATTGTTTAAAAATAAATAGATATACTCGTAAGTTTGATCTTCGTATCGGTCTTAGTTCAAGAAATATGGCCGTTCAAAGTTCAGGGTTGCATTGGCGGTACCACGTCCTTTTGTCCAATTTTAACACAACATAGTCTATAAGGACATGCCACTCATTGATTTCATTCTGTTGGTCTTTCTAAGTTCTGGTGGGCGGTGCCAAGTCCCCTTGCATGATTAGATCGTAATATACCTTACTATATATTACCTGGCCGAACGTAACTTAAATTGAAAATTGTTTTACGATCGGATACACTTATAGTGACTCAGTCCTTGTGTGGGGAATTTTTTTTTACCTTCTGCCTGATCTGGCCCAATTTCAATACCAACGTTTTAGTTCATCAACGCATACTAACGCAAAATTTCAGCCACCTACACGCAGAGAAAAAACATAGTTACTACATGGTCATGGCAATAATAATATGTTCTCCGCAATAAAAGTATGTTCGTCGCAACCATAGCATTGTTAACTGAATTTATTTTTGACAATAGTACAACTGCTGCAATATTAATATTGTTGAAATGTAACAATAGTATTATTGCCAAATTTAAAAATGAAAATATGGTTATAGCAACAATATACATATGGTTGGTGCGACAAAAGTATTGTGTTTTGCGTTTTATGTTAACAATATTATGATTAAGGCAATCATATTGTATGATTGTAATTTTTCTTCATTTAAATATGCTTTTAAGAACAAATGTTACTGGTACGGATCTAATGCAATAATAGTACTTTTTTATCTAAATTGAAATTTTTTTAACCAACTGCTTTGGCTTTATTTAACTGAAATATTTTTAATAAAAACTATTACGTTTATTTCAACTTATTTTTTCTACTGTAAAATAAATCACTAGTATTATTTTGAACTAAATGAATTTTTGAATAATTTTCATTATTCAAATCTATTGTTGTCAACCTAAACCAATTCTAATAAAAAATATTGTGGATCAAATCTATTGTCGACAACTTAAACAAATTCTAATAAATTATATTGGGGATCATAGTATATATCATAACATGGTTGCGTGTGAATCATACTATGGTTGTGAGGATCATACTATGGTTGTATATGAAACATACTATGTTTGTGAGGATCATACTATGGTTGTGGATATCATAGTAAGTTGATTGTGAATCATACTATTGTTGTGAGGATCATAGTATGGTTGTATTTGAATCATACTATTGTTGTAAGGATCATAATATTGTTGTACCACAACCATATACCCAACAATAGCATTATCCTCTCCGAATATTGTCACCACAACCATACTTTTTTTCTGCGTGTAGCTTCAATTTTGCGACCTGTGGTTTGCTTTCCACAGGTCGCTAATGGCAAGGTCATATTAGAATTCAGCGACGGTTTAGAATTTTTATATTTTATGGGGTGTCCCACCAGTATTTCGAGATGTTGCGAATGGAATAACAAAGTAAATTTATCCTCTGTATTGGAACTGAATTTTTACAAGTATTGGTTGTTGTTATATAATTGGCCACGATGTTTAAATATTGACCAAGATGTTTAAATATTGTGTATTCGGTTATCTGATAATGACGGTTTTATTTAATTTTTATATTTAACGATTTGAAAATATTTATACTTTTATTTGAATTAAGAGAAACATTTTATAAAAACTTAATTTTTAGTTTCGAATCTAATAAAGTTTCGAATCTAATAAACTTTATGCGTCAGATTGAAAAAGTGGGTCAAGACATTTAAATTTTTGTTTCAAAGTGTCATAAAATTTTAATTTAAAGCTGATTATGATAAATTATTTATGTGAAGTAAAGAGGAATTTTGAACCAAAATTTTTCCGGCTACTTAAGCGTTAATGTGACACAAAAGGGTTTAGCTACAGATGTGAAAAGAAATATATTCTTTCATATTGGTCGTATTTTGTAGGTAATTTGAAAAACAAATGTGTAGAAGATATTTTTAATTTAAATCGCCTCTCAATGTCGATTTTGGTTTTTATTCTTATTCATTATTATTATTTTATAGTAAATTTTATTAATATTTTTTTTTTGTAAATATGACGAAAAGACCAGCTTGTGTCTTGAAAATATTTTGTTTTTATTTGAGACGAGCTATACTAAAATACTTTTAGTAATTAAGTAGAACATTTTAACCCAAAAACGACCATTTTAAAAAACATTTATACAATGTCATTAAAAAAGGGTCACGCCCCAACTGAAATTAATTGGACAACATATATTACTTTTTTGAAAAAATTACGAAAAGGACAATCCAATCTTAGAGGTAGGATGTTGAGATGTTCTACGAAAATAAATGAACTTAAGAGATCTCTTAAAAATGACTCTGGATCTACGAGTTTCGTCCTGTTCTTTACTATAATCAGTCGTTTATTTCAAGCAATCACCCCCGAGAAAGTACGAACTTTTGTTACAACAGCGAAGTAAACGGGGTTTGGTTACTACAAAGAATTTATGTGTTGTCACCACCAAAGTAACATGTTCTTCATAATTGATTGGTTGTTAAAACACCAGTTGAAGCAACTAGTAGTTTTACTGAATTGGTATAACCGGCTTATAACTGTAAGAATCGTAATATAATTGTAGTTACAATCTTACGGCAAGTTGAAACATTAAACCATCAATACTATGGAATATTGGTGATTGTAACAGAAAGTATGTTGTAGTTTGGATCGATTTCCGAATGATTTTTTCTCTGTGTACATCTATGATTTCTATAATTAGTATGAAAATAATGTAGAGTGAAAAGAACTGGATTAAATATAATACTCAATTCGTGCATCTTTATTTTATATTTTTAAAACTCATACTCGTATATCTCTGAATTACACGCTTTCATTTTTGTAGTTTAATATAATTTTAATGAAAGTTTTAGTTTAACGTTTCGAAGTATTATTTTAATTAAAATCCTTAAATTGTCTTGTTCACAGTTAGCCACTTTTGTAGATATCTAAAAATATTGCTAACTTAAAAACCCCAAAATGACTTAGCGGCAAATGCGTTTTATTTGTCACAAAACTAGCGAAATTGTTAGCATCTGAAATAAAACACGCCTATAGAGATCAGTTCAAACGTGCGTGTTTTTTTCTCTTCCTTGCCGTCGCTAATACAATGCATTGCAGATGTCGAGTGAATTCTCGGAGTTAAGGAAAATAAAAAAAAAATCAGCTTGACAATTTTTCTATTATCAGGTAGCCTCCGCGCTATTTCTACATTTCTTTGGAATATACCCTCGTTTGTAATTTTGTTGGCTCTGAGAAAATGAGTCGGTTCTGAGCTCGTTTTATCCCCTAAAAAGCTAGTTGACCTCCTCTGTGTGATTAGTACAAAAAAACGACTCCACTGCTTGTGAAGAGGCATTAATCGTAAAAAAGGGTTTCACATTCAGGTCACCGCTTAGCGTGACTGAGATGTTTACACTCCTTTCATTGATACCGTCTATCATCGCGGTGACAGCTCTCTGACCACAGACGCCTTTTTGTTTTGCTTTTTGTGCAATTTCTTTGAATTTTTGGTTGTTTGGCACAAGTCCACCTCGGCTCGTCATTTGTGGCCGTTGCCTTACTTTGCCTAACAATGCGGTTTGACAACATTTTTTTTATTTTCTTTTTTTGCTCTTTTTTGTGGTCAAGTCTGGAGTGCTTTTTTGTTTTGCTTGACTTATGCCCATTTTACACAAACCCCGTAAAAAGTCGTCATGATCGTCATGGACGCTGGCGATCATTTAAATAATTCTCTCAGTATATGAGCCATACATTATCATCGTCTGAATAAAGAAAACACAACCTTGATTTTTCTTCTTCTTGTGTTTTTGTCTGTCTTCTTCTAATTTTCCTTTTTAAAAATATGATGACGTTATATGTCGTTAGTCGGGCTGTCGTTTACTATTTTTAAAGTTTGTTTTTTCTTGTTGGAAGGAAATATATTCCACTTATCTCAATATTATCGGTTTGAAACATTTTTTAGTGCATGCATATATTTTACACCGATCGACTCTAGCTAGCTTAACAGCATTTACAAACGAGGACGATTCCACGATTGGGAATTCCGCGAGGTATACTCTTTTTGTATAAACTGGTGAGGACGAGACCCCGCCCCCTTAAATACAAAGTTATTGTAATTAAAAATCTTCGAAGAGTTTTAAATAATTTAATCACTTTTTCAAAATTTTGTATTATTTCTTTTCAAAATTATCACAGTTCACGATTTCCAAAATCATAGTCACGTTCCGAATCAAGGGAGAATTCTTTTATAGACGAGGGAAAACATTTTGTGTAGACTAGTGTTATTCTTTGGACCAATCGCCACAGCCATGTGATTATTTTCTTCCTCTCTTTCTATCCTTCTGTCTCTGTGCCCATCTTTATAGCTACAGATGACTTTTATCGGTTTGGTACCTGGTACGAGTAACTCATCACTTTTTCCATACGAGGCCTTTTTTGGTAATCAAATATTGAAATGAATTTTATCTAAAGAATTTAAAATCTATTAATATATGACCGGCCGTTTATTAATAGATGACGTAAAAAATACGCTAGACGAGAATGAAGTGTGTAGTACGTGCTGTGTGTTACAAAAACTTGATACACTGGCTTGTTTTGTCGGAATCGATCTAGGTCAGAGCGGTTTTGGCGGAGGTTTTTTGAAAACGCAAATAAATAAAATATCCAAGTATTTGGCACAGTAGATAAAAAAGCTAGGCAAGTTTTGTAACTTTAAATTCAAGAGTTATGCTAACATGGATTTGAATAGATCAAGTGTTAGATGAACAAAATCCATTAAATTCAACAGACAGCGCGATAGACGGACAGATTTGATCACATATTGACTTGAAAGATTAGGAGAAGTAAACCCAACACTTTTAACGTCTTTAGATTATACGCTGAAGGGAGCATTTTTGTCTTCTAACCACATATCAAAAAACCTATAGCTTTAACACCGATTATGGCTTGAGAAATCCGACATATAGATGGCCAATAATTATGATACATGACTTAATATTTAAATTTTCTTCGGTTTCTCTATGCAGCGCCATCTACATGTTATCTGTGCTTGACATACAGAAATGTTTCCGTTGAATCCTACCCCGTTGTGATCTTAAACAATGCATTTTAAAGTACAGGGTGGCCCAAATAAGACCAGCTGATGTGAAACACAAATAACTTTTTTATTTTTTAACATAATTTAGTTTTTATTTATGCAGATTATAGCTGAACTCTTGGAAATTTAAAATGAATACGTACAGTCCACAACAACGCATTAAAATTATCGATTTTTATTATTCATCTCAACGATCAATTGTTCTGATGCAGCGAAATTATCGCCGTTTTTTTAACGTAAGATCAGCGCCCACATCTCCCTTGATCACAAGTTTAGTTCGCCGTTTTGAGGAACTGGGTTCAGTTGCCGACCTTCCAGGAAGAGGTGCTCATCGAAATATTCGTACTGAAGAGAACGTGAAAGCTGTGCAGCAGAGTGTTGCAAATGATCCATCTGTCTCAACTCGTCGCCATTCCGCCCAATTGGGTATACCCAGAAGAACATTACAGAGAATCTTTAAGTTGGATATTAAGAGGTATCCATACAAAGTTCAAATTGTGCAACAGCTTCTACCGCAAGACCCCCAACAACGACTACAACCCGCTATTCGCTATTCTGAACGCATAATTTCAAAACATTTAGATTTCCCTTGGCCTCCTCGTTCACCAGATTTAACTGCGCCCGATTTTTTTTATGGGGATATTCAAAAGACAAAGTGTATGTTAACAAACCACAGACACTTGGACAGCTCAAGCAGAATATTCGCGACCAAATACGGCGCCTGCAACCAGAAACATTACGCCGTGTAATGCAAAATGCGCTAAAAAGACCCAATGCCCGTATCGAGCAAAATGGTGGTCATTTGTCTGATGTCATATTTCACACATAGTCACGTTAAATTTCCATATAATGTATTTAACCTATAAAGATAAATCATTTAAAAAACACCGTTATTACAAGAGTTATACGTGTTTAACATCACTAGGTCTCATTTGGGCCACCCTGTATAAAGAGACTAATTTGTTTTGTCATATCAATTTCGAATGCCTTTTAATGAAATTGCATAAAATTTAATTCTACTTTTGCCGATAAAAGAACCTGAAATATCCCCCATTAATTGCTTCTAGGTATAACTGCTTTTTTAACATTGAAGCAGGTAATACAACCACGTTAATATTGTGCTATTGTGTCGATGAATGTGATCGCACTAATGATTGTATTCCTTCAAGTTCGAAGAGGTACTCAAATCTTGATATCAACTGTTATCAGACGACCTACATACGATATGAGCATTTTAAGATTATTTTTTTCCTGTCGCACTTTTTTTATCAGCATATTTTTAGCAAAATTTCTGTGAATTTATGGCATTTTTGTCGGGTAATTTCGTATTTGTATTTTGCGGCAACTCATATTTTTTCGTCAAAAAATAAAACAAAACGAATGCGCAGTTTCTAAGTTCAATGTGCTCAAATAATTTTTTAATTAAAACATTCTGCTTGAAAAACTCGGTCTACTCCTAGTGATCAGCAATAGCATCCTACTGTGTGGATGTGAGATCAGGCCTGGTACACTTACAGTTGAGATAATAGCGAAAGCTTTTATGAAAGTGAAAAGATGAGCGGCGCTACCAATCACCTCAGCACAACAAACAGTTTTCCAGCAGGTACACTTGCAACTGATCTTATTAATGCCTTGGAAAGAAAAAGAATATGAGTATAAGCAAAAAATCCCCAAAATACTACAAATAAATTTTTACAGAGAATCTGACCCATTTCAATACCAATCGTTTCGGGGCTCAAATAAATATTTATAAAAGATTGCTATTACATTTTCTGTAAAAAATCCCTTGAGCAATTTTCTATAAAAATTGCTTGAGCAATTTTCTATAAAAATTGCTTGAGCAATTTTCTATAAAAATTGCTTGAGCAATTTTCTATAAAAATTGCTTGAGCAATTTTCTATAAAAATTGCTTGAGCAATTTTCTATAAATATTGCTTGAGCAATTTTCTATAAAAATTGCTTGAGCAATTTTCTATAAAAATTGCTTGAGCAATTTTCTATAAAAATTGCTTGAGCAATTTTCTATAAAAATTGCTTGAGCAATTTTCTATAAAAATTGCTTGAGCAATTTTCTATAAAAATTGCTTGAGCATTTTTCTATAAAAATTGCTTGAGCATTTTTCTATAAAAATTGCTTGAGCATTTTTCTATAAAAAATGCTTGAGCAATTTTCTATAAAAATTACTTGAGCAATTTTCTATAAAAATTGCTTGAGCATTTTCTTTAAAAATTGCTTGAGCATTTTCTTTAAAAATTGCTAAGGCAATTTTCTGTAAAAATTGCTTGAGCAATGTTCCATAAAACTTGCTACAATTAATTTGCTTTAAAAATTTCTATAATCAATTTTCTATAAAAATTTCTACAACCAATTTTCTGTAAAAGTTGCTACAATAAATTTTCTGTAAAATTTGCTATAATCAATTTTCTATAAAAACTGCTACCATCAATTTTCTATAAAAATTGCTACAATCAACTTTCTATAAAAATTGCTACAATCAATGTTCTATAAAAATTGCTACAATCAATTTTCTATAAAAATTGCTGCAACAAATATTCTATGAGCAATTTTCTGTAAAGAAATGTTATGAGCAATTTTCTGTAAAGAAATGTTATGAGCAATTTTCTGTAAAGAAATGTTATGAGCAATTTTCTATAAAAATTGATGTGAGCAAGTTTTTATAAAAAATGATATGAGCAACAATTTATAAATATTGATATGATTAATTTTCTATAAAAATTTATACAAGCAATTTTCTATAAAAAATTGGCAGAAAAAATTTTGCTATCAATAAATTGCCAGAAGAAATTTTTCTATCAATAATTGGCAGAAAAATTTTTTCTATCAAAAAATTGCTAGAAGAAATTTTTCTATCAATAAATTGCGAGTAGGAATTTTTCTATTAAAAAATTGTCAGAAGAAATGTTTCTATCAGAAGAAAATTGTTTAAAAAAAATTGCTAGAAGAAATTTTTCTATAAAAAATTGTCAGACGAAATTTTTCTATAAAAAATTGTCAGACGAAATTTTTCAAAAAAAAATTCCCAGAAGCAATTTTTCAAAGAAAAAAATTACCATAAGCAATTTTTCTATACAAAAATTGTCATGAGCAATTGTTCTATAAAAAAACTTCTCTATATAAATGTATTAGCCGTTCGGAGCCTGCGTTAAACAGTTGGTCTCGGGCAGTGCATATAAGATTAAATCGTGCACAGGTCACTCATTGGAAAGAAGTTGCACTTCGTTCCTTAATGGTATGTTGTGGGGCTTAAGTAAGTAATTTTTCTGTAAAATAATTGGCGTGAGCAATTTTTCTGTAAAAAATTTGCCGTGATCATTTTTTTTTGTAAAATATGGCGATTATTTTACAAAAAGAATTGATTTTGTTCCTTTATTAAAAAATTGTCGATAGCAATTATTCTTTTAAAAATTTTCATTAGCATTTTTTCTATTAAAAAATTGCAATGATCAATTTTTCTATTAAAAAATAATCATTAACATTTTTCTTATAAGAAATTGACAATTTATAAAGAAATTGCCATTGGCATTTTTTTTATAAAAAATTGCCATTAGCATTTTTGCTATTAAAAAATTGATAGTCTATTAAAAATTGCTGTGAGCAATTTTTCTATAAAAAATGTATTGAGCAATTTCCTAAAAGATTTCATTGGGCAATAAAAACTGCAATGCAATTTTTCTTAAGATAATTGTTAGCATTGTTTCTATTGAAAAATTGCAATTAGCATTTTTTCTATTGAAAAATTACCATTAGCATTTTTTCTATTAAAAATTGCCAATAGCATTTTTTCTTTTAATAAATTGCCATAAACATTTTTTCTATTAAAAAATTGCATTAGCATTTTTTCTATTAAAAATTGCATTAGCATTTTTTTAATTAAAAAACTACCATTTACGTTTTTTTTTATTAAAAAATTGTCATTACCATTTTTCCTATTAAATAAATGCTATGAGCAATTTTTCTATAAAAAATTGCTTTAAGCAATTTTTCCTAACAGATTGTTTGGAGCAATGGTTCTATAAAAAATAGCTTTGAGCATATTTCGTTAAAGGATTGCTATGAGCACTAAAAACTGCTGAACTTTTTTTCTATAAAAAAATTGTCAAAAATATTTTTTTTAATTATTTTTTACATTTAATTTTTCTTAGTTGTAGAGATTACTTTGAGTGCTCATTTTTCCGCCTTTACTTGGTTTTTTTTGCCATTCAAAACTAACCCTTTCTATTCGAAATGATCCACTGAAAACGCTACAAAGGCAGCACATGACAGCAAGGCTGGGTCTCTTAAGCATTATAAGAACGCCTAATGAGACCCAGCGGAGCTGTCGCAAAAGCTATTATAAATTTTTAAATAATGAACAACTTTCATTCCTTCAGACGTAAATGTTGTTAATGCTTCTTGATTATAAATAATTTAATAATTTAAACGGTGTCTGCTTACCTACACACGCTTTCGCTGCTGCGAAGTGCATATCACTGCTTCTGGAGATATCGTGACTGGTCTCGAATAAATTCAAAATGCGGTTATTGCGGTTGATAGTCTGTCTGTCAGTCCCTCGAGCTGCGGTTGCATGAGGTATGATTTATGAGCGTATTATGCAAATCAATGCTTTATCAAAATAATGTTTTTGATAGAAATAAAAACTAATTAGCTAACGAAAAACAAAAAGGTCAATAAATACATATACTCGTATAAAGAAACAAAAACTTAAATGAATGAACAGTTGGACAGATATTTATGCTCGTATGACGTGTGTGAGTTCTTAGCCAATCTTATCCATCTCATCGACACTTTATACATTTTTGAGGCTTCACTGCCCGTACCATTCCACCACGGGGACGGACGGACTCACGGTGCCATGTTGCTACTTGAAGTGATTGTGTTTTTATCTGTAAGTAGTGTGGCGTGATGTTGCGTATCAGCTTTTGTTGGTGATGTTTCACTCCAATACGAGTACTCTGAAATTCGCATTTCGGCTCCTTAATTCCCATAGACAAGTCTTTAATATCATGATAAATTATTGTCACGTTTGGAGCGCAATATTCATTTGTGTCTTATCGTCTCCTAACTAACATATTTGATTCTATTATTCAAAGCTATTAATTATTTATGAATCGTTTTTGAACACACACCAAATTAAAACAAAAAAATCTGTTCCCACTGTGTTTGTTTTTTGGTTCCGTTTTGTGGTTTTTGGTGTGCTCGCCACCATGGCGCTTTCCATACAGTGTGACTCGTTAATTAGACGACCAAATTTGAAAGACACAGCGTAGTTAATAAACGGAATAAGTCTATACCAAATTTTGTTTAGTTAATTTGCTCATATCAATACAATGCAGATCAATGGCTTAAAGCATTTTTTTTAAAAAGAAAATTGCTCATAAAAACTTTTTAATAATAAAATCGCTTATAATAATTTTAAATTAGAAGACCCGCTCTGAGGCTTTTTAACGGAAAAATTGCTTATAAAAACAGTGTCACGAAAATCAATATCACTTTGCAATTTTGTTAAAAACTTGTCTTCTATTTGAATATAAATACAGGAGGTCTCGAGCCGGTTAATCCCTGTTCAATTTAAAAAAATGCTCATTAGAATTTGTTATTTTTCAATAATCCGAATATTATTCGAAACATTGTTCGTGAAAATTTGCTATAAGAAAACTCGCTGGAGAACTTTTTTATTAGAAAAGTAGAAACAAATTTTTATTAAAAAAGTTTTTATTTAAAAATTTTTATTAAAAGTTCGGATTTATTACAGAAATTGCTTAAAAATTTTTTTATGGCTAAAAAGCCTAAATGGAGTTTTTGTTCGATAAAGTGCCTTCATTAATTTTTTTAAAGACAAATTTCACTAACAACATTTGAATTGAAACCTTTTTTTTTATCAATTTCTTAAAACCAATTTTAAAACCATTTTTTATATAAAGAACTTCATAGATTTTATTCGAAACATTTTCTATAGCGATTTTACAAAAAAAAATTATTAAAAAAAATTTTGATTATAAAATTTCTTGTATCAAATATTTTTATACAATTCTGTTTTTCAATTTTTTTTAAAAAAAATAATCATTACCTCATTGAAAGCTCAAAAACTGTTTTCTCTTTATTACAGATATTTTTAATATCAATTTTTATTAGAAAAAACGCGCCCATGCATTTTTTCATGTTGGGAGACGTTTTTTTAGAGAAGTAGAATAGAATTATTATTAAAAAAGTCACTTATGGTTCGGATTTATTACAGAAATTGCACAAACATTAGTTTTATTGCTAAAAAGCCTAATTGCTATTTCTTAATTCAAAGTTTTATTAAAAAAAATATCTGGCAGACTTTTTTGCTCACAGCGATTGTTGTTGCGTAGGCTGCCATGGTGATGGTACGTGTACACGACTATCATGAAGGTAAACGACGGTTAGAACATCTAACAATTTGTCAATAACGGGTTTCCATCTCGTAAATGCCGAAAGATTTATCACTAAGACATGTAAAACTTCTCTATAAGTAACATACTTATATATGACTTAGCCGCTCGGAGTCAGAAATTAATAGGATGTCACAGGCAGTGGGTGTTAGAATTATATCTCAAGAAAAGTTTTCCCCTGTCTCTTAAGTGGATGTTGGCGGAGTGAATAAGTCTCTTTTTTAGTGGAAAATTGTTTACACATTGTTAATTAAAAAAACATTTCTTAGCATTTTAAATAGAAAAATCGATAATGACAAAAATATTTTTTTTTTAAATTCAAAGAAATGTTTTTATGAAAATCATTTGTTGAAAATTTGCTGACATTTTGATTACAAAATATTGTGTTTGCATAATTTTTTATTGACAAAATTACACGTTTTATTCTCGGCATAATTGCTTAATTTTTCCTTAGAATATTTGCTCAATTTTTCTTTAAAATAATTACTCCCCTTTTCTTTAAAATAATTGATAAATTTTTCCTTAGAATAATTGCTTAATTTACGAGTATTATAAAAAAAAATTATTAGAAATAATTGCTTAATTTATTATAAAAAAATCATCTTTAAAGGCGTTAATCAATGGCAAAGAATTACTGTCGTGTGAGCCCGTCTTACTCCACGGTTTCAACTGAATACCTCAAGCCTAAAATAATAATTGATGATATAAACACAAAATGTCAACTGTCCACTAATTATTTTCATAAGAAAAGTTGCTTAATTTTTAGTTAAAACAATCGCTAATTTTTATTGAAGAATATTCTCAGTTTTTTTGAAAAAAATGCTACAATTTTGCACTAAAAACTAAAAAAAATCCTAGAATTTATTGTAGTTAAAACTGCTCGATTTTCTATTTTTTTTAATATTTTACCAACATTTTTTGGAAAATTGGCTTATCTTTTTGTTAGAAAAACTACTCAATGTTATTATTAGAAAATTGCAAAACTATTTTTAGAAAATGACAGATTTTTTTAGAAAACTAACTTTACTTTTTTTTAATGAAATTGCTTAACGTTATCTTTTAAAAAATGCTTAATTTAGTATTTTAAGAAAATAACAAATTTTTTTAGAAATCTTGTTTAACTGTTTTTAAATATAATTGCTCAAGTTATTCTTAAAAAATGCTCAATTTGGCATTAAAAAAATAGCTACATTTTTTATTTGAATTCAAAAAATTTCGGAACTTTTGATTAGAAAAGTTGTTGAGTTTTTTTTTAAGCTAAGCAGTATAATTTTGTAAAAATGTCTGTTAATTTTTGAATAGAAATTCGGCTTAATTTGGTTCAGATGAAGTAGAGCACATTGGAAGTAGAAGAATTGGCCCGACTCGAAACAATTTTTCACAAGTAAGATTCGGTGCAATCTTTAATATCTGAAAAATTGTCTTAGTTTTTATTAACAAAATTAAAGATTTTTTATTAAAAAAATGCACAACTTTTTGTTAAAAAATAGCTTAATTTATTGTAAGAAATATTGCATCGATTTCAAAAAAGTTGTAAAGCTTTTCCTTAAAAAAGTTGTTCAGTTATTTCATTGAAAATTGTTTAGCTATTTTGTATCTTAAAAGAATGGTTCAATTTATTATAAAAATTGCTTCGTTTTAAATTTTTATAAAAAAAATGCTTAAGTTGTCCTAAAAAAAACTTGTTTAGTTTTTCCTTAAAAAAGTTGTTCCAGTTGTTTAGTTTTTCCTTAAAAAAAACTTCAGTTATTTCTTTGAAAACTGTTTAGCAATTTTTCATTTTAAAAGCGATTTTAAATCGTAATATTTTTAAGAAGAAAACAGGCTCTGATGAAGAGCAGTTTCTGTTAGAAAAATTGCTTAGATTCGGAGCAATGGCTTATTCGAGAAATGGCTCAGCTTGGATTACCTTTTATTATACAAAACTTGCTTAGATTCAGAGCAAATTTCATGATTTAAAATCATTTTATAAAAATAATATAGGCTGAGTTGAAGCGTTTCGTTATTCGAAAAATTACTTAGATTTTAACAAACAAAAAATATCCAAAATTTTACTTAGAATTTTAGAATTACTGGCAAATAATGGTCGATCCTATCGATATTCAGTATAGAAAAATGTGCTGATTTTTTGATATGTTTTAAAATTGTACATTTACTAACGGTACACACTGCTTCTGTTGACTTTGCTGTCTTTTTTTTGTTTTTAATTTCGTATTCTCTTTATTTTTTTTAAATATTTTTAGATTGAAATGTTTTATTTACAGTTTGGCATTTTTTTCGTTATTTTTTATACTAGCCTCAAAATGCGTTCACATGTACCTACTTATGAACGAGTATATGTATGAGAGTATCTATGTAAATCTATGTATGCAGATTTGTGGGTACACTGTACGCCGTGTGTGGTGTGAATTATTGTCATTCCTCAGCGGTCGTGTTTTGTTTCGTTCTTTGATTTTTTATTCTTCTATTTGCCATAGGTCGTATAAAAAAAGTCTTTTTTTAGGATACAAAACAGAAAAAAAAACAAAAACAATTAAAATTAAGCGAAAATAATGTGTCATTATTCTATTTGTTGTTTATTCAGTTATTTATTTACCTTTTTTACTTTGTGTGTGTTTGGTCGCTTTTATTTTGTTCCCCTCTTTCTTTCAATTCAATCACATTACGTTAGGTCAGTGGTTGTGGTTTGGTGGATTGGATGGTGGTAGCTATACTTAGTGGTTGTCCCAACATGGCACGGAACACACAATTCGATTGAATTTTTTTTTCAAATACTTGAAGAAGTATTTTTTTAATTTAGTTCCGGGTACTGGCGTTACCATAAGAAACTCAGTAATTTTGTTTGCTTCTGTAGGAGTTGAGGTTACGGGAAAACTTCGTGATGTGAGTAATGAAAAATTGAAATTACGAAAAAATTACTAAAGTGATGGATTTTAATGTTTAAGATGTTTAACAAACTATTGGTCTTATCCTGAGTTTTGAAATCATGAGATATTTTTTTGACTACAGTTGTTGCAGTGTACTGTGGGTATTATTATTATCCTAAGGTTTGAATTCTTCTATATATTTTTTTTGAATTGTAGACTGCAGTGGTTGCAACTTACAAAACATTCTTGTGCTTTCTGTTTGAAACATATGTTATTCACATTGAACTAGAATTTACCGGCTAGAGGTCTCTTGCTTTTATACTTTAACAAACGACTAGTTTTTAACAAAATAGGAGAGTGCCCCTTGATTTTCGTGGCTGCACACTGCTTTTACCTCGATTTCTGGTCCGTGACGACCTTCATCAGAAAGCTTCGCAGCAAATGTTGAAAGAAAACCCGAACTCTTTAAGACCAAACGAATAGGAACTACTCTTGTAAATCTAACTTTTGAAGTTTTCTTCACACAATTGGCCACGAAAATACAGTTCACGGCACGGCAAAACAGTTGCCAACAAAACACACGTTGTAAAAGAAATCTATTAATGGCTCTCAAGTTTCTGTAGAGATGGTGAGAGTGAATTGTAGTTTCGTTTGTTATTGTGTATAGAAAACTTGAAAAGTGAGATATACTACAGTAGTTCTCATTCGTTTGGTGAGAGCCTTGTCTTAAAGAGATCGGTTTTTATTTCAGCAATTACTGCGAAGTTTTTCTGAGTTTTCTGACAGTGGGCAGCCATGAAAATCAATGTCATTTTGTTAAAAACTAGCTTCTTATTAAATACAGAAGAAAGGGGACTCCAGCCGGTTAATCCTAGAAGCAAAAGACTGAAATAAAACAAACGAGCTAAACATATGTTTTTTTCTTTTTAACTCATGGCACTATGTGCGTCCATCCGCTCGTCTGTCCGTCCATCAATAGTTGGACTTAGTCCAGGCTTGAGCCTAGCATGAACCCCCAATGTCCCTCCAGTGACGAAGCTCTGTCGCTTTAGAAATCACAAATTCAATTCAATGGTGCTAAAATATAACATAGTCCGCTGCCACCAAATTATGAACATTTCTACGAAAGCCCGATCGTATTCGCCCTTCGTTTTATAAAGCCCAACGCAAAAGTTCCCTTCAATTTAAATTTCTGTCGCTATACAGGAAACATTTTAAATTCGGTGTAGCTCAAATGAAACATAGAACGCTAAGTGTAATCGATCAATAGTCCTATTAAAACTGAGCCTGAGAGAGGCTCAGTATTTTATGATTAACCGAGCGGTGTGGGATATCTCATTTTTGGCACTGCCCGACTTAAGCTTTTTTACTACTTCTATGATAAGAAATACTTGCCAAAAAAAAAATCTTTTTAAATGTCATGTCTCAAGATAAGGTCTTTAATCGTGGGTCAATGTCCTGCCTTTTGATTGCGGATCGTTACGTCAGTCCTAGTTTTGAGTTTTAATTATTTTCTCGACAAAAATCATAAAAAAACTAATTCTTTTTTAAATTAGTTCCTGACTATCGAGGCTGAAGGTCTTGGCTATTATAACTGAAAGAAAAATGTTTCCTCACATTACTCATAGTTTGAGTTTTGCGTCTTACTCCAGAAAAAATTATAAGATTCAGGTAGAATCTTATAAAGCATGGATTCGCTATTGAAATAAGAGATGCAGTAGTTTTGCTTTAGTTCGTATTGAAGATAATTACTTCACGGGAAATGTAGAGTCAAATACCCTAAATGTCCTTAACCGAGGACGGGTGAAAACAGAACCTATTACCCAACTAGCTTGGTACTGTTGTACCCTTAGTTCCTCAAAAGGGAAACAATTAACCCCTACTCCGATGTCGCCCAGTTACAATCCCAACTAGCTTATGGCCTTACGCCATTATCAGACAACATTTTCAGAATCACAGCTTAATTCGTGCAACCGCTATCACCCTTTTAACAGACACACTGACCGACATACAGACATGGCTACATCGTCTTGCATGTTCCGACAATCTATTATATGTACTTTGTAAGGTCTTAGATTTATATTTTAAATTAAGCATCAACTCCATTTTTTAGTGGAGGGCCTAAAAACAAAAATCTTGAAATTTCATCCAGAATATCTTCGGACGTTGTGGGGTCATTTGCTTCGAAATAAAGTCTTAAAACTTAAGGGAATTTTAGTTTTGAATACGACTAATTTCGGGTCCTGCTAATACTAGTGTTGCTGGAAGCAAACTGGAACTGCCATCGAAAAGTTTGACATTTCTTAGCATAACTTTACTAGAACGTTTTGTCATTTTAAAGCGAATTGTTTTGTTAACAGTGGCTTGAAAAATTCATCTCTGTCAAATAATTTAATTTATCCTTTAAATTTTTTTTGCGATGATTTTTTACGATTCTTATCGAGACAAGAGTGTCTTAATCAACTTGTTTTGACTTTTGGCGATAAAGCACTATCAAAAACCACTGTATATCGCTAGTACCAAGCGTTCAGTCTTGGACGCCGCACAATGGTCCAGGATCGATTTTCATCGGCCAAAATTCTATAACTTTTGGGCTAGGAAATATTTTTTATTTCTGTAAAAAGGGCAATTATAGCCAAGGACTAGTACGAAAAAAATTTTGATGCCATACTTAAGATAATAAACCACAGTTGATAATAATGAAAAAAAAGTGCAATTGCTACTAAAATTTATGAGATACAGTATGACAAAGTCGAAAAATTAAATCTCACAATTTTAATCTTCAAAACCTGAAAAAATTTAAAATAGGCAATAAGGAAAACATTTTTTCGGATTTTATGAACAATTACTAAACTAAAAACGAAAAAATATGATTTTCTTTAAAATCGGAATATACGAACAGTAGTCAACTTCAGGCTAATTTCTAAAATATACCCAAAAGCCCGATTTTAAATATTAATAGCTCAAAAAAATCCTCGAGTCCTTGACTACAACTGTTCCTTAAAGAGAACTCAAAAATATTTATGAGATCAAAAGTTATAGAATTTTGGACGATGGAAATCGATCCAGGACCACTGTACAACGTTCGCTCCAGGATAAATTTCTTGAAGGTCGTCCGACTTTGGTTGTTTTGCTGGAAACCATTGATGCTGTGCGTGAGCTGATAAAGCAAGATTGTTTCATCCTTTGGCCTTATTATGACTAGCATCAATAAAATATTCCATGTTTATTTGGCCGTGAAAAAGATTTGTTTTCTTTGAAAAACACACCATTTTACGAATTCTCAAAAAAGAGCTTGTGTCGATGTAAGCAAAAAAATGTTGAAAAAACACAACCGCTGTAACTAGCTCATCATTACAGGTAGCGAATCATGCATCTATGCATATAAGCCCGAAATAGAACAGCAATCGACCGTATGGGTGTTTGAAGGCGGGCCAAGTCGAACAAAAGCTGTACGTGAAAGAAGCAAATCGAAGCAACTGATCTCTTTTTTTGGTCTAACCGGCCATGTCCGTGTGATCAGTTTAGAGGTATTTTTTACAAAATAAAAAAAAATTAGATCATGTGTGGAATCTATATTGTTCATTCGAAAGGATATTTTATGCTGATTCTGAGGGTCCAATTTTGGATGACTCGTTCGAGCATTTCGACCAGCATGGCGTTTATGACACGTGTAATGCTGGCTTCCAAAACTTGAATCATAGCTGGTTTGACAGCATAGACTTTGGACTCTACGTAGCCCTAAAGAAAAAAATCTAAAGGTGTAAAATCCCACGGTCCAAAACGTGAAATTAGCTTGTTTTAGAAATTACCTCTCAATAGATCCATTGTTTGGGCAACTGTATGACAAGTGGCACCGTCATGTTAAAACCAGATATCGTCAAGATTACGGGCTTCAATTTCAGGTGGCAAAAAGTCCGATATCATGGCGAGATTGCAAGCATCATTCACGGCTACTTTCCCGCTATCATTATTTTTTAGGATAAATATGGCCCGCTGATTCCACCAGCGCATAAATCGCACCAAACCGTGGGTTTCTCTGAACCTCTTCTAGTTGCTCTTCAGACCAAATACAGGAATTTTGTTTATTGATGTTGCCGTTGAGCCATAAATGGGCCTCATCATTGAACAAAATTTTGGTCTAAAACAGTGGAAATTCTCATTTCCATATCTCGTACAGCTGAACAATTTGAAGACGTTGTAGCGGTGTAAGTCTTTCTGTGATGAAATGGCAAACACTACTAAAAAGAAAAAAAATAAAAGTTAAACTCAACTCACGCGTAATCTGTGAAAAAAACTTTATGGAAATATTGATCACCCGTTAGTGCCTTGAGTAGGACTGTTATTTTTGAGTGGTACAGAACCATCTATGTTACAATAGTGTTCGAAGAAAAAAAGAGAAGACAGATCATTTTGCAACACGACACTGTGAGCTCTCTCGCATCAGCTGAAACAATGGGCTTTTTAAGCACTCAAGATGTCGTAAAGCCCTATTTGGCAACCAATAATTTCTTCTTATTCCCTCCCACCAAGAAAAATCTTCGTGGTCAACGTTTTTCGATGTCCCAGGCAACTGTTGAAGCATTCAAAAACCATGTTTTGTAGGTTTCTCAATAGGCATAAAATAAGAGCTTCAAAAATTGGTTTGAGAGCCTACCAAAGTGTATTGATCTTCACGGAGTACATTTGGAAAAACTAGTCAACCATTTCCAATAACAAATTATTGATTTTCTTTTGCTGGACCTCGTACCTTTTAAAATTGTGGAAATGATACCAATGCTCTGAACAAATTCTAAAGCATTTTACCCTTTATTTCCATCGATCAAGTTTATTAAAATCAAAATTCTAGTCAAAAGAAAAGGCAAACAAATGTTCTCTGACTTAATCAAATGCCGTCTGTTTGTCTGCCAAAGATCACCTCATATCGGTCATTAAAATATATGTGTATGAGTTATGCATTTAAATATAAATCAGGCATGCATACATACAGACACATACATATGCATATATTCTTATGTTTGTATATATAAGGCCATTTAATTATATTGCGAAACCAATTTCTTTTTAAAAATGTTTTCTTGTTCCACAGCTAAAGAGAGAAAGAGAGTAGAGTGGCTAGTGGTGGGACCAATAAACTTTTTTTATACCAATTTTTTATTTGCCGCTTATCAGAGCCTCTTGAAATTCCCAGTAATTCAGATTGCAATGTTGGCTGGCTCGGAGGGTCGTACGAATGCACGATTTGAGGAACGGTGAACGCTTTGGTTGATCGCACTTATATTTACGCAATTTATTGGCAGCTCAATGACCTAAAATACTAAATATTTAACATTAACACAATTTTTTTCCTCCGAATAAATTAAGCGCAGACTTGTGCACTGAGTCACTCTGAAGTCCGAATTATTTATTAATTATATGATATTCGCTAAATGGCCAAACCAGAACGCACCGCACGCCAATGGTGCGCGCGCATTGTGGCACCAGAGACCCTGTCTCAGCAAATGCAACTTGAAATTGTGATCGCTTATTGTCAGTCGCTATTTTTCTAATGCGAGTTTTTTAATCGAATCAAATAAATCGAAACAATAAGCAAATCTACGTTTTAGAAAATCGTTCTAGGAAATACGAGAATGTTCTACTTATTTTTCACTAATGTGAGGGCGAGAGAAACGATGGTACACACCTTCCCCTCCGCTCTAGCTTTTATGACGGGGTATTTAAATTCAAAACCATATTTTGAAAGCTACTAGCAATAGATTATCGGCTAATGTTTATTTTTTTTAATCTATTCAGATCTGTACTAAATTTAAAAATAATAGATTGAAATTGGTTTTTTGAAAGCGAGGGCGTCGTAATTATATCACGACTTTATGGAGCCAGTCAGATCCAGTAGTACATTAACCAACGAAAGAAAACAAGTCGTTAAGTACCGAACCATGTTTATGCGTTAAAGTTATATTTGACTGCGTAGCAAAATTGCATTAATATGAGTAAGCCGTTGTTCGCCCGTCATGCAATATTTCAGGATCCTCGGTTAGTTCGTATGGACATAGTGATATAATGATTTTTTGCTGATCAATCAATAAGTATATAAAGGGTAATCCATCTAGTGGTATTTTTTCAGAACAAAAAAAATAATTACATTAAAATTCAAATCAAGTGTGGAATCTTTATTGGTAATTTGAAAGGACATTTTATGGCATTTATTTTTTGAAAATAATTTCATTCATTCAATTTTATTAAATATACATTAATTAGTTTTAAAAATAATGGAATTTAAATGTAACCCCTCCTCGTTAATGCATGTGCGGCATCTTACCAAAAAGTTGTTCATTACTGCTTGGAGAGTTGAGACAGGGATAGCCGCAATTGTTTCTCGAATGGATTGTTTTAGTTTATTCAAATTTGTTAGGTTTGCTTTGTAGACTTCCTGTTTGCAATAACCCCACACTAAAAAGTCAGGTGCAGTAAGGTCAGGTGACCTGAGGGGCCAACAGAATGTGCAGTTTCGTCGCAATTCTGTCATAACAGGCCGAGCTCCATCTTACTGAAACCACACAAAATTGAAAGAAATTATCATTCGGCGTAAATTAGTATAGAAAAACTCTCTTAACATGCTCAAGTAACCGTAACGGTGTGACCGTTTTTTTTTTCGAAGAGTAGGGTCCGACAACGCAGAGTGATAAAACTGCACACCACACTGTGATACGAAGTGGATGCAATTCCGTCTCATGGAGTATCTGTGGGTTGGAAGCACTCCATAAAATTGAAATGGGCCTCGTCAGACAGGAAAAACAGTTCACATGTCCACTTCCACCATTTGAAGCATCTTCTGGCAAAATTCCAAGCGAATCGGGAAGTCTGCTGCGTTCAGTTTGTTGGTCATTTGAATTTTATATGGGAATAAGTCCAAATCTTTGGGAATAATTGAATGCTATGACGACTGTCTTCTTATACCCATTTCAGCAGATAAGCTTCTTGTCGAAACTCTTGGATTGTTTTGTATGGCAGCAGCTACAGCAGCAATTGTTCCCTCCGCCCGAACTGAAAGCTTTCGATGGTAAGATCTTCAGTTAACTGTCCCATGCTCGGCAAACAAGTCTCATTATAGCCCATCTGCTCGGAGGATTGCCGCCAAACGTGCGCATATACTCTTTTTAAACCGAAACTACGGACTCCAGTGCGTGATAGCGGTGGACATTGCAAATTCTTGTTTCAGTGTCCCAGGTTACCATCGGTAAATCTAAAAATCAATCTGCAAAATAAAAAAAAAATTACCAGTTTCATTAAATAGGAAAAAAGTTATTACATTTTTTGTTGGTAGCGGCTTTCATCAGTCGCCTTGAAGAGAAGGACGGTTATCTAGCCCATGGCTTGATGTTGGGAGAACGTTTGTTTTGATGACTCAGTACTGGAGCAGTCTAAGACTTGTAATATGGGAAGCTGTTCTATTACGGGAAAAAACCTTAGAATATCTTGCGTGCCCACGGCTCTAAAGCAGCTTCCAAAGTACAGGGTGGAGCTTAAAAATTTGCTTACTTGGGAATGAAATGAAAAAATTATGAACCTTAGAAACATTTATTTTATAAATTATTTACATTGAGCACGAAGGGAATTTTTAAACTACATGGTTTTAAATAGTGTATCTGGCAAATGTCGACCTTCGCTATCCACACACTGCTGCATACGTTTTCTGAAGTTTTCATAAACTCTAGCAAGCATGTCGACTGGTATTCTGCCAATTTCAGCCTCAATATCTGTAATTAGGTCTTCCAAGGTGTTGGGACGATTAATAAACACCTTCGACTTAAGGTAATCCCAAAGGAAAAATCGCATGGGGCTAAGTCTGGTGAGCGTGACGGCCTGTTCACATCACCCTTCAAAGAAAAAAGCCGCACAGGAAACATTTGCCTCAAACAATTCATGGCTGTGTTTGCAGTGGCACCATCCTGTTGAAACCATGTATACTCTAATTGCATTGCCTCAAGAGTCGGCTGAAAACAAGTCTAGAGATGCCAAGCAGAGCGTTTCGGAGATTGCAGTACTGCTGCTCTAACTCTCTTGATGTTTTATCGTGTTGTAATCCTTGTCTCAGGTCACCTTCGTACACATGTCACATTCCCTGCTGTTCTCAATGAAGTTACCCAATATATAATTGATTGCTGTCCAGGAACACGTCTGCGTGGGGGAACGGAGAATCGTAAACGAAAAGCACGCTGCACTGCAATGATCGAGTGTGCATTTGAAAAATACCTTTCAACACAAAATGACCTATTCTAAAGTGGCCAATGCATGTTAGCAACTGAAAGGTAGACGAATACAAATCTTCCATCAGCCAATATAAGCCATGCACACTTTCCACTCTCTTCGATCAACAGTGCCGCCAAAGCCTGCAGTGGAAAAAAGCAACTTTTCGCGCTCCACCCTGTATTTTCCCGATAATAAGTCTTATTGACTTTTACATCATACTCAATGAAGACGATTGGTCAGCGTCAATCGTTGGACGCTATCGGGTTTTCTGTCGAAATGCTGGTTTTCTGAAAACACCGGTTTTCTGGGCACTCTAGTTCAGTTCATTATTATTTTGGTAGTTTGCGAACACTAAACACAATATTTGGAAATTCGCTGCGTTCTCCCAAGCGCAACAACTTCTTTGCGCTTACGAGTCTAACTATTTTTTTGCTTTGGCGTAAGTGCGTGTGCTTTTTAGAACTTGTCAGCCTTTACCTTGAGCTCATTTTTGATTATGCATCGGATGCTTTGCTGGGATATTTGATAAGCACTACGACGTGGATTTCGTGGAAGTCAAGCTTTTACTAAGCGAACTATTTCATGTGATGATGCGGTTTTTTTCGGATAATGTATGCTGGGAAAACTTGGCCCCTAACCAGCGGTAGCTATTAAAAACGGCATTCAAAGTTTAACTCTGCTGTATTGACTAATTTTCGATTCCGGTTGGCCAGCCGCTTGGTTTCATGAACTGGCCACGCGTTCAAACTCCAAAAAATTATGAAATCCAACGACTATTTTTATCCATACGGAAATGCGATCAAGATCTGTGTCATATTTGTTAGCCCATCGCTCAAATATTCTCTGGCAACATTTGTTAACCCTCACCGGGTATTTGTGGATATTGTCTTTTTTTGTGTATTTTTAACTAGAATTTTGTTGCCTGCTATTTTTAATTTTATTTTTTATGAATTATCGTGTGATTTCTGTGAAATTATCTTTGAATAAATGCAAACATACACAGCAATTAATTGTTAAGTGTAATTATTACTCAGAGTTGGGCTAATGATTTATTGTAAAACGCAATTGCCATAGTTTCGATGAATTCGAAAAGATAATGAAAATGTTTTGTTTTTGTACTCAAAGATACGCTGACTATTTCCGGTACATATAAAAGCTCGAAAGATCAGAATTTGTATGAAAAAACGAGGGGAAAGGTATAAAGGGGGACAGCAAAAAAAGCACAGCTGATTTGAACTTAAAATCAAAGTGGTTCATGTTTTTAAATTAACAATTCTGGGATATTTTCTGTCAATTGAGTTTTCTCATATGAACAAGTGACCGATCTTTAGACGCTTAAGGTGCACGAGTTCATATGACCCAACGTTTTTATCATATCTTCAAAAGAGATTTAAGTCTATGTTCCTGAAGAAATTTCCTTTCATTTGTCTAAGATTATAAGATTCTTGGGAAACCTCAAAATGACCTAAATTGGAGCATAAATACAGAAAAAAAGTATGGTTAAGATAACAATATGTGAAGACTATCATGATATTCTTGGTTATGTGGTTGTGGTACCACAAATTGTGATCCTCACAAGAATAGTATGATTCACATACAACCCAACTATGAACCCCACAACCATATTATGATCCTCACAACAATAGTATGACTCTCACAAAACCATACTTTGATCCTTACATCAAGAGAATGATTCACAAGCAACCATGCTATGATCGCTACAACCATAGTTTGATCCCACTCAACCATACAACAGGGTGGCTGATGAGTATTGCTACGTTAAGAAACTCAAATACTTTTTTCAGTGCATGGAATTCATTTTTCTTTTATTCATGTTAAAGCTCATTCAATTTTATGAAAAATAGCTTAATTAGTTTTAAAAATAATGGAATTTAAATGCCTCCCCTCCCTGATCGTTGATGCATGTGCGGCATCATACCAAAAATTATTCATTACTGCTTGGAGAGTTGAGACAGAAATAGCCGCAGTTGTTTCTCGAATGGATTGCTTTAGTTCATTCAAATTGGTTGGTTTTGCTTTGTCTGTTTGCCTGTTTGCAATAACCGCACAAGAAAAAGTCACATGCAGTCAAGTCAGGCGACCTGGGGGGCGGGCCAACGGAATGTGGAGTTTCTGGATATCAGCTTTTTGGAAAATTTCATCACAATTCTGTCATAACAGGCCGAGCTATGTGAGGAGTTGCATCATCTTGCTGAAACCACACAGAGTTGAAAGAAATTCTCATTCGGCTTAATTCTGGATAGTAAAACTCTCTTCACATGCTCAAGTAACGGTCTACAGAAACCGTAACGTTGTGACCGTTTTTTTTTCGAAAAAGTAGGGCCCGACAATGCAGCTTGATGAAACTGTTCAACACACTGTGACGCGAAGTGGATGCAAATCCGTCTTGTCGTAATCATATTATTGTTAACATAAATCTTTAACTACAATACATTTGTCGCACAAACAATATTTACATGGTTGCTACAGCCATATTTTCATTTCTAAATATAGCAAAAATAGTATAGTAGTACATTTCAACAATATTATTATTGCCGCAATCATACTGTTGTCAACATAAAATTCAGAAAACAATACTATGGTTGCGGCGACAATGCTAAAGAACATATTATAAGTATTGTTGCGGTGACCATATACTTATAGTAACCATATCTTTTCTCTGCGTGTGCGTTCAGTTTGTTGGCCATTTGCATTTTAAATGGGAATAAGTCAAAATCTTTGTGCATAATTGACTGCAATCATACAGTATGATTGCCGTAATCATATTATTGTTAAAATAAAACCCAAAAATAGTTCTTCAGTCGCATTTACCATATTTATATTGTTGCTACAACCATAGTTTAATTTTTAAATTCGCCAATAATACTATTGTTACATTTCAACAATATAATTATTGCGGCAATCATACTATTGTCTAAATAAAATTCAACAAACAATACTATGGTTGCGACGAACATACTTTTATTGCAGGGACCATATTATTGTTGCCGTGAACACATAGTAACCATATTGTTTTTCTGCCTGTAGATAGTTGGAGGAAAAAAGCTTGCTGATGAGTAGCCGAGTTTTATATTTTATCTTGTCCCATTTGTGGCACAGATATATAAATCTTTAAAACAAATGCCTGTTTAATTTGGTGAGGAATTTACCTTGTGTTTTATTAGCGTAACTGAGCGTTCCAAAGGGTTTGGATTTGATCTAAGCCGGTTTACAGGGCAGAATCTAACTTATTCGCAATTCAATTCCCTTTAAAATTTATAAAATGCACAGTAGGTGACAGGATACGATCAAATCACTTCCATAAGAGACTTACTAAAAGCTTGCTATAGCCTGCAAAGCTGCCGGCATAGATTGTGGATATTTAACAGGCTGTAGTTTAATCGACCATATTTTGCAGATTTAATTTTCCTTAAGTTTATGGAACTATCACACGTGCGAATAAACATAAAAAACCTCCACCGAATGCAACGAAAACTGAACGTGCCAATTACAAGCGGAGTGCTACGGCAGAAGTTGTTGCTCCAGCTATCGGTTCACTGCTTGGCCGAGATACTCACTTACATTCGTAGTCGTTATATTTGTTTAATTTATTGTAACAATCAATTATTATTATTTGCCCAGTTGTTTAACGTTGGCTTTTACATAACAGCTATTCGACGTCCGTTAACACAGAGAGAACACGTCATTACATCATTTTTACAATTCAAAACGATTTTTCGATTTTTTCCACTTTATTTTCCATTACAACATTTTTTTCGAGTAACACCTTTTCTCTTCTCTTTCGTTTTAGTGCGACTTGTATTGCATTGGATTGTCAAATTAAACCGAATCATCCAACGGTTTATCCTAGCCAGCTGTAGAAGTGCTACCATTCGGCTACAAGACGCTTATCACGTGGGCAAGTCGTCAAGAGAACAGCGCAAAACTGCAACTATTAAACGATCCATACGCCAGTATAATGGACGGCTTTGCCCATGAGTGGACAACGCCACCGCGCACAGACAACAGTGCCCTGCACATGGATTTGGTAGCGGAGTTGCATGAGAGCGGCTTTGAGCCACAGACCAGAGCCAGATCGAATACGTGGCCATGTCCGAGACCAGAGAATTTCGTAGAGCCCCCTGACGAGCTGGAGAGTACAAAGGCCAGTAATCAACAACTGGCCGGTGGAGGTAAGCAAAGAAGAATATATTTACTCGTATTATTTACTTAGTAGGGACATAAATACTGTTGCAACATTGAACACACCCATTTTAATAGTAAAACTGAACATACCCCGTTAATGTCATATGGGTTTTGAAAGCTAACCTCAATAGCGTTAGTCTGAAACGGGATTTTAAAATTGTTACAACTTTCAACATGGAGTGATCAGATAATGAGAACCGTATCGCTGTAATAGCGCTTTTCAAGTGTGAAATGAAAAAAGCGATATTTTCAAACCGCTCCGACCACTAGGGATAAGCCGCATGTTCGTCTACCGATGCATAAAACTGTTTAAGGAGACTGGAGATGTAAAAGACCGCCACCGGTCGGGCCGCCCACGCTCTGTTCGAACACCGCATGTCATCAAAGCCATTAAATCAAGAACTCACAGAAATCCGCTCCGAAAACAGAAAATAATGGCCTGTGAGATGAATATCACGCAAAAATCCATGAGTCAAATCATTAAAAAAGGCTTGGGACTTGGGTCTTTCAAATGACATACCAGACATTTATTGACTGCAGCTTTAAAAAAATAGGATTGAAAAATGCAAACGTCTTCTGGCGAAGCACGCTGATAACTTGCACAGAAAAATTTTGTTCACCGATATATAAATGTTTACCGTTCGGGAAAAATTTAACAAGCAAAATCATAGAGTGTATGCGCGGTCATCTAAGGATGCATCTGAACTGATCCCAAGGGTGGAAAAGGGTCATCGCCCAGCTTCAGTCATGGTTTGGTGGGGTGTCTCTTACGATGGGGTCACTGATCTGCATTTCTCCGAACATGTAGTCAAACCATCGGCCAAAGTTTACCAAGAAACTGTTTTGGAAGCTGTTGTGAAGCTTCTTAACAATTCCCTGTTCCAAAACCAGCCATGGACTTTTCAGCAGGATTCTGCGCCGTAGGAACATAAATACTGTTACACACGTTATATGCTGTAAAATAAAAAGTGTGCTTCACCAAAAGACGTTTGCATTTTTCAATCCTATTTTTTTTAAAGCTGCAGTCAATAAATGTCCGGTACGTCGTTTGAAAGCCCCAAGTCCCAAGTCTTTTTTAATGATTCGACTCATGGACTTTTGCGTGATATTCATCTCACATGCTATGATTATCTGTGTTCGGAGCGGATTTCTGTGAATTATTGATTTAACGGCTTTGATGACATGCGATGTTCGAACAGAGCGTGGACGGCCCGACCGGTGGCGGTCTTTTACATCTCCAGTCTCCTCAAAAACAGTTTTATGCATCGGTAGACGAACATGCGGCTAATCCTTAGTGGCCGGAGCGTTTTGTAAAGATCGCTTTTTTCATTTCACACTTGAAAAGCGCTATTACAGCAATGCGGTTCTCATTATCTGATCACTCCATGATGAAAGTTGAAACAATTTTAAAATCCCGTTACAGACTAACGCTATTGAGGTCAGCTTTCAAAACCCATATGACATTAACGGGATATGTTCAGTTCAACTATTGAATTGGGTGTGTTCAATGTTGTTATTGTAGCTATGTCCCTACTAAGTAGTATAAAAATAAAAAAGAGGCTTTAAACAATCATGGTCGAAAAAATCGCCAAAATCCCGACTTTAGTGATACAACGGTAACACTGGCTTACTGGCCTAACTGGCAAATCATCAGAGATCACTTCGCTTTTAGTTTATAAACACTGTTGCGACATCCTCTGCCCAATGATGGTATTTTCTAATATCCTTTCGATTTCACTTGTATTTCCAGAATCACAACAAACGAATGTTCCTAGTGTGAATGCCGCCAAAAAGAATTCGTCACGACGCAATGCATGGGGAAATCTCTCATATGCTGATCTGATAACACATGCCATTGGCTCGGCCACCGATAAACGCTTGACGCTGAGTCAAATCTATGAATGGATGGTGCATAATGTGCCCTATTTTAAGGACAAAGGCGATTCGAACAGCAGTGCGGGCTGGAAGGTAAGTGACAATTACAATTCTAAATACGAGTATGAATAACAATCACGAACAAAAGTATTCGTCACACAATGGATTTTCCCTGCTTGAAATATTTCGAATGCTTAGGTAAAAGCAAGAAGTATTTGGGGCCAACGATCTGAGCCATTTGGGCTTAGTTCAGACAACAAAGTGGAAGAAGATTTCGTTCCTCCCCCTCTTCCCTTGTGCTGATAATTAACTGAATGATTTGTTTGAAAAGAAAGATCGTTGCGTTATTCAAAAAAAACAGAACAAAACAAAAACTGAATGTGCTAAAAAAGTGTTGTAGACTCGCCGAGAGTGCCCATCATCCGAAGTCAATGACAGACACTGTGTGTAAGCGATGCATGATGCTGACCCTGAACTTGATTTTGGGGGGCTTTTGTTTGTGCTGTTTGTTTTGCACATCAAATCCGGCAAAACAATGAGAAAAAAATCTGAAACGTAAATAAGCCAAGGAATGCACAACGAAAATTAAGAAAAAAACTGAAAAAATTACCGGGAGTAAGTGGACAAGAAATGGAGCTGCATAGAAATGAAGCGAAGGGGATTTAAAGCAATGATTGGGCGGCCGGGAATGCAAATAAACAGACATTAATACAAATCAAACAAAATATTAAGACTATCTGAAGTTAGGGATTTTTTTAAGCGGTCCGATTTAAAAGTACCCCTCATGGGAGAATGTATGCTCTGTGTGGGTACAGTTACTTGCGGCTTGTTAAGTTTCAATGTTTTAAATAGAGGACGAGAGGTAATCCTCCTGTGTCATATAAAGGGAACTTATTTGGTGTAAGAGGGAAATTTGTTTATTTTAAATCAATAGCGCTTTGGTTTTTTAATTTTGTATATTTAGGGTGATTTTTTTAAACCTTACCATTGGACACCGATGACGCCGTGGTAAATACGGCGACCATTGCGATCGATCCTCGAAAATTTAGCCATCAACAGCAAAGGCATTTTCTTCATTGTGGGTAAGTCTTGCCGACACATGACATTATCAAGATATCCAGTCGGTAAATCGTCACACAGAGCCTTATCCGATACTGAATTAATCCAAACAGAGATGGGATATTTCTATTACTTTTTAGTTTACCAAGTAATATACACCCGATTATTTAGGTGAAGGTATTTATACATTATTCGCATCTCCTCAATTGCTTTGGCGACAAGATTTGTTCTGAAAGGTCCTACAGAGTACGACTTTGGTTCACTGTGGATGGAAAACAAATATAAGTATTTTGGAAATAAGTCTTAATTAAATATCTGTTGTGTTTGTCGAAGATCTATTAAATTTCGAGTTTCTAAGGTCATTAATAGGCCTCTTCCCAGAATTGGTGTCATGTAGCTCAGCTTCAGAGTTGGAAACCTTTGGTGTAAACAAATTTGTATGCTTGCTAAAATCACAGTTTTTATTCGATTTCCTTGACATTTGTCTGTTAAGAAAGTGCTAGATTCTATCTTTAGCATTTTTTTTTTTGATCACAGTCATTGGCAATCTAGCTTTTTAGTTTGCAGGAGAATTTTTAGACCTTTACCCAGAATAGATATCGTGCAGCATCCATAGTTTTTATCCGATTTAAAAGCCTTTTGTTTGGTTGGATCTGCTATACGAGGGCAGTTCGGAAAGTTCTTAGCCTATCAATGAAAGAGAATAGTTAGTTTTTCAAAAATATTTTTATTTTTCAATATAATCTCCTAAAACTTCAATACACTTAGTCCAACGCTTATCTAGCAATTCTATCCCTTGATTAAAATAGTTTTCCTCAAGGTCTTCAAAATAGTGGTTTACCACTGTAATTGCATCTTCTTTTGAGGTAAAACGCTTGCCAGCAAGGATTTTTTTTAGATTTGGGAACAGGTAAAAGTCACTGGGAGCTAAATCAGGAGAATAAGGTGGGTGGTCAAGCAACTCGTACTTTAATTCGTTGATTTTAGCCATTGTTGAAAAACTCTTGTGCGCTGGTGCGTTGTCTTGATGATAAATTATTTTTTGTGTTGTAAGCCAGGACGTTTTTCTTGAATTGGTACATTTAATTGATCTAAAAGGTTGCAATAGTACTCTAAATTTATTGTTTTACCCTTTTGCAGATAGTCAATCAATAAAATACCTTTGAAGTCCCAAAAAACCGTTGCCATAACCTTACCAGCCGATTGAATTGTTTTTGCCTTCTTTGGGGCACTTCCTCCAGCTTCAGTCCATTGTTTGGATTGTTCTTTTGTCTCTGGAGTATAGTGGTGGATCCATGTCTCATCAAGAGTTATGGAACGACGCTTAAAATCCATTTTATTTCGCCGAAAACGATCCAAACAAGCTTGAGAAATGTTCATTCTTATGCGTTTTTGGTCGACTGTTAACAAGTCCGGCACCCATCTTGCAGAAAGCTTTTTCATCTGTAGTTCTTCATGCAAAATTAAATGGACTCGATCATTTGAGAAGCCCATGATATTAGCTATTTCACGCACTTTTAATCGTCGATCATTTAATACCATATCATGCACTTTGGCTACAATTTCTGTTGTTGTTGCTGTTTTTGGACGTCCACTACGTGGTTCATCTTCAATGCTTGTAAGACCACGTTTAAACTCAGCAACCCACTTTTTTACTGTTGCATATGAAGGAGCACTTTCACCTAACACATTCACCATATCATTATGAATTTCTTGTCCCGATAAACCTTTTTTATGTAAATATTTAATGACACCACGCATTTCTAATTTTTCCATTGTAAAAAAATCGCGGATGCGTCTTTTGTGAACACCTGTTTCTATATGAAGGAGTTGCCAGATCGAAACAAAATTTAACATGTGTTCATAGCAGAGATGGAAGTTTCCAAAACACTTAACTTTTTTCTGTTTATACGCTTTTTGTGCTAGGCTAAGAAGTTTTTGAACCGCCCTCGTAGTTTAAGAAAAACTTGTTGTTCCAACTTTTACCGATCTTTGGTTTGTCATTTTCATGTTTCTTTTTAGCAGTCCTATCTGACAGTTCACAACCAATAATTAATCTCATTTAATTTTCAGGAGAATTCTGTATTAATTATGTTGATTATTGGATTATTTATATTGATCAGAGTCGAGCTACGCGACACTAATTCTGGCTAGAGGCCTTGAAGCGTTTCCGTAAACTCGAATGCACCTTACCTATTCATGGATCTACCACAAACACAACAACATTTAAAGACTTTTTACCATAATGTTTTCTTCTCTAACCACTGTGCGATGTCGGGCAGGCAAACAATTATAATTTGGGTTGTTGACGTTGAGCAGCTACTATCCGCAATCCCAGAGAAACAGGTTTTAAGTGCGTTAAGCTGCATAATATTGGCAGCTCTTTAGCATCACCAAAAAAAAAAGACTGCATTCGCATAGTATTTTTAAAAACTTTAAGTTTCTGACTTTATCTTCCAAATTCTGTTACATATACTAAACCTGCCAGATTTAGCCCCTCAACAATTTTTTAACCCCTCAACGTAAAATATTTCAGTTAACCAAATTCAAAGCATAATTGATCTAAAAAACCATTATCAAATTAAGACAAATTACTTATACAATCATTGCCGTAAGTATATTATTGTTAAAACAAAACCCAAAACAATACTACTTTTGTTGCTCCAACCATATTTATATTGTTGGTACAACCATATTTTAATTTATAACTTTGGCAATAATACTATTGCTACATTTCAACAATATAAGTATTGCCGCGATCATTCTATTGTCAAAATGAAATTCAAAACACAGTACTATGGTTACGACGAACATACTTTTATTGCAGAGAATATATTATTATTGCCGTGACCATGTTGAAACGATATGTGACGCGCAAAACAAAAAGGGACCTAAGGGTAAAAACCAGTTTTGTTCAGGAGAGCCATTTTAAAGATTTAAATACGTGTATCTTTGGTGTAGAATCGTCGACTTCACTTTCATAAAACGCGCATATCTCTGGGAGGGAACACTTTTGGGGCATGGGATCGCTCTCATTCGATGCTCAGCTGAGATGCACATCAAAAAAAGAAAAAAAATGAAAATTGATTTTTTTTATCCTTTGGCCCCTTTCCCTATACGCAGTCACATATATTATTTCTCAGCGTGTGGTGTGATCCTTTGAAATAGATACCCTTATATAAGGCAGTACACACAGAGAAAAAATTCGTTGTCACAACTAATGTTATTTAACAACCAATCGATTGTGATTGCTTGTACAAAAAGTTGTCCTCAGTACAACTAAATCAATTCAAGTAGTTGGACTCAAACTGGATACAAATACAACTCACCCCAATGTAGTGAGTCCATAGCCACCTAATTACACTGAATATGCTTATGTTTTTTTTACAACAAAAACTGTTGATTAATATCGAGTAAATTGCGTTAAATAAAATATATGCTCGGTAATTTTCCGTACGAGTATTGAAATCAAAATCCGTATTTATGCCACAGTTGTCATATTTAATAAAAAAAAAAGAATAAAATACGCCACTAGAAAAAAACACATCATTTTCATAACAATTGGACAATTAAACAAAATATGAGAGACGACAGACATCGTTATTAAAAAACAATTCGGAATTGTACACAAAACTGAACGCTTCAAAATATTTATCACTTTTTGTTTTTGTTTTTGCTTTTCATGTTTTGTTGATATCTCACCATAACAGCAACAACAAAAACAACGTGGCCAGACAATAAAACAAAAACAACTGCAGTGTATACAAAGATAGTGTAAACACACACACACTCGTTATTTCCAATAAAAAATTGACAAATAAAAGTCAAACTCGAAAAATAGTGGACGAAACGTCACAGCA
Organism: Hydrotaea diabolus; assembly: GCA_963513945.1. Lineage (NCBI taxonomy): Eukaryota > Metazoa > Arthropoda > Insecta > Diptera > Muscidae > Hydrotaea > Hydrotaea diabolus. The sequence goes on from OY740716.1 coordinate 162,561,005, forward strand.
TCGACAATGGACAGTGTCAAATTCAACGGCCATCGGCCACCTCATAACCACATCATTGTGATGCACTGCAAGCGTCATTGTCGACAACAACTTCATTATGATGTAGCACAACGTCATCTTCAATATCAACGCTGTCACTTACTGCTACGTCTAACCGCTGCTATACACGGTACTCACAATATCGCCGTTATCATTTGGGCCGATCGTACACGACTTTGCTCAATGGAAAAGTTTTTCAACCACACGAGTATTGCAACGACACACATGCTCTCGAAAAAAATGGGTTGAAATCGGTTTTGAATAACAAACATTTGTAGGGGGCCGCATGCAAATTTCGGTTAGATTCGAGTGGCTGTGACTTATGGTCCTCGAAGGGAAAACAAGTAAAAAATGATGCCACTTAGTTTTGCTATACAGAAGATTTATCGGCTCTGTACAGAATTTGGCTTAGATCGGATTTTGAATGTAACGCCGACCGCGACAGGGCCATTATCAGGCGGCATCCTTTTCATGGGGGCTATATGGAAATATAGGCCAGTATGGTCCACTATGAGCAGGGTGGTTATAAACTGCTCATAAGGCTTTAAGCTAACTTTGATCCTGATCGGTTTCCAAGCACCAGGGCCTTAAGAGGGAACAAAAAGAAAACAGTGACCAGCATTGGTAAGAGATCACTCAGTTTATGTCTAGCGCAATTTTTACAAGATAGGATCTAATAAATGACTTCTAAAGCGCCTATTTTTGTGTTACGATTGCCGATCTGCCAAACAAGTTCACTCAGAAAAAGTCAGTTGGAAATCGGTCTTTACTATGAGAGATCTCTCGGTTTATGTCTAGCTCAATTTTGGCAAGATCGGATCTCATTCCTGACTTCTATAGCGCCTATTTTTGTGTTACGACTGCCTATCACAGAAAATGTAAGTAAGAAATCGGTTCTAACTGGAAAAATTTCATTGGACTTTCAGTGGAATACTAAATTTGATAAAAACTCAGCTCGAGAAACCATACGATGATATCTTTGATAACACTTTAGTACATGCCACTAACAATTCGGTTATATTATTCAAATGAAGTTCATATTATTGGTTGTCGGAATCTCATGTTGAGGCAACTTATACACAGAAATAAAACGACAAACCTTAAATTTTAACCAAAAAATAGGTATGTAGGTTTCATCACCACTAAATTAAAAATTGAGTAAATAAACTAAACTATTTGACAGTTGGCATCCCCAATGATAAAAAAAGGAATGGAAACAAAATCCAAATTCATGTACTGTATCGTGTGTTGGTGTATGTGTTTAAGTATGTATACAGTGCGAGGATTTTTGGTGTGTTCGGTGGAAAACTCTACTGCCGGTAATTCTCGTTAAATGTGAAACTGCCTGGTCTAAAGTATTTAGACGCTCAACGGAGTTACAGAAAACTCTTGGTTCGGGGTCTAATGATAATAAAGTGGCGCTCACTTAAACTGCAGTCACCAATGCTTGCAACATAAAGTAATTCCGACGGATTTTTACATACAATTTTACATTTTTTTTGTAAATACTTATGTGCATTTTTTCATAACGAAAATGTTTCCAATGAACAGCTTCATCTTTCTTTGCACTTGAAGTTTTTTAACGCTAGATACGAAATTATTTTAGATAAACAATATTTGTGACAGCGCATAGAGAAAGGGGCCTAAGTGTAAAAAAATAAATTTTCACTTTTTTTGATGTGGACAACGTCTGAGCATCGAATGAGACCGATCCCATGCCCCAAAAGTGTTCCCTCCCAGAGATATGCGCCTTTTATGAAAGTGATGGTACACAAAAGATACACGTATTTAAATCTTTATAATGGCTCTCCTGAACAAAACTGGTTTTTACCCTTAGGTACCTTTCTATTTTGCGCGTCACATATGAAAATTTTAGTAAATATGTGAAATCTTTTTTCACAGGACTCCTAATTAATTTTTTGTTTGAATAGTTGAATTTTTAAGTGAACTTAATTTTTTTATAGGATTTTTGCTAAGGGGGGCCGAAAATGTGAACCAATGCGTGCTAAAATTGGAAAATGTTCTTTAAAAGAACTTGTCATTCCGTTTGCAAAATTTCAAAATATTGATCGGTAAAACCTCGAAAGTATTTACATATATTCTCAATCGTTGTAAAATACCCAGATCAAGCCATGCCCGCCCGTCCGTGATTCTGTTGAAGCACTATAGCGGTCAAACGAATTAGATTAAGATCCTCAACTTTCGTAGTTGTATGTGAAACAATTTATGGTTGTGAGTTTCAGAATAGGGTTGGTTGAGTTTTTCGAATACCATACCATACCCTACAACCATATTTTTTTCGGGGTCGTTTTTTTTTATAATTATCATTAAGTCGGTCCAATAAGTTGGTATAATATTAGCCGTTTATTGCTTTTCCCTTTTGAGGGTAATCGATGATGATTATCCCGCGAGCATCCGAAAAAACTGTTGCCATCACCTTATTGACCGACAAAGTCACCTTGGAGTTCTTTGAAGCTGGTTTACACTGATTCTGATTCTTGGTCTCGGTAGTGTTGTAATGTATCCATGTTTCATTCACAATTAAAAAACGCCGCAAAAACTCATCGAATCGCGTTGGTTAAACAACTCCAAACAATCCTTTAAAGTTGTCACACGATTACGTTTATGGTCAATTGAGAGCAAACGCGGCAGCCATCTTGCAGACAGCTTTTTTTAACCCAACTGATGATGTAAAATCGAAACCACACTCACTGCCATATGAATTCCGTGTGGCATCAACAATCTCACGCACTTTTATTTTCGAATGTCCAACTCCCTATCTTGCATTTTTTTTTTGACTTTTCGGTGTATTTTGAGCATCATTTTTACTTGTGCGACCACAACTAAAGTCAGTAAACCACTTTTTTACCATTGATATCGATGGTACAGTGTCCCCATAGTGTTTATTAGGAAGGGGGTTTCCGTAAAAATTATGTTTAATCAGCACTAGTAATTCTCTTTTTCCATTTTTAAGAAAATCCACGAGGTTGTTGTTTTGAACAGCTGTTAGACACAAACTAAATGACGGAACTCTGTCGTAATTTGACAGTAGCCCATAAACAGCTGGTACTTAATGGGAGCAGAGTTGCATTTCATATAACGACGAGCGAAGTTGTAGATTGTCATGGTAAGCCAGTTTCAATACCACTTCAATAAGATCTAGACGTAAGCCAACACTGGGGACTGTTTATTTTTTCTTCTTTACAGTCATGGGTAAAATAAAAGCCAAAACAACTGTAATACTCGTTGGTTAATGGATATGAATTTTGCTATTTATTTTCCCAGGACTGCAGCGAAAACAAGCCCCCAGTTTTTTTCTTTTGATGTCAACAACTCAGCAACAAATCATATCGTCGTACTGGCACAGACGGTAACTAAAAAATATTTAAAATGGTTGTTGAAAAAAGACGTCTGTCCAACCATGTTTTTGTCCGTCTGCTGGTTATACCAGCCCCCATCCGTCTATTCATTCGGCCGTCCGTTCACCCAGCGAGCGTCCGTCCGTCCATCTATTTGTTTGTGCACTTGTATGTCGGCATATATTGACTTGTTTGTCTGTCGGTCACAGAAGACACACAACCGCATTTACCTCTCGTTGCGTAGCCAAGACATCAACTTGTTGCTACTTTTTAATGTGTGCCATGGTCAAAGGCTCAAACGAAATGACCTGACATTTTGGTGCCTGCTACTATATGGAGGCCTCCTGTAGAAAGTTGGAATGTGTACTGGCATAACGAAGCAATAATGAATCATGATATAAATTTGTATTCCAAGTTATTTACTGACCATTTCCATTTTGTTTAAACGCCTAAGACAACGTCTCCCATCTCCGGCCAAAAAAAATGTTTTCTTGGTCATGTAGCGCGCGCCATTCCAGTAGCATTTTCAATGAAAAATGGGTCGACGATACCACCGTTCAAAAAGAAACATCCAACAATCACTTCCTGACGATCACATGCAGATTCTCCAATCTCCTAATATTCATTGTTAACATGTCCATGCCGAAATGCAATTTTTTCAAGCCAAATTCTTGTCCATTTCGAGACCTAATCTAAAAGCGATATCTTCCAATGCTGCGACAGTTGTATCCTGTAAGCGCACTTGTGTGCGAGGTCTTTGTACAAAATTCGTCTCCTGCTAAGTGGAAATGGGCTTCATAGCTCATTATCAGATAATGAAAAAATTCATTGTGTTCTCTGGCCAATTCTTGGAAGCGAAGTGCATAAATTATTCATTCTTTGGGATCTCCTGGCTTTAAGTGTTGCACTAACTGCACCTTGTATGGAAAATGATGTAAATTTCTCTTTAATATTCTGCGTAAAGATCTGCCAGACATTTGCAACTGAGCAGATCGATGTTTCAGGATTCTCCCTAATACTCTTCTGAACGCGTTGAATATTTCCTACATTAATGTCAGAACGTGGTCTTCCGTTTCGTGGAGGATCCCTCACTGAGCCTTGTTTCCGAAATTGCGTCACTAGGGTGAATTCCGCACATATAAATGACGACAATAGACTCGTTGATTTTGAATTATTGATCGATGATGTTGAAAATAAAATTCTATGATTTTGGCTCATTGCATATCGTTGTAACTTTCCATGATTAATCTCCCAGATTTATTTTACAAGTCCTAAAAAGGAAAAGTTAAAAAAATTACATTAGAAAAGTTATTAATTTTTCAAATCCCTTCGCGACTTTTGCTGCACCCTGTACTTTTATAAGGAAATTATTTTTTTTTTCAAACAAACTGCTTTGCCCTTGTTTAACTGAAATATTTTTTGTAAAACGTTTACGTTTTTTAAACTGATTTTTTCTACTGTTAAATAAATCACTTCTATTATTTTGAATTTAATGTATTTTAAAATAATTTTCATAACTCAAATCTATTGTTGACTACTTAACCCAATTCTAATTAATAGTTTGGGGATCATAGTATAATTGTGTGTGATCATACTATGGTTGTAGAGATCATATCTTAGTTGCGTGTGTATCATAATATGGTTGTGAGGATTATACTAGGTTGGTATGTGAAATATACTATGGTTGTGAGGATCATACACGTAATATGGGTGAGTGTGAATCATACTATGGTTGTAGGGATCATAGTATGGTTATGTGTGTACCATTCTATTGTTGTGAGGATCCTAATATGTTTGTGGAGCTCATAGTATGGTGGTATTTGAATCATACTATTGTTGTGAAGATTATAATATTGTTGTACCACAACCATATACCCAACAATAGTATGATGCTCTTTGAATATTGTTGTCCCAACCATACTTTTTTTCTACGTAAAATATATTATGATCCATAGTATATTTTACGCATGGTATGATTCACACGCATCTATAGTTTGGTTCCTAGAACCTTGGCATGATTCCAACAACCATAGCAGGATTTCCATAACGATAGTACGATTGCCACAACTAAAGTATGATTCTCCTAAACATAATTGTATGTCCAAAACTATATAATGATCCCTAAAATTTACCTTAATTTTATTTTTGAAATTATATATTTTTTGTAAAGTCTAGTTTACAGTCGTATTTGAAACATTCCATTCCATTTCGGTGAACGCTACTTTATCTTCGGCAGTTCATAAACAACGAATGTTATTAAACTATAAACAGCGTTTATACACTTAAGAGCAGTCCGCATCTCTTTGCACTGTTTGTTTACCCTCCAACATTAATCGGAGACCCTATAGCATATATATGTGACAGCGCATAGAGAAGGAGACCTAAGGGTAAAAAAAATCAATTTTATTTTTTTTTTGATATGGACAACATCTGAGTATCGAATGAGACCGATCCCATGTCCAAAAATGTTCCCTCCCAGAGATATGCGCTTTTTATGAAAGTGATGGTACTCCAAAGATACACGTATTTAAATCTTTAAAATGGCTCTCCTGAACAAAACTTGTTTTTATATATTAATTATTGATCTTCGTACAATTCTACGACGATCAAGTCATGTCAGGCACGAAAGCGGTCATATAAATCAACCTAGGATCCTAAAAATTAGCATGACGATGGCTTATGTACATAAGCTGTTTGGGATTGCAAAGAGGCAAATCGGACAAGGGAGAAAGAGTTTCCTTCAGGGAACTAAAGATACTTCGGAAGAAAGTCAATTTTTTTGGACATTTTCTTACAAATCGTAATTTTTTGCAGACGAAAAAAAGGCGTGTTCTATTGTTACTTGCTTAATAAATAAATTTTTGAAATTTCTTTATAAACAAGAACTGGTTGGCTTTATGCATTATAAACAGTTTGAATTGAAAACTTATAGTTTGTAAAAATAAAATTATTGAAGGAAATGCTATAAGCGAGTTAAAAATGAGCTCGCTTAAACTCGCTGAAGGTTGATCTTGAATTAGTTTCTTCCCAAAAATTTTAATTATTTCAAACAAACTAATAAACTAAATCATTTTTATATGTTTGTGCAATGGTGTGAAGTTTTGGCTTTAGCAACCTGCTAGAAAACACGGCCAATATATACAGAGGGTACTGTTAGTCGAAAGTACCTTAGTACCTTAAAAAGTGGCGTAGTTGCTGGACGTTTTGGATTGTGTGGCCCAAAAAAACGGCCCGCATGGTCAGAACGACCGCTTAATATGAACATATGGGCACTCAAATTTAAGCAAATTTCGCTACGAATCTTAGTATGGATTGATTTTGAGGGTGGGACTGACTCATGGGCCGAAATGGATCCAAATAGGACAATTTCGTTCTTTCATTTTTGGCTTTAGTTGTATAGTTAGTGTAAAAGTTTCGGCCTAGCCAATCTTACTGTCTATTTAACTTGTTTATAATAATGTTAAGACAAAAATTAAAAAAAGCAATACTTTTGTCGCGCCAACCATATTTATACTGGTGCAACAACTATATTTTTATATTGAAATTCTGCAATTATACTATAGTTACATTTTAATAATAAATAGCAATACTATGGTTGTGACAAACATATTATTATTGTCAAGAACATATAGTTGTTGCCGTGATTGGTCCAATTACACCCAAATTCAAAGATAAAAAAACTCGAATTTCAAAGTGAGTGATCACATCGGCTGTGGAGTGCTACAATGTCCTTGTTCTGTTTTCCTTGCAAATAGACCCCATCTAATACACATTTCATTTAAGGTATTCCAATAGTAATCTCTTGCAAATGGACACCCAGGATGTGTATCAGATCTCATATAATATTTTTATTCCCCTAGTAATCTCCTTCTGCTAATTGCCAGAGTCTTTGGTTATAAGGCTTCTCGGAATCTCCTGTTCAGGCAACTAATACACAGAAAAAAAAGACCTTTATCTCAACAAAAAAATTGGTATGTGAATTTTATAAACACTCGATTAAAAATTTCGTAAATAAGCTGAACTATTTATCAGATATTTCAATGATGTTTAATGAATGGAAACAACAACAAAAATTCATAAAATGCATGCACTGTGTCGTGTGTTGGTGTATGTGTTTAAGTATGTATGTAGTGCCGGTAATTCTCGTTAAATGCGAAACTGCCTGATCTTAAGTGTTTAGACGCTCAACAGAGTTACAGCAAATTCTTAGTTCGGGGTCTTATGATAATAGAGTGGCGCACACTTAAACTGCAGTCACCAATGTACTTCCGATGGCTTTTTACAAACAATTTTACAATTTTTTTTAAATACTTATGTGAATTTTTTATCGTTTCATAACGAAAATTTTTTTAATAAACGGCTTTCACCTTTCTTCTGTTAGTTGAAATTTTTTATCGCTAGATACGAAATTATTTTCAATAAACAACATATATAAATGTTAGTAAATATGTGAAATCTTTTTCACAGGACTCCTAATTTATTTTTTGTTTGAATAGTTGAATGTTTTAATTGAATTTAAATTTTTTTTACTCGTATCTGTGTACATTTTTATAGAATTTTGGCTAAGGGGAGCCGAAAATGTGAACCAATGCGCGCTAAAATTGGACAATGTTCTTTAAAAGAACTTGTCATTCAGTTTGCAAAATTTCAAAAATTGATCAGTAAAACCTAGAATGTATTTACATATATTCTCAATCATTGCAAAATCCCCAGATCAAGCCATGTCCGCCCGTCCGTGATTCGGTTGAAACACGATAGCGGTTAAAGGAATTAGATTAAGATCCTCAACTTTCGTGGTTGTATGTGAAACAAAATATGGTTGTGAGTTTCAAAATAGGGTTGGTTGAGTTTTTCGAATACGATACCATACCCAATAGTAATCTCTTCCAATAGTAATCTCTTGCAAATGGACACCCCGGATGTGTATCAGATCTCATATAAGATATTGCCCTAGTAATCTCCGTCTGCTAATTGCCAGAGTCTTTGGTTATTAGGCTTGCTATAATCGAACAATGGTCCTTTGTGAGAAATTTCACCTTAACTATTTCTTTCTGTCAATTACCCCTAACATGTGATTACGGTGATCCATTTGAATGCATTTCAATTTAGTGCAACTCAACGCAATGATTTGCTAATACGCTTAGCATTAAATATGCAAAAATGTCTATGAAATGCAGTTAATTAAATGCCAGCGCGTGTTGTACTCGTATAGTTAATTTTAAAAATGCGCTGAATAACCTTGGCTGTCAAACTTGCCTGTCCGTCCAACGTGACTATGTATTTCCCACTCCGCTAACCCCTTCAGTGGGGCTCGCTCCCTTGGCCTATCTCTGATGCCTGCAACGGTGTGTGTAAGTGTGGTTTAATTTGGAGCAGTTATTTTCCGACTTGCAAACACATGAAATCACTCGAATCGCCATTCAAATAGTTCTCGAATAACCGAACGGCATTGCCAGCTAGCAAGCTACTCGCTTGCATGTGCCAGTACTTGTAACCCACTATAGCTTGCAATCGCTATGTACAAATTTACATAGGAACGTCTCTATATGTGTGTATATATCTATTCGGTCGTCCGTGTGTGTGTGTGTGTTAAGCATATTAAAAATGAATATTTCCATACGATTTGCAAAGAAAGAAACGACTAAATGAGCCAACAACAAAAAAATCAAACAAAAAAAAAGAAAAACGAGTATCACGAGTCTATAAAACATTCAATTGAGCACTTGTACTCAATTCCATTGATTAGTTTCTTCGGTTTCTTTGTCTGCTTGTAATGGCGAGTGCATGCATTTCAGGTTTCGGCGGTTTATTTTTCATTTAAATGCCAAGCCATAGGTGTTCTTCGGCGGTCGTCGTCGCCGTGAAATACGGCCCATGCGGTGCGGCTGCACTTTTGTCGCCGACTGTCCGCTACCTATTTGCATTCTGATTAATGGCAGTCAGAGATCTGAAGTATCTGGTAGTGCCATATTTACATACAGATTATTATTCAGTACTACGGTGTACTAAGTACGTAGTAACAAGGTGGTAGTGGTAGCAGCAGCAGCTGTTGCTGTTTCTAGTATTGTTCAGGCTTAATATAGAACATCAATTCTATACAGAGAAAACTGCATACACATACTGATGCATTATCGACACCATATATAAATGGGTTGCTTGTTTTGAAAATGTATTCAAACTCAGCATTCTCAAAATTTTGCCTGGCAACAGTAATACAATGGCAGGCACATTGTAGTATGGCAGTTAAGAGTTAATTCAAAATTCTCACATTACTAAATATACTCCTATTGTCTGGACTTACCCAGAGTTATGTATATGCGGTCTCTGATAATGGGTCATTGACATGGCTACTAAATTATGTCCACAGACCTTATTGTTTTGATTATTTTGATTTCCCAATTTCGCAAATGTTTATCCAAATTAGAATTCATTATAAAATATCCATAAACTGAGTGGAAATTTACTTCATATTTATAATTTACTATTTTGTCATTCCGTCAAACTGCCATAAGTCAAACCCTCTACTAGAATTGAATTAAATGCGGAATTTCGAATTTTCTCTAACTTAAATATACCCTCCGATTATTGAGGTGTTTTAACATTATTTAACACAGCGCAACATACGTTATCGGGCACACGTTTTGTTCGTATTCTCAATGACTAAAATATACTTTACGATTTTAGCTTCAACATTACTTTACACAGTGCAACACACTTTTTCGGGCATACGTTCTGTTAATGGCGGCTAAAAGTACATCCCAAAGTTAAATTTTTCGCATACTACGTTTTGCCATTTTGGCTCAAGTTTTTGAGTTATCGCATCGTAAATTTCTTGGTTTAAAGGGAATTTTTAGCACTTTATGATACTTTGGGAAGGCTATACGAATATCTCAGTAAGCCGATCGGAATATTGCTATAGTGTTTTAAGCAGAGTTGCAGCTATTTAATGGAAGACCTATGGACCAATCTGAGTGCGAAATTGGTCAAATCATAAATATAGGTGCATATTTGGATTTGTAAGAAAATTATGTTTTTTATGGATTTCTATGTTGGAAGGTCAAGGCCTCGAATTTAATACCCATATGTCCATAGTTCAAAGAGGCCGATTTTTGGGCCAACATTACCTGTCCGTTTTCCGAATTGGAACAGATCAGTCAAATCGTAGAATTGATGTCATATTCAGATTATTAAGAAAATGTCATTGTTATTGTATTAATGTACGAATTGACCTATATTTTGGCGCCCTGGGGACCCTGGACCCACTGTTTAACCCCTGTAATTGTTTTAAAAACGTAAAATAATTGTGATTTCCAGTTTAGTATCAATATTTTCTTGTTTTTTAATACTCATATTGGTTTTAGTTTTAGGAGGCTGATTTTTGGGCCCCTAAGGGCCACATGAGCGAAGAATCATGAAAAAATGTCCAATTTATTTCAGTTGGGTCGTTGTCATTTTTTCTAATGAATTTGTATAAATGTTTTTTAAAATGGTCGTTTCTTTTTTTGGTTAACTAATTAAGTAATCAATAATCAATTAAATAATCAAGTTATTTGGCCATTGATTCCCTTTTTTAGTTTTAAAATAACATTTAGTAAATAAGTTATGTTTAGAATGAAAACCAAAATCGACACACAGGGGCGATATATTAAATTATTTTTTTCCACCCATTTCCATAAATAACCTACAAAATATGACCGGCATGAAAGCATATAAATTTGCTATAACATCTGCAGAAAAGACTTAAAGTATTGATTTATGCTATTTTGTTTCACATTAGCCGAAAATATTTAGGTTTAAAATTTCACTTTACTAAATATTGTATCATAATCAGCTTTATGTTAAAAATTGTTAACACTTTCAAAACAAAATTGAATTTTCAACCCACTTTACCAAGTTGATGCATATAATCGAAAGTAAAAGCCCTGTTCAAAAAAACCTGTTCATAAGTCAAAAAACAAAATAAATATTTTCAAATTGGCCAATATAAAAATTAAATAAACAAACTTTATTATTTTGGTCAGATAACCGAATACAGAAAATTTAATCATCAGTTGGACCAGCTAAAAAATGACAACCGAATCTATAACAACCACTAATACATGTATAAATAGTTAGGGTTACCGATACTTTTTCTCACCAGCCGTTACTGTAACTTCCCACTACTGCCTCGTACCCAATCAACATTCATTCATAGTACGTTCAGCGACCAACATTCGGTTGGCATACAATTCGGTTGGGCCACAAATCTGTTGTCGGTGTGTAAAAACTTGCAAATTTAAATATGGATTTCTCCTTATTTTTCATAATTTGTGAGTTTTTAACAATCGTCATTTTCGGCGTTTTCACTGAAGTGTCGCCAATCGCCTTTTGGTCAAAATTTAGTTCAAAAATCATCAAAATGACGATATATCGTCAATATTGGCGGCCCTAGTGTGTTTTGGCACATTCAAATTTGTGTTCCTAGAAGTTACATTTTTAGTCTCTTTGATCTATTCGCTAAAATTGTACGGCGTTCTTTCTGTTAGTTATGGCGTGCTTTACTGGGCTTTGAACGCCTGACAAACAACACTGCCGCTGTTGGTGCCAACAAAAGTTGTCAACACTTGTGGCGCTAAAATGTGTACTCGCTGCTGCTGTTGCTGGTAATCGTAACTAATCACAGCAATAAAACACAACAACAACAGCAACTGTTGACTTTGACGCTACCAACAAAAAAAAAACAAAGTAAACTTGTGTGTAAGTGTATGTGCGCGTTATTTACCGATTGCTAACCTTGGGCACACACCCCCTTTTGGTGGGTCGTATTCACACGTTCGTGTTTATTTACTCACAAACACTCACACACACACACATATTGCGCACAGTGAGTGCTGCATGACTGTCACATGATTACAAGTGTTCGCTGTGTGAGTATGCGTGCAATTGTTATTATACGTACGGGAGTGTGTGTGTGTGTAATGTTGTATTAATAATATAACACCTTCATGATGTTATTTTGTTGTTGCTGTTGCCATTCTAAATGGGTGGCTGTGTGGGAGTACTTAGCCACACATACACATAGCCACTCTTGGTTGGATTACAATGCGGAAACTAAAGTTGAATGAAATGTGTACACACAAACGCACACGCACTCTATGCAATCGTGTGTGGCTGTGTGTATTTTTATGGCACAAGTCGAGCCCCTCTCTAATACTTGGCCTCTGCGTGCATCGTTGTGTGTTGTTGTCTTGTCGGCCATCGATCGATCGTACGATCGCTGAGAATTCCGCTGAAAAACCACTGCACTTCTGTTTAGCGATTATCGGGCCATTGTGTCCGAACTATTGCGCATTTGCTCGAGTTTGTTGAAAATATTTACGTTCAAACTATTTACATTGTTTTGCTTTCCTCGTAGTAAATAAAAACAGCAGCAACATCAACAATAACAATAACAATTACATTGTTGGTAATTAAGTATGTACAGCGGTGTTTGTTAATGTAGCACAACATTTTGTTAGTAGTGTTTTGTGTTAAGCCATAATCATTGCGACTGGATAGAAAAACCTTAAAAAATTAGGTAATTTTTTTAACAAAATGAGCTAACTTTTTTCATGTTTATGGGAAGTGTCCTGCTGCGCAGGGCAGCCACACAATGCAGCATTTTTTTTTTTAAAAAACCTCAAAATCGTTAGTTTTAAAAACATAAATCATCGCCAAATGTTCTTAGACAAGCAATTTTTACATCAGATTTTACCTTTATCTACGAGTGAATATTTTTGCAACTTCTTGTTGTTTCTCAAATTGGGAATTCAGTCAACAAATCTTTAACAAAATGGGAAAGTGACTTGATTTTTTCTATTTTTCCTATCCTTGATCTGTCTTGAATGCCAATCTTTGCCTAAATATGTTTGTATTAATAAATTATTGCAAAAACATGTGAAGAACTGGCATTTTCTTACTATCAACTTGTCGAATCCTATGTTTTGTCATGATAAGCATTTGCCTATGATGGCTTCATCTTCTCATAATTATTTTAAAAATCATTTTTGACGTTTTTATACTGAAATGTCGTCAATTGTCATTTGGATACATTTTAATATAGAAACCGTAAAATTTATTATTTTTCAAAATTGGCAGTCTTGCTGCTGCGAACGAAATTTAGAAAACTAATTTGTTGTTAAATTGTTAGTACTTAGTATGGTTAGAGGCTTATAAAGGGTGTCCTAAGTAGAGCGCAATTTTAAAATGTTAAATAAAACACAGATATTTAAGAAAAAATCGTGAAACTTTATTATATCGTAAAGTAGACAGAATGAGGTTATGTATGGAACAATATATCGTGCAGAAGGCCGCCGCGGCTTTGCTGGCATGCACGCGATCTTTTAACGAAATTTTCAATGACCGTTTTGCATGAATGCTGCGGTATTTCATTAATGCAGCGTCCAATTTCGTCTTTTAAGGCTTGAGTCGTCGTCGGCTTATTCGCGTAAACCATCGACTTTAAAAAACCCCAAAGAAAAAAATCTAATGGTGTTAAATCGCACGATCTAGACGGCCAATTCTGATCTCCAAAACGCGAAATAACACGACCGGGAAATGACTTGACTGATGCAGCAATTGAATTGTTTCTCTGGCTGTATGACATGTGGCGCCGTCTTGTTGGAACCACATGCCCTCCACATTCATTTCTTCAATTCTAGGCAAGAAAAACTGGTTATCATTTCACGATACCAAACACCATTGACTGTTTGCGCTTGACCTGCCTCATTTTCATAAAAAAAGGTCCAATGATTCCTCCAGCCCAAAAACCACACCACACAGTGACACGTTGAGGATGCATTTGCTTCTCGTGAATCACTCGAGGATTTTCCGCACCCCAAATGCGACAATTCTGCATATTGACGAAGCCATCAAGATGAAAATGGGCCTCGTCACTGAAGATGATTTTATCGGCAAAATCAGCATTTTCATGTTGTCTCTCCAATACCCAATTAACGAACCCCCTTCGCTGTCCATGGTCAGCTGGCTTCAGTTCCTGAGTCCATTTTTACTAACCTCGTACCTTCTACTAACAAACAATAACAATTGTTCAAATGTCAAACAATGACACTTCGAATGTTGCCAGATTTAAAAATTCTTCTTGGGACACCCTTTATTTTATACCCAGAAAAAGAAACAATTTTCGGTTCAATTAAATAAATTCAAATATTCAAAGCATATTTAGGAATATCAATTTCACATATTTATTAAAATATTCGTACGTTGACTATCAAAAATACTTCCTTTTATCGAAAATACAGAGTGTCCGCCGGGAAGGTATACTACTTTGTTTGTTTATAATTTTTGATTAGATGAAAGAGAATAGATCTTATATTGATAACTGTTTTATTTAATGTCGGCAATTATGTATGGATTACAATGTCAGATAAATGCCCGCCTCTGTTAGCCTCACAAATTCGAGCCCTCCCTATTGAGCACATTTTTCATTACATTCAGCACGTCGAACTGAGGTTAATGGAACTGAGGTTAATGGATTGTTTTGAACGCTTTCTTGAGCAGCAGTAATGTTTTCAGCCGATATTACAGTACGTTGTGGTCCATGCTTAGGCCTCTCATCTACAGACCCTCTTTCTTCGGAATCATTCACTACACGATAAATAGTGCGTTTTGTTGGCATGTTGTTTCTCCCAAAAATTTCACGTAACTTTCTCATTGTCACAGTAATTGATGATTGATTTTGATAAAAATTTTTATTGATTTATCGAATGTTTTTTCATAATAAATTTGCCGCGTCTCTACTTCACGACTGCCAAATATGAACAGTTAAGACTAATGTTTACCAAAATAATGGCAAAACAAAGAAGTATACCTTCCCAGCGGACCATTGGAAATTCTAAATTTGTAAAAAAGGTACTCATAATTTTTTAAATTTCTGGTTTCATTGGAAAGGTTGAACTTTTTCATTTGATAATGGAACACCATCCGATGCGTTTTCGCTTCGCCCAATGGCCTGAAAATTGTTTGGCAGGAGATTAAGACTTTCACCGAAAAAACGTGTTTTCAGATGAAGCTTATTTTCATATCGGTGGCTATGTTTGTAAGCAAAATTGGGGTTCCGAAAACCCACACGTGACTATTGAGTGAGAAGCCAATGCATCCACAACGAGTAACTGTCTGGTTTGGTATGTAGAAAGCCTTTAAGGATAAAGTTGCGTAAAGCATCGAGAGGCAAATGAAGCGTTAAAACATGAAATCGCCGTTGCCATTGAAGAGATTCGACCCGAAACAATGGAAAATGTACTGAAACTTTGGTTTGATCGGATGAGGAGGTACTGCCAAGCCAGTTGTGGTAGTCATAAGAATGATAAGATCTATTACACTGTGCGACAGCCACAATCGGTTTGGGATGAAACCACCGGGGAAAGTTATATCGGTCAAAAAAAGGTCATACGTGTCCCAGCGTTTCGTTGGGTCTCATCTAGGAATCGAGATATATCGATTTGAAGTTAGTAAGTATCGTATAGGGGAATTTGTCACGTTTTTGGCTCTTTTGTTTGACATAACTTGAGAACCACTCGTCCGATTTAGCTGAAATAAATTTTAAAAAACCAAGAATTACAATTCCCTTAATCTGTTCATATATTATTTTCCTTTACAAGTAATAGTTTCCAAGTTAAAAATAAGCGCATGAAAAAAAAAATTTTAATTTTTAGGCAAAAATATTTTTTTTTTCATACATTTATTTATTATTGCGAAACTGTTGCTTAAGTAGGAAAACGGTTTAAGATCAGATTAGAGGAATTGTAATTCTTAATTTTTCTAAATTTGTTTCAGCTAATTCGGTACTTACTAACTTCAAATCGATATATCTCGATTCCTAGATGAGACCCAGCGAAACGCTGGAACACGTATGACTTTTTTTTACCAATATAACTTTCCCCGGTGGTTTCATTCCAAACCGATCACTGACCCTTACCATTTGTCGCAGAGTGTTATTAAATAAGTTCAACCTTTTCAATAAAAACAGAAATTTAAAAAAAAAAACTATAAGTACTTTTTTTGAAAGCCTATTCAAATTTAAAATCTTTAATCGCCAACCCTGTGTAAGTAAGACTTATTCGAACTTAATGACGTTATACTGTATAAATTGGCCTTGTTTTGGGAATTACAAAAGCAACTTTAAAATGAGCCCAAAGACCCTACCTTGGCAATCAATTGCAGAATCATCTGTTTAATATCAAATTGCGTAAAGATGAACGAATAGCCTTTCCAAGTATGGAATGTCCTTTGTAAGAGTTTTCGTTTTTTTATTATTTTTTTATTGTTCTTTAGCCGCCGGAAGAATTATATCGTTGGTCTCCTTGCCGGTAGCCAGCACAACGTAAGAGAGACAGAGATGAAATTGTATAAGAGTATTTTTGTGTTCTCTTTAAAACCTGTGAACAGTGGTCGTCACAAGGAGTAGTAAAACCGCCGGATTTGTGGACTTGCACTGATTATATTAATTATAGGAGCAAGAAAAAGAATCACTGGAAAGGCGGAATCACTAGAACAGACATTTTTATTTTTAAAAACAGTTGTGTTTTTATTTTATTGGATTGTAAAGATGACTTGGTCCAATTAAGTATGGCCTTAAGGGTCTGATGACAGGTCAATACTCTTATCATTAAATTTTAAATTAAATTGAGGTAGTCATGTTTTGAGTTGTTATTGTTGTAGCGGCAACTGTGTGTCGGGGTGACAGCCGAAGAATTGCTGCTTCGGGTCAATCCGGTCCATAGAACCGGATGTCGTTGTTGTTGTTTGACAACAAAATTCTTATTTTGAAGTCTTGTTCGTCTACTTCGATATTCTGGTGGAGGAAATGCGCCATTTAAACTGGATGCGTCCACAGAGACCTGGGGGTCAGCTGAGTGGGCTCCGCTGGACACTTCATGTGGTCCCTATTGAGTCGGGACAGATGTCCGGACTATTAGCATTAATTCGTGCCCAATAAGAATTGAGGCGGCTGCACCATCCAGATCTCAGCTGAGCCGGAACTACGCGCTTCTGCCGAGGTAGTACCTAATTCTCAGCTGAAATCTACGGGGGATGTTCCTCTAGCACTTCATTCGCACTGTAGCTGGATACTGCTGCCGCGTCTTTATCCGCGTGAATGTTGTTCAGACCTGCCTGATAGATTCGATGATCTAAAGGCTCTCTCGTGTCGGGGGATTGGTTTTCGAAATCGGTAGCGAAGCAAAAATGATTCTCTTTAAGGAACCAAAGTTACCTTTGGAAAAATAAAATTTTTTTGGAGTACTCGTATTTGCTCAATGAAAGAGATAAGAAACGTTAGTTTTCTTTAAGATTCGAACGAATCTAAAACTTGCAATGTAGTGTTTTAATTTTTAATAAACCCACCATTAGCATTTCGTTTTCTAAAAAAGATATCAAATTCTTTAGACTGCACCCATAAATTCTTGGTCGAACCGGTATAAGGTTCATGTTATTGCACAATAAATGGTAACAATAACAATAATAATAACAATAATGGTAATGTTAATCAAATAGACGTCAAGAATGATTTTGACAGTATTTGCATAATTAATCGCAAATAAATAATAATTAATTGGACTCAACTATCACGACAATCGGTGGTGATTGCGCCGCATTTAAGTCGAGGCGTAGTTTAACTTGCAAATGTGAGTTTTCCACACCATTCCGGTTAGCATTTAAAATCGATCAATAAATATTAATATGCACTATTATTACGACGGAATAGTCATAAATCGAGAGGGCTGCTAGCGTCACTCTGGGACATGCGATTATTACGTCGCACAAGTGTTTAAGGGAAACTCTAAAATAAAGGTGGGAGTTGCTAACAGATCTAGAACAATCTTTCTTTTATAAACTAAAAAGTTTTGTTACATTTGCCTAGACAAAAACTTTTCACTCACATCATAAATTGTGTACGTTTTTCCAACAACTCTTTGCCCTTAAATTGTTCATTGATCGCTCTGTCTGGTCGGTTTGTGGAAACCCACACATATTATGTGTCCACCTCTACTGTTCGCACAACGAATGTGATGAGAAAAACTGACCTTTCTCTAGCCATTTATGATTGTTTGTAAATAGTTCTACTACACACCACATCTCATGTGCAATGTAAAAGTACGTACGTACGTACGTCTGTCCATTCGAACGTCCGTCCGTCCGACGATGACACGAAATGTGTACGTCCCATCCAGTGGCTGATTGTGAATGAGGAAGAGACCAATAGAGGACGGGGTCATACGCAAGAGACGAGACGTTTTACTATTTCTCAAGAAAAACGAAGAAAACAGAAGAAAGAAAACCACAATTGTATCGAACGACGTCTAATGAGAACGACAACAACGATTGGAGCAATAAAAATAGTAAACAAAACGAATTGAGAATAATTGACGCAAACAATATTTTAAACGAAAGGTACGGCGGGGGAAAGACAACTCAATGGTATGATTATAAATAATAGACAAAGCTATCAACAGCTATGGGCAATGAAAGAGCACATATAGTTAAGGGGCACTCAAGCTAGCAAGAAAATGTTTTGAATGCAGCGAAGGTGAGGGTGAGAGCAAGGGTTCCTAGTCTCCGTGGTATTGGGAGTATTATAAATACGAGGGTTGCTATTTATATTTCGGGTCCTGACAAAACTTCCATTGGAAACTTTAAGATTTTTTTAGCATAACTTCTTCACTCAGAACGTTTTGTCATTTGAGGGCGAATTGTTTTGTTTACAGTGTGTTGAAAAAATTCATCTCAGTCAAAAAATGGAATTATCCCGTGAACATTCTCGTGCAATGATTTTTTTTTTGATTTTCGGAGTGGGTGTGTTATCGAGACAAGATTGCTTAAATCAACTTGTTTTGAATTTTGGCGATGAAGCACCATCAAAAACCACTGTTAATCGCTGGTACCAAGAGTTTAGTCTCAGACGCCGTTCGCTCCAGGATGAATTTCGTGAAGGACGTCCAACTTCGGTCAGTTTGCCAGAAACCATCGATGCTGTGCGTGAACTGATTAAGACAAGCATCAATAAAACATTGCATGTTCATTTGGTCGTGAAAAATTTTTTTGTCGATCCCACTAATTTTTAACGAATGCTTAAAAAAAAGGCTCGTATGGATTGGTTCAAAGAGATGTTAAAAAGGTTTAACTGCGATAGCCCAAAGGCAGTGTATAAAATTGTCACAGGTGACGAATCAGGGATCTATGCATACTCGTATGAACCCGAAACAAAACAGCAATCGAGCGTATGGGTCTTTAAAGGCGAGCCAAATCCAACAAAAGTTGTTAGTGGAAGAAGCATATGATTGCGCTTTTTTTCGGTATAGCCGGCCATGTTGCCACAGTGCCTTTAGTGGAACGTAAGGCGGTCAATTCAATATACACGGTCAATAAACAATCATCTGTTTGCCAACAGTGTTCGAAGAAATGAGGAATGCTAATAAGAGAAGACGGATCATTTTGCATCACGACAACCCGAACCCTCACACATCAGCTGAAACGATGAGCTATTTGACCACTCAATATGTCGAATTGATCGGCCACCCACCGAACAGCCCTGATTTGGCACCCAATGACTTCTTCTTTCCCTAGCTTCAAGAAAAAAATGCGTGATCAACGTTTTGCATTGCCCGAAGCAGCTGTTGAAGCGTTCAAAAATCATGTTTTGGAGGTGGCTCAATCGGAGTTTAAAAAGTGCTTCAAAAATTGGTTTGTGCGCATGCAAAAGTGTATTAATCTAAAAGAAGAATATTTTGAAAATCAATAAAACCATTTCCAATGATAAATTATTGTGCTATTATTTCTGGACCCAAAATAAAAATAGCAATCCTTGTATCCTACTTATTATTTGACACCGAACGACATTTTCTTATTCCCTCACAACAAGAAAAACCTGTGTGATCAATGTTTTTCGACGTAAGAAGCATCAGTTGAAGCAATTCAAACCGCTTGTTTTGGTGGTGTCACAATCGGATTAGAAAAAGTGATTTAAAAATTAGTATTGATCTTCACGGAAAATATTTAGAAAAACTACAAAAGCATTTCCAATGATACTCGTAAATGATTGTTTTTTTATTGCTGCACCTGAAATATAAATTGCAGCCTTCGTATTTATTTACGATAAGCAAATGACTCAGCAATAAACTGCACATGTCCAGCCTCGTCGTTTATGCTTCTCAGTCTGTGCCATAGAGCATCTTGAAAGAGACGGTGAAAAAAAACACCTTTTCAAAGGCTATATCACGAAACAAAATTACCACTTCTTGGAAAATCCCACACGTAAATGTCTAGAAATTTGATAACATTTCTTTGGACCTTAACTCATCGAACCGACAGATCTTGGTGTGAACTCATTTAAGTTTGCAGTATCAAAGACGACTTAGAAATGTCGATGCGGCAGAATTCGATTTGGGCCTACACCCATACAAGTACTCGCAGATTCAGTAATTAAAATCAGATTATACTTATAGACAATGTCGTGAGTTTTTTAGTCGAAACTGATATGATAACTTCCGATCAGTAGAATATTTTTCAGTACTCTTATCAAATACAAGGGGTGCTATATATATTTCTGGCATAATAATAAAAATGCAAATAATTATCATCAAAAATGGTTTTATTGTTTTTCAAAGTATTCTCCAGCATGATTTATACACTTTTGCATGCGCTCAAACCAAATGTCGAAGCACTTTTTCCACTCCGATTGAGACACCTCCAAAACATGGTTTTTGAACGCTTCAACAGCATCTTCTGGCGATGAAAATCGTTGAACACGCATGTTTTCTTGATGTGCGGAAATAAAAAGAAGTCATTGGGTGCCAAGTCAGGGCTGTACGGTGGATGACCCATCAATTCGACGTTTTGACCCGTCCAAAAAGGCGCTGGATGAGAGCTCGCATTGCCATGGTGCACAATGATTCGTCTTCTCTTGTTCGTTTTTCGAATTTCTCTAAAGACTTCAGGCTAACAAATTAAAGAATTGACCGTCCTACAATGCTCAAGTGGAACAGTCGTTACATGACCAGTTTTGCTGAAGAAACAGGCAACCATTTGCTTCGAAGTGCTTCTTCCACGAACTACTTTCATTGGTTTTGGCTCGTCTTCGAAGACCCACACGGTCGATTGCTCTTTTGTTTCGGTCTCATGCAGATAGATCCATGATTCCTATTTTCAAGTAGAAAACGCATATGTGACGCGCAAAATAGAAAGGGACCTAAGGTTAAAAACAGTTTTGTTCAGGAGAGCCATTTTAAAGATTAGGTCCCTTTCTATTTGCGCTTAGAATCGTCGACTTCACTTTCATAAAACGCGCATATCTCTGGGTCACATTCGATGCCCAGATGTTGTCCACATCAAAAAAAAGTGAAAAGTTGATGAAAGGTTTTGTTCAGGAGAGCCATTTTAAAGATTAGGTCCCTTTTTATTTGCGCTTAGAACCGTCGACTTCACTTTTTTAAAACGCGAGGGAACACTTTTGAGGCATGGGATCGGTCTCATTCGATGCTCAGCTGTTGTCCACATCAAAAAAAGAAAAAAAATGAAAATTGATTTTTTTTACCCTTAGGTCCCTTTCTATATGCGCTGTCACATATTGTATTATGTTATGGCCAAGAATTTAGCTTCATTATACGAGTAAAGATAAGAGTTTGCCAATTTGTTTTTAAAATGATTTCGGGCAAGTGGGCTGGCTCGAATAAAGGGACCCATTTTCGACCGCTCGTTGCAGCATTTTGGACCGTATGTCAGCAACAACGCGCCGAATTTTCTCTTCCAAACCGTCAATCGTGTCGAGCTTATCGGTGTAGACAAGCGACTTATAACATAGTCCAGCGGTGTTAGTTGGCATGATTTTGGAGGCCACGCCACAGGTCCACGATGCGAGATAATGCGAAATAATCTAAAAGTTTTCTTCAACAAATTGATTGTGTCGTTGGCTGTATGGCTTGTAGCCATCCTGTAGGAACCAAAGGTTCTGGCACGAAAAGGTCATTAATCATGGCTCTATAACGTTCTCCACACGCAGAAAAAAAGTATGGTTGTGGTGACAATATTCGAAGAAGATAATACTATTGTTGGGTATATGGTTGTGGTACAATAACATTATGATCCTCGCAACAATAGTATGATTCAAATACATCCATACTATGATCCTCACAACAAAAGTATGATTCACATAAAACCATACTATAATTCCCACAACCATAGTATGATTCACACTTAAGCATACTATAATCTCCACAACCCTAGTATGATCCTCACAATCATAGTATGTTTCACATACAACCATAGTATGATCCTCACAGCCATAGTATGATTCACACGCAACCATGTTATGATCCCTACAACCATAATATGATCACGCACAATTATACTATGATCCCCAATATAATTTATTAGAATTTGTTTAAGTTGTCGACAATAGATTTGAATTTTGAAAATTATTCAGAAATACATTAAATTTAAAATAATAGGAGTGATTTATTTCAAAGTAGAAAAAATAAGTTTAAATAAACGTAAGCGCTTTTGTTAAAAATATTTCAGTTAAACAAAGCCAAAGCAGCTTGTTTAAAAAATTTTAATTTCGTTAAATAAAAGTGCTATTATTGCATTAGATCCGTACCAATAACATTTGTTCTAAAAAGCATATTTAAATGAAGAAAAATAACAATCATACAGTATGATTGCCATAATCCTATCATTGCTAGGATAAAACGCAAAGCACAATACTTTTGTTGCACCAACCATATTTATATTGTTGCTATAACCATATTTTCATTTTTAAATTTGGCAATAATACTATTGTTACATTTCAACAATATTAATATTGCAAAAATTATGCTATTGTCAAAACTAGATTCAGTTAACAATGATATGGTGACCATATAGTAACCATGTTTTTTCTCTACGTGCACTGACTGTTACATTATGGCGGGTTCTTAGAAATAAAAAAAAAACAATTTTTTTGTGGAAATTTGATTAAAATTAGGACCTAGGATCCTTAAAATTTTTGCCTTGTTTATGGCTTATGGTCATGAGCTGTTTGTGATTGCAAATGGGCAAAATCGGAATAGAAGACAAATAGGTTCCTATTAAGAAATTTAAGGATATCTCGAAAAAAAAGTACACTGTTTTCAGTATTTGCTTAACAAATCATAACTTTTTGTGGATGAACAGTGGTTAAAATGATTACTGTTAGTTGGAATGTACTTGATATCTCAAAAAGGGCTTAGTTGATTTAAGTGTTGGCTTATCTGTTCCAAAATCTACTCTGCATTGTCAAAACCGATCAAAACAAGAGATTAGATTTGGATCAAACTCATTTGCCGAAGGGCCGAAAAACGGATTGTTATGGGTCTTAGAAACGTAGTGCTGGTGGAGGGTATGGTATATAAGGACCAGCCTGGCTGAACTTAACTCCGTTTTTGGTTAATTTTTCTTCAGAGCAGTTTAAATATTACTTAAAGTTCAACTTAATTCCTATCCCATGGAATGTGAAGCAAATGCGAGTAAAGTTTTTAAAACATAAAAACTTTCTATGAGCCACACTGTGTTCCCCGAAAGTTATTCATCATCAATAGGCAACTACTTTTTTACAAAAGCCCACTAATTCCCCCCTTGCTAGTATTCAAAAATATTAACTGTTATCACCAACTTTATTATCAAAAACTTCATAAATTCATTGATAAATTTCTTTATATTCACCCCAAACCAGTACAGTGGGCATTAAACAATTACATTTCACACACTTACATACAAATTGCACAAAGAAAAGAGAAAAACTGGGCCCAAACATAAAATATATGACCAACACTTAATGGCCAACAAACGAGCCGGATGTATTAAAAGACAATTAACCAGCGCTGTAGTCAAACATGCCAGACTGGGGGGCGGGGCGAAACAAGACACAGAACTGTAGAATTATGGCAATAAAATTTTAATAACTTCATAAAAAAAACCAACAACAATGACAGCATTTTACACACATGACCATAAAAAACGACGACGATCCATTCAACACTCAAAGATATACTGGGAGAAGAAAAAGAAACTTTGCAAAGAAACATTACGAAACAAGTGGAAGTGACCAGCGCTAACAGTGGAAAGGATTAGCACGAACACAGCACGCGACCAGAGTCCATAAAATCATGAGACCCAGTTGGCTGAGATGTTGATGGTAGAGGAATGGCAAGAAAAAGGGGATTTTAAAAACACTACCACCAGGTTTTGTTCGAAGGGACAGCCAAAGGATATTCAAGTTATATGGGAGGTTATAAAGTGCTAAAGATAAATAGTTTTTTTATGGACCCTTCAACAGTTTCCAAAGTACTTAACATTTTCTTCGTTCTTCTGAATGTGCCCAGCATGGAAGGAAGTTGGTTGATATAGGATGATACCACTGCATGTGCGTGTGTCTGTTTGTTTCGCAGGAAGATTTTATGACCGAAAAATGCTTTGATGACAAAGGAAGGCAACAAAAGTGAATGAAGCTTGGTTGAGTATAAAGTTGTGGTCCTTTTGGGTGGACCATGTCTCCGGCCATTGAATATGTAGCGAGTTGTATTTAGAGTAGAAGAGCCATCAGTATTTAAAGAAGCTTACATTTCATTGGTTCGATTGATTGCAAGACGACATTGATAATGCATTAAGAAGCTTGTGTTGACTAAAACTTTGAAATGCAATATCTTCTCGTTTTGACTTGATCTTTTTATTCGTGGACCGTAAACTGTAAAATTAAGTTTAAGGGTATCGACGTTTTGATGTGTAAATTGTACTTCCTTCCAGTGTTATAAATAAAACATGCTTGTATTCATTCAGCTGGCTCGGCTGCGCATTTTGTCAACACAAGGGTGGTCCAACTAAAACGCACGATGTTAATTATAAATAAAGCAAACAGCTTTTCGAGAATTATCTTAATATTTTTTATTATGATAGAACGGTCTTTGACAATTATGTGTGAAACAAAATGCTGGCCACGACTTTGGCAACATACCTCTATTTGGTCGTCCATATTTTCAATGCCAATGAGGCATAATGGAGGTTCTATGCCGAAAATGTACCGAATTATCTCATCCTTTAGTTCTTGAATTATTCTTGGCTTACTGGCGTAATCATTTTCTTTTAAATATCCCCAAAGAAAGAAGTCCATAATTGTCAAATCACATGATCGTGGCGGCCAATTAACATTGCCACGACGTAAGGTAACACGGCCGTTAAATTTCTCGCTCAAAAGAGCCATTGTTTCGTTAGATTTGCCACACATCTGTTATGTACGTCCATTCTGTTATGTACGTCCAGGTACATATGTGACGCGCAAAATAGAAAGGGACCTAAGGTTAAAAACCAGTTTTGTTCAGGAGAGCCATTTTAAAGATTAGGTCCCTTTCTATTTGCGCTTAGAATCGTCGACTTCACTTTCACAAAACGCGCATATCTCTGGAAGGGAACACTTTTGGGGCATGGAATCGGTCTCATTCGATGCTCAGATGTTGTCCTCATAAAAAAAAAAAAATTGATTTTTTTACCCTTAGGTCCCTTTCTCTATGCGCTGTCACATATACTTAATTTCTGTTCACAGAAATCCGTTGACACCTCCAGATAGCGAATACCTTTCAGGGTAACTGCTACGACGACCTCATTTTCGAAGAAGTACGGCCCGATGACGCCGCCAGCCCATAAACCGCACCAAAAAGTCACTCTTTGTGGACGCATCTACTTTTTAACAATCACTCGTGGATTCTCAGTTGATCAAATGCGGCAACTCTGTTTGTTAACGAATCCACAGTGGACACATGAGGTCTACTTATATTACGGTGACCAAAAAATCTCGAACTACACGAAATGCATTTAATTTGAACGCCCATTTTCGCAAAAGGGTATAACACTCTTCACGCGTTGCTCAATTGTGTACCTCTCCTAGGATGAATTTGTCAAAGGGTGAAATGGCAAATTAAGTTGGTCAAAAAATCCTGATGCTAAGTTCGGTCTCACAATTAACATCGTGCATTATGGTTGGAGCACCCTTTATAACAATCCGGGGGTTAATCATACCAGAAACTTCGTAATTTTTGTATAACATACTTATAGAGGCAGGTGGAATTGTTTCAATGCCTTACAATCGATAAAGTACATTTTGATGATATTGCTCATTGTCGTAATTGCTTTAACTTCCGATCTAAAAATATATGGATAAAGCGGGCTTTGATGGAGTGTCATCAAGCCAAAACCAAAGATTGTCGAAGATAACGTTTTCAAATTACAGCAATAACATATTAGTTTATCATGCCTTTCGAGCACTTGCCGTTAACCAAAATGACGTTTTCAGAAGCATTTTCAAAGAAAAATGGGCCAGTTATGCCTCCGCTTTCCGCATCAAACAGTTGTTCTCTAGGGTGAAAAGTTCGTTTTTTAAAAACCGGCGGTACTTTCGATTTTTGAGATCGATGGCAAGTCGATCCTCACTTCCTCACTTGATTCCCCTAATCAAGGATACGGTAGTCCCATTCTTATCAGTGCGACCGTGAGTGTTTTCCACTGGCATGCCAGGCTCCAACAACTATACGGGATCCAAGGGTTTCAGACCTATCAGCCTGTTATTATTTCTTTAGAAAACCATGAAAGGCATGATAGGCAATCACATTGTTGATCGGAGGATACTTTCATAAAACCGAAATGCATACTTTAACCACAGGTCCACTGAGACAGCCCTACATGATCTGGTCGGCTTCTATGAAAGATCAGTCGCCGTCAAAGAGAACACCTTGGTAACTTTCATATATATAGAGAGGGCTTTCAATAACATAACTCCAGGTAAGATAGAGATGGCTCAGCCGTTCTATATTCATCTTATTTGGGTGGCGGGCCACAGGGGCATACAAGGGAACTTTAGAGCAGATGAGTTAGAAAGACTTGGAACTACCTTTCGGATTGAAGGGAGACATACCCCTTGCCACTCGCACACACTTCGCGGAGCAAGTCACAAGCTTAATCCAAACAAATGTGGCCTGTCTGGATATAAAACGCTCTGGCACACTTTTGAGGTTATCAAGATCTGACGTCGAACTAGACGTATCTGTTATGTCGGGGCACTGTGTAATTGGAGGACATGCCAATCGATTAGTCCAGAGTTTTTCAGTAAACAGCTTTGCTTATTATTTCCGCCTATGTTTTTACCCCTAAAGAATACGAGGATTGCTATATATGTTTCTGGCCTAGGCGACACTAAGTGTTGTCTGGCGCCATCTGGCATCTCCATTGGAAAGTTTGCCTTTTTTAGCATAAACGTACTCAGAACGTTTTGACGTACGACCATCATTTGTGTTGTTTACAGTGACTTGGAAAAATCAATTTGGCAAAAAATGCAATTAAACCGTGAACATTTTCGTGCGAACATTTTTCACAACATTCGACGTGGATTATTGCGACAAGAGTACATCGATGAACTTAAAACGTTGTATGGCGATAAAGCACCATCCTATAGCACTGTGAAACTGGTTTAATGAAGTCAATCGTGGCCGACGCGTGAAGGTCGTCCAAAAACGGCCGTTATGCCAGAGAACATTGATGCCGTGCGAGAACTGATAATGCTAGATTGTCATGTGGCATACCGTGAGATAGAGGCATCCTTGGGCATTTCTTCCACCAGCATACATTCGATATTGCATGAACACCGGGCGGTTAAAAAGGTTTTGTTCGCGTTGGATCCCGCTCAATTTGACAATCGCTCAAAAAAGGCTCGTGTCGATTGGTGCAAAGAAATTTTGAAAAAGTACGATCGCGGTGCTTCAAAAGACGTTTATAACATCGTCACAGGTGACGAATCATGGATCTATGCGCATGAGCCCGAAACAAAACAGCAATCGACCGCGTGGGTTTTCGAAGACGAGCCAAATCCAACGAAAGTTGTTCGTGGAAGAAGCACTTCGAAGCAAATGGTCGCCTGTTTCTTCAGCAAAACTGGTCATGTAGCAACTGTTCCGCTTTAGCAACGTAGGACGGTCCATTCTGAATGATACAACATAATTTGTTTGCCTGAAGTCTTCGGAGTAATTCGAAAAACGAACGAAGGAAGACGAATCATCATGGTGCAGACAATGCAATCTCTCACACATCGACTCAAACCAGCGCCTTTTTAACCGTCCATCGAATTGATGTGTCATCCGCCGTACTTCCTTTGATTCCCGCACATCAAGAAAAAAATGCGTGGTCGACATTATTCGTCGCCAGAAGATGCTGTTGAAGCGTCCAAAAACCATGGAGGTGTCTCAATCGGAGTGGAAAAGGTGCTTTAATCATGCTGGAGAATACTTTGAAAAACAATACAAGTAAAACAATTTTTTAAGATTTATTTTCATTATTAGGCCAGAAATGTATATAGCAGCCCTCGTATTAATAATTTTTGTGCTAAAAAAATGCTGAATGTGGAGTTTTAAATCCAAAAATTTTTTTGGTGGAGATTCGGATGCTTAGTTTACTTCACCGATATTTTAGTCCAATAACGAGAAATTACGGAGCAGCAACTAACATGCGGTTGTACTGATGGAATATTCGAGGTACATGCAACCCCAATCATTCGTTTGGCAAAAAAAAATTGGCTGTGGCAGAGAATCTGCTCTGTGTGTACATTTTTTTTGTACTTATCTAGGGATCTAAGGGATCGGCATTAGCCAACTTAAAAGCTTTTTAAGGCGGCCGAAAACGTAACATGGGAAGGACTAGGGCTTTTTCTGCTAGTTTAGGCTAAATAGTAGTAGACTTATAGCAGTTTGTACCTTCAACACACTAGATAAAATCTAAGGATTTTTTAAGTAGCTGTCATATTAATTATTTACTTATTTCCCTCGAAATCCCATTAAGAAACAAATAAGGGAATTTTGAGCTGTACACCAAATAATTCTTATGCCCTGGATCTACTGGTCAATTCCGGCTTCAAAAGGCTAATGTATTTTATAGAGAAGCTCTCACGATTAGCCATTTGAACCTGGGTTTACTTGTGAAGACATCGTGTACACCAAGCATTACAGCACGGCAGCCCACATTGGTTTCTGTTGGCGAAGAAATTAAACAGCCTAAACGGAAAAGTCAGTATGGGATCTGTCTTCGACTGCTAAACCTAAAAGAACAATTATGTGCTTATAAATTATGTCTTTCGTCCGTTGGCCTTTTTCCGATGAAGTGTTTTATTTAAGTACCCATTGTGGCCAGTCGTTTGTCTACGAATGTAAAACCAGAGACCAGGTGACATATTTCAATAAACGCATTTTATAAGCATTTCATTTTAGTTTGTCTCGCCCAGATCTATTCTCAGTTAAAGAATAACAAAGTGCCACACTAGCTCCTAATAAAAACCAACAAAAAACACTAAATTTATTAGTATTCTCTGCGTGTTTTCATGTCACGCCCAAGATGGGCGTGTCCCAGTAACTCTTCTGAACGGATGTTTAAAATAATTTAGTTGTCCGTTTGCAAGTTTTTTAAGGCCGTTAAATCTCTGCCAATAATTACTGTCAATATTTATGACTTCTCGCCCAGAAAAAAAGAAACTGTTTCCATCCAGCAGAGAAGAGTTATAAACGTTTAGGTTTTACGAGTGCCAGAGATGAGAATGACTTCCCTTCGCTTTATGGTCAGGCAAAGGATTGGTTATGATGTCATAAAAATGTAACGAGGCAAGCCCATTGTGCATACACGTACATCGGTTAACGAGGGTCGTATGCAAAAGTCTTGTAAGAACAATGCTTCTTAAGGTGGACAGTGTAAAGAGCAGATTTTTTATGGGCTGGCATCGCTTGCTGTGCTCTAAGCGGCTAATATTGACGACTCGGTTAAAAATGGACAATCTATAGAGCCGATTTTATATTGCCTGCACTGCTCTAGGCGGTCAATATTGACGACTCGGTTTAAAATGGACAATAAATAGAGCAGATTTTTCTATTGGCTGACATCGTTCACTGGTCTAAGCGGCCAACATTGACGACTCTGTTCAAAATGGGTGACGTTATTTCAGTAATAGATCTTGAATGCTGGACTCGAGCTCGTCCACAGCGGTTGGCTTTTTTGGGGAGACCGAGTACTTGACGTAGCCCTTAAAGAACAAAATCAAAAAGTAGCATTATCTTGCGTCAAACTAACGAAAGCTCGACGTTTTGTCAAATTTTTGCCACACAACTTCGAGCGTTGTCTTTGTAATACATTAAGCGCTATCTTGTTAAAACTCGGAACAGCTCGAGTTGTGGCCAAAGAGAGTCGCTATTTCTCTAATACTCGAACCATTGACGACATATTTGTTTCTTTGAACAATTTAAAAACCAAGTCCGATATGGCCATATCCAAAATCGCACCAAACCCTCACAGAGAACAGATTTGTTGCTGCAAGCGATTTTTTTTGCCAACCGAATAACTGAAGTTGCATGCACCTCGAGTATTCCATCATTTAAGAAAGAATGGATAAAACAATTGGCTTAAAGCCAGTAGTAGTAGAATTATATTAATAACGCAAGCACAATAAAATTTTAGTTATCTATCATCGCCAATAATTGGTTACAACAACAACATTTTTGCAAAACTATTGGTTTCTACAACCACCAGTTATGGCAACTAAATACCCTTTCCGCGTTTTATTTGTATGACCGGTAAATAAGTTGTGTGTACAATACGATGGTCATATTTATTATCTTGTGGTACTTTAAACCTAATATCCATTACGATTATAATCATTTGATGATTGCAACGGATATTCTTCTATTGACGCCGAATTTTTGTAGTTCCTACCAATTACCATCACTTTTTTCTCTGTGTGCAGTCAACTTTTGTGGCTGCTTGGTAAATGACTAGAGGATTGTGTGCGCCCTGGTAATGGCAACTTACTTTTGGTGGTGAGTTCGGGTCGGCCTACAAAAAATCTGTTGGACGAAAAGACTTTCTGTTGCAATAACCAAATGTTAATAATAAAACAATTGGTTGTCAGAACTACCTGTAGGGGCCACTTAGCTCATTTGACTGTCTTGTTTGCTTGTGTTATGTACGGTGGTCTGTTCGTTGCCTGTGAAACTTATGGATCATCGGTCTGGTATGAGACAGTCAAGATATCGGATATCGTAAGATACTCTTTTACCAGAGGGTTGTTTTGCTAGCATGTCTACCAGTGTGGCGCACGGTCTCTACCAAGGCCCCGCAGGTGATGTTAGGTGTAGCTCCTCTTGACCTTGAGGTAATACGTTGCGCTATTGCTTTCAGGATGAAGAGAAGGTCTGCAATGTTGAATAATGATTGGAAGATAGAGGGCGTGGCTATTATCGCCGAATGGGTACGCAAAGAACGATTGAGCGAGTGTGCCACAAGTAGTTGGCAGTCTGTACATCACCTGGCCAGCGAGACTGGTCGGGTGATGTACAGGTTTATCTGGGATCATAGTTCGCCGGGAGTTACCCATATTTTGGGGGTTCAGCCTTTTTTGCGTTTCTTGCTGACTGGACACGAGTCTTTAATGCTTCCTTGCATAAGAGGGCCCTAAAAGATACTTAGGCATGCCGTTGTGGGGAACCAGCGGAGGACTGGCTGCATGTCTTATGGGAATGCCCTCTTTATGAGGACATACGCCATAGGTGTTGTTTCTTCCTATGGTCAGTGGGCTGCTTTTCACTAGCGCATGTCAAGCTAGAATTAGTCAGTTCGCCTGTCAGGCTTTCTCTAGGCGCTATGTTCTCATTGACTGATCGTGTTCCGCTGTAACCGGTGGTTAGTTCTCTTTTGACCTTCGACATCTGCTGCTACGGGGGGTTATCAGTCACCTGGTTACTTGGAACTGAAAGTGGGAGTAACTTTAGTTACAAAATATGGTACCACGGGTGAGTGGGAATAATGGGATATTCTCATGGCTTCACCCAGTCATTATAGACCCTCGGGTCATGTTAGGGGGTTGGTTGGTCCCAGCATGGTTGCCGCTTCGAAGTGGTACCTTCGGGATTGACCTTATTTAAGGGGCGCTGGCCGTTGCTTGGTAATGGCTCCTGTGCGATGGCTTACCATGGCTGAAGAGTCATGTAAAACACTCGGACGCTGTATAGCATTGCTCCCGCAGGGACGAGTGGGGTCACCTGGTTTCCCTTAGGTGATTGCAAGAGCTCCCTGCAAGATAAAAACACATCTCAAATAATCATATTCATCCACTATGTTTCTTGGAAAACAAAGAGCAAATTCTTGGTGTAGACCTCGATGCTACTAGTCAGAGTGTGCGGCGCTCAAAAAGAAAGTAGTCATATCCTACTGGGTCGGACAAGACACAGAATCTGGTGACTCGGGCGGTCAATGGATCCTGGTATTAAAACTCACATTAATCTATCTAGCTTTGCAGAGTAAAGCTGACCGGCGCCGGTTGTTATATCTGGGTCTTCTGCGTTACTGCTCACTACTTGGGCTATGGTTTCTTCGCTTTGCACCATCTCCAATCTGGTTAAGGTCCAAAAATTGGTAATCACGCTCGAAGCTCATTGCAACGTATTGTGACACCAACATACGACCTTATTCATGTTGCGTCTTTACAACTATATGAATTTCGATAATATTTTCTAAAACTTGGGAATAATTGTATGTTTGAAGAAATGGCAAACCTTTCTGAGTATTTGGATAGCTTATTGGCAGTTATGGCCTTAACATCTTACGAAATTGAACCAATTATCATAACTTTTTGTAATTCATTATTTGGATTACACCAAAAATTACTTGTACTGCCATTCAACCATGCTTATCACATGCCCTTCGTATGGCCCAATGTTAAGAAAAGATAAAATTGTAACAAAGAAGACAACTTCATTCAGTTGCAAAGGCATCGTCCCATGTTGGAGATATTTTTCAGCACCAGCTAACTAGGACTAGCCCCTCTGTTGGTCATCATACTCGTAATGCCTCCATCAGCAGCACCACTTGTTTAACCGGGCCAGTGTATTCATTACATGGCATTTCCAACCACCCTGCCTCCCAAGCCAAAGCAGTGCTGGCCGGCTGCTACGTACATTCAATGGAATGTGGTTCCTTGGATGGTTTTAACATGATTTTCGTTTTGTATTCTTGTAATGATTTGTAAATCCGTTTTTGTTGTTGTTGTCTTTGTTTCCTTCTTCGTTCTTCTTCTTCGGTGTTCAACAAAAGCTTGAGAATTCACATGTTATTTGGCTGATGGAGTGAGGTTTGCGTCCTCCTCCTTGTACTTGCTTCTTTTGTTGTTGGCCGTGCTCGTGGAGTGTAGAATTCGTTTTCCCATTGACCAGCACCAGGAAGTTTAAAAGATTGACAAATGTTTTGCCATTGAATGGAGTGTCATAAATTTCATGTTTTCTTTTAGTTTTTCCTTTCTTCTTCTTTGGTCGTTTTGCTTCGCAGGATGACGTGTAAATTGTATTCGGATGTTATTTAGATGATAATCCATATAAATCTATGTTTAATAGTGAGCGGTCAGCGGAATAGATGACATTTATGAACGGGGTTGGCATTCGGACTGAAAGTGGAACAAAACTGTTGGTGTCTGGGCAATAACCAGTCAGTCTGGGGCAAAACTGGGTCATCTGAAATGCTATTGAAAAGCCGTGGGGTTTGACTATTGATTTTGTGAATTAGAATAAATTTAGTTGATTTAGGAAATTTTTCAATTGAAGGCAATCTGTACAACAGGTTTTTCTACCGAGAGGTAAAACTGTTGACTTCTAATAGGAGTCTACGAGAGGAAATTTTTCAAAAAATGCTTTATTTTCTTTTTGGTTTATTTCATCAACATTAAATTCAGTCTCATAAGGAATTTTTCGGAAGAAAAACTATGCCAGAATATCTGTATTCTAAGCATCTTTTGTAAAGATCATCGGGTACGAGTATCACTAGAAAATGTTGTTTTAAGCATAACAAATCTCCAGCAAGTGTCACATCATTCAAAGTTTCAGTCACTTTCCTGCCATACTCGGAAGACGAAACCAGGCTAAATTCTCCCCGAGATTAAAATCTAAACCACAGCCACCTGAAAATCGCTCAAAGACAAAGGTCGTGAAGGTCGTCCGAGAACGGCCGTTATGCCAAAGAACATTGATGCCGTGCGTGAACTGATAATGCAAGATCCGTATGTGACATACCGTGAGATAGAGGCATCCTTGGGCATTTCTTCCAACAGCATACATTCGATATTGCATGAACACCGGGCCGTAAAAAAGGTTTGTTTTCGTGGGATTCCGCACAATTTGACAATCGCTCAAAAAAGGCTCGTGTCGATTGGTGCAAAGAAATTTTGAAAAAATTCGATCGCGCTTCTTCAAAAGACGTTTATAGATCGTCACAGGTGAAGAATCGTGCATCTATGTGTTTGAGCCCGAAAAAACAGAAATCGACCGTGTGGGTCTTCGAAGACGAAAGTTGTTTGTGGAAAAGGCACTTCGAAGCAAATGGTCGCCTGTTTCTTCGGCAAAACTGGCCATGTGGCGACTGTTCCGCTTGAGCAACGTAGGACGGTCAATTCTGAGTGGTACACCACAATTTGTTTGCCTAAAGTCTTTGGAGAAATTCGAAAAACGAACAAGAGAAGGCGAATCATTGTGCACCATGACAATGCGAGCGTCTCAACCGAAGTGGAAAAAGTGCTTCGACAATTGGTTTGAGCGCATGCAAAAGTGTATAAATCTTGCTGGAGAATACTTTGAAAAACAATACAGCCATTTTTGATGATAAATATTCGCATTTTCATTATTACACCAGAAATATATATAACAGCCCTCGTATCTCCATAATTCCCTAATACCCATGACACCAGAAAACCTCTGTTCCTGTTTTTTTTTTTTATCAAAACGTATTCCCAGTTTCAGTCTTAAGGTGGCCAGTACCCTTGTGTTGAATTTATTCTTCGGCGGAGACTACAATTGTTCATTCAGTCTACAATTCTTCTTGATTTTCCACTTGCACTTTCGTTAGAAAATCTTCCAAAGACCTCCTCATAAATGTGAAATTTACCCATTCATTTATTTTGATATACGGGTCTTTTAATGTTCCACCTAACTTCTCGTCGGCCACCCCTCATTACCATGATCAATTGTCTGAGCAGACAATGCCCATTAGAGAAAATTATCTGATATATTTCTGTTCTCTCTATTTCATAACTTCTGATGAACATGAACACGATTATTTAATGAATTCGTATTTTTCCCC
Source organism: Hydrotaea diabolus (assembly GCA_963513945.1). Taxonomy (NCBI): domain Eukaryota; kingdom Metazoa; phylum Arthropoda; class Insecta; order Diptera; family Muscidae; genus Hydrotaea; species Hydrotaea diabolus. Next base: position 162,596,587 of record OY740716.1, read on the forward strand.
CTCTTGTTTTCATAGGAACGGGTACGGCGGGTACATTTCTATTTCTTGGCATAAGTTCAATGCCCAATAAGATGTTTGTCATTGGAATGGGTGATATGAAATTAAATGAATCAGAAGAAAACGAGTAAGAAAAGAAAACGATGAGCAAAACCAAGAAGGAAGAAGAAGAAAGAATGAACGCAACAAATTAAATTTAGAAAGATTTCTGTTTCCTTTTCAAAAACGTTTGAAGAAACACAAGACGTTCGTACGCAGAAATAGTGACAATTTGTATGCAGCATTTAACAGCCAGACAGACCGATGAAGGGACAGACGGACGGACGGACGGCAGAACAGACTAGGGGGGCATATTACATAAGTTACATAATTTTAGAATTTTCTTTCTTCTACGCCATCATAAAGTGCTAACGATAACTTATGTCAGTTTAGGTAGAGGTGTGTATGGGGAATGAATCCCAACTGCAGGCTTAACAAATGCATAAAAGACAACAAACACTCCTATAAATGGTGATCATCGCATAACAAATCCCTACAAAGCTAATAAATCTGTTCTCAAATGCCTTTGTTAGGGGCCACCTTCCCTAAAATTGTATAGAAGTCATGCATTATGCATAACTATTTCAAATGAATACGTAACGAGATCTATACGCCTGAAACATTTGTACTTAAATGACGGTGCACATGGAGAATCAGAAAGCTAAACTATTCGGCCAGTATCTTCAAATGTCCGTCCGTCCGTCCGACCATCCGTCGATGATGGCTTGTGTCATAAATGCCAACAAACGGAAATAGCACAGCAGAAGCTAGCAAAATACCAGAATATATTTATGATTGTATGATCGCACGTGCAAACATAAAGCCGGCTGCCTTATTCATACAATTAAAAAATTATAGGGTGCACGCTTTAAGAAGGATATAAATAAAAACTATAAATCTAAACTATAAAAAAACCGAAAATTTCTATAAATCTTTCTTTCACGAGGTACAATAAAATAAAAAATATAGTTTCTATTTCACGAAAATATGGAAAGAGATATATTTGCGGTACCAAGAGCAAAATATGTTGGAAAATTCAAAAAATGTTTGATAGAAAAAACTGTGGCGCATTTTTCATAAGAAAATATGTCTCTCCCCTTCGAAAATTGATCAACAATAAAACTCTCTGTAACTCAAGAGAGACAAGTTTTCTATAAGCAAGGGAGTCTTTTACAAGATCCGAATTTTTTGTACTATAATCTGTATCTCAAGAGAAACAAATATTCTAGAAGAAAATCTATCTCTCCCAGGAGTGACAAATTTCTATAAGAAAATCTGTCTCTCCCAGGAGTGACAAATTTTCTATAAGAAAATCTGTCTCTCCCAGGAGTGACAAATTTTCTATAAGAAAATCTGTCTCTCCCAGGAGTGACAAATTTTCTATAAGAAAATCTGTCTCTCCCAGGAGTGACAAATTTTCTATAAGAAAATCTGTCTCTCCCAGGAGTGACAAATTTTCTATAAGAAAATCTGTCTCTCCCAGGAGTGACAAATTTTCTATAAGAAAATCTGTCTCTCCCAGGAGTGACAAATTTTCTATAAGAAAATCTGTCTCTCCCAGGAGTGACAAATTTTCTATAAGAAAATCTGTCTCTCCCAGGAGTGACAAATTTTCTATAAGAAAGTCTGTCTCTCCCAGAAGTGACAAATTTTCTATAAGAAAATCTTTTCAGAGAGACAAATTTTTTTTACGAAAACCTTTCTCTCAAGAGGGACAACTTTTTTATTAGAAATATGTCTCTCCAAAATGTTTCTCTTTGGATAGACTTAATATGTCTCTATGAAGACCGAAATATGTCTGTGTGGAGACACAAAATATGTCTCTCAGGAGAGTCGAAGTTAGTCTCTCTGAAGAATTTCTTTGTCCCTTTCTGGAGAGACAAAATATGTCTTTTTGGAAAGAAAAATAATTTGATTGAAATAAGCTGTTGTATTTTTCTTTAGAAAATTTATCTTTAATATTTTCACAGATTTAAAACTGTATTTCTCATATTTTCGTGTGGAAACATTTTCGCTTTCCACTGTGATGCAGCTTTTGTAGCTGCAATTCCATTTTTTTATCTCCTTCTGGACTCTGTCCATGTGAGCTAAATCGCATCGGAAGCAATTGCACACTAAAAACTTGATGTTGTCTAATAACTGTCATATTTTGTCTGCAGACAGTCTTATGGCTGGCAAGAGTGTATAGAGTCTGATCAGAAAAAAAGTATGAATGGAAACAAGTTTAGACACTGTCTTGCAACAAAACCCCCAACATATGTATTAAGCAATTGTCGATAAATGTTCTATCCAAAACTTATGACATTCTGAGACACTGACAGCCGTGGCAGGACATTGCCCCAGAAAAACGTTGGCTAGTCAAACGGATAATTTTATACAATAGTGAAGAAACTAAATGATGGCACAGACACACACAGTTCGGAGGTTCTTACATATTCGGTGAAACAGGAATTTGAGCCAAGTTCACTAGCATATACGATAAGATGACATTTCGGTTTAGAATACAAAGCATTTGAAAAATTGGAATATAAATGCCGCGTATTAAGGTGGCTGGACTATCCTTTATGATGCTGATGTAGTTGGCTGTTGAAATCGCTCTCTGGAAGGGATTTAAAAGTTTGTACTCACTATAAAATCTCGGCTAATTTTATGCAATAAAGGATTCTTGAGAATCTAGAGAGGAAAATCTTGAAGCCAATTTAAAAAAGCGCTAAACTGAAGGGCACGAAGTCTTGGAATTGGTAGTCGATTCGAACAAACTTCAAATAATTTCAAATATCTTTTGATTGAAAACTTTAAACAATTCGTTTGTCAATCTGTTTTCTTTTTCCTTTCCTTCTGTGTGTATGTGTGTAAGATATTACTTTACTTCCGCTTCCGGTTCCTCTGGTACACTTCCTACCAGCCACGAACTTTAGTCATTAGTTCTGGCGGCGTCGGCGCTAGTGGCAGGATAAGGCAGACAGCAAAAAAAAAAACCTTCAACGTCACCATATTTTGGGGGCGGCGCCAACTAGTCTTTGAACTATTAAGCGGATTAATCGAATCGAAATTCAGCATGGGTGGTTACTGTTGAACAGCAGCAGCAGTAGCTGCCGCATTACGCGCAGCACCAACAGCAACAGTCGCAAGGTTTCTCAGACAGCCAAGAAATGGCAAAAGTTTCCTTGGCTGTCGTATATCCTTGGATAAGATTATTTCGCACGAGTTTTTTTTTTACTTTTTCTTCTATACTCATCTCTGAACAATGTGATAACGTCATTTCTCGCAATACCCTGGAGTTAGTCGCTTTTTCTTCGTTTGCAACATTTACTGCCGCCACTCAGAATTGTTACATACACAAGTTTTTCGTTTTTGTTTTGGGCGATAGTTGCACTAGCAAAAGTTCGATTTAGAGTTCTATCGTATTCTATCATTTTCGCAAATATCTCATTATAGTTTTGCATAATCAGTTGTATACATATCTGGCATCCACTTCTTGCCCTCCGCATCACCACCCTTATCACTCACTACCCCATTCGCCGGCAATTGTTTAAGCAGTTTCACAATTTCAATTCATAAAGTTTGCTTTCTTTGATGGATCTTTATGAATTTCTTCTTACGTTATGTTATATTGAATTGCGTGAAACGAAAAGAAATAGGGACAGAACTTTTTGAGTTTGTGGAAAAGTAATAAGCTGGGAAAGTTTGGCAATATCACATAATCGCCCCATCATCAGCATAATGGAGAAGTCGCCTTTAGGAGTCTTTTGGGGGTGAGGCAATTTCTTTTCGATAATTTGAATATGGGAGTGATGAATTATTAAAGCTCTCATGGTCATAGACAGAAGGCTTTTATATGAAAAAAGTGCATAAATTAAGGCTGACCGTGCCGAAGTAGGGTTTCCGGTACAATATAAAACATGTTTCAAAGGGCGTAGCACCGCCCACTTTATATTCAGGGTACGTTTCGATCCATGCCGGTATTATTCAAGATGGTATGGGCGGTGCCACGCCCCCTGTCCAACCTTATTATAATGTACTTGACGGAACGTAACATTATGTGCAAATTTCGTACTGATCGGAGTTGAGGGTGGTGATTTATGCACACAGAGTAAAAATCAGTTGACAATCGGTTCGTATGACAAAAATTCTTTGAGACTTTCTGTTGCAATCACAAAATATTGACCATATTGATGGATATGCGGTTCGACGTACCTAAGATGAAAGCTATGGTAATATTAAAAAAACAGGTTGTCTAATGTCATTTTTTTTTTTTGGTTTGAATATGCGTTATAAAAATGAAATAATTCTATTAAGGAACAAGGGGAAAATTCTATCATATCAGCTGTGCAAGATATAATTCGTATGCACTCTGACCGGGACCTAATGTTTAACGCCGGCTTTGAACGGCTAATGCATTTTATAGAGAATTTTTTTAAATGGCTAAGAGATAAATCTCTATCTTTTCAAGTCGCCGACATTCACGAGGTGGAAACCCACCGCTTATACTCGTATTGTTAGATGTTTTTACTTGGATTTGAACCTGAGCTACATGACATGATAGCCTTGAAAACTACTATCAGACCACGGCGGGCTCACAATATAATTCGATTATTACTGACCTTAAGCCAATCGATTAATCCCTTGTTTTTTAGTAAAAATCTATCGTCATCTTTTGCTGGTTTTCCTCGACTGACACTCCCTATATTTAAGAGTACTTGAACTATGTAAGCAGATATTGGTTTGTCACCAATTACCATTCTTTAGTGCCATTTACTAAAACGTACAGAGCATTAAGTAACATTTGGTTGTACTGATGGTATACTCGAGGTACATGTAGCCTTAATCATTTGGTTGGCAAATAAATTCGGTTGCGGCAACAACTCTATTCTGTGTGTGTGTGTTTGCCGCTGTGGGTAAATGCAACTTTAAAAGCAAGCAGATGGAGAAAAATGGAACTTGGATCTAAAATAAGCGACCTCGAATAAGTAAAAATTACTATACACTTGCCGTCAATACCAGAAACTTTGTTCCATTGTGTAATTTTTTTTTTCAAATTTGATTTAATAATTTTTAAAATGGGAAATATATTTTTGAGTTTTGGCCGAAAATTGTCTTGAATCCTTCAGATTATCCAAATAAACCGAATACATAAAATTTAACCATCAGTTGGTCCATTTAACAAATGCTCGTGTTAATGACAATCGAATTCAAGGTGTATCAACAACTAACACATGTGCACTTTCAGTTCCAAAAATTATCTTATATAGTTAAGGTTACCGATACCTTGTCTCTTTATCCGTCAGAGTTATCTTAATATTTTTTATTACATATAAGGATCTATGAAAATTATTTGTAAAACAAAATATCAATCAAATGCTCACCGCGGCTTCTGTGGCATACCTTAATCCGATAGTCAATATTTCTCAATGACTGACAAATAATGGAGGTTCAATATCCTTAATGTGCCGACTTAACTCATCCATAAGCTCTTGAATTGTTCTTGGCTTATTGACGAACACTTTTTCTTTTAAATACCCCCAAAGAAAGAAGTCCAGCGGCTTCAAATCACAAGATCGTGGCAGCCAACTAACAACGCCGCGATGTGAGATAACACGACCATTAAATTTCTCGCGCGAAAAAAACTTTATTTTTTTTGCTGTGTGGCAAGTAGCACCGTCCTGTTGGAACCACATATCGTCCAGGTCCATATCCTTAATTTCTGCCCACTAAAAAGTCGTTATCATCTCGCGATAGCGAACATCATTTACGGTAACGGCTTGGCCGAACATATTTTCCAAGAAGTACGGCCCGATGATGCCGCCAGCCCATATACCGCACCAAACAGTCACTCTTTGTGGATGCATCGGCTTTTCAGCAACCATGGTGGATTCTCATTTGCCCAAATGTGGCAATTTTGCTTCTTTACGAACCCACTGTGGACACATTTGGTCGATTATGCTGACCAAAAAAAAAAAAATCCGAAATCCACGAAATGCATCTTGATTTAAACTCCCATTTTCGTAATTGGCTGGAATTTGTCAAACACTGAAACAAAGAAATTTTAAATTTGTGTGGGCAAAAAACTTGACGTTAAGTTGTGACTCACAATTAACATCGTGCATTGTGGTTGGACCACCCTATATACTTTAATTGTCGAAAGTATTGCTGGTTTTATCGCCATTACCATTTAACCAGCAGTTGGTCTGTTTACGAATGTTCGTGGTTATGACAATGAAATCCAACAATGTATAACCTTAACCAATACATGTAAAATCTAGTTCCAAAAATCTTCTTAATTAATTAGGGTTTCCGATACTTTGTCTCTACAAACGACAGTGTTAGTTCCCTCTGCTGAAAATTGCCGTATGCCCAATCAATATTCGGTTGTGGCAATGTTGATACATGGACATCGGTTGGCAAGAAACTCGGTTGTCGCATCATACCTGTTCTCTGTGTGTGGAACCTATACTAAAACATGGATCAAAGTTCATTAGAGATGGGCTTTTGAATTTAATCGAAATCGAATGCATTATGTGGTTTAGAGCTGAAGCTTTTGAAATCGGGAAAAACCTTTGTATCGTGTGATCAATCTAAAGAAACTTTTTTCAAAAAAAAAAATGCCATTTATTTTTTGAATAATTTTCTTCAAATGTTGGCCATAACTACCCCTCAGGGTGTCCATTCTGAGGGTCCAATTTTGGAAGACTCGTTTGAGCATTTCGACTGGTGTGGCGTTATTGACATGCGCAGTGTTGGCTTCTAAAACCTGAATCGTAGCTGGTTTGTCAGCATAGACTTTGGACTTTACGTAGCCCCAAAGAAAAAAAGTCTAAAGGTGTGATATCGCACGATCTTAGCAAATTCTCCGGTCCAAAACGTGAAACTTATTGGTCCAAAACGTGAAATTAGCTGCTCTTCGAAATGACTTCTCAATAGATCCATTGTTTGAGCAGCCGTATGGCAAGTGGCACCATCCAAGTGTCCTCAAGATAACGGTCTTCAGTTTCAGGTGGCAAAAAGTCCGATATCAAGGCGCGATAGCGACCGATGATTCTACCATCCCATAAACCGCTCAAAAGCGTAATTTTCTCTGGTTATAATGGCACCTCTTGAAGCTCTTCTGGTTGCTTTCAGTCCGAATGCGGCAATTTTATTTACTGACAATGCCATAGAGCCAGAAGTGGGCCTCATTGCTGAACAAAATTTTGTCAAAAGCAGCGGATCTTCACAAATCCATAAAAAAGTTGCACAATTTGAAGATGTTGTTGCGGTGTAAGCCTTTCCCTGCTAAAAAGGAAAACAATACTAAAAAGAAACAAAAATAAAGTTTAACACTAATCACGAGAAATCTGTGAAAAATGCCTTATTGAAATAAATACCTCTCGATTAATCACCCGTTATTATATCCCAACATGGGCCACTATGGAACAATTTTAATAGAGTCCTTGGCCAAAATTTGCACAATATACAACTTTTACGGAAATTATTCATATTTGCGGGCTGTACTTTGATTAAAACGATAGCTGGACGAACGAACGGGTGGACAATGTTCAATGGAATCAGATCTCAAGCATACTCTTTAGAAAATTTCTTTGAAATTTAAGTACAACTTTTATAGGAAATTAGTTTTATCGAAATCATTTTATATTTGCGGGCTGTACTTTGATTAAAATGATAGCTGGAACGAACGAACGGACGACAATGTTCAATGGAATCAGATCAAGGTTCTAAATCGATCGGATTACTTATTAAGGAGTCTATCTCAGTTCCTTCAAGGTATTATAAAATCTGGACTAAGTCATGGTAGTTTACAATTATTAATTATTTTTCTAATTATTTAATTCTTAACACTTTCTCTCGACATATTCTTTCGAAAACTTCTTTGAAGTTTTAGTACAACTTCTATAGAAAATTATGTCGATGTCTAAAGTTAAAAACGTCGTAATTTAAGATATTTCTATAGCAAATTTCGTCTTTGTTGTCTCCACCTCAAACGTTTCTTTGGTTAGCATCGATTCGTATTTAATTAAATTGTTTTTTTTCCCCTTGTGACATTCAAGTTCGATGAAACAATTAAAAAATAAAAAACAAATTTCCAAACAATGAAAAAAAAGATAAACATAAATACTCGTATATAAACAAAAATTTGTAAATAAGAAAAGGAATGTAATTGATTCCTTCCACTTCACTCAGCCTGACTAATAAAGCGAATCGAATTTTGACGACTTTTAAGCGATAGACTGAATAAAATCTTATTCGCTGTGATAATGGGATTGATTGCCTGGACAGTCGCAGCAAGAATGAGGCTGACTTCAAAAATAAAATTCAATAAATATTTCACTCTATTGCCAATTTGCACGCCATCATAAAGCGATTACTAATTTCGAAAGCATCAGGATGTGGCGCTTTTGTTTGTTTTTGGACACATGTTTAGAGATATTATAAATAAACCCAATCGTCTTAACAAAACTGGATGGGCGTATGAAAATGATAAAGGTCCACTCGAAAATTCTATGGCAATTCATTCAATAATTGGTTTATATGGAAATATTCGAAATCCCTTTAAAAGTTGATCTGCTGATTATTGCGTTAATAGGACTTATGTCTTCGGAAGGGAAAAACAATATCTCCCACATTTAAAATTTGAAATGCGTTTTAGTTACAGTTGGCCTTTGTCTTCGGCCACATTTCTTACCATCCTGCTACCATTCGCCCCTGGTCAAGTGTTTGAACTGAATGGTAATCAAATCAAAGATTTTTTTTGGCGACTAGTGATGCCAATGAATTCGATGAACTGAAGTAAAATTTCAGTCATGTGGAGCATTTGTATCCAACAATTTGTTTTCCATTCGAAGGCAATTACGAAATCGCTACACTTGGTTACCGACCATTCCAGTGAGTACACGTGAATACCAACAAATACAAGTGAATATAAGTGTACCTTATAGGCCATAGTTATAAATTATATTTGCCTATTAGTTTCGAAGAAAACCATTCTCGAATTGCGAGTTATTCGCCCAAATTAGGTCATGATTGTCACACATTTTATGGTTCAGCTGTAGGATTCATAGCAATGGGCGGCCAATACACTAGCCCGTAGCTGGGCACATGTAGTTGGGTTTCTATGAACTTGGATACTTGGTCTGCCTACGGGGGAGGATTTACATCGTCATAGTTATGTCCCACCATTTCCATTTCATTGGGAGCAGCAAATGATTTACATGAATATGCCGATTTATGGTAAACAATTATTTATGATTTAATATCGAGATGATTTAAAACTTTAATCAGCTGTTGACAATCACAATGTCAGCAGTTTTTCTCGATAATATATTACAGAAAGAAGAAAAAAGTAAAAGTGTCGCGGCACAGAATCTTATGTACCCTCAATTGGGTAGCCCAGCGGAGTCATTAAAGATGTACTTTTTCTGCGGTAACTTTAGTCCCTTAAAAGGAAACTTGATTCCCTCCTAGACCAGTTTTGCCTATTTGTAATGCCAACATAGCAATGGTGCTATTATGGTGCATGATGGTAGAACCTTTAAAGTATATATACACTGAGAATAAAAATAACCTTACATAAGGTTAACTTAACCATAAATCAACATGATTTGGAGTCTACGTCATATAAGATTAATTTGAACATGTTGTTGTTGTCTGGTATTTAACAATAATAATAGTTAATTTAACTATTCTATGGTTGAATTTTTTGAAATAATAAAAGTTGTTTTAAGAATGCATTGTTTTGAACCAGGAAAATTGTTAATATTAATATTTTATATTTATTGAAACAAAACATGATCAATTTAACAATAAATTTTTAATATTATTAACTATGAAGATTGATATAGAAATCATTATTATGTTAACTAATTACTGGTTACCTCTTTTAACCAGAAATATAGTTACGGTTACAATTTTTAATATTAAATTAACCTACTAATTATGTTTTTGTTTTGTTTACATGTATTCGGTCTTTTTTCATTATTATGACTTGAACAGTTTTTATTCTGGTTCGAGACCTTTTTGTTGTTTCTTTATCAGAATCAACTAAAAAATTGGTGAAATGTATTGGCTACGGTTGCCAGGCCGACTGTAAAGCTGATTCTAAACCCGCCAAGGTTTCTCTTAAGCAGTCTTTCGCCACGATTACTTTGGCTACAAATCAAATGACTTATACGGGAGTCCCATTATGATTAATGAGAATTATCTTTAGAGTATAGTCTTCTAACTGTGCGAAAAGCAATGAAATTGCGCTATGAAGATTGTACAGCTAGTATTTGCATTTGGGGGTGGTATTTTAAATGAGCGATATAAATTGTCTTATGATCTTTCTCACAATTACAAACTTTCAGAGAAGAGAAAGAAAGGAAAAAGAGTGGGGGGAATAAGACAGTCGCAATCGTTGCAACTTCGTGTAGTTTAATTCTGAACTGCGTATACACAAAGCAGATCAAAAACTTCGATACAACAGAGCCGAATGATCTTTAAACTTTTGTTTATGACGCACATTTTTCTGCCTCTCTCTTGAAAAGTCCAACCTTATAAAAGTATAGTGTTTGCTCAACTATTTTGTATGTACATCTGACCTTATATAAAGTTATTTTGTCTTCGTTATCAAACATTTACCATAAAAAATTTAACCAGACTCATGGCTAAAAAAATCATTGTATTTTCGGCTCAGTGTTCTATTGATCGTCGTAAAATTCTTAGACAATCTTGTCATGTCCGTCCGCCAATCCCTCTGTTTGTATGTGCAAAACGGGATAGGAGTCGAACGAAATAAGCTTAAACCCTGAAGTTTTGCTTGAGATTGTAAATTGGCTGTAAATCGGTTTAGAGAGGACTTTCCATTAAAGGGACTAAAAGTAAATCTGAAAAATTACACTTTTCTCCACTTATCTCCCTTATTTGTAAACATACTGGCATAGTTTGGAATAATTCGATTAGGAAACGTTTTTGGACCTATGGGATTGAGAAGACCCTAATAAGAACGGCCCTTGATCCTAAGAAACGTTTACTAACAAACATGGACATATCATGTATTTGAAAAATTTTGTTTGGGACGTCTTGACCATAAGGTCCCAAAAAACGGCTGTATAGTCAACAAACGAACTTCTATTGACATATGGGTGCGTTATTTAAAGTAAGTTGCACTAACAATCTAAATATAGATTTTTAGATTTAAAGATTGGGATAATATTGAGCCTAGGAGTTAAGAATAAAAAAAAGCGACCACTTGTAAATATGGATACAGAGAGTATTTTTTAGACATGTGGTTTTCAATCTGGCCACACTTTTTTCGGACTTGTTCTATTTAACAACTGTCACTTGATTTGTGCTCAGTTTGGTTTGCCATTTCCTAATGAATAGCCTTACTCCGGAACAACGTTTGAAAATCGTGGTAAATGGGCCCAAAACGATGCTGATTTTTAGAAGAACAGTTTGTTCAGCCATAAGGCTTACTTTTGGTTGAAGTGGTACGTTAATAACTAAAATTGTCGCATTTGGAGTAATGAAAATCCACAAGCCATTATTGAGACGCCGTTACATCCTCAAAAAGTCACTGTTTGGTGTTCTCTATGGGCCGAGAGAATTATTGGTCCATATTTCTTCAAAAATGAAGCCGGCCATTATGTTACGGTCAATGGGGAACGCTATAGAGCCATCTTTAATCACTTTTTCGTGCCTGATGGATGGTCGATGTTGATGTGGACTACCTTTGGTTCCAACATGCCATACAGCCAACGAAACAATCAAATTATTGCAGACACTTTTGGTGAGCGCATTTTCTCGCGTCGCGCGCCTGTGGCGTGGCCTCCAAGATCGTGCGATTTAGCACTGCTGGACTATTTTTTTGTGGGGTTGTGTAAAGACGTTTGTCTACGCAGATAAGCTCGACGCGGTTGACGCCTTGGAAGAGAATATTCGGCGTGCTATTGCCGATATGTGGCCCCAAATGCTGCAAAAAATGATTGAAAATTTGGCCTCTCGGCTGGAATTATTTGAGCCAGCCACTTGTCTACGCAAGTAGACAAGCCCGAAATCATTAAAAAACATAATGGCAAACCCTTATTTTTTATATTAAAGCTTAATTCTTGGCCATAATATAAATGATATGTGTTTTATTTCCTGTTGAAAACTACACGTCTGAAAAAAGAACCCTTTAGTAGGTATACATGATCTAGTTGAACAATGGGTGATGTCACGCACACGCAGAAAAAAAGTGTGGTTGTGGTAACAATATTCGAAGAGCATCATACTATTGTTGGTTATATGGTTGTGGCACAACAATATTATGATCATCACAACAATAGTATGGTTCACACATAACCATACTATGATCCCCACAACAATATTATAGAATTATTCACGCACAACCATACTATGATCCCCACAACCATATTACTATTCACACTCAACCATACTATGATCCCCACAACCATATTACTATTCACACTCAACCATAGTATGATCCGCACAACCATAGTATGACTTAAACACAACCATACTATAATCCCCAAAATTTTTTGTGAAGTTGTTATTCAACAATAGAGATATTTACCAAATTTTGTAAAAATACATTGAACTCTTAATAATAGGAGTGATTTATTTTACAGTAAAAAAAAATCATTTATTCAAAATATTTCAGTTATAAATTTTCAGAAATAAATTTATTTACATATAAAAAGTACTATTATTGCGTAAGATTCGTAAATAACATTGTCAAATTAAAAAAAAAATACCCTTTTGCCGGTATGATTTCCGCAATTATATTATTGTTAAGGAAAAACCCATGAAAACAATACTTTTGTCCCACCAACCATATTTATATTGTTGCTACAACCAAGTTTTTATTTTTAAATTTGGCAATAATACTATTGTTACATTTCAACAATATTAATATTGCCGCAATTATACTATTGTAAAAATGAAACTCGAAAATCAATACTATGGTTGCGACGACCATACTTTTTTTTGCATTGAACATACTATTGTTGCCGTGCCCATATAGTAAACATATCTTTTCTCTGAGTGCACCCTTTAAAAATCGTATTATTGGCTCTTTATTGTATCAATAGTACATTGAAATTAGTGAAAAATAATTAAAGACTATATAATGCCTAAATTTTACAATGGGCGTGGCACTGCCCTTTCAACTTTTATTTTCAAAAGGCCATGAATCGTCTTACGGATAAAAGATGCGTATGACAATAGTAGTTGGCATGTACATTTTTGTTGGAGAAACATAGGAAATCTGAGTAAAAAAATAGGCGGTTCCACTCCCCCTTGAAAATATTTCTATATCGAACAATAATGTAATGGACCAATTGTAATACAATTTTAATAGTATGCCATTCATGAACATTTTCTTACCCTACATATGGTCATGATTGTACAAAAATGAGTGTTAATTGACATATTTGGGGTTCCTTGGCCAGCGATTAGTAATAGGCCGAAATCCATGATGGAGAGGATATAAGCTACGTCCAGGCCTACCTCACACATTGTCCTCTTTTTTCTTTTTCTCCAGTCTGGTGTTTCTTTCCTTATGTGATGTTGAGGTAATTATGTCCGTCATTATTCACTTAAAATAATTGGCATTTTTGCTTGGGCCAGCTTATTTTTTTCGAGTGTAAACTGTTTTTTTTCAACGAACACATGGCCAGCTTTCCTTTTTTCACCTTTTTGTTTTGTTGTTGTTGTTGCTTCCCACTTAACTGGTTGCGGCCCTATTCGCACCACCGCACATACAGAAGAATGCGCGCGCGAGTGATGTTTATTTTATCAGCTATTTCCATCTAAATGTGATTTGGCCGTATGCGGTTCATTTGGCGGGTATAAATTATTTGGACGGTTTTTTTTTTCTTTTTCGCCCGGCCAAAAGTCCGTCCGTATCGTAGCTACGAAAATGGCGTTGAGAATATTTGCAGCTGGCTTTTACTACTACGACAGGTTGGCAGCGGTTCTTTTTACCACTTTATTTCTGCGTTTTTTCTATCTTGTTTTCTTTTTTTTTGGCGTATTTTATCTTTTTGGAGATTATAAATTGCTGTTGAGTTGACAACAAACCGTAATTTGTTGAATGAGTGCTATGACATTCAGTCATGGCGCGGGCACGGCAGATATACCCTGTATAAATTTATTTAATGTCATTGTTTCGTTGTTTTGTTTTTTTTTTCGTTTTGTAAATATCCAAAAATGAAAACCGAAAATCGCAAATTAGAACACAAACGCAATTTAAAAATGGAAAGCTATTTTTGGACATCAATATTTAATTTAAATGTATACAAAAAATTATAAAAATACTAAATAAATTTCATTTGGTAGGAGTATGTCAAGCAGATATCTTTAATTGTGTATAAATGCGCAAAACCGGATTCGCCAGATATTGCCAATGCAATTTCGAAATGAAATACAGCAAACAAATCCAGACCTATTAAAATTGCAGTCTCCGCAGCCTTGAAACAAAACGAGTTCACAGCATTTTCTAAATGTCAGCTGCAATATTTGAAGGGATAATTTAAATTTGTATCAAAAAAAAAACCAGAAGACAATAAAAACCAGTACATGTCGACTGGAATTGAAATTGCGACGGGGCCAAATTTTTATAAGGTCCAACGCAACAGTGGAACTTGTAGAAATAATATATTTTACTACAACAGATGCTTAGAGAGCACAGCGATCGCTTCTAAATTAAATTCCAAGGATTTGAAATTGCGACGAAGACAAATTTTTAAATGGCCCCACACAACAGTGAACCTTGAAATAAAATAATGTTTTCTACTACCACAGATGCTAAGAGAGCACAGCGATCGCTTCTAAATTAAATTCCAAGATATTGTTAGTCTTATGTTTTCATGAAATGATTTTATTTCATTAAAAAAAAATTTAAAATTGTTTACAACAAAAAAATGGACAAAATAAATTCTACCGGGCCGAAACTTATTTACTCTACATCATGGAATTTAGAGCAATATGAAAACTTTGCCTTTGAGGCGTAGTTAAAGCCTCTATTTCTATTAGCGGGTGTGGTTCTTTCCTTACCAACTTCATATTTGACAACTGCTATTAGTTTACGATACGATATGGCAACATACTTATTAGGGACATAAATGCAGTTACACACGTTTTATGCTACAAAATAAAAAGACAGCATGTTTTTGGACCAAATATTGTTTAATATATTTATTGATGTATTTTGTATTCAAAAATAATCTACTTATTCGAAATATCCGCCTTTTGCCTTACCCACGCCTTAAGTCGCACTGGCCAATCGTCAAAAGCTGCACGAACCTCGCCCATTGGAAAATTGGCCACAGCTCGAACCAAAGCAGTCTTAAGAGATCCAATGTTGGGGTATCTCTTGTGACAAACCTTGTCCTCTAAAACCGTCCACAATTTGTAATCCAATGGGTTCGAATCTGGACTGCCTGTGGACCATTCTTCAGAGGAAATGAACGCTGGCAAATTGTTTCGAAGCCAGGCCTGGGACGTTTTAGCCTTATGGGCCGACGCAGAATCCTGCTGGAAAGTCCATGACTGGTTTTGGAACCATGAATTGTTAAGAGGCTTCACAACAGCTTCCAAAACGGTTTCTTGGAAAACTTTGGCCGATGTTTTGACTCCTTCCTTGTTCGTAGAAATGTAGGTCAGTGACCCCATCGTAAGAGACACCTTACCAAACCATGGCTGAAGCTGGGTGATGACCCTTTTCCACCCGTGGGATCAGTTCAGATGCTTCCTTAGATGACCGCACTTACACTCTATCATTTTGCTTGTTCAATTGTTCCTGAACGGTAAAATTTTTTTCACCGGTGAACAAAATTTTTTTGGAGCAAGTTATCAGTGTGCTTCACCAAAAGACGTTTGCATTTTTCAATCCTATTTTTTTTAAAGCTGCAGTCAATAAATGTCCGGTACGTCGTTTGAAAGCCCCAAGTCCCAAGTCTTTTTTAATGATTCGACTCATGGACTTTTGCGTGATATTCATCTCACGGGCCGCGATTTTCAGTTTTCGGAGCGGATTTCTGTGAATTCTTGATTTAACGGTTATGATGACATGCGGTGCTCGAACTGAGCGTGGGCGGCCCGACCGGTCTTTTAAATCTCCAGTTCCTCAAACAGTTGTATGCATCGGTAGACGAACATGTGGCTAATCCCTAGTGACCGCAGCGTTTTGAAAATATCGCTTCTTTCATTTCACACTTGAAAAGCGCTATTACAGCGATACGGTTCTCATTATCTGATCACTCCAAGATGAAAGTTGAAACAATTTTAAAATTCCGTTACAGACTAACGCTATTGAGATAAGCTTTCAAAACCAATATGACATTGACGGGGTATGTTCAGTTCTACTATTGAAATTGGGTGTGTTCAATGTTGTAACAGTATTTATGTCCCTACTAAGTATACCTTCTAACTGAGAAACAATAAGCGATGAATACGAGCACCTTGTGATCGTCGTTGAAATAGTCTTATCGTGTTGTTCTATTCAAGTTGGACGCTATTCTGTCGAACTTAACCATTAACTTCGGTGCAATTACTAACGTATATGGTACAATTGTGTGCCTTTTGGTACAAATATGTGGTCGTTTTGATACAATTTAATGTTTTGTGAATTCCATCAGCGGTAGGTACCAGTGTTTAAGTATTAGTTAGATCTTAATTATGCGCGGCATCGCTGTTTTTATGCAAGTTCGCCTTTGGAATCCTTAATGGAATGTTAAGGTATTTTGACCTCAGTTTTATTACAATTTTGTTTTTATAGTTCAGTTCAAAAAAGCAAACAAACAAAATATCGAAGTGAACCCTTCACATACAAGCTGCGTTGCATGGCGGTCTGCGAAAGAGACCAAAACCAAAAACGCAATGAAACGAAACCGGTTTCAAAAATCAAAAGTCGTTGTATTCATTATGAGCTTGAAAATATGTCTGTCTGTCCTCAATTAATATTATTTTTTCTTTTTTCGTTAATATCATTTCATTTTTGTCATATAGAATTTCATTATTTTAATTCGAGATACTCCCGAAAGAGCTTATCAGGCGGCTTTAGCAACAGCCCCTACAAAACAGAAACATAAAAAGAAAACAAAATAAAAAAGAAACAAAAACAAATCTGTCGAGGAAGAAAATCACTTTGAAATACGGCCAGACTGTGGTTGTCGTCTGTACTCGATCCATGTGTTCCGTGCGAGGGCTAATGATAGCGGTGATGAACATGTGCTGCTTTCAGACACCGTATGTGTGTGTATTTATATACACAGAAAAAAACAATTTTCGGTTCAATTGAAAAATTGAAATATTCAAAAAATGTATTAGGAATCGGGTGATAAAAAATTTCACATATTAACTAAACTATTCTTATGTTGTTAATCGAAAATATTTTAGATTTTAAGCTATAAAAAGTGATCACACGTTAAAAAAATTGTAAGTCGTTTATTGAAAATATTTTCAGTATGAGGCGACGCAAAATTTACATATTTACAAAAAAGGTTGTAAGCCTTTTATTAAAAATATTTTCATTATGTTGCCATAAAAAATTCACGTATTTACAAAAAAGCTGTACAATTTTTGCGAAAAGTAGTCGGAAAGACATTTAGTTACAAGCAGAAGTGAGCGTTACTTCACCATCATAAGACCCCAAGCAACGAATGTGTTGTAATTATGTTAAGTGTCTAAACACTGAAGGGTGGCAGTTTCGGATTTAACGTGAACTGCCGCTGAAGAGTTTTCCACCAAACACACTAAAAAGCAGTCGCACTGGCCAATCGTCAATAGCTGCACGAACCTCGTGCATTGGAAAATTGGCCACAGCTCGAACCAAAGCAGTCTTAAGAGATCCAATGTTGGGGTATCTTTTGTGACAAACCTTGTCCTCTAAAACCGTCCACAATTTCTAATCCAATGGGTTCAAATCTGGACTGCCTGAGGGCCATTCTTCAGATGAAATGAACGCTGGAAAATTGTTTTGAAGCTACCCTGGGAAGTTTTAGCCTTATGGGCCGGCGCAGAATCCTGCTGGAAAGTCCATGGCTGGTTTTGGAACAGGGAATTGTTAAGAGGCTTCACAACAGCTTCCAAAACGGTTTCTTGGTAAACTTTGGCCGATGTTTTGACTCCTTGTTCGCAGAAATGCAGGTCAGTGACCCCATCGTAAGAGACACCCCACCAAACCATGTTTGAAGCTGGGGGATGACCCTTTTCCACCCTTGGGATGCTTCCTTAGATGACTATCATTTTGCTTGTTAAATTTTACCTGAACGGTAAAAATTGTTTCATTGGTGAACAAAAGACGTTTGCAGTTTGTAATCCCATTTTTTTTAAAGCTGCAGTAAATAAATGTCCGGTACGTCGTTTGAAAGCCCCAAGTCTTTTTTAATGATTCGACTCATGGACATTAGCGTGATATTCATCTCTCTGGCCATGATTTTCTGTTTTCGGAATTCTTCTTCTGTGAATTCTTGATTTAACGGCTTTGATGACATGCGGTGTTCGAACAGAGCGTGGGCGTCCCGACCGGTGGCGGTATTTTACATCTCCAGTCTCCTCAAACAATTTTATGCATCGGTAGACGAACATGCGGCTAATCCCTATTGGCCGGAGCGTTTGAAAGTATTGCTTTTTTCATTTCACACTTGAAAAGCGGTATAACAGCGATACGGTTCTCATTATATGACCACTCCATGATGAAAGTTGAAACAATTTTAAAATCCCGTTACAGACTAACGCATTGAGGTTAGCATTCAAACCCATATGACATTAACGGGGTATGTTCAGTTCTACTATTGAAATTGGGTGTGTTCAATGTTGTAACAATATTTATACTCGTATACCTATTTTTCGGTAAAAGTTTAAGGGTTGTCTTTTTTTCAGTGTATTTATAAATATTATATATATGTATATATTTATGACATTGTGTACACACATACAAGTTGATTACCCCAAAAGCGGTGATTGTCTGTATATGTAAGTACACATGAATCTTAGGATGTTCTTACAAATATTAAAAATCATACTCGTTTTATCCTCCGCAGGATGGAGAGTATGCTTGCCATTTCATTTGCAACAACTCGAAATATTGCTTCGGGAGCCTATATGCTAGGGTTATATACTTAAGACTAAAATTCGACTTGTAGACTTTTCGACTTTTTAGTATAAAAAAATTCGATTGAAGTCGACTTTTTCTTAGGGAAAAGAACATTCAATATTTTGGAATAAACAAGAAGTTTTATTTGTAAAAAAAACTTTTATATAAAAAGTAAGAGTAGTTATAAACTAATAAACATAGGAATCTCAAGTAGTTTTTGCATAAGTACGAGGGCTGCTATGTATATTTCTGGTCTAATAATGAAAATGCGAACATTTATCATCAAAAATGGGTTTGTTGTTTTTCAAAGTATTCTCCAGCATGATTTATACATTGCATGCGCTCAAACCAATTGTCGAGGCACTTTTTCCACTCCAATTGAGACACTTCCAAAACATGGTTTTTAAACGCTTCAACAGCATCTTCTGGCGACGAAAATCGGTGACCACGAATTTTTTCTTCATGTTCGGGAATAAAAAGAAGTCATTGGGTGCCAAGTCAAGGCTGTGCGGCGGATGACCCATCAATTCGACGTTTTGGCCGGTCAATAAGGCTCTGGTTTGAGCAGATGTGTGAGAGCTCGCATTGTCATAGCGCACAATGATTCGTTTTCTCTTGTTCGTTTCTCGAATTTCTCCGAAGATTTCAGGCAAACAAATTGTGGTGTACCACTCAGAATTGACTCAGAATTGACTACGTTGCTCAAGCGGAAAAGTCGCCAAATAAGCAGTTTTGCCGAAGAAACAGCAGGCGATTATTTGCTTCGAAGTGCTTCTTCCACGAACAACTTTCGTTGGATTTGGCTCGTTTTCGAAGACCCACACGGTCGATTGCTGTTTTGTTTCGGGCTCATACGCATAGATCCATGATCTTATAAAGGGGTTTTGAAGCCCCGCGATCGTAGTTTTTCAAAATTTTCAAATTTTTTCACGAGTACAATTGAGCGATTGTCAAATTGTGCAGGATCCAACGAGAACAAACCTATTTTAGGGCCAGCTGTTCATGCAATATCGAATGTAAACTGGTGGAAGAAATGCCCAAGGATGCCTCTATCTCACGGTATGTCACATGGCGATCTTGCATTACCAGTTCACGCACGACATCAATGTTCTCTGGCACAACGGCCGTTTTTGGACGACCTTCACGACTTTCGTCTTTGAGCTAGCGTCGGCCACGATTGAATTGATTAAACCAATTTTCACAGTGCTATAGAATGGTGCTTCATCGCCATACAAATTTTTATCGATGCACCCTTGTCGTGATAATCCACGTCGAAAGTTGTGAACAATGATCGCACGAGTTAATTCCATTTTTTTGCCAAATTGATTTTTTCAAGTCACTGTAAACAACACAAATGATGGTCGTACGTCAAAACATTCTGAGTACGTTTATGCTAAAAAATGTCAAACTTTCCAATGGAAATGTCAGATTGCGCCAGGCAAAACTTAGTGTTGCCTAAGTCAGAAATATATATAGCAACCCTCGTACAAAGATAATCGTATTTATATTTTTTTGGAGAAATTTGGCTCGCGAAAAAAATTTCTCACGCGGGTCAGAAGAAACAAAGCGCATAATAAATTTAAGCCAAATGGATTGTTTAGATGACAATTACAAATATTTGAAGTTTAAATAAAAAAGTCGAAAAAAGTGACCTATAAAACCCTACTATATGCAGGAGCATATTAAAATGTTAGGATGATCTATCTAGCCATAAATCGAGGGCGAGAGGGTGATGATGGCTAAATCAAAACAATGTCCCATGTGAACCGATGTGAACCAATTTTAACACAGTATGCAAAGTCGTCGAGCTGGTTGAAAAGTTTATTAACTGCACCATTAATACTACCATAGGTATACAGACGAACGAACAGACGGACATATCTAAATCGATTCAGGCCAAATTAAGCGCCTTAGTCGATATCCAAGTTGACAAACGATTAAACAATTTGATTTTAATAAAAGTTACCAACATAAATCTTCTTTAAAGCACTTTCTAACAAACATTTTTAAACCCGCTCAAATAGGGACACCCTAGTGTATACTCATACAGAGGAACGTCGGACTGTAGGTGCATATATCATATTGGGGTACATTATTTGATATTTTTTTGACGTTTTTTGCGTTCGGATCATAATGAAATTGACCATTGCACCATGGCCAGAAATAGGAAAAATTAATGCAAATTTTGCACAATAGAAAATTATATACTCGTAGGAGGGTTACCTCTTTTGTTGAAGATTTGATATTTGTTAGGTCTAACTTTGAAGGTGAACGGACTCGGTTATTAATTTTGTAGGCACTTGCTGCTCAGCGTTTTCTTTCAAAGACAAGAAAATACTAGTCCTCGACGTTCTGGAGCCGTTCATATTTTTCGAGCCATGATATCGGACTCTTTGCTACCTGAAATCGATATCGAAGCCCGCAATCTTGATGACATTTGGTTCCAAGGAGACGGCGCTACATGCCATACCGCCAACGAAACAATCAATTATTGAAGGAAAATTTTTTTGAGCGCATTATCTCGCGTCTGTGGCGTGGCCTCCAGGATCGTGCGATTTAACACTGCTGAACTATTTTTTGTGGGGTTATGTGAGTCGCATGTCTTTGCAGATAGTACCGACACGATTGACGCCTTGGGAGAAAATATTCGGCGCGTTATTGCTGACATACGGCCCCAAGTTTTGCACAAAGTGGTCGAAAATTAGGCCTCTCCGCTGGAGTTTATTCGAGCCAGCCTCGTCAGCCTCTTGACCGAAATAATTTTTAAAACATAATGGTTAACCCTTATCTTTTTAATAATGCCAAAATCTTGGCCATCATATTAAATTATATGCATTTTTTTACTTCTTGAAAAACACACGTCTGGAAAAAAACGCCCTTTGTAAAATAATGTGATTATTACTGCCCTTATGTCAATCGATTAATCCAATGTTTTCTAGTAAAAATATTCTATTATCCTTTCCACTTTTTCTTCGATATGACTTCCCTATGTTTTGGAGTACTTTTGGTGCGTTAACATTTTTTGTCTCTTCTTATGTTCCACCGATACATTAGTTCCACTCACTGATAAATACAGAGCACCAACTTACATCGTTTTTCATCGCATGCAGTTCGGTAGTAGTATAAAATAAAAAGTATAAAAAAAATCATAACAATATTATTTTCTATATATTTAAACTTAAGTTATAGGTCTTTTTACTACCACTCTTTTAGCGGTTTACAACCACTGTGCATTGATTGGCGAATTTAATATGCCCGATAACAAATACCAGCCACACATCCAGGCAAACATAGACATATGATTGGATTGTTATTGTTGTTGTCATTCTGTATCGCCAGACAAATTTTGATAATTATGCACATGTTATTGGGGCTGGCAAGAAGTCTGGTCAACACAAACACACGACATTTAAATAGATTTGTCCCAAAGCCGCACACACATGTTGCGGTGTTACACAGTGGTGTGAATACGCATTGAGCAGGGGGGAATATCTGGGCAATCACAGAAAGATTCTATCGGGTGATCAATCTAGAGGTATTTTTTTCAAAATAAAAAAATACAAAAATTTAAATCAAGTGTGGAATGTTTATTGTTAATTCGAAAGGACATTTTATGCCATTTATTATTTTAAATGTTAAAAGTGGCTCGTGGTAATCATCCTTATTTCCTACATTCTTGTTCATAACATATTGCAACTGCATCAGTAATAAACAAATGAGGTACCGCCTGAATGGTATTAATGTCCTTTTACGATAATGTAAAAAATATTGTTCAAAATAACCCTCTTAATTACATATTTCAAAAAAAGATATTTTGTTTTGAAAATCAAGATGTGATACTATTTTTCTTGTAGGTCTTGTCGAGTGCAACAAGAATCGGTGTATGAAATTTTCCAAACACCTCCTGCGGAACCCCATTTGTTTAATGTTGATGCCGCGTTTCTTACCTTATCGAATTCCAACAAGTTCAGTCTGTGTCGAAAATTTGTGGAATCACCCGATAAGAAAATATGTCTCGCAGAGTTTTAATATAAAAATCTGTCAACAGATTTTCGATAAGAGATTCTATCTTCCCAAATTCTCTATAAGGGAATCTGTCTCTCCGAATATTTCGATAAGAAAATCTCTCTCCCGATTTACGGTAAGACAATCTATGTTTCCTAAATTTTGATTGCACGCTCTCTCTTACCAAAATTTTAAATTAATACAACTATTGAATGTCTCTAAACATTTGCAATAAGAAAATTATTTTCTCTAAATTTTCAAAATGAAAATCTTAGTCTAGAGATTTTTCGTTAAAAATTTTTATTACAAGATGTTTAATAATAATTTGGAATTTGCAATATGAATAATATTTCCTCCATGTTTTCGAAATAAAATTCGTAGTCTCAAGATTTGCCGTAAAATATCTGTAACTCCAGATTTTAAAGTAATAATTTTTTGTAAGCAAATCTCTCTCCTAAGAGAATCAAATTTTCTACAAGAAACTTCTTCTTGAAGTGTAGAGACAAATTTTCTTTAAGTTAAGTTTCCTATAAGAAAATTTCTCTTAAGGAAAACCTAATTTCTTATAAGAAAATTCCTCATAAAGGCGGCAAATTTTCATTCAAATAATATTCTATTAAAAAGAAAAAAAATTTCTATATGAAATTTCTCTTAAGGAGAGGTACATTTTCTTTTATGGGAGTGACAAATTTTCTAATAGCACATTTGTGTGCCTTGGAAGAAACAGATTTTTTATAAAAAGCAGCTTTCTTTTGGGAGACACAGACTTTCTTATATTAAATCTGTCTCTCCTAAGAGATGCGAATTTCCATCCCTTGGAAGTATACTTGGGTTTTTCTTATAAAAATGTTTGTCTCTTGAGAAAGAATCATTTCGTTATAAAAAATATTTATCTCTTGGGAAAGATTTTCTTAAAGAAAATTTCTCTTTCACCTCTAATAGAAAACTTGTCTCCTTGAAAAGAAATTCTCTCATGGGAGACAAATTTTCTATAAGAAAATCTCTCTCCCAAGAGAGACAAATTTTCAATAAGAAAATCTCTCTCCCAAGAGAGACAAAATTTCTATAAGAAAATCTCTCTCTCAAGAGAGACCAATTTTCTATATGAAAATCTCTCTCCCAAGAGAGACAAATTTTCTATAAGAAAGGGAGACAAGTTTTCTATTAGAGGAGAAAGAGAAATTTTCTTTAAGAAAATCTTTCCCAAGAGATAAATATTTTTTATAACGAAATGATTCTCTCTCAAGAGACAAACATTTTTATAAGAAGAACTGTCATTCTTAAGAAACCCAAGTATACTTCCAAGGGATGGAAATTCGCATGTCTTGGGAGAGACAGATTTGAAATAAGAAAGTCTGTGTCTCCCAAAAGAAAGCTGCTTTTTTAAAAGAAATGTGTTTCTTCAAGGCACACGTATTTTCTATTAGAAAATTTGTCACTCCTATAAAAGACACTCTCTGAATATGAAACTTTGAAATGACAAAATATTTTTTGCACATTAAAAAACTTCAATGTTTGTAGAAACTGACTTTTATTTCCTTTTTTCCCACTGAACAATGTATAAAATAAAACAATGAGCCAGATATTGATCTGCCGTCCCAACTATCAAACCAAACATACCGATAACGTCCATTTAATTTTAGGAAGTATGCAATCCAAAAATAAATTTAAGAATTCATTGACATACGAGTATATGTACTCTCTATAAATAGGTTCCCTGAATAAATGTATGAAAGTATGTTGGGGTTTTAACCCAATTTACAAAATAAGAGTATTTTCATAAATTATTTTAATTGTGTGCGTTCACGCCGAACTCTGATAAAATTCGGCCGATAGCATTAATTTCTTGAATGAAACGCACATTGTGTGCCTCGTCCCATGATCCGGCCACTGAATGTAATTACGGGGTCAAAATGACTCACAATGTGAACATTCATAATGAATATTTCCGAGAATGCGATGAAGACTCATATGTAAAAATATTGAGCTTCTTTTATCGTAACCATTACACTTGGAGGCAATACTTAAGCGAGACAAGCTTCTACTGGGTGATGGTGGCGGACTTATATCCACCCTTGTAACAATGACCTTTCTGTGCTTTGCCTGTCTCTCTGTCTTATAGCATTTCCCATCAACGCGAATGCAAAACGGACATTTTCACATATGACATCACTCATGACATTTTCTTAATGGGACATGCCACTTGGCATGTTTTGTTTTTTTTTGTTTGAAATGTTTGCTTGGCCGCCTGCAGCAGCGCTGCTCGGCGTTCCCGATTCACTTGTTTTTGTTGAAGAAATTTGTATGTGTCTGAACTCATGTATCGCGGCTAAATTTCGCAGATTGCTTGTCCATGAAATTGAAAGTAGAATTTGAACAATTTTGAGATTTTTTTGTTTGATTGTGATTTCGTTCGTCTGTCTGTTCATTTTTTGAGGTGCTGACAAATATTTTGCACATTGCCGGGCTGGCTGCCTCTTTTGGCTTTTTTTTTTGGGAGGGAAAATAAATTATGAGCAGAATAGGTGAGCACATATTTACAGACATACATATGAATATGAGTAAGGTGGAATGGGATGTACGAGGATCATATTAAAAGTCGGGTAAAATAGTTGAAATTATTTCTGTGCAATTAAAATTTCTCTATTTTGGTTCTAGGCTATCTTGCCTTGGCCCAAATGACAACAATTTTCTAAAAACAAATTTTATATCCAAAAAAAATTGATTTCTTATACCACGAAAATGTTAAGGGACTAAGCAGCCCTATTCTTATTCTATAAAATTTTATTTTGTTCACCAAAACTTTACTTACATTTTGAGCAACTTTTTGAAACAACGAAAAAGGTTGGATTTTATGTAATCATGTATTGCAGAAAACTATTTTTCTTTTTAAAAAATATGTATAAAATCTAACCAATATCTTTCCTCAGTATCGAACATTTTATCTTAGCGGTATAATAAAGTTTTTATAAATATGAGCAATTTTTTCGCTGTAAAAATATAATATCAGAAATATTAATTTTGAAAAAAATGGATTTTTTAAAATTTTATCTGCCACCGAAATCTTAAGAATATAAAGAAGTTTTTTAGAGCTGCTGACAAACTGAGCAATTTTATAAACGAAAAAATGCTTAGATATTTTGCAATGAGGATTTGTCAATACTAATAAATGTTAAGAATCTTTGTCATTTTGCTTGACTGAAAAAATCAGAAATAAAAAAACATTTATGTTAGGAAATGCTCAAACGATTATGATCTGCGCAATTTTTTGAACCATTTTTCCTGGTGAAAAGAGTGATCAGAATCGGAGATATTATTTTAAACTTAAAAGCAATTTTTGAGTACCAAATTTTTTTTATAGAATCCGTGCAATTTTTCTAAATGGAAAATGTTGACAATCTAAGATATTTATGCATACTTAAAAAGAAATTTTATATTTTTTTGCTTAAAAACTTGCCATTTTTCTGGGCTAATTTTGAAATACGAATAATGCCCAGAGTCTTTTTTAAGACAAGTTTTAAGAAAAAAAAGGCCAAAATTTAAATAAAAAACTGTGGACAGAAAACAAATTTCCAGAAACAAACCAATTTTTTGAAAGGTACTAATGCTCAGAATCTAAGCAGATTTTTACGATAAAGTGTTTCAATCCAATTTTTGTAGGTGAAAGAATTGCGCAAAATTTAAAAATATAATCATTTTTTTTAAACTGGTATAAATTTAAAATCTGAGCCATAAAAAACTATAAAATAATTATTTTAAAGGTTATAAGGTTTAGAATCTAAACAGTTTTTTTTACTATAAAGTGCTTAAATCCGTTCAATATTTCTGGACGGAGGAAAATGGCTTAAGACTTAAAAAATTTTGCAGGAGAAGAGAATAGCGCATAGTCTGAACAATTTTAAACTAATAAATTGAATCCAGATTGTGTTCATCTTTAAAGCTGCACAAAATTTGGAATTTTAACAATTATCCTAGACAAAAATAAGAAAAAGACAATATTAGTCGCCAAAAGTTGCTCAAAAAAGGCCTTAGAAAAATTTATTTTATATTTTAATATTTTAAGGAAATTCTTAAATTACATGTTTTTATTAGTGTATCTGGAAAATGTCGACTTTCGCTATCCACACACTGCTGCATACGTTTTCTGAAGTTTTTATAAACTTTAACAAGCATGTCGACTGGTATTCTGCCAATTTCAGCCTCAATATTATTAATTAGGTTTTCCAAGGTGTTTGGACTGTTGATATACTTGATATACTTCACATCGACTTCAGGTAACCCCAAAGAACAAACATAGCATGGGGTTAAGTCTTATGAGCGTGCCGGCCAGTTCACATCACCTTTCAAAGAGTTAAGCCGCCAATGAAATATTTGCCTTAAACAATTCGTGGTAACCTTTGCTGTATGTGCAGTGGCACCATCCTGTTGGATTGCCTCGAGAGCCGGCTGAAAAAATACAGAAATGCCAAGAGCAAGTAATTGATTCCCAGCACAGCGTTTCGGAGATTGCTGTACTGCTGTTCTCACTCTCTCGATGTTTTGTGGTGTTGTAGTTCTTCTCTCAAGTCCCTTTCGTACACATGACACATTGCCTGCTGTTCTCAATGAATTTACCCAATTTACATTTGATTTCCGCCTAGGAAAACGTCCGCGTGGGCAAACAGCGAATCGTAAACGAAAAGCACGCTGCACTGCAATGATCGAGTGGGCATTTGAAAAATACGCTTCAACGCCAAATGACCTCTCCGCACGTGTCCAATGCATGATGGCAACTAAAAGGCAGACGAATACAAATCTTCCGTCAGTCACTATAAACCAAGCACACTCTCCACTCTCTTCGACCAACAGAGCTGCCACAGCCTGCAGTGCAAGGAAGCACTCCACCCTGTATATAGGAAAAGTTAAATATTTATTCGATTCATACAATCTTTTTTAGAAAAAAAATTTGTTGCAGCCTGGATAAAGGATAATACTCGACAGTTATCGAGGCTAAATACTAAAACGGCTACAAGAAATTACTTTTACAACTTTTTTTTTTTTGAAAAGTAAAAAAATGTAGGCATTCGTTGTTTAGAAATGACTTAACTTATGTGGTTTTGCTTTCCAATCTTAGTTATCGTGGATTTATCCAAAAAAACGCTAACATGTGCTCAGAATTTGAAAAAATTGTACTTACTAACAAATTCTAAACATTTCAAAAGTTTCTTCTCTAAATACAATTTTTCGATTCTTAAAAATTTGTTTATACTTACGATAGTTATTCAATTTTTTTTTAAATAAGTGGTGTATTCCAATTTCGGTAGTTGGTGCCCTCATTTCTCAAAGATTGATATCATGTAGACAAATCACTTGTCGCTTCAACAATGATTAGAGATGACATTGGCAGTTTTGTCTAATTTGTTGATACCACCCACCCATAATTTTCCATTAATGGCGGCTATAAACTCAACCCTCAGTCTTAAATATATTTGGCCATCTGATCGTAGACTCTATACACGACTTCTCAGTTGATAATATAATAACTTATAATTGATGGGTGGATAAGAGTGGGAAAAGTACATGATGTAAACTGCCACCAGACCAACGATGAGGAAAAACTTCCCTGTCGGAATTGTGTGTCTTAAATGCCATTCAATTGTCTGACGACAGTTTTATTGTGTTTCGTCGTTCTACATCATCGTATTTTTTTCTTTTTGTGAATATCTTCCTAATCATTTGGTGAAGTAAAATAAATTGTATGTATGCGTAGCAAAAGAAAAGACATACTAATTGGATGTTCTTGGCTCATGGTTGGCGAAGACGCCACATCAGCAGCACCAGCAGTTCGGCTATTGGCATCATCATCTTCATCTACGATGTCTGCCAGTGTGGCAGTATCAGTTCCAACTCTTGCCGCTGCCTCAGAAGCCACCGCTCATAGACACAAACCATCATCACTTAAGCTGTCAATTCATATTTTATAACACGCAGTCATAAATACGACAAATGTAGCAAAATCTACCGAGAATCGTATAAAAAGCGAGTCAACGGATGCGAAAGGAGCAGTCAGAGGTAAGCGCAATGTCGGCCGACGTGGCCAAGGAGCTGCAAGAGAGGAGACAACGCAGCAGCAATAAAAATAAACGGGAATTTGTGTTGATAGCCCAAAAACCACCTTACATTAGCGATTTTCTTCCAGAGACAAAAAAGAAACGACAAGACATCAGCAACAGACACACAAAACGACTGTCAGGCAGACGGACGGACAGGCAGCCCGATAGACAGACAAAAAGACGCATTGAAAAGTGTGGAAAACCCGTTGAACAGTCAATTTTTACACACAAACGGCACACAGGAAAAAAAACTTTTTTTTTCAAATGTCGCTTGACTACGATGACGTTTTTTTTCGCTCCTACGATTACGCCTTATTGGCGCCATATATCAACGTGTGCTGTGCCATCTCCAACTCCAGGACCAGTTCTCTAGCACCCCCCAGTAGTTACGAACACAAAACTAAAGGATTCATGGTCTACATACGTACATGTGCATAAGTGGGTGTATGTGTCTGTGTATTAGAAAAAGGATATTTCCCACTGACAAAATACAAAAAAAATCATAACATTACTTCTACTCGTACATGCTCTCTTTGTCTTTTTTGTCGAGGTCTCCAGGCGGGGGTGGCTCACGAAAATCCATCGCAAACTTTTCCTTGGCGTCACTTTTGCGAGACATAGACATCACTTAGTACTTTTCGAACATTATCCTGAAAACCTTTACATTACTTTTAAGGTTATTAAAGGATGTTAGCATAAGCATATTTATTTAAATATAAAACCAAACCAAGGATAACGTCGAGGACGTAAACGGAAAAGGGGTACACACCATCGACCGACCGACTAGCATAGTCGTAGAACGTTTACGGAGTTATGGAATTTATTCACTGCCATTCAATTTCCATAAATAACTGTTTAGGGCATAATTTATATAGCCGTATTATTTTCTATATAGAAAAGAAACGACATATCGAAAATCTAAGCATTTTTGCTAGAACATTATTAATGAGAATTTATGAATGTTTCATATAGAAACAATGGCTAGAAATCAGAGAATAGATACCCATAAAATTGCCACGAAAAACTAAGCACTTTTATATTAGCATATTAATTAAGATAAATTGCTTACGATATAAGCATCTTCTACAATATAAAGTAGCGGTAATTTGTAATATGGAAAATTGCTAAGAATTTAAGCATTTTTAGCAAAGAAAAGTTCCGTAGAATGTTGGATTTTTTTTGTGTAAAAAATTGCTTGGAATTTTGAAGTACTTGCATCGATAACAAAAGCTTAAAATTTAAGCGTTTTTGGTATAAAAAGTTTAAAAAAAAACTAAGCATTTTTCGTAGGTTTTCAATCTGGCCACACTTTTTTCGTAGTTGGTCTTTTTGACAGCTGTCACTTGATTCATGCCATTTCATAATGAATTGACTTACTTCGGAACAAAGTTTGCAAATCGTGGAAATTTATTTTCAAAATAATGATTCGGTTCGAGCGTAGCATTGCGCGCTGCTTCCAATATTCGTTCGATATAACCGCCCAGCAAATTTGCTAAGTCGAGCAACCATGGATCGGTTTCGCACCACGTTTACTCTAGTGGATAAGAGTAATGCGCATCATTAGAGACGTCTACAGTGCGCACCGAAGGTACTATTGATGCTGTGAAGCAGAGTATCGAAGAAGACCCGAATGAGTCCATCGGCCATCGCTCGCAGCGATTGGAGCTGTGCCCATCTACACGCAGAGAAAATTTATGGTTACTATATGGTCACCGCAACAATAACATGTTCTCTACAATAAAAGCATGTTCGTCGCAACCATAGTATTGTTTGTTGAATTTCATTTTGACAGCAGTATGATTGCGGCAATATTAATGTTGTTGAAATGTAACAATAGTATTATTGCCAAATTTAGAAATGAATATATGGTTGTCCCAACCATATTAACATGGCTGCAAACAAAAAAAAATTACGTTAACAATAATATGATTATGACAATCATAACGTATGGTTACGACTATAAACATAAAAAACAGGTTTTATAGAGCATATGTGACAACGCATAGAGAAAGGGACCTAAGGGTAAAAAAATCAATTTCCACTTTTTTTTGATGTGGACAACATCTGAGCATCGAATTAGACCGATCCCATGCCCCAAAAGTGTTCCCTCCCAGAGATATGCGCGTTTTATGAAAGTGAAGTCGACGATTCTACACCAAAGATACACGTATTTAAATCTTAAAAATGGCTCTCCTGGACAAAACTGGTTTTTACCCTTAGGTCCCTTTCTATTTTGCGCGTCACATATATGTATGTGTGTGCGTATGTTTTTTGATGATTTTTTTCTGTTGTCCATTATAAAAAACAACAACAACTAAAAGGTAGTTTGAGGGTTTTTTATTGTGTTTACTTTGTTTGGTTAAATACTCTACTACCGACTGGTTCTCGTTTGTTTTAAATCTGTATGCACTTAAGTATATAGCCATTGATCGTGGTTTAAACACATTCGTTACTTGGGGTCTACGGATGGTGAAGTAGCATTCAACCCTGCTGTCAACTAAAATTATTTTCAACTGCGTTGGAATATATATTTTTGTTTCTTGAATGAAATGTTCAATGAAAGCATGGCCTCAAATCTGGCTATGAACTAAGTATAATGAGATTTAAAATAACTAGCTTGACAAAAATCTCTATTTTTGAATAACAAAAATAGGTTTAATAGTATGGTTGAGTGTGAATCATACTATGGTTCTGGGGATCATAGTATGATTGCGTGTGAATCATACTGTGGTTGTGAGGATCTTACTATGGTTGTATGAGAAAAATACTATGGTTGTGAGTATGGAATATGGTTGTGGAGATAATAGTATGGTTGAGTGTGAATAATACTATTGTTGTGAGGATCATAGTATGGTTGTGGAGATCATAGTATGGTAAAGTGTGAATCATATTATGGTTGTGGGGATCATAGTATGATTATGTGTGAGTCATACTATTGTTGTGAGGATCATATTATTATTGTGCCACAACCATATGCCCAACAATAGTATGATCATCTTCGAATATTGTCACCCCAACCATACTTCTTTCCTGCGTGTACTTTATGAAAAATTTGCGGAACAATCTTGGTTTGCAAGTATTGAAGCCGGACGACCATCAAGTGCGTCGCACATTCGGTGAACAAGTCCAAACGAGATGGCCACCGATCCTGATTTTTACAAGAACATTTTGTTCAGCGATAAAGCTCACTTTTGGTTGAATGGCTGAACGTTAATAACCAAAACTGTCGCATTTGGAATAATGAAAATCCTCAAGACATTGTCAAGACGCCGTTACATCCTCAAAAATCACTGTGTGGTATGCTCTCTAGGTCAGAGGGAATCATTGGTCCATATTTCTTCAAAAAATATAGCCGGCCATAATGTTACAGTCAATGGGGAAACGCTACAGAGCCATGATTAATTACTTGTTCGTGTCTGAATTGTCGATTTGGACGACCTTTGATTCCAACAAGACGGCGCTTCATGCCATATAGCCAACAAAACAACATATTATTGAAGGGAACTTTTGTGAGCGCATTATCTCTTTGGTTCCAACAAGACGGTGCTTCACACAAGCCACTTCATACAGCCAACGAAACAATAATTTTATTGAAGGAAACCTTTGTTGAGCGCATTTATCTCGCGTCGTGGACTTGTGTCATGACCTTTAAGATCGTGCAATTTAACACCGCTGAATTTTTTTTTGGTGAGGTCATGTGAAGTCGCTTACCTACGCAGATAAGTCCGACACGATTGACGCCTTCGAAGAGAATATTCGGCGCGTTTTTTCTGAAATATGACCCCAAATGCTGCAAAAATTTTTCGAAAGTTGGGCCTCTCGGCTGGAATTTATTCGAGCCGGCCGCGGCGGCTACTTGCCAGAAATAATGTTTAGAACATAATGGCAAACCCTTATGTTTATAATAACGCTAAATTCCTGGCCATAACATAAATTATATGCGATTTATTTCTTCTTGAAAACCACACGTCTGAAAAAAACCTTTACAAAAAAATTAAATAATTTTTTCTAAGATTCAGAAATTTTTTATTTCATTCCCAAATAAGCAAATTTTCGCGCTCTATCCTGTATATGTGACAGCGCATAGAGAAAGGGACCTAAGGGTAAAAAAAATCAATTTTCACTATTTTTTTGATGTGGACAACATCTGAGCATCGAATGAGACCGAACCCATGCCCCAAAAGTGTTCCCTTCCAGAGATATGCGCGTTTTATGAAAGTGATGGTACACCAAAGATACACGTATTTAAATCTTTAAAATGACTTTCAAAAACTGTTTTTTACCCTTAGGTCCCTTTCTATTTTACGCGTCACATATTACCATTTGTTGCATAAGAAAATTTCTAAGAATAAAAATTTATAAATGCTATAATTTCGGGAATATTGCTGGAAATAGTAAAACAGGAATATTGCTGGAAATAGTCATTTTTATTGTGAAAAAAAAATTCTACGAATTCTAATTTTTTTTAATGTTCAACTGTATTATATTTTCATATTACACAACTATAAATCATTTTTTTTATCTTAAACATTTTTATTAAATTGTCGATTTTACGTTTATTTCATTTTAGAACTCAATTAGACACAATCTCTCTTTACACAATCGCTTTATGCGCGTTCAAAATGAAGGCACCGGCAAATCATCCTGGTGGATGCTGAATCCCGATGCGAAACCTGGCAAATCGGTGCGTCGACGTGCCGCTTCCATGGAGACGTCGCGCTACGAAAAGCGACGGGGGCGTGCCAAAAAGCGTGTCGAAGCTCTGCGACAAGCCGGCGTGACCGGCATTAATGATAATACTCCATCGCCCAGCAGTAGTATAAGTGAAGGTCTCGATCATTTTCCCGAGAGTCCGGTGCATAGGTAACTATAATATAATGAGTTCCTTTTTAGTCAATGCCACCGTAGTAACGGCATACTAATGCAAAACATTTTATTAGAGTTTTTCTTTTACTATAGAGCCGTAGTTAAAAGTTATTCTATAGAGTTGCTTGGAGTTATCTTTTCTACACACTCTCCTTAAATAAATAAACTAAACTTTTAAGATTGCATTCATTTTAATTTGCACAGATCAATTGGATTGCATTCGAAAAAATAAAATAAAAAATAAATACCTAGAAATGTAGTTGCCACAATTCTGGTGGAGTTTCTTCTATAATTTCTCAATGCTTAATTTTGTTGCAAACTTTAGAAATGCTTTGTTTTTATTAATTTTTTAGATACAAAAGTTTGAAATCACATTTATGCAAACAAAACATAGATCTTAAATAATATCCGTCAATTGGAAGTGGGAAATTTAAATTTTAAATTTTAGTCGTTATATTTAGCACGTCCAGTTCTGAAAATCCATTCTTCACAATTTTTTTTATTTGTCCATTCATAGGCAAATACATTTTTTTAATCCTATTCATTGAAAACATTTCGGAGCTCTGAAATGTGATTAAATGTACACTAATGTGCCAAACACACCACCCATACTTGTATTTTTTGAGTGCTGTTAATTTGACCCCCTTTATGGTATTATAATATTGCTCAGAAGATGTTCAAGACTGCTAGTTATCTGCGCTTTCCACTGGTCCATAGAAATTTTCGTCAAAAAGGCTTGTGTTAAACAGGAACTTAAGCACACGCGGAAAAAAAGTATGGTTGTGGTGACAATATTCGAAGAGGATAATACTATTGTTGGGTATATGGTTGTGGTACAACAGTATTATGATCCTCACAACAATAGTATGATTCACATACAACCATACTATGATCCTCACAACAATAATATGATTCCCAGATAGCCATACTATGATCCCCACAACC
The DNA here is from genome assembly GCA_963513945.1 of Hydrotaea diabolus. Taxonomy (NCBI): domain Eukaryota; kingdom Metazoa; phylum Arthropoda; class Insecta; order Diptera; family Muscidae; genus Hydrotaea; species Hydrotaea diabolus. Next base: position 162,631,606 of record OY740716.1, read on the forward strand.
ATAGTATGTTTCACATACAACCATAGTATGATCCTCAAAACCATAATATGATTCACACGCAACCATGTTATGATCCATACAACCATAGTATGATCACACACAATTGAACTTTGATCCCCAATATAATTTATTAGAATTTGTTCATGTTGTCGACAATAGATTTGAATTAGGAAAATTATAAAAAATACATTAAATCAAAATAATAGGAGTAATTTATTTTACAGTAGAAAAAATAAGTTAAAATAAACGTAAGCGTTTTTATTAAAAATATTTCAGTAAAACAAAGCCAAAGCAGCTTGTTTAAAAAATTTTAGTTTCAATAAAAAAGTACTATTATTGCATTAAATCCGTACCAATAACATTTGTTCTTAAAAACATATTTAAATGAAGAAAAATTACAATCATACAGTATGATTGCCGTTATTATATTATTGTTAACATAAAACGCAAAACACAATACTTTTGTCGCACCAATAATATTTATATTGTTGTTATAACCATACTTTCATTTTTAAATTTGGCAATAATACTATTGTAACATTTCAACAATATTAATATTGCAGCAATTATACTATTGTCAAAACTAACAATGCTATGGTTGCGACGATCATACTATTATTGCGGAGAACATATTATTATTGCCGTGACCATGTAGTAACCATGTTTTTTCTCTGCGTGCAACACAACTATTTTTATACCATCCAGCATAGGATCAAGTAAACCTTTTTTCCCTTTGCAAAACCTTAAAATATAAACCGAAGGCGTTGTGAAAAAAACACATTATGGCTAAGGCACACTGAAGCTTTTTTTCTTAAACTGTGTATTTTTCAACTGCCGGCACTCTTAAATCCAATGAAATAAACTTTTTAACCTTACAAAAAATGTCTTTTTAAGCCACCCGGAGGTTAGAAAAACGCATCGTAACAAAAGAAGTTTTAGTGTACTAGCGCCTTTACTGTCTTGAAATCGTTTTAAACTTCAGTCCGTCCATCCGTGTGTATATAAAATTTAGCAGTTAAAATAATAATTAGTACATAAAAATCGTTCACAATGATGACAAGAGTACTACTTTCAAAGATTTTAAGAACCTTTGGAAAAGTACACTAGTCGTATTTTATTTGGTAAACAAAATATTCGCGAAAAATCCGGCTTTAACGAAAATAAAAAGTTATCAAAAAATCTAAAAGTTTTTTGGTTACACATTGAACAGGGGAAATCTGTCTTTTATTGACTTAAAATGTAACATATAAAGGGTGGTCAAACTAAAACGCACGATGTTAATTGTGAATAAAGCACAAAGTTTTCAGAGCATTTTCGGGTGTTTTTTTCAGACGTGCGGTTTTCAAGAAGAAATATAACGCATATACTTTTTTGCTATGGCCAAGAATTTAGCTTCATTGTAAAGATAAGTGTTTGCCATTGTGGTTTAAAAATGATTTTGGACAAGTGGTCGCCGCTCCGCGGCTGGCTCGTATAAATAACAGCCGAGATGCCGAATTTTCGACCTCTTTTTGCAGCATTTGGGCCTGTATGTCAGCAATAACGCGCCGAATATTCTCTTTCCATACGTCAATCGGTTCGGGATTATCTGCTTAGACTAGAGACTTCACATAACCCCACAAAAAAAGTCCAGCGGTGTTAAATCACAATTGCGAATAAACTTCGCTTGTAGATTATTGAAGATTATTTGCGGATAATATTCAAGCGTACCGGTTCACTTTTTGTTAGTTAAATTTTTTATTTCCTGAGGATGATCGTCGAAGACGATCGAAATATTGGAAAATAAATTAAATAAACAAAATAAATTAAAAACCACCATTTTTTTGATTTTGTGCATAATCTTGAGCCGGATTATTTGAAAAAATATTTTTAAAAATTGATAATGATAATGTAATGGACCGTAATGCAGCGGTGCCACGCCCCTCTTAAAAATCACATTTATGGCCATGGTAAGAGACCTATCGTTATAAAATGTTTACTGCAAGAAAACAATTAGTAGCATATTACAGGGTGGAGCGCGTTATTTTGCTTTTCTGCACTGCAGGCTGTGGCGGCACTGTTGGTCGAAGAGTGTGAGTGGCTGACGGGAGATTTATATTCGTCTGCCTTTCAGTTGCCATCATGCATTGGCTACGTGAGGTGAGGTCATTTTGTGTTGAAGCGAACCTTTCTAATGCGCACTTGATCATTGCAGTGCAGCGTGATCATTGCAGTGCAGCGTGCTCATTGCAGTGCAGCGTGCTCATTGCAGTGCAGCGTGCTTTTCGTTTACGATTCGCTGTTCCCCCACGCGGACGTGTTCCTGGATGGCAATCAATTGTAAATTGGGTAACTTCATTGAGAACAGCAGGGAATGTGTCATGTGTACGAAGGGGACTTGAAAGAAGAACTACAGCACCACAAACAAAACATCGAGAGATTTAGAGCAGCAGTACTGCAATCTCCTAAATGCTCTGCTCGGAAGTAATCACTTGCTCTTGGCATTTCCAGACATTCTTTCCAACGGATTCTTTATGATGAACTGAATTTTCACCCGTATAAAATGCGCGTGGTCCTACAGTTTTCAGCACGAGACTATTTGACACGGCGGACCTCTTGTGAAGACATTTTGCCACTATACCCTGTGACCCAGTTGTGTTCTCTTCTGATGAGGCACATTTTCAACTCAGTGGGTGTGTTAACAAAAAAAAGGTACTGGAGTGAAACAAATCCCAGAGAACTTTACCAGAGACCTCTGTATTCGGACCGCGTCACTGTTTGGTGCCGCCGGATCTTGAGGCAATGCAATTAGAGGATACTTGGTTCCAACAGGATGGTGCCACTGAACACACAGAGCGAGAGTTACCATGAATTGCTTGAGTTAAATGTTTCCTGGACAGCTTATCTCTTTAAGGGGTGATGTAAACTGGCCGGTACGCTCACCAGACTTAGCTCCATGCGACTATTTCCTTTGGGGTAACCTGAAGTCAAAGGAGTATATCAACACCTTGGAAGACCTAATTAACAATATTGAGGCTGAAATTGCCAGAACATCAGTCGACATGCTTGTTAGAGTTTATGAAAACTTCAGAAAACGTATGCAGCAGTGTGTGGACATTTGCCAGATACACTATTTAAAACCATGTAATTTCAAAATTCCCTTCCTGTTCAATATAATTAAAATATAAAATAAATATTTTTTTTATTTCATTTCCAAATAAGAAAATTATCGCGCTCCACCCTGTATTATCGACTTCGTTGATTAAAAGTATGTTAGAGAGCGTGACACTGGCCATACATCACTGAACTCTGAACCGAAATATGTCGTCGGAGTTGAGAGAAAACTCACCCTGATGGAAAAAGGCGGGCGCGATGCCTCCTAGACAAAATTTTCATATTAGACTGGAATTCATGATGCAGGGTTTATATGTTTCGGCCCGGCCGAGCTTAGTTTGTCCACTTGTTTTTTATTTTATTTTTATCCACGACTAGCGCTTTTTCTAACCAATTTCTCAAAGATGGTGCTAAAGTTTTACTATCTGCAAGTGTTGCATAGTTTCTATGTCCTTCCTAGCCGGACTTCCAACTTATTGAGGGTAATCTCCCTAGTCGAGTTAGATGTCCCTTTTGTGTTCAATTCTCATTTAGAACATTGATGATTTTAGCTAGATCACGTTTTTGCTGAAGAGTTATAAGAGTAAGTAGCGGATTTGCGGTCACTCACGATTTAATACGGTTGATTAGTAGCGATATTTGATGTATAATTCAGGGATATCCCCATTACATTTTTAGGGATATGCGTACTTACATTAACCCGAAAAGACAACACATCCATTGTATAGGGTGATCCATCTAGAGGTACTTTTTCAGAACAAAAAAAATATAAAACTTTAAATCAAGTGTGGAATCTTTATTGGTAATTTGAAAGGACATTTTATGCCATTTATTTTTTGAGTATAATTTTCTTTAAATGTTGACCGCCACTACGCTTCAGGGTGTCCATTCTGGGGGTCCAATTTTGGATGACTTGTTCGAGCATGTCGACCGGTATGGCTTTAATGACACGTGTAATGTTGGCTTCCAAAATCTGAATCGTAGCTGGTTTGTCAGCATAGAATTTTGACTTTACGTAACGCCAAAGATAAATGTCTAAAGGTGTGATATCACTCGATCTAGGCGGCCAACTCACCTGTCCAAAACGTGAAATAAGCTGTTTTTCGAAATGACCTCTCAATAGATCGATTGTGAGAGCAGCTGTATGGCAAGTGGCACCGTCCTGTTGAAACCAAGTGTCGTCAAGATTACGGGCTTCAATCAGGTAGCAAAAAGTCCGATATCATGGCGCAAAAGCGAGCACCATTCACGACTTCGATACCGCCATCATCATGTTCAAAAAATATGGACCGATGATTCCACCAGCATATAAACTACACCAAATCGTGGTTTTCTCTGGGTATAATTGCACCTTTTGAACCTCTTTTGTTTGCTCTTTAGCCGAAATGCGGCAATTTTGTTTATTGACTTTGCCGTTGAGCCCGGAATGGGCTTCATCACTGAACACAATTTTGGTCGAAACAGCGGATCTTCCCGTTTCTCACCGAACGCTCATTTCCATACAGTTGCCAGCTTTGAAGTTAAATATTTTCAAAAAATAAATGCCATAAAATGTCATTTATTTGAAATGACAATAAAAATTCCACACTTGATTTGAATTTTTATATTTTTTTTGTTCTGAAAAAATACCTGAAGATGGAGCACCCTATATATGTAGCATATGTAGAAGCTATTCTAAGGTTTATTCCTTCTTAACTTTTGCTGGAAAGTGTTGCGGATTTTTCGACGAAAAGATTTTTCTTTTCTACTTTTTTCTTTCTTACTTGAGTACTCCAATTTGGCAACTTGTTTGACTTATCGAATCTTTTAGAACTACAAAAGGAATACTAACTAACCAACCATTCATTGGCATGCAAGTTGCAACCATTCGAAAACTATCGCATACAAAATGTAATTGTTTGTTTATTTTTTTAATAAAACATAAAATCTTGTTTTGAGTTATTTATTCTCTTATGTTGAAGTTTCTTTAACCAATTTTTGTTTTTTGCTTTTGTTTCATTTTCGTATTAAAATTTGTTGTTTCGCTTAACATTCGTATAATGTCAGCGGTTATCCGATATCGCCGGACTTCCGACAACGTGCTTCATCGAATGCCAGTTCCTGCGGACGTTTGAGCCCCAGGCCGGCTCTGGTGGGACTCGACTACGACTGGGGTTTCCCCGCCGACTATCAAAATTCAGCCTCTGCTGCCACAATGGACAAGTTGGCCGGTTCCATGGCCGAGGAGCTGACGCTACAAAAGGACCTGATGCAGCAGCAGCAACAGCAACAAGGGTCAGTTTTTTATGATTTTGTGTTTTATGATTTAATTCCCTTCTGTTTTTTTTTTTATCGGTTCGATATGAAAGATTAACAACTTTAGTTTATCATAAAATTAACAAAAGCATGTTTAGCTGAGCATGTTTGTACAATTTAAAATATATGTATATGTATGTGTGTATGTGAGTGTCTATGTGTGCGTGCAAATGGGTGTTTAGAAATATCAGATCGTGATCGAGCCCCCCGTAGCAGCAGATAAATAAAGTGAATTGTTTTTTTGTTTTGCTTAATCTCTTTGAAACCAAACGATCGTACGGTTGGCACAGGTTCAGCACAGCCACGGGCATGCCCACTCAACCCCCACCGCCATATCCCACAAACAACCAACAACCGAACTATACGCTCAATGGGTCCATGAACCAGGGCTACAGTAATTTGCCAACGCCGCAGTGCATGCTGCATCGTTCCCTAACCTGCACCTGTTTGCATTCAACACGTGAGGTGAGTTGTAGCACTTGATCCAAGGCAAAATTAAAAAAAAAAAGTTATCTCATTCTTTCTCCAATTCCTAAAGGGTCTCTCGCCAAACTCAGTTCAAACCATGTCACCCGCCTATCCAAACAGTGAGCCCTCGTCGGACTCCTTAAACACCTATGCCAACGTAGTCATTGAGGGTGCCTCAGGGGTGTCGTCCGATGGCAGTGCTTCCAATCATTTGATGGTGCACCAGCAACAGCGACAGTTGCAGCAGCAACAACAGCAGCAGCAGCAACAACAACAACAACAGACACAACAACTTAGCTCAAATTTAGAAGGTAAATAGCAAGCCAGGAACCACATGTCGTCATCATCTGCCTCCTTCTTGGCATTTAAATGCATTTGACACGACGACACCGTGTCTTATCATAAGTGCGTTTTTGTTTGGCCTTTCCTTTGTCACCTTCCGTGCCGACCCCTCTTCTTTCCTTTGGCGTTTGCATATTTAATTAATCGCCCCCTCAACAAATTGCTAATAATGGCTTTTTTGCTTTTGTATTTTACAGATAATAATTGCGCATCAACTTTAATAGGACAATACTTGGGTGCTCTGAATAATGAGGCAACGCCAATTGACGAATTTAATATAGAAAATTTTCAAGGTGGTCTGGAGTGCAATATTGAAGAGGTAAGTTTTAATTTTGAATAGAAACGAATCGACTAATTAACGTACAAGGCAGGCCGTGTAGGGAGCTGGTAGGTATACCGAATTTAGAACTGAGTGACTCATATCTCGAATATTTCATGTGATATTATGTGTTTAAGTTTAGGATTATTGATTTTTCGAGAGGTCGACCCAGTTCTTGTAAGGGAAATATTTATACCTCTTGACCTATCTGGCCCATTTTCAGTACCATTTCTTTCAGCCCATCTAGCTTCTATAGTGTGACTTGTAGCTTCATTTCCACTGACAGACGGACCGAAATCTTGTTAGATTTTTACGACGACTCCGAATATACATACTTTGTGTGGTTTTCGATATGTTGCAAACAAAATGATTAAATGATGAAATTTGTGTAGTTCTAACCGATCTCTAATTATTTTTTTCTTTGTGAAATGTATGACTCAACGATTTCGGTTTTGTGACGACGACATTCATCAGAAAGGTCAACTGAAACTTTTGTAATGAAACAGAACTCTGTATACTCGTACTCTGGCAATAAAAACAATAATTTATCATTGGAAATGGTTTTATTGTTTTTTTCTCTTAATATTATACTTTAAGATCAACACACTTTTGCATGCGCACAAACCAAATTTCGAACCACTTTTTCCACTCCGATCCAGACACCTTCAAAACATGTTTTTTGAACGCTTCAACAGCTGCTTCGGGCAATGAAAAACGTTGGCCACGCATTTTTTCTTGATGCTAGGGAATAAGAAGAAGTCATTGGAGCCCATCAATTCGACATCTTGAGTGATAAATTAGCTCATCGTTTCAGCTGATGTGTGAGAGCTCGCATTGTCGTGATGCAAAATTATCCGTTTTCTCTTATTATTTTTCTTAATTTCTTCGAACACTGTTGGCAAACAGATGGTTGTATACCACTCAGAATTGACTTTTCTACTTTCCACTAAAGGCACTGCGGCAACATGGCCGGTTATACCGAAAAAAACGCAATCATTTGCTTCGATGTACTTCTTCCACGAACAACATTTGTTGGATTTGGAAGACCCATGCGGTCGATTGCTGTTTTGTTTCGGGTTCATATGCATAGATTCATGATTCGTCACCTGTGACAATGTTATACGCTGCCTTGAGCTACCGGAGTTGTTCGTTTTTTAAACTTATTATTGCACCAATCCTTACGAGCCTTTTTTCGAGCATTCGTCAAATTATGTGGGATCCAACAAGAACTAATTTTTTTCACGGCCAAATGAACATGCAATATCTTATTGATGCTTGTCATACTAATGCCCAAGGATATCTCAATCTCACGGTTTGTCACATGTCGGTCTTGCTTAATCAGTTCACGCACAGCATCGATGGTTTCCTGCAAAGTGACCGAAGTTGGATGTCCTTCACGAAATTCATCCTGGAGCGAACGGCGTCCGAGACTGAACACTTGGTACCAGCGATTAACAGTGGTTTTCGATGGTGCTTCATCGCCAAAAGTCGAAACAAGTTGATTTAAACACTCTTGTCTCATTAACCCAAAAATCGTAAAAAATCATCGCACGAAAATGTTCATGGAATAATTCCATTTTTTGACTGAGATGAATTTTTCAACACCCTGTAAACAAAACAATTCGCCCTCAAATGACAAAACGCTCTGAATAAAGTTATGTTAAAAAAATGCCAAAGTTTCCAATGGAAGTTCCAGTTTGCATATGGGAACACTAGTATTGTCAGGATCCGAAATATAAATGGCAACACTCATATAAGAAGGTTCTCTATTTATTTGTTCTATAGAAAATGAGCTCCTCAGGGAGATTATCATCTATGCCGTTGAAAATGCGCCACTCTGGGGGTTCGTTATCTTTTTTAGCTCTACGGACATAGTCAACTATCCTATAGCAAATGATCTTTAGAGGGTTTCTCAACAATTCGATAGCAAATAAACTATATTGATCAGCTTTATTTATTGATCAATTCGATAGGAAATAAGCTATATTGATCAGCTTTTTGTTATTGATCTTGTTTTCATAAAACTTTGTCTTGTTGCAGACTGGGATTCCTTAAAATTTGTAATAGTTCATACAACAACATGTGATCACACCTCTGCGTGCTAAGACATGAGCCCTTTCGGTCTAATTTTCTATGTGTTTAGAGTGGTAGCAATATGTGACTTCTAGAGCTGCACGAAAATACTGTATGGTGTAAATTTAATGGGTTCGTCCTTGTGCCAAACCTGAACAATGTGTAAAGCTTCAACGAAATCGGTTCGTATTTGCGACCTGTACATTGCAACAGTAGATAGACAGACATCGCTCAATGAAAACAGAAAGATATTCTAATTCGATTGGTAAAATAAGAAGGTAAGACGTTATGTTCGTCTCGGCCAAATCTTATTTTCGCTCCAGTGTTAAACAAAATGAGCATGGTTGTTGAATCTAAGGGTCCTTGTAGCCTAAGAATGACACCCTTGACGATAGCAAAAGTTCACTAATGAACATGGGCACATGGTTACCCAAAGCTAAAAAATGTCTTTATTCACTTAAGTCCCACAACATCCCTTTAAGGAACAAGGAGTAACTTCTCTCAACTCGGAAAGCTGTGCACGATTAAATTCTTATAATCACTGACCGTGACCTAGTGTTTAACGCCGGCTCTGAACGTCTAATGCACTTTTTTAGAGAAGTTTTCACATGGCTTAGAGATAAATCTATTACTCGTTAAGGCACCGGCATTTACACGTGGACACATGGACCCAAGGATCCCAAATAAGTCCAAGTCTCAAAACAGAAATAAATAATAAAATAAATTTCGACTCAAATCCATATATGGATTAGTTTTGACATAGCTCCATTTTGGACTCCATATATAGATTTATTTTTAGCATCAGCCCAAAGGTCCCCTGAGACTCAAAATACCTTCACTATGTTACTGCTTAAAATTAGCGCTCGGCCATGCCAAAGCTTATGTACCCTCCATCATGTATTACGGTCTAACAGGAAAATTTGTTCAAGGGGGCGTAGAACCGACCACTTCTCCGTCAGTAGGTGTTTCGACCCATGCCATCATATGTTCCAAATATCATCGTCATATCCCTAGTTGTTTGTGAGTTGTTGTCTTTTTGACTTCAGGGTTGTGTAGGTGGTCTCCTCTGGTCCAATTTTAACTAAATTTTTGATTTTAAGAGACTGGCGTTGTTCTCATAGAATGGTGGGTCCCGAAAAACGGCCGTTATAGTCCTAGAGCCCATACATATGATAACTTTTACTTTATTCATTGCACTGGCGAGTTTAAGGCGGAGAATTTATTAGATTTGGCCTCACCGAACTTTGTACTTGTTGAGACTGTTATTATTTTTAAGATGTTCTCCTTACTAGACTTCAACATCTAGACTTCAAAATTTAGCAACTTAATCGATTATAAAAACTAACGATTTTTTAATTCGGTTATTTGTCTTTTAGTTTAAAATTGTTTACACAAAATTATTTTTTTTTACTTTACATGCCAATAACTGCTTAGGACTAACCCCCTTTTTACGGAAAATTGTTTTTCATCTTTTGTTTTGCCTTGCAGCTTATGCAACAAGAAATCAACATTGATGGCCTGCTGGACATCAATATACCGCTAACAGCGGTCAATAGTGCGGTCAGTAATAGTGTCTCAAATGCTGGCCATCTGGGAGCGGTTAATACATCGTCGGGAACGACCACAACGGCTGCTACGCTGACCACGCAACAGCAAATCAATCAATTGCACGCCCACTTACAACAACAGCACCAGCAACAGTTGCAGCAACAACAACAGCAGCAGCAGCAACAGCAACAACTGCCGCCAATGCTTAACAATAACAATAATACACCAATGACAACCGGCCTGGAATTGCCGACACAAACGCCAACCTCCAATCTAAATGCCATAGTACAATATCCACAGCAGAGTGTGGTCACGCCCCCATCCTGGGTGCATTGATACAACCGTCTGGTCCAGTACTTTCCCTACAGCAACAACAGCAATCACATCTACTACACGAACAGAGGACGCTACAACAAGAGAAAGCAAAGCTTACGACAATTATGAAGAGACAGGTAGAGAGATACCACCACTACTTAGGCTCCGGCTTAGGCTCAAGTTCAGGTTCAAGCTGTTGGGCTCTCTCGGAAATGGACTGGCAACACCTCATAAGTCAACGGGCCAACACTCACTGTTTTCTTTCAGTGTTTTTTTTTCTATTGCAACCGCTAACACCTAGACAAGGATAATTTAAGGACAATAGTGTAAAACAGGCAAACACACAAAATAAACAACAACAGCAAACTTGTACAGCAAAATAAACGCCCCCTGACTCCTCCCCCATCAACAACAACAACTCTAACAACAACTATAAACTCTTAACTCTGCAACATTACAACAATAACAAATCAAAGTAAGTATGCATTTTTGAAAGTCCTCTAATCGTTTCGGTTGATTGCAAGTGATTAAGAGCGTGGCGATCTTCCCGATTTTCTTGGGTTTCTCTTACAGATACGTTGTATTAATTTAAAATGACATTTACACATAAATTATGTTAATAAAATAAAATTGCCACCCCCTCAACGCACCCCAGTTAGCTACACACAGCCGTTTCTAAATTATGAATATGAATGAACTTGTAAGAGTATTTGGGGAGGGGAAAGATGCTGTATGAATAAATTAAATCAAGTCTTAAGTTGTCTCTTTGCTGCCTTCCTGCGAGAACTTGTTTAAAGACCAACCACTCTTGTCCCACTCCATGCCATTGCCAGGATACTCCATGCCAAAAACCATCAATGTAGCTACTCACTTAGTTAAATTATATATGACAGTGACTAGAAGTTGAAGGCGTAGTTGCTACGGGTGCGTTGAAGTTGGCAGGGAATTCCTTCCACTGCCTTTGTAATGAGGCGAGAGGTATCGGCAAGGTGTACTTTAGAAAAACTGTATCAGTCTTACGATCGATACAGACGAATTCTGACTGTTCCCTTAAATAGTGATAACAAAATTTAAATTTGCCATACCATGAGTAGTGAGTACGAAAGAACTGTTTCAACGCTGTCGACACACGAATAGTATTAGCAAAAATGTTATATTATAGAGCAAAGTATTTTTAAAAAGCTTTGGTGATACTGCGTGGTGTGGTAAAGAAGGTAAAAGCTCAAAAATTCTAATGCCTCAACATTACAGCTTCTTAAAACTACTTTTCCCGACAATATTACTTATCTACAGTAAGCTTCTTAATGTGGTATATGCAGAGAAGTTAAATATTGTTATAGAAATATACGAGGGCGACCGCAAAAGTAACTGGCCTAACATAAAAAGAACCGTTTTTTTGGAATTATTATTATTTATTTTTCAACATAATCTCCTTCCGACTCAATACACTTCAAACGTTTTTCAAGTTTTTTAATTCCATCCGAAAAATAAGATTTTTCAAGACCTTCAAAATAAGCCTCAGTTTCAGCAATAACCTCGCTATTGGACGAACATTTTTTGCCACCGAGAATTTTTTTTTAAATTTGGAAACAAGAAATAATCAGAAGGAGCTAAATCTGGACTATATGGTGGATGCAGAGCAATTTCAAATCGTAATTCGGCCAGTTTTTGTTGAGTTAAAAATGCAGTGTGTGAAGGAGCATTATCTTGACGAAAAAAAACTTTTTTTCTAAATGCTGTCGTATTATCTTGATTTCTTCACTCAACCGATCCAATAATGCACAATAATATTCACTATTTATAGTTTTTCCTTTCTCAAGATAATCAATAAATATTATACCCCTTGCATCCCAAAATTCTGTGGCCATTACTTTTCCTGCTGACTTAACAGTTTTCGCCTTCTTGGGACCACTTTTACTAGCTTCTATCCATTGTTTTGACTTGTTTTGACTTTGTTCTTTGCATTCTGGGATGTAGTGATGGATCCATGTTTCATCAACAGTTATGAATCGGCGCAAGAACTCTATTGGATTACGCTGATAAATCGCTAAAAGCTCTTCGGACGATTTTTTTGGGCAAAATCAACAAACGCGGCACCCATCTTGCGGATAGCTTTTTCATGTGGAGTTCATCATGTAAAATACTCTAAACTTGTTTTTCGTGTATTTTAACAATATCAGCCAGTTCTCTGAGCTTTATTCGTCTATCTTTAGTCACTTCATTAAATATTTTTCTAATGTTTTCAATAGTAGTATCAGTTTTCGGTCTTCCAGAGCGTTGTTCATCTTCCGTACTTGAACGACCCATTTTAAATTGTTGAGCCCAGGATTTCACGGTGGAGTATGAAGGTGCATTATCATCATGAACAGAATCCAATTCATCTTGGATTAATTGTGGCGTATAACCTTTCATATAAAAGTGTTTAATTACCGCACGAAACCTTGTTATTTTCCATTTTTCAAAAATTATAAAACTTGTTTACTTCAATCACCTGTAACAAAGAAAATAATCATTAAATATTTCGGAAATTATGACATATGGCTTATAAAAGATTGCTTTTAAAAAAACAAAAAAAAAGTCGCTAGTAAAACAGAAAATGTTCCAGGCCAGTTAGTTTTGCGGTCGCCGTCGTATTTACCTTCTCTGGTATAGATCGTGAGCGTAAAGCTTTTAATTGGCTTACATTTTTATACCACCACCGAATTTTTCATTTAAGCCATTTCCGTCAATGTACCTGTTAAAAGCACGATAGCGGCCCAATGCATCAAACTATCGGGTGATCAATCTAAAGGTATTTTTCAAAATAAAAACAAAAATTCAAAAAAATCAAATAAAATGTGGAATATTTGTGGTTCTTTCGAAATGACATTTTATGCCATTTATTGTTTGAATATAATTTGCCTTAAATTTTGGCCGCAACTACGCTTCAGGGTGTCCATTCTGGGGGTCCAATTTTGGATGACTTGTTCGAGCATTTCGACTGGTATGGCTTTAATGACACGCGTATTGTTGCTTCTAAAACCTGAACCGTAGCTGGTATGTCTGCATAAAATTTGGACTTTGCGTACCCCCAAAGAAAAAAGTCTATTGCCGTGATATTACACGATGACCTCTTAATAGATCCATTGCTTGAGCAGCTGTATGGCAAGTGAAGCCGTCCTGTTAAATCCAAATGTCGTCAAGAATACGGGCTTTAATTTCAGGTAGTAAAACGTCCGATATGATAGAGCAATAGCGAGCACCATTGAAAGTTACGTTTCAACCATCATCTAGAACTAAATTTTTAGGTTCGGCCTGGCTGAACTTAACGTTCTTACCTGTTCCTAATAAAAATCCCATTTTGCGTGGCCGGCTTTTGGACTAGGCCCAAAACGATTTTAACTAAGGCTAACCGAAATGTAGGAACACGTATTGTAAATCTCGTTTGAGATGATTGCTGTTGTTAGTTTTTAGGTAAAATGATCAATTCGAAGGGGGAAAAAATCCACATCACGATTTCTTTTTAAAGAAACACACTAAAACAATTAAATCAATTTGTGTTGGATATCTTATTGTCTATGGACTATGCGACATTTTTGAAAGTATCGTAACATTTATGCACCTTATGGGACATGTTGTAGTGTCTTTGTTAAGAATTACGTGCTTATGGCGTTATGGATTACGTGCTTAGACGTTACTAGACCCCATAGAAGTTGAATTTTAAGGAAAAAGATGCTCTTAAAGTCGCATATTTAAGAAGATCGTTAAAACTATATAGTAGGCTGATCATAAAACATCGAAACCATCGATCAGGATTCAGCTGAGTCAACAACCTCTGAAATAATGTTGTTGTGGTAACAACAATTTATTTCATTTTGAAGTTCTGTTCGTGTATGGGGGATCTGCTTCGATAACCAAGTGGAGGAAACGCGCTATTTGAACTAGATGCATCCACAGAGACATGGGGGTCAGCAGCGTGGGCTTGGCCGGACAATTGAAAAGGTGCAGCACATCATGTGGTCCCCCTGATGGCAGGCGGGACAGATGTCCGAAACGTTGCCATCAATTCGTGCCCAATAAGAATTGAGGCGGCTGCACTATCCAGATCTCAGCTACGAGCGTCTGCCGAGGGTAGTACCTTCTCATTAGGTGAAATCTCCCTGGAATGCTCCCCTAGCATAAAAGTCATACTGTAGCTGGATACTGCTGCTGCGACTTCATCAGCGTGAATGTTGTTCAGACCTGCCTGATAGTTTCGATGATCAAAATGTTCTCTCTTGTACCGCTGGACCTCTCTCTCTAGATCATGAAGATCGTACCTGATCTGCCTGGCCGGGAAGATATGTAAAACTATATACGTAGCGCTGAGTCAACCTCCAAAACAATCACCATATCTGTCGTTTTTTTGGGGGGTTCTTCACGTACATATCACCGATATCACCGTTTCGAAGTGTTCACATTGTGTTACGTTCGGCCAGGAGATGTTTGTAGGTTACATTACATCATGACATGGAGGCGTGGCACCGCCTATACAACTCTTAGCATAAAAATACCATATCTAGTGAACTATTAGAGATTTGACGATTTGATATGACGCTGGTATGGATCAAATGATACATATGATACTGGTATGGTTTTAAACGCACCCTGGCGGAAAAATGATTTATGCCACGCCTTCTTTATTAAAATTTACTTAATGGTCAATATAATGAAACAATAGTTATAGAATGTTAATAGAATGAGATTAATGACTACGAAATTATGATTGTCTATACTATACTTATATTATGTTAAATTGGACAAATGGGCGTGGCCCGCCTATTCATCTCTTATCTAATGAATAAATGCATACCGGAATGATCACAATATGACGTTGATATGGAAAAGTGATACTCCCTGGTGGAAGAGTGGTGCTGCCACGCCCCCTTTTAACAAAGTTTTATATTGATCAGAATAACAGACCAATTGTCATAAAATGGGATGCACTGTATAAGGTCAAGGCACAATCCATTGTGGAGGGAATAAAAAATAGCTTAACGGCATTTCAACTTGATTTCCTCTAAAACTCCCCATATTTAAAACCATATCATGTCCAATATTTAAAACCATATCATGTCCACGCCTCTGCTGCATTTGTTTCCGCTCCCATTAATGTTCATTTCCGTTTCTTTTTCTAATTTCCTACATTAAATGTCCTCTAATATTCTAATGCTGAAATGACTTCCTTGCTCTAGCCACTGCTGCCTTTGTTTCTAGCTTTTTGTTGCGCCATTTCCTTTCATGTATGTCCATTCACATCGTTTTTTCGTTTCTTTTCCTTTCAATTACAATAATTCGAGCAAAAACCTCATGTTTATAAACAAAAAGTATGTGTGCGAGCAATACGAACAGTAGTGAAATGAAGACTGAGATTCCTACATAAAATCAAGGACCTTCTAATGCCACCGTCAGCATCACCATGGAATCATTTTTCATGGCATTGATGGGTGGTATTGTGTTTTGTTTCCTTTCTGGTTACTGGTCTTGAAATTATGCGATGTAATAAAGATGAAAATGAAGAACTTTCAAGTGAACCCCCCTTCCCTCATCCTACTCCTACAAATTCAATTCAATTGAAATGTACTGTACATAAAAATATAAATTGAGAATAGAAAAGCGGCGCAAATCTCGCTACAATTATAATCAAAAAAAAAAAACACAGCGAAAAAAATATGTAATTGCCCCTTGGAAAGGGAGCGTCAGCAAGTCGAACGGGAGAAGGAGAAGAATCAGCAGGAGTTGAAATTTACGGAATGTTGTGGGCCATTACACGTGTACCATTTCACCGGAAGACGCTGTCAGGACATGTGTACGTTAAATAATTCCATTTTGTATTTTTGCTGTTAAAGGACATCATATAAATATTCCAGAGGATATTTATGAAAACGACCTTATTGACGTTAGGACAAAGGGACTCAACAACAAACCTTGAGCAGGAGTTGTGTTTACTCGCCTCAAATGTTTGAAATAAATTCGTACGATTTTATTGTTATGGCAAAGGTTTATCCAATTTGTGATGTACTTATCTTGATTTTTATTTTATTTTTAGGGCAAATGTTAAGCTTGATAACAGGCAAGTCAAAGGGGATTCCGGCCTCCTTGTTTGTTATTGTACCATTACCTTTGGTGTATTTATCATTGTCAGAAATTTCATATGGCATCTCATTATTGGAATTATAAATAAATGTTTGTGTTTTTCATGTTATCCTTTTCCTAAAGTAGAAAGTTAATTTGTCCATACCTATCACGAATCAGAGGTTTAAAGGTGGTTCACATACTCATTCTACAATCTCTTCAAAGTAATTGAAGCTGAACAAAACAATAATAAATTTACTTTGCTAAACCAGTGAGGTGAAAGAAAAACGACTTATGAGCTTAAACATAGAATAAAAGGACTGGTTAGTATCTCCTTTATTAGTGGTCCACAACTGAATCATCGGTGTACAAACTGGTTAGAACATCGTGTCATATTCGTTACATATAAAGCATCCAGCTTAGCGAGCCACGAGACTCTGAAATTATTTTGTGTCAAAAAACTCCTTTAAAAGTAAAAACTTTGTAAGGTTGAAACAATGCAAATCTTATATGTCCTCCACCATTGAGCAAATATTCAAAAAGGTGTATTATTTCTGTCATATCTTTAGGCCACTAAAGTGAAACATTTTTCCCCTTAGGTAGATTTCTCCTATTTAAGTACAATCCCGAACAGCTTATGACTATTAGCAAAATTTTAGGCTCCTAGGTTGGTTTCATTCGCCGCTTTTGTTCTTTTAACGGACACACGCACGGACATAACTAGAATTTTACGACGATAAATAAAACATATAAAATATATATATAAAGGGCGGGTCGATTTGTAGGGAGGCAAAAAAAGCTCAAGTGATTTAAACTTCAAAAGTCGAGACATACGAGTTCGCTTAAGAGGTATGGTTCCTCAGCAAAGTTCCTTATTTTGATCCCTAGAATACGATTTTCCTTGTCACTTGGGCGATTTTTATATCGACCCGCCCTGATATATATACTTCATAGGGTCTCCGATTAATATTTGTTGGTGTTGCAAATGACATGACAAATATTACATACCATCTACTCTTGGGTAGAGGGTTTAAAAATCTTTAGATGCATTGGATGGTCTTCATTTGATTGAGAATGCATCTTAATTGGCCGACTTCAAATTGAAGCTACTTTTTTGTCTTAAAATTATGAAGCACCTGCACTTTACCTAAGTAGGTTAGGTTTGGTAGAAGCGGAATTCGTACCTTGACACACTTAGTCCTTTGACGACGCAGCCAACCTGTTCCCTATTTTCGCTACTCTGAATATTTGAAAGGTCCATCAAGAAGCATGAGGCTTACCAGCTGGGCACGAACATATCAGGTTTCTGAAGCTTTCGTCCTTCTCCTCGTCGCGATAGCTTCAACTGCAGCCATCAACTGAAACTCTAAGTTATGCAGCATATCTGCCTTCAGTACCAGTATCCCCAGATATCGAATCCAGAGTTGGGTTTAAAGGATTTAGTTTGCCTGTCATATTTCTTTAAATCTATGAGTGAGCTTGCTGAACAGAGACGAGAGTAAGTGGTTACCGTAGGCGATAGTGCGCGACTCACTCCTAGGCTGAGGAGCAAAATTGCGAATGGTTGTGTGCCTTCTATTGTTGAGTCAGTTGGACCTTGTGCGGAAATTATGCGAGAATTTAATGCAAAATTCGCATCAGGCTAGTGGGTGAAATGTTAGGTTGTTGAAATTGTCAGTGATTTTATTTATTCAGTCACGTTTCATTAATTTTTGTGTGTATTAATTTTTTTAAATTAATTCAATTATTCATTTATTTATTTATTCATTTATTCATTTATTCATTTATTCATTTATTCATTTATTCATTTATTCATTTATTCATTTATTCATTTATTCATTTATTCATTTATTCATTTATTCATTTATTCATTTATTCATTTATTCATTTATTCATTTATTCATTTATTCATTTATTCATTTATTCATTTATTCATTTATTCATTTATTCATTTATTCATTTATTCATTTATTCATTTATTCATTTATTCATTTATTCATTTATTCATTTATTCATTTATTCATTTATTCATTTATTCATTTATTCATTTATTCATTTATTCATTTATTCATTTATTCATTTATTCATTTATTCATTTATTCATTTATTCATTTATTCATTTATTCATTTATTCATTTATTCATTTATTCATTTATTCATTTATTCATTTATTCATTTATTCATTTATTCATTTATTCATTTATTCATTTATTCATTTATTCATTTATTCATTTATTCATTTATTCATTTATTCATTTATTCATTTATTCATTTATTCATTTATTCATTTATTCATTTATTCATTTATTCATTTATTCATTTATTCATTTATTCATTTATTCATTTATTCATTTATTCATTTATTCATTTATTCATTTATTCATTTATTCATTTATTCATTTATTCATTTATTCATTTATTCATTTATTCATTTATTCATTTATTCATTTATTCATTTATTCATTTATTCATTTATTCATTTATTCATTTATTCATTTATCCATTTATTCATTTATTCATTTATTCATTTATTCATTTATTCATTTATTCATTTATTCATTTATTCATTTATTCATTTATTCATTTATTCATTTATTCATTTATTCATTTATTCATTTATTCATTTATTCATTTATTCATTTATTCATTTATTCATTTATTCATTTATTCATTTATTCATTTATTCATTTATTCATTTATTCATTTATGCATTTATTCATTTATTCATTTATTCATTTATTCATTTATTCATTTATTCATTTATTCATTTATTCATTTATTCATTCATTAATTAATTCATTTAATCATTTATTCATTTATTCATTTATTCATTTATTCATTTATTCATTTATTCATTTATTCATTTATTCATTTATTCATTTATTCATTTATTCATTTATTTATTTTATTTAATTATAGAATTTTTAATTACTCAATTATTTATTCAAACAGTTAATCAATAGGTTTAAACCTTATGACTTGTTCTCACTTTTTTCCTACTTTGATCTCTTAATTCTGTTCGGTGCCATGTGGAGTTTCGAAACCACTCACTGTGCGCCAACCTTGTTTATGCTGCTTTAAAAATACTTCAACTTATTTTCTTTTATATAGAAAAATTACAAACTGACAGTACAACTTAAACGCTTTCTCCCTTAGGACTTGTTTTCCATGGAAGGTAAATGTAACCGTCGCGTTGTTTCTTCGGCATTTCTTAACTTGCAATATTTTAATGGACTCGTTATTTGAAGCACTCCACAGCATGACCAACGTTTGCCAATAAGTCACCATGGCTTTCAATCCCTTGCCAGTTTTTTTTTAAACCCAATTTGAATATTTCAAGTATTCAAATTACCGGTAATGACCAATTTCATATGCTTACCTGCCCGTAAAAAAATGTGCCACTTAAAAGTTTACAATGAAATTAAGTGATAACTTCCACCATCGGCGAGCGGGCACCCCCGTCTAACTGTGGGCCAGTGACGAAAAAACAAAACGTAACTCAATCGCTTTCCCCCAACTTCTTGTACTTAAATGACTGCCGAGGAATTTTGTACGTTGCTGTTTGTTGTCTAAGCTTATGAAAAATTAATTGTGTCCTGGGGGTGTACACGGAACAGCAAACGCTAAAACCTACCCACCGTCTCTCAGCTTGAAGGACGACGGATGGCCAAGGATGCTTTTAACGAATGGTGGCAAATGAGTACCTGTCGTTGTCGTTACGACGCGATGAACATTAAAACCAATCAGCCATGAAGTTGCAAGAAAATCTCAACATTTCCTCTGTATTTTTTGTGGCATTTTTTCCGCTGAGCCTTTTTAAATCTTTCACAGAAATAGTGTAAGTCGGAAAATAATGCCGGAGCAGGATAATGAAGTGTGGTTTCTTGTGCCGTTCTTTGATCGCTTAAGGGAATACCCTTCATTGCAAGCAGATACGTTGATTCAGTTGGCCAGTCATTGTTGGGTGTAAATTATTTAAATTCTTGGAAAACTTTCTTGCTGGCTTCTTTGCCTTCTCAGAATTGTCCAGGAAAGTTGAAAGAATAAATAGGCAGAGTAGAAAAGAGTCTTTTTTTGAGTCAGTTTTACAGATAAATTAATTTACGACAAACAATTTTAACGGCCAGTGAATTTAGTTGCCAACATTACCACCACCATGGGCAGTGGCTGGCATAACTTTCTAGGAAGACGTTCCTTGGCATTTCCAATGCAACTTTTTAATTCGTTTGATGTAATCTGCTGTTGCATATCGCGTTTGATACACTACAATCGATACTTTGGAAACCTAAAATGTGCATTTTGACTTTCTGTGGCCTTAACATCCAATGAGAGCCACTGAAGGAAGAAAAGAATAACTAAAACTTAAACTTAAGCTTAATAATTAAGCCGCTCGAGGAGGAGATTGGACAGCTAAAGCTTAAATCATATCTTAGTACAGAAAAAAGTTATTCGGTTCAACTAAAGAACTCATATATTCAAACAAAAAATTAATTAGAAAAGCTGGAATTAATAATTTCACATATTAACTAAAATATTCGTAAGTTGTTTATCAAAAATATTTTTCGATTTCAAGCGAATAATAAATTCACATATTTTCAAAAAATAATGTATATCGTTAATCGTACAAAATTTGTTATCAGGCGATATAAAACTTTATATAGGGTGATTCATCTTGAGGTATTTTTTTCAAAATAAAAAAAAAATACTAAAATTCAAATCAAGTGTGGAATCTTTTTCTGTTCATACGAATGGACATTTTATACCATTTATTTTTTGAATATAATTTCCTTCAAATGTTGTCAACTGTAATATAGAAATGAGCGTTCGGCAAAAAACAAGAAGATCTGCTGTTTTCGACTAAAGTTGTGTGCAGTGATGAGGCCCATTTCTGTCGCAACGGCAATGTCAATAAACAAAATTGCCGCATTTGGACTGAAGAGGAACCAGAAAAGGTTCAAGAGGTGCCATTATATCCAGAGAAAACCACGGTTTGGTGCGGTTTATGGGCTGGTGGAATTATCGGTCCATATTTTTTTTAAAAATGATGATGGTCGAAACGTAACTTTCAATGGTGCTCGCTATTGCTTTATCATATCGAACTTTTTACTATCTGAAATTAAAGCCCGTACTCTTACGACAGGTCGGCGTCACTTGCCATGTAGCTGGTCAAACAATGGATCTATTGAGAGGTAATTTCCAAGTGCAGCTAATTTCACATTTTGGATCGCGTTGTTTCTTCGGCATTTCTTAACTTGCAATGATTTAATGGACTCGTTATTTGAAGCACTCCACAGCGTGACCAACGTTTGCCAATAAATCATGATGGCTTTCAATCCCTTGCCAGTTTTTTTTAAACACAATTTGAATATTTCAAGTATTCAAATTACCGGTAATGACCAATTTGATATGCTTACCTGCCCGTAAAAAAAATGTGCCACTTAAAAGTTTACAATGAAATTAAGTGTTAACTTCCACCATCGGCGAGCCATGTAGCTGGTCAAACAATGGATCTATTGAGAGGAAATTTCCAAGAACAGCTAATTTCACATTTTGGATCGGAGAATTGGCCGCCTAGATCGTGTGATCACACCTTTAGACTTTAGACTTTTTTTTGGAGCTATGGAAAGTCCAAAGTCTGTGCTGACAAACCAGCTATGATTCAGGTCTTGAAAGCCAACATTACGCGTAAATTGCATAAAAACAAATAAAATAAATACCCATTTGGTCGAAGAAGCATAAAATTTCCTTCGAATGAATTTTAGTATTTTCTTTATTGTGAAAAAATACCTCTAGATGGATTACCCTATATATTTACAAAAAAAAGTTGTAAGCCGTTTATTGAAAACATTTTCGTTATAAGCCGATGAAAACTTTACATATTTTCAAAAAAGATGGTAAGCCGATTAATGAAATTATTGTCGTTATGAGGCTATAAAAAATTCAGATATTTACATTTTTTTTAAAAGCTGTTGGAAAGACTCACTAGCAGGGGTGTCTGCAGTTTCGGTGAGCGTTACTTTATCATCATAAGACCGAATGTGCCGTAGCTATCTTTCTTCTTTTATTTGCTTATTCGTTATTCATATTTTAGCGATCCTATAATTACTTTTTACAAATTTTGAATAGGTTATATATTTTTTATAAGCAGAGAGTATCTCTATTCTCTATTTTTGGCAGCTGTTAGTGTACGTCTTTGGTCCTGTCCATTCTTGGATGTTTTGAAGCCATGAGATTCGATTCTATCTCTACCACGTCTTCCTTCTACTTCGGGACTGTTTGGGACATTTTGTATTTGTTGTTACTCATTAGATGTCTAAGTATGAAATTTTTCAAGTGTCAATTGCTTTCAATTATTCCCGATCGAGGTTCATTCTTCTTAATACCTCGTTGTTTGGAACTCGGTCGGTTCATGGTATTCTCAATATTTAAGAAAATAATGTTTGCCCAATTTGAGGAAACCACCGTGCCAGCTGTTTAAAGGTATCTGCAACAAGTTCATGAAACTTGCAAGCAAGTGGTCCCCGTCGCACTGTGGCTGAAATTTTGATTTCGTTGGCCAAAAGTGAAATTTTTTCGTCTCATATTTTTAAACATTTTACGCCTTTTTGTAGCTTATATATCCAGATTAAGGCAGCCAAAAAATCAGGTTAAACTATTGCTAATTATGGGCGTGGCATGCTGTCAAACTCAACTGTTTTTTTTAATTTCAGAAAAAGGTGTTTTTTTTTAGTTTTCTTTTTATCAAAAATAAATGGTTACTACTCGCAAGCTATCATCGATAATGACCTGCGGTCTTTTTTATACTGTTGGTAGGATTATAGTCTTAATTTGTTGTAAGTGGTCACAGCTCTAGCGTTTAATATTAGGGTCGTTATGAAATATTTATGAAACTACTATATTTTTCTCAAATGTAAACTTAAGTGGAATAAAACTTCTAGGGAACAAAAACGTATACCACCCGGAGAAAGTTGAAAGTGTCTTCATTAACCCTATATATACTTTTGTACCCTGACGACCCGCGGGTAGAACACTTTTTTCATTTTAATGAAATTAATCTAAAAAAATTCAAATTACGATAATTTAAAGAGCCCTATAAGTACTCCTGTACAATGGTGTATTAAATATGTGCTTAAGGTATTTAATAGCTTATAATGAAATAGTTAAATATAAAACCTGCGAAAGGGTTTTATGACTTTGTTTTGATAAGCAAAAAAAAATAAGTCATAAAATTACATATGATCTTTTTCTAAATTTACCTGTTATCAAATTTTAGGGTCAACCAAATTCATAAACAATTTTATAAGTGTGTCAATAATCGCACTAATAAACCACTAAAGATAAAAACAACCCCATATTGGCGAGATACTAATTAGTTTTACCTGATATTAAGGTCTTGGTAACAAGTGCAGTTTTGTTTAATTTAAGTACTACCTGCTATGAAATTAAAGATCAATGTGTGAATATCATGTATCTAAAAATCTATACAATTACGGATTCGAAAAGTTTCTATTAAGTTAATCCTTTAAGTGTACAGACGTATATTCGCAAGTGATAAAACATAACAGACGCAAATACAAATATTCAGAAAAATATGGAAAGCTTCAGTTATAAAGAACTGGTCGAAGAGTATTTTAGAAACAAAAAATTAAAAAAAATTAAATTTAAATTCGTGTAGCACCGAAGTACAAGAAAAAATATCTAATTTCGTCAAAGTGGTTAGAAGGCCAACTTACTGTCGCTGCAGAAAGAGCAAAGCAAGGTAAGGCTGGAAGACCACGCAAATCATTGGACAACTGCAGCGATAGATCTAAGAGGCGGAAACTTAAAAATGTTAACGATGAAATTGGTTGTACAAATATAAAAGAATCTTTTCTACATCAATTACGATCACAGAACCATTTTACAAAAGTGGATATCATTGAAAAAGTTGTTAAAGCTAGTCCAGTGAGAAGAAAGAGGATTCTTAAAAGTATACGAACTCCGAGCGATGCAAAACAGTTCACAAATGAGGAGGCATTAGCATTATTTCTGGATTTGAAATTAACAAAACAGCAATATATTCAGCTCAGATTGTGTGCGATTGAAAAGGGCTCAAATTTGAATCCAGCAAATCATCACATAACCGCTGCTAAAATGGACTGTTTGCCATCAAAGGACACTATTGCAATCATACCAATTTCGGCAGAGGTACAACTGCTTGATCACACAGCCGAACGCTTGATATAATCTAAAACAGAAAATGAGTTAAAGAAATATGGAAACACAAAGTTAATTCTTTTTTGTAAATGGGGATGTGATGGTTCTTAGGGACAAAAACAATACAAAAAAGTTGTATGAGGAAATATTTCGGACTCAGATATGTTCATGGTATCATTTGTACCATTGGGATTGAAAAATATTTTAGAAGATTCAGAGCCTTCGACTAGTAGAACGCAAGTAGAACGGCGCGCCGTCAAACGGTACGAACTGGAAAATGTGACTGCAGTAGCTGAAAGTGAGCGACACATTCCTGGAATATCAACTCGCCATCGATCTCTATAACTTAATATTTTACACACCAGCCTATTGGGAAGTTTACAAAGAGATCTGGCTTTATTAGCGCACAAGATCCAATGGAATCACGAATTGAAGACACCCTATCCACATTATTGTCACCTTTCAGCTTTAGAGCTCGAAATGGATAGATTTATCTCAAATAATCATATTTTTAAAGACGTGCATTTTCATCTCAGTGGTTATGTTAACAAGCAAAGCGGTCGCATCTGGGGATCGGAAAAAACTCGCACGTGATCTTCAAAAAGCCAATGCATCCTCAGAGAGCATCTTCGCTTTGGAAACTATTGCTAAAAACGTCTATTCGGTTAATAGTGAGTGCTACATAGGTATATTCGCCCATGTGCTGCATTTCAATCTTGCTCGAATATAAAACATTTTCCCATAATTGGTTTTTGCTTTTCAGAACACCCAAATAATATTAAGGTTTCAACTCGATCACATGTACCCTTGTGAATTGAATTAAAAATCTGGTTTTGTTCTTTATTAGCTCAGTACAAATGCATTAAACAAATAGTTACTACAACGTTAAAATTTAGTATTCTATTAACTTTCATTTATAAAAACATTGGTACCGTAACATCAGCTTTTAATTAAAAAAAACATTACACAATAAAAACCGATTCTTTTCAATCGTTGGCAAGCACATGTGAGAGTGCTAGGAAATGGCGACGCACATTTATTATGTAAAACAAATATTGCTTCTTGGAAATGGCTCATTTCCGCACATTTTGATTTGTGTGGTTTTTCTTGGAATGTAGCACACCATTTTACAAAAAAATGATATTCTGAAAAAAAGTTGCGCATTTAAAAGTTCTCGGAACACAGCACATGGACAAATAAACCATAGTTGTGTTCGAAGATTGAAGGCATGAACTTGGACGACTTTCAGTTTGATAGGATGTCGTAACACGCCACAATCCTTTTTTTGCCCACCAAGTTTGGTAGTCATGTTATTAGCTATCTCGGCGATGTCAATTGGTCATCATCATTCAGATGTTTTGAGAATAATAAAGTGCTTAAGGCGTATAATGAGCAAGATTTTCGTGAGGTAGTGCCAGAATCTGTCACAAAGGTCTTAAAAATTGGGTTGGCAGGATGCGTCAGTCGAGGGAAATGAAATAATATAAATGAAAGTGTGTTCCAAAGTAATGGAAATGTTTGGTCTTTCGATTTAAGAAATACTATGCCGGAAAATCTTTATTTTAGATAATTTTCTTTTAAATTTTTTTCGTAAATTTTAAACACCCTGTATAACCCGAGATCTGTATAATATCCTCTCTTTGCAGAAGGCCGCACACTGTGCCGGCTTCTCTTGATATAGAACTAGATTAAATTATTGATTCGTGATTAAAGATTCGCGAATTTAAATCAATCAGTATAACCTGAAATCTGGATAAGATCCTCTCTATGTAGAAGATCGCACACTGTGCCGACTTCTCTTGCTATAGAACTAGATTAAATTTACGGATTAAATCTTACTTGTATCTATAAATCTATAATTCTATAGCTTGAACAAGTAGGGTCTTCAGCTTTCGCCACTGACCACCTGTTCTATCCTCTCGCTTAAGAACTAGATTATACCAACAAATTTAATGTTACTCGTGTATCATTTCCTTTATATCTTTAGCTAGATCAGGTAGGGTCATCAGCTATCGCCACTGACCATCTGTTTTAATCTCCCCTTTATTTTCTGCCATCCTTCGCCTAACTCTCATGGCAACTTTTGTTAGCTGTCAGTACGCATTTCTTCTTAAATTTTTTCTTCTTTTCTTTCTGATGTCTGCTTTGTGTGAAAAAAGTTTCACGTTTTTTCCTTCATTCGTTCAAAGAAAATTTTCATTTAATTTTTTTGTCCATAGTCCCACAAAGTGTCGTAAAAAAAGTTGCTCCTTGGCCAAAGTTCGTATATTTTTTTCACATCTCTGCCCAGCTTACAATGTTGGCCAACAAATTGAATTTTCCGTTAAAACACTGTGTAATCCAACAATTAGTTGAAGGCATTCCGGATCTGTCCTTTCCTTTCGTTTTGTCGTAAAGTTTTAGCGCCAAAGAAAAAGTTTGACACAAATCATGCATCTCATAAAAATCAAAATGTTTGCGGGGAGCAGGATTTGCTGCTAAAAGTTGTTCACTTTGGTTTTTTGTTTGGTTTCTTTTCTTATTCAAATTCGATTTGAGTGAATTAATTCTAGAGGTACGTAGACAAGGACGAGTCTCACCTCGTACGCTTAGAATAGGAGGGGGACATTACAAATGTTGCAATTTAATTTTGTTTTAAGATTAGGCGGTGAAAAACTGGAAACTTTTTAGCTTGTCTAAATGACAGTTAAATTGGAATTATGGTAATTTTTCTTACAAAGTTTTCCACCTACTTTTTTATCAATGCTGCAGCAGTCTTCGAGATCCAGATATAAAAAAAAATAATAATAATAATGTCAATATTGTATTATTTGGAATGGCGTTCAAGTATTGAAGCTTTCAAAACGTATTAGGTAAAAACTTAGAGCAGTTTCTCCAAGCGCCAATTGTATCAGGTCAAAACCTAAGCTAGTTAATTCTTCTTAAAGTGAGTCATGTTAGAACCCGAGCACATTTTCAGGTTGGATACTTAGACAATTTTCTATGAGAAAGTTTTCTTTACGAAATCTTTTACAGTTCAGTAGCTTATGAATATAGTTTTCGTGTAGCAGATCCTTAAAATATCTAAAGCATAAATTGTGTTTTTTTTTTAATTCTTATTCTGAGTTATCTGTTACTTTTTTAGATAAGTTTTAGTGCTCATGGGGAAGCAAACTTGACAACCATATGTCAAAATAGGGCGAATGCACATGTTAAAAATAAGTATTTTGGTTTGTTATAATTAGACCCGATTTTCTTTTAAGCAAAGGCTACAGAGCTCTTCCACACTTTAATGCTTTGTCTCGAGAAATTGTGAGGTGGCTCTAAAAATAAATCTTTTTATCTACACCGAGATATTTAATTTAATCGAGATATTTAACTTAATCCAGTATTGAAATAACTGATTTATGTATTAAAAGTATTTCAGTTGAAACTCTTTTCGGCGTTTTATTAAAAAAACTATCAGTTTGGAACTTGAGAAAGTCTTCCATACAAAAAATTTCTCAGGTTGATATCAGAGACTGCTTTAAAAACGAAAACTATTTGAGGTTGTAGTCTGATTTCAGGATGTAGTCTGATTTCAGGTTGAAGTCTGAGTAAGTTTTCAATACGAAAATAATCTCGGAAGGGAACATAAGTAAGATTTCAATTCGAAAAAAATCTCGAGAGGAGCCAAAGTAAGATTTGTGTACCAAAACTTTCTTAGATTGATGTCTGAGAAAGGTTTCAATACGAGAACAACATCAGGTTGCAGCCCGAGAGTTTTCAAAACAAAAACTATCTAAGGTCGGAGCCAGGTTAGTTTTTAATACGAAAACTATCGAAGATTAGAACCTAAGTATATTTTCAGTACGAAAACTATCGTAGGTTAAAAAAAAAACCTGAGTAAGTTTTCAATACAAAACTTTCTCAGGTAGGAGCCTGGTTAAGTTTTCTATACAAAAACTATCTCAGGTAGGAGCCTAGGTATGTTTTCAATACAAAAACTAACTTTTCAATACCAAAACAATCTTGGGAGAGAGCCTTAGTTAGATTTCAAAACGAAAACTATCTCAGGTTGTAGTCTGAGTAGGTTTTCAATGCAAAACTAAGTTTCAATGCGAACACATTCCTGGAGGGAGCCTAAGTAAGATTTCAATACTAAAACTATTTCAGGTCGGTGCCTGGATAACTTTCCAGTACGAAAACTATTACAGGTCGGAGCCTGAATAAGTTTTCAATACAAAAACTTCTGTAGTGTGGAACCTAGGCAGGTTTCAGTACAAAACTATACTTATAACTATATAAGTTGAAGCCTAAGTAAGTTTTCAATGTGAAAACTTTCTCAGTTTGGATCCTGGGCATGTTTTAAATAAGAAAACTATATCAGGTTGAAGCCTAAGTAAGTTGCCAAAGAATCAACAGTCTAAGGTTGAAGCGTAAACAAATTTTTTAAGGCGAAAACTGTCTCAAGTTGGAACCTGAGTAAGTTTTTAATAAAGAACTATCTCAGGCTAGAACCTGACTAAATTTTAAATTCGAAGTGGAGCCTGAGATAGTTTTCAATAAGAAAACAAGAAATGCCAAGTAGAATTTAGACAAAGAAAGAAAGGAGTTTTTGTCGCTCGGTAAACTTTTTCAAGTCAAATACATTTTTTCTAAAATGTAACCATAACAAGTAAAAACGCATCAGTAGTTTGATCCGGCTTACATATACCCTCACCCATATATGTGACGCGCAAAATAGAAAGGGGCCTAAGGTAAAAAACCAGTTTTGTTCAGCAGAGCCATTTTAAAGATTAGGTCCCTTTCTATTTGGGCGTAGAATCGTCGACTTCACTTTCATAAAACGCGCATATCTCTGGGCGGGAACACTTTTGGGGCATGGGATCAGTCTCATTCGATGCTCAGATGTTGCCCAAATCAAAAAAAAAGTAAAAAGTTGATAAAAAGTTTTGTTCAGGAGAGCCATTTTAAAGATTAGGTCCCTTTCCATTTGCGCTTACAATCGTCGACTTCACTTTCATATAACGCGCATATCTCTGGGAGGGAACACTTTTGGGGCATGGGATCGGTCTCATTCGATGCTCAGATGTTGTCCACATCAAAAAAAAGAAAACAAATGAAAATTGTTTTTATTACCGTTAGGTCCCTTTCTCTATGCGCTGTCACATATGGAATTTAAATTTTTCTTTCATGCATCCTCCATTGGCTGAAAATTACTTATTTTATCGAAATCTCGTAAAGAGCATCCATTTTTTCCTTATGTGCATACAAAAATGAAATAAGTATATTGCAGGAAACAAAATTCAAGAGAAATTGATGCATTACGGAAAGGTTAAATTTTCGCTCAGATAGTACCGCGTGTTCCAGTGTTCCAATCTGAGACAGTTTTCAATAAAACAACCTTTTAAATCCACTCCCACAAACATACCTTTAAAGTACGGAAATCGCTTTTGGCTCTCTTCTCTTAATAATTGTCATTTTTCTCACGAAAGTAATTTTGAAATATCAAAAAAAATGTTCTGGATCAAGAGATTTATATGCCAATCACTTAAACGAGATAAAGATTACATTAACTCATTGAAATCTCATTAACTCATTGAAATCTCATTTCCTTTCGTGAGTTTGCCCACGATTCAATGAATTTAATCTTTGAAGATAAATATTATTTTTGCTCCTGGTAATTGTTGCAAAGGTTGAAAAGATTCTAACTTAGGAAATTTTTATGTCAACCACTTACATGAGAAATACATAAATACGTATATTGAAAATATAGTATCGATCGTGAGTTTGCTCGTGAGAACTTGTCTTGAAAATATATTATCTTGAAAAAGATTCTCACTCATGAGATTTACATGTCAACCCCTTTTCACTAGAAATTCTTTCATTTATTGAAAATATATTCTCGATCTTGAGTTTGCTTATGAGAACTTGCCTTGAAAATATATTCTCTTGAAAAAGATTCTCAATCATAAGATTTACATGTCAACATAAATATGTTGAAAATATATTCTTGATCGTGAGTTCGCTCACGAAAAAATGATGTTAGAAGGATTCGTTTACAGCAATTCAAGAAAAAATGGGCGCAGAATAAATTAAGAAATTAAACTCTAACTAGTTAGTTTGCATTATGATAATCTGGCACCATTGGACAAAACTGAGAATAGTACATTGTTTTTTATTTCGTGTACCGAAGATAATTAAAAAACAAGAGGATTCAGCTGCGAATTCTTAAGAAAAAGACAATATAAAACTATAAAATATAATAAAGTAATCTACGAAATATACAAAATCAATTAATGGTTGCACTTCGTCTTTATAAAAAAAGTAATTTGTTTTGAAATTATTGTTTATGTTGATTTTTAGATTTACTTATCCCATCTAGTGCTAATTCACTCAAAACGAGTTAGCCAATGAGACCTCTTCTTGCTTGATTAGTTTTTAGAATACATAATAAAAAAACATATGTTTTTATACAGCAGGGTGTGTCATGATTGATTTTTTGTAGGAAAAATTCGTGTGAAAGGTCTTACTCGTTTGTTTAGAAAGTTGAGGCCAACTCGCTTGCTAACCGAGTAACTTCCATACAAATGATAGTTCAGTATCCTGAAAAGAGCTGCTATTAAAATTAATCAAAAATTTTCATTTGAGGCCTCCTTTTTAAAAACCCACTATCCTGTATGTAAGATGATCTCCTGAATCCGAATTTTTAAGATACCGTGAAATATTTGTTTTGACATCTTTCATTAATCTTCCTAAAATTTCAGCAATTCAAATTCGATTCATTTGAAAATAGAAAATATTAATTGGGAAGAAATGCATCTTTCATATAAATCCTAACTATTAAAATATATAGAAGTTACAGGCCAAATAAGTCAAAATTTTGTTTTTTGGTCGACAAATTTTGTTTTCAACTGTCATTTGTACTCCAATTCTTGAGCTCTCCCACAAAAATATAAAGAACGTACTGTAAAGTTTCCAACGTTGTATATTTTTAATAATCCGACGAAAAATGCCTTATTTATAGCAGTTTTTGTAAAAACGTATACGCGACGTGACAAAACGGACACTCAATTCGGATTTAGTAGATCTTTTTACATAAGAATCAGTTGGTTTCGTGGTCCGAAGGATAATTTTATTGCAGAACAGTGTTATTAAAGATCACTCGTGAATACACATACATTTTAAAAAGAAACACGCGAATATTAAAAAGAAATTATTTATGAAAATAATTTTCACTAGACTTAGTTTTTTACTTTCTGAGATCGACTAAAAAATTGCCGGATAAAAGAAAAAATAATTCTGTTAAAGCGAGACTTCCCCGAACATCGACAAACGGGCAACTTCTCTCAAGTCGGGGTGCAGCTTACAATATAATTCGAATATTCTATTCTATTACGGGCCTTCTATTTAAATCCCGCCTAGGCTAACAATTTCATAGAGAAATTTTGGTGTTTTTTCGGGTTTTATATCTTCATAAGAATTGAATTCTTTTATTGATTTTCACGAACCATTTTTTTCGGTTTAATGTCTTCCTAAGAATGGAATTCTTTTATTGATTTTAACAAACCAATTTTGAGTCATCACCAACTACATCTGCTAACGATTTTTTTCATAGCAATAAGAATTAAAATGAAAATCAATCAATTACATATATTGTAAGTGGTTATGAACAGATACATTATGTATGACTGCCATAAAATCTCACTAGACAAGAGTGTCGTTTGACAGTTTTTTCTGCAGATAAAAATCTGAGCAGAACTACGACCCACAATCAAAACGGGACACAAAATGTCTATTAAAATTTTACGATGTACTGGCAGGCGAAAAAGAAGAAAAATTATTCGAAATTGTTTAGAATTTATGTTTATTGCAACACTTACTAAGGGTGCGAAAGGAATTCTCATTCACTTGAGTACGAGCGCGAATGTGTTGCGTGGCAATGTATCGCACTAAAATTTTATGGCATAATTTTTGGCGCTTATTTATGAATTCCTCCCTTGAGCACTACACTTAGGCGTATTTTATATGCAAATTACGTTCGTTTTATTTTTTTTTTTGGTGCTTTTCGCTACATCTTCAGTTGCTCTTATCTTGAGCAGCTCATGAATATTTTTGTCACATTTGCTTAACATTAACACCCTAGCGTGGCGCTTGAATGAGATGGTGGAGGCGATGGATGGATGTTGAGGGGGTAGAGGAGATTGCGTGAAAAAAAAAGTGACAAGTGTTTTATTAATATTCAGTAGTTATCAAAGACCATTTAGTAGCCAAATGATTTCATTAGATTTGCATATTTTAAGGAGGACATTGTCCTGGCGAGGAAAATGTCAGATTGTCTGATTCGTTTTTTTTTTTCAGAAAAAAGAGCTTAATGTGAGACTAAGTCGCTATTTGTGCCTTAATGTGATGTTGAGCGATGTAAGATATGCGGTTTATAAGAGATTTGGGGAAGAGACAGGTTTGCTAATGAGATGTCAAGAAAAGTTTTTAAGAAGTCGATGGTTGTTCTAAGTTTTGTAGTTGGTTTTTAATTTTATGTTAAATGATTTTAAAAAAGCTCAATCACACATTTTATTTTTGATTTTTTCGATCGCGCCATTCTTAAATAATCGTTCTTTTTAATATTTATTATATTATTTTTTTTAATCACAATCATACATTGCCTCGTTATGCATTTCGCTTAAAATTATTTACTCTTTTAATTAATTGCTAAAATCCACTCTCATACATTAAAATTCCTCAAAACATTAATAAATTTAAATGCTCACACTTGAAAAATAAATTTAAGCTAATTGACTGTCAAATCCGAAATGTTTCGAAAATGTCAGCCAAGCTATGACTCAGTATTTTTTTATTCTTGGCAAACATGAAGAATTTGTATATTGTACGAGTATATAAATGCGCTTAATTTCAAATTTATGTGAAAATAAGGCTGTTCGTCAACCTGCCGAAATCTTTAAAATGTCACTGCCAAATTTCATTAAAATCGGACAACAATTGCGACCTGTAGTTCGTTTTAAAGCTTTGTAACGAATCAGCTCATGATTCTGAGTCGATCGGTACACTGGTGGGTTAAGTACGAATATTTTTGGTAGTTACAAACATTTTCCGAGAAACTAACTTATAATATACTCTGTAGTAGGGATGTAACGAAAGTGGGCTTTGCGAAAGCATATGTGAAAGTGAATATTTAAATATTTGTTGCGAAAGTTAATGCGAATATTGAAATTTACTTTTTGCAAAGGCAAATGCGGAAGGAAATATTGCAAGTTTATTTTTTGCAAATGCCAAAGCGAATAATTATTGTTTGCTATTGAAGGATATTTTATATGAAATCATAGAAATGAATATCATTTTCCAGAAAACCTTAAAAAACTAGTAAACACAGTTGAAATCTGGCTTGGCCGACTATGAGATACACTCTGCTATGCACAGGAATAAGCATTTCTGTCTGTAGCTTGAACATGGTCGGACTCAATATGAGTGCGATGGGGTAAAATTTGTGCCTTCTAAATCTGCAGGACCTCAAATCGGAAGGGACCTTTGTGTGGGGGCCATTCGAAAACATGGTCCGGTATGATCTAATGTTACAGGACATGGGTGTTGGTCGCTCGTATAGCTACATACGAAATGTGGTAGGAATTAAATTTAAAATTTGATTTCTAAAGCAGCAAATTCTAAAATCTGGAAGGACCTTTGTGTAGGGCCTTAAATAAGGGAGGAAAATATAGACCTATGTGGTCCAGTTTCACCAAAGCTAGTTAATGGTCATTCGTAGCGTGCCATGCAAAATTTGGTCGTGATCGTGTGTATTTAGTGGCATTAGAGCTGCCGGATCTCATATCGGGAGGGACCTTTTGTGTGGGAGCTATTCGAAAACTTGGACCAAAATGTACAAATTTTACCAGAGATGTGTGTTGGTCACTCGTAATGAATAAGTACAAGGCTAGAGGAGAAATAAACAGTTTTGAAAAATAATTCCCAAAACTTTTTACTAAAATACTACTATTAACTAAAATAATTTCCAAAATTGTTTTTTGCGAATGTTCAATATGATATTTATCATTCGCGTATGCAGGCACGAATATTCGTTACAACCCTGCTCTGTAGCACAAAGTGGTACAGGGTATAAATATTTGTTAGGCTAGCAGCAAAAAGTTGATTATTCGATTAAAATCGGACACAAAAGTCGATTACGACTTTTCCAATTTTTGCAACAAAAAGTCGACTAGCCAATAACCGACTTTTATGTGCCACGACTTCGATGGTCAATATTTTCAATGACTCTGAGAAATAATGGAGGTTCAATTTCGTTAATGTGCCGAAGTATCTCATATTTTAGCTCTTAAATTAATCTTGGCTTATTGACGTACACTTTTTCTTTTCAATTTTCCCAAAGAAAAAAGTCCAACGGTGTCAGACTACATGATCGTGGTGGCAAATAAGTTTCCCAGGACGCACAGTGGCGCCATTTGAGTGTTTTCGATGCAAAAATCATATCTTTTGAACCGAATAAGATAATTGAACAGTTTAAACAGCATATGATAGATAACTGTTCAGCCTATGAAATGAGCGGTGCTACGCTCTGTAGGGGCCTAATTATGGGTTATCAAAGTTAAAATTAGTAGAAAAATCAATTTTATGGTAACTAAAAAAAATTATTTTTAGATTGTTTTTATTTTTTTTCTTTAGGGTTTTATGTTTTAAATTACTACCCAACAAATTAAAAAAAATATATTTTTTTTTTAAATTTATTTTGTCAATTTTCTGTAAAATATTCATCACAGTTCGTAAGAGAAGGTATATCTAAAAGACTAACCATTTCTAAACTATAATTATTTTCTAACTCTATTCTTAACTTCAAATGCCGCAGGGAAGAAATAAGTGGATCGGAAGATGCTGCCAACATGTTGAAGAGGTCCTCATTTTGCCTTACCCTTGATGCTTTGAATGTGTTCTGCAATCTATATTTTTTATAAAATTTGTTAAGAGACTCCTGTGCTTCTTCGGAAAGCTCTCCAATTGGCAAAGACTGGTACTCAATTATATCTTTGCCATGCGCCAATATTTTATGGACGGTCGGGGTCAACTTCTTCTGTGGATACATTTCTGCTAAAAGAGATGCAGTTTTCGACGCATATTCTCCATATTTTGTAGAATTGACATTTTCTTTGCAGTTTAAAACATCTAAGATCGTTCCCAATCTTTTCACGATTTGATTGTCAATTCCAGTGATTCTAGTTACTGCCTCATCATTTTCAAAAAATCTCCTAGAAGTGTTTCCATCGTTTGAGTTACCGTATCCGTGCTTGGGACAGTCTACTTTTAGTCCAACTTGTTTAAAAAAAGCAATTTCTGCAACCATGTCTTTTTAACCTTTTTTATCTCTAGAAGCCAAACGGGCACGTACGGGCAGCTAAAATTTTTGAATTATGTAAAGAAATAATCAATGAACAGGTTTTGCAAATATGGCAAATATAGAAAAATATAGATTTTTTTTTATTTTCCGTCAAAGTTGAAAAATAGTGAAAAAACGGATAGTTTTTAAATAGTGATTTACCAGGAGAAACACAAAGCAAACAGTTAATTTTTTTTTTATCATTATACATTTAATAAATGCATCAATCAATACAAACAAAAAATAAGGCGATTCGTTACCTATTTTTCTTGATATTACACCTGAAATCGCAACAAATTCACTAAAAATTGTGTGTTTTTTTGAAAACCGAAAGTCGGTCAACTTTGAACGGCTATATCTTCTAAACTAAAAATGTGATATTATTAAGAGTGGCAGATTTGAAATCGTTGAAAAGTTTCCTATAACATGGGTTTATTCAAAACTTCGTCGGCGCTCATGAAAATTTTGATTTTTGCAACCTCGTTTGCTCTACGGGCGCTACTGTGCGACGTAAGATAATACAGTTCTAGCCCAAAA
Source organism: Hydrotaea diabolus (assembly GCA_963513945.1). NCBI lineage: Eukaryota > Metazoa > Arthropoda > Insecta > Diptera > Muscidae > Hydrotaea > Hydrotaea diabolus. The sequence continues at coordinate 162,668,247 of OY740716.1, forward strand.
GAGCCATTATTTCGTTGGCTGTGTGGCAAGTTGAAATCACATATCGCCCCGGTTATATCCTTAAATTCTGGTCACTAGAAATTAGTTATCATCTCGCAAAAGCGAACACCAATCACCGTAACTGCTTGGGCAACCTCATTTTCATAGAAGTACGGCCGCCAGCCCATAAACCGCACCAAACACTCACTTTTTGTGGATGCATTGGCTTTTCAACAATTACTCTTGGATTCCAAATTGCCCAAATGAGGATTCGGCTTGTTAACGACTCCACTGAGGTGAAAGTGTGCCTCGTCACAAAGTGCACGAAATGCATTTTCATTTGAACGTTAATTTTTGTAAAAGTCTTAAACAACCTTAAGCCGCTGCTTAGTTGTGTACCTCTCCATTGTTGAATTTGTCAAGTACTGAAACAAAGAAATGTCAAGTTACGTTGGACAAAAAATTAGACGTTAAAGTGTGACTCACAATTAACATCGTGCATTACTCGCATTGTTTGACCACCCTTTACTGCAGGGCTCGGTTTTTTTATTAATGAATGCCAAAAATTACTAGAGCCCACACATTCTTATAAAGATTAATTCATTTACGACTGCACAAATTTTACCAAAAGTTTTCCTTAGCCCATTTCATACAAATATGTCCATGCCCGAAAATGCAAGGGGCGAAATGGCAGCGGTTTGAAAATTTACGGATAAGTGGTCGGAGGGTGCTAGGGTAAAATTGCAAAGATCTGATCCAGTGGTCGGACTATTTTCTTTCTTCCTTTTTAAAACATAGTCCTACCTCTTACCTTTCCAAAATTACCTAAATGAAGCCCAGAGGTCCTTCCGTTCCAAAGCTTGACTGATATGTAAAAATGACTGAAATGCAATTTTACAATATCTAGTTGAAGATCCAACGATTTAAACGCGAAGTGGGAGATGTGTCGATTTCCTCAAATAAGGTGACATGCATCGAAGACCTCTGAGAAGTTGAGTCACAAGAAACGCCCATAAGTCTGCCACTTGTATGCGCGATTATATCGTACTGTAATGTCGCGGTACCTGACGGCAGCCCAGCCGTCTTTCTTTGCAAGATTAGAGAGCGACTTACCCATGAAACTGGAACTTAAGTTAAAGTGACAGGGTTGACTGCATCGATGACTTTTCCACTTATTCCGCTTGAATTCCTCTTCAGTTCCCTGATTCTTGAATCGGCAATGTTCGTCAAACAAACCTCTTCACAGTAATCTGGGAGTCTAATCTAGAAATCCCGTCACACTTATTTTGAAGCCCCAATGTCTCCGCTGGGCAATTTGTACGGAGATTAAGATATTCGACATGTAGAGATTAAGCAGCTGTTTAGTCATACAGCTTTCTGACAAACACTTTAAGGGGTAAAGTCCAACATTAAGGGAATTTTTGTGAAGTTTTCCTCGGGGACAAAGTAATTTGCCCAGTAAACTAAGTACAAATTGGGGCTGGTATTCCTAGTATTATTTTGTAATTTCCAAGTTTCTTCATTTTAATTCGATGGAAGAGACTTAAAGTAGTTGTTTACATAATATTTTCTTGAACTCGTTAAAAACGTTCTCGGAGCTTTTTCCGAGTATATTTTATATAAAGATTCTAAAATATAGAATAAAAGGAAGGATGGTCGAAATCCACTTATAAATACGAATAAGCCATTTTATACCAAAGTGTCCCGGTTCCTACTATTCGATATTTACATCTTTGCCTTTAAAATGAAAATGTGCTGTCTTTCTGGCTCAGATTTAAATTTTTACTTTATATTTTAAAGATTTTTCATTCATTCCACTTTCTTCGACCTCACTCCGGAAAAAGTTACCTTTGCAAATTTAATATATATATTTTAGCCTTAAGTGAAAATATACTTAGAGCTACCAGTACACCAGTTTATAGCTCCAGCAAAGCAACGAAGAAAAAATGTTTTTTCTTTATAGAAAATTGCTCATAAATTATTAACACCAAAAATATGCTGGAATGCATTATAGAGCAGAGCACATATTTGCGAGCATATTTTCAGGTAATCAAATACAAATTACACGCTTGACAGCTCAACAAATATTGCAAAAATCTCAAACGAGTGGTTTGAAGACGATTCACACTAGCGTCGTCATGCTTAACAAACTCAAAGCCGTAAATGCGGACAGATGATGTGGGTTGGTTGTGGGTGCTGACTGACATGTGGCAATTCAAATGCAGTGCAATCGAAGAGTACTCGTCGGAAGGGGTGGCATGTTTATGCATTGTTTGCTTAGCACCTTTTACCGATTTTTTCCCCTCGAACAACTACACTTTGTGGCACTATGAGAAAATATATAATTTACAATACACACACTTCAAGTCATGCAGCCCAAGGATTGCCATATCCTGCGAAGGGCTTATTTGTTCCGCCACAATCGACACCCTTCACTGGTAAACATATCGTTAACTGGGCTACAATACACACAGGCATTGCCACTGCCGCACAGTAGGACATTTTTAGGAGGAAAAAATCTTTATAGGGTAAATTTGTTTGTGAAAACTTTTTTAAAAACAAAGTGCTGTGCACTTTATACTCTTTAAACAAACTCATTGGCTATGATTTTGATAAGAAGCTTTCACATGACTTTGTATTAAAAATGCCGGTAAGCAGATGTTCTTCTTCGGTTTTGAATCTAGGTTTGTTAAGTGAGTAGTCGCGATAAAACCTAAGGCATCGCGGAGAACCAAAAATTGTCGAATAAGTTATTATCAACATAGATATTATTACAATAAACAGCAAGGTATTACTAATCTTCCATTAACATTGGAAGATTAGTAATAATAATATTTATGTAAAAAAATAAAACTGTTGGCATATAAATATATTAGTTGTGAATTCTACAGGTTGCTAAACTAGCATTTGTATGGAAGTTACTCGGTTCGCAAGAGAGTAGGCCTCAAGTCGCTAAAGAAAAGAGTTAAATTTAACTTACTTATTCTACAAAAAATAATAAAAAAAAAATATAGTCCCTACTAAAAAACATATGTTTTTTGTAAATTAAACTAGAAAATAATCAAACAAGAAGAGGTCTATTCAGCGAATTCGTATTGGATTCACATGAACGATATGGGATAAATAAATAAACTCAAGCCGAAAGTAAAAAATATACACATTTCCACTAGGCAAAAGTGTAACAATTAATTGATTTAATATATTTCATTGTTTATTTTATTACCGTATTTAGATTCGTATTGTTTGATTTTGACGAATTCGCCGACGAACCCTCTTGCTGTTTAATTCTCTTTTGTGTATACAAAGAGAAACAATGTTGCTGTTACCTCAAGAGAACACGTATATTGTAAGGTTTAAATGCAAATCTTAGTAACATTTGTGTACACGTTTTAAGGTTATGGTATTATAGGTTATGTAAGGTTAAGTTAGGTTAGTTAGGGTGATCATTAGCGATGCCCGAAGGGAATAAAAACTCAAACCTTATCTGACAAGAGGATGATTCAAAAGTATCGACATAAAACTCTATGTTCTGTAAGCTTTTAATCAATGAGAACAAACTGTTCGTAGAGAGAGGAGACTAACGTATCTAGGCCCGATTTGCCTAATGATCCTTTATATCCGGACTTATTCCATCTATCGTACTCTAGCCTTAAAGCGTTGGCATTACAAATGGAACTCTAATTCTACGTTCCATCTATCGTGCTGTAGCCTTAAACCTTCCAATTAAAAATTGAACTTATAAAAAGTAGTCCAACTAAAACGCACGATTTTAATTGTAAATAATACAAAAACTTTTAAGAGAATTCTCTTAATATCTCTTATTATGATAGAAGTACATCGCTTACGATCCTTCCTTTATTGTATCCCCTGGGTAATATACTATAAAAAAATATAAATAAAAAAAATTCCGGCAGCAATAAAAGCCATAAAATTAACCTCGTCGTGGTCGAGTTCATAGTATATTAGGAGCGACCAATAATTAACTCTGATGGAACAGAACCATATGGTCACATATTTTCGTATATCCCTCATACAAAGGTCCTTCTCGATTTCAGGACATGCTGCTTTAGAAGTACCAATTTAAATGCAATCACGATTAAATTTCGCATTGTACTTTATGTCTCTTATTTCCGATTTGAGGTCCTGTCGCTCTAGACTCCACAAATTACATCCGATTCTGATCAAATATCAAACCTTGGTTTTAGAGCTTATCGGTCAATGTTTTTAATTAACCTTTACAGAAAGGTTCCTTCCGCCACTAGCCTCAGGCCGTACAGTTAGTTGTCCAGGATCAATTTCCATCGACCAAAACTCTATAATTTTTGATTTAGTAAATATTTTTGAGTTGTATAAAAAGGGCAATTGTAGCCATGAACTCAAGGATTCTTTTAAGCTATGAAAAATCTTATGTGTATATTAAAATTAGCCTTAAGTTGACTTCTTTTCGTATTTCCCGATTTTGGAGAAAAGTAAATTTTTTTCGCGTTTTTAGTTTTTTTCACATATTTGCAAGTAATTGTTCATAACATGCGCAAAAGAAAATTTTGTAATAAAGCGTACGATTAGTGAAATAAGTCACATTTTTTAGTACCAAAACGAATTGCTCACTTTTTTAATAACTTTTAAAACATAGGTACGCAGCTAGAAAGGTGCGAAAACTTCTTTTCTTACCAACTAAACTGTTTTATTTCGGTCATACCTATAAACACCCACTTAAGTACAATTGCAGTTTTGGCCGCCTTCTCTTAAAATGATCCACTGTACGCCGTTCGTCTATCTTTCCCAAACACATACACACTCGCGCATAATTACATATGGTTACATTGTTAACGTAAAACTTCCTTCCTTTATTGTAGCCTTGTGTGTATTTATATTTCATATTTCACATATCCTTGCTGTGTCGTTAGCTCGCTGACATTTAGTCCTGGTGAGCTCGAACACTTGTCTTTCTATTGTCTTTCATGTTAACAACTCCTTAATGTGGCTGCTCCTGCTACAGATGGCATTGAAGATAGGGGGGGAGGGGGCGATTTTCTAGTCTGTGTCGACGTGTTGCTTGCTGTGAGTGTAGGAAAAATCAGGTTTTTGAACCATTTCGCCTTTTGACATTTTAATGCCTCAACTTTAACCCGAACATTGTTATCCTTCGCTTCCACCAATCGAAACCCCAAAACGAAACGGAGCGAGAAGACAACAGTTGCTGCAACAAGTGTTTTAACCTTTTCCTTCCCACCCTCCGGAAATATTCTTAGCATGTTCTACGAGAGAGTTGTGTTGTATGTCTTTTACAACACTACGAGCTGTGTACTGTGTGGTGTGGCAAGAAGATCTTAGTCCTTAAGGACTTTAAGCAGCTTGTCAAGATTGTCTAGTCTTTAGTATTTCGATGTGTTTTTCGTTTCGTTTTGCCGTTGCTGTTGTTGGCATTGCTGCTTCTTTGCTGAGTGTATTTAACTGATTTAAACACTTCTGCCAGGAAATCTCTTGCCATGTCGTGGAAACGTTTCGTTGACTGTGCTGCCTTGAATGTACTCACATCATAATCGAAAAGATTTAAACACAAAATCCTTGTTAAAAGGATAAAATACGAGCATGTCTGAGAACACTCAGACAAATGACTTGTGTGAAAATATTAAAGTTTAAAGACAAGATTCGTCGTTATCTATGCTAATGAAGCTGGTGTATCTCACACAACTGTGTGTCATAGTTGGTTTCTAAGCAAATGTACCAGTTTGATAAAGGCATCCTTTAAATATACTGAAGGTTATAGACTTAACAACTGAGACGGGTGGGGAAACTTCGAAATTTTGTTGGAAATATGTGGATCGTTAGTTTTTAATTAAATTTCATTGAGGCATAGCTTAAGTCCATTGGCGCCTTATTCTGGAATATGGGTGGAGTGACTGTAAAGACTCTAAGTGAAACTTAAAATCATTTGTACCGTAATGCAAATACGGAAAGGAAAAGCCTCTGTTTATGTTTTAAGAGTTAGTAAATTCTGCCTATTCTTAAGCAGTAAACGGCTGGCCTCGATCAAAGAGTGTTAGAATATTGGCGTGCACTGTTAAAAAATATTTTTTACGATTTTCGACGTTTGTTCCGAAGTTCAGACGTATTTGTTCATTAATGTGCATACAGAAAACCAATTAGTTGCCACGTACGATTTTTTTTAGCAACCGATTGACTGAGAATGCATGCACCTCGAGTATAACATCTGCACAACCGAGTGGAAGCTGGTGCTCTGCAACGTTCAGTAATTATAACTGAAGTATCGGTAGAGAATACAAAGAATCCGAACCTCCAGAAAACTATTGTTGGTTCTTAAAGTTCACTTGTCGCACTTGTTTAAAGAAAAAAATTTAAACAACAAACAACTGTTTCTGTATATACGAAGACATATCAATGATTCCATGACTTTTTCTAATAAAACACAGTTTTTTTGCCAAAAAAAATAGTTTTCAACATTATCTTCTTTAAGCTCAATACTTTTAGTCCAACGTTTCTCTATTTTTTTTAGCCTTTCAAAAATTATATGATTTTTTGAGGTCCATAAAATAGGCATTTGTTTGATCAATACGAAGGTTGCACTAAGTGTTGCCTAGTGGCATCTGACACTTTCATTGGAGAGTTTGACATTTTTTTAGCATAAACGTAATCAGAACGTTTTGACGTACGACCATCATTTGTGTTGTTTATGCTCTTTTTTCACTAGGCACTTTTGAAGTGTTTTCAAAAGTTTGGCCAAAACAAGTCAAAATGAGACGTTTTCCCATACAAATTCAAGTGATGAAAACGTTTCGCACAGGCGATGCCACCTTAAATAAAGTGTGTCATCTCCAAAATAATCATTTTTTTATCGTTGGTTTGTCATCTCAAGGCAGACATTTTTAATCGATCGTCAAACATATTTGGTGAAGTAGATATTTTATGAAGTAAAAGTGAAAATTGTTTGAGACGTTTTGAAAAGTTTCGAGCGAAAACGAGAATAAATGGCCTAATGAAAATGCAGTATTACAGCCACTTAAAAAAATTAATTTGGCAAAAAAATGGAATTAACTCGTGAGCATTTTCGTGCGATCATTTTTCACAACTTTCGACGTGGATTATCACGACAAGAGTGCATCGATGAACTTAAATCTTTGTATGGCGATGAAGCACCATCCTATAGCACTGTGAAAAACTGGGTTAATAAATTCAATCGTGGCCGACGCTCGCTCAATGACGAAGGTCGTCCAAAAACGGCCGTTGTGCCAGAGAACATTGATGCCGTGGTGAACTGATAATACAAGATCGTCATGTGACATACCGTGAGAGAGACCCACCAGCATACATTCGATATTGCGTGAACACCTGGCCTTAAAAAATGTTTGTTTCGTTGGATCCCGCACTATTTGAAAATCGCTCAAAAAAAGGATATTTTGAAAAAAATACGATCGCGGTGCTTCAAAAGATCGTCGCAGGTGACGAATCATGGATCTTAGCGTATGAGCCCGAAACAAATCGTAATTTCATCTCTTTCCACCGAGCTATTTTTTTAGGTTTGGAAATAGAAAATAGTAACTGGGGGCAAAATCCGGAGAATATGGCGGATAAGGTACCAATTCATCCTCGTAACCCAATTTATGCTATTATGCAACTTGGCCATATTTGGTCGTTTATTGTTTACCTCCTCGTTAAATCGGTCCAATAAGTTGGCATAATATTCGCCGTTTATTGTTTTTTCCTTTCGAAGGTAATCGATGTGGACTATCCCGCGAGCATCCCAAAAAAACTGTTGCCATTACTTTATTGGCCGACAAAGTTACCTTGGCCTTCTTCGGAGCCGGTTCACCCGCAGAAACCCATTGTTTAGACTGCTGCTTGGTCCCCGGAATGTTGTAATAGATCCAGGTTTTATTCACAGTTACAAAACGCCGCAAACACTCATTCGAATTGCTGTTAAACAACTCCAAAAAACCCTTTGAAGTTATCGCACGATTACGTTTATGGTCAATTGAGAGCAAACGCGGCGGCCACCTGGCAGACAGTATTCTTTTAGACAACTGATCATGTAAAATCGAAACCGCGCTGCCTTATGAAATTAACATGGCATCAACAATCTCAGGCACTTTTACTTTTCGATCGGCCAACACCATATCGTGGTTTTTTTTCGACATTTTCAGATGTATAAGTATTGACCTCAATTGGCAGTCCAGAACGTTCAACTTCATTTGTACTTCTGCGACCACAACGAAAGTCAGTAAACCACTTTTTTACCATTGCCATCGATGGTGCAGATCTTCCCATAGTGGTTTTCAAGCTTTTCCTTGGTTTGATTGACTGATTTGTTTCGCAGCAGTGTTGTATTTTATATAACTTAGAGAAAAGTTGGAAGAGGCACGGAATTATTGATATGCCCTCGTACTTGAAGTACTCTAAAACATAAGAAGGGTCATGTCGAGGTAGAAGAGAAAAATATGAAGGAATCTTTATAATGAATATACAGAGTATCCGCCGGGAAGGTATACTACTTTGTTTTGCCGCCATTTTGGTAAACATTAGTCTTGACAGTTCATATTTGGCAGTCGTAAAGTAGAGACGTGGAAAATTTATTATGGCAAAATAGTCGATAAACCAACGTGTTTTAATCGTTAAAACATTTTATCAAAATCATTCATCGATTACTCTGACGATGAGAAAGTTACCTAAAATTGTTGGGAGAAACAACGTGCCTATAAAACGCACTATTTATAGTGTAGTGAATGATTTCAAGAAAGTGGGTCTGTATCTGATGGACCCAAACGTGGACCACAACATACTGCAAGTTCGGCTGAAAACATTACTGCTGCTCAAAAAAGTGTTCAAATCAATCCGCCAACCTCAATTCGACATCGTACTAAGCGGCTTGGTCTTCAAAGAACTACTTTGGTCATAATTTTGCACAAGGATTTGTATTTATTTGCATTTAAAATTCAGCTGACACAAGAGCTTCTTCCACAAGACCATTTACCATTTAAACCAAAAACGCTTCAGCAACTCGAACAAAATATTCGTGATGAAGTTAATGAAATACCGCTAGTCCAAGAACAATGTAACCCACCTTAAATCTGGTTGATCTAACGCATTGCACACACAGGGAATGGATTTGCTGCCACAACCGAATATTTGGCCAACCGAATTTTGATGGTTGCACATACTATCCATGTATTCCATCACATTAACCGAACCGAAAATATCAATTTTTAGTAGAGAACACTGAAACTTTTAGTTGAAAAGAAAATGTATCGGTAGTCCTAACAGATTAAAATGATTATTGGTACTTAATTTGTACATGTAAAGGATGGTCCGACCATAATACACGATGTTAATTGTTAGTCACACCTTAACGCAAAGTTTCTTGCCCAGCTCAAGTTGACATTTCTTTATCTCAGTTTTTGACAAATTCAACAATGGAGAGGTACTTAATTGATCAGCGCGTTAAAATCGTTAAAACCTTTTACGAAAATGGGCGTTTAAATGAGAATGCATTTCGTACACTTCATGAGTTTTTTGGTCAGCATAATCGACCAAATGTATCCACAGTGGACTCGTTAACAAGCAGAAGTGCCACATTTGGACAAATGTGATTTCACCGTGAATGGTGTTCGCTATAGCGAGATGATAACGTATTTCTTGTGGCCAACAATTGAGGATATTGACCTGGACGGTATGTGGTTCCAACAGGATAGTGCCACTTGCCACACCGCCAACGAAACAATGGCTCTTTTGCGCGAGAAATTTAATAACCGTGTTATTTCACTTCGTGATGATGTTAATTGGCCTCTACGATCATGCGATTTGACACCGCTATACTTCTTTCTTCATGGATATTTAAAAAAAAAATTGTACGTCAATAAGACAAGAACAATTCAAGAGCTAAAAGATAATATAATTCAGCACATTAACGACATTGAACCTCAGAGTCATTGCAAATATGGACCATCGGAAAGAGGTATGCCACCGAAGTCGTGGCTATCATTTGGCCCATATTTTGTTTCACAAATTATTGTCGTAGATCCTTTTATCGTAATAAAAGATATTATGAAAATTCTCTCACATTTTTTTTTTATTTTTAATTAAGGCAATATCGTGCGTTTGAGTTGGACCACCATTGTTCAACCATGTCTTTATCAATCATTCAAATTTGAATAATCTTTGATGTGAACATCTTTCAAGCAAAGTTTTCTTTCTGATTGCATGAGTTGACATCATTATTTTTCTCAGTGTAATATCAATTGTCACTTGTTGCTGCATAAAAAGTCATAATACTAGCGTTACAAGAACCCATAGTTCTTGGTGGTAGTTTGTTGTAAATGTTTCAGCTGGCATTGATTATTTTGCAATTATGACCATTAAAAAAGGAATTACAAATTCGAATAGCTAAGAATATGTGAGTGAAGAAAGAGTAGGACGGAGAGGTGTCTTAAAGGATTAAATGCGGTTGACACTTTATAAACAATTATGGTCTGCCAACAAATTCTCCAAGTCATCATACGAGCAAAAAGAAGAGTTAAGCTAGTAAAGGACATATTTACGGCACTTTATGGTTTCTGTTTTTTTTAATGAAAAAATAATGAACGAAGTCCTTTGTTTGTTTATGAAATAATACAGAGAGTTCAATTATTTAAAGGTTGATGTCATGCTGCATAATAACTAAGAGGTTAATACGCCATTTCGACAACCTTTATGACATTTCAATCATTGCTTTGCTGGGAATTTTGTGGGAATGCCAACAATGTTGTATATTTCTGCAGCTTCCTTCCTCATCGACGAACGCCACCCACCCCACCAATGCTCGTTAAAATCAAATTAATTTCCTAAATTGAAATGTTGCTTCACACACACGCACACCTCACACTTCATTAGCTGGAGGCACACCGAATCCCCCTTCGCAGCCCATTCCCCTAGGCAAACTTGTATAACCGCAAAATTTATTGGCTTATTAAAAAACGCCGAACAGGAAAAAAAAGAAGGAGGGGAAGTAAGGAAACGCACAATAGCAAGCGCACCGCTGAAGACTATAAATGTCAACGTTAACTTGCCAAAGTTGTTATAACAAATCGTGCCATTAAACGTTGTCATGGTGCTAATAAACCTTCAGATGGTGGAAGCACCATTCAGTCGTGCACTGTACGGAACTCGAGAGGTCGGACCGGCGGACAGACGCCAGGCACTCCACGTGCGCCCACATATTGTTTGTCACAGATTTCACAGATGCCATGGCAAGAAGGGCGGTTGAAACATTGTTATAATTTTGCAATTTTACAACACCAACAGCAACAACAATATGCCACATACATACTTATTAAAAAAAAAAGAAGTAGAAAGGCAATGAACAGGACAGCAAAAAAGAAAAAGAACAGAAACACACCACACGACGGTGTCGCTGATGATGGCGGTAACGGTGGGTTTGTTAATTCAACATCTTGTAGCAATTTTCCACAGAACCAAAAATACGCTGAACACTCTTCCCCTCCCCCGCTCCACTTGCGACAAACGTTGGTAACTTAACAAAACCACAATGAAAAGTTGACATGGATTTGGTTTTGTTCAAAAAAAAAGAATAAACTGAAAAAAACGCGAACCTCTAGAGCGTATTTAATATTTTTCTTGCGAACGGAAAAGGAATGGTGACATTTTTAAGGCACAGCTAGAGGGTAGGGCTAAAAAGGGCCTACCAAATGTGGGGGCCCTTTCGTAAAGAGATATTGAAAAGAAAAAGAAAGAAAGAGATTTGAAGACTCTCGTTGCAAATATATTGAAATGTTGCTACACATAACATTTGTGCTACTTGTCGGCAGCACACATATAGGGTAATCCATCTAGAGGATTTTTTTCAGAACAAAAAAAATATACAAATTCAAATCAAGTGTGAAATCTTTATTGGTAATTTAAAAGGACATTTCACGCCATTTATTTTTTGAATATAATTTCCTTCAAATGTTGGCCACAACTACCCCTCAGGGTTTCCATTCTGAGGGTTTAATTTTGGATGACTCGTTCGAGAATTCCGATAGAATGACTCGCGTAATGTTGGCTTCCAAAACCTGAATCGTAGCTGGCTTGTCAGCATAGACTTTGGACTTTACATAAGCCCAAAGAAAAATGTCTAAAGGTGTGATATCACTCGATCTAGGCGGCCAACTCACCTGTCCAAAACGTGAAATTAGCTGCTTTTCGAAATGACCTCTCAATAGATCCATTGTTTAAGCAGCTGTATGGCAAGTGGCACCATCCTGTTGAAACCAAGTGTCGTCAAGATTACGGGCTTCAATTTCATGGAAGCATAAAGTCCAGGATAGCGAGCATCATTCACATTTATATGCCGGCCTTCATCATTTTTGAAAAAATATGGACCGATGATTTCACCAGCCTATAAATCGCACCAAACTGTTGTTTTCTCTGGTTATAATGGCCCAAATGCGGCAATTTTGTTTATTGACTTTGCTGTTTAGCCAGAAATGGGCCTCATCACTGAACAAAATTTTGGTCGAAAACAGCGGATCTTCCCGTTTCTCACCGAACGCTCGTTTCCATAATACAGTTGCTAATATTTGAAGGTAATTATTTTCAAAAAATAAGTGCCACAATATGTCCTTTCAAATCACAAATTAAGATTCCATGCTTGATTTGAGTTTTTATATTTTTTTCTGAAAAAATACCTCTAGATGGATATATGGTACCGATGAGACGTTTCACAGCAACGGCGAATACCAGACGGTTACTTAATTTTCCTTTCCTTTAAGACAAACAAAAACATCTAATTAGCTTGTGGATTAATTCACTCTTTCAAAAATAATAACAACAAATAATCCTAACAAAACAAAAAAAATCAAAATTTCTGCCAGTCCAACTCATTACCATTTGCATTATCTGGTAACGACATCTCATTACCCTTTGTATTATTTTGAGACAAAAATTAAGGAGTAATACGAGTAATGCACTTTATATATCCTTATTCGTACAGCCATTCCTAATGCACTTCATATAATCTTATTCGTACAGCCATTCTTGATACTGTAGTTGTATCACAAGGTCCAACTCTTAAGTTCTTTTTACGAAACAGCGCTCCCACTTGTTTGAAATAACTCTCTTACTCACTGCATAGATTAAAATTTAATTTTTATCGGCACCTATAGAATCAAAAGTTACAAATTCCAGGTGTCTGTTATGCTTGGCTGTAACATACAAAATTCTTAGTAAATATAACTCATTACCATTTACCTTACCCGGACATGACCTCCCATCAAACATTGCAATGTTTAACAAGCAAAAATATGAACTTACTGGTAACAGAAGGGAAGAAGGCAGTTGTTGATATAGAACTGAATGTAGTTTTAAAGGTGATTTTGGATGCTGAATCCAAATTTGCACTTGGCTTTTTTATCAGATCGACTTTTCGCTATATACCGTAATGTCAAAAATTAAGGCACTTACACTTAGTACATTGGTATAACTTGAATACGGTCCGTCGAAGTTTCCATTCAAACTAGGCAATTTTTATGATTAAATTTTGAACTTGCCTCTTGGGTTCATACGAGGCAACTTGTTTTTGGCTACATGGTGCGTAGAGCGTTACGAGCGATCAATACCCACTTGTGTACATATTTTCGAATAACCCTTACGCTGAGATCCCACCCAATTTGAGGACATGCAGCGTTATGAGCAATAAAAAACTAACTCTGGTGAAAATGGACCACAAAGTTTCGTATTTTCATACTGGTTCCTTCCCCATTTGAGACCCTGCCACACTAGAAGTTACTTTTTACATGCAATTCCTTCCAAATTAAGCTGAGAGTGGTACTAGCGACCAACATCACTATCTGATGAAATTGGACCATATAGATTCATGTTCTTAAATAGCCTCTACACAAGATTGACTTAATTAAGGTTTCATCGCTCTAAAAACCACCTTTTTATTCCGACCTTGCTTAAATTTCTTTTAAAACTGGACCATAGCGGTCTTTGTTGGTCGTAAGTTGAGGTTCTGTCGCTCTAGAAGTCTCAAATAAAATCCGATATGTTTTGATATCAATAACCCATTCAACTTGAAGTGTTGCCACTATACGGAAAAGATTTTTCATTTAATCTAGCTCGGATGAAGCAAAGTGCCTTATGTCCGACCTAAATCTATTCCAGGTAAATTGGACCATTTTGGTATTTATATTTCTCTGAATTGTCTGGCTCGAGGTCGTGCACAAAATAACAGATGAAATGATTTTAAAATATTGATTCTCCTATTTGAATTATAAGTATGATTAGTTATTTTGAAAACTTAGATTTTACTTTCTTAGTTTTTACTTTCTTCAACAGCTGCTTCGGGCGATGAATAACCCATTTTTTTCTTGTGACGATGTAGTACACTGCCTTTGAGGTACCGCAGTTATAAGTACTTTTTCAACATCTCTTAGCATCAATCCATACGAGCCAAAAGACGAAACAAGTTGATTTAAACACTCTTGTCTCATTAACCCACGCCGAAAATCGTAAAAAATCATCGCACGGAAATGTTCACGGGACAATTCCACTTTTTGACTGAGATGAATTTTTAAACACACTGTAAACAAAACAATTCGCCCTCAAACGACAAAACGTTCTGAGTGAAGTTATGCTAAAAAATGTCAAAGTTTCCTATGGAAGTTCCAGTTTGCATATGGGAACACTAGTATTGTCAGGACCCGAAATATAAATTGCAACCCTCGTATGTTATTAAAGTAGCTAGAAAAACTAGAACTTTAAACCAGAATTTGTATGGCTAAGGAGATTCGATAAGACATTTATTCCTCCATCCCGTCATGTTTTGCCACAGAGGGTTAGTTTCAACAAATGTATAAAGAAAAGTTGCAATATTTTAAAACTGTCTCGCAAATGATTGGATAGATGTTCTATTATGCTTTTCAATGATACCATTATTGCTCTTAAATGTAATATTAAATGTCAAGCTTTGTGGGATCATAACTCAGGGGGCTATATGGTTCGCCACCAAAAACAAATTTGTTGTTATTCAATATTTGTTATTCAAATTCAATTGTTGTTATTCAATATTAAAAATGTTGATCAAGTCTGAGTAATGTCGCTACAGTTAAGACTTTTTTAATATTCTAGAAACTTTTATTTATTTATAGTTGGTTTTTTAGAGGGCTGAATCGTTTGGAAGCATATACCCTCTTAAAGCTTAAACTGTTTTTGAATTATCAAATGGGCTTTCGTCTTAAACAAAGATTTTGAAACGACCCATAATTAAAGGGAACATTTTCTGATGTTGGGCTAACCAATACTACAAAGACCTTATCAGTTGTCGCCACTTATTATCGGAACCAAAGTTCATGTTCATAACCACCGGTTGTGTCAAGCAAGAGTTTTACTGACTTCGGTTGTTATAAACGACTTATTGGCTGTGATTACCGTTATATTATCGTATCTACCAACTTATGGTATATCAAACCATGCTACCTTTAATACCATTAAATGTTGGGGATTGCAACACAAAGTATGTTTATCCAACCAAATATTTGTAGCTAGGACCGATTTCCAACTGTGACGCGCAAAATAGAAAGGAACCTAAGGGTAAAAACCAGTTTTGTTCAGGAGAGCCATTTTAAAGATTAGGCCCCTTTCTATTTGCGCTTAGAATCGTCAACTTCACTTTCATAAAACGCGCATATTTTTGGGAGGGAACACTTTTGGGGCACTCGATGCTCTCATTCGATGCTCAGATGTTGTCCACATCAAAAAAAAAGTAAAAAGTTGATGAAAAGTTTTGTTCAGGAGAGCCATTTTAAAGATTAGGTCCCTTTCTTTTGAACTAAGAATCGTCGACTTCACTTTCATAAAACGCGGATATCTCTGGGAGGGAACACTTTTGGGCATGGTCACATTCGATGCTCAAATATTGTCCACATCAGAAAAAGAAGAAAAAAAAAGAATATTGATTTTTTTACCCTTTGATCCCTTTCTCTATGCGCTATCACAACTGATTTTTTGTGGAGGCTATAAAATCCTATTTTTGTAAAAAAAAAGACAAAAATTATCTGTTAAAGGCCCCCGCTTTTGTGACGGCTACAACCCTGAGTCCTTCGAATTGCCGCCTGACACATTGTCACCCACTTAAATCAAGACTGCTTAGGCAAACGTTCATTGTACCCCAAGGCAACGTTGACAACAACGAAAAAAGACTTGATGAAAAAAAGGAAGAAAAAAAATGTAGCAAAGCTGAAAAATCGTCATTCACCAAAAACGTTTGTACATTGTCACCCATAACTACTTTTTTATGATGCTTGACTACCAAAAGGCCTTTCACCGTGTTGAGGGCTGCAAGGATACGATGGCAGGGGGTGGTAGGATTTATCCCCCTCGGAATAGGTACAAACAAAAACCAAAAAAAAAACTTTCAAGTATTTGAATGATACCTTCAAGTGTCAAATGCATACTTTGACATTTTCTTCATCTTCTTTTTATTCGTTTCCTTGCGTTCACCAAAAAATTAGCTTCATTTCGCTGCCGCAAATATGCGAGCGTTTCATTATTTTAATGAAAAAATTCTTACACTTACCGGCGAAGGTGGTAGCGGAAAGAGATGAAAAGTTCTTTTTCACTTTCATTCCCAGAATAATTCAATAAAATATTTATGAAAAAGTTGCCATGGTTTTTTGCTTCTTTTTGTTGAAATGTTTAGTGAGCCGTGGCAAGCAGCGTTTATTTTTTTTCTGTGGGTCTTCTCTGTCAATATGATAGCGCTGCGAAGGGCCGGTTTGCTTTTTTCTATCGGATGTCCCTTAAATTGACAATCTTGCCATCTAGAGTCGATGGGCGGTTGGGGATGTTTGAGAGCCAAAATAAGTTAAGTCGAAATTAATTTGATGATAAAATTTTAATTTTTCTACCAAACTTTCAAAGTTTTTTTGTCGCTTACTTTTGCGTTTTTTTTTCGGTTTGCTCCAGCAATTTTCCTGTTGGCAGCTTGTCCTTGTATGTGTGGCAACATCATTAATAAATTCTGCTTGAATTAACTCAATAAATAAATGATGTTAAACTTTCAGTTCAATGTGACTGCAAGGGTGGGGGGAGTGTTGGCTGTAACGAAACTGCTGGCTGTCAATGGTATTGACGTCAGTACGGAGGTGGTTACCTGGTCCTTGCTATACATCATCCATTTGTTATACTTGCCCGTGTCCTTAGCGGCGTGCGTTAGAGCGTATGTGTGACTGGTGTTACCTTAGTTGCAGTTTCAGGGTAAACATCTCCTTAAATGCTGTCAAAGGTTTAGCGATTTTTTTTCATTTTACTTTTGGTGTTTCTGTTTCAGGAAACATGGACTGGGGGTGAGCGATTGAATGGTTGCTCGGGGACGTTGGTGTATTTAAGTTATTTGGGTTAATTAAATTAAGGCGTTGTATCCGGAATAATTGCTTAGGTGTTGGGTGAGATTTAAGTTTTAAATATTTAACTACGATGGAAAATTTATAGTTCAAATGGTGGTCTATCTTATATGAATCAGTAGAACACACTATGGCACAGGTATTTTAGCTAAAGGCTGATGTTTGTAAGACCTTAAGGGCGGTTGTATATTAAAAATGTCTCATTTTCTCGCATATACGACTGATTGATAACGACCTAACGATGAACTGCTGATTATAAGAAAAAAGAGAAAATGTGACAGCGCATAGAGAAAGGGACTTAAGGGTAAAAAAATCAATTTTCATTTTTTTTCTTTTTTTGATGTGGACAACATCTGAGCATCGAATAAGACCGATCCCATGCCCCAAAAGTGTTCCCTTCCAGAGATATGCGCGTTTTATGAAAGTGAAGTCGACGATTCTAAGCGCAAATAGAAAGGGACCTAATCTTTAAATGGCTCTCCTGTACAAAACTGGTTTTTAACCTTAGGTCCCTTTCTATTTTGCGCGTCACATATAGAAAAAATCTGTCTTACAGTGAACTTACAAATGTAAATATTTTGCCCGGATTTAATTCAAGGCAGACGGCCGCTTCGATCCGCTTTTTCATTACACCCTCCACCGAAGAGTGGATGATATATTTACGAGGGTTTCTATTTATTTTTCGGGTCCTAACATCACTAGTGTTCCCAGATGCAAACTGGAACTTCCATTTTAAACTTTTACTAGTGTTCCCAGATGCAAACTGGAACTTCCATTGGAAACTTTGACAGTTTTAAGCATAACTTCACTCAGAACGTTTTATCACTTGAGGGCGAATTGTTTTGTTTAGTGCTTGTTGAAAAATTCATCTCAGACAAAAAATGGAATTATCCCGCGAACATTTTCGTGCGATGATTTTTTTTACAATTTTCGGCTTGGGTTATCAAGACAAGAGTGTTTAAATCGACTTTTTTGGCGATGAAGCACCATCAAAAACCACTGTTTATCGCTAGTACCAAGAGTTCAGTCTCGGACGCCCTTCGCTGCAGGATGAATTTCTTGAAGGACGTCCAACTTCGGTCACTTTGCCAGAAACCATCGATGCTGTGCGTGAACTGATTAAGCAAAACCGACATATGGCATATTGTGAGATTGAGGCATCCTTGGGCATTAGTATGACAAGCATCAATAAGATATTGCATGTTCATTTGGCCGTGAAAAAAATGTGTCCTCGTTGGATCCCATATAACTTGACGAAGGCTCGTATGGATTGGTGCAAAGAGATGTTGAAAAGGTAAAACTGTGTTAGCTCAAAGGCAGTGTTTAACATTATCACAGGCGACGAATCATGGATCTATGCATATAAACCCAAAACAAAACAGCAATCGACCGTATGGGTCTTTCAAGACGAGCCAAATACAACAAAAGTGGTTCGTGGGAGAGGTACAACGAAGCAAATGATTGCCCAATACGTTTTTTTCGGTATGACTGACCATGTTGCCACAAAGCCTTTAATGGAACGAAGGGCAATTCTGAGTGACATACAAGCATCTGCTTACCAACAGTGTTCGAAGAAATGAGAAAAGATAATAAGAGAAGACGGATCATTTTGCATCACGACAATGCGAGCTCTCACACATCAGCTGAAACGATAAGCTACTTGACTACCCAAGATGTCGAATTGATGGGCCATCCACCGTACAGCCCTTAATTGGCACCCAATGAATTCTTCTTATTCCCTAGCATCAAGAAAAAAATGCGTGGTCAACGTTTTTCATCGCCCGAAGCATCTGTTGAAACGTTCAAAAATCATGTTTTGGAGGTGTCTCAATCGGAGTGGAAAAAGGGCTTTGAAAATTGGTTGGTGCGCATGCAAAAGTACATTGATCTTAGAGGAGAATATTTTGAAAAACAATTAAACCATTTTCAATGATTAATTATTGTGTTTTTATTGCCGGACCCGAAATATAAATAGCAACCCTCGTATATGTTTGTGTCAAAAACTATTAAAATTGCAACATTAATCGAATTCAAAGAATCGAAAAATAGCACTCAATTCAAATGTGTAAATAAAGGGCATTTTTTAGACGTGTGGTTTTTAATCTGGCCACACCTTTTTTCGGAGTTGGTCTTTTTGCTTAGTTTGGATTAACATTTAATAATGAATAGCCTTTCTTCGGAACAACGTTTGCAAATCGTGGTAAATGGGCCCAAAACGAAATGGCCACCGATCCTGATTTTGACAAGAAAATTTTGTTTAGCGATGATGCTCACTTATGGTTGAATGGGTACGTTAATAACCAAAATTGTCGCATTTGGCTTGTAGATTTGAAAATCCACAAGCCATTCTGGAGACGCCGTTACATCCTCAAAAAGTCACTGTTTGGTGTGCTCTATGGGCAGAGGGAATCATTGGTCCATATTTCTTCAAAAATGAAGCCGGTCATAATGTTACAGTCAATTGGGAACGACTTGATTAATGACTTTTTAGGGCCTGAATTGAAGGATGTTGATGTGGACGACCTTTGGTTCCAACTAAACGGCGCTACATGTCATAAAGCCAAAGAAATAATCATTTTATTGAAGAAAACTTTTGGTGAGCGCATTACCTCGCGTCGTGGGCCTGTGGCATGGCCTCCAAGATCGTGCGATTTCACACCGCTGGACTATTTTTTTTGTGGGGTTTTGTGAAGTCGCTGGCCTACGCAGATAAGCCTTGGAAGAGAATATTCAGCGCGTTATTACTGACATACGGCCCCAAATGCTGCAAAAAGTGGTCGAAAGTTAGGCCTCTCGGTTGGAATTTATTCGAGATAGTGGCGGCGGCCACTTGCCCGAAATCATTTTTAAAACAAAATGACAAACTCATCTTTATAATAAAGAAAAATTAATGATTATCATCATAGCATTAAGTTATATGCTTCTTTTTTCTTCTTAAAACCCACAGGATGTAAGTTTTTAATAACTCCTCAAAATTAATGTTAGTTTTTAAAAAAGTTTCCAGTTGAAATTTTTGGCTAGTTATTTCCTTATTTATACCCTCCACCATACAATGGAGGGTATATTAGTTTTGTCATTCTGTATGTTACACCTTGAAATAATTATCGGAGACCCAAAAAAGCGATCTAGCCATGTTGTCCGGCTGTCCGTCCGTCCGTCCGTCTGTTGAAAACAAGATAGAGCCTGCATGAAAATAGCTAGGATGCTGAAATTTGGCACAAACATGTGTAGTTAACCTAGCATGGTTGGTATTGAAAATGGGATATATAGCTCTATAGGAAGTTGCTGTTTGAGACACTCAACCGACACTACCTCATAAAATTTAGTTTTTTATTTGGAAATATCCGTCCAGTTTCTTGAGCAAAAGCACTGAAATTTTGCAAATAATAATCAGTCATCTATGTAAAATGGTTTCTTGTACCTCCCATACAAACGGCCTTATGGGCCTTGAGAAATAATACAACTATAACTCACCACAAACTTGACCTATCGAAATGAAATTTTACACATCAAGATTTCTATATACAACACACTTCTACGCTGAATTCGGTTGAGATCGGAAAAGTCCTACTGGTACCTCCCACACTAACGGTCGCATGGGCCTTGAGAAATAATATGACAATAACTCACCACAAACTTGACCTATCGATATGAAATTTTCCACATGAAGATTTATATATAGAACACACTTCTGCACCAAATTGAGTTGATATTGGGTAGCCTCTTTTGATACCTCCCATACAAACCGTCTTAAGGGCCGAACATAATTCGGTAAAATTTCCGAACATAATTCGGTAAAATTTCAAACGTATTCTACAGCTCACAGTCATCATGATGCTATAGTAATAGGCATTTAGTTTTTATTTATAATAATTTTTAGGCTTCTTAATAAGAAATATTGTGTGTAAATAATAAAAAAGACAAAAAAAGAAAATATGTTAATTTTAAGTTATAATAAATTATATTAGTTATATTGCTTTAAATAAATTACAATAAATAAATTACAAAAATTAAAAAAAATCTGGTGGAGGATATCCAAAGTTCGGCACAGCCAAACTTAACATTTTTTACTTGTTGTGCATATGCCCGTCTAAGCCTTTCCATATTATTTTTTTGTTTTTTACCTTTTTAATTTTTATAAATTGTCTATATTTTACTAAAAATGTAAACCCATTTTCTTCTTCTACTTGCAGGTTACATCTGGTCGCCTATATTTTACATAGATTAGCTAAAAGAAGAATACCATTAGTAACCTAAACAAACAACAACAATAATTACAATAATTTAGTAGCTCTAATAATTAGCTGTTAAGTGTATTAACAAGATATAGCAACAATTTCTAAGAAACAAAAAACCAACAAAGGCAAAATCCGCTTCTATTCACGACATGGAATAAAACTAAAAACAAAACAAAAACTTAACAAACTCCCCAATAATACAATTTTAAATATGAAAAAAAATGGAAAAACCCGATTGCAAAATAAGAAATTTGAGTAAAAGAAGAAAAAATCAAAACACTGGAGGAATTAAAAAATCAATAATTAAATTGTCATACTTATTTAAAACCAACAATACACAACAAACACAACATAAACAACAACAAAACTTGTAAATATATATAATTTTAGTTTAAATATACGTATAACGTAACAAAAACAAAACAATTTGTAATTGTTAAAATTAAAACAACAAAAATTCAAATGGATATAATTTTATTTATAATTAGAAACAAAAACTACAACTACAACAAAATAAGTTTGAAAAGTGAGAGAGAGAGAAAACCCTAAATAAATTCGAAATTTTTTCAAATAAATTTAAAATTAGCACAATTATTTTCAGTTTAACGTTTTTTTTTTTGAAAAAAAATATTAAAACCTAAATAATAATAAATACATTTAAAATTTAAATGGGATACAAAGAAAAAAAGAAACTTTAATGTTTAAAGAGAGCTATAATTATATTTTTCAAGATTTTCATTTTAATGAATCACTCTGATTTACAGGTATTTCGAGCGCACTGTAAGCCTTTTGGTTTTATATTTTGGACACCTAAACTAAAAACTTAAGAAAACTTTTTATGAATAGATAATATTTAATTTTTTTCTTCGTATAACTCTATTACTGGATAAAGCAACAACAACAGGAATAAGCAAATAAACAACAAATGCAAAATACTTTTCCTGAGCCAATTGTATTTTAATGAACAATGCTTAAAAAGTATTGAAATCATTGATATTTGTATACGGTGCCATTCTTTCTTTCGAAATATTCAAATTATTGTCTGTCTCTGGATAATGAATCCAGATAAAGCAAATGTCCTATGATGATTGTTTTTTCTTTTCAATCATAAACTTAACTCTTCCTGGAAGTACGAAAACTTTCATTTCAGTTTCTTATCTGATCAACGCTTAATTTGAACTACATTTGTTAGAATTAGATTGTATAAGTGTAAAATGATTATATATTCATTAGATTCCGTTGTTTTGGAGAAAATTTAGTAATTTTTGAATAAAATATTAATTTAAATAATATATTAAAAATAATATATGTTGAAAAATCAGCAAGAATATTGTATCGGTTATTTCGTTTCTAAAAATAAAATATCAGAATGAAACAGTTGACTTACACTTTTTAAAAATGTTGAAACTTTTAGGCTCAGAAACGAATAGATATGGGAAATGTAAACGCTAGGCTAAATCTTATATACCCCCTATCGTGCATTGGCTATTGAATTGGGGATCTACACACCGAAAACAGATTTGTTGCCACAACCAAATTTATTTGCCAATCGAATGATTGAGGTTGCCTCTACCTCGAGTATTTCACCTGAACAGCCGAATGTTAGTAACTGCTTTGATATTTTTATTTATTGGACATAAAATATCGGTGAAATTTAGGAAGTATCCGAACCTCTAGAAAACATTTTTGGATCTAGAAATCCACATGCCGCACTTATTCAAAGCAAAAATTTGAAATTTTCATTAGAGGAAAAAAAACTGTTTGCTCAAACACTTAAGGTACTCTAAAACATAGATGGAAGTGACGATGAAAGATTTTACTGAAAAATATTGCATTAATCTATTGGCTTAAGGTCAGTAATAATCGAATTATATTATTTTAATAATTCAAAAAAATACGAATCCATAAATGTATTCAACTTTTAATATTTAACTGATAATGCTGTAGTCTCCTCAGGGAACCTTGTAGGAAAAAACGCCTTTTTGAATCCATAGCGTTGGATAGCGATTTCATGTCAGATGGTTGTAAGATTTGTTGGTCAAGATATGTGCTTTCAACGGTTACGTGGAATAGCCGAACGTTTAATCTCACAAGTGAGGGATGTAAATTGGTCACCAAAGTCCTACGATTTATTACCGCTTAAGTGAATGGTTTTGCAGGAGTCCTTTTAACCCCCGAAAAAATACTCCGGTGATTTTTTGCAAAAAGTTCTTAAACTTCTGACTATTTAAAATTAATTTCTAGGCGAGATATGGGCATTTTGTAAAGGGTGTATTTTTTCAGACGTGTAGTTTTCAAGAAGAAATAAAAATCTTTTGTTGGCTGTATGGCATATAGCGCCGTCTTGTTGGAATCAAAGGTCGTCCACATCAGCATAATTCAGGCACGAAAAAGTCATTAATCATGGATGGCTCTATAGCGTTCACCATTAACTGTAACATTATGGCCGGCTTTATTTTTGAAGAAATATGGACCAATGATTCCCTCTGCCCATAGAGCACACCAAACAGTGACTTTTTGAGGATGTAAAGGCGTCTCAACGATGGCTTGATTATTAACGTACGTACTCCACTAAAAGTGAGCTTCATCGCTGAACAAAATTTTCTTGCGAAGATCGGGATCGGTGGCCATCTCGTTTTGGACCCTTTCACTACGATTTGCAAACTCCAAATGCGACAATTTTGGTTATTAACGTACGTACTCCACTAAAAGTGAGCTTCATCGCTGAACAAAATGTTCTTGCAAAGATCGGGATCGGTGGCCATCTCGTTTTGGGCCCTTTCACTACGATTTGCAAACTTTGTTCCGGAGTAAGTCTACTCATTTTGAAATGGCAAACCAAACTGAGCATAAAACAGGTGGCAGCTGCCAAAAAGACCAACTCCGAAAAAAGTGAGGCTAGATTGAAAACCACACGTCTAAACAAAACACCCCACCCCGTACGACGTCCCAGTCGACTTTAATATTTAGTAAATAATATACTTAGTAGTCTTTTAGAAGATACTCTGTAAAATTCATTAGCGTACGACGCCGCTTTTATTCATTAGGCACCTATCATAGCTCACTGATATAAGAGCAGTTTCGCCTTTGATTC
The DNA here is from genome assembly GCA_963513945.1 of Hydrotaea diabolus. NCBI lineage: Eukaryota > Metazoa > Arthropoda > Insecta > Diptera > Muscidae > Hydrotaea > Hydrotaea diabolus. Next base: position 162,692,954 of record OY740716.1, read on the forward strand.
TCTAGGGGAAGTTGAGAAAAGTAAGTATTCTGCAGATAATGGAAAGCACCCAACAAAATTTAAAAGAAAGGAGACCAAATATCAATTTCAGTCTATTTGTGGAACAGCTCTTTATGGCTTTGTGCTGATGTTTGCAACAGAAGATAGACCGATCGATTTAAAATCCTTAAGTCATTTCATTGAGCGATGTCCGCCATTCTGTAATCCAAGTACACGTCGAAAATATAAAGGCCCCACTCTGTGTGTATAAGAATTATATGGTGCACAGCTTAAGTAAGTACACCGAAGAAAAAAGACAACCTTAAAATTTTAACAACATAATTAGTATGCGAAAATAATTATCACTTAAATAAATATTTCGTAAATAAGCACAACTATTTATCAAATACTCGTATTTATATGAAATTTAATGAATCATTATGCTATAGTTGGTTTTTAAAGGACAACAACCATGCACTTAATCGAGCATGTGCATTAGGGCTGGTCGATTTAAAAATCGCCCTAGTGACAAGACAATTCGAAATCTAGGGATTAAAATAAGTCAATCCAAAAAACAGTAGCAAACAAAATTAACCACACAAACACAAAAAAATGCTTTGTTAAAACAAAGATGGTATCTATGAAATTTCTTTGTTTCAAAGAAAAAAATCTTTTGGACTCGATTGGGTCAAAGTGTTTTTTTTTTTTTAATTTAACCCTAAGGCTCAAAACTCGGGATATCAGATTTCGTTTAAGAGGTATGGTTCATCGGTCAAAGTTTCTTGTTTTGATGCTTCGAAGATGATTTTCCTTGTCACTTGAGCGATTTTCTTGCCTCCCTACAAATCAACCCGACCTAATGTGTATGTGTTTCGGTACTTAATGTACTGATTTTTATTGTGCTTACGAAGTCGACCGCAAAAGTAACTGGCCTAACATAAAAAGAACCGTTTTTTTTGAATTATTATTATTTATTTTTCAACATAATCTCCTTCCAACTCAATACACTTCATCAAACGTTTTTCAAGTTTTTTAATTCCATCCGAAAAATAAGATTTTTCAAGACCCTCAAAATATGCCTGTTTCAGCAATATTGGACGAAAATTTTTTGCCACCGAGATTTTTTTTTAATTTGGAAACAAGAAATAATCAGAAAGAGCTAAATCTGTAATGAATGGTGGATGCGGAGCAATTTCAAATCGTAATTCGGCCAGTTTTTGTTGAGTTAAAAATGCAGTATGTGAAGGAACATTATCGTGATGAAAAAGAACTTTTTTTTCTAAATGCGTTCGTTTTATCTTGATTTCTTCACTCAACCGATCCAATAATGCACAATAATATTCACTATTTGTAGTTTTTCCTTTCTCAAGATAATCAATAAATATTATACCCCTTGCATCCCAAAATACTGTGGCCATTACTTTGCCTGCTGTCTTAACAGTTTTCGCCTTCTTGGGACCACTTTTACCAGCTTCTATCCATTGTTTTGACTGTTCTTTGCATTCTGGGATGAAGTTATGAATCGGCACAAGAACTCTATTGGATTACGCTGATAAATCGCTAAAAGCTCCTCGGAATTGGTCCAACGGACGATTTTTTGGGGCAAAGTCAACAAACGCGGCACATATCTTGCGGATAGCTTTTTCATGTGGAGTTCATCATGTAAAATACTCCAAACTTGTTTTTCGTGTATTTTAACAATATCAGCAAGTTCTCTGAGCTTTATTCGTCTATCTTTAGTCACTTCATTAAATATTTTTCTAATGTTTTCAATAGTAGTAGCAGTTTTCGGTCTTCCAGAGCGTTGTTCATCTTCCGTACTTGAACGACCCATTTTAAATTGTTGAGCCCAGGATTTCACGGTGGAGTATGATGGTGCATTATCACCATGAACAGAATCCAATTCATCTTTGATTAATTGTGGCGTATAACCTTTCATATAAAAGTGTTTAATTACCGCACGAAACTCTTTTTTTTCCATTTTTCAAAAATTATAAAACTTGTTTACTTCAAATCACCTGTAACAAAGAAAATAATCATTAAATATTTCGGAAATTTTGACAGATGGCTTATAAAAGATTGCTTTTAAAAAACAAAAACAAAAAAGTTGCTAGTAAAACGGAAAATGTGCCAGGCCAGTTAGTTTTGCGGTCGCCCTCGTAATTGTGGTCGGTTTTTGCTTGATGTAAATATAACTTATCAATTTCATCTTTGTTTCTCAACGTTTTGCCGGATTTTTCTAGCGTCTTCAGGAGAAAATTATTGATTTAAAATCCTTTTGACAAAATTTAAATTTTTTTCACAAATTAATAATAGTTCGTAGGTTCTAGTATTCAACTTTTTCTGTCTACCTATATGTCACCGACCATTACGGGACAATTTTTGGGCCCCAAAGCACATAGCCCACGCTCATAGGTCAAGTCCTCCAATTCCAACAAATCGTAAAATCTGTGCCTAATCAGATTAGTCAGGAAATTCCACTTTTTCTGAGTGACCAAATGTCCATGACATATTTTTGGTGCCTTAACCCCATGGATCAAGGCCTCAAGTTTCATTGATTCGTAAAACTATTGTGATTTTTTAATTTGTGATTACAATACTTCTTTTTATTCGTATAAATTTGGGTTGGGTTTTACTATTAATTTTGCTGTTCTGGTTCGACTGTTTTGCACGAAATTTAGGTCATATGCAAGAGAGCACTACCATCTTGATTAGGAAGAATATGGGTGCTCTGAAAGGAAGCATTAATTAAAACTATCGGAAAAAATGTGCATCGGGTAACAATAAACGCCAGTGTTATGCCCACGATTAATGCGTTTTAAAAAATCTATTAACTGTTTTGGATTAGTGAGGCTTATGCTAAAATTTAATAATATTTTTGAAAAATCGGCGACCATGAATACTTACAAAATTTAAATCAAAGGAAAAACATAAAATTATTTAAAAAAAATACCGATTTATGGAATTTTTTTGCCGATAACTTTAACAATTACGGCAGTCTCCCAAACCTAAATACTGGCTTGGAATTGTTAGACTTATGCTACAATTTGGTTAAATTTAGAAAAAAAAACGAAATATTGAAATTAAAACAAATCAAATTTTTAACTAAAAGAATAAAAATTTAAAAAAAAAAATAAAATTTTGTAAATTTAAATTTGACTTCATAATATGTGGGTAAAAAAAATCAATTTTCATTTTTTTCTTTTTTTTGATGTGGACAACATCTGAGCATCGAATGCCCCAAGTGTTCCCTCCCAGAGATATGCTCGTTTTATGAAAGTGAAGTCGACGATTCTAAGCGCAAATAGAAAGGGACCTAATCTTTAAAATGGCTCTCCTAAACAAAACTTTTCATAAACTTTTCACTTTTTTTTTGACGTGAACAACATCTGAGCATCGAATGACACCAATCCCATGCCCCAAAAGTGTTCCATCCCAGAGATATGCGCGTTTTATTAAAGTGAAGTCGACGATTCTAAGCGAAAATAGAAAGGGACCTAATCTTTAAAATGGCTCTCCTGAACAAAACTGGTTTTTACCCTTAGGTCCCTTTCTATTTTGCGCGTCACATATAGATTGCAGCGTTCTCTCCTTTCAAAAGCAGCGAGATATATAGTAAAACCTAAAAATGCGTTTTTGGTCATCTTAAATAGAGCCCTTAACCCACAAATTAAAAAAATCGAATCGAACAAAAATGCAAATTTTTAAACGAAAGCTAAAAATATTGTAAAAAAAATTCACTACATAATAAAGATCGTAGTGTTATTTTTCACATTACCCAAATTTCTGCTGAAAACCCTATAAATCCATTTTTCAATCTAAAATTGGGTCTGTTGAAAAAGTCTGTTTAAGGCACTATAGCGGTCAGTTAAATCAACCAACCTAGATTCCTGAATTTTTGCATGATGATGGCTTATGGTCATAAGCTGTTTGGATTGTTAATGTGCTAAATCGGGCGAGTAGGAAAAAGTTTCCCTTTAAGGTACTTAAGGTTCCTCGAAAAAATTCGCATGTTTTAAGGCATTTGCTTAACAAGTCATAATTTGTTGTGGAGGGACAATGTTTCAAATAAATAAGGATAGTAAGGACGCACTGTGCATCTCACAAAGGGATGGGTTACCGGGCCCATGTGACTCTAAAACGTTATGCGTAGTCAAATCAGACGTTAGCTCTAAAACAAAAATTTTACAGCTGAGGTATTTTTTGTTGCTATTTGTCTAATTAATTTGGAGGATTCCGAAAAAATTCAATTTGCTATATCTTTGTAAAATGAATATTTAATTTTGAATATTTAAGCTTAAGAGCGTTGTACAATTTTCTATCGAATTTTTTGGAAAAGCTGGTGGTGCTTACGTTTGTTTCGCGGTAAGGGCTCGATATGGGTACTTAAATAAATTTTGCTACGCATCTTTAAGTAGAGTAATTTTAAGTTAGTTTTGCCTGAATAGTCTTACTTTTAACCACTGTGCAATGGAGGTTTTACTGATTTGTTTCATTTAGGAGATTATTCATGTATTGCTTTTTGAACCAATTGGTCACTCACATGAAACTCGTAAGGCTGCTTTACTACAGAAATTAATATTTAAGTTAAAGTCATACGAAAGTATAGAGCTTAAAAAAATGTTAACATCCTATATCTACGATTTCCAATATATGAAGGATTGTCACCGCTAAACAGATATACACTGATTTGCGTAGATTTGATTTCTAAAAAAAATTATATTGCCTCGAATTGCGTCTTTAATGCTCGTGGCTTCGAATTGCATCGTTATGGCTTCGGTTTGCATCGTTTTCTAATTTGTGCATGCAATGGGATTCCCATTTAATTTGCTTTTGGTTTAATTAACTACGAGGGCGGTTCGGAAAGTTCTTAGCCTATCAATGAAAGAGAATAGTTAGTTTTTCAAAAATATTTTTATTTTTCAATATAATCTCTTGAAACTTCAATACACTTAGTCCAACGCTTATCTAGCAATTCTATCCCTTTATTAAAATAGTTTTCCTCATGGTCTTCAAAATAGTGGTTTACAACTGTAATTGCATCTTCATTTGAGGTAAAACGCTTGCCAGCAAGGAATTTTTTTAGATTTGGGAACAGGTAAAAGTCACTGGGAGCTAAATAAGGAGAATAAGGTGGGTGGTCAAGCAACTCGTACTTTAATTCGTTGATTTTAGCCATTGTTAAAACACTCTTGTGCGCTGGTGCGTTGTCTTGATGAAAAATTATTTTTTGCGTTGTAAGCCAGGACGTTTTTCTCGAATTTGTACATTTAATTGATATAAAAGGTTGCAATAGTACTCTGAATTTATTGTTTTACCCTTTTGCAGATAGTCAATCAATAAAATACCTTTGAAGTCCCAAAAAAACGTTGTTGTTTTGGACGTCTGTTGTTGTTGCTGTTTTGGACTGTTGCATATGAAGGAGCACTTTCACCTAACACATTCACCATATCATTATGAATTTCTTGTCCCGATAAACCTTTTTTATGTAAATATTTAATGACACCACGCATTTCTAATTTTTCCATTGTAAAAAAATCGCGGATGCGTCTTTTGTGAAGACCTGTTTCTATATGAAGGAGTTGCCAGATCGAAACAAAATGTAACATGTGCTCACTAGGCTAAGAAGTTTCCGAACCGCTCTCGTACAACGGAATTCCCCGTTTTAAAACTTTTAGTCGTTAAGTGTTAGTTCTCAAGAAGTTTTTAGGTGATAAAGTGCTTAGAGAATATTTTATAAGATAAGCCAAAAGCGAAAGCAAATTTCATTAAAACAAAAAAGTGGATTTTTTTTTTTATATTTGACCTATTGTTCAGTTATTATTAGGCTTGAGATCATAAGCAAAAAAAAACTGATGGTGTTTTTTTATTATTTTTTAAATAACCCAATATTTCCAACTAACTTCATCGTTCATCATCAAGGGGTAATCACTTCAACAAAACCGAGAACATAAAATTACAATAATTCACCATTTACTATCACGAATAACAAAATTTGTAATAAATACACTTAAATAATTGTTTCCTTTTGTCCTGTTGTAGTTCTAATGTTCAACTTATGTTTGTCTTTACGCCGGTTCCATAGCTATCGAATCAAAACCCTGATTTGACAATTTTTTTGGAGTTCCAAAAATTACTAAAAAAAAATGTATAAATTGCATAAATATGCAACCATTTATTTACAGTATATATTTTCGATTTTTTTAAAAATGTTTTCCTGAAAAGAATTACAGAGCCCCCATTTTATTATGTGGGAAAAAATGATTCGATTTGCATTGTTTCGCATTCGTCTCGTTTCGTCGGCCCCAATTAAATCGCAAATCGGGGTAAAGGTGTAATCACAGACACATTTATCGACCCGACTTATATTCTCTGTGTGTACCCATAATTATGAGTTCATATTTAAATCTAGCAGTCCAAATTTTAAAAAACTTAAATGCGTGAAATTGGTTCTCTAATTTCTTTTGAAAACTATTGTCATAAGTTTGTATTCGAAAAAAACATCATTACAGAACCCATAATTTTGTTTATCATTTTTTTTAATAAAGAAATAAATTATAAACTTAAAGTTCTTTAATTACAGTTAGATCCAGTTTTTGTGTTTATAATGTGTCTTATTAAATATGTGTTAAGCCTTTAGTAATTACGTAAGAGGGACTATTTTTCTAGTTATGTTATCTATAAGGAACAATTTTGTATATTAAGTTTATTTTTTTCTTTCCTTATATATTTAAGATATAAACTTTTTTCCCGTTTCTTTTTATTAGAGAATTGTTTTTTACAAAATTATTGATAAGCATTTAATTCATAGTAATCATAAGTAAATAAAATATTTGGTTTTTATTTTAAAAAAAGGAAACGAAGGAGATGATCTCAGGTATAGCACAAAAATGGATAAAAATAATAAAAAAAAGATTAAAAAGTTTGAAAACTCAAAAAAAAAATATATCTAAAATATTTTTAAAGATAAGCAAAATGGCAAATAATGTGTTCACATCATCTTTAAGTTTTTGTTGTATTTTTAAGAATATTACTTTTAAACTAAAATAATTGCCAATGAAGAATGGGCGTTGTGAGTGATGATTAAAACTAGAATAAAGATTTTAAAACGAATACATACCAGCCATGTCATGTTGCGACCAAAATCACGCAGACGAAAGGAATTACAGTGCTGATGAAGAAACATTAATGAAAATATCTTTTAAACCTTTTTTTTAACTCTTTCCATTTTAATGAAACCCTAGCTGTGAATTGTAACTATGCTAAAATTAGCAGTAAAAAGCAGTACACGATAACAATATTATTACCTCTGTAGAGGTGGTCAGAGTGAGCTGTATTTTCGCGGGCAGTTGTGTGAAAAAACTTGAAAAGTAAGATTTACAACAGTAGTTCTCATTCGTTTGTGGAGAACCTGGTCTTAAAGAGTTCGGTTTTTCTTTCAACAATTGCGAAGCTTTCTAAAGAGGGTTGTCACGGACCTGAAATCGCGATAAAACCAGTGTGCAGCCACGAAAATCCGTAGTCGTGTTCTCTTCAGGTAACTAGCTTAGTTACCTAGTTAGTTATCAATATGGTATTCTGGCAACATTCAACAACATTTTGAATCAAACGGCAGCATAAGTTCAACAAAAGTTTGTTTACAATCAAAAAGAAAAGGCAAAACAAAATGTAGAAAACGAATTTTGTTTTTTTGTATTGTTTCTTGTTTTGTTAATATTTTATTAACAGATTTAAATTCGTTGGTAGGCATATCTTTTTTATTTAAATTCGTCCTTTTTGGCTTTGTAGCAAGCCAACAGCATCATCGTCTGGTCCCTGGTCGACAATTTTCGTTTAGTCACTCTTAAAATAATTTAGCTACAGCGCAATTTCTCTAAATCCTAACAATAAACATTTTTCAAACTGTTTTTGCATCATTGTAATTTACGGAAATGGTTTTATGGCGCTTTCTCTATTTTCTCTCATTTTTTTCATTATATTTCTGTATCAATAACAAAAAACATATGATTTTGATTTTATTATAGAAGCCGGGTGATTCATAATATTTTTTTTTTGTTAAAAAAAAGTCAGGTAACTCTAACTCTTTTCGTTACCGAGTAACTGCCAACTCGTTTGCTTACCGAGTAACTTCCATACAAATGCTTGCTTAGTAACCTGAAAAGAACACGGCTAATGTCGCTTTGCCATTTTGTTAAAAACTTGTCTTCTATTTAAATATAGAGACAAGACGTCTTGAGCCGGTTAATCCCTGTTTAATGTGTAAAAGCAAAAGACGGAAATAAAACAAACGAGCTAAACCAAAATACAAGTTTTAAAACTTTTTTTAAATTTTGAACATCCTTGTAATTTTAAATAAGTCTTTAAATCCGATATGTCAAGTGCAAGCTTCGGAACTTGAACAGCTGACCTATAACAGTGGCAGTCGCAATGTTATGCTGTTCAAGTATAGCTTTTTCAAGTTTAAGTATGCTTGTTTATAAGCAAGTTTCAGGGCAAATGTTTGATCTTGACCCACCTTTAGGTATGCCGATCGACGTATAACCATCTGCTGATTCTTCTTATCGATGTCTGTCTGTCCTTTCAACCGTCCGCCAGTCCTTCGGTCAGTCCATCAATCAAAGCGTGTAATCATCTTAAGCGTGTAATCAAACTACAGGTACCAATTGTTGTCCGATTTTCATAGATTTTGGCAAAAGTTAGTTTTTTGGACCAAGAGCGGACACTATTGAAATTGAAGAAAATCGGTTCCAATTTAGATACAGCTTCTACCTATATGTTTATCTGAATTTTTTGGTTTTTAGCATTAAAAGCCACATCGTACATCCAATCTTGATGAAATTTGGTACGCGTTTGTTTCTTGGACCCAGCAAAGACGTTATTAAAATTAAAGAAAATCGGTCCAGATTAAAATAAAACGTAAACAATTGGTAAAATGTATTGGCTTGGTTGCCTGGCAGACTTTACAGCTGTTTCTACACCCTCTAAGGTTTATCTTCAGCAATCCTTGGCAACGATTACTTCGGCAACAAATCAAATGACTTATACGGGAGACTCATTTGTATAACTGAGAATTACCTTTTGCATATAGTCTTCTTCAACGTGCAATATCTTGCCCACCAATTCGGTTTCGCATGGGTCTTCGTTGAAAACCACAAATGCAAAAAGCACAAACAAATTGTGCAGGGTAAGGGTAAAAAAATCAATTTTCATTTTTTTCCTTTTTTGATGTGGACAACATCTGAGCATCGAGTGAGACCGATCCCATACCCCAAAAGTGTTCCCTCCCAGAGATATGCGCGTTTTATAAAAGTGAAGTCGACGATTCTAAGCGCAATCTAATCTTTAAAATGGCTCTTCTGAACAAAACTGGTTTTTAAACTTAGGTCCCTTTGTATTTTGCGCGTCACATATGTTGATGAGATTTAACAACTTCGGTCTGTCCGTCCTGAGTGAAGTGATGAGAAGAAAATGAAACTTAGCAATAAAAGTTCCAGTTTGCATCTGGAAGCACTAGTATTGCGAGGGTCCAAAATAGAAATAGCAACGCTCGTAGTTTGGGGCAGATTTTGCAGCATTATCATAATTGGCGAATTTTTTGTATGAAAATGCTGCTGGAAATGCGCTTCTGAACGCTACGGAACCCAAAGACCGCAATTAATGTGGCTACAGATTAACTCCAGGAAGAGCCATTCCCAGTTAGGTCAGCTAGTTTTAACTCAAACAATTTTTCAGCGGTGGGCATCCACCTCGTTAATGCCGGCGACTTCACGAGTAAGAGATTAGTCCTTAAGCCATGTTAACTGTAGGTCCCGGTCAGTAAGCCTACGAATTATATCGAGCACAGGATACTGATTTTCCTTTGGATGTTAAGGGACCTTAGTTACTTGAATTTTTTCTGGTCCTGAAGGCATTCACAATTTAAAACCGATCTTACACATGACGTTAGTACAACCTGCTGTTTATGTGGGCCGTTCAAAAACATTATTTTCAAGCACTCTAGTGTGTGGTGTCTTCTGTTCGCAATTTCCTCTTCATAACTCCCATTAGTTTTTATGCAGAAAACTACAGGCATACAAAAAAATATAACTTTATAATAACTTAAATAATAAAAAAAAAATAATGGGTGTCTAGAAAAACTATTTAAAACTAAACAATAGTTTGTTTAATTAGTTAAAAGCCTCATGATAACAATAAGTTTAACTGAAAACAATTATAAAGGAGGTCTATTAAATCCATAAGAATACAAAAATAAGCTGTTTTTTTATTAATCTTAATTTGCAAAAAAAAAAAAAAAAAAAACTTGCGAAATTGGAAAAATTACAAATTGAATCCAATTCCTGATATATCTGCTGTCCCAAGCAGGTAAATTACAAAACCCGTCATCTCAACCACCTACCGAAACATAATAATAACGTTAGTAAATTAATTTAAACCAAAAATCTAAGAATTTCCAATAACTACCATGGAACACAAGTTAAAGAAAATTTAAACAAAATATCTAAGAAAAAAATGAGGTGTTTGTGTGCTCAACGTGTAAATAAATAATCGTAACATTTATTATTACAAATACTTAAATTAGACATATGGAATTCAGCAAACAAACACAAAATCATTAAATATTAAATGTAATTCCATAAAGAGTAAAGAAATTTAAATACAATTTAAGCTCAAAATAAATTTGAGAATTGAATTTTGACAATTGTTTTATTGAAGGGCATAGGAAAATTTGGAAGATGTGGGGGCTGATTATCATTTCGCCGGGTCAAATATACGCGTAACTTTTAGTGAACAATCAAATGGACTGTAGCTCTATGTATACCCTGTACGATTCTGTGGAACTGGGTATTTTAATTACGACACAGTTTTTAAAACACAGTTTTTTGGCAAAAAAAATATTTACTCTTTTTATTTTTATTCAAGCTTAAGGTCAGTTTTTATTTTTATTAATTTGTTTCGATATTTCGCTATTCTTCGGATTCGCTATCTTCAGGTAATAGGAGTAACAATAACCCAACGTCACAGCAAATCAACATCTAATAGTGAAAGGTCAGTTCTTATTTTTATTTTTTTGTTTCGATATTTCTCTATCTTTCGGATTCGCTATCTTCAGGAAATAGGAGTAGCAATAATCTAACGTCACCACAAATCATTATCTAATAGCGAGATATCGAAACAAATAACTAAAAATAAGAACTGACCTTAAGCTTATATAAAAATAAAAAGAAAGAGTTTGTTAATAACAAGTCGAATAAAAGAAATTAAAAAAAATTGTGTATCTTCCTTTAGCTCAATGCACTTACAACATTTCTGCAATTTATCCATTTCAAAAAATAGATTTTTTTGATTTTCATAAAACAGGCATTTTTTGGTCAATAATTTAATCGTTGGAGCTAAGCCTCTTTCTACCGAGCCATTTCTTTAGGTTGGGAATTGGGAAATAGTCACTGCATCACTAAATCCAACTCTTAACCCAGTTTATGCAATTTTGCCATTGAGACTGCACACGTGTGCTCCCGTGTATTATCTTGATGAAAAATAACTTTTTTCTTGGCCATATGAAGTTGTTTTTTTTAATCAATGTGAACTATCCCGCGTGCATCATAATGTCATTACCTTATTGGCCGACAAAGTCACCTTGGCCTCCTTGGAGCTGTGATTTGAGACCTTTGAATAATTTGCTGCGGGGAGCCACTAAGGAAAATGTTACGCAAATCATTCAGAGACAATTGAAGTGTTGAAACATGAAATATTAGTGGCCATTGAAGAGATTCAACCCTGAAACTAGCGAATATACTGACAAATTGGGTCGATCGGATGAGGTTCTACCGAGCCAGTCGTGGTAGTCATATGAATGATATTGAGTTCCATTATTTAATGGCAAAGTTCAACCTTTCCAATAAAAAAAGAAATTTAAAAAAAAAATGTTTCTGTTTTTACAGCCTATTAAAGTTTAAAATTTCAAATGTCACACCCTGTATGTAACGATAAAGTGCGTATATACTGAAGCCAATGTTGGAGGGTACTAAAACAATCTGTATTATTCCACTGCAAGAGTTTTAGAGATTTCGGTGGCTCGATCTTTGCCATTTTTTAATATGCTACTAAGCTCGTAGTTAGAATTATACGCAAAATTTTGGTACTGTACAGGTACCGTACAACTGCGATTCCATTAAAGCCTACACCACACCGGAACACTATAGAATTTTCCTGCCTTCTTAAATGCCACAATACATTTTTCTTTGTTTGAATCAAAGACCTTTTTTCTATTTTTTGGTGTTTTTTTAGCTCAACGACTATTGTGAATCTACTCATAACCCACTATTTTTTCTATTTTTGGTGTTTATTTTTATTTTTTGTTTTTTTTTAGCTCAACGACTATTGTAAATCTACTCATATCCCTCTATTTGGTTCGAGAAACTGATGGTACGGTTTGTGTATCGGCTAATACAACATATTTTTCCACACAGCGTTGCCATATGGATGGGACTTATAATTATTCTATAAAAATAAAATTCAAAGATACATACATAATGTGGCTACTTTTTAACAGAGGGCCGGCGATTATTGTCTCTAATAACCACAAATATAATTTTAGTGTATTGTTTCATGTCTAGGTGGCCTCACATATACATCTTTGGTCATAGACTGTCCCATTTCATGGGTCACTAATGCCTTTTTTTGTGATCCTTAATATGACATTAATTCTACATTTTGGCTGAAGTGGAGATCTTGGCCCAGGGTCAATGGTCCCTGTAACCCCTTAAATTGGGTACAGTTAAAAAAGGACGCCCTACAAAGGGTGTTCCAACTGAAATGAACTATGTTAATTGTAAATAAAAAAAGGTTTAAGAGAATAAAGTTTAAGAGAATTTTTTATAATAGAAGAATCTATGAAAACTATGTGTCAAACAAAATATCGGCCATATGCTTGCCGGTGGCATACCTTTAACCGTTATATGTGAGACACTACTGTCCTGAAATATTTATTTATATAATCTTTTATGGTATTAAATATGCAGATTATGATAATCACTAAAATCACCAAGAGAATGAATGCTATGCATTAAATCATATGTCTAACCCACTTGTTGTTTTTTTGCGTTTGCACAATTCTTACAAAAAGAGCATTCCTTGTTAAAAGCACTTTGTTGGCATCACAGCTCCACAAAAGTACCAAACATTTTGCCAATCAGTCAATTTGAAGAATTAACGTTTAATCTCCAAATGTTTCGCATCCTCATTCGGCTCACTTAATACTCTCACTTTGTTGTCTCTTTTTAAACTCTCTCAAGTTTCTAGAACTCTATCGAAGGAGCAACAAATGCCATGACATTCAGTTTGTTCGCCGTGGTCTTGCTGTGTTGACGTGCAAGTTCGTGCTAATTTTTTAGAAATTGTAAAAAGACACTGAAGTGTTAGTAAAATTAAAAGAAAAATAATAAAATTCACAAAGTGTTGATCCTCATTGCCGGGAGGTAATAAGCAGTTTGCGAAATTGTTAAAAATAATCGTATGGCGATGTTGTTTTAGTCGTTCGTTCTTTCTTTTGTGTTTTTTTTTCGCGACCGCGTGTGCGTAGGTGTGTGAAGACAGAACTGTGCAAAGTTGTCTATTAAATTGTACTAATAACAACAACAAATGTTTTTTGCAAGAGAGAGAGAGTTGTTACTGGATGTGTCTTTAAAGAAAATGGTGTAATTAATACACGCTCTCAAACTAATAACGACAAATGATCATAACAAAACGAAACACAGAAATACATACAAAGTGATTTGTTTAATACGCTCGTATTGCTGTCTGACAAATTAAGGTGGAAATGATTGTGAATATATTTTGAAAAGCGAAATGATGGCATCAGGAGCTAGCAAATATTGAATATCGATCAATTTATTACAACAAAAGGTAAGTGAATTTGTCTCGTTAGCTGTTTTATTTTTGTAGGAGAATGGTATGTTTTGTAAGACGTTTTCTTGCCCTGAAGTAGTACAGGTTGGAGTGCGGTAATTTGCTTATTTGGGAATAAAATAAAAATATTATGAACCCTAGATTTTTTTTATATTTTAATTATATTGAACTGTTGGGGAATTTATAAATTACATAGTTTTAAATAGTGTATCTGGCAAATGTCGACCTTCGCTATCCAAACACTACTACATACGTTTTTTGAAGTTCTCATGAACTCTAAGCATCATGTCGACTGGAATTCTGCCAGTTTCAGCCTCAATATTGTTAATTAGGTCTTCCAAGGTGTTGGCACAGTTGATATACACCTTTGACTTCAGGTAACCCCAAAGACAAATTGTCATGGGGCTAAGTCTGGTGAGCGTGCCGGCCAGTTCACATTACCCCTCAATAAGATAAGCCGTCCAGGGAACATTTGCCTCAAACAATTCATGGTTACCCTCGGTGTGTGTGCAGTGGCACCATCCTGTTGGAACCATGTATCCTCTAATTGCATTGCCTCAAGAGCCGGCTGAAAAAAAGTGTGGAAATGTCAAGAGCAAGTGATTGCTTTTTAGCAGAGCGTTTCGGAGATTGCAGTACTGCTGCTCTAACTCTCTCAATGTTTTGTGGTGTTGTAATCCTCTTAGGTCCCCTTCGTAGACATGACACACTCCCTTATGTTTTCAATGAAGTTGCTCATTTTATAATTGATTGCCGTCCAGCAACACGTCCGCGTGGGGGAAAAGCGAACGAAAAGCACTCTGCACTGCAATGATCGAGTGCGCATATGAAAATACGCTTCTACACAAAATGACCTCTCCTTACATGTCCAATGCATTATGGCAACTGAAAAGCAGATGAATGCAAATCTCCCGTCAGCCAACAGTGCCGCCACAGCCTGCAGGGCAAAAAAGTTTCAGCGCTCCACCCTGTAGTACATTCATAAGTTTTTGAGATGGTGAGGATAGGGTTTTTTTCTCGGGCATCTTTTTAAAAGGCTACCAAGTCTGCTTCGTTAAAAAGTCGTAAGTGGAAAAACATAAGTGGAAGAAGATAAGATAGTACAACCTGCTGTTTAGGTGGGCCGTTCAAAAACATAATTTTCAGGCACTCCAGTGTGTGCTGTCTTCTGTTCGCAATTTCCTCTTCATAACTCCCATTAGTTTTTATGCAGAAAACTACAGGCATACAAAAAAATATAACTTTATAATAACTTAAATAATAAAAAAAATAATGAGTGTCTAGAAAAACTATTTAAAACTAAACAATAGTTTGTTTAATTAGTTAAAAGCCTCATGATAACAATAAGTTTAACTGAAAACAATTATAAAGGAGGTCTATTAAATCCATAAGAATACACAAATAAGCTGTATTTTTATTAATCTAAATTTGCAAAAAAAAATAATAAAAAAATTGCGAAATTGGAAAAATCACAAATTGAATCCAATTCCTGATATATCTGCTGTCCCAAGCAGGTAAAATACAAACCCCGTCATCTCAACCACCTACCGAAACATAATAATAGCGTTAGTAAATTAATTTAAACCAAAAATCTAAGAATTTCCAATAACTACCATGGAACACAAGTTAAAGAAAATTTAAACAAAATATCTAAAAAAAAAATGAGGTGTTTGTGCTCAACGTGTAAATTTATAATCTTAACATTTATTATTACAAATACTTAAAGCAGACATATGGAATTCAGCAAACAAACACAAAATCATTAAATATTAAATGTAATTCCATAAAGAGTAAAGAAATTTAAATACAATTTAAGTTCAAAGAAGAAGATGGGGCCTGATAATCATTTGGCCGGCTCAAATACACGCGTAACTGCGTCAAAATAAATTTTAAAAAAAAAAAATATTTACTCTTTTTATTTTTATTGAAGCTGAAGGTAAGTTTTTATTTTTATTAATTTGTTTCGATATTTCGCTATCCTTCGGATTCGCTATCTTCAGGAAACAGGAGTAACAAAAACCAAAAGTCACCACAAATCAACGAAATATCGAAACAAATAAATAAAAATAAGAACTGACCTTAAGCTTGAATAAAAATAAAAAGAAAGAGTTTGTTAATAACAGGTCGAATAAACGAAATTACAAAAAATTGTTTTTCAACATAATCTTCTTTTAGCTCAATACACTCACAACATTTCTCCAATTAACCCTTTCAAAAAATAGGATTTTTTGATTTTCATAAAACATTAATTTTTTGGTCAATAATTTAATCGTTGGAGCTGAATCTCTTATCACCGAGCCATTTCTTTAGGTTGGAAATTAGGAAATAGTCACTGGATCACTAAATCCAATTCGTAACCCAGTTCATGCAATTTTACCATTAAAACTGCACACGTGTGCTCCCGTGTATTATCTTCATGAGAAAAAAAGTTTTTCTTGGCCATATGAAGTTGTTTTTTTTTTAATCTTCGTTAAATCGGTTCAATATGTTGGCATAATATTCGCTGTTTATTGTTTTTCCCTTTTGAAGATAATCAATGTGAATTATGCCGCTTACATCATTAAAAAAACAAATGCCCTTGCCTTATTGGCCGACAAAGTCACCTTGGCCTTCTAAGGAGCCGGTTAACCCGGAGAAACCCATTGTTTAGACTGCTACATGGTCTTCGGATAGTTGTAATGGATGTTTCATCCAACTCATTCGAATTGTGTTAAACAACTCCAAACAATTCTTTGAAGTTGTCACACAGTTACGTTTATGGTCAATTAAGAGCAAACGCGGCACCCAACTTGCATACAGCTTTCGTCAAACCAGCTGATCGTGTAAAATCGAAACCACACTTTCATATAAAATGCGTATGGCATCAACAATCTCACACACTTTTACTCTTAGATCGGCCAACACCATATCGTAAATTTTTTCAACGTTTTCAGGTGTACGTATTGACCTCAATTGGCCGTACAGAACGTTTAGCATCATTTGTACTTTTGCAACCACAACGAAAGTCAATAAAACCCCTTTTATACCATTGAAATCTAAGGTGCAGCATCCCCATAGTATTTATCAAGCTTTTCCTTGGTTTGAATGACGTTTTTTTTCGCAAATAATGCTTAACGCGCACTCGAAATTAACTTTTTTTCATTTTTAACCAAATCCATGAGGTTGTATGTTTTGAACAGCTGTTAAACACAAAGTAAATGACGGAACTCTCACTCTCTGACAGTAGTCTATTAACAGATGGTACCTGATGGAAGCAGTAAAATCCACATATTACACCCGATCGCGAACAAATTTCGCATAAAGCGTTACTAGTAACCAACACATGTACGAGTATGTGGTGAAAATGCTCAATATCATTCCATGTTTTCGAATAGCTGCCACACAATACCACGATTTGAAGTCCTTCACCTCTAGAAGCCGCAAAATATACCCGAACACGCTCACGCCCTACTTAAGCTTTTTATACCCTGCACCACTCTGTCGAACTGCCAAGAATATTTAAACAAGACCCACCTTTAAGTACTCTGATCGACGTTTAATCTGCTTATGATTTCATTAACTTATGTCTGTATTTTGGTCAGTTCGTCCTTCCATCTATAGCTTCTATTCAAACTACAGGTAGTCCGATTTTCGTGAAAATGGACAGAAGAAAGTTTTTTGGATCAAGGAAGGACGCTATTGAAATTGAAGAAAGTAGGTTCAAATTTAAACAAAGCTCCACACATTGTTTGGCAGGAGATGAAGAATCTTACCAATAAATCGTGTTTTCAGATGAAGCTCATTTTCATCTCGGTGGCTATGTCAATAGGCAAAATTGCTAGATATGGGGTACAGGAACCCACATGTAACTCTTGAAAAGCCTAAGCATTTACAACGAGTCACTGTTTGGTGTGGATTATTGGGCCAGCAAGGAGCCGTCGAATTTTTGTTTCCAAAAATTCAAGAGAATGACATAGATGACATTTTGTTTCAAAAAGAGGGGGCCACATGTAACGCAACCATTGAAATTTTACTTACTTTTTTGAAAACAGAATAATCAGCCGAAATTGTAATGTCAATTGGCCTCCTTGGAGCTGTGATTTGAGACCTTTGGATAATTTGCTGCGGGGAGCCACTAAGGAAAATGTTACGCAAATCATTCAGAGACAATTGAAGTGTTGAAACATGAAATATAAGTGGCCATTGAAGAGATTCAACCCTGAAACTAGCGAAAATGTACTGACAAATTGGGTCGATCGGATGAGGTACTACCGAGCCACACGCAGAAAAAAATTATGGTTGTGGTAACAATATTCGAAGAGCATCATACTATTGTTGGTTGTATGGTTGTGGCACAACAATATTATGATCATCACAACAATAGTATGGTTCACACATAACCATACTATGATCCCCACAACAATATTATGGTCCTCGAAACAATATAATTATTCACACACAACCATACTATGGTCCCCACAACCATATTATTATTCACACTCAACCATAGTATGATCCTCACAACCATAGTATGACTTACACACAACCATACTATGATCCCCAAAATTTTTTAGGATAGGAGTGATTTATTAAACAGTAAAAAAAATCATTTATTAAAAATATTTCAGTTATACAAATCCGTAGTTTGTTTTGGAAAAAATTAATTTACATGTAAAAAGTACTATTATTGCGTAAGATTCGTAAAAATACCATTGTCAAATTAAAAAAATACCATTTTGCCGGTATGATTACTTTAAATATATTATTGTTAACGTAAAACTCATGAAAACAATACTTTTTTCCCACCAACCATATTTATGTTGTTGCTACAACCAAGTTTTCATTTTTAAATTTGGCAATAATACTATTGTTACATTTCATCAATATTAATGTTGTCGCAATCATACTATTGTCAAAATGAAACTCAAAAAACAATACTATGGTCGTGGTAGTCATATGAATGGTATTGAGTTCCATTATTTAATGGCAAAGTTTAACCTTTACAATAAAACCAAACATTTAAAAAAAAATGTTTCATATATACTGAAGCCAATGTTGGAGGGTACTAAAACAATCTGTATTATTCCACTGCAAGAGTTTTAGAGATTTCGGTGGCTCGATCTTTGCCAATTTTTGATTTGCTACTTAGCTGGTGCTACTTAGTTAGAAGAATTATATGTATTAAAAATTTTAGTACTGTACAGGTACCGTACAGCCTGCAATTCCATTAAGGCCTACACCACACCGGAACACTATAGAATTTTCTTGCCTTCTTAAATGCCACAATAACTTTTTCTTTGTTTGAATCGAAGTCCTTTTTTATATTTTTTGGTGTTATTTTACCTCAACGACTACTGTGAATCTACCCATAACCCACTATTTGGTTCGAGAAACTGATGGTACGGTTTGTGTAACGGCTAATACAAACTATTTTTCTACACAGCGTTGCCAGACGGACGGGACTTATAATTATTCTATAAAAATAAAATTCAAAGATACATATATAATGTGGCTACTTTTTGACAGAGGGCGGGCGATTATTGTCTCTAATAACCACAAATATAATTTTGGTGTATTATTGATTCATGTCTAGGTGGCCTCACATTTACTTCTTTTGTCATAGACTGTCCCATTTTATGGGTCACTAATACTTTTTTGTGATCCTTAATATGACATTAATTTTACATTATGCCTGAAGTAGAGGTCTTGGCCCAGGGTCAATGGTCCCGGTGACCCCTTAAATTGAGTACAGTTAAAAAAGGACGCCCTACAAAGGGTGTTCCAACTGAAATGAACTATGTTAATTGTAAATAAAAAAAAAGTTTTAAGAGAATTATCATAATATTTTTTATAAGAGAAGAAACTATGGCAACTATGTGTGAAACAAAATATCGGCCATATGCTTGCCGGTGGCATACCTTTAACCGATATATGTGAGACACTACTGTCCTGAAATATTTATTTATTTAATCTTTTTTGGTAGTAAATATGCAGATTATGATAACCACTCAAATCACCAAGAGAATGAATGCTATGCATTAAATCATATGTCTAGCCCACTTGTTGTTTTTTTGCGTTTGCACAATTCTTACAAAAATAGCATTCCTTGTTAAAAGCACTTTGTTGGCATCACAGCTCCACAAAAGTACCAAACATTTTGCCAATCAGTCAATTTGAAGAATTAAGCCGCTAAACGTTTAATCTTCAAATGTTTCGCATCCTCATTCGGCTCATATAATACTCTCACTTTGTTGTCTCTTTTTAAACTCTCTCAAGTTTCTAGAACTCTATCGAAGGAGCAACAAATGCAATGACATTCAGTTTGTTCGCCGTGGTCTTGCTGTGCTGACGTGCAAATTCGTGCTAATTATTTAAAAATTGTAAAAAGACACTGAAGTGTTAGTAAAATTAAAAGAAAACTAATAAAATTCACAAAGTGTTGATCCTCATTGCCGGGAGGTAACAAGCAGTTTGCGAAATTGTTAAAAATAATCGTATGGCGATGTTGTTTTAGTCGTTCGTTCTTTCTTTTGTGTTTTTTCGCGACCGCGTGTGCGTAGGTGTGTGAAGACAGAACTGTGCAAAGTTGTCTATTAAATTGTACTAATAACAACAACGAATGTTTTTTGCGAGAGAGAGAGAGAGAGAGTTGTTACTGGATGTGTGTAAAGAAAATGGTGTCATACACGCTCTCAAACTAATAACAAATGATCATAATAAAACGAAAATCCAGAAAAACACACAAATTGGTTTGTTTAATACGCTCGTATTGCTGTCTGACAAATTAAGGTGGAAATGATTGTGAATATATTTTGAAAAGCGAAATGATGGCATCAGGAGCTAGCAAATATTGAATATCGATCAATTTATTACAACAAAAGGTAAGTGAATTTGTCTAGTTAGCTGTTTTATTTTTGTAGGTGAAAATGCATGTTTTGTAAGACGTTTTCTTGCCCTGAAGTAGTACAGGTTGGAGTGCGGTAATTTGCTTATTTGGGAATGAAATAAAAATATTATGAACCCTAGAATTTTTTTTTTATATTTTAATTATATTGAACTGTTGGGGAATTTATAAATTACATAGTTTTAAATAGTGTATCTGACAAATGTCTGAAGTTTTCATGAGCTCTAAGATGCATGTCGACTGGAATTCTGCGAATTTCAGCCTCAATATTGTTAATTAGGTCTTCCAAGGTGTTGGCACAGTTGATATACTTCTTTGACTTAAGGTAACCCCAAAGAAAAATTGGCAATTGAAAAATGGGCTAAGTCTGGTGAGCGTGCCGGCCAGTTCGCATTACTCCTCAATGAGATAAGCCGTCCAGGGAACACTTGCCTCAAACAATTCATGGTTAGCCTCGGTGTGTGTGCAGTGGCACCATCCTGTTGGAACCATGTATCCTCTAATTGCATTGCCTCAAGAGCCGGCTGAAAAAAGTGCGGAAATGCCAAGAGCAAGTGATGGCTTTTTAGCAGGGCGTTTCGGAGATTGCAGTACTGCTGCTCTAACTCTCTCAATGTTTAGTGGTGTTGTAATTCTCTTAGGTCCCCTTTGTAGACTTGACACACTCCCTTATGTTGTCAATGAAGTTACTCATTTTGCAATTGATTGCCGTCCAGGAACACGTCCGCGTGGGGAACAACGAACGAAAAGCACGCTGTACTGTAATGATCGAGTGCGCATATGAAAAATACGCTTCTACACAAAATACTCTCTTCTTACATGTCCAATGGCAACTGAAAGGCAGACGAATACAAATCTCCCGTCAGTCACTATAAGCCACGCACACTCTCCACTCTCTTCGACCAACAGAGCTGCCACAGCCTGCAGTGCAAAAAAGCAAATTACGCGCTCCACCCTGTAGTACATTCATAAGCTCTTTTTTGAGATATTGAGGATAGGGTTTTTTCTCGGGCATCTTTTTAAAAGACTACCAAGCCTGCTTCGTTAAAAAGTCGTAAGTGGAAGAACATAAGATAAGGTGCATTTTATTCTGTAACTCGTTGGAATTGGTATTTGATTGGTCATCTGTGAACAATTAAAGCCATTAAAGGTTTAATACCAAATTTTTTTTGTTAATTTATGGAATGGAAAAAAATAATTAATAAGCTTACACTGAGGAGTTTACTTTTAAATATATTGAAATTGGATCTAATTTTAAAAAATATTGCACTAAGTACTCACTTAATTTCCACAACGATCCATTAGTGAAAAAAGGGGAAACTTCTTTCAAATCAGTGAGCTGTACTCACTGACTGGGACCTACTGTTTAACGCCTGTTCCGATCGGTTAATGCATTTTAGTTTACTAAGTGATAATTGAAATAACACAGAAAAAAGTTAGTAGGCAAAATTCTTGATGCCCGCAATTATTTTATTATTAATTTATTTTCCTTCTCTTCGACTTTTGTGTTTACTTGATGAAATTAATGAACCTTCAATTACTTTAAAATCAATTGGCTATCTGAGCTAAAAATTGATAAAAATCACTTTTACTTAGATTTTTTGTAAAGATTTTTTTAACTTTTAAAGGAAAATTCAAATGATCTATTTCTTTGCCTAATATTTAATAGGACGAATAGTTTAACGCCGGTTCCAAACGGTTCGTGAATTTTAATCTAATTAATGATTCTTGAAATACACACAGAGAAAAAGGCCGTAGGAAGTCGGTTGGAACTACAATAATTCCGTTGCAAAAGAAGAATTTCCTTTGCCATCACCGAATGTTTACCATCGTAATAAATATTCGATTCGACATACCACTACAAGATAAATATTATCAAGGTCTTGTGAACACAACTTATATATAGGCCACACCAATAAAAAATTAGAAAATATTAAGTTAAGTCGCAACTCGTGGTTGTAGCAACCAATAGTTTTGCAGAAAATAATTTGCTGGAAGCAATAATGTATTGTTGATTGTTTATGCTATTTGTAGCTCGAATTAAAGCTTTTTTGAAAGAAATCAAATATTTATGCAGGATGGGCCAAAAGTTATCAAGGGGTTAAAAACTTTTTCGTTTATTATTTTTTTACTCAGATTATATAGGTAATATAGAAAATTGGAATTTGTTTACATTAAGTATGACATTAAATGACATTATTTTATATAACATCTTTCAAAGTTTGTAGCTGTAGCGTTCGAATTTCTTCAACAATGTTGGCCTTGAGTTAAAGGATTGTCTCGGGCTTGTTCAAATCTGGCGGGTGATGACAAATCTGGCGATCGGGCTTAATTGACATAAAATTGCCATTGTGTCTTGAGCGGTGTGGGCAGAGGCTCCGACCAGCTGAAACCATATCTCAGGTCTGTTTTCAAGAGCATGACGTAAAAAATGTTCTATCACCGATACCGCTCTCCATTTACGGGTACAGCACTTCCACCCACATTCTCGATGAAGTGAGGCTCAATGATATTTGCAGATGTGATCCACACCATACTGTACACCTATTTTTTGGCGTTGATGAACGGCTCTTGGATTTTCAGAACCCCAGAATCTACAGTTCTGCTTATTAACAAAGCAATTTAAATGAAAAAGAGCTTTATCACTCATCACTTTGCGTTAAAATAAATGATTGCTAATTTAAATAATAAAATTAGATTATTCTGGTTCTTTGTTTAGTTGTGAATCTCTCCATTATTTATTCTCCAAGAGTTATTTATTTAATCTGAAAAAAAACAAAAAAAAAAATTTATAAACGAAAATGTTATTAAATTTTTAAACGCCATGGTAACTTTTGGCCCACCCTGTACAAGCTTTTCCAAGAAGGTCAAGAAAATGTGAATGGCGACGCCCGTCCTGGAAGATCTATCACATCAAAGCCTATGAAAATATTGAGAAAGTGAAAAAATTGTTATTGAGAATCTACGAACAACGGCTAGGGAAGTTGCAGAGGATGTCGGCATATCGGTTTGCTCATGCCATAGAATTTTTTCGGTAATTTTGGGAATGAAGCGTGTATCAGCGAAGTTCGTTTCATAACTGCTGCTCACATGTCGTCGCTTGTTCGTAATTTTTTGACCGAAAAGTATACCGTAATCATGCCTCAGCCACTGTTTTCATTGATTGAACTTGAAGAGACCCATGAAAGTAGTCCGTTTTACGACGATACCGAAGATAAAAATCGGATCGCTGAGGGAGCTCAAAAATGACCGCTTCAAAAATTGTGTAAGTAGAAAACTCTGGCTCAAGTGTATTATATCTGAGGGGGAATACTATATAGACGACAAAATAGAAATTAATGAATAAAAAAATATTTTTAAAAATATCAGCTAAGCTCTTTTTGTGACCGGCGGATATTGAAGATCGTCCAAAAATTTTACTTTTTAGGTCGCAGATAAGAATTTTGAGATGCTAACAACGGAGTAACAAACTCATGTTGACACTTTATCCATTTGAGTATACAAAAGTTATAAAAAGTTTCGTATAATTTTGAAGATATATCGAAGTCACGTCTGGTGGCGTGTTTAGACCACCTTTTAACATCTCAATCATAGCCATGATGTGCACTTGAGATACGACTTTATTTCATTGACTGGTATCTACTCAATGCAATTGTGTTAATTTGCCACAATGTCCTCTCAGTCGAAAGTAATCATTATGACCCGGTATTACACGGTTAATACGTATGTAAACACTTTAAGCCATAACTGAATATACTCTAGACGGGCATATGAATACGACGTATAAGTGTACACCTGTAAAACGATTATGGTGTTGAAGTGAAACTATTTCCCTGTCATTGAATACGGTTCACCTTTATTTCACAGCAGCAACGTGAACAGAAGAGAAATGTTAAAGTTGGCACAGACCCACACAAAACAAGGACACTTCGATGACAAAGCGAAAGAAGGTGTGGGCCAGAGTAGGTGTGTGACTAAGATAACGGAGAACCTGATACCGCAAGGACTTTAATGACCACACACGAATGCCAAGCACACACACACAAACGCTCAGGAAGGCTTTGCGAACAAGGGACTGACAGCGGGGCACAGTGGAGTGAATTTCACAATTTGTTGAGTAGAGTTTGGACATTGCTTATTGACTGATTCAAAATAACTAAAAATTTTTAGAGGTGTAGCTAAAAGGTATCGTTGCTTAAATATGGAAAGGTAGGTTCAACTACTACAGAATGTGCATTGTGGCTTTGCACATTGCCCATTACAAATCGATATTATACCTCATCAGCAGCATTTTCCAAGAGGCAGTGATACTCCCTTTCTCTATGCGCTGTCACATATGTCAATTACTTTACGTCTCATAAAAGTTAGAGGGTTTCACCCATGGTTCCAACAATATTTTTACAAAAAATCCAATTCAGCAACTACATATATATAGGGTGATCTATTTAGAGGTATTTTTCAGAACAAAAAAAATATAAAAATTCAAATCAAGTGTGGAATCTTAATTGGTAATTTGAAAGGACATTTTATGGAGCAAATTATGCTTCAAATGCTGGCCGCAACTACGCCTCAGGGTTTCCATTCTAAGGGTCCAATTTTGGATGACTCGTTAGAGCATTTCGACCGGTATGACACGCGGAATGTTGGCTTCCAAAACCTGAATCGTAGCTGGTTTGTCAGTATAGACTTTGGACTTTACGTAACCATAAAAAATAATGTCTAAAGGTGTGATATCACTCGATCTAGGCCGCCAACTCACCGGTCCAAAACGAGAAATTAGCTGCTATTCGAAATGACCTCTTAATAGTCCATTATTTAAGCAGCTGTATGGCAAGTAGCTCGTTCCTATTAAAATCAAATGTCATCAAGATTTTGGGCTTCAATTTTAGGTAGAAAAAAATCCGATATCAAGTCGAAATAGCGAGCACCATTCACGATTACCTTCCTTGATGGTCGGAAATATATTGAAAAATATGGACCGATGATTTCACCAGCCCATAACCGCACCAAACACTGGTTTTCTCTGGGTATAATGACACCGCTTGAACCTCTTCTTGTTGTTTTTCAGCCCAAATGCGCGATTTTGTTTATTGACTCTGGCGTTGTGCCACTTAACAAAATTTTGTTCGAAAACGGCGGATTTTCCCGTTTCTCACCGAACGCTCATTTCTATAATACAGTTGCCAACATTTGAAGGTTATCATTTTCAAAAAATAAATGCAATAAAATGTCCTTTCAATTTACCAATAAATTTATTTGAATTTTTATATTTTTTGTTCTGAAAAAAATACCTCTAGATGGATCACCCTATATAAAATTCGGGTGAGTAAAATGAGGTATATTCCTTAAAGAAAAGGAATACACCTCCTTTATTTTACCAATCAACCTTCAATCAATGAAAGCAAAAGTAAGTCAGCGAAGTTAAAGCTACCACATCACCGTCCGGTAGACGATCGTTTCGCCGTTGGGGTAGGACGGCTCTTCAGTACCATATATGTGTGCTGCCGAAAAGGTCTCTACTCATTTATTTACGAACCATTGCTTGATTTTGCAAATGCGAAGTATAAAGTCGAAGAGTGGAGTTACAGGCGACTCACGTTTTATAATTTTTATTGGACCAATGCGACTCATACTTTACCCAGATTTAACATTTGATGTCATATTGGAATTGGTAGTAAAATGTCACTATTTTTGGTGCATATATGTCTCTGTTTGAATGGGCCGAATTTTTGGCCCAAAAGCTCAGCCCAATGGTTTCCATCACCTAATATACCAAGTTTTTTAATGATATCCTTTAAATTTAAATTTCGATCATCGTTGTGAGTGATCAATGTCTAACCCCGATAAAACTTAGACCATATCGCTCCCGATGTTGCTCTAATCGTTAATGCCCAACCCTACCGAGGCTTAACTACATTGGTAGATCTTTCCCATAGCCCGGTATAAATTTCCTTTTCGATTTTAGGTCTTGCCAATTTACAGGATAAATTTTAATTTAGATTAGCATCATGTGCCAACTAAATACACCCGCATCCTGCCGACTAAATACACCCGCATCCATCCCATATCATCCTATATTCTTTAATAGCCCTCACAAAACGTGTCACTTTAACTAGAAAGTTAAAGATCTGTTCAGATATAACATACAACCGGTCTAGAGCATCCATTTTTATTCCCAATTTAAGCAAATTTGCTCATTTTCGACTGATTTGTATGATGTAGGCCTATTTTATGGTAAAGTCTCCGTACAAATTTCCTAGGGGCCTAAAAAATGTCTTCCTAAAAGATAGACATATGGATCTTAAATAACTATATAAAGTTATATAAAAATTAAATTATTTTTGCAGTTTGGCTAAACTTAGGAAATTCTATTTGTATCTGAAAATCTGACCAATTTAAACATGGGCATATGGGTACCAAAAGTGCAAATTGAAATATGACTTTATTTTTTAAATCTGGGAAAATTAAAAGCTGTTCCAGGGATCTATAACTTTTCTTCTGATTCTGAAAATAATTTCGATTCGTAGCCATAAGGCTTAGACCGGAATGTCGATTAACCCGACAGTCGGTTTTTTCAAAACTGTGTTTTGAAAAAACACAGTTTCGTGTTCATATTGCTCACATATTTTGTACTCCGTTTTGTTTGTCCATACACCTGTCCAACTGTTGCCAATGTGGGAAAACATTTTAGTCGTTCGTGTTAGCACTTGAGTAAATATTTGCCTAAAAAAATATTTGATCAAAATGTCAATATTTACAAAGGTAATTGTTTGAAACCTGATAAAGGCAATAAGGCAGTTGGAAGAAAATTTACATTTGAAAAAGTAAGTAGAACAATGAAAGAAAGGCAACGTTGAATTAGTTGCTGCGCAAAAGAGGTAGGATGTTACGTATTTGGCGAATTATAGCCACATACTTACTTAGTAGGGACTTAAATACTGTTACAACATTGAACACACCCATTTCAATAGTAGAACTGAACATACTCCGTTAATGTCATATGGGTTTTGAAAGCTAACCTCAATAGTCTGTAACGGGATTTTAAAATTGTTACAATTTTCATCATGGATTAGTCAGATAATGAGAGTGAAATGTGAGTGTGAAATGAAAAAAACGATATTTAAAAAAGCTCTGGCCACTAAGGATTAGCCGCATGTTCTTCTACCGATGCATAAACTGATAAGCATAAAAATTCCTTTCCATGGCTCTAAAACATGGGTACGAACGTGCTTGTGTAAGCTGATAAAATAATTCTGTGAATAATGTATGAAATAATTAATTGTAATTCTTAGCAGATATCGACATAGTCCGACGCATTAATTTGTAATAATAATGCTGTTCGGAACATACTGATTCAAGAAGACCTAGTCCAAGAAGACCTAAAGACAGAGGTACACGTCGTGTGACTTAAAGCTTGCTCTGCGCCGCCGAAGTTTAGTAAAATTTTATCCCGCTGCCGAATGCTGCTGCCTTTTCTTAATTGGTTTAAAATAGGGAGTCCAAAAGGAAGTACCTATACCCCAAGGGTAAAAAACTAAGCCAGTACACATTTTTTCGACAATTAAATTAAAATTAAAAAAATTAAGTCAAATGGTTTATGATGCATAAAGCTAATCAGTTTTTGAATACAAAGTAATTTTAAAAATATTGCGTAAAGTTTTGAAGTTGTCGCCTTAGCGACCACTTACTCATTTAATATGCGCCTATTTTTTTATTAGATGCAACTAGCACCTTTGTTTTGTCCTCATTCACCACAAATTCCAACCTTGCCAACTTCTTCCCTATACAAGCAAAGGGGTTTCCGATCGTACAGTCCTAACCATGATGTCTACGTCTTCAGCGTAAGCGAGGAGCATGCTCTAAGATGGAATTAATGTGCTCCCTATGTCCAACAGCGTGTCGGTTCTAAAATTCTTTGCAGCAAAATATTAAACATATAGCATGGAAAACATATCACCTTACATGAGGCCCCTTTTCGTATTGAAAGTTAGGGAGAGGTCCTTCCTTATTTTACCTGCAGAATTGGTGACAGACAACGTCATTTTGCATAGACGTACATGTTTTGTGGGGATGTGAAAGTCAGTTATGGTTTCAAACAGTTCGATCTTATTGGGTTTTCGTAGGAGGCTTATAATCGACAACGAAATATTATGTGACAATTTGCATCTCTCTGGACTTTACCAGGATTTGCTGCAATGTCTAGATCTGGCCAGTTGTAGATTTACCAGGCCTTAAGACACACTGATGCGAGCCAAGGATGTTGTTGGCGTGAGGTTTCAGTCGTTCACACAATACGTTCGAGGGAACTTATTCCACGGTAGCTGGCGCAAATCGGGCGGTCTCCCTTTTTATGAACAGGACACAGTTTACTGATTTTCCAATCATCAGGCATTCTATCTTTTTTCCAAATTGTGTAGAAGAATTGGTGTAGTGCAGTGCAGAGCAGCTTTATTATTTTAAAGATGGTCGATCGATGGTGTGACTTTTCACCGGATTTTTCTTTATATACGAGTATCTGCGGAAGTCCATACAACTACTTGGGTTCTAAGTCTGGTGCTTGAGTTTTTAGTAGAATTTTCAAAAATTATTCACTCACCCAATTCCATTTCTCGTTTCTTTTATCGAAATAGGCGTCTCACCTCTCTTCTAACTGTTCGACATCTCTCCCATGCAGCTCTTTAGCTACACCCTTAAGCGTAACGTTGTGGGCAGCATTTGCTGCTTCTGTAGCTTATTTGCACTCGTCATCATATCATGGGTTTCGTGGGACTGGTGCTCGGTACCCTACCTGTTGTTTCCGTTTCTTTCTACAATGAGTGGAAAATATGTTTCCACTGCGTACTAATACTCGTATGATTGAGCGAAGAAGTTTTTTTCGTAGCAGTTGGGTAGATAGGTGGAAAACTCATTGGTTATCTGTTGGGTTGGTAGCTTCGCGACGTCCAGCTTTTTTTTTGTGTATTGTACTGCACGGCTTTCGTGATAGTTAGTCTGCTACTCGTACTAGGTTATAGTCCGAATCTATGTTGGCAACTCGGATGTTCAAACATCTAAGCGTGTCTTCTACAACATGG
Source organism: Hydrotaea diabolus (assembly GCA_963513945.1). Classification (NCBI taxonomy): domain Eukaryota; kingdom Metazoa; phylum Arthropoda; class Insecta; order Diptera; family Muscidae; genus Hydrotaea; species Hydrotaea diabolus. The sequence continues at coordinate 162,722,795 of OY740716.1, forward strand.
TCAGTTTGAAATGAAACTCTTTGACAACCAAGTAGCGTTGTGGATGTTGAAATCTCGTATGAAAAATTTCATATTGTGCTGGTTTCAGTCGATGACAGAACCCTATTTAAATAAGTCTAGCTTTGGCGTATCCCCCATACAAAAGGCTACGAAAGATCACCATATCAGTTTATGTAGTCCTATACACCCCATGGAAAGGTAACTCCCGATGCAAAGTCCAGCTACTCTACATGCCTTATTTGCTTACCGATTTTGCTTTTATATTACTTTGTGCTTTCTAAGTGATCTGTTAAGAGAGGTTATAAAAGATTTTGCCCAGCCGTTGCGGGTATACAAATGTATAAGTGTAGGATATACATAGTAAATGGCCAAGGATAAAAGTAAAGCTTTCCTTTGACCCCTCTTACAGACTTAAGTTCTAGTATACTTCAGTTAAATCTTCGTAAAAATAAATTATAATCGGTGGCATCAGTTAGAAATGACAGAATTTTTTGCGAATGCTTGCACTGTGGGACCGGTAGGATGCAGCGCAACCAAGCGCCAGAAAGAACTTCAATTGTCGGCGAACGTATAGTCCTTTATTATGACACATACATTCATATACACACACACACATGTTATTACAAAAGTAGAGTGCGAAATGAGAAGAAAAGCAACAGGAAGGAAATATACTCGTATGTATGTTTTCCCCTGACTACATCGAGGTGGAACAAAAAAATGCACAAAAGAAAGTTTCTTATCACCAGCAAAGTGTTGCAGCAAAACAAAAAATAAATGAAGCGAATCAACAAACCCCCAGGATAATATACCGCCTTTTTTGCCACACTTTGATGAGATCGAGGTGCAGGAACAGGGCGAGATGGAAAAAGCACAAGGAGGGCCAGCGACAAATGTGTCAGTACCGAATTGAAACAAATGTTGACGATGGTGAACTTTTATCATTATAGCTTAAAACAAACATACGCTAGCGCTCACGAGGTATAGATGGTCAGAGGAAGGAAGGAGGGAGGGATGGATGGACCTACGAACGGACATACTTGCTTACCACAAAAGACAATGCCAGCATATGTGGTCGCACAAAATGAAGGAAAACTACAAAATGATACAAATGTCAAAAGTTATGCTTACTTGTGAAATCATAAAGAACAAAACCAACAAATAACTTAAAATGTTTAAATTCTTTTAAAACGTAAATTAAACTCACGTGCAGCCCTTGACCCAGCCAGCTCTCCTCACAATTTACCACGAAATGAAAATTGATTGCCAATCGTTAAAGGTTACTAATAAAGTGGACCCACAATTGAAAAGAACTAAAGTAAAATCAACAGGTTTTCTCATCAATTGGCCCCTTTTTTAACCTCTCAACGGAGGGTTTGTCTTCTTTCACGAAGATGAAGACACTTTGCCCTGTCTGCGGGTCAATGACGTTGTCTTTAATGACACCCCATAAAACAGCCATTTTGCTTTGCCTTTTTCGCCTTCCGCACAAATGACTTTTATTTCTTGTTAAACAAATAATACCTGCTCTTCAGCAAGGACTCGGACAGGAACACCAACACCAATACTTGAACTTATACTGCCGCTCACTTGAATAGCGCGCCCCATAAGTGCCTTTTCTTACTGTGTTTTTCTTCAAAATTATATTGACAACGAAGTGTTGGCTTTTTACAGAAAATATATTTCAAGCAATGAATTAATTCAGTTTATTTATATTATGATAAAAATAAAATTAAACATCAAAAAATGTATGGTAAATATTTGGCTCATTTGAAAAGCCCCCTTTCAATGTTGTATTCTGTTCACGATAATTTCAATTATAAATTCTAAAAGTTTGATTGCTTTCTTATTTTAGACAAAAAAATAATTATCAGTTTATATCCTTTTCGATTTTTTTTAATATGATTTTATAATAAGTGTTCTCTTATCATTTAATTATTCTGTTTAATAAGGTTAGTTTTATTAATAAATTCGATTTTACTGGAGTACTGCTTTCCAGACTCAAATGGAAATGGCGCACTAACTATCCTGGACACTCGTTTAAATAAAGTTTTAGACGCGTAATGTTGGCTTCCAAGACCTGAATCATAGCTGGTTTGTCAGCATACACTTTGCACTTTCCGTAGCTCCAAAGAAAAAAGTCTAAAGGCGATCTTGTGCATAACTTTACTTATAGATATGACTGCTAATATCACAAAAACTGGGTCGTCAGCAACCAGGCGGAATGGCGGTAATTTTTCCAAAAAGTCCCATTTTTAAGATATTCTACCCGCATTTTGCGAACTGGGGGATTAAAAGGGTAGAAAGGTATCTTTCTATTTTATGCCCTCACCGTACTGGGTAAGAGGTTATATATATTATTTGATATGGACGAATAGTGAAACTCACCGAAAAAAAACATTTCTCGACTTTTTAGATCATTTGAACCATGTCCGTCTGTGCGGCTGGTCTTTTTACATTTTGCACGCCATAATATTTTTCCAAAGCCGCTTATGGAATTGAAAATGGGCCATATTACAATGCAATTACACAAATGAACTTCTACGTCCACTTTTAGTATTCTTGTTATACTCGTATCGTAACACTCGTGTCATTAATAATCGATCTCACTATCAAGACTTAAGAATGAATTTATAAAGCAAACTTAGTGACAAGAAAACAATGATTCCTAGCCCTACCCTTTCTATACCAACTACACAAATGACTATATTTCAGTGCAAATACTTGTAAGAACCCACACAATGTGTCACTCAGGGAGTACAATTTGATCAAACTCTAAACACCATAATATTTTAATAACGGCTTTGTATCCGCCCCATTTTTTGGCTGTCACACCCAATCTTGGTACTTTCCATGCAAATGCATTATTCTGACCACTTATGGTATTCTTCTTATATTTAATGTTATTCATACGACATTAATCAAACTTAAACTATAAGAAGAGAGTTATAAGGTTAACTTAGTTACAAATAGTTTAATTTCCAGCCAAGCCCTTTCTGATATCCTTAACCCTCTCCACAAACGACCCTGTTTCAGTGGAGACTAGAACGTACACTGGTCTTCTAGGCGATGAAATTCGTTTAATTGTAAACTCCATCATATTTTTAAAACGACTTAATACGTGCATACTTTTTATTTTCGTATCTTTCGTTTAAATTCACCATTCCGCCCACTTGTTTGCGAAAAACTGGAGCCTCAACCAGGCCCCGTCTTGTACCAGCCACACAAACTACAATATCCAAGCGTAGATTGAAACCCATATAGTTTTATACCTGGTTTTAAATTTCGCTTGAATTTCGTTGCCGACAATATGTTTATTTCATCCTTATACGCGCATAAGGAAATGTAGATGCCACGCCCTATTCTAGTATTATCCGCACAAACACCATTTTAAGAGATTTCAATAAAATCGATACTCTTTAGGAAATGGAGGATGTAATGACGCACGATTTAAAATACATACAAACATGGGTGAGGCTTAATGGAAGTCAGATCAACCGAAGATTCTTTACATAAAATTTATAATTTTGATTTGTCACTCCGTTTGCAACACCACGATTAATAGTATAGTATACCTAATCCTGTTTTTACACGGTCTTTTTTTACACTATTTTGAAATAACACGGTCGACAGAAATAAACTTATCCTGCTTTTACACGTTTTTCTAAATAGCAGGAAAACACTTATCCTGTTTTTACACGTTTTTTTAGACGGAAATAAAATCTATTTTGAATTTAACTGTGATTTTATCTACATATGCATAGTTTTTTCTCTCTTTAGCATTGCCAGTTAATAATGAAGTTTTGCCACTGTTTCCACAAGGAACTGCCATTCAAATATTATTTTTCCGTATATTTTTTAAATATGGCAACACAATGTGATTTTGACATTTCATTGCAAATTATAGCGATAGTTAGGGGAGCTGTGAAATTTCAATCAGATCTACAATCCTGTATGGCTCGATACAAGGAACTGTACAAAGAACTCTCCAAAGTAGGATCGCAACGTACTATAACTGAATTTGCTATTAAAATAAATAAACCTGTGCCTGAAACAAGTTCTGATATGCAGTTACCAATGAACGCAGTTGAAGATGTGGACGTAGAACTGAACAATTCTACTGACGAAACAGATATTGCTCCAACGCAGCAGAAAATAATGCGCTTACATTCAGAAACTAATACCGAATAGAATTTACCCTTATACCATTTTTTATATTTCTATACAACTGTTTTATGTTCCTTGCATAGGAGATTTTTTTGTTTTTAAATTGGATTTTTATTGCTTAAAAACTTTAAAATGATTTTATTTTTTAAGTTCCTTAAAATTAGTTCCTTTATATAATATGTGAAATAAAATGGGCATGGTATACTGAAGAATAAAATTTATGTTTATTTTACCGAATTATGTATTAATTTTCGTAGGCTTTCTTGGGTTGCTGAACCAATCTAACATTTTTCCATTAAGTAGTGTCTTTATTTACACGATTTTTTTACACGATATTTTCTGGAACACATGTACCGTGCAAAAACAGGATTAGGTGTATATAACTATATTCTTGATCGTCGTAAAATTCCAAGACGATCTAGCAATGCGTGTCTGTCTTTTGAAAGCACTATAGAAAATTTTGCATGGTTTATGACCATAAGGTAGGATTGTTAATGGTTGAAATCGAACCAAGTAGAAACATGTTTCTCTTTAAGGGACTAAAGGTATCTACACGCAGAGAAAAGATATGGTTACACTATGGTCACCGCAACAATACTATGTTCTCTACAATAAAAGCATGTACTTCGCAACCATAGTATTGTTTTTTGAATTTCATTTTGACAAAAGTATGATTGCGACAATATTGCTATTGTTAAAATGTAACAATAGTATTATTGTCAAATTTAGAAATGAAAACATGGTTGTAGTAACCATAGAAACATGGTTGGCGTTACAAAAGTATTGTTGTTTAAAATTTACGTTAACAATAATTTGATTACGGCTATAATACAGTATGGTTGCGACTATGAACATAACAAAACAGGTTTTATAGAGCATACATGCATGTGTGTGCGTATGTTTTTTTGATATACAAAAAAAAAACACATACACACGATACAGTGAATGGTTGTTGTCCATTAAAAAACAATAACAATCGGAAGGTAGTTCGATGGATTTTTAGTGTGTTTACTTTGTTTGGTGAAATACTCTAAGGTCGACAGGTTCTCGTTTATTTAAAATCTGCCTGCACTTAAGTATATAGCCTTCGATCATGGGGTTTAATCACATTCTTTACTTGGTGTCTACGGATGGTGAAGTAGCATTCACCCCTGCTGGCAACTAAAAGTATTTTTGACCGTTGGAATATATATTTTTGTTTCTTGAATGAAATGTTTAATAAAAACATGGCCTCAAATCTGGCTATGAACTAATACTCGTAGTAATGCAATTTAAAATAACAAACTTAATAAAAATCTCTATTTTTGAATAACAACAACAACCAACCCTAACAAATAATTTTGGGGATCATAGTATGGTTGAGTGTGAATCATTCTATGGTTGTGGGGATCATAGTATTGTTGCGTGTGAATCATACTATTGTTGTGAGGATCATAATATTGTTGTGTCTCAACCATATACCCAACAATAGTATGATCCTCTTCGAATATTGTCACCCCAACCATACTTTTTTTCTGCGTGTAGGTAAAAAGTGCACTTGTTTACGTATTTGTTTAACATATAATACATTTTTGTTAACGGACAATGGGTGCACTAAATACCTCTAAGGTCATAGTTGCTGGACTTTTTGGCACATGTGGCCCCAAAAACGTACCGCATGGTCGGAACGGCCGGTTCAAAGTCAATTAAAGCATATTTTAATACCAATCAAAGTATGAAATATGTTTGAAGTTATGTCTTAAATTAGGAATGGACGCAAGGGCCAAAAGGGCACAAAAAGGACAATTTTATTGTTTTTTGTTTTCTAGCTTAGAGACCGTTTAGGGTATAAAAGGTTTGCCCTGCCCGAACTTAAAGACTTTTTACCTGTTCTAATTTTAAATTATAATTGGGACCAGTTTTATGTAGAACAAGTATATTTCAGCCCTCGTGTGCACTTCTTATACCATACGCCACTCTGTAAAACGGGGTATTATATATTACTTCCATGGCAAATGTTTGGAACTATCAAAAATATTTGAGCTTGGCCAACCTTAAAGTAAGATTTCAGATTTTATTTTACGATGTATGTCTGTCAGTCCGACCATCAAAAGCTTGCCCAAACTAGAGGCCGCAAATTTTTGTACGATTTTCATGAAATTTGTAGCTCCCACCTATAAGTATATGCTCATTCCATTTTTATGTTTTTAGCTCTAGTAGTCACATCTTACATTCCATCTTAATGAAACTTACCACGAGTTAGTTTTTGGACCAAAGAACAAAGTTTTCGAAATTTAAAAAAAACGGTTTAGATAAAAATAGAGCTCCCACCTAAATGTTCATGTTCCGATTTCATTTCTTGAGCTCTAGAAGCCATGAAATTCGGCACGTTTTTGTTTTCGGCAGACGTAATAAAAATTTAAGAAAATCGGTTAAGATTTAGATATAGCTTCAACATATTTGTTCGTCTGATTTTTATACTTTTAGCTCTAGTAGTCACTTGTTACATTCAGTCTTAATGAAACTTACCAAGAGTATGTTTTTACGGGCCAAGGAAGAACGTTATTAAAATTGAAAAAATTGGTTCAGATTTAGATAAAGCTTCTACACTTATATGTTGGTCCGAATTTATAACGTTAGTTCTAGGAGCGACATATACGTAAGATCCAGTCTTTATGAGAATTGGCTTACGTTTCTTTTTTGAATCAAGGACGTAATTAAAATTGAAGAAAATCGGATCATATTTAGATATTGTACCGATTTTCATATTTCGATATTGATATTTTAGCTCTAGAAGCCACATCTTACATCAAATCTAGATTAAATTAATTACCACATGTTAGTTTTTTCGTCCAAGAAGAAAGTTACTTAAATGAAAGAAAATCGGTTCATTCACACTTGGGTTCATCCGATTTTATGTTTAAAGCTTTAGCAGCCACATATTACAACTAATCTTGATAAGGTTTGGCACAAGTAAGTTCCTCGTGCAAAGGACGGGTGCTGTTGAAATTGTATAAAATCGGTTCAGATTATGATATAGCTCCACACATACTCGTATGTTCAATCGATTTTACCAAAACAATTCAATTTTCTCACAAATACAAATATAACATTTGTTTTGAAATCTTGGTTAATTGGGTCCAAAACATATTTTCAGATAGTTTTTTCTAAACATCCAGGAGTGCAGGGTTTAATATAATAGGCCACTGCCGACAATAACTTTTTGTGCTAGCATTTTTCATAAATTTCGTCTATTTAGAGTTTCATCCCTAAAAGTATGTCCCTAAAAAATCCGGAGTCGTTTTAATATTGGCTGATCCATCTATAGGTATTTTTTTAGAACAAAAAAAATATAACAATTCAAATCAAGTGTGGAATCTTTATTGGAATTTTTAAAGGACATTTTATGGCATTTATTTATTGAATATAATTTCCTTCAAATGTAGGCCGCAACTACGCCTCAGGGTTTCCATTCTGAGGGTACAATTTTGGATGACTCGTTCGAACATTTCGGCCGGTATGTCTTTAATGACATGCCTAATGTTGGCTTCCAAAACCTGAAGCGTAGCTGGTTTGTCAGCATAGACTTTGGACTTTACGTAACCCCGTAACCCCACACTTGATTTGATTTTTATATTTTTTTGTTCTGAAATAATATTAAAGTAAATATCTACCGAGTACCAATCAAACACGCCTAATATCAGCTGTCAATCCATAGTTTTCAATATCAATAGTTCTTATGCAACTTAAAACACTCTATGTAACATCTCCTGTTCGGCTGTGTCATCAATATAAAAGGTGCTCCGTAGTCCGTGTAGTAATTACATAGTAATTTGTAAAGTAATTATATCGACGTCATATTTTTAATACACAAATTGTAACGACATTTCTTATCTAGATTCTTTCTAACTTAAAGGCGCTACACGTGTTATTGGATATAAGTCATTTTACCGTTGATATATTTTCATTAACACTAGTTTTTATCTTAACTCTGCCCGCAGAGTCATGAAAATTGTATTAAAATATCTCCCTTATCTGTAACTCGTTTTCGACCATTTATATTTTTCAGTATCTTGTTAAATTTGGGGCTTCTTTTATGCGTTTTTAAGCTATTTGATGAAAATGATGGTCCATACTCTCCGTAATATTTAAGTCGATTCTCGCCTTAATACGCAATGGCTTAGATCGGCACATTTTTTCAATATGTTCCACTGATTCTAAGCTAAACTATAGGCACCTAAAGTTTTGATGGTCGTATCCGACAGATTTCCACACTTCATTTGATTTCCAGATGGGGGCCCTATTTAAATACAAACATCCAAGGCTTGCCACTTTTTTTTGTATGTAGTATATGGGGTTTTGAATTAAGTGCCTCAAATGTAGACAGCTTTGTTCAGTAAGCTTCGAAAACTAAAAATGTTTTCTAGTTGAGCCTTAGGCGCTATTCAAGTGAGCGGTAGTGTAAGTATACACACGCACATTCATACCTATCCCCTTTTAACGTGGGTTAGGCCTCATTCTGTTTTCATTTCCTGCACGACACCTCTTCACAAACACACATTGGCACAAATTTTCCGATGAATAGAAATAACCAAAAAAAAATGTAACACTTTAAAGATAAAATTTAAGTTGGAAACATCTTGGCAAAGGTAAAGAGAAATCAAGAAAAATGACCTGAGCCGGCGATGTTCGTCCAGTATTGGTGTGGCCTTTTCGCTTGCCTCCAATGTGCTGTTTTATTATTCTGTCTAACATTCAATTCCAGCCAGCCAATGCAGTGGTAATGGCACATCCTTCAATGGACGAATATCCTTTGTACGCCGCTCACGTCTCACTTTTCATTTGTGTGAGTCTGAGTGTGTACGCTTTTGACCTACGTTGTCTTAAGGCACAGTGGGCTTGGATGGGAGACACATGCTGTGAAAATTTTATATCGGTAAAAATGTATTCACTTCAAAAGGAATTGTATGATAAAAACTTGAATGATCACAGTTTAAACAAGTAAAATGGCATTACATTCGACCAAGCCAAATCTTACAAAACACACCGACAGTCAGTTGGTCCGACTTACTTATACCCTCAGTAGGGTGGGTCGATTTAGTAATCGACATTGTGCCATCCATTTTTCGGTAGCTTTTGACAAAAAATGCTAAAAAAAACTTAAAAAAAAGTTGACATACCGAAAAAAACGCAATCATTTGCTTCGATGTACTTCTTCCAGGAACAACTTTTGTTGGATTTGGCTCGTCTTGAAAGACCCATACGGTCGATTGCTGTTTTGTTTCGGGCTCATGAGCATAGATCCATGATTCGTCACCTATGACAATGTTATACACTGCCTTTGAGCAACCGCAGTTATACTTTTTCAACATCTCTTTGTACCAATCCATACGAGCCTTTTTTTGAGCATTCGTCAAATTATGTGGGATCCACCGAGAAAAAAATATTTTCACGGCCAAATGAACATGCAATATCTTATTGATGCTTGTCATACTAATGCCCAAGGATGCCTCAATCTCACGGTTTGTCACATGTCAGTCTTGCTTGATCAGTTCACGCACAGCATCGATGGTTTCTGGTAAAGTGACCAAAGTTGGACGTACTTCACGAAACTTATAATGGAGCGAACGGCGTCCGAGACTGAACTACCTACGATTAACAGTGGTTTCTGATGGTGCTTCATCGCCAAAAGTCAAAACAAGTTGATTTAACCACTCTAGTCTTGATAACCCACGCCGAAAATCGTAAAAAAACATCGCTTGAAAATGTTCACAGGATAATTCCATTTTTTGACTGAGATGAATTTTTCAATACACAGTAAACAAAACAATTCGCCAACAAATGACAAACGATCTGAGTGAAGTTATGCTAAAAAATGTCAAAATTTCCAATGGAAGTTCCAGTTTGCATCTGGGAACACTTGTATTGCCAGGACCCGAAATATAAATAGCAACCCTCGTATCGTCATTATGGCCTGAAATCATTGCCCCATAGAACTGGGGTATGGACTACCAAGGGCCCTCCAGATAAACTGAAGGAACCAATTTTAGTATAGACGGGCTTCACATACCTCTTGCTGAGGGGTTGAGGTCTATCTAAAACCTCTGCTACTCTTTAGTTCGTAGCAACCGGTAGATACGCAATTCCAAGCCAAGTATTTACTTTACCTGCGACTTAGGTGGTAAACCACAGCCACTGCAAAACCCCCGAAGGTCCGTTCCCAAACAGGTCCAGCTTAAACAACTGTTCTAGGTCTTTCTGTTGTTGCTATGGAAATTTATCGATTGTAAGCATAGCTTTCGTCTTGTTTACCAATCCTATCTTCGCCGATCCTTAAAAAATTGTCAGCTGTATTTTCCTTTAGATTTCCAAATCTCTGTATCTCTGGATGTGTCAGTTTTATGTAATCTTTGAGTCTTTATACTACTTTTTTATCGGAATGTTTTAGAATTATGCGATAAGCTGTCACATTTTGATAGACCTTCTGTAAAAGGGAACATTCTCAAGTATCATTAAATTTTTAAGCGTTAGCCCTGCATAAAATTACGTAAAACAGCTGGAACTTTAAATCACACTTTATGGTCAGAGAGTATATAAGTATAAGTATATAAAAATCTTTCTACTAAATAATACCAATTACTCTGCTAACGATTTGTTTGCTGATTTTTATTCACCCTCTGTCACTGTTGCCATCTTATCCTTAACGGATGCTCGTGTGAACGGATGCGTTAGGAGTACAAATGGCATAGTTTGTAATACAACGTCCATGGCCGCCATATTCTCCAACCACCAACGAGATGTGGTGACAGCAACATCATCGTCACCATCGTCATCCCATTGCCATCATCATTTTTATTTACTTACTCGCCCTGCTCGTCAGATATGACAATGTTTTTAATGTTTTTCTCTATATATCCTTTATGTACGTTGGTCACATACCATGACCATGTCCACCAGCTTATGACGATGTGGTCCCACCCATTCTCCGCCATGGACATTACATAATGGATAATGGCATAAATTCTCAAATATTATATGCTTATGTACTTATGAACAAATAGCCGTTCTGTAGTCTTAGCCAAAGGATGTGTCCCAAATTAAAGTCAATCCTTTAAAGGGAAAATTATGATGACGACGTAGGTTAGTCGACTGGTCACATTGTCGAATATCAGATAAGCTTTGCTGCACAACAAAATTAAATTCTCAATCATCGTTTAAAATTGTAAATGTAGGCCATTACACAAATTTGTAGGCAGTTACACAAATATTCTGCTTAAGGCAAAGACAACTAACGTGCACGCAGAAAAAAAGTATGGTTGGGGTGACAATATTCCCAGAGCATCAAACTATTGTTGGGTATATGGTTGTGGCACAACAATCCTCACAACAAATGTAGATTCACAAACAACCATACTATGATTCCCACAACGATATTATGATCCCCAAAATCAATTTTATAATCCTCACAACCTTACTATGGTTGTATGTTTCACATATATTATGCTTCTGCTGCCTGTTGCCAATGCAGCTGCTTAACGTCTAGCTTCTCTTGTCGGTGGTCTATTCAAGTTTTCGATGTTTGACGTTGAAAACGTTCGTATATGACTGTCATGTAGCCATGTCTGAATATCGTAATGTTTGAATCTGGTGCTTCTTGTTTCCATATTTCTTGGAGAGGCGACATCCGTCAGCCTCATTGGCTTGTTGCTGGTGTTATCAAGGAGGCTGAATTTATCGATGGACCGAAGATGCTGTCCCTATTAATATTGGCATTAAAATCGCCGAGAACGATTTGAATGTAATGTCAGGGCAGTAGTCGTATGCTTCTTCTAGGCGCTCATTATAAAGGGTGGTCCACGACTTTAATTGTAAATAAAACACAATTTTTTAAAAAAATGTTCTTAATATTTTTAATTATGATAGAAGGATCTATTGCAATTATGTATAAAACAAAATATGGGTCAAATGCTCGCCAAGGGGACACATTTGGTCGATTATACTGACCAAAAAAAATCACGAAATGCAGGAATTGCATTTTGATTTGAAAAGGCTTTAAAAATCTCAATTCTATACCTCTCCATGGTTGAATTTATTTAACACTGAAACAAAGAAATGTCAAATTAAGTTGGTCAGAAAATTTGGAGTTCAGGTGTGACTCACAATTAACTTCGTTCAATATGGTTCGTTCAATATGGACCACCCTTTATATATGTTTCATCGTTTCTTCTATATCTACCTTCAGCACATATATAAGTATAAGTTAGTATTTGTTTGTTTTTATATTAATTTTTAAACACCTCTCCAATAGCTCCACATTATGTACGTTATTTCATATACAGGGTTTTCCATAAGGGACATACGAGTAACAATTTCGTATCTTTATGTTAACGCACCCTCAAACATTTTAAATGATCTTTCAGTGTCAAAACGTTAGACAAAGTAAATATTTTATCATGGTACAGTTCACTAAAGAGCAACGTTTGGAAATCTTTAAAAATTACTACCAAAATTCTGAGTCGGTTGATACAACGTTAAGAGCGCTCACTCCAATTTTCGGCCGTAATAATAATTTTCAGCAATTAAGCTCACTTCTAGCTGAGTCGTTTTGTCAATAAATTTGTACTCATGTGCTTCAAGAGACACAAGTGCATGCGCAAAAAAATACTGTGTGGCGTAGTTTTTATCCCGGAGTTGTGATTGGGCCGTATTTTTTCGTCGCTGAAGACAGAGTCGCCGAGTTTAACGTGATTATCGCCACGACAGCCTGAACCACGGTGTGCCATCACACTGGGGCCGTAACAATGCGACGGCCAGCGCCCCATTGGATTGATTCCGCGGGTACCAATTCGAAGCATGACAGTTATGGGTCAAAACTTCCCTCTTGGTTAGGAGTCGAGGACTATCTAAACCTCTACTGTTCTATGGGTCACAGCACCCGGTTGCAATGCAACTCCACATCGAACTAAAGTTCTCCCCGCGATTTGGGTCTAAACCACCGCCACCACGATACTCTCCGTAGGGCCGCACCAAATAGTCAGGCCAGAACAAGTTCTGCGTGCTCCTGACTACCCGTGGTACCAGATTTAAGTGTCCGGTCAGACCTCGTAACCAAAAGGCTACATTCAGTTTCTGTTCCATACGACATGGGACTGGTCACTCGCACCAAACTATTCGACCAAAAACACAAACAATTTACAAACATTGAACAGTCGCCCTCACGGGCGATTCGATGGTCAGGGACTGCCACCAGCACGGACACCACGAACAACAACAAAAGACTTTGCCTCCCTCACGGGAGACGGCAGAGGAACGACGACAACGATCCAACGACGATTGTGTGTGAACGTGTTATCTCGAGAAACGGTCCGGTCGAATGGCCACCTTGTTCATGCGATTTAACGTAATTGCATTCCTGTTTATGGTACCACATCAAGTCATTGGTCTATCCCAATAAGCCAACAACTTTAGACGAGCTCAGAGACAACATCCAAGGCGAAACTGCCAACGTTCCAGTCGGAATGTGTGCAAGAGTGGTGGTAAATTGGGTCCAAAGAATAGATCGCTGTATACGGGCTCGTGGTGGTCATATGAGTGAAATCGAATTTCATTCTTAAAATGTAACATCTGCACTACATCTGGAAAAAATCTTAAATATTGTGTGTTTAAAAATATATAAAATTGTTGTGTCCTTAATGGAAAACCCTGTATTACATTCTTAGATATGCCTGCGTTACACAGTTGGGAAGTGAGTTTCAAAATTTCATAATGTGAATAAAATATACCAATGCCGCTTTACTAAAATTAAATCGGCGAAAAGATGACGCATTCGCTTGGCTGTAACCAATACACATCCAAATTGTTGCATATTATTGAAATATTTAAAATGCCAAAAGTTACTATTTTCTACTTTTAAGAAGACCGGTTTCGGCCATTTACAAACAATCTTGATTCAGAGTTAAATATTGTCTTTAGATTCACTTCAGTAGATAAACGACTACTCACAATAAAAGGCGATGATCCCAATGATAATGTTCTGAATTTTAATTGATGTGTTCTGAAATGCAATTTTTGAATTTCAATTGATGTATTCTGCATTTTAATTGTAATTTTGGAATTAAAATTCATCTCTTCTAAATTACATGTGTAAATGGTGTTGTACGAGTAGTACAGGTTGGTTCATTCAAAATTCTAAATTTGAATCTGCTGTAAAAAATAGTACTGATAATTTTTTCAAATGTATGGTTTTATTGGATAGGTTGAACTTTGTCATTTAATAAGGAAACACAATATCATTCAATTGACTACCACAACTGGCTCGACAGCATCTCATCTGATCGACCCATTTTGGCTGTACATTTTCGTTTATTTCGGGTCGAATCTCATCAACGATCAACTTCGAGTTCATGTTTCAACGCTTCAATTGTCTCTGGATGCTTTACGTAACATTTATCCTTAATGGCTCGCCACAGAAAATAAGCCAAAGGGCACACATCACCATTTCGGCTGATTATTCAAAAACAGTGCTTAAAATATCGATGGTTGCGTTGGCTGTGTGGCATGTGGCCCCGTCTTATTGAAACCAAATGTCGTCCTTCTCTTGAATTTGTGGAAGCAAAAATGTGTTGAGCATGGCTTTATACCGAGCCTTCATGCAAGAAATGTTTACTTCCTCAGAACGGTCACGAGTTGATTTTGATGGATGCTCTTGGACATTCTCAGCCACAGCAACAATATTTCCGATTAACCACACTAAACGAAAACATATTCGGGTTGGTTTGTCTAATAACGATCTATTTTCATGAAAAAAAAATCTTGCAGGTTACTACTTTGGAAGTATGTTTTTGATATTGCCCAATTTGGTGCGAGCTTATAGCATCCCATGTTGCAAATGTCATACATGAACCTGAAAATAAAAATAATGTTATTTTACCTTTCAAAGTCAACGTAATGGGTATTTCAAATTTAAAATGGCCCACTCTTTGTAAGCATTGGCCCTAAATTCAGCGGGATCGAATCGAAATGTAAGCTCCAAAGCTCTATTTTCGCAAAACTAACGTGCAAATTAAGATTTTTTTGAATAATGCAAAATGTAATAAAAAGACGAGATACTTTTAATTCTAACAAAATCCGATTTTCTTTTAAATTGGAACACCAATAACTTTTGCGGCCCCAGACTTAAGTTAGTAACACCAATTGATTTTTATCTTAAAGTTTAAAAATTTATTATAACAAAAGGAAGTTGATGTGCTCTTACAAAAATTTCTCCAAAAGAAGGAGTTTTTTTTAATAACAGCAAAGACCCTAATTTGTCTACATTTGTCATGAGTAAATATCTTTCCCTACACATTGTAACCGATTAGATGTCTTACTGTCTCCCCCGTGAATCTTTACGCTAAATGTTCTTTTAAAACCCAGATACAAGAAGCGGCGTTAAATTTTGTTAACGACTCCATTTTTATGCGACACCTGTCAACCCTAACACGTTGCCAGCAGCCCAAATAAACGCCTTTAATTGTCACATGATCGATCCCCTTAAAAGTTATTGATGATGTAGAAACGCGTTGAAGAAATTTGGTAAAGACTTCAATCTTAAACCCAAATGAATTATTGATTTTGTTTCAGTTTTTTTAAGTAACATCCTGTGATAAGAATTGCTCAACGCTGTTCTGCCATTAAATGACGGCGTTGGATTGTAGTCCTTACGCACAAACTGGCGCAGATACACACATACGCAAGCACTCTGCCATACAGGGACTCGCTTAACTATTAAATTAAACGTTTGAATTTAAATCCAGCAACTTTTTCTTCAATCCACTTTTTTTGTATTTTTGATATATTGTACTGCAAACAGATGACTGTGTGCGTATATATGAGACACTCCGTTCTAGAATTAACTCAAGTACTTGTGATTCGATGTATGAATGAATATAAGGGGGATTAAACAATTTAAACAGTGGTTAAGTAGAAAATAAAATGGACTCAATGATATCCATCCTGCTTCACTCTGGTGTACAGAACACTTGGAAGAAATATAGTCCCACGTCGTTAAAGTCTACTAGATGACTTGATTAAGTCCGGAATTAAATTTCTTTATCAAAGAAGTGCTTTTTCTCCCGAAGGATCGCTTTATTCCATTATTATAACCATTTTTTGGCATACATATGCCGATATGGCTAAGTTTAACCATAATACTCAATGTTGAATGCACTATTTGCTGGTCCAGCCATGCGAAATTTGAGCAGCTTCACATTTAATTTGTGACTTTTATAGCGACTTTGTGATTGGCTATATAAAACCAACACCAGGGTTAGTTTTAGATCTTACTTAGAAGGGACATAAATACTGTTACAACATTGAACATACCAATTTCAATAGTAGAACTGAACATACCCCGTTAATGTCATATGGGTTTTGAAAACTACCTCAATAGCGTTAGTATGTAACGGGATTGTAAAATTGTTTCAACTTTCATCATGGAGTGGTCAGATAATTAGAACCGTATCTCAGTAATAGCGCTTTTGAAAAAAGTGATATTTTCAAAACGCTCCGGCCACTAGGGACTAGCCGCATGTTCGTTCCAATGTTGGAGTATCTTTTGTGACAAACCTTGTCCTCTAAAACCGTCCACAATGTGTAATCCAATGGGTTCAAATCTGGACTGCCTGAGGGCCATTCTCCAGAGGAAATGAATGCTGGCAAATTGTTTCGAAGCCAGGCCTTGGACGTTGTAGCCTTATGCGCCGGCGTAAAATCCTGCTGGAAAGTCCATGGCTGGTTTTGGAACAGTGAATTGTTAAGAGGCTCCAAACAGCTTCCAAAACGGTTTATTGGTAAACTTTGGCCGATGTTTTGACTCCTTGTTCGCAGAAATGCCGGTCAGTGACCCCATCGTAAGAGACACTTCACCAAACCATGACTGAATCTGGGTGATGACCCTTTTCCACCCTTGGGATCAGTTCAGATGCTTCCTTAGACGACCGCGCATACACTCTAAAATGTTGCTTGTTAAATTTTTTCCTGAACGGCAAACATTTTTTCATCGGTGAATAAAATTTTTCTGTGCAAGTTATCAGCGTGCTTCACCAAAAGACGTTTGCATTTTTTAATCCTATTTTTTAAAAGCTGCAGTCAATAAATGTCCGGTACGTCGTTTGAAAGCCCCAAGTCCCAAGCCTTTTAATGATTCGACTCATGGACTTTAGCGTGATATTCATCTCACGGGCCATGATTTTCTGTTTTCGGAGCGAATTTCTGTGAATTCTTGATTTAACGGCTTTGATGACATGCGGTGTTCGAACAGAGCGTGGGCGGCCCGACCGGTGGCGGTCTTTTACATCTCCAGTCTCCTCAGTTTTATGCAGTTTTATGCATCGGTAGACGAACATGCGGCTAATCCCTAGTGGCCGGATCGTTTTGAAAATATCCCTTTTATTTCATTTCACACTTGAAAAGCGCTATTACAGCGATACGGTTCTCATTATCTGACCACTCCATGATGAAAGCTGAAACAATTTTGAAATCCTGTTACAGACTAACGCTATTGAGGTTAGCTTTCAAAACCCATATGACATTTATGGGGTATGTTCAGTTCTGCTATTGAAATGGGTATGACATTTATTTTTTTGAAAATAATTACCTTCAAATGTTGGCAACTGTATTATAGAAATGAGCGTTCGGTGAGAATCGGGAAGATCAGCTGTTTTTGACCAAAATATTGTTCAGTGACAAGGCCCATTTCTGGCTCAACGACTAAGTCAATAAACAAAATTGCCTCATTTGGGCTGAAGATCAACAAGAAGAGGTTCAAGAGGTGCCATATACCCAGAGAAAACCACTGTTAGGTGCGGTTTATAAGCTGGTGGAATAATCGGTCAATGTTTTTTTAAAAATGATGATGGCCGAAACGTAACCGTGAATGGTGCTCGCTATCGCGCCATGATATCGATCATTATGTTACCTGAAATTGAAGCCCGTAATCTTGACGACACTTGGTTTCACAGTACGGTGCCACTTGTTATAAATGGTTCTAATGAGAGGTCATTTGGAAAAGCAGCTAATTTCACGTTTTGGACAGGTAAGTTGGCCGCCTAGATCGAGTGATATAACACCTTTAGACATTTTTCTTTGGGGTTACGTAAAGTCCAAAGTCTATGCTGACAAACCAGCTACCATTCAGATTTTGGAAGCCAACATTACGCGTGTCATCAAAGCCATACCGGTCGAAATGCTCGAACGAGTCTTCCAAAATTGGACCCTCAGAATGGAAACCCTGAAGCGTAGTAAAAAAAAAAATGTCCTTTCAAATTACCAATAAAGATTCCACACTTGATATGAATTTTTATATTTCTTTTGTTCTGAAAAAATACCTCTAGATGGATCACCGTATACTAAACTGCAGCAGAATCGCACGAATAGTATGGAAATTATTTTGTGAATAAAAAAAAGTACTTTTAACTGAAGTTATCAGAATGGGGCGTGTCATCCACTCCTTTTATAACCGCGTATCAGGCCATTATACAAATATTATGGAGTTCGCAATTTAAGCAAATATCAGTCACGAAGAGACAAGTTATGGGAGCTCTAATCTGCACAGAAATAGTGTCATTTATGTGGGAGATACCAGAAGGCGCGTGGCTAGGATTTCAATTAGCGACACCAATTTAACCCTTTAACTATGTTTTTAAGTTGGTTTTGAGTTGATCGTGTAGACAGTGGACCGCTGTGTTGTGATGGAAGTGTGCACGACTTTTATGCCAGTAAACCCATGTTTAACCCCGGGTTAGAAATATGTAACAAATATTCAGCAGCGGGGTTTTTTTACCTCGCTAAATGCCGGCGACTTTACGAGTAAGAGATTTATCTCTAAGTCGTGTAAAAACTTTTCTATAAAAATGCATTAGCCGTTTGGAGCCGGCGTTACAACAGTAGATCGGGACCTACAGTTGTAACGCCGACTCAGCGTACATAAGAATTATATATTGCACAGTTCACATATTTGAAAGAAGTTTCGCCATATTTCTTAATGAAATATTGTGGGTCTTAAGTAAATCTAATGAATTGTATTTAAGATATAACAATAGCATTCAAGACACGGGAAGTAGCAGAACGGGGCGTACCACTCACTTGTTTTCATATTAGAATACAAAGTCGTTGTAAAAATATTATGATGTTCACATTTTAATCGAATGTTACGCGCTTGGTGACAAGTTCTACAAGTTCTTCTTATCTATGCTGAAACGGGGTCATTGGTAAGGGAGGTACCAGAAGTGGCGTGGCGTGGAGTCCAATTGCTTGTCACCAAGTTGGCATTGTACTTTAACATAATTTTTATGTATTGAGTTTTAGTGAGATCGTAAAAAAAGTATTTACGATATTTAAAGAATACCGAAAGTGGGCGTAATGCTACATTTATGTGGGAGGTACCAAAAGGGTTGGTATAGGGATGCATAATTAAATAAAACAATTATACATGGTTTTGGAGAAGGGTTGTATTGTCCTCTCTTGTTGAGTCAGCCACATAGAAGGACAGACGATGAATAATTAAATAAAACAATTGTACATGTCCTCTCCGGTTGAGTATTTCTTCCATACTTTAGTTTAAAAAAGATTTGCAAGGTCTTCTTTAATTGAGTAATGCTTTTACACAAACTATTGACATCTTGACTATATTCTTAGCCAACATAACCCAACACAGAATCTAAAACGCGTTTAACTTTTAACAGACGGACATCGCTCAAATGACTTAAAAAGCCATGACACGGATTTGGTCATAACATGTGTGGGGTCTAAAATGCTTCATTAAGCAATATCTATCTTTTTGCCCTCTGTCCGTCTTCTGTCTATCAAAAAACCTGTTTTCTAACTACAGGTCGAAAATGTTGTCCGACATTTTGCAATATATGTTTTTTAGATAAAGACTGTTGACTTTACTGAAAATCGGTTACAATTTAGGAATAGTTCCACACATATGTTCAAACGATTTAACGTCTTTTGCTCTAGAAGCTATATATGTACTACATTAAGTAACGATTAGATTTGGCACTATTCACAAATATCGATCAGTTCAGACAAAAATGGGTCATACCGATATATGATATAGAGCCAGTGCAATGATCTCTTCCGATATAACATACAACTGATGTCCAACATCCATATTACTTCCGATGTCAATTAAATCTACTATGGTATACCAGCCTTGGATCGATTTGAGTCATATAGGCTTATTTGATATTTGGTTTACTTGATTTGATACAAATTTTCTGGGGGCCCAAAAATGGCTTATACATGTACACACAGAGAAAAAATAGTTGGAAATCGGTTGGAACTACAATGATTCGGTTCCAAAAGTGGAATTTCGATTGCAATTTCCAAATGTTTATAATCGTAATGGATATTCGGTTCGAAGTACCACAAGATGATAAATATGATAATCGTACTGTGCGCACAACTGATTGATCGGTAATACCAATAAAGAGCGAAAAATTTACGAGTATGTAGTTGCCACAACTGGTGGTGGAATACTCGAAATGCATCTAACAAAAATCATTCGGTTGGCAAACAAATCGGTTGTGACAATTAACTATAGAAAAATTTAGTATTAAAAGTTTTGAGATATGACAATAAATTGTGGTCTGCAATAGTCTGTGCGGTTGTAAAAGAATTGTGACTGAATTGGTTCATATTCAAATGGCCCATATACGTCTATACTTTTTCAGGTCTGTATGTATGTATATGTTAATGTTCCTGCGTGTGTATGTGTAGAGGAAACACTAAACGTTTCCAAATGCTTATCTTGCCGTACAAAAGTTCAAACAGAATGTTCAACACACATTTAGAATGGAATGAATGTGATGATGTCAACCAAAGTAAATGTAAATTTAATTTAAAGGTAACTGGGCCGCACCCTTTTTCCATTCCAAACATTTTCCTTTAGCCTAAGCGTTCCCTTACTCCCCTCCAGCAACTCATCGTTTTTCATTTCCCCTACTCTTTTTTGCCACAAAATCTTCTGCACGAGCCTATCTAAACTCACACTCGCACATGTATGCTAGGGCTTTTGCAAAAGTGTGTGTGTGACTAAGGCGAGTGCGAACAGTAGACATTTTAAATCAAATTTTAAATGGGACAATATTAAGCGTAAAGCCTTTTTCGTTTTGTGCCACCTCGGAAATTCAACAAGTGCGGAGTGTGGCATAGACAACTGAAATTGTAGAAAATGTGATTACTACTTCATTTCCATAAATTAAAGCAATTACGCGACATTGTATTCTGAAGCGTCACGCCACCTCGCTCCCTTCCACAGCACATCAAATGTCGTCACTAAGAACTCAAGACTCATCACAAAGTCAGTCCCTCGGTCTATTCCCCTTGTCACCCCTCGAATGCATTAACATAAATTTCCATGAGAAAAGTCAAGAGCGCGGAAAGTGCAAATGAAAGATGGTGTCGAAATGGCCACCGATGACAAATGTTGTGGTGACACAAATTACGCCCGCGAACACATTTTGTGCTTATGCGGACGAATTGATGGATGAATGGACAGACAGACGAATGAATTGATAGACACTCAATTGGGCAGTGGCCGCATATGAAACTTTCACTATAATGAGACCCTAGGCTATTTCTCACACGATTGTTATGAGAAAGTAAATATTAGGTTATCGACTTTATGAAATTAAATAGCAAAAAGATATGTTAGTCAATGAATTTGTAAAAGTCGTTTTTTTAAGACGTGTGGTTTGCAGGAAGAGAAAAAAAACGCATATAGTTTAATTTTATGTCCAAGAATTTAGCTTTATTATAAAGATATCGGTTTGCTATTTCGTTTTAAAAATGATTAGGAGCAAGTGGCTGTCGCGGTTGGCTCGAATAAATTCCAGCCGGGTGGCCCAATTTTCGACCTATTTATGCAGCGTTTGGAGCCGTATGTATAACGTGCGGAATATTCTCTTCCAAGGCGTCAATTGTTTCGGGCTTATCTACGTAGTGGCACAAAAGGGGACCTTCTTTTAACAAGGGGCACAGAAAGGGAATATTATTTCATTAAAAAAAGTCTCGAAATTTTTATTTTTATTTAAAAAAAACATTAAAATTAAAAGAAGAATAGCAAAAAACAGGTAAAAAATGGGCGTTTAAATACACATAAAAGTAAACAATAATTCATTAGAAGGCACATACATATCATCGGTGTTCCCAGCAGAAGAGTTATGTGTTTTTCCGATACTTAACAGGAGAGCCAAAAAACTGTTGCATTTATTCATTCCGCGGAATTTCCGAAAGTTAGTAATTACAGTCGAATCGTATAAAGATTTGACACGTTTTTACTAAAAAAAAAAATTCCGTTTAAGGCGCCATTTCGTGTGACACAATATATACAAAATTATCACAGAGGCCCTTTTAGTATTGCCTTTTCTGTACACTCAAAAAATTCTGTACGTAAAATTAACTGAAATTGTAATATAAAATAAATGAATATTCAGTTAAAAACCGGTCTACTAAATATTCATTTAATTTTAACGAAAAGTTCATTTAATTTTAAATGTTAAAATATTGGCTGACTTTAATCCGTAAAAATAACTGACATTCCATAATTTCATTTATTTTAACTATCAAAAGAACAAGTCATAACTTCCCTAAAAATAAAAGATTTTTCATTTGCTTCTGCTATTTATACTGTCATAAATTCAACCCCGAATTCCGTAAAATCAAAAGAATTTTCAGTTATTTTATGTTTTTTAACTATCAAAAAATTAACCACAAATTCCGTAAAAACAACAGAATTTTCAGTTATTTTATGTATTTTAACTATCAAAAAATTAACCACAAATTCCGTAAAAACGACAGAATTTTCAGTTATTTTATGTATTTTAACTATCAAAAAATTAATTTAAATGAACTGGAGTGTATTTGTATTTTGTTGGTGTAAAACAGTGTTCTTCACAAACCTAAACACATGTTGTCAATTTTAAAAAAACTGTTTGCGTTTCAAGTAACCACATGGTTATATACATACATATGTATGTATGTGTGTAACTATTAATACTTACTTTGGTTGTTAAAATATATAAAATAACTGAAAATTCTGTTGTTTATACGGAATTTGTGGTTAGTTTTTTGATAGTTAAAATATATAAAATATATAAAATAACTGAAAATTCTGTTGTTTTTACGGAATTTGTGGTTAATTTTTTGATAGTTAAAATACATAAAATAACTGAAAATTCTTTGGTTTTTACGGAATTCGTTGTTAATTTCTTGTTTGTTAATTTATAAAAAATAACTGAAAATTCTTTTGTTTTTACGGAATTTGTAGTTAATTTTTTTGTAGTTGAATTATGTAAATTAACTTAAAAATCATTTGTTTTTACGGAATTCACAGTTGAATTTTTGATAGTAAAAATAGCATAAACAAAGGTCAGCTATTTTAACATTTAAGATTATATGAACTTTTTGTTAAAATGAAATGAAAAATAAGTAGATCGGTTTCTAAGTAAATTTTCAGTCATTTTAAATTACAGTTTCATTTAATTTTACATACAAAATACTTTAACGTAAACAACTGTCAATATCAAATGCAACTGAAAATCCGTATTAATGTGCACTTAGTTTTTTGAATAAATGTTAGATTCAGTTAAAAATAAATTTTCTTAGAATTTTAAATGCATTTTAAGTTAAAAACAACTGCACGGAATACTTCCTAAATAAACTACAGTCCGTTACTGTAATAATATTGTGAGTGTATTAAAATAAAAAAAAAATGATAATTTTCACACAGGCCCTTTTATATCCTGGCATTTCTTTGGTTTATCTCAAAATATTTATCTGATACCCTATTAAAAAAATATATTTTTGATCAGCGTCCGAGTTTGAGACGCTCTGGCGATATTCGACCTTCTTCTGTCAGTGTGTCCGTTAAAAGCACAATAGCGGTCACAATAATCAACCCAGAAAGTCCAAACTTTGCAGAGAAAAATTATTGTTGTTGCAAGTTGTTTGGAATCTTTAATAGACCAAATCCGTTCAGAGGGAAAATGGTTCTCTATACAAGGACTTAAACAACATCTGCAAA
The DNA here is from genome assembly GCA_963513945.1 of Hydrotaea diabolus. Lineage (NCBI taxonomy): Eukaryota > Metazoa > Arthropoda > Insecta > Diptera > Muscidae > Hydrotaea > Hydrotaea diabolus. The sequence goes on from OY740716.1 coordinate 162,747,006, forward strand.
AATTACACTTTTGGGGGTATTTTGTAAAAAGGTCGGTACCATCGGATTGATCTAGGCTGCTGAAACGAGGTATGAAATTGTCTTTTGAACAAGCATTGAATATAGGCCAAATTGGTAAATGCTTTGATATAGCCTCTATACATAGTACCTTTCCGAGTTTAGGTACCGGTGCTCTAGAAACTGGATTTATAGTCTGATCTCAATGAAATTTGACATGAAGAATTTTCATAGTATGGAAATTAACTGTTTATAATTTAGACCATATCGGTTCTTGATTTTTTACAGCCCTCATACAAAGGTCCCTCTTAGTTTTAGGTCCTGACTCTTTGAAAGCCACAGATTTGGACAAAATTTAATAGTTCTATGGAAGGGCAATTAACTGTTAAGGACCATATTGGCCTATGATTTAATTTAGCTGACATACAAAGACGCCGAATTATTGTGATTCATGCTTTAAACATAATCCATGGTAGAGGTTATATAAGATTGGGTCCGACCGAACTTAGCGCCTTCTATACTCAATGTTACTTTCGTTTCTGTCGTTTATATGGGCAATATATAAATCGTTAACTAGAATCATGGATTTGGAAATTGAAAAGGGTATGTGAATGCAAACACATAGGCCTTCTACATTATGTCAATCAAATGCACATAGGCCTTTTCCTAAATTCTGAATCAATAAAGATGTTGAAGGACGGTTTGGTGGGTAATGTATGACCAATAGGACTACTAAAAGCTACAATAAAAAAATCAAAAATTTGTGCCTAGGCCTTCTGCTGGGAACTACGACGATATGTACAGGGTGCGGCAAAGGGGTTTAAAACAATCATAACTTATTTAATTTTTAATTTTAATTTATTTTTCTTACAAACTAATAAAATATACTATCTGTAGATTTTTTAAATTTATGTGTAAAAAGATTACGTCACGTAAGTGACCACCATTTTCAGCCGCGCAAAGTTTAGCTCTTTCAAGAGCATTTTCCATGACACGAATTAGAGTATCTGGCTGCAAAAGCTCTTATTTCGGCCCGAATATTCTCCTTCAGCTGTTCAAGGGTTCTGGGTTTATTGATATACACCCTCTCTTTTAAATATCCCGAAAGGAAATAATACGGTGCTGTTAAATCCGAGAACGGACAGGCCAATTGAATGCTGAATTTTTAAAAATTAAACGTTGTTGGAAGCTAAGTGCATAAATTATTCGTTATTGGGGATCTTCTGGCTTTAAGTGTTGCACTAACTGCACCTTGAATGGAAAAAGATGTAAATTTATCCTTAATATTCTGCGTAAAGACCTGTCAGACATTTTCAGTTGAGCAGAGCGCCCTCGAGTTGATGTTTCAGCATTCTCCTAATACTCTTCTAAACGCGTTGAATATTTCCTACATTAATTACAGAACGGGATCTTCCGCTTCGTGGAAGATCCCTCGCTGAGCCTTGTTCCCGGATTATTCGAATTATTGATTCGCAGGGTGAATTCCGCACATTAAAATTACGACGATAGGCTCGTTGAGTTTGAATTATTGATCGATGATGTTCAAAATAAAATTCTATGATTTTTTCTCGTTGGATAACGTTGTAACTTTCCATGAGTAATCTCCCAGATTTATTTTATAAGTCCTTAAAAGAAAATGGGGGAAAATATTTACATTACAAAAGTTATTAATTTTTCAAATCCCTTTGCGACTTTTGCCGCACCCTGTATATACGTACATGTTAATATATTTCTACTTTGATATTTTTGTACTCTTTCCATAACACTCTTACATTAACGTTTATTAAAATTATTATTAAAAAATTATCTATCTCAGGTTTACTTATTATATGACTAAATTCAGACTCTGGGTCAAAATAGTTTATGTCTTATGGCAAACAAATACTTCGAAAGTAGCAAAAAATTCAAATAGGGGCAAAAAATGGGATTTTTCAAAAAGGGGCATCAAAAGTCGCACGGTTTCAAAAAAGGGTCAAATTACCACTTTAGTCGCACAACGTTAACGCTGCTTCACATAACCCCACAAAAAATGGTCCAGCGGTGTTAAATCGCACGATCTTGGAGGCCACACCACAGGCCCACGACGCGGGATAATGCGCTCACTAAAAGTTTCCTTCAATACATTTATTGTTTCTTTGGCTGTATGGCATGTAGCGCCGTCTTGTTGGAACCAAAAGTCGTCCACATTAACATCCTCCAATTCAGGCACGAAAAGTCCTTAATCATGGCTCTATAGCGTTCCCCATTGACTGTAACATTATGGCCGGCTTTATTTTCGAATAAATATGGACCAATCATTTCCTCTGCCCACATTGAACACCAAACAGTGACCTTTTGAGGATAAAACGGCGTCTCTACATCGTGCCCATTCAAGCTTCATCGCTAAACAAACTATTCTAGTAAAAATCACGATCAGTGGCCATCTCGTTTAGGGCCCATTAACCACGATTTACCAACGTTATTCCGGAGTAAGTCTATTAATTAAAAAGCGTGGTTAAGTTTAAAGGGCCGATGTTGATTTTGAATAAAACGCAAATGGTATGGTTCAATTATGTATGGAACAAAATATCGGCCAAATGGCCGCCGCGACCTCAGCGGCACACCTCTATCTGATCGTCCAAATTTTCGATGACGCCGAGGCATAACTGAGGTTCTATGCCGTCAAAGTGCTGAATTATCACATCCTTTAGCTCTTAAGTTGTTGCGATAAGCTATCGACGTACTCCTTTTCTTTCAACTAACCCCAAAAGAATGAAGTCCAACGGTGTCAAATCACATTATCTAGGCGGCCAATTAACATCGTCATGATGGTAATTGGCCGCATAGATAATGAATTTGCGCGCAAAAGAGCCATTGTTTCGTTAGCTGTGAGGCAAGTAGCATCGTCCTGTTGAAACCACATATCGTTCACATCCATATCTTCCGATTCGGGCCATAAAAAGTTCGTCTAGCGTTCGTTATCAGTAGCGAACACCATTCACAGCAACTGCCTGACTGGCCTCATTTTGGAAAAAATACGGCCCGATGATGCCGCCAGCCTATAAATCGCACTAAACAGTCACTCTTTGCGGGTGCATTGTTTTTCGACAATCACTCATGGATTATCATTCGCCCAAATGCGGCAATTCTGCTTATTAACGAATCCACTGAGGAAAAAAATGCGCCTCATCACTGAAGATGATTTTCTTCGAAAATTGATCATCCACTGTTGCCATTTCTTGCCACCAGACTGATTAACTTTAATGCTTTGCTCGCTCGTGTATCTTTCCTTGGTTCAAATTGAGTTAGTCTGAAATTAAGAAATATCAAATGAAATGCAGAAAACAACTTGATGTTTAGGTGTGGTTTACATTCAATATCGGCCCTTAAAATTTAACCACCTTAAAAATGGCAAACCAAAGTGATCATAAATCAAGTGACAGCTGTCAAAAATACCAACACCGAAAAAAGTGTGGCCAGATTGAAAACCATAGTGTGATCACACCAATATTATTTATTAGAATTTGGTTAAGCTGTCAACAATAGATTTGAATTATGAAAATTATTCAAAAATACATTTAATTAAAAATAATGGGGAGTGATTTATTTTACAGTAGAAAAAAATAAATTTAAATAAACGTAAGCGTTTTTATTAAAAATATTTCAGTTAAACAAAGCCAAAGCAGCTTGTTTAAAAAATTTTAATTTCGATATAAAAAAGTACTATTATTGCATTAGATCCGTAGCAATAACATTTGTTCTTAAAAGCATATTTAAATGAAGAAAAATTACAATCATACAGTATGATTGCCGTATTCATGTTATGGTTAACATAAAACGCAAAACACAATACTTTTGTCGCACCAACCATATTTATATTGTTGCTATAACCATATTTTCATTATTAAATTTGGCAAATAATACTATTGTTACATTTCAACAATATTAATATTGCAGCAATTATACTATTGTCAAAAATAAATTCAGTTAACAATGCTATGGTTGCGACGAACATACTTTTATTGCGGAGAACATATTATTATGGCCGTGACCATGTAGTAACCATGTTTTTTCTCTGCGTGCAGGAATATTAATATGTGGAGCTTGCAAAAGAAATTGCTTTTGTCCAATGGAAGTGTTGTTGTTCGGACCGATTTTCAGTGTGTACTGGACCATTATGTGGCTATAAATATTTGTAATTTAAAAGACTCCAAATTTAAATATGTCCGTAAGAAAAGCATATAAATAAAATCTGGGATATAAAAGCGATTGCCACAATATGGCGTTGGAAGGTATTGACTAAAAAATTCAATAACATCCTTTGTACTTCATCCACTTGCTAGCTGAGTTGAATGCATATTAAGGATATCCATTAAATTCTCTGTCACTGTAAATGCTGCATATGAAACTTTCAAGAAACGTTTCTTTTTCGAGTTTGTTTACAGCACTCTGCAGTCTAGCATTTACCTCGATATGCACATACGAGTATGTACGTCAATTCATCAATGTCCCAATTGTGTATTGAACATTTCAATTACGAAATGCAATGGCACAGTATCGAATCTTTCACTTGAAATCATTACAAACGGAGTTGCACGTTTATCCATAACTTTGCTTGAACATCCAGGAAAATGTAAAAGTTTTTCATTTCCTCAACAACAAAAACAAAGTTATAATTAACAAGTCAAACTGAGCTGGAATAACTCCATTATATTGCAGTACTTAATACTTAAAAAAAAACAAAGTAAAATCGTAAAAAATGTGGGTGCTGTTTACAGCAAAGTTCAATGAACGAGTGTGATGCAAAAAACAAAATACATAAAGGGTAATTCATATAAAAGTATCTTATTGCTGCAGAAATTCCGTAAGACCAGAAGACTTTTCTTTGTAATCATAATATCTTAAAAGAATTGCTGGATATTTGGTGCCACATACCCTAAGGTGACAGCTATGATTATACTTCAGAAACTACTCGCACTTAAATTCCTTAACATTCTATTGAGAAGCAAACAAGCCTTGTACCTACCACGCTGAAGACGCTATCACAGCCCTGATTAAGGCCTTAATTATATTTTTCCTAACTGCATAAATTTTGCTGATTTTATTTTAAAACTCTATCTCGACTTGGGTAATAAGTACTCCGTCCACTTAGTTAATAGTCTCAAAATATTGGGCCGCCATGGTGCAACGGTTGTCGTGCACGATATCGTACAAGTAAACTTAGGTTAACATCCGGCTTAGAACATTTTAAATCTTTCAGCGGCAAGTTTTCTATCTCGTACATATCCGCGACAATACGAGACGAGATTTCTCTTCAACCTATGTAAAAGCTTCTCCTTAAAATGCAGATACAGGTTCCAGCCTCTGTCTGAAGTTAAATTTAAGTCGACATCTTGCAGGGTTTAACGAAACCCTGGGGCAAAACGTACACTTAATTTGAATTAAGGAGATCATTTTACATAATGATCTGTTGGTTTTGTCTCAAGAAGGGCCTAAAAGTTTATTTTTGCAGAAAAGTGTTATAAGTCGCCCAAAACGCACTATGTTCATTTAAACACGCCCATATTTTTATGTGAGTTTGAGAGCGACAGGATGATAAATCGGGAGAAGCTTTCGTGTAGAGGATATTAGAATCATCGACTTATATGGTAGAGTTTCAATAGGGCTAAGTCGTGTTTAGGTTTTACTTTCTAGAGAACCTTAAAAACGAAAGAAACCTATGGTTACTATATGGTCATGGCAACAATACCATGTTCTCCACAACAAAAGCATGTTCGTCGCAACCATATTATTGTTTTTTGAATTTCATTTTGACAAAAGTATGATTGAGGCAATATTAATATTGTTGAAATAAACCAATACTATTATTACCAAATTTGGAAAAGAAAAGATGGTTGTAGCAACCATATAAATATTGTTGGTGCGACAAAATTATTGTTGTGTAAGATTTATGTGAACAATAATATGATTACCGCAATGATATCGTATGTTTAAGACTGTAAACTAAGCATAACAGGTTTAAAAGACCAACGTTCGTGTATGCATGTTTTTTTTTTGGTAAACCAAAAAACATAACACACATATGACACAGTATATGTGACTGCGCATACGATAGAGAAAGGGGCCTAAGGGTAAAAAAATAAATTTTCACTTTTTTTTGATGTGGACAACATCTGAGCATCGAATGAGACCGATCCCATGCCCAAAAGTGTTCCCTCCCAGAGAAATGCGCGTTTTATGAAAGTGATGGTGCACCAAAGATACACGTATTTAAATCTTTAAAATGGCTCTCCTGAACATAACTGGTTTTTACCCTTAGGTCCCTTTCTATTTTGCGCGTCACATATTGTTGTTGTTTATAAAAAATAACAACAGTCGGAAGGCAGTTCGACGGATTTTTATTGTTTTTACCTTGTTCTGCCGACTGGTTCTCGTTTATTTAAAATCTGCCTTCACTTCAGTATATATCCATTGATCACGATTTAATAACGTCCGTTGCTTGGATGGTGAAGCAGCATTCACTCCCTGCAATTACCTCTGTTTTTTCTATTCGACTGCCTTTTGAATAGATTTTTGGTTTGTTGAATGAAATGTTTAATAGAAACATGGGCTCAAATCTAAATATCTTGCTAAATAAAAATCTCTATTGTTGAATATCAACATAACCCAACACATCTAAATAAATAAGTGGAGTCATACTATGGTTGTAGGAATCATAACATGGTTGTAGGAATCATAACATGGCTGCGTGTTAATCATACTATGATTGTGAAGATCTTACTATGGTTGTATGTGAAACATACTATGGTTGTGAGGATCATATTATTGTTGTGGGGACCATAGTATGGTTGAGTGTGAATCATCCTATGGTTGTGGAGACCATACTATGGTTGTGTGTAAATCAAACTATTATTGTGAGAATCGTAATATTGTTGTGCCACAACCATATACCCAACAATAGTATGTTCCTCTTCGAATATTGCCACCCCAACTATACTTTTTTTCTGCGTGTATGATATTGTCACAAACCTAAACAATGCTACAATTGTCACCGATATCGTTTTGTACGATCGGACAGAGAAAAGAAGTATCTGCATGGGTGTCTTTGCCTCAGGATGCCTCCGCCCAGAATATATAATATACTGTACCACAGTGTGGTGTAGGGTATAAAAAGACAGCAGATCGAAACATTTTTAAAATATTTGCAACAAGTCCCAAATGAGCCGCGGTTGAATCGCGATGCTTACGTTGACGAAAAGGTCTCGAAGCAAGTAAAAAGTTGCAGTCGGTTGATCCAGCTTAAATAAACCGCTCACATATCGAATTTAAATTGTCGTGCCATCCATCCTCCATTGCCTGCTGAGTACCGACTTTATCGGAATCTCGTAAAGGGTCGATTGATTGGAAGGTGCTAGCATGGGGCGTGGCATCCACTTTTTTATGCGCATATAAATTTAACAAAATATTTTTTAGGAAACAAAATTCAAGAGAAAAAAAATTGGAAAAAAAATATGTGTATTCCAATATACGCTCGGATAGTACCTTGTGTGTGTGGAAGTTGCAAGAAGGGGCGTGGCTAAAAAGCCAAATTTTCGCCAACTAGTTTTATTTGTATTTTAGTTGCTAATTATTTATTTTTATCAGAATCGTATAAATAGCATTAAAATATTTATGGTTGTGATTGGGATTTGAACTTGAGGTACTAGAATGGGGCGTGCCATCCACTCTTTTCGTGCACGTGTTTTAAATTATTATAAAAATACAATGAAGTTCACAGTTAAAGTGTCACCCAGAGGGTGAACAAGTTTTGTGGTTTCTAATCTGCACTGAAGTAGTGTCATTTATGTGGAAGATACCAGAGGTGGCGTGGCTAGGAATCCTATTATTTGTCGCCAAGTTAACATTTAATTGTGGTCTTATTTGCATTGATATTTTGTTAGATCTTATGCGCACCATTTAAGATATTTCCAAAAAAAATGTTAGTGGAAAGTTTTATGGGGGTACCAGATTGGGGCGTATCAATTCCGGTTCTGATGTGCGGATAAAAAACCGTTAAAAAAGTATTACGGTGTTCACAATTTAAGCGAATTAAACGCACTGAGCGACACGGTCTGTGGGTTTTAATCTACACCGAACAAAAGTCCTTTGTGCGTGAGGTACTAGAAGGAGCGTGGCTATGAATCCAATTTTTTGCCACTAAGGTAAACTAATATCCCTTATTTTAGGTACTGATTTTGGGTTGATCGTATGAATAGGATTAAAGGTATTTGAAAAATATCAAAGGTATTTTAAACATTACATTTGTGTGGGAGGTACCAGAAGTGGTGCGGCTTTATAGCCCACTTTCATCCTATAGCCCACTTTCATCCTATAGGAAGTTTTGGAAAAATATTACCATGGGAAAAATTTGAAAAAAGATTGCTAGCTTCTTGCGCTAGTTATAGTAACAACGGGCTTGAGCCATGCCTTTAGCCATGACTTTGAAAGTCATAAAACGCTAAAAAAATTTAGGGTCTAAAATATTTTTTCTATTCGTTACATTTTTTGTCCGTACCAAATGACCATCTTACCCAGTAGGGTGAGGGTATAAAAAGTACAATTATAACAACTTTGCATTCCTGTTTTTATACGTCAATCGAAGATGGGCTGCCACTTGATTTTTAATTTAACATATGTTGTAGTAGGACATCATAATCCGGTTGACTGCTCCACAAAATTTTACTTTGCTTCGTCTAAGTCTAAATATGTCAGGCTAAACGTTTTGGGTTAGATTAAAATCTCTACTAAGCAAACTCTTTTTACTGACCTAAACATTGCAAGAACTCACCTTTATTGAACAATCAAAATTGTCCCATTGAAACCGCGATTGGAATATGAAAAAAGTCTTTTTATGTCCTAGGATTAAAGCCAATAAATAATTAATGGTCTTGCACCACTGGCATTTAACCACTCAGAAGGCTAGCCATTGCCTTAGTGGAAAAGGCATCTCCTGGCAGAATGTCAATGCCAAATTATGGCAGTAGGTTTGGTGGCCATCGTCATTGCAATGGGTCTAAAAATGAGTGGCAAGAAATACCACTTCAATCCTTCTTGAGTATGTTAATGCCGCTTGTTGGGAATGTTGACGGTGAGGACAGAACTACGTCCAAAGCGACGGAGACCGTTGTTAAAGCAACACTGAGCAACACAACTTTGTCAAGGCAACTCCTAGCACTTCAAATGGTTTTAATTTTTTTCTGATTTTGTTTGAGAGGTTGGTTCAAAATCCCACCGCGCCAACCACACTCAAGTCCAAAAACAAATATTAACACTCTCATACACAAGCACTCACACATATAACCAGTCAGCCTAGGGCAAATATTGCACAGTGTCTCAAAATGTAAATAGTGAAACGTAAAATGTAGCCAAGCAATTGAAAAGTAATCTGCGAATGAAGTGAGAAGAAGTATTCGGAATATTGGGAGGATCACAGGTAAAAAAATATTCTAGTATAACATAGTGAAAATGACCGATGAATCCTTGCGTTGGTGCAAGAACGCGAAACGAATACAACGGCATTAATCTTATTTTCTTGTAGATGGCGCTAGTGCTACAGTTAACCCGGTAGTAGCCGCTGTAGGGCAAACAAAGCAAGTGTGAGTACTTCTCGCTTCCTGGCTTAAATCGGATTTTGCTGTGTGAGAGTCGCGCACACTTCCTTATACTTTAAATACTTTTGGACAAAATAAATAAATAATCTATTATACATTAGTGGTGCAGATCGAGGATGGTGATAGTTATTCCATTATCGTATACGACGGAGTACTTACTAATGATGCCGCTGGCCCAAAACCTTATAAATCGGTGCATTTCTGCGGATGCATTGCAGGAATAAATACTTCTCCACTGATAGGGGGGTAAACAAAGTTTCACGCAGAGAAAAGATATGGTTACTACATGGTCATCGCAACAATAATATGTTCTCTACAATAAAAGCATGTTCGTCGCAACCATAGTATTGTTTTTTGAATTACATTTTGACCACAGTATGATTGCGACAATATTGCTATTGTTGAAATGTAACAATAGTATAATTGCGAAATTTAAAATTGAAAATATGGTTGTAGCAACCATATATAATATGATTGCGGCAATCATACCGTATGGTTGCGAATATAAACATTACAAAACAGATTTTATAGAGCATACATATACGTATGTGCGTATGTTTTTTTGATATACCAAAAAAACATATAAGTACACATGATACAGTGCATGGTTGTTGTCCATTATAAAAAAAACTACAACAATCGGAAGGTAGTTCGAGGGATTTTTATTGTGTTTACTTTTTCGATGAAATACTCTACTACCAACTGGTTCTCGTTTATTTAAAATCTGCCTGCACTTAAGTATATAGCCATTGATTATGGCTTAATCGCATTCGTTACTTGGGGTCTACGGATGGTGAAGTAGCATTCACCACTGCAGGCCACTGGAGGTATTTTCGACTGCCGTTGGAATAAATATTTTTGTTTCTTGAATGAAATGTTCAATAAAAATATGGCCTCAATTCTGGCTTTGAACTAATTGTAATTCAATTTAAAAGAACTTGATAAAAATCTCTATTTTTGAATAACAACATTACACAATCCTAGTAAATAATTTTGGAGGTCATAGTGTGGTTGAGTGTGAATCATACTATGGTTGTGGGAATCACACTATGGTTGTGAGGATCATACTATGGTTATATGAGACACATACTATGGTTGTGAGGATCATAATATGGTTGTGAGGATAATATTATGGTTGAGTCTGAATCACACTATTGTTGTGAGGATCATAGTATGGTTGTGGAGACTATAGTATGGTTGAGTGTGAATCATACTATGGTTGTGGGGAACATAGTATGGTTATGTTTGAATCATACTATTGTTGTGAGGATCATTATATTATTGTGCCACAACCGTATACCCAACAATAGTATGATCCCCTTCGAATATTGTCACCCCAACCATACTTTTTTTAGCGTGTTCTTTATCTGCTGTTAGCAAAGGACTTGAGGACCTTGTTCCTACATCTAAGCTTATCGCTGATAGTTGATATCAGATGTGACACTAAGAATCTTAAGGCAACTAGTGATCGGAAGTGTTACGCCATCGACCCGCACATTCAGCATTAGTCGCGTATTCGCTGTCTATGTGATAAATAGTGCGGATGCGGATTTCGTGGCGGACATTGGCATATTCGTAGCGTGGAAGCAGGTTGCGGAATCTTGTGTGACGTTGACGTTTTTCGCTTTTCGATCAAGCAGATGACAAATCGGGTGATATGAGGGCTTAATTAAATTATGGACCAATGTGGCCACATTTTGGCAAATATCCCTCCTGGTTTGAGATCCAACGGATCTTCGGGCCACAAATCAAACCCGATTACGCTCAAATATTGCTTGGTACGGTATGAGTTACCACTAGCTAACTACTTGATAGGGACATAAATGTTACACACGTTTTATGCTATAAAATAAAAATTACTGAATGTTTTTGGACCAAATATTTTTTAATATATTTATTGATGTATATTGTGTCCAAAAAGAATCTACTTATTCGAAATATCCGCCTTTTGCCTTTACACACGCCTTTAGCATTGGCCAGTGCAATCGTCAATAGCTGCACGAACCTCGTCCATTGGAAAATTGGCCACAGCTCTAACCAAAGCAGTCTTAAGAGATCCAATATTGGGTTGTCTTTTGTGACAAACCTTGTCCTCTAAAACCTTTCACAATTTGTAATCCAATGGTTTCAAATTTGGACTGTCTGAGGGCCATTCTTCAGAGAAAATGAACGCTGGCAAATTGTTTCGAAGCCAGGCCTGGGATGTTTTAGCCTTGTGGGCCCATCGGCCAGCACATTCAGCATTAGCCGCGTATTCGATGTCCATGTGACTGTGGATTTCGTGGCGTACATTGGCATATTCGTAGCGTTGCGGCAGGTTGCGGAATCGTGTGTGACTTTGATGACTTTAGTAAAAATTTTCGCTTTTTGATCAAGTAGATGCTAAATCGGGAGATATGAGTGCCAAATGAAATTATGAACCAATGTGGTCACATTTTGGTAAATGTTCCTCCCGATTTGAGATCCAGCCGATCTACGAGCCACAAATCAAACCCGATTACTCTCAAATATTGCTTGGTACGGTATGAGCTACCAGTAACTTACTGTGGAAAAAATTTACCATATAGTTACATATTTTCGTATATCGCCTTTACAAAAGTCCTTTCCGATTTCAGAATTAGCAGCTTTAGAAGCCACACATTACAGCCGATCCCTAACGAATGTTGCAAGGAGCATTAAGAGTAACTAATTAGCGCCCCAACCAAGGCTCCTCCTGATTAAAAGTCCTTCAACTCTAAAAGCCGCAGATAAAATTATCGGCGGTAAATAATAAACTGTAAAATATTGAGTCCAACCTTGCTCAAGCTTAAGAGAGAGGCGCTTAATTTTTTCATAGCAGAGTGGTGTTTGGTATCTCACCGACTTTTACTTTTTACTTGGACTTTAATGTAAAAGAACGCTAAAAAACAATGTAACATTAAAATCTGATGAAATTTAGCGCTGTTAGTTTGTTTAGACCCAAATTCGGGAGCTACACATGATTGGGGCTGCAAATTTATTTAAACCAATTTGATCTCAATACCGACGCAAACCAAATTTCGTTAATTTCTGTTGAAGTTTGCTTCTGTTATGTCGGTTAGACCCGATACCGTTGGTTCATTTGTATGGGGGCCATGTCAAGATTTGGACCATTTTTATATCTATTTTCAGAAATTTTTATCCTGTGTGTAAGACAACTCTACAGCCTTTTTTTTGTTTAACGCTGATGAATTTTGCTGCTGTTCGGCTGGTAAGACTCAAAATCATTAGGTAAATTCTTATGGTGGCTATATCAGAACTTGGACTAATTTGTGTCATTAGCCGAAAGCCATGTTCGAACAAAGTTTCTTTAAAATAGTTTAATATTTGCGACCTAAAACTTGATTACTAGATTATACCCAGACGGAGAGACGTACATTTCTCAATGGAGTCGGAAAAAAATTTTAAATCGATCGGAATACTTTTATTGGGTCCATTACACTTTTTTTCTGGATGTTACAAACATCAGCACAAACTTATACTATATGAGGGCTGCTATATATATATTTTTTTGCCTAATAATGAAAATGCGAATATTTATCATAAAAACGGTTTTTCAAAGTATTCTCCAGCATGATTTATACACTTTTGCATGCGCTCAAACTAATTGCCGAAGCACTTTTTCCACTCCAAATGAGACACCTCCAAAACATGGTTGCGAACGCATCAACAGCATCTTCTGGCGACGAAAATCGTTGACCACGCATTTTTTTTCTTGATGTGCGGGAATAAAAAGAAGTCATTGGGTGCCAAGTCAGTGCTGTTCGGCGGATGACCTTCCAATTCGACGTTTTGGCCGGTCAAAAGTGAGAGCTCTAATTGTTATGGTGCACAATGATTCGTCTTCTTTTGTTCGTTTTTCGAATTTCTCCGAAGACTTTAGGCAAACAAATTGTGGTCTCCCGCTTAGAATTGGCCATCCTCATTGCTCAAGCGGAACAGTCGCCACATGACCAGTTTTGCCGAAGAAACAGGCGACCATTTGCTTCGAAGTGCTTCTTCCACGAACAACTTTCGTTGGATTTGGCTCGTCTTCGAAGACCCACACGGTCGATTGCTGTTTTGTTGCGGGCTCATACGCATAGATCCATGATTCGTCGCCTGTGACGATCTTATATACGTCTTTTGAAGCACCGCGATCGTATTTTTTCAAAATTTCTTTGCACCAATCGACACGAGCCTATTTTCGAGCGATTTTCTAATTGTGCTGGATCCAACGAGAACAAACCTTTTTTACGGTCAAGTGTTCATGCATCGAATGTATGCTGGTGGATGATATGCCCAAGCATGCCTCTATTTCACGGTGTGTCACATGACGTTCTTGCATTATTAGTTCAAGCACGGCATCTATGTTCTCTGGCACAACGGCCGTTTTTTGGAAGACCTTCACGACCTTCGTCTTTGAGCGAGCGTCGGTTACGATTGAATTCATTAAACCAGTTTTTCACAGTGCTATAGGATGGTGCTTCAAAGATTTAAGTTCATCGATGCACTCTCGTCGTAATAATCCATTCGAAAGTTATGAAAAATGGTCGCTCACGGGTTAATTCCATTTTTTTGCCAAATTGATTTTTTCAAGTCGTTGTAAACAACGCAAATGATGGTCGTACGTTAAAACGTTCTGAGTACGTTTATGCTAAAAAATGTCAAGCTTTCCTATGGAAATGTCAGATGGCGCCAGGCAACACCTAGTGTTGCCATGGCCTGAAATATATATAGCAACCCTCGTTCAACTAACTTTAAATTAAATTGAAGACCGTGGCTTAAAAGAGTTCAAAATTTATGAAATGGATTTGGTAGGGTGTTAAGTGGGTGTTCGATGCGTAACTTATCTCAGATTACAGGTTCAAGCTAAGATGGAAGATCTTACATTAATCAGCAGCAGAGTTGTCACCTTATCAATGCGGATGACTTTACGAATGAGGGATGGATCTTGAAGTTATGTAAAAGCTTCATTGACAACATAAATCAATAGCTCCAGGTCAGTGAGCATATACGAGTTGTATCATGAAAACATTTTTGATTTCCAAGAAGATTCTTGATTATTCCATAAGCGGCTTAAGAGGAATGTTGATAGGTACATTTCGATCAAGGAACGTTTAAGAGTAGCTCCTTTATAGGAAATTGAGAGAAATTTGTACGTAGGTCATGGCCACTCAAACCGAATTTAACTGGTTAAGCCTCGTTTTCTCCTTCAACATCCACTGTGCGTGCATGGCAGTGTCTGTGTAAAAGTTTATCTGCGTTTGTTTGTGTAGGTGTGTGTATATGTTTCTATTAAAGACTTTCTGTTAAAGCCTATAAATTCTTGAAGTTGTTTTTCTGTGGTCTTTTGTCCTCCTATAGACATTTTTTGTAGTCCTACTTTTATGTGCTCGATATTGAGTTAACCTTCCGCTCAACTTTTTCATCTGCCTTGTAATCAAACACAAATGCGAGCGCGTGTGTTGAAATTATTCTCTTCTCCACTCATTTGCCGCGAAGAAAAACAACATTATCTAACAAGCCTCTCCAACTCAAACCTAAAGACGTATGGCCGTAGATGCTCATGAAACACTTGAGATGAGGACGATAAGATGTTGATTTCTTGCTGGCTAAAACGCCGCCAAACTGTTGCTGCGGTTAATGGTTGGGTTTTATTGAAGCAAAGAGTAGATGACTAGCCTGCCCCATCGTGGCAAGGCAAACGGTTATAAGAGTCCTAACGCCCATTGACCAGCCCCTGACTGACAGACACTGGGTGCACGAAGGACTTTGTACCACTAAAGCGTTCTACTTTCTCCACTTGCGGAGGTGGCAGGAGAAAGCAGCTGATGCTCCTGTTGCTAATACGCTCCCTTTATCCGGCTTTTGTGCCAACAAAGCTAACGACAGACAGCAAGAACAGCAACAACAATAAGAACAACAGCAGCAGCACCACCACAACCACCAGCAGCACTGCTACTCGTATAATGTAAAAGTTATACTTCATATTCACCGGAAAAACACCATGGCTGAGGTGCTGGTGGTTGGGGGTAAGAGGGGCAGTAAACACAACAACAATAGACATTACCGAGCAACACCGCATCATTGATATCTGTTTTAAGTACTGCGTCGGCACAGTGTTTCGACATGGTTAAAGGGAGTAGGATGTTATCCGAGAAACCACCAGCAGTCAGGCACTTTAAATGAATTTAAACAAGTGAAAAAGATATGAAAAAGATTGAGATACCCTACAACACTATGCTTTTCAGAGGATTAAGCAACTCTGTCTGGAGCTTGAGCAAGTGCGGACTCAATATTTTAGAGTTAATATGTGTCTCTCAAACAAAATTTGATCGGACATAAGTTGTGGCTTCTATAGCTGCAGGACCTCAAAATCGTGATCGAATGTAATATGTGGCTTCAGGACCTCTAATTGGTATAGACCTTTGTGTGGCACTTATCCGAAAACATTGACCCTAAATCAGGAAGGACCTTTTATGGGGGGTTTACGAAAATATGGTCCAGTTTCACCATAGTTAATTAATTTTCGCTTGTAATGTACCATGCAAAATTTGGCATAATCGTATGTAATTTGTGGCTTCAAGAGCTGCAGGACCTCAAATCTGGAGAAACTTTTGTGTACGAGATCTTCTATAAAATGGGCCGATGTGATCAAATTTCTCCAGAGGTAGGAGTTGGTTACTCGTAATGCTCTGTGAGCAATTTGGTCGAAATCGAATGTAATATATGCCTTTCAGAGCTTTGGGTTTTGAAATCGCGAAATGCTATTAAAATATGGGCCGATGTGCCTCAATTTTAATAGGTTTCATCTTTGGGCCAACTTTGAAGTATAACCCATGTTTCAACGAAATCACTTTGATTACAACGATAGATGGACACGAACGGATGGGCATCGCTCTATGGAATCAGATAGTGATTCTAAGTCGATTGGAATACTTCACATAGGGTCTATCTTCATTCCTTAAACGTGTTTCAAACATCTGCACTGAGTCATAATACCATGTACCACAGTGTGGTGTATTGTATAACTAAGGGCATAAGAAAGGAGGGATTGGTACAAAAAAAACAGTTTTTTTAAAAAAAAAACAAACATAAAAACAATTTAATTATAATCGTAATAATCCATCGGATTAAGTTTTTCTCGAAAAACAATTGCTCAAACACACGATTGGTTTTTTTTAATCCTGTAACTGTGTTAATTATTCCCTAACCTACAACCGGTGCTACAGAGTATTTTATTATGAAGCTGACATTTGTAATAATAAGTGAAGGGGCGGTGGCCCCGAACTACTCGTACTAAATGGCTTAAAATCCGTCAATCAAGCGATTTTGATGTGTCTATTTCCATCTGAGCAACAATTCAATTACTCTAGGCTCCATGTGCAGGTTCGGCTAAAGGACAACCCACGCATTTTAAAATTTATCGATATTGGTCCATAAATAAACAATTTAAAACGTCGGCCATGTCGAACCTTATATACCCTCCAGCATGACTTCGCTATTAAAGTATAACAAAAAAGGACCGATTTGGCCTTTTGAATCCATGATTCCGACCCCCATCTCAAGCAAATTTTCAAAACAAATGCATATTCACATTCG
The DNA here is from genome assembly GCA_963513945.1 of Hydrotaea diabolus. NCBI lineage: Eukaryota > Metazoa > Arthropoda > Insecta > Diptera > Muscidae > Hydrotaea > Hydrotaea diabolus. Next base: position 162,764,234 of record OY740716.1, read on the forward strand.
TTGTTAAATCGATTGCACTCATTTACCTTTGGTGCGTTTCTTTTACCATTAGACTTTTTTTTGGCCTATTTGGTCCATTAGTCTGACTCGAAACTCATCCAAAACTTTCAAATAAATCCATAGTGAAGTGGGCATTGATTTCTTTAGCCATACGTTCTTATATACTATTGACCTCAAATTTTAAGCATACAGGCGGCTTTTTTTGGCCACATCAGCCCAAAACGCCTTTAAGCGTTTCGCTTCTATGCTCAATTAAGTAAAGGTATTTGCTCGAGATATGCACAAAATTCTTTGGAAATAACATTGAATAATTATTAAAATTTACTTTTTTTAATTTACAATCCCTAACAGCTAATGACCATAAGCCATAAACAAGCAAAATTTCAGGATCGTTTCGTTTAACAGGTATCGTGTCAATAGTCACATCTACGAACGGTCGGAAGAAGAGACGGATATGGCTAGATCCTCTATGAGTTTTACGACCATCCATAATCGATCGTTTTTTAAGGTGTTGCCAACGGAATGAACAATTTGGTATACACTCTCTCCTTTGGTGGAGGGTATGAAAAAGCTCCCTTTGACGATCTGCACCTTTAGAAATAATGTATAACTTGCTTCTGGAGCTATAAAAAAGTTCTTTCACTACGCGCAGCGAGGCGCTTAGCGTATTGGCCCCTATGACTGAATGGGTTTCCAAATGTAGGTGCTAATATTTTAGGTGGACCATATACATCAAGTTTATGTTCTAACCATAAAAGTCTTGCTCTTGCGACAGTTTGATATTTAGTTCAAATAATTTGCTTATACCTACGTTTGGTTTATTCTAACTGAGGTCCAGTCTTATTTTGTTTCAATACTATGTGGCTTTTCTGCTACAGCTATTTATTTATGCCTTTGATTTAAAAGAGGCGTTGTCTGGGAAGGTTTCAGTGTCTAGCACGGTTTATACTTAGTAGGGACACAAATACTGTTACAACATTGAACACACCCATTTCAATAGTAGAACTGAACATACCCCGTTAATGTCATATGGGTTTTGAAAGCGAACCTCAATAGCGTTAGTCTGTAACGGGATTTTAAAATTGTTTCAACTTTCATCATGGAGTGGTCAGATAATGAGAAACGTATCGCTGTAAAAGCGCTTTTCAAGTGTGAAATGAAAAAGAACGATATTTTCAAAACGCTCCGGCCACTAGGGACTAGCCGCATGTTCGTCTACCGATGCATAAAACTGTTTGAGGAGACTGTAGATGTAAAAGACCGCCGCCGGTCAAAGCCGTTAAATCAAGAATTCACAGAAATCCGCTCCGAAAACAGAAAATCATGGCCCGTGAGATGAATATCACGCAAAAGAGTCGAATGATTAAAAAATACTCGGGACTTGGGGCTTTCAAACGACGTACCAGACATTTATTGACTGCAGCTTTAAAAAAAATAGAATGGAAAAATACAAACGTCTTTTGGTGAAGCACGCCAATAACTTGCACAGAAAAATTTTGTTCACTGATGAAAAAATTTTTACCGCTCAGGAAAAATTTAACAAGCAAAATGATAGAGTGCATGCGCGATCATCTAAGGAAGCATCTGAACTGATCTCAAGGGTGGAAAAGGGTCATCACCAAGCTTCGGTCATGGTTTGGTGGGGTGTCTCTTACGATGTGGTCACTGACCTGCATTTCTGCGAACAAGGTGTCAAAACATTGGCCAAAGATTACCAAGAAACCGTTTTGGAAGCTGTAGTGAAGCCTCTTAATAATTCCCTGTTCCAAAACCAGCCATAGACTTCCCAGCAGGATTCTGCGCCGGCCCATAAGGCTAAAACGTCCCAGGAAGAATTTCGTGAAGGACGTTTAACTTCGGTCACTTTGCCAGAAACCATCGCTGCCGGGCGTTAACTGATTAAGCAAGACCGACATGTGACATACCGTGAGATTGAGGCATCCATGGGCATTGGTATGCCAAGCATCAATAAGATATTGCATGTTCAATTGGCCGTGAAAAACATGTGTTCTCGTTAGATCTCACATACGAGTAATTTGACGAATGCTCAAAAAAAAGATTAGTATGGATTGGTGCAAAGAGATGTTGAAAAGTATAACTGCGGTGGCTCAAAGGCAGTGTGTGTGAGAACATCTAAAAATTTGTCAGCGACGGGTTTTTAAAATTAAAAAAAAGTCTGCGTTCTAGTTAAGAAGTTATTCACATAAACCGTTATTTTCTTTTTTTTTAAATAAAGGACTCCTAACTGCTTTATTTGTGAATCGATTTTAAAAGAACTTGAGCGCGGTGTTTAGGGGAGAAATTTACCTTTTCGACGATATTGTTCTTATTTCGTATTTGTATAGTTGACCTTTTGTTGTTTATTTTTCAGTTATTGTTAGGCTTGAGGTCATAAGCAAAAACAGGTAATGGTATTTTTATAATTTAATTAATTTTAAATAATCCAATATTTCGAACTGACTTTGTCGTTCATCATCAGGGGTAATCACTAAAACAAAACCGAGAGCATAAAATTTTCTATCACGAATAACAAAATTTTTTATAATAATTACATTAAATATTTGTTTTACTTCTGTCCTCTGGTACTTCTAATAATTAAATATTGTATGTCGGTACTCATTAGAAATATATCTGTATGTATGTGCACATCTATCCGTGTCAGTTTTAAAATTCATTCTCTTAGATATAGGAACGTCGTTGATGTAAAGCATCTCCAAAGTGTATCTTCACTTATAATTCCTCTCTTGTGCTAAAATTTCTACGTCGTTAAAGTTTGGCTTGTGTCCAGTCATAGTACAGTGGTTCGCAAGGGCCGTCTTCTGCTCGATTGGTCTATCAACACCTTTATGGTCAGAATTGTGAGAAGCAAGTCTAGTCTTTAGCTTTGTCCCAGTAGTGCCAACATATAACTTTTTGCATACACGCAGAGAAAAAACATGGTTACTACATGGTCACGGCAATAATAATATGTTCTCCGCAATAAAAGTATTTTCGTCGCAACCATAGCATTTTGACAATAGTATAATTGCTGCAATATTGATATTGTTGAAATGTAACAATAGTATTATTGCCAAATTTAAAAATTAAAATATGGTTACAGCAACAATATAAATATGGTTAGTGCGATAAAAGTATTTTGTTTTGTGTTTTATGTTAACAATGATATGATTACGGCAATCATACTATATGATTGTAATTTTTTTGTAATTTGTTTATATGAAACATTTTTAATAAAAACGCTTACGTTTATTTAAATTTATTTTTTCTATTGTGAAATAAATCACTCCTAATATTTTGAATTCAATGTATTTTTGAATAATTTTCATAATTCAAATCTATTGTTGACAACTTAAACCAATTTTAATAAATAATATTGGGGATCATAGTATAATTGTGTGTGATCATACTATGGTTGTTGGGATCATAACATGGTTGCGTGTGAATCTTAGTATAGTTGTGAGGATCATACTATGGTTGTATATGAAACATACTATAGTTGTGAGGATCATACTATGGTTGTGGAGATCATAGTATGGTTGAGTGTGAATCATACTATGGTTGTGGGGATCATAGTATGGTTATTTGTGAATCACACTATTGTTGTGAGGATCATAGTATGGTTGTATTTGAATCAAACTATTGTTGTGAGGACCATAATATTGTTGTAGCAAAACCATATACCCAACAATAGTATTCCAATATTGTCATCACAACCATACTTTTTTCTGCGTGTACGTTGGACTTGTTACCATCACATTTAATCTTAAATTAGACTTTTCTTTACTGCCCACCTTCGATTTTGTCTTACTAAATAATTCGTTAACTGTCCTAAGCGTTCGGGGCGCTAATAAAAATTTGTCTTTATTATAAACGTCCGATTTATTGAACGTTACGGAGAAACTAGGTAAGTACGTCATTGCTTTATAAGTTATTGCTCTTTTTTCCATAACAGTTTGGTCACAATTGGTTTTCGTCCGTCTAGTTACGAATAAGTGCTCTATGGTTTTAATTGGAAAGTCATTTTTCCTTAAGACATTCTTAATGCGTCTTTCATTGTCACTATGGAAACTTTCGTCACTTATTTTGAAAACTCTGTTAATAAAGTTTGTCGCTGTATACACGCAGAAAAAAAGTATGGTTGTGGTGACAATATTCGAAGAGGATAATACTATTGTTGGGTATATGGTTGTGGTACAACAATATTATGATCCTCACAACAATAGCATGATTCAAATACAAACATACTATGATCCTCACAACAATAGTATGATTCACAAATAACCATACTATGATCCCCACAACCATAGTATGATTCACACTCAACCATACTATGATCTCCACAACCATAGTATGATCCTCACAACCATAGTATGTTTCATATACAACCATAGTATGATCCTCACAACTATACTAAGATTCACACGCAACCATGTTATGATCCAACAAGCATAGTATAATCCCAATTTAGATTTGAATTATGAAAATTATACAAAAATTCATTAAATTCAAAATAATAGGGAGTGATTTATTTCAGTAGAAAAAATAAGTTTAAATAAACGTAAGTGTTTTTATTAAAAATATTTCAGTTAAACAAAGCTAAAGCAGCTTGTTTTATAAAATTTTAATTTCGATAAAAAAGTACTATTATTGCATTAGATCAATACCAATAACATTTGTTCTTAAAAGCATATTTAAATGAAGAAAAATTACATTCATACAGTATGATTGCCGTAATCATATTATTGTTAACATAAAACACAATACTTTTGTCGCACCAACCATATTTATATTGTTGCTATAACCATACTTTCATTTTTAAATTTGGCAATTATACTATTGTTACATTTCAACAATATTAATATTGCAGCAGTTATAATATCGTCAAAAATAAATTCAGTTAACAATGCTATAGTTGCGGCGAACATACTTTTATTGCGGAGAACATATTATTATTGCCGTGACCATGTAGTAACCATGTTTTTTCTCTGCGTGTAAATTATAATTCGTTGGGGATGTTTGTAGTGAAAGTTTATTAATCGTCCAGAAGATGTTGGTTTTTGATACCAATCCAATTTTAACAAATTGCCTTGCCGGTGAATTATATAGTCGAAATATGGAAGTTTTGGTCACATTCATTCTTTGTCTAATGAATGAATTAAGTATTTGAAGAGTGTTGTCAATTTCACTTTTCTTTAAAATCCCAAAAAGGTCGTTAACATATTTAGGCATAAGTCTGGGCTTTGTAGTCATTCTTTGTATTAAAACGTTCAGTAACTCTTCCATGATAATGTCGGCTATAACCGGCGATGCCGGTGAACCCACTGGCATCCCTTTCTTCTGTTCGAAAACTCTATCTTCATATTTGAAATATCTAGTGTCCTTTATACAGAAAGTCAATAATTCAATAAACAAGTCTTTTGGGATTCTGGTGAATTCCTCTTTATTAGTCCATTTTTCCCCTATAGTCTTAATAGCTATATTTACTGGTATGCTAGGGAATAAGGATACCACGTCAAATGAAATTAAAGTTTCGTCACCGTCAATATGTGTGTTATTAATCCTAGATTTGAAGTCCCCTGCGTCCTTTACATTATATGGCGAATCTCTTGTTATATTCTATAAAATATTTATAAGGTATTTACTAAGTCCATACGCCGGTAAGTTTATGGAGGAACAAATCGGTCGTAGTGGTGTACCCTCTTTATGGATTTTGGGAAGTCCGTAGATTCTGGGCACTGTTGCTGCCCGGTTGGTTAATTTATATTTGTCATTTTAGCTAATTAAATGTATGCTGAATAACTTGTTGTTTTTGCTCTGCAATTTGTTATTATTTCGTACAAAATCTTGAATAATCAAATGTAATAGGATTTGAAAGTTTATTATCTTGTTGCTGTTGTTCACGCTGATTTTTATACGCTTTAATAAACTTATTATGAAAATAAAACACTTGTTAAGAATCTAAAAAGTTAAGTGATCTCAAATTGATATTTTTGTATCGAAAATTCGATATTATCGCGGTCAAATTTTTAAAAATCGGTTTAGAAATGAAGCGAATCTTATAAATCCGAGGCCAGATTCGTGATCAGCAGCCTCAAATGAATTAAAGTCGACTGCCGCAAATTTACTATTGACTAGTGTAATTGATTGCCTAAACCACCAGTTGTAGCAAATGAGCCACCTGTGCACGATATAATACTCACTGACCGGAACCGTTAAAATTTTTAGATCACTTAGCCTACACGGCATGATGAAATATGTATAGGGTTATCCATCTAGAGGTATTTTTTCAGAACAAAAAAAATATATAAAAATTCTAATCAAGTGTGGAATCTATATTGGTAATTTGAAAGGACATTTTAAGGCATTTATTTTTTGAAAATAATTACCTTCAAATTATGTCAACTGTATTATGGAAATGAGCGTTCGGTAAGGAACGGGAAGATCCGCTGTTTTTGGCCAAAATTGTGTTCAGTGATGAGGTCCATTTCTGGCAAAGTCACTAAACAAAATTGCTGCATTTGGGCAGAAGAGCAACAAGAAGAGGTTCAAGAGGTGTCATTATACCCAGAGAAAACCACGGTTTGGTGCGGTTTATAAGCAGGTGAAATCATAGGTGCATATTTTTTTAAAACGATGATGGCCGGAACGTAATCGTGAATGGTGCTCGTTATCCCGCTAGGTATCGAGCTTTATGCTTCCTGATTTAATTGAAGCCCGTAATCTTGATGACACGTGGTTTCAACCGGACAGTGCCATTTGCCATACAGCTGCTCAAACAAAGGATCTATTGAGAGGTCATTTCGAAAAGCAGCTAATTTCACATTATGGACAGGTGAGTTGGCCGCCTAGATCAAGTGAAATCACACGTTTAGACATTTTTCTTTGGTATTAAGTAAAGTCCAAAGTCTATGCTGACAAACCAGCTACGATTCAGGTTTTAGAAGCCAGCATGATGCGTGTCTTTAAAGTCATACCGGTCGAAATGCTCGAACGAGTCATCCAAGAATGGAAACCCTGAGGCGTAGTTGCGGCCAACATTTGAAGGAAATTATATTTAAAAAATAAATGCCATAAAATGTCCTTTCAAATTACCAATAAAGATTCCATACTTGATTTAAATTTTTATATATTTTTTTTTGTTTTGAAAAAATACCTCTTGATGGATCACCATATACTTTCTTGCACAGTTGGTAGCATTAATGGGGTGAAAAACACCATTGCAAAAAGGTTTTTTAGTTGTTCTTAAGTACCAAGATTTCATTCTCCGTTTACTTGTATGAAAGTAGTGCACTATTACCATCACACCACGGCGGCTCGTGAATTCGATGTCGTAGACTTGGTAAAACTCCACTTGCAAGCTAACAATTGCATCCACCTAAAATCTCAATTTCGTGATATTTTGATGCGATTTCTTCACACTGTTTAATGTTATGCTGAGTGATCTGCTTCCTGCTTCATCTACTATTGCTTCTGCTGACGCTTGGTATGTTCTCTCTACCAGTTCGTACGGCATAGACCGACACCATACAACAGCACAAATAACTTTGAAGTACTTTTTCCTTTCTCCAGCATCATTCCAACTCTCACTACCAATAACTCCTTGTACTCGTATATACAACATACAAACACTTACATACAAGTATCCAAAGGCATAGTCATAAACACACGAACCATGTACGCACACACACACTCACACAGCAGAACCGTAGTACACTACAGTTGTAAGATTGTTTGTTTGTTTATATGTTCGGTTATATGAATGTAGTGTTGAGGAGTATCACAGTTTTATGGTTAGTATGTTTGAAGGAGACTGAGTGTATAACAGCAGCAAACTGTTGCGAGAGAAGCAACAATTTGTTGCTGTTGTTTTCACTTCTGTCTCTGCATGTTGTATGTGTATGTGCGTGTGTGTTTCAACTGTGCAAATTCGTATGTATGACAGAGTTTGTTGGTACAGATGCAAGCCAGCGTATGTGTGTGAGTTTAGTTTTGTACGTGAATACGAGTGGTAATTTTCCCCAATGGGTTTGAGTACGCATTTAAGTCTTTAAGACTAATCTAAAGAGTTGTTTTGTTGTTGCCCGCCTTCTTGCCGCCCCCATCTCCGTCCGACTCATTGTGCCGGTATTGTACTCGTATTGCTGGTAGCTGTTCTCGTTGTTGTCTTCTTTACCAGCTTTCCTCATACAGTTTTGAGCTTTGCCATAATTCGCAAGTGCTCTTCTTGTTTAGTTTTTAGTTTTTCTGTTGTTGTTGGCTCGTCTTTTGTTTCTTTATTAGTTTGAATATAAACAGGATTGTTTTTGTCTTCTGAGCGATATACTTGTGATAGTTTTTTGTAAAATAAAACATACAATAACAACGACATGTTTATACCCACTTTCCATGCATACAATGTCATATTTATTACGGTGAAAATATACATCGGTAATATTCAAAGTGTTTTAAGTCAACAAAGGAAGTACCAGCTGTCCTCCTCCTCTAGCTCTCTCACTCACTGCTGATTCGATTTTAAAAATAGTTTCGAATGTCAGAATAGCTTTGTTGTAAAAATATAAGCACAAATATAATACACTTGTTCAATAAAAAGGGTAATAACTCAAAATTTGTATGCTTTCAGTAAATGCACTTAAGTTCATAATGTATCTGTTTAATGATTAAAAAGTGGAACACTCAATGTAATATTTTTGCATTGGGAAGAGTTTACCACTATTATCCGTTTTCTTACAAAATGTAAATTGTAAAACTTTTGAGTTAATATCCTTTGTCGAACAACTGCGATTTGTCCAAAATTTTGAGTTATTACCCATTCGTCGAACAACTGCGACTTCTCTTATAATCTGGGAATCATATTGAGGTATTCTGCTGATGTTTGTAACATCAAAAAAGGGGAGATTTTCCTAAACATTATAAACGTCATTTGAAGCACCACGATTGTATTTTTTCAAAATTTCTTTGTACCAATCGACACGAGCCTTGTTTTGAGCGATTGTCAAATTGTGCGGTATCCAAAGAGAACAAACCCTTTTTACGGCCAGGTGTTCATGCAATATCAAATGTATGCTAGTGGAAGATATGCCCAAGGAGGCTTCTATCTTACGGTATGCCACATGACGATCTTGCATTATCAGTTCACGCACGGCATCAATGTTCTCTGGCACATTGATGCCGACTTTGAGCGAGCGTCGGCCACGATTGAATTTATTAAACCAGTTTTTCACAGTGCTATAGGATGGTGCTTCATCGCCATACAAAGATTTAAGTTCATCGATGCACTCTTGTCGTGCTAATCCACTTCGAATGTTGTGAAAAATTATCGCACGAAAATGTTCACGGGTTAAAACAACACAAATGATGGTCGTACATCAAAACTTTTGAGTATGTTTATGCTAAAAAATGTCAAACTTTCCTATGGAAATGTCAGATGGCACCAGGCAATACTTAGTGTGCTGATCTGTCGTGGCCAGCAAGGTCGTCCGATCTAACCATCCCAGATTTCAATCTTTTGTGCTACAAACACAAAAACAATGGAGCGCTTTACTTCGCAAGAGCTTATAATTTTTTTGTCGAACCGTTTTCTGCTCGTGTAATCTCCCGTTTTGGCGTGGCCAGAAAGATCGGCCGAGCTAACCATCCCAGACTTCTATCTTTGGGGCTACTTGAAGCTGCGGATTTTTGCTAACAAGCCTCAGACTATCGCAAACCTTAACGATAATATTCTACAAATATGCGAAGAGTTGTTTCCCGAAGTCTTGGGATGGATAAGTCATGGAAAATGCGATGAAACGTGCATAAATATGTACGAAGGCATATCAATAGTTCCGTGACTTGTCCAACTTCCCTCGCACTGCCAACTGTAAAAATTTAAAATTCTTAGAGAGTTCCGTCATTTATTTTGTGTTTAACAGCTGTTCAAAACATACTCGTATAACCTCGTGGATTTTGTTTAAAACGGTAAAAAGTGAATTTCGAGTACTCATTAAACATTTTTTTTGCGGAAAAAACCGTCAATCAAACCAAGGAAAAGCTTGATAAACTTTATGGGGACTTTGTTACATTGTTTGCAATGGTAAACTGACTTTCGTTGTGGTCGCACAAGTAAAAATGACGCTGAACGTTCTGGACATTTAATTGAGGTAAATACACCCGAAAATGTAAAAAAAATCCATGATATGGTGTTGGCCGAACGAAGAGTAAAAGTGCGTGAGATTGTTGATGCAATACGCATTTTATATGGCAGTGTGGTTTTGATTTTACATGATCACCTGGGGTTAAGAAAGCTGTTTGCAAGATGCGTGCCGCGATTACCATTTCATCAGGATGATGCACGGGTGCACACGTGTGCGGTCTAAATTGCAAAATTGAATGAAGTGAGTTACGAATTGGTACCTCACCCACCATTTCCACCGGATTTAGCCCCCAGTGATTCTTTCCTATTTCCAAAACTAAATAAATGGCTCTGTAGAAAGATTTTTAGCTCCAACAATGAAATTATCGATCAACCAAATGCCTATTTTATTGACCACGAAAAATTCTATTTTTTTAAAGGGGTACAATTTTTTTTGCAAATAAAACTTTGATTTATTCGAAAATGTTTCTTCCTACAATCTTATGGTAATTCGTCTTATGTAACCATAAGACGAATGCACCATAAATTATGTTTATCAACCAAATATTTGTAGTTCAGACCGGTTTCCAACTGATTTTTTCTGTGTGTATGTAATGTTCATCAAATTGATGTAAGAAATTAAAGAATTATTGATGAAAAGTTCTACATTCAATTTAAAATAGTGTTGTATATTGATGATTGATGACCAAAGTGTTTATGTCTGCAAGTTCATCAAGTGATATACGAATTCATCAAATTGAATTGAAGAACGTTTTTTTAAGTGTAACGTTTTGTACTCGCATAAGAAAAAGTGTCTATGCGCCATTCCATCCACTGCTGGCTTTCGTATAATATTTGTATACTATTCATGCGATTCTTTTAAAAATTAATTATTCGATGCAATAATTATAAAATATACTCGTACAAGCCGACAAAAAATTAGAGCCTTAGACACGCCCCTTTTTAAGATTTAAGCCCACATAACTGTTTTCTAATGCACTTTAATTTTTATTTTACTGCGATTTTGTATTCTGCTTTATGTACATTTTTATGAGACAAAAGTGGTTGCCCGATTCAGGAACCTACGATTCAGGAACCTACGTCGCAGAATGAATCTATGTTCGCGAAAATTTGTAAGCATTAGGAAGTGGTAGTGGAAAGTTCTTATGAATATTAATGTAAGATTAAATTAACGACAAAGTATTCAAAGTTTAGCCACGCCCCTTTTAGCCAAAAAGGTTTTAGAAATAAACTGCCATTGGGTGTGGGTATATGTAAGTCGGATCAACCCAGCCGAACGTGTTTACTTGTGTTTGGTTTTCCATTAGTTGTCAATAATTTTATTTTTGTGAGCTTTCCTGAAAAATTTATGGAATTTTTTGGCTTTCTAGAAAACTTTGTTAACTAATTTTGGTTTTATTGACTTAATCAATTTTTAAATTAACCGCTTAATATGCATTCATGTAAAGACGTATGTGTATTTGTGAAATATGTACGAAGCAAAAGTTTTATGTGTTATTCGAATTGTTAGTACCGCAAAGAATGTTTGTTAATGAAAGTTCACTGGGGCGTATGAATATTGTTAATTTCGGCCCGTTAAGTATACGCACCATGCAACCTTAACGAAACCAAATTGAATTAAAGGAGATTATTGAGAAGCCGTCCGAGTAAAATGAAGCACAGGCCACGGTGGTGATGCTGAGCGAGAGCGAGGGGGAATGGAAGAGTACACAAGAGAATTGATAACAGTGCTACTTGGTGTTATAATTTGTTGTGTGGCGGCTCATGGGAGTGGGGGGATTAAACAAATGCCAACGATATCTTGTTTTAACAAATACAATTATAAAAATAAAAATCAAATGTGCTTCTTCCACGGAAAATGAAAAAGCGGAAAGAGGAAGAGATTTGGTTTTAATGAAGATGGACGAAAAAATGTTTTGTGCTCATCAAAACAAATGACATACGACAAATGGAATTTATTTCTCTCCAGGGACATGCAATTAAGAAGAAAAACTTTACGTTACAGGAAAGACGTTGGGAAAGGCACGAGCCTGAATTGAATTTAAAAATAAAAGAAAGAGTAGTACACTTCGTCCCCGCCAACCACCTTTTTAGCAAGACGCCACCATTGATAAGTGAGTCTTCAATGGAAGCTGATGACAGAGTTTTAAGGCAGACGAATAAGTAAAAGTATATCAGTCTAGAGGTTGTTTTTCCTTACAGCATCCCGTAAGGTCATCAGGCATCGCAACACTTGAGCAAAGTTAAAAATTGGGATAAATTTTAAAATCTACTGCTTTCGAACAATCAAATGAGTTTGGGAAAAAAATATCTGGCGAACGCTGAAGTCGTGTAGGCTATGCTATACATTGATCTGCTCAAACCTCATGACGACTGACACAAGTTGGTAGGGTGAGCCGGCCAAAGACGTGAGTAGAAAACTTCTTTTTTTTTAAGTTATAACATATTGTTTTACAAACAACATGATACCATTTTTTAGCCACCTACTAAGTCTATCAACGCTGTCCTTTAGGTTCATTTAGTGATACTATTTTCTATTTAATACTGGTTATTTGGCATTCTGTATGTGTTGTCCTGCTACTCTGACATTTGTCACCATGTGCATCATGTTGGGTCGTAGGGTCATTTGGGTTTCTCGCCAACGAATAAAACAATTTAAGGGACTTATGTATGAGCGGCAGCACAGAATTTTGTAGAATAAAATGCCAAATTTATATCAGTGGAAAATTGCAAATCACCATTTATTCCCAAAAGCCGAACAGAATCTCCTTCGAAAGCAATGCCGTGTTAATATAAGTATTATATCCATAAATCAGATATAAGTCCAAAGCCACTAGATCGTAAATTTTCTTTGGGAAAATTATACATAAAAAACCCCTAGAATAGATGCCGAAATGAGCAGATCTAGATCGTAACTCAGACAACAACAAACCAGATAAGCAAAATCCAAAGAAAGTTAAGAGAAACAACATCATAATAAATGTCAATGGGTGAAGATCGAATCGTAATGGAGGCCAGCTAACAAGATATAAAAAAACACCTGACGATCCATACAACTTTCCGCAAAGATGAGATAAATAATTCAAATATCAGAAACGCGTTGTGGTCTAAGGATTATAAGTTTGAGCAGCTCATCTTTAATAATGTTAAGCATTCCAAAAGTTCCCTTTTTATATTAATACAAATAAAAAATTGTCATTAAACCCATAGGGAATGCCTTAAATCCTAAACATTTTGTTTACGCACTTCTTTAACATATGTGGCTGGGTGGAAGAGTGACCTAAATACAAGAAACGCTTTCGACGCTAATTTATAGATATTCCAAAATTATTTCCTGCACATTTAAAAAATTAACAATGCGTTAAACTTCCACTGTCGACATCAAAGCTCAAGTGCTTTCAGACTTGCAGGTTTTATACCCTTGGATGGGCTATTGGGCTTTTCCAATAGCTCAAAAAATAAAAAATAAAACTCCTTAATAATTAGAGAGTTGTTCCTTGGTTTTTTATTGTCTTCTTCCGTGTTGTGATTAACTATGACTGATGTCCAAGATGCTTGTCGAAGGAAGAGAGTTTTTTCTTCACTGCTGCTAATACCGAAACCGATTCACTTCTCTGCCTTGTTTTTGACTATGTGGGTTTGTTGTTGTGGTCGCGACAAGTTTGCCCTTTTTTATGCATAGGCTTTCCTATCCCTTGTCGATTAACGGCAACTTGTTTACAAGTTTGTCACTTCGATGCAGCCAGATGGTGGTGTGAAGTTGTGGACAAGGGAGGGGTAATCGTACGAGCGAGTGAAAGACGACGACTAGCCAAGAAATGATTTGAGTAGCTGAATTGTGTGTAAAAGAATGAAACGAAATATTGTGTGTTGTTTGTACTTAATGTTGGTGAATGCTGAGAGTTAGTTTGCACCCCAGTTGCGCATCCCAATGACGCGGGACAAGTCAACAAAGTGTGAGGGCCTGATACATGATGTATTTAGTATGTTGTGAGGGTCTCAACATCCTCCCCCCCCTTTGGGAGCGATGCTTCCAAATGACGACAAGCTGACAAACGATGACCTTTGATGTTATGGGACTACGATGACTGATGTGGCGATTCATTGGTAGGCAATTTGCAGACTCTGGTTACTGCGCGTTTATAAGTTCCATTTTTGGTTTTTACTATGACCACACGAGTGTGACCATCCTTCCCAGCAATTGTTTTCTCAATGAGTCCCAATGGCCATTTAAATGGTGGAATGCCGTCTTCTCGTAGGATAACTACGTCTCCCGATTTCAAATTAGGACTAGGCGATTTCCATTTATGACGTTGCTGAAGTTCGTGTAGGTATTCCGAATGCCAGCGACGCCAGAATTGATGCTGAAGAGCTTGGACCAACTGGTAGCGTCGGAGTGTGTCCTGGATAGGCAGTGACGGTTCTGGTATTGCTGTTAATGCTCTCCCGATTAGAAAGTGTGCTGGGGTAAGCGGTTGCAAGTCATTTGGGTCACTTGATAGTGCAGTTAAAGGCCGACTGTTAATGATCGCTTCAACTTGGCAACACAGAGTGTGCAGCTCGTCCCAACTTAGTATGTGGCTGCCAATTGTTCGCCGCAGAAAGTATTTAGCCTGCTTTACTGCGCTTTCCCAAAGTCCACCGAAGTGTGGAGATCGGGGTGGAATGAACCTCCATTCTATGCCCTCGTTGGTACATGCTGAGACAACTTCGTCAATATGTTGCTGCGTGGTGACGCTTTGAAGCAAGTCACGAAGCTCACGGTCGGCTCCGACAAAGTTAGTTGCGTTGTCTGAGTAAATTGTATGGCATTTGCCGCGCCGGGCGAAAAACCTTCTCAACGCTGCGATGAAAGCTGCTGTCGTCAAATCAGGCACGAGTTCCATGTGTACTGCCTTGGTTGAGAAGCAAATGAATATGGCCAAGTACACTTTGATTGGTGGGCGGCGACGAATTTTTTGGGTATACATGAAAGGGCCACAAAAGTCAACGCCACAGGTCTCGAAGGGATGAGCCATCTCGACTCTTGCCTGTGGTAAGTTTCCAAGTAGTTGCTGAGCCAGGACAGGTCGGCAGCGTAAGCAAATGATGCACTGCCGAAGTAGTTTTTTGATTGTGCTGCGGGCATTTACAAACCAAAAGGTGCCTCTCAGAATATTGTGTAGGGTTTGTGCACCCGCATGTAGGTGTTTTCTGTGGAAGTGTAGAATCAGTGTGTCAACAAATGGATGTGAATTTGGTAGGAGAATTGGGTGTTTGCTGGAGAATGGGAGCGAAGAATTGGTGAGTCGACCCCCCACTCGGAGAAGGCCTTGATGCACGAATGGCGTCAGTGCAAGGAGTGTTGAGTTGCGATTGATGGCCTTGCCGGACACAATTTCTGCTATTTCTGTTGCGTAGTGTTTTTGCTGGATGCATTTGCAAATTGCCATTAGTGATTCATTGAGCTCAGAAGCAGAAATTTCATGGTTGTTGTGGATCAGACTACGATTTCGACAGTGTTGTATGAAACGCAGAACGTAGGCGAAAATACGACACAACTTTCCAAAACAGTTAACAAATTTATGGTCCCCTATTATGTCAGTGGCGGTTGCGCTGATCAAGACTGATTGTTGACGGCGTTGCTCTGGCATCTCATCAATGCACAGCGGTTGCTGTGATGGCCATTGGTCGTATCCATGAGTGATGAATTCAGGTCCATGAAACCAAACAGTGTTGTTTACCAACTTTGATGCAGTTGAGCCTCGGGATATTAGATCTGCAGGATTGCTGGATGATGGCACGTGAAACCATGAGCAACCTGCGGTGTTGTGTTGTATTTTGGCGACCCGATTGGCCACAAAAACGTTCCATCGGGAGGGCTCTCCCGCTATCCACGCCAGTGTAATTTTGCTATCTGACCAGCAATAAATGTTCGTTGGGTCTAAGTCGTAAATTGCCGTGATTGAGGGTACCAATTCTGACGCCAGCAGGGCAGCACATAATTCTAGCCTTGCTAAGCTGACTTCTTTTGTAGGTGCCACTCTTGATTTGGCACATAATAATGATGATATGGTGCTATTGTGATTTGTTGTGACAGCATACGCACAAGCTCCGTAGGCTCTAGTGCTGGCGTCTGCAAATATATGAATTTGAGTTACTCTTGTGATTGGTACAAACCTGCGTATTTTGAGCTGCGTTAAGTGGTGCATTTGTGACTTGAAGGTCTCCCAATCAGTAGCAATCTGTTGCGGAACACTCTCATCCCAGTGAATCTTGAGTTTCCACAACTGCTGCATTAAGATTTTACAGGTGACAATAAGTGGGTTAAGAAGTCCCAACGGGTCAAAAAAGGTTGCGATGTGTGACAAAATTGAACGTTTAGTTGGGTGTCTAGTTGAAGAAGGTGGTGAGTAGTAAAACAGAAAACAGTCTTCTGCTGGTGACCATTTTATTCCTAATGCCTTGACATAGTCCAATCCATCTAGTTGCACTATTTCCTCTCGGTCCTCTGCTTTAATACCTTTCAGAATTTCGAGACTGTTTGAAGCGAATTTCCGAAGTGGAAAACCGCCTTGATTGAGTAATGTTATTACTTGGTCGCGAAGTCGAATAACCTCAGTAATGGTTGAGCCACCAGACATCAAGTTGTCGACGTAGAAGTCTCGTAATGTTGCCGCTGCTCCTAGTGGCAGCTCCGATTTGTGTTGTTCAGCCAGTGTGCGCAGACATTTAACGGCCAGGTACGGTGCACAGCTGGTCCCATAAGTGATAGTTTTAAGCTGATATGTGGACGGGGGCTCCCTTGACCTCTCGCTCCAGAGAATGCATTGGAACTTGGTGTCCTGCTCATCGACCCATACTTGCCTG
This sequence comes from Hydrotaea diabolus, assembly GCA_963513945.1. NCBI lineage: Eukaryota > Metazoa > Arthropoda > Insecta > Diptera > Muscidae > Hydrotaea > Hydrotaea diabolus. Next base: position 162,781,212 of record OY740716.1, read on the forward strand.
TACATTTTGGCAATGTCAGCCATGATGACATATGAGTGCTGACGAAAACGCATCAAAATAGTTACAAGGTCATCTTGAAGCGTGGGGCCTACCATGAGGAAGTCATTCAAGGATTTCCCAGTTGATGTGCGACATGATGCGTCAAATACCACTCTCAATTTGGTTGTTGAGCTGTCGTCTTTTAGTACACAGTGATGCGGGATGTAGTTGACCCTATGAGCGCTGATGTATTCTGCTGGACTTAGCTTCATGTGCTGTAGGTTGATGTATTCATTAATGAATGCAGAGTATTGTTGTTTAAGAGCTGGATTGCGACTTATCCTGCTCTGCAATGAGTCTAGTCGCTTGCTGGCAATGCTACGGGACTCCCCAATCGATGACGGATCTTCCTTAAATGGCAGTCGTACGATGAATTTGCCTGTGGACGGGCACCTTCGGACTGTTTTTTCGAAGAATTGTTCGCACTTCTGTTCTTCCTGAGACAAATGAGGCGCAGATGGTGACGGTGGTTCCTCTATGACCCAAAACTTTTCAAGGACCTCCTGCAACGCAGGCTCTTGTGAGGTGATGACAAATGACTTGTATGGTGTCGAGGTGTGTGATGATGGGGGATGATTTCCGCACTCTCCGGCGACTATCCACCCAAGGTGCGTTTTTTGAAGAGTGAGGTCTTGTAGTTTGATTTGACCTACCAGCAGTAAGTCGAAAAAAAGACTTGCGCCGATGAGCACATCTATTGGGCCAGGTGTGTGAAAGCCCGTGTCGGCTAGACGAATATTGTGGGGTATTGGCCACCCTGATGTATCGATGAATTGCTGTGGCTGGTTGGAAATGATGGTGGAGATGATCACGGTGTTGATGGGTGCTGTGTATTCGTTCGTTAACGATTTTATGGTGATTGATGCTGTTTGACGCACTTGGGTTGACGTTTGTCCAATTCCACTGACTTCTAGATTGGCTTTGGTGCGTTTTAACCTGAGCTGTTGAGCGACATGCTCAGTTATAAAGTTTAATTGTGACGCCGAGTCTAACAGTGCACGTGCTTGCATGAAGTTGCCCCGAGAATTACAAATTTGAATTAGAGCGGTGCCAAGAATAATTTGGGATTGATTAAGACTCACCTGCAGAGTGGTACTTGATGATGGGGGCTCTGCCGTGAGTCCATCGTCATTTCCCTGCTGATTATCCGTTGCCTGTTGACGATGAAGTAAGGTATGATGGGAGCAGCCGCATGTTTGACATCGTTTTTTGGATGGACATTTGCTGGACATGTGACCTGGTGTCAGACAGTTAAGGCACAGTTTCGACGCCTTTACTTGATGATATCTCGCAAGCACATCCCACGCCATAAAGCGTTGGCATTTGAATGGGTTGTGATAGGGTGACTCATTACACAATGAACATTGCGATGACCCGCTGGCTACAAACGACGTCTTCACATGCCTAGACCTTGATGATTGCGATGCTGTAGCTTGATGCGCCTTGTTGACTTTCCCAGATTCTACCATGCTTATGGTCTGACACCGTCGTTCCATGAATCTGGTAAGATCATCCCAGGTGGGAAATGTAAGATTGGTGGTGGTGGGTTGAGAATCGATTCCCTTTGATGTTTCTTCCTCCCATTTTCCTTGTGTTTCTGGATCTAATTTGGACGTCACTAGTTGTAATAGGATGCCGTCCATAATTTGCTGTGATGTGGCCAGTGACTGCAGCGCCCGAAGATTGGCGTTGATTATGTCAATAAATTCACGCAGTGCAGACACAGTCGGATTTTGAATATGTCTTATAGTGAAAATCTCCTTCAAATGAGACTGAAAAATGTACCGCTTATCATTGTAGCGCGTGACGAGAAGGTCCACAGCCTTGGCGTAATTGTCGGGTGTGACTTCAAGTGACTGGATCAGCCGTGCGGCCTTGTCAGTTAAACACGAGCGAAGGTACTGGAATTTTTCGATGCTTGACAGATCGCTGTTCTGGTGTACCAGTACCTGGAACATGTTGTAGAACTCCAACCACTCTTTGGGTAACCCACCAAATTTGGGCAGTTGTAATTTTGGCAGATTAACACTGCGCGATGGAGGACCTCTCGCTCCAGAGAATGGAGGTTGCATTGTTGTGCTGCTGAGAAATTGTGGTGTCGATGAGTCACGAATAGCCTCGAGTCGCTGAGCGATGATTGCTTTAACGGCACAGTACGAATCTTCAAATTGATCCCGATGTGATTGCTCAAAGGCTTCGTGGTCTTCCATCTCGATGTCACACTGTAGACTTTGGAATGTGTCAAAGTGTTTTTCGAGCAGCATGCGGTTGACCTCAAGTTGATGCACCGATGCTCCAACAAATTGTTGTGCGTTCATGAGTGACGCAACGCGATTAATAATGCGATCACGTTGCATCATCTTGACTTGCAGGGTGTGCCGAAACGCGTCATTTGTTGGAGACACTAATGCTGGGTGCACTTCCTGGTCATTGCCGGTTGCCATGTTTGATGTTTATTTAATGTGAAGGTCACTTACGAGACTGTTGGTGATTTTGGTGGTTAGAGGACGACGACGATGACGAATGATGGTGTTGTAGATTTGGTGAGTTGTAGGTGGTGGATACTGACGATGGTTGTATCCGGTTCGAAGGACCAAATGGATGGGCTATTGGGCTTTTCCAATAGCTCAAAAAATAAAAAATAAAACTCCTTAATAATTAGAGAGTTGTTCCTTGGTTTTTTATTGTCTTCTTCCGTGTTGTGATTAACTATGACTGATGTCCAAGATGCTTGTCGAAGGAAGAGAGTTTTTTCTTCACTGCTGCTAATACCGAAACCGATTCACTTCTCTGCCTTGTTTTTGACTATGTGGGTTTGTTGTTGTGGTCGCGACAAGTTTGCCCTTTTTTATGCATAGGCTTTCCTATCCCTTGTCGATTAACGGCAACTTGTTTACAAGTTTGTCACTTCGATGCAGCCAGATGGTGGTGTGAAGTTGTGGACAAGGGAGGGGTAATCGTACGAGCGAGTGAAAGACGACGACTAGCCAAGAAATGATTTGAGTAGCTGAATTGTGTGTAAAAGAATGAAACGAAATATTGTGTGTTGTTTGTACTTAATGTTGGTGAATGCTGAGAGTTAGTTTGCACCCCAGGTGCGCATCCCAATGACGCGGGACAAGTCAACAAAGTGTGAGGGCCTGATACATGATGTATTTAGTATGTGAAAGAAGGTTACTCATTATACTGTGAAAGAAGGAATTATGAGTAACTACTTGAACTATTTGTGCTATTCCCATCTTGACATTTTTCGATAGACTCATGAGGTGATTCCATTGAGCATTGTCCGTGCGTCTAACTATCGATGTTCTTAGAGTACAGGTCGAATAGTTTGGATTTAGGTCAGTGACGAACAATACAAGGGCTACTATATATATTTTTGCCCTGATAATGAAAATGCAAATATTTATCCTCAAAAATGGTTTTATTGTTTTTCAAAATATTATCCAGCATGATTTATACACTTTTGCAAGCGCTTAAACACATTGTAGAAGCACTATTTTCACTCCGATTGAGACACCTCCAAAACATGGTTTTTGAACGCTTCAACAGCATCTTCAGGCGACGAAAATCGTTAACAACGCATTTTTTCTTGATGTGCGGGAATTAATGGAAGTCATTGGCTGCCAAGTCGGGGTTGTACGGCAGATGACCCATCAATTGGACGTTTTGGCCGGTCAAAAAGGTGCTGGTTTGAGCCGATGAGAGTGAGAGCTCGCATTGTCATGGTGCACAATGATTCGTATTCTCTTGTTCGTTTTCGAATTTCTCCAAAGACTTCAGGCAAACAAATTGTAATGTACCGCTCAGAATTGACCGTCCTACGTTGCTCAAGTGGAACAGTCGCCACATGAGCAGTTTTGCCTAAGAAACAGGCGACCATTTGCTTGGAAAAGCTTCTTCCACGAACAATTTTCGTTGGATTTGGTTCGTATTCGAAGACCCACACGGTCGATCGCTGTTTTGTTTCGGGCTCATACGCATAGATTCATGATTCGTCAACTGTGACGATCTTATAAACGTCTTTTGAAGCACCGCGATCGTATTTGTTTAAAATTTCTTTGCACCAATCGACACCAGCCTTTTGTTGAGCGATTGTCAAATTGTGCGGGATCCAACGAGAACAAACCTTATTTACGGCCATGCAATATCGGTTCATGCAATATCGAATGTATGCTGGTGGAAAAAATACCTTAGGATGCCTCTATCTCACGGTATGTCACATGACGATCTTGCATTATCAGTTCACGCACGGCATCAATGTTCTCTGGCACAACGGCCGTTTTTGGACGACCTTCGTCTTTGAGAAAGCGGCGAGCTTTGGCCACGATTGAAGTCATTAAAACAGTTTTTCACAGTGCTATAGGATGGTGCTTTATCGTCAAACAAAGGTTTAAATACATCGATGCACTCTTGTGATAATCCACGTTAAAAGTTGTGAAAAATTATCGCACGAAAATGTTCACGAGTGAAATGATGGTCTTGACGAACGACTTTCTGATTACGTTTATGCTAATAAATGTCAAACTTTCCAATGGAAATGTCAGATAGCGCCAGGCAACACTTAGTGTTGCTTAGGCCAGAAATATAATATAGCAACCCTCGTATTAAAACTGGTCCTTAGTGTGTGTTTGAATATAATTTAAAGATTTTTCCAGATTTTAAAGTCTGCAGATCTGAACGCGATATATTGCATCCAATTCTGATGACATTTCGCAAAATTCATTATAATCAGCCAATATCCAACTCTGGTAAAATATGACTATCGGTTCACGTTTGTGAAAAGCCCCTCTGATTTGAGGTCTAAATCTAATCACGCTCAACGTTATGAGTAATCAATGTTGTTATGAGTAATCAATATTTATGGTTGTTGACAAAACTGGACCACATCGTTCCATTTTTTCACATTACCTCCATATGTGACAGCGCATAGAGAAAGGGGTTAAAAAAAATCAATTTTTTTTTGATGTGGACAACATCTGAGCATCGAATGAGACCGATCCCATGCCCCAAAAGTGTTCCCTCCCAGAGATATACGTGTTATATGAAAGTAATGGTACACCAAAGATACACGTATTTAAATCTTTAAAATGGCTCTCCTGAACAAAAGAGATGGCTCTGTACTGAAGGCATTTACCAAGTATAAAATAGCAACTAATTCCCATCATGATCCTTTGTTATATTTCATCATTGTTCTGTTGATCTATACCTATCAAGGTATACAAACTCCTACCACGACGCTGCAACTGCCGGCCAAAATGATTTTTATTTGCACTATTAGTGTTGCCTGGCGCCATCTGACATTTTCATTGGAAAGTTTGTTATTTTTTAGCATAAACGTACTCAGAACTTTTTGACGTACGACTGTTTTGTTTACAGTGACTTGAAAAAATCAATTTAACTTAAAAATGGAATTAACTTGTGAACATTTTCGTGTGATCATTTTTCACAACTTTCGATATGGATTATCACGCAAGAGTACATCGATCTTTGTATGGCGATGAAGCACCATCCTATAGCACTGTGAAAAACTGGTTTAATGAATTTAATCGTGGCCGACGCTCGCTTAAAGACGAAGGTCGTCCAAGAACGGCCGTTGTGCCAGAGAACATTGATACCGTGCGTGAACTGATAATGCAAGATCGTCATGTGACATACGTGAGATAGAGGCATCCTTGGGCATTTCTTCCACCAGTATACATGTTATATTACATGAACACTTGGCCGTAAAAAAGGTTTGTTCTCGTTGGATCCCGCACAATTTGACAATCGCTCAAAAAAGGCTCGTGTCGATTGACTCCTTGTTCGCAGAAATGCAGGTCAGTGACCCCATCGTAAAAGACACCCCACCAAACCATGACTAAAGCTGGGTGATGACCCTTTTCCACCCTTGGGATCAATCCAGCTGCTTTCTTAGATGACCGCGCATACACTCTATCATTTTGCTTGTTAAATTTTTTCATCGGTGAAAAATATTTTTCTGTGCAAGTTATCAGCGTGCTTCACCCAAAGACGTTTGCATTTTTCAATCCTTTTTTTAAAGCTGCAGTCAATACATGTCCGGTACGTCGTTTGAAAACCTCAAGTCCCAAGTCTTTTTTAATGATTCGAGTCATGGACTTTTGCGCGATATTCATCTCACGGGCCATGATTTTCTGTTTTTGGAGCGGATTTCTGTGAATTCTTGATTTACCGGCTTTGACGACATGCGGTGTTCGAACCGAGCGTGGGTGGCCCGACATGTGGCGTTCTTTTACATCTCCAGTCTCCTCAAACAGTTTTATGCATCGGTAGATGAACATGCGGCTAATCCCTAGTGGCTGGAGCGTTTTGAAAATATCGCATTTTTTCATTTCACACTTGAAAAGCGCTATTACAGCGATACGGTTCTCATTATCTGACCACTCCATGATGAAAGTTGAAACAATTTTAAAATCCCGTTACAGACTAACGCTATTAAGGTTAGCTTTCAAAACCCATATGACATTAACGGAGTATGTTCAGTTCTACTATTGAAATGGGTATGTTGAATGTTGTAACAGTAATTATGTCCCTACTTAGTATGTAAGTAAGTATAAGTAAGGAACGACTTTAGGTTTTTTTACTTGTAATATAAATTTTATAAATACTCGTAATACTTGGGTATTGTAGAATATTGTAAATTATTATTTATATTCACTATTCTTCATTGACTTGTTTAACTTTATGTCACCGCAAGTATTGTGCCTTTTTCAATATCAACTTCAGAACACTGTTAAAACAAACAACAACAAAAACACAAAATGCTCTTTCATTTTAGTGGCCCTTTTTAGGGATGCTTAACGTTTACAGTCGCTCCCTATTGCTTGCGTTTTCGTGCTCTTCCTTATATTATCCTCTTGGCCCATATAATCTCATACACACTAACTCTCTCTTCTTTTTTCTCTCTCTCTTCCTCTCTGAAGTTTGCTCTCTGAAAGGGGAACTGCGTGAGCAACTGTCGACGTGTATAACAGTTCGGCAGAAACGGCAAAATAGCAACAATCCGAAGCGTTCGCAAAATACGCACACAGTTTGTGTAAAGGCAACGACTTGTTTACAACGGCAACGCGGAAATACTTCTCCTGGAAAATCGTAAAAGCACCAAGGAACACTCATGCACACACAAGCACGCACGCACACACATACAAATAGCCAAAAAGGAAAAAGTTTGCAACCAAATTGAAGTGAAAGCACACGTACGTACACACACTCATTTAAACGCGCATACAAGAAATTCCCGTTTTTCGGATAAACTCCTGCAACTACGACCAAAAAGTTAATATCTTTTAACGAAAAAATACAACTATTTATTGTTGTTGTTGTTTTTAACAGTGTCTCATCATCAACCGACCACCTTCGTTCTTGGCGTTCTGTCAGTGTCAAAGTTTCTGCCGTTTGAGCAAGAAAAAGAAAAAAAAAACACGAAAAGTTATAAACGCATACGAAGAAAAAATTGTTAAAGCTAACAAAATTTAAGAAAAGTTGTAAAAAAAAATATCTTAAACTTTCCACGACAACACAGTCGGGCGAGCGTAAACAGAAAGAATCACATAACGAAAGGAGTATCAGAACGTGCAAGACGGCAAATACGTAACAAAAGAATACCAAGTTGGGGTTTAAGGCAAAACACAACAACCAACAGCTAACAAAATCCGAGTATAATAAAGAAAAACAAAAAGGAAGTTAAAAAAATAATTAAAAAAACCCCTATGTGCTAATTAGTGAAAATTTGGGCCAACTCTTTTAGAAAGAAGAAAAAAATAAATAATTCCATTAAGAGCCCAAAAACTTATAGGGAGCAATCAGCAAGCTTATCCTGTCACAAAAACAAAAAAAAAACTTCGATCGCATACCATAGATAAAAAGAATTGCTCCTCCCCCAAATTAACACGAGGATATATACATTACTCAAGTTTTCGCACCCCCCCTACCCACCAGTCATCGAAACTCGCACCGATACACTTTACGCATCGCATCCTTTTTGGGACATCTCAGCGAAAAAGGATTAACTTCACTTGAGGCGGCATAAGATGATAAGTAAGTGTTGCAACTTAATTAAATAATATTCTGCATGATGACTAACATCGTGATAATGAATCGCCCTTAAATTAAATTGAAAGCGGTCAAACGCTCGGCTCAGTAATAGTATACGAGGATCTCTGCATAAGTTTGAGACGTTATTTTGTGTTTTGTTTTTATTATTCAACACAATCTATTGCAATATCGATATAAATACATTGGTTGTGGTTGCGTAGGACATTTAAATGCTCCCAAAATTAATTTTAAACTTGAAGAATTACTCAATTGGTTATGTGGGTTGAGTCCCAAATTGAGACGCCGATGATTTCACCCAGTTCAGGGGCCCAATTCACCCATAATTAGGAACCAGTAAAGTCCGGGATAAAATATCATAAAATGTTATGCGATAAAATGTCATTTCACCCAGTTCAGGGGCCCAGTTCACCCGTAAGCAGGATCCAGGAAAGGCCGTGATCCTGGATTACCACGTGTGGGATGATTTTAACCGCTCGTCAACAGGAACCCCTTAAAACTGGATATCTTTGCGAATCAATCATAAAATGCGATAAAATGTCGTTCATTTGTTAGTGCATGTTTTTGCATATTTTACCGAAAATGTATATTAAAACGGACTAAACAGAAGAAAGCGCGAGATAGTCCACCATGCAGTCAGGTGGACACGGCTTTAATGTCGGAAAAAGTTCATGGAACGGATTAAGCCAAATCAAAAGTTGGGTCTAAAAAACCTTTTTTGGTGCGTTGCATTTTCGGTAGTACCAAGTGATATAAGTATACCCTCCTACACAGCGGGTGAGGTTATGGGAAAGTTTAGGTTTGATTGGTAGCCGCTCGAAGCATGTCTTACTTGGGTCCTTAGTAGGTCCCATTGCGATTCCGTATATTCAACGCAAATAATTCTGCCTATGCTACCTGACCTACGAGCCTTCTTTATCCTTCAGCTAGCCTGTTGCCATGATTTAGGGGTGGAACCTGCCCAAATTACCATCGGGAGGAAAGTATTGTTGTATTAGTATTTGAAGACCTGTTGGCCATTGTGAATGAACATCTAACAATTTTCAGCCGCGGTTTTCCTTAAATGCCGGCAAATTTAAACGTTTTCTATAAAAATGTATAGGCCGTTCGTGGCCGTCGTAAAACAGAAGGCCCTGGTCAGTGAGTATATGAATTGAATCGTGCACAGCTCACTGGCTTTACTGCCAGTTACCCTTTGTTCTTAAATGGGATGTTGTGGGACTTCATATATGTGACAGCGCATAGAGAAAGGGACCTAAGGGTAAAAAAATCAATTTTCATATTTTTTCTTTTTTTTTGATGTGGACAACATCTGAGCATCAAATGAGACCGATCCCATGCCCCAAAAGTGTTCCCTCCCAGAGATATGCGCGTTTTATGAAAGTAAAGTCGACACTTCTAAGCGCAAATAGAAAGGGACCTAATCTTTAAAATGGCTCTCCTGAACAAAACTTTTCATCAACTTTTCACTTTTTTTTTGATGTGGACAACATCTGAGCATCGAATGAGACCGATCCCATGCCCCAAAAGTGTTCCCTCCCAGAGATATGCTCGCTTTATGAAAATGAAGTCGACGATTTTAATCGCAAATGGCTCTCATGAACAAAACTGGTTTTTAACCTTAGGTCCCTTTCTATTTTGCGCGTCACATATATTACTCATTCGGCTTACGACACCACGAGAAAACGATCGGAGACCCCATAAAGTAAATAATGGGTGATCCAAGTAGAGATACTTTTTTCAATAGCCTTTTTTTGATAGATCACGTGTGAATCGTGTCATGCTGTCATATCATTTTTGTTTAGTACTGTTTGGCATTTCATCTTGGAATGACTTACGCCTGAACAACGTTTACAAATCGTTCAACTTTATTACGAAAATTCACGTTCTGTGAGGAATGTGTTTCGTGCACTTCGTTCAACTTATGGTCTACATAATCGTTCTACTGAGCGTACTATTCGCAACACCATCACCCATCTTGAGACCCAGCATTTAATATTGGATAATATTCGACTGAATAGACCACGTCCAGCGAGCAGTGAAGAAAATGTAGCGGCCGTAGCTGAAAGTGTACACCAAGATCGTGGAGAGTCGATGCGGCGCCGTTCGCAGCAACTTGGACTGACGTCTAGAACGACTTGGCGCATTTTACTTCGGGATCTTAAATTGAAAGCGTACAAAATACAACTTGTGCCAAAACTGAAGCCGCCCGACGTTACGAAGCGACATCGCTTCACTCTATGGGCTCTTGAAAAGTTCCCAGAAGGTATGACGTTTTCGAGGCAAATTTTGTTCAGCGATGAGGCCCATTTCCAGCTCAATGGGTATGTAAACAAGGAAAATTGCCGCATTTGGAACAAAGAGCAAACAGCAGAGGTTCAAGAGCTGCCACTTCATCTAGAAAAAACAACGGTTTGGTGTGGTTTGTCGGCCGAAGGAATCATCGGCCCATATTTCTTCAAAAATGATGCCGGCGAAAACGTAACTGTCAATGGCGACCGTTATCGTGCCATGATAACCGAATATTTGATGGCTGAAATTGAAGTTCGTGATCTCGGCGACAGTTGGTTTTAACAAGACGGCTCCACTTCCCACACATCGCACGAATCAATGGATTTATTGAAAGAACACTTCGGTGAGCAGATAATTTCAAGTATTGGGCCGGTCGATTGGCCACCAAGATCATGTGAAATCACATCGTTAGACTTTTTGCTGTGGGAATATGTAAAGTCTAAAGTTTATGCCGACAAACCCGCTTCGATTCAGGTCTTGAAGCAATACATCACTCGTGTCATTCGCCAGTTACCAGTCGTAATGCTCGAAAGAGTCATCGAAAATTGGACTCAACGGTTGGACATCTGAGACGTAGCCGCGACCAACATTTGATAGACATAATCTTCAAAAAATAAATGACAAAGGATGTTCTTTCAAATGATAATAAACATTCCCCATTCAATTTGAATTTTCTGTGGTTTTTTTCTTTAAAAAAGAAGGGGAACCTCGAAATGGATAACGCGTTATATTCTCGATTGTCATTAAATTCTATGACGATCTAGCCATGTCCGGCCGTCTGTGTGTCTAATGAAAGCCCTTAGCGTTCAAATGACTTAACCTTAGTATCCTTAAATGTTGCATGATGGTGGCTTTTTGTCATAAGCTTTTTGGTAATCATAAATGGGCGAAATCGGCCAAAAGGGGGAAAGTTCCCCTTTTAAGGAACTAAAGGTACCTTAAGTCATATCCAACGTGGAGTTTAACTTAATATCAAAAATTAAAAAAAAATATAAATTGTTTTAGGATATTCTGATAACCTGAACTAAGGAGAGTAGCACAGAAGCTACACCTTGTATATATTTCAAGGGACCATACCTCCCTGTTTGATTATGGAACTAGGGAGAGCATCCCAGGAGCTTCTCCTGGTATACCTCCCCGTTTGCCCTCAGTTGGACAATATCCTAAAATGGAATTAAACTTAATATTAATAGCAAGTATTACAAAAATACACAAATTGATTTAGGATTTTCTAATTACAGAACTAAGGAGAACAGCCCAGAAGCTACTCCTGGTATGAATTTCAAGGAACCATACCTCCCCGTTTGCCAACAGTGGGTGCATATTCAAACATGGAATTTACCACAACATAAACATAACCTAATAAATCTTACCTATTTTATGAAATTGAACGTTTTTTTTCCTTTGTGCATTTTTCCTTTGTGCATTTACAGTGCTGGTTTTTTCTTTGGTTGTTTAATTCAAAATTTATTTTCACACATATAAGAATACTTTCAAAATATAGGATGGGCCATTTGAAATTTTAAATTTGAATCGACTAAAAAAAAGTACGGATAATTTGTTCAAATTTCTGGTTTAATTGGAAAAGTTGAACTTTGTCATTTAATAATGGAACACCATCCGATAAGTTATCGCTTCGTACATTGGGGTGAAGATTGTTTGGCAGGAGATAAAGAATTTTACCAAAGAAATCGTGTTTTTCGATGAAGCTAATTTTCATCTCGATGGCTTAGTCAATAATCAAAATATGCCGCATATGGGGTTCAGAGAACCCACACTGGACTATTGGGAGCCAATGCATCCACAACGAGTCGCTGTTTGGGGTGGATTTTGGGCTGGCGGCATAATTGGTTAATTTTTCTTCGAAAATGAGCAAGAAGCCGCTATTACCGTCAATGGTGGGCATTACCGCGCCAGGCTTAACAGTTTTTGATTCCAAAAATTCAAGAGAATGACATGGACGACATTTGGTTTCAAGAAAACGAAGCCACACGTTCCAAAGCCAACGCAATCATCATTATTTTACGCACTGTTTTTGAAAATCGAATAATCAGCCGAAATTGTGATGTCAATTGGCCGTCTTGGGGCTGTAATTTAATCCCTTTGGATTATTTTCCGTGGGGACCCATTAAGGATAAAAGTTACGCAAAGCATTCAGAGACAATTGAAGCATTGAAAAATGAAATCCAAGTTGCCATTGGAGAGCTTCGACCCGAAACAATACTTAGTAGGGACATAAATACTGTTACACACGTTTTATGCTGTAAAATAAAAAGTACTGAATGTTTTTGGACCAAATATTTTTTAATATATTTGTTGATGTATATTGTATCCAAAAATAATTTACTTATTCGAAATTTCCGCCTTTTGCCTTAACACACACCTTAAGTCGCACTGGCCAATCGTCAATAGCTGCACGAACCTCGTCATTGGTAAATTTGCCGCAGCTCGAACCAAAGCAGTCTCAAGAGATCCAATGTTGGGGTATCTTTTGTGACAAACCTTGTCCTCTAAAACCGTCCACAATTTGTAATCCAATGGGTTCAAATCTGGACTGCCTGAGAGCCATTCTTCAAAGCCAGGCCTTATGGGCCGGCGCAGAATCCTGCTGGAAAGTCAATGGGTGATGACCCTTTTCCACCCTTGGGATCAGTTCAGATGCTTCCTTAGATGACCGCGCATACACTCTATTATTTTGCTTGTTAAATTTTTCCTGAACGGAAAAAATGTTTTCATTGGTAAACAAAATTTTTCTGTGGAAGTTATCAGCGTGCTTCACCAAAAGACGTTTGCATTTTTCAATCCTATTTTTTTTAAGGCTGCAGTCAATAAATGTCCGGTACGTCGTTTGAAAGCCCCAAGTCCCAAGTCCTTTTTAATGATTTGACTCATGGACTTTTGCGTGATATTCATCTCACGGGCCATGATTTTCTGTTTTCGGAGCGGATTTCTGTGAATTCTTGATTTAACGGCTTTGACGACATGCGGTGTTCGAACAGAGCGTGGGCGGTCCGACCGGTGGCGATCTTTTACATCTCCAGTCTCCTCAAACAGTTTTATACATACGTAGACGAACATGCGGCTAATCCCTAGTGGCCGGAGCGTTTTGAAAATGTCGTTTTTTTTCATTTCACACTTGAAAAGCGCTATTACAGCGATACGGTTCTCAATATCCGACCACTCCATGATGAAAGTTGAAACAATTTTAAAATCCCATTACAGACTAACGCTATTGAGGTTAGCTTTCAAAACCCATATGATATTAACGGGGAATGTTCAGTTCTACTATTGAAATGGGTGTGTTCAATGTTGTAACAGTATTTATGTCCTTACTAAGTAGAAAATTACTGAAAAATTGGGTTGATCAAATGAGGTACTGCCGAGCCAGTTGTGGTAGTCATATGCATGATTTTGTTATTCATTATTAAATGACAAAGTTCAACCAACCTTTTTAATAGAACCCGAAATTTTAAAAAATATCGGTTCTTTTTTTAATGCTGATTCAATTTGAAACTGTTAAGCTGCCCACCCTGTACATTTAATAATGATTTCTGATTCCCATTGAGTTACTATATGCACACATTTATATATGTTTGTTTGAGCCATGATGGCCGAGCCCATAGGACCAAAAACCTTTAAATTAATGTACGTTTATACTAATAATCACCTGTTAAGTCATGCAAGTAGTGAAGACGTGTTGAGCAAGTGTAGGGTGACCCACGCCAATGTACTTGCGAGTACATTGTCGCATCCCATCTATGCTTTCCCCCATTCTGTACCTTGTTTGCATTTTCTTTGTTATCGCTTTTGATGAAATTCAAATAATAGTTTTGGCTCGAATGCAACAAAAAAAGGTTTTAGAGCAAACCCTATTTTATGCTGCTGCGGTATTTTTATCCATTTATCCATCGTTGCGGGGAGTTTTTGTTACCTTAACCAAATGTATTTACACAGTGGGTATTTTATTCTGTCTTTAGGAGGGGATGTACTTTTTCGATTTAAGCATTTTAAAGAAAAACGAACACATTTTTACTCAGCAATTTTTCAGTTTAATTATATAGATCTACTCTTATTATAGATTGTAGGCACCTTGTCCTGCATGATACACAGCTTATATAAGTATATACGCAGTATATAATGCACTGATTCGAGAGAAACCTCAGTTTTGCCCAGTTTTAGTCGATCCGTTTTTTGTCGTTTTTCAAATGAAGAAATTTAGTAAGAGACGGTTAATACCGCAAAACCATTCCGTGTGTTGCCCATTTTTACCCTGGCACGTCCAAATTTCACAGATGTTTCTAAAGTAAAGCCAGTCATAGGAACACAGGTCTTCTACGAGGAGACAGACGTTAACGAATCATTTAGACTGCCAGATACGTGCGGCGTACTGCAAGTGGAAGAAAAGGAAATTTTGAAGGCTGCAAAGGTTTTATCCGCGAAATGTTACCATAACCTTTAATGCCAACATTCAGGCGGCTTTTAAGGCCGTAACCAGATATCATGAAGGCTTGTAGATAGGTGCAGTCAGGCTTTGAGTTTACTTACTAGGCACTTTTTTTTTGGACTACGCTGGGTGCCCTCCCACTTTAAGGTGGGCGGGAATGAGGTTTTGATGAACTAGCAAAGCAAGGATCAGCAAAGGAAATAGATGTGGTAGACTGGTTAGTCAAACTGCCGATTAGCGATTTCTATTGTACACAGGTGGCGAATATTCCAGATCTGGGTCAGAATCGGGTGCACTGTATCTAGAATCACATGAAGAATGTTGGTTATGGCAAAGAACGGATAAGAACATCCCTCAATTTTTCAGCGGCGGGTTCCCACCTTATTAATGCCGGCGACATTACAATTAGAGATTTATCTCTAAACCATGTAAAAACTTCTCTATAAAACAATGGAAACAATGGCTCTTTTGCGCGACAAATTCAATGGATGTTAATTGGCCGCTAAGATCATGTGATTTTACACCGTTGGACTTCTTTCTTTGGGGTTATTTGAAAGAAAAATTGTACTTCGATGAGCCAGCAACAATTCAAGAGCTAAAGGATGTGATAATTCGGCACGTTAACGACATAGAACCTCACTTATACCTCAGCGTCATCGAAAATTTGGACCATCGGATAAAGGTGTGCCGTCGAGGTCGCGGCAGCCATTTGGCCGATATTTTGCTCCATACATAATTGAACCATACCAATATTATCATAATATAAAGAAATGACAATAGTTTCCTAAATAATTTATGTTTTATTCAAAATCAGCATCGGCCCTTAAAATTTAACCCCACTTTAAAATTTAATTGGTCCATCTCATTGATTTGAGAAGACCCCTTGTTCCTTAATGGTATGCTGTGAGACTTATGCTGTAGAACCTTCTGAAAATATATGTGGTCCGTACTGAAAAATATGCAACATTTACCACTGGCGCCCAAGCACTATAACAAAGATTCTAAAAGCCAACACACCAAAGTTCCTCCCGACGTATGGTCAAATCACTTTCGATCTCAATAGTTAAAGTAGATCTTTTTTAAAATGCTTACATGAGCTATGCGTTTTCTATATAAAATTTCATAAATATATATTTCATTATCCGACTAGCCAGTTTTTTTCTGGTTCTCCATGTGTAAGTCCACCAGCTTAGTTAATACATCGTCTGACCCATGTCAAAACGGAAAAAAAATTTAGTATGAGTCCAATTATTTTAAAAATTTCAGAATGTGTTTGTCTTTACAAAAAGTTTATACGTGGCTAAGAAAAAAAAACTGAAAAAGTTATTAACAGAGATATGGGCCTTTGAATGTCTGCAAATCCTAGGCAGTCCGGCAAGCTGGTGTTTATTTATATTTTAATATTTCAAGATTGGATTAAACGATTTAAGAGTTCTATACCTTGTTTTAAATGATTTTAGGAGTACTTTAATGTAAATTAAAAATTTACAAGATTATTTTTTCGCATTTTTAACAATTTTTTATTTTGTGGTTAATTTTAAGAAAATATTGCATCCATATTTTTTTTAAATTTTTTTTTAAAAATCATTCTAAATGTGTTTTCTACTCGTATGTGCTCTGAAAATTTGTTTTTTCCTGAGTAGTGTCGGGGTAGTGTCTTGAATTTTTTTTTCAACATTTTCATGTAAGGGTGATTCTGAGATTATGGGCCAATTTCGACATAATTTTTGGCATTCGATTTTTTTTTTTGCAAAATTTAACATTTATTTTAATAATAAGACTGTTGACGAAAAAACTATTAGATTGCACCCACTTCATGTAATGTACAATCATATTTGAGTTGCTTGAAATCAAGATTGGTTTGGAAATTTGTATTTTTGCGAATATTAGATTTTACAGGGGAATATTGTGTATTTTCAGGGACAGAAAATAAACATCCATGAATATAAAAATTGAATAAAAAATTATTATCATTAACAGCAACAAAATTAATTGAATATTATTTTTTACTATGGACTGGTTTTATTAAATAATTAATATTTTTGTAAAAAATTGAGAAAATTTCAATTGAAAGTAGTATTAGGGACAGCCAGGGTAATGATATTTGAACACTTTAGTAGGAAATTCTTTGAAGAACAAATAAATTTTTTAAAAACAATTTTAAAGACTTTAAAGTTTCTACAAAGATTTATTGTATTGTAAATAAGATATTTTATTTTTTTATTTTTTTCCGCTTGAAACAACCAAGGACAGCAAAGTGGCCCATAATCCCAGATTCAACCAGACCTAAAATTCGTCAGACGTTTGTGTGGCAGCTACTTTAACGTACCCAAAGAGAAAGTACACATATGACAGTAAACAAAACTTAGCGAAATTCATGCATCAGAGGAAAAGTTATGCGCGTTTCAATTTGCGCTCGGCTAGGACGACCCATTCTAGTATCTAGCACACACAAACGCCTAACGTCTATTAGTTACTTAGTAGGGACATAAATACTGTTACACACGTTTTATGCTGTAAAATCAAAATTACTGAAAGTTTTTGGACAAAATATTTTTTAATATATTTATTGATGTATATTGTATCCAAAAAGAAGCTACTTATTCGAAATGTCCGCCTCTTGCCTTTACACACGCCTTAAGTCGCACTGGCCAATCGTCAATAACTGCACAAACCTCGTCCATTGGAAAGTTTGCTACAGCTCGACCAAAGCAGTCTTAAGAGATCCAATGTTGGGGTACCTTTTGTGACAAACCTTGTCCTATAAAACCGTCCACAATTTGTAATCCAATGGGTTCAAATCTGGACTGTCTGAGGGCTATTCTTCAGAGGGACATTCTTCCAGGCCTGGGACGCTTTAGCCTTATGGGCCGGCGCAGAATCCTGCTGGAAATTCCATGGCTGGTTTTGGAACAGGGAATTGTTAAAAGGCTTCACAACAGCTTCCAAAACGGTTTCTCTAGTCGGTGTTTTGACTCCTCGTTCGCAGAAACGAGGTCAGTGACCCCATCGTAAGAGACACCACACCAAACCATTACTGAAGCTGGGTGATGACCCTTTTCCACCCTTGGGATCAGTTCAGGTGCTTCCTTAGATGACCGCGCATACACTCTATTATTTTGCTTGTTAAATTTTTCCTGAATGGAAAAAATGTTTTCATTGGTAAACAAAATTTTTCTGTGGAAGTTATCAGCGTGCTTCACCAAAAGACGTTTGCATTTTTCAATCCTATTTTTTTTAAAGCTGCAGTCAATAAAAGTCCGGTACGTCGTTTGAAAGCCCCAAGTCCCAAGTCCTTTTTAATGATTCGACTCATGGACTTTTGCGTTATATTCATCTCACGGGCCATGATTTTCTGTTTTCGGAGCGGATTTCTGTGAATTCTTGATTTAACGGCTTTGATGACATGCGGTGTTCAAACAGAGCATGGGCGGCACGACCGGTGGCGGTCTTTTACATCTCCAGTCTCCTCAAACAGTTTTATGCATCGGTAGTCGAATAGCGGCTAATTCCTAGTGGCCGGAGCGTTTTGAAAATATCGCTTTTTTTCATTTCACACTTGAAAAGCGCTATTACAGCGATACCGTTCTCATTATCTGGCCACTCCATGATGAAAGTTAAAACAATTTTAAAATCCTTTTAATATTATTTTCCTAAGCCAAGTAGAAACGCTTTTGAAAGACCAACATACCCCGAAATTTTCAGAAAAATTGGAAACTTGTGTACATTTTTTTTTGTCCGGTTTGACATGGAATGGCTCTTATTGCAAAGTTTTGCAAATACTACCCTGCTAACAATGGAGGCAGTAATAATTGCTGGTAAACAAATATTCTATTCTAGAGACAAAGTATTAAAAATATTTCTAACGTTTTAAATACTCCATTTTTCTACACTATACCAAAATGGAAAATCCTCCTAGTTTGGATTTAACTCTAGGCTCCAAAAGAGCTTTCTTTTTTTGAAATTTAGTCAGTCCCGGTAATGCCCTTGCTTGGTTATCGATGGTCATGTGGCAAGCAGCTTTAAACCCTTTTCTTTTTTTCAATTTTCGTACATCAAATGCTTTTTTTGTGTTTTTTTTTTGTTTTGTTTGGGTACAACATGTTTCCTCTATGTTGTCAATATCGAAGTTTTTGATTATTTGAATATGTTGCCCTCTCACAGCTATGGATGTGTGTTTGCCTGCACGGGTGGTGTACCAGTTATTGTTTTTTTTTTTTCATCCTGTTTTTTTTCCCAGGAACTCAGGGCAGAACCAAAAAAAAAGGAAAAATATAATAAAATACAATTAAATTTCATCAAAAAAGAAGAAAAACAGAAAAAAGAAATAAAACAGTACAGAAAATAATCTCTTTGGTATTATCGTAACCCACATCGTATACACAAATGCACCTACTGGTCCTAGTAAATATATACAAACGTTTGTACGCCCAATTGACATGGCAACCGAAAAAAACCCCAAACGTACACACAATGGGGTCTGGTCCACTGCTTCGCATCATCGCGCCTCTCTGTCGTTCATCATTTGTAATGAACATGGCACAGTGCTCAAAACACATAATTTACACAATACATGTGTCGTAAAAAAGGCCATGAAACTTAAAAATTTTTGTGATAACTACTTTAGTTACCTAGTAAGTTTACAATATGGTAATCTGGCAACGTTGAACAAAAGTAAGAGTAAATGCCAACATTTTTTTTCATTGAATGTAGGAGAATTTGAAAAACAAGAGGGAGGAGAATTTGAAAAACAGCAGGGAATAACAAGTATAAACGCAGTTTGGTTCTGCCAGTCCGAATCTTATATACCCTCCAACGTCACAATGCTACTAAAGTGGTACGTTTTTTGGGCCATTTCGGACCATGTGTCCGATTCTAGTCTCAGCCAAATCTTCAAAATAAATCTATATTTGGATTCGCAGCAAAGTTGTCAATAATTTTAGTATTCATACATCCTGCCTATTAACTATTGACCGGGCGTTCTGATAATGAAGCCGTTTTTGACATCAGGACCCAAAACGTCCAGCAACTTGGCTTCAAAGGTATTAATTGCGTCCCAAAAAAATTGTTTTTGACATGTATGCTTTTTATATGGGATGGGAGTATATATAAGTTTGTCATTCCGTTTGTAATACATCGAAATATTTGTTTGCGATCATATACATATAAAGGGTGATCCATCTAGAGGTATTTTTTCAGAACAAAGAAAATATAAAAATTCAAATCAAGTTACCTTTTATGGCATTTATTTTTTGAAAATAATTACCTTCAAATGTTGGCAACTGTTTGCTGAGAAACGGGTAGATCCGCTGTTTTCGACCAAAATGTTGTTCACTGATGAGGCCCATTACTGGCTCAACGGCAAAGTCAATAAACAAAATTGCCGCTTTTTGGATAAAGAGCAACAAGAAGAGGTGCAAGAGGTGCCATTATACCCAGAGATAACCACGGTTTGGTGCGGTTTATAAGCTGGTAGAATCATCGGTTCATATATTTTCAAAAATAATGATAGCCGAAACATAACCGTGAATGGTGCTTGCTATCGCGCCATAATATCGGACTTTTTTGCTGTCTGAAATTAAAGCCCGTATTCTTGACGACACTTGGTTTCAACAGGACGGTGCCACTTGCCATACAGCTGCTCAAACAATGGATCTATTGAGAGGTCATTTAGAAAAGCAGTTAATTTCACGTTTTGTACAGGTGAGTTGGCCGCCTCGATCGAGTGATATCACACCTTTAGACATTTATCTTTGGGGTTACGCAAAGTCCAAAGTCTATGCTGACAAACCAGCTACGATTCAGGCTTTGAAACCTAACATTACGCGTGTCATTAAAGCCATACCGATCGAAATGCTCGAACGAGTATTAAATTTGATTAAAGTACTTTTAAATCAGCTTTTTTTAGGCAGTGGTACGCATAGATTTTTTTGTCGTTCCCATATAAAAGCGTGGTCATCAGGACACGGGGCACCTTATACTCGTATTCGATTTCAATGGAAACATTGAAATCTTCTCACAAACCAAACTATGTACCTATTGTTAAGATTTGGGCTAATTTATGGTACGGACTATAAAAGGGTTGCTATATATATTTCTGGCCCAGGCAACACTAAGTGGGCGCCATCTGACATTTTCATTGGAAAGTTTGTAATTTTTTTTAGCATAAACGTTCTCAAAACGTTTTGAAGTACGACCATCATTTGTGTTGTTTACAGTGACTTGAAAAAATCAATTTGGCAAAAAAAAAAAGGAATTAACTCGTGAACATTTTCGTGCGATCATTTTTCACAATTTTCGACATGGATTATCACGACAAGAGTGCATCGATTAACTTAAATCTTAGTACGGCGATAAAGCACCATCCAATAGCACTGTGAAAAACTGGTTTAATGAATTCAATCGTGGCCGAAAAAAACGGCTATTGTGCCAGAGATCATTGATGCCGTGCGTGAACTGATAATGTAAGATCGTCATGTGACACACCGTGAGATAAAGGCATTCTTGGGCATTTCTTCCACCAGCATACATTCGATATTGCATGAACAACTGGCCGTAAAAAAAGTTTGTTCTCGTTGGATCCCGCAAAAATTGACAATCGTTCAAAAAAAGGCTTGTGTCGATTTGTGCAACCTAATTTTGTAAAAAATACGATCGCGGTGCTTCAAAAGACGTTTATAAGATCGTCACAGGTGACGAATCATGGATCTATGCGTATGAGCCCGTACTAAAACAGCAATTGACCGTGTGGTTCCTTAAAGACGAGCCAAATCCAACGAAAGTTGTTCGTGGAAGAAGCACTTCGAAGCAAATGGTCGCCTGTTTCTTCGGCAAAACTGGTCATGTGGCGACTGTCCCGCTTGATCAACGTAGGACGGTCAATTCTAAAAGGTACACCACAATTTGTTTGCCTGAAGTCTTCGGAGATATTCGAAAAACGAACAAGAGAAGACGAATCATTGTGCACCGTGACAATGCGAGCTCTCACTCATGAGCTCAAACCAGCGCCTTTTTGACCGGCCAAAACGTCGAATTGATGGGTCATCCGCCGTACAGCTCTAACTTGGCACCCAATGACTTTTTTTTAATTCCTGCACATCAAGAAAAAAATGCGTGGTCAATGATTTTCGTCGCCAGAAGATGCTGTTGAAGCGTTCAAGAACCATGTTTTGGAGGTGTCTCAATCGAAGTGGCACCGACAATTGGTTTGACCGCATGCAAACGTGTATAAATCTTGCTGGAGAATATTTAGAAAGACAATAAAACCATTTTTGATGATAAATATTCGCATTTTCATTATTACGCCAGAAATATAAATGGCAGCCTTCGTAGCAAATCTTAAAATTTAAAGCATATTGATATGTCGAAAATCTACTATTTCTGAGTTTTTATATGTCGATGTTTAAAACGACCTTATTTTATGCACTCTAGGGACCTTTCCCCTATTGTCCCTCAGCCCCGGCCATGACGAATCTTATATATCCTTTAATTCCGGACAAATACTCAAAAAAATTTAGAGGAAGCTTCAGTCCCTTAAAGGGAAACTTCTTTACACCTTTACCGATTTCGTTTATTTACAATACCAAACAGCCACGCCCTTCACACATACTACCCTGTCCCAGTGCAGATGAAAATCCACATAACTTGTCCACTAGTGCAAGAAATTCGCTTAGATTGTGAATTTTTGTTAAAGACTTGGTACAGGCGAACAAGTAATATCGATGAATTTCGAAAATGAAAAAAAATAAAATCTCTATTGACCACGGCTTGAGAAGTTCAAAAAGTGTGTCGTTTTGAACCACTGTCCGGCTTGGTATATCTTTGGCTGTGTCTATTCTTTTGTTTTATATTCATTTCCTTCGGTGTGTGCGTTTGTGTATTTGTGAGTGTGTTAGAGTTTTTGTTGCTTTTGGGTTTGCAAATATTATTAACCCTCCAGCAGGACGAAATGTAACGTTGATGGCGTAACTTTGTTTGCAAAGTGTGCCATTCCAATCAATATCTCTTCCCTACATTAGGGTTTGATTTTGTGCTCGTCTAAAAGGAATTGTTGATTTCATTTTGGGTCGCAGTAGTTAGAGTTGGCAGCACCAGCGGACAGAAAAAGGGATCAGGGATAGTGCTCTTCCGTTACCGCATTTCTTTCTGCCAGAAACTTTGAAACAGCGCAGCAAGTGCCAAAGCATAAAAGTTAAGGGAAATGTTATTAACAAATTGAAAATCCCAATTCCCAACTAATCATAATGAAGACTCACGGTTTGTTGGGAGGGCGGCGGGTACACATCTTTTGGAACACTCTTAGAAAGCCATAGTAGATGCCAGTACACACCTGAATCGTATGATTTATTAAGTTACAGCGTTTTGGGCTTAAAATCGGGTTTCGTTTTTAGAACTTTTAAATTATTATTAAAACAAGTCGTAAAGTTCTACCTGGCCGAACCGGGAGTAAAAGTGGTCCATATTTTTGTAATATCTTTAAAGCTTAACACAGGAAACAGAACACGAACTATCCATGTATTCCATCGCTATAACCAAATGTTGATTGGGTAAAAGTCAATTTTTAGTAATTTCATTTAAAAAAAATTGAAAAGGACGAAAAGAGTCAATTGATAATTGTATTGTTTTTACTAAAATGATAATAGGAGGGATGATATATATTTCTGGCCATCTGACATTTTCTTGCGCCATCTGACATTTTCATTGGAAAGTTTGACGTACGACCATTGAATGAAACACGTCATTCCATGTTGAGTACTTGTAAGGTACTGTGAGTCTCTTATCACTGATAGGGGAGAACTCGTTGGTTTTTAAATTTTACCTCAGGCGGTAAAATAGATTTCTTTAGCTCTCGCGCTAAAGATCCGATTTTTTAACTTAGAGTCTCTTACCTTTGGTAAGGCTCAAAGGACCCAAAATGAGTGAGACACACACGTCATTCAGTTTTGAGCATTTGTAAGATACTAAATTTTATTTATGTATACAAAAAGTGATTATATCAATATATATCCTGCCACTGGCCATTATCACCATGTGGAAAAGTACGATCATGAGCGAGCGTACAAATATTATCTGAGAATGCAACATTACCCAACACACAATTTAAAACATGTTCATTTGTGTTGTTTACAGTGACTTTAAAAAATCAATTTGGCAAAAAATGGAATTAACTCGTGCAATCATTTTTCACAAATTTCGACGTGGACTATCACGACAAAAGTGAATCGTTGAAATTAATCTTTGTACGGCGATGAAGCACCATCCTATAGCACTGTAAAAAACTGGTTTAATCAAATCAATCGTGGCCGACGCTCGCTCAAAGACGAAGGTCGAGAAGGTCGTCCAAAAGCGTGAACTGATAATGCAAGACCGTCATGGGACATACCGTGAGATAGAGGCATCCTTGGGCCTTTCCTTCATCAGCATACATTCGATATTGCATGAACACCTGGCCGTAAAAAAGGTTTCTTCTCGTTGGATCCCGCACAATTTGACAATCGCCCAAAAATAGGCTCGTGTTGACTGGTGCAAAGAAATTTTGAAAACATTCGATCGCGGTGCATCAAAAGACGTTTATAAGATTGTCACAGGTGACGAATCATGGATCTATGCGTATGAGCCCGAAACAACACAGCAATCAACCGTTTGGGTCTTTGAAGAAGCACTTCGAAGCAAATGGTCGCCTGTTTCTTAGGCAAAACTGCTCAACTGTTCCGCTTGATAAACGTAGGACGGTCAATTCTGAGTGGTACACCACAATTTGTTTGCCTGAAGTCGTCGGAGAAATTCGAAAAACGAACAAGAGAAGACGAATCATTGTGCACCATGGCAATGGAGACTAGAGATGTAATAGACCGGCACCGGTCAGGCCGCCCATGCATGTCATCAAAGCCGTTGAATCAAGAATTCACAGAAATACGCCCCGAAAATAGAAAATCATGGCCCGTGAGATGAATATCATGCAAAAGTCCATGAGTCGAATCATTAAAAAAGACTTGGGACTTGGGGCTTTTAAACGACGTACAGGACATTTATTGACAGCAGCTTAAAAAAAAAATAGGATTGAAAAATGCAAACGTCTTTTGGTGAAGCGCGCCGATAAATTGCACAGAAAAATTTTGTTCACCGATGAAAAAAATGTTTACCGTTCAGGAAAAATTTAACAAGCAAAATGATAGAGTGTATGCGCGGTCATCTAAGGAAGCATCTGAACTGATCCCAATGGTGGAAAAGGGTCATCACCCAGTTTCAGTCATGGTTTGGTGGGTTGTCTCTTACGATGGGGTCACTGACCTGCATTTCTGCGAACAAGGAGTCAAAAAATCGGCCAAAGTTTACCAAGAAGCTGTTGTGAAGCCTCTTAACAATTTCCTGTTCCAAAACCAGCCTTGGCTTTTCAGCAGGATTCTGCGCCTGCCCATAAGGCTAAAACGTCCCAGGCCTGGCTTCGAAACAATTTGCCAGCGTTCATTTCCTCTGAAGAATGGTCCTCAGACAGTCCAGATTTGAACCCATTGGATTACAAATTGTGGACGGTTTTTGAGGACAAGGTTTGTCACAAAAGATACCCCAACCTTGGATCTCTTAAGACTGCTTTGGTTCGAGCTGTGGCCAATTTTCCAATCGACGAGGTTCGTGCAGCTAACGATTGGCCAGTTCGACTTAAGGCGTGTGTAAAGGCAAAAGGCGGACATTTCGAATAAGTGGATTCTTTATGGATAAAATACACATCAGTCAATATATTAAAAATTATTTGGTCCGAAAGTTTTTGTACTTTTTATTTCACAGCATAAAACGTGTGTAACAGTATTTATGTCCCTACTAAGTGTAATGTCTTCGCCAACCCTTCCATTATTAAATGACAAAGTTCAACCTTTCCAAAAAAAAATCAGGAATATGAAAAAAATATCAGCACATTTTTTCCAGCCGATTAAAATTTTAAATGGCCTACCCTGTACTTTAGTAGTTTGCTTAAGATACATTTAATTGAAGTGGTTTCCCAGATAAGGGATACATGTGTTAGCTGGGGTTTGACTTCTGGTAGTTGAGTTAATGTATCGGAAAGGTCACACCGAGTTTTTATAAAGAATCAATTACTAACATCAAACAACAAAGGCGCTAGCACAGGCATGGTATCCAACGTTGGTGGTCATTTTTGTATTAATTTTGAAATTTAGAACCTATGGGACCTATGAACGGGTCCAACATAGACATGTTACGAATCCAGAATTTGCATTTTCCCTCAATGCAATGTTGGAACATACATCATGAGGACGCTGCTGAAAAATTGATGATATTCCGACTCCGGTCGCATGAAATTCCAAATTAAAAAAAACAGAATATTTGCTTTAAGACGCTACCCATTTCCTCGTTATTCTTTCTTTGGTGTAATTGCAGATTTGAATATTCAAAATTTAATGCAATTTAGTCATTTGTGTTTTATTCTTATCACGTGAATATTTTAAAAAACTATTTTTTTTTTATTTTTTTTTTTGGTTTTGACTATCACACAAATTATAATATATATTTGTTTTTAATTACGTTCCTTCACATTCCCAAGAACATCACGAGGGTTAAATAACACCGAGTATATTTCTGCAATATTGTGGCAACAGTTGTGACCAACTGTTGACCAAACCATTTTTAAATATTTTTTGCATCGTTTTTTGTGCCAACTACGATTTAATTTATGTATCTCCCTTGCCTCATCTCTGGTGGCTTACTTTCTTGCATGTCCTCCTCCCCGGTGGCGATTCCATTACACTGCTTTCGAATTGGTCGGATCTGTGACAATGTCTTCATGCAGTTGTTGGCTGCTGCTGCCTTTGCCGCAGTATCTGCAGTCGTTGTTGTTGCCATCGCCAGTTGTGCTGCTGCAATCCTAGTGAGTGAATAATATTGGGATTGAAATTGTAATTGCATAATACGAGTCGTTAAGTTATGGCAAAATACTAGTACATAATAAAACTCAGTCGTGTGCATAGTGTGGAGTATTTAAAATTATTTGCGCTTGATGCTTTGCGCCCGACTTTTTTTGTTGTTCAAGTGGCAGCAAGTGTTGCACATACGGTGTCAGTTGGCAATTTCTATTTTCCTCGGTAGGAGCTATAAAGTTGAATGTCATTAAATATGTTAAATTACCAAATAAATTAAAATACAGACGAGCCGTAGAAAACTGGTCTCCTAAATTCGTGCATAATTTTTTTGGCATACCATTAGTGTACCACAGGGTTCTGTCCTTTATCCCTCGATTTTTCTTGTTTTCATTGACGATCTTTTGGATCAGACCAATCATAGCATTTGCAGACTAAAGCAATCTCTGTCGTTCATATTCATTCGAACTTAGGCCGATTATAAAAAAACTGATGACAAAAGGCGAATTGTAGATGATACACTTGACCAAGATTTACTGGCCATTTCCGAATGGAATCGAGTGAATAGAGTGGATTTTAATCCTCGTCAGACACAGTGCTACTTGTCGTCTTACCAGGGATTCGTTGACCCAACACTGTCGTCAATTTCTATCGATGGCTTGGATATTGAACTATCAGATACCCATAGCGGGCATGAAAGATTAAAAGCGGTGCAAGAAATATTTCACTCCATCGCAACTCTTCAATTAATATACAAATTGCATCAGGCCTCACATGGAATAAAACTTCCATATATGGAAAGGTGATCCAAAATCGCACTGGAGCTACTTGACCGTGTACAAAGGAGAGCGATAGTATTGATTGTCTCCCTCAAGCATCGTCAAAATATAAAGGATGGTTAAATTTTAAGGGCCGATGTTGATTTTGTATAACACACAAATTATATAGAAAATTATTGTCATTTCTTTTTATTATGATAATATTGGTATGGTTCAATTATGTATGGACAAAAATATCGGCCAAATGGCCACCTCGACCTCGGCGACACACCTCCACCCGATGGTTCAAATTTTCAAAGACGCTGAGCCATACTTGAGGTTCTATGCCGTAAATGTGCCAAATTGTCTCATCCTTTAGCTCTTGAATTGTTGCCGGCTTATCGGCGTTTTTACATCGTTTAAATAACCCAAAAGAAAGAGGTCCAATGTTGTCAAATCACATGATCTTGGCGGCCAATTAACATCGCCATGACGTGAGATAACGCGGCCATTGAATTTATAGCGCAAAAAATCCATTGTTTCCTTAGCTGTGTGGCACTGTCCTGTTGAAACCACATATCGTCCACATCCATATCTTCCAATTCGGGCCTTAAAAAGTTCGTTATCATCTCACAATATCGAACACCATTCACAGCAACTGCCTGACCGGCCGGTATTTTGGAAAAAATACGGCCCGATGATGCCGCCAGCCCATAAACCGCACCAAACAGTCACCCTTTGTGGACGCATTGTTTTTTGACAATCACTCTTGGATTATCATTCGACCAAATGCGGCTATTCTGAGGTGAAAATGTGCCTCATCACTTAAGATGGTTTTCTTCGAAACTTGATCATCCACTGTTGCCCGAAGCCTGAATATCTTTAACGCGTTGCTCGCTTATGTATCTTTGCATGGTTCAAATTGAGTAAGTCTGAAAAATATCAAATGAAATGCAGAAAAAACTTGACGCTAAAGTTTGTTTGACATTCAACATCGGCACTTAGAATTGAACCACCCTTTAAAAGCGATAAATTATATAACATGGACGAAATGAGCTTTCACGAGAAGTTAAAAAACAAAAGTTTGTATAAATCAATTAGGAAAAGGTGCTTTTGTGTGTTTGATTGTGCGAATGTAGCGTTCTTTGTGTTTCAACTTTGTCTTTTTAGCGTTTTTGTGATTTTATACAAACGAAAGTGGATAAATAAACCGAGAATTTTTCTACGATATTACAAAGATAGGTCCGCACTATACACTACAGATCGAGTTTGTTTTTCGCCCATAGTAAGTAGAATTCACTTACGGCGAATGTATTTCCGACTGGTTATGACATCCGGAAGTTTAACGCAAGTGTCAATAACCCTTCCGATCCTTAAAGGGGATGCACTGCGTGTTTAGGGGAAACACCCTGAGTGTTGGTCAATTACAAAAAAAATCGTCATTATTATAACGCAACACTGTCGTGATATTATGATTAGTATCAGAAGTAGCCCTGGTTCTGGAAGAAACATTTGACTGTTTTAACGGTGGATTTTTTACATCGTACTGTGATATCCTTCTTAGCGGAACAGAAACCAAAAAAACTAGACGTTTGGATAGTCACGCCACTTCCCATATCTCCTCCACAAATGCAGATTTTAAAAATTGTATATTTAATTCTTTTTAAGAAGCTGGAAGAAGTGTAGCTGGTTTTTATTCGTTGAACACAGAAGTTTGCTTACACCAAACCGATACTTTCCGCATTTAAATTGAGCAGTTCATGATGTGGCGTACACCAGTTAAAATATAGTCATTTTTATAGAGGTATTTTTTCAGAACAAAAAAATATATAAAAATTCATATCAAGTGTGGAATCTTTGTTGGTAATTTGAAAAGACATTTTATGGCATTTATTTTTTGAATATAATTTCCTTCAAATGTTGGCCGCATCTATGCCTCAGGGTTTTTATTCTGAGGGTCCAATTTTGGATGACTCGTTCGAGCATTTCGACCGGTATGGCTTTAATGACACGCGTGACGTTGGCTCCTAAAACCAGAATTGTCGACTTTGGACTTTACGTAACCCCAAAGAAAAATGTCTAAAGGTGTGATATCACTCGATCCAACTCACCTGTCCAAAACGTGATAATAGCTGCTTTTCGAAATGACCTCTCAATAGATCCATTGTTTGAAAATGTATGACAAGTGGCACCGTCCTGTTGAAAGCAAGTGTCGTCAAGATTACGGAGTTCAACTTCAGGTAGCATAAAGATCGACATCATGGCGCGATAGCGAGCAACATTCACGGTTACGTGCCGGCCTTCATAATTTTTGAAAAAATATGGGCCGATGATTCCACCAGCTTATAAACCGCACCAAACCGTGGTTTTCTCTGGGTATAATGGCACCTCTTGAACCTCTTTTTGTTGCTCTTCAGCCCAAGTGCGGCAATTTTGTTTATTGACTTTGCCGTTGAACCAGAAATGGGCCTCATCACTGAACAAAATTTTGGTGGAAAAGAGCGGATCTTCCCGTTTTTCACCGAACGCTCATTTCCATAATACAGTTGGCAACATTTGAAGGTTATTATTATCAAAAAATAAATGCCATAAAATGTCCTTTCAAATTACCAGTAAAGATTCCACACTTGATTTGAATTATTATTATTTTTATTCTGAAAAAATACCTCCAGATATATCTTGACTTCTGAAGCAATTTTACTATTTTCTGTTGCTTTCTTTGTCCACGTTTGAATGGATCGAGTTTCCGGTCCTTGGGTCCGGCCTGGAAGCCAAAAATAGTTGAATCTTAATAAATATAAAAATAAAAATTAAGCCAAAATAATAATGATATATTTTGATTTCTGAGGAAATTTCATTATGTTTTGATCCATTTTATGCCCACGTTTGAAGGCATCGTGTTCCGAATCTTAAAAACAGTTAACATTTGCTATTGCTTAAAAATTTTAATCTTCTTGTATTGTGTCCTGTTTATAGAAGGGAGGCCTCACACTACGCTCCAACTACAATAGTAGAAGATTTCTTCAAGATTTTTAAGTTCTTTTGAGCGTATAACGTGAAAGACTGCACCCTCATATAAACAACATCATTGACTCGTATCAGTGTGGTTTTAGTCCCAGTTAATCTACAACTAGAAAATTCTTTACATTGCGTCATATCCTGGAAAAATTCCAAAAAGCAAGTTTACACAAACCATAACTTTGTCGATTATAAAGCCGCCTTCGACCGCCCGTTACACGCAGAAAAGAAGTATGGTTGGGGTGACAATAGTCGAAGAGGATCATACTATTGTTGGGTATATGGTTGTGACACAACAATATTATGATCCTCACAACACTAGTATGATTCACACTTAACCATACTATTATCTTCACAACCATATTATGATCCTCACAACAATAGTATGATTCACACTTAACCATACTATTATCTTCACAACCATATTATGATCCTCACAACCATAGTATGATTCATACGCAACCATACTATGATCCCCAAAATTATTCATTAGGGTTGGGTAATGTTGTTATTCAAGAATAGAGATTTTTATCAAGCAAGTTATATTAAATTGCATTACAATAAGTTAATAGCCAAAATTGAGGCCAGGTTATTATTAAACATTTTATTCAAGAAACAAAAATATATATTTCAACGGCAGTCGCAAATACTTTTAGTTCCCAGCAGGGGTGAATGCTACTTCACCATCCGTAGACCCCAAGAAACAAATGTGATTAAACTATGACCAATGGCTTACTTAAGTGCAGGCAGATTTTAAGTTAAGAACCGTTCGGTATTAGAGTATTTTACCGAACAAAGTAAACACAATAAAAATCCTACGAACTACCTTCCGATTGTTGTTGTTTTTTTAATGGACAACAACCATTCACTGTATCGCGTGTGTGTTTTTTTTTGTATATCAAAAAAAAAACATACGTACACACATACATGTATGCTCTATAAAACCTGTTTTGTTTTGTTCATAGTCGCAACCATACTCTATGATTGCCGTAACCATGTTTTTGTTAACGTAAATTTTAAACAACAATACTTGTGTTGCATCAACCATGTGTATATGGTAGCTACAACCATTTTTTCATTTCTAAATTTAGCAATGATACTATTGTTACATTTCAACAATAGTAATATTGTCGCAATCATACTGTTGTCAAAATAAAATTCAAAAAACAAAACTATGGTTGCGACAAACATGCTTTTATTGTAGAAAACATATTATTGTTGCGGTGACCATAGTGTAACCATATCTTTTCTCTGCGTGTAAGGTCGAAACTGTTTGATGCCATGCCTGACTTTCGTATAGTCGCAAAACTGGTTCGTCCACATGACCTTGACTGACATATAATTTGAAAGAGGGACAACTTTTCTCATATTAAATTTTGTTTCCGAGAAGAGAGACGAAAAATATTTATCTGTACTGTAGTAAAGTAATAATTTACTTTCGCTGCCGAAATTACATATAAAAGCCCCTTTTAAGAAATATTATTTAAAATCTTACTTTCTACACTCTTTCACCAACGTATTTTCCAGACTTTAGAGATAGGTTGAACCACTATCTACTGTGATATAAGAAGATACAGCCCATGTTATGTACATCTTTGTATTTTTTCTCATAAAATTTCTATATTATCAACTAATTTAATTTTTTTTTCTATTTATACTTTCAGGTATGTTTGCAGAAACGTGTATTATTATTTAAAGTTGATAAGAAATGGCATCAGAATGTATCTTTTCAACATCCCTGCATGGAACAACTAAATCAGTAAAAAGTACACCAACAAATTTAAAAACTCAATGCTCCAAACTGAATGTAGTTACAAATATTTGCCATGAATAATAATACCTTCGTTCACAGAATGGGTTTGCAAATATGATAGCATCTATTTTTACAAATATTGCAAATATAAACTTTTAGTGCACTCTTAAGGTGAGTCCTGAATATCCTGACCCCATAACATTCCATGTTTGCATATAGTCCCACACACTGATACTCGTATAAAGCGCTGGCGTTCTACGAATCCTATTTTTAATCTTATCATGCAGAAATTAAATATACGAGGCCGTATTAATAATTCCATGACTTTTCAAATAAAACACAGTTTTTTATTTGTAAACAAAAAAAATATTTTTCAACATAATCTCCTTTTAGCTTAATACGCTTAGTCCAAAGTTTCTCCAATTTTTGTTTCCATTCCAAAAATTAAGATTTTTCGAGGTCCACAAAATAGGCACTTGTTTGATCAAAAACTTCATCGTTGGAGCTAAATCTTTCTCTACCAACCCTTTTCTTTAGGTTTAGAAATAGGAAATAGTCACTGGGGGCTAAATCCGGAGAATATGGCGGATAAGGTACCAACTTGTAACTCAATTTATGCAATTTTGCCATTAAGACTGGCCGGCAAAGTCACCTTTGCCTTTTTTTGAGCCGTTTCAACCGGAGAAACCCATTGTTTTGTCTACTGCTTGGTCTTCGGAGTGTAGTAATAGATCCATGTTTCATCCGCAGTTACAAAACGCCTAAGAAACTCATTCGAATTGCGGTTTAACACGATTTTAACACAATTATGGTCAAATGAGAGCAAACGCGGCAGACATATTGCAGACAGCTTTCTTTATCCTAATTGATCAAGTAAAATCAAAATTACACTGCCATATGAAATGCGTATGGCATCAACAATCTCAAGCACTTTTACTTTTCGGTCGGCTAACAACATATCGTGGATTTTTTCGACATTTTCGGGTGTATTGACCTCAATTGGCCGTCCAGAACATTTAGCTTCATTTTTACTTGTGCGACCGCAACAAAAGTCAGTAAACTATTTTTTACCATTGAAATCGATGGTGCAGAGTCCCCTTAATACAGGGTGGGCCAAAAGTTACCGGGACTAAAAACGTTAATAACTTTTTTGCTTATCAATTTTTTTTTTTTTTTTTTAGAATACTCTTATACAAAATGGATATTTTTTTACACTAAGTATGAAAAATACTTATAATGTCACTTAAATGACCCCCGTTTTCAGCTTCGCAATGATCGGCTCATTTTACAGCATTTTCCATAACATCTTTCAATATTTGTGGCGTTTGAATTTCTGCAACAATGTTGGCCTTGAGTTAAAGAATTGTCTCCGGCTTGTTCAAATCTGGCGGATGCTGAAAAATCTGGCGATCGCGCTGGCCAAATGATTTCCGAATAACTGGGAATTGTTCGCTCACCAAAAATTTTACTTAAAAGTGTCATTGTGTCTCGGGCAGAGTGGGCATCTCAGGTCAGTTTTCAAGATCAGGACGTAACAAATTGTCTATCATAAATCGAATAGCTCTCCATTTAGGGTTACAGCACTCCCATCTTCATTCTCGAAAAAGTAAGGCCAAATTATATAGAGTGATCCATCTAGTGGTATTTTTTTCAGAACAAAAAAAATATATAAAAATTCAAATCAGTGTGGAATCTTTATTGGTAATTTGAAAGGACATTTTATGGCATTTATTTTTGAACAAGTATTAACCGGCTCAAGACCTCTTGCTTCTATATTTAAATAGAAGATAAGTTTTTAACAAAATGGCAAAGTGACATTTATTTTCGTGGCTGCGCACTGCTTTTATCATGATTTCGGGTCCGTGAAAATAATTAGCCTAAATTGTTGGCAACTGCATTATGAAAATGAGCCTCAGTGATGAGGCCAATTTCTGGTTCAACGGCAAAGTCAATAAACAAAATTGCCGCATTTGGCTTGAAGAGCAACAAGAAGAGGTTCAAGAGGTGCCATTATACCCAGAGGTGCGGTTTGGTGCGGTTTATAAGCTGGTGGAATCATCGGTGCCTATTTTTTTTAAAAATTATGATAGCCGGAACGTAACCGTGAAGGGTGGTCGCTATCGCGCCATGATATCGATCTTTTTGCTACCTAAAATTGAAGCCCGTAATCTTGACGACGCTTGGTTTCAACAGGACGGTGCCACTTGTCTTACATTTTCAAACAATAGATCTATTGAGAGGTCATTTCGAAAAACAGCTAATTTCACGTTTAGGACAGGTGAGTTGGCCTCCTAGATCGAGTGGTCACATCTTTAGACATTTTTCTTTGGGGTTACATAAAGTCCAAAGTCTATGCTGTCAAACCAGCTATTCAGGTTTTGGAATCCAACATTACGAGTGTCATTAAAGCCATACCGGTCGAAATGCTCGAACGAGTCATCTAAAATTGGACCCTCGGAACGGAAACTCTGAAACAAAGTTGCGGCCAACATTTGAAGGAAATTATATTCAAAATATAAATGCTACAAAATGTCCCTTCAAATTACTAATAAAGATTCCACAGATGATTTGAATTTTTATATTTTTTTATTGTTCTGAAAAAATACCTCTATATGGATCACCCTATATTTGCAGATGTGATCCCTCACCATACTGTACCTACAGTTCTGCTTATACACAAATCCATTCAAACGGAAATAAGCTTAATCACTCATAAAATTCTATTATTCTGGTTCTTTGCTAAGTTATGAATCTCTCCATTATTTATTCTCCAAGTGTTATCTGACAAAAATATATATGTGACAGCGCATAGAAAAATCAATATTCATTTTTTTTCTTTTTTTTGTGGACAACATCTGAGCATCGAATGAGACCGATCCCATGCCCCAAAAGTGTTCCCTCCCAGAGATATGCGCGTTTTATGAAAGTGAAGTCGACGATTCTACACCAAAGATACGAGTACACGTATTTAAATCTTTAAAATGGCTCTCCTGAATAAAACTGGTATTTACCCTTAGGTCCCTTTCTATTTTGCGCGTTACATATATAGATAAACGAAAATGTTATTAAATTTGTAAACCCCACGGTAACTTTTGGCCCACCCTGTATTTATCAAGCTTCTCCTTGATTGGATTGACGGGTTTTCCGCAAAAAGAAATGCTTAATGAGCACTCGAAATTCACATTTTTCCATTTTTAAGGGTTGTATATGGCCTAGGCAACACTAAGTGTTGACTGGCGCCATCTGACATTTCCCTTGGAAAGTTTAAATTTTTTTTAGCATAAACGCTCTCAGAACGTTTTGACGTGCGACCATCATTTGTGTTGTTTACATTGACTTGAAAAAATTAATTTGGCAAAAAATTGGAATTAACTAGTGAACATTTTCGTGTGATCATTTTTCACAACTTTCGACGTGGAGATCACGACAAGAGTGTATCGATGAACTTAAATCTTTGCATGGCGATGAAGCAACATCCTGTAGCACTATGAAAAACTGGTTTCATGAATTAAATCGTGGCCGACGCTCGCTCAAAGACGTAGGTCGTGAACGTCGTCCAAAAACGGCCGTTGTTCCAGAGAACATTGATGCCGTGCGTGAACTGATAATGCAAGATCGTCATGTTGCATACAGTGAAAAAGAGGCATCCTTGGGCATTTCTTTCACCAGCATACATTCGATATTGCATGATAACCAGGCCGTAAAAAATGTTTGTTCTCGTTGGATCCCGCACAACTAGACAATCGCTCAAAAAAAGGCTCGTGTCGATTGGTGCAAAGAAATTTTGAAAAAATACGATCGCGGTGCTTCAAAAGACGTTTATAAGATCGTCACAGGTGACGAATTATGGATCTATGCGTATGAGCCTAAAACAAAACAGCAATCGACCGTGTGGGTATTTGAAGAAGAACCAAATCCAAGGAAAGTTTTTCGTGGAAGAAGCAGTTCGATGCAAATGGTCGCCTGTTTCTTCTTCAAAACTGGTCATGTGGCGACTGTTCCGCTTGAGCAAGGTAGGACGGTCAATTCCGAGTGGTACACCACAATATGTTTGTTTGAAGTCTTCGGAGAAATTTGAAAAACGAACAAGAGAAGACGAATCATTGTGCATCATGGCAATGCGAGCTCTCACACATCGGCTCAAATCAGAGCTTTTTTGACCAGACAAAACGTCGAATTGATGGGTCAACCGCCAGATAGCCCTGACTTGGCACCAAATGACTTCTTTTTATTCCCGCTCATCAAGAAAAAAATGCGTGGTCAACGTTCAAAAACCATGTTTTGGTGGTGCCTCAATTGGAGTCGAAAAAGTGCTTCGACAATTGGTTTGAGCGCATGCAAAAGTGTATAAATCATGCTGGAGAATACTTTGGAAAACAATAAAACAATTTTTGATGATAAATATTCGCATTATCGTTATTATAACAGAAATATATATAGCAGACCTCGTAACAAAATCCACGAGGTTGTATTTTTTTGGGCAGCTGTTAAACACTAACTTCATGACGGAACTCTCTCAAAATTTGATTCTATTAACAGGTGTTACTTGACGGGAGCAGTGTTGCATTTCATATAACTACGAGGAGAGTTGGAAAAGTCACGGAATTATTCATATGCCCTAGTATTGCGTGTTATGCGGGCTCTAATTAATTCTGGTGATATGGGGCCATATCGGTGTAGAGTTGGAAAAGTCACGGAATTATTCATATGCCCTAGTATTGCGTGTTATGCGGGCTCTAATTAATTCTGGTGATATGGGGCCATATTGGTGTATGTTTTACATAGTCTCCACTTATGGGTTTGCTCAATGTTCTCTAGAAGCAACATTTTAAAACAGAAAATTTGTATACAAAAGCGATGCACTTTTTGTTTACCACGGTGATGTATAGTATACAAGTAATTAAGTTGACCCTGTCAGACTGCAGACTTTTTTTACAAATGTTTTCTTTGTTCAAATAATTCGTAGAGCCTGTAAATTAATTTAATCTGTACTGTTTAATCAACTATCGATCAAAAGTTCACCCTCTGGTGAAATTATGCTCAAGTCCCAATTTTACCTTAAGTTTTGAATGTCAGACCATTTGTTTGAAGTTCAGTGTTGTACAAAATGCTTGTGGTTGGATTTTTAGAACTCTTTTTATTAGGAGATGACACAAAACCGAATTACAACTGTAATTTTATATGGACGTAGAAAAATGTACTTCCCAACAACTGAGAACACGACAAATAAATGTGATTGTTTTGCTTCCAAGAAATTGGCTTCATTCGTTTTGTTGAGAATGCCATGACACCTCAAAGATCTCCACCTGATTTATGCAGCTGCTGTAATTTCTTATGTACACAATTAAATCTTAATATTTCTAATGAATATTTATGTTTGAATAAAACGGATTGAGGGCTAATTAAAAGCATTAATGAAATTTCTCTTGCAATTAATTTCAAATGTCCCTTTTTTCGTGCAATTTGAATGATGCGAACGAATGTCCGTGGCAAGAAGGAGAACATCATTTTGAAGCTGGCTGGGTGTTGTCGTTCTTGTTGTCTTTCCTGTAATTGGTAAAAATGCTGTCATTGAAAAATCGAGGTCAACTTGATTGTTTGCGTTCACGGAAGATGGAAAAACAAATGAAAAATCGTTAAAAACTCATAACCATTTAAAAGAAAAAAAACAAATGTTTCATCATCATGGCCATCTTCGTCGTCTTCGTCACAGTCGTCAAACTTGTCATTATAAGCACTGTCATAAACAGAGCCAACAAAAAGGGAACACAATGGCTGGGGGCGGACGGAGTTGTAGTA
Source organism: Hydrotaea diabolus (assembly GCA_963513945.1). NCBI lineage: Eukaryota > Metazoa > Arthropoda > Insecta > Diptera > Muscidae > Hydrotaea > Hydrotaea diabolus. The sequence continues at coordinate 162,819,258 of OY740716.1, forward strand.
GGTACGATGAGTATTATCACAGGAAATATCTAAACATAATTGCCCATAATGACCCCCTATTAAAAAGACTAAAAGTTACGTTGCCATCGTTACGTTTCATAAAACAGCAGCTACCGCAAGCAGAGTCCAGCGGAGCATATTTGGAAATAAAACCAGGTCTGGGCTTAAAAGTATCAAAAATTTTATGTTTTCGAAGAATATACGAGTATATTTTTGGTCTGGAAAAATCATAGTAAAAATTGTGCTGACTGTGACCAGAGGGTAACAGCGAACGCCTTACAAACTTCGAAGCAAATGGTCGCCTGTTTCTTCGGCAAAACCTCCTACGCTTGAGCAACGTAGGAGGTCAATTCTGAGTGGTACACCACAATTTGTTTGTCTGAAGTCTTCGGAGGAATTCGAGAAACGAACAAGAGAAGACGAATCATTGTGCACCTTGACAATGCGAGCTCTGACACATCGGCTTAAACCAGCGCCTTTTTGACCAGCCAAAACGTCGAATTGTAAGATCATCCGCCGTACAGCCCTGACTTGGCACCAAATGACTTGTTTTTATTCCCGCGCACCAAGAAAAAAATGCGTGGTCAACGATTTTGGTCGCCAGAAGATGCTGTTGAAGCGTTCAAAAACCATGTTTTGGAGGCGTCTCAATCGGAGTGGAAAAGATGCTTCGACAATTGGTTTGAGCGCATGCAAAAGAGTATAAATCATGCTGGAGAATACTTTCAAAAGCGCTTTACAAAATCAAGGAAATTGTTATTAAATTAAACAAAAAACATTTAATTTTTAATATATAAAGGCCGAATACAAAAAAAAAACAAAAAAATACTGCGCAAAACCTGTAATTTAATTATACAACAATTTCCACTTGCTTAAATTATTCTACAACTTTGGATAATATCAACTGAATTCATTTATTTGCAGTCGAGTGTAACCCCAATATTAAGAGCTAAGAAAAAAAAGAATTCATATCATATATTTTTATGAGTGACTTTATGGCCTTTCTTTATTAGAAATCTTTGCCAATATGGTGCCTCACACAATTTTTTTATGGTTCGTTTAAAGAATTGCATACTTGCAGCAGTTGTAAATATACCATTAATTTGAGTATGCAAAATGTTCACTTGCATTGATGAGAAGGTTTTTGTTAGCCTCATAGGTCCGAGTTATTTTGATGGTCCCCATTATACGAAGAACATTTCAAATACTTATATATATAGACAAAGTAATTGACTTCGTATAGCAAATCTCTGACATAATTTGCAAATTTGGTGTACATCCTGGATAGATACAGAATATTAAAGGGTATCCTATAAACATTTTGGGCAGAGTTGTGCAATACTTAATATACTTATATGGCACAGAGATCTACCTGCATCAGAGTTATGGGGGTAATACGAACCAGCCCAGTAGCTAGTAGCGCCGTCTGTAGAATGTTCACTGGATTCATGATCATGTCTGCATCATAGCTAAAGTTCTTTGTCAGGCTATTGCTTTACAAGAATTGATTTCGACAGAAGATTCAGGGTAAGATTTCCCTGAACTGAGAAAAATTCATTTGAATTTGTTTCGAGAATCTTTTTATTAACAAAAGATTTCTTTTTGAGTCGTAAAATACAATCTGAAATAATAAAATTTAAAATTACGGAAAATTTCAAACTCTGTTTATAACTCATCGAAAAGTTTGAGGCGCGTTACGCGAAAATGCAGTATTAGCCTTAACTATTCGTTTACACAACTTCATGTACTGATGCTTCCAATACTCGTATTATCAGGTAAAATAATTCGGATAAAACAAAATTGTTTCTTTTATGTCCGATTTGCAGTGAATCCCAAATTGCAATGACCCGATTTGCAGTGACATTAAAAAAATACAAAATTCAAATCAAATGTGGCCGCAACTACCCCTTTGCACGCAGAAAAAATATATGGTTACTATATGGTCACCGCAACAATAATATGTTCTCTACAGTAAAAGCATGTTCGTCGCAACCATAGTTTTGTTTTTTGAATTTCATTTTGACAACAGTATGATTGCGGCAATATTAATATTGTTGAAATGTTACAATAGTATTATTGCCAAATTTAGGAATGAAAATATGGTTGTAGCAACCATATAAACATTGTTGGTGCAGCAAAAGTATTTTTGTTTAAAATTTACGCTTACAATAATATGATTGCGGCAATTGTACCGTATGGTTGCGACTAAGAACGTAACAAAACAGGTTTTATAGAGCATACAGGGATATGTGTGCATGTTTTTTGATATACAAAAAAAAAACACATACACACGATACAGTGCATGGTTGTTGACCATTATAAAAAAACCACAACAATCGAAAGGTAGTTCGAGGGATTTTTATTGTGTTTATAAGTACTTTGTCTGACGAAATACTGTACTACCGACTGGTTCTTGTTTATTTAAAATCTGCCTGCACTTAAGTATATGTGACAGCGCATGGGGAAAGGGACCTAAGGGTAAAAAAAATCAATTTTTCACTTTTTTTTTGATGTGGACTACATCTGAGCATCGAATGAGACCGATCCCATGCCCCAAAATTGTTACCTCCCAGAGATATGCGCGTTTTATGAAAGTGAAGTCGACGATTCTACACCAAAGATGCACGTATTTAAATCTTTAAAATGGCTCTCCTGAACAAAACTAGTTTTTACCCTTAGGTTTCTTTCTATTTTGCGCGTCACATGTAGCCATTGATCATGCTTTTACGTATCACATTCGCTAGTTGGGGTGGTGAAGTAGCATTCACCAACTAAAAATATTTTCGACTGCCGTTGGAATATATATTTTTTATATATTTGGCTATGAACTAATTGAATTGCAATTTAAAATAACTTTCTTGATAAAAATTTCTATTTTTGAATAACAACATTACCCAATCCTCATAAATAATTTTGGGAATCCTAGTATGGTGGAGTGGATCATACTATGGTTTTAGGGATAATAGAATGGTTGCGTGTAAATCATACTATGGTTGTATGCGCAAATTACTAATGTTGTGAGAATCATGGAATGGTTGTGGAGATCATAGTTGAGTGTGAATCATACTTTGGTTGTGGGGATCATAGTATGGTTAAGTGTGAATCATACTATTGTTATGAGGATCATAATATTGTTGTGCCACAACCATATACCCAACAATAGTATGATCCTCAATCATCCAACAATCATTTGATCCTTATTATTGTCACCCCAGCCATACTCGTGTGGTTGTCCATTCTGAGGGTTAAATATTGGATGACTCGTTCGAGCATTTCATTCGGTATGGCGTTAATGACACACGTAATGTTCGCTTCGAAAACCTGAATCGTAGCTGGTTTGTCAGCTTAGTCTTTAGATTTTACGTAGCCACAAAGAAAAAAGTCTAAAGTGTGATATCACACGATCTAGGCGGTCAACTCCCCGGTCTAAAACGTGAAATTAGCAGCTTATCCAAATGAACTCTCAATAGATCCATTGTTTGAGCATCTGTATGGCAAGTAACATCGTCCTGTTGAAACCAAGTGTCGTCAAGATTACGGGCTTCAATTTCAAGTAGCATAACGGTCGATATCATAGCGCGATAGCGAGCACCATTCAAGGTTACATTCCGGCCATCATCATTTTTGAAAAAGTATGCACCGTGATTCCACCAGCTTATAAACCACACCAAACCGTTATTTCTCTGGGTATAATAGCACCTCTTGAACCTCTTCTTTTTGCTCTTCAGCCCAAATGCAGCAATTTTGTTTATTGACTTTGTCGTTGAGCCAGAATGGGCCTCATCACAGAACAAAATTTTGGTCGAAAACAGCGGATCTTCCCGTTTCTCACCAAACGCTCATTTCCATAATACAGTTTCCAACATTTTAAGGTAATTATTTTCAAAAAATAAATGCCATAAAATATTCTTTCAAATTACAAAAAAAGATTCCGCACTTGATTTGAATTTTTATATATTTTTGTTCTGAAAAAATACCTCTAGATGGATCACCCTATACAAAGAACATTTCAAAATATAGGCAAAATAAATAGGTATTATGTGAAATAAGTGAAAGTAATTGTCAATTTGTTCTACATCTTGGATAGATACCGAGTTTTAAAGGGTACCCTACACGGTGGAGCGCGTTAATTTGCTTATTTGGGAGTGATATAAAAAAATTATGAACCTCTGAAAAAAATTATTTTATATTTTAATTATATTGAACAGTTAGGGAATTTTTAAATTACATGGTTTAAAATAGTGTAAATGGCAAAGGTCGACCTTTGCAAGCGATTGCTTTCAAGCTAAGCATTTTGCAGATTGGAGTACTACTGCTCTAACTCTCTCGATGTTTTGAGGTGTTGTAATCCTGCTCTCAGGTCCCCCTCGTGCACATGACACATTTTCTGCTGTTCTCAATTTACCCAATTTACCAATGATTGCCGTGCAGGAACACGTCCGCGTGGGGAACAGCGAATCGTAAACGAAGAGCACGCTACACTGCAACACATAATGACTTCTCCGCACTTGGCCAACGCATGATGACAACGAAGGCAGGAGCATACAAATACTCTCCACTCTCTTCGACTAACAGTGCCGCCACAGCCTGGAGTGCAAAAAAGCAAATTAAGGCGCTCCGCCCTGTATAATCTGAGAAAAAAAAGACAATAAACGAAAAAGTTATTAAAATTTTAAACCCCATGGTAACTTTTGGTCTACCCTGTATGTACACTCCACTCTATGGTAGAGAGTATAAAAAAACTGCAGTTTCAAAAAATTCGTAACATTTTTAATATCGAAAATTATTATCTTATACTCGTTTTTGTTTGTTTTTTATTATATGGACCATAAACTTTTGGCTCTTTTCCGTCACTTTGATCCCTCCAGGATTAACATAATTATTTTTAAGAAATTCTCTCCATTTAGGGCACTGTAAATGCTTCAGAGATAATTTCGGAACATATAAAAAGGCCCATCATAAAGTTCACTTACATTATGCTTGATATGAATGGTGTTAGTACAGGACATTGGCAAAATTAATTAATTTCGTTTGTGCTGTTGGTTGGTGTTTTCTTCTTGTTCTGGCCATAAAACATGAATGACATTTCGGTTTTGACATTTTCCATGGTCCCGGCCATCGAACGTCGAAGAACGGAAATGTTGAAAATATCGATTTATGCAGTGGAGCACAGCAATTGTAATTTTGTACAGAATTCGTAATTATAGTTGCCCTAAAGCTCAACTAATTGTCGCTATTCTTGTTGTGTGTGTGAAGCGAAAGAAGGCAACGCCATTGAATAGATTATAAAATGGTTGGGCAAATGTGTTTGATTTTATTCCTGTCTGTGTGCCTGCCTGGCAGCCACTCCCCCGTCCGTCCGTCTGCCTGCCAGCTTGCCAGCCTTCGCGTCATATTAAATTGCAATTTTCAAATGTCACAAAGACATTGTTGCACATAAAATACTGAGCTTTAGTTTGCGCTGACATGTCTACAACAGACATTTGTTGCTTCCTCTACGTGTCACAGGCACGACTCCTTCTAACCATCCGCCGTTTCATCCTTGGCATACATACAAAAACACACTCACTACATTCACAATACATTCACACCCAGCAAAAAGGACACGCCTGTCTCTTGGTTATATACAAGTCTTGGTCTTCGATACGAGTGGCACTTAAACTTGTCGCTGGCATCAACGTCGTCGTCGCCGTATCTGTCGACGTTATTGAATTCTGAGGCACACAACGGCTGTGGCGGGCGGCAAGGCTAAGGCGAGGCGACAAGGAAGCAAAACGAAGCAAATTCTTAGCATACGCTTTAAAATATAAAAAATGACTGAAATCGCATTTCCGTTTACCAGCACAAGAATTCATAATACAAAAAAAATTAACATGAGCAGAAACATGAACATGTAGCCAAAGGAAAAGACGGAAGAAGTAATGGCGAAGGAGAAGGCATGGTAACATAGCTGCGCTTCAGAGGTGAAGAAGAGGAATGAACAGTCGAGGGCCAACCAGCCAGCAATCCTGAACGTGTCTTTTGAAAATGTGGCAATAAACATAAAAAGGGCTGTGCGAGAAAGAAAGCTGTAATGCTGGCTTCTAGAAGAGACATAAAAAATCCACCGAAAAAGCACGAGGGGAACGAAATGTAAAAGAAATGCGACCGGAGTAATACAAGTGACAGCAATTTCGTGAATTGTCTATTTGCTTAGCGAGATGATGTTGAATTTTATTTCATATCACCAGCTGACATATATACAGGCGTCTGTGTGTCAGTCACAGGAGCAAAACGACGAAACAGACTGACGAAGCCAAGGACAGGCGGACGGACGAACTGCTAGTCCTAGGAACTAAATGAAAGTGACAAATTTAACTTAAGAACCAAAATGCATAAAACACACTGTCGAACATTTAAATATGGCAACGATTGAGGTGTACTAAACAGCAAAAATTAGTAAGCCCTTTTTCAGTTCGTGGGTAATCCTGATGAACCTGCGTGCTCTATCAAAGACACACTTTTGAATCTTGCACTAGGTTTTTTTAGTTTTATAAACATGTTAAACGGTTGTTGATTTGTTTTTTAGTAGAGACTAGAAAAAACAGCTAGCGGACTATACGAGGGTTGCTTTTTATAATTCGGGTCCGGCATTTAAACCACAATAATTTATCATTGGAAATAGTTTTATTATTTTTCAAAATTTTCTCCTTTAAGATCAATAAACTTTTGCATGCGCACAAACCAATTTTCGAAGCACTTTTTCACTCCGCTTGAGACACCTCCAAAACATGATTTATGAACGCTTCAACAGCTGCTTCTGGCGATGAAAAACGTTGACCATTCATTTTTTTCTTGATGCTAGGGAATAATAAAAAGTCATTGGGTGCCATAAATACTGTTACAACATTGGACACACCCATTTAAATAGTAGAACTGAACATACCCCGTTAATGACATATGGGTTTTGAAAGCTTACCTCAAAAGCGTTACTTTTCAAGTTTTCTTCACACAATTGCCCAAGAAAATACAACTCACTCTTGCCATGACTCCACATGAAAAGTAAGGTTTACAACAGTAGTTCTCATTCGTTTGGGGAGAGCCTGGCCTTATAGCGTTCGGTTTTACTTTCAACAATTGCAGCAAAGCTTTCTGAAGAGGGTTGTTACGGACCCGAAATCATGATAAAAGCGGTGTGCAGCCACGAAAATCAATGTCACTTTGCCATTTTGTTAAAAACTTGTATTCTATTTAAATATAGAAGCAAGAGGTCTTGAGGCGGTTATCCCTGTTCAATGTGTAAAAGCAACAGACCGAAAAAAAAACAAACGAGCTAAACATTGTTTCAACTTTCATCATGGAGTGATCAGATAATGAGAACCGTATCGCTGTAATAGCGCTTTTCAAGTGTGAAATGAAAAAAAACGCTATTTTCAAAACGCTCCGGCCACTAGGGATTAGCCGCATGTTCGTCTACCGATGCCTAAAACTGTTTGAGGAGACTGGAGATGTAAAAGACCGCCACCGGTCGGGCCGCCCACGCTCTGTTCGAACACCGCATGTCATCAAAGCCGCTAAATCAAGAATTCACAGAAATCCGGTCCGAAAACATTAAATTATGGCACGCTAAAGTCCATGAGTTGAATCATTAAAAAACACTTGGGACTTGCGGCTTTGAAACGACGTACGGGACATTTATTGCCTGCAGCTTTAAAAAAAATAGGATTGAAAAATGCAAACACTGATATTTTGCACAGAAAAATTTTGTTCACCGATGAAAAAATGTTTACCGTTCAGGAAAAATTTAACAAGCAAAATGATTGAGTATATGCGCGGTCATCTAAGGAAGCATCTGAACTGATCCCAAGGGTGGAAAAGGGTCATCACCCAGCTTCAGTCATGGTTTGGTGGGGTGTCTCTTACGATGGGATCACTGACCTGCATTTCTGCGAACAAGGAGTCAAAACATGGGCCAACGTTTACCAAGAAACCATTTTAAAAGCTGTTGTGAAGCCTCTTAAAAATTCCCTTTCCAAAACCAGCCATGGACTTTCCAGCAGGATTCTGCGCCGGCTTATAAGGCTAAAACGTCCCAGGCCTAGCTTCGAAACAATTTGCCAGCGTTCATTTCCTCTGAAGAATGGCCCTCAGGCAGTCCAGATTTGAATCCATTGGATTACAAACTGTAGACGGTTTTAGAGGACAGGTTTGTCACAAAAGATACCCCAACATTGGATCTCTTAAGACTGCTTTGGTTCGAGCTGTGGCCAATTTTCCAATGGACGAGGTTCGTGCAGCTATTGACGATTGGCCAGTGCGACTTAAGGCGTGTGTAAAGGCAAAAGGCGAACATTTCAAATAACTAGATTCTTTTTGGATACAATGTACATCAATATATATACCAAAAAATATTTGGTCCAAAAACATTCAGTACTTTTTATTTTACAGCATAAAACGTGTGTAACAGTATTTATGTCCCTACTAAGTACATCTTAAGTACTCGTAGTCAAATAGCTCATCGTTTCAGCTGATGTGTTAGAGCTCGCATTGTCGTGATTGAAAATGATCCGTCTTCTCTTGGTCCATCAATTCTACATCTTAAGTGGTCAAATAGCTCATCGTTACAGCTGATGTGTAAGAGCTCGCATTGTCGTGATTTAAAATGATCCGTTTTCTCTTATTATCTTTCCTCATTTCTTCGAACACTCTCGGCAAACAGATGGTCGTACACCACTCAGAATTGACTGTTCTACGTTCCACAAAAGGCACTGTGGTAAATTGCCCGTTTATGAAAAAGAAACGCAATCATTTGCTTCGATGTACTTCTTCCACGAACAACTTTTTCTGGATTTTGCTCGTCTTAAAAGACCCATACGGTCGATTGCTGTTTTGTTTCTGGTCCATATGCATAGATCCATGATTCGTCGCCTGTGACAATGTTATATACTGCATTTGAGCTACCGCAGTTATACTTTTTCATTATCTCTTCGCACTAAGCCATACGAGCCTTTTTTTTTGAGCATTCGTCTAATTATGTGGGATGCAACGAGAACAACATTTTTTCACGGCCAAATAAACATGCAATATTTTATTGACGCTTGTCATACTACGAGTAACGCCCAAGGATTCTTTAATCTCACGTCATGTCACATGTCTGTATTGCTTAATTAGTTCACGCACAGCATCGATGGTTTCTGGCAAAGTGGCCGAAGTTGGACGTCCTTCACGAAATTCACTGTGACGCGAACGGCGTCCGAGCCTGAACTCTTGGTGCCAGCGATTAACAGTGGTTTTTGATGGTGCTTATTCGCCAAAAGTCGAAACAAGTTGATTTATAAGTAAACACTCTTGTCTCGATAACCCACGCCAAAAATCGTAAAAAATCATCGCACGAAAATATGTTCACGGGATTATTCCATTTTTGGACAGAGATTATTTTTTTTTGTAAACAAAACAATTCGCCCTCAAATGACAAAACGTTCTGAGTGAAGTTATGCTAAAAAAAATGTCAAAGTTTCTAATGGAAGTTCCAGTTAGCATCTGGAAGAGTAGTATTGTCAGGACCCGAAATATAAAAGCAACCCTCGTATAAAGAATATATGATTTTTCATCTAAAAAATTATATATTAAAAAATAATATTTATAAGATTTAAAAACAAAATTAAAAAGCCATATTTGTACCACTCCTTAATTACTCAACTACAATATTACAATACAAATTAATGATGGATATATATCGCTCACATTGAATGGCTCTGGAGCCCAAAACAACTATTTGGGTGAAAAAATATTTGCGGATTTTTCTTAGTTTTTTTTTATATAAGCTTTATTTGAATTATTGAATCTGCTCCAAAGGAGCCTTACAATAAGCATACGAATCTTAAGTATAATTCAATAATGAATCCTTGTATGGATTTCTTTTAATGTGGATCTCTGCTTATTGGCAGGAATTTTAATTAATTTGGTCAAAATAGTATATAACTGGTATGGACTACATGTCTGAGAATTGTAAACCTAGTTTGGCTTAAACCTCGTGATAAAGGGCCAGAGGACCCTTACAGTCATTTACAGAGTGTTCGCGATATTATGAAGCGTGAAGAACTCTAGTTATGTATGTATAACGGATAACTCTAGAATTGCAGAGTGGACGACGTAATTTAGGTTTTGTAGGTTTTTCGGGTTGACTGTTTTAAGGATCACGTATGAGCGCATTAAAGCACACAGTCTTTTTTGAGTATTCGTCCGCGATTGATATTGACTGTTTTAAAGATCACGTATAAGAGCATTTAAGCCACGTGACGTAGAAAAAAAGAAATCTATACAGTCTTTCGGGCGCGTGTGTTCACGATTACTGTAACGGATGAAGCACAAGTGTAGATTAGAAAACACGGCGTTCGTTTCTCTGAAGTCTTAAAGAGCTTGGACTACACAATAATTGTCTAGCAAGTATGTTATCATGACGTTCGAGCTTCTCTTTGTGTTTTATATTGATTTTTTGAATTGCTTCTTTGACGAGAGGTATTTTCAAGTCTTGGTGGATTTTTTCATTCCTCATATACCAAGGGGCACCGGTAATAAGCCGCAATGTCTTCGATTGGACTCTTTGTATTTTGTCGAGATTGCTCGAGCTTGCTTTGCCCCATAGCTGGGCACCGTATAACCAGATAGGTTTGATTGCACTGTTGTATAGCAGGACCTTAAATTCAAGGCTTAGTTTTTTCGCGTTTAGGAGCCAGTGAAGTTGATGGACCTTAAGTTTCAGTTGAGTTTTCTTGGTTTCGATAAGACTTCTCCAGGTGAGTCGGCGATTTTTCTTAGTTGAACTTCTGATTTATGTCAATGAAACTGTGCGCTTAAAAAAAATTCGAACCAAACCAAAAACCGCAAAAAATAAAAAGTGGTTCGATGCTCACTTTTTTTTTGGTTTTTTGAACCATGGAACCGAACCAGAATCACGGTTCAAGGGTACATAAAAACCCTTTTAACAACCGAACTATTGGTCGGACCTGCTGTGAACCACTGAACCGAACCAACTAGAATTCCAAAATGGTCTACATCCCTGACGGAGACATATGGAGACACTGCCAGTCGTAGCGTTATCAAATCATCTAGTAATTATGAGTCAATACTTAAGATAACCATGGGGTTTACCTTCCTTTCTTCTTGCTGTTACAATACTACACTATTTGCTTGAGAAAGTTCGGGCTTAATATGTCAGAGTTTGTTTTTATCTCGCGATCGAGTATAAATTGTGGCCTCTACATCTGCAGAACCTCAAATCGGGAGTTGGAGCTACTCGAAACCGGATGTTATATAGGGCTTTTAGAGCTGTAGGTTCTGAAATCAGGAGAACCCTATGTATGATATCCGATTTGGAGCAATTTCAATAGGGTTCGTCCTTGCACCAAACTTGAAGAATGTACTGTGTTGTAGGATTTTTTTTAGTATTTCTTTACAAATTTTAAGTGAAGTAGGCCCCGCTTTTAGTATAACGACTTTTACAGATGATGAATTGCTTTAACTCAATTGAGTAAAAATGCCTCTTTTGTGCAATATTCCGCAACTCTGCAGGTTACCTTATTCAAGTGATTTGCACTGCATCATTTCGTGGTTCATGCCTTCTTTGCCTAGAACCCATTCGCCCCTACCGCTCACACATACAAACAGCCAGAAATAGTTCGTCACCCAGCCAAAGCCAAGAAGAGGACTTAAGGATATGCATGAACACGTACATATTTCGTATAGCAGCCTCCTGTCCACGTACTCACTCACACAGCCACACACCCGCAGACATTTTAGCACAGCATTTCCTAGGGTGTGCCAGCGAGAATGTCTGAGAAATTGATTTCTTACGAGTATGAAAAGCAGCAGAACAGAGGAGGCAATTGGGATTATGGGAATAGAAGATTTTCAATATTTCATAGTACACACCCATGTCGACACACATACATATGTGTTTGTTCATATGCCAACACATTCACACACACACACACATACCGCAGCATGACATGTATACCGAATTATGTACTCATTCCACATACACTTTGTATATTTACAAATGTCATGACAATTGCATGGCATAACGAGGACGAGTACGTTTTTATTGAATTTATCAGCTGTCCAATTTTGGGACTTTTCCCAGAGATTTTCGAGTCATTTTGCCGGCGGCCATCCATTATTTTAAATACTGAAATAAGGAAAACGTGTTAATATTTTGGCTAGTGAAATTTTTGTTACTTTAAAGAATATATACGTCAAAACATAAAAAGGGCCCAAATGTGACCTAAAACGCGGAGCTGCGGGTATTTCAGTAGAAATGGTATGGATTGTTTCCAAGGTCACGATATTGAATAAAGACAAATTTATCCAAAAATCCTAAACCACTCCCGTTACTCATATCATACTCGTATTCCAAGTTGAACGACCATTTGCAAATTTATATTTTCTTAAAGTTCAGCTGGGCAGAATCTAAAATTTTTTACACAATGACCTTCAAAAATGAAATTGACACTTTATGGGAACGCGTCTGTTTCAGTATACCCTACAACGCTCTGTGGCACAGGGTATTGATTTAAAGCAGGTGTTTTCAATCCTTTATAGGAATATAGGATAGACCCTGTGTTAAGTATACTCATCAACTCAGAATGACTATCTGATTCTTTTAAGCGATGTCCATCCGTCCGTCAGGCACTCCGTCCGTCTGTCCATCTATTGTTGTAACCAAATACATGTCGCAATTATAAACTGATTTTAATAAAACTTGGTACATTCTTCAAGTTTTTTGCAAGGACAAACCCTATTGAAATTGCTCCAAATCGGATATCATACATAGGGTTCTCCTGATTTCAGAACCTATATCATCCAGTTTCGGGTTGCTCCCACTCCCTATTTGAGGTTCTGCAGATGTAGAAGCCACAATTTATACTCGATCAAGAGATAAAAAACAAACTCTAACATATTAGTCCTGAACTTGCACAAGCTCCAGACAAAGGTGCTTAATTCACTAAATATCAGTGGCGTAGGGTAACTCATACTCCTCAACGCCCGACTTACGATTTACTGGTTTTGTATTGACTTGTTTCTAACTGGTAGTCTGGTATGATACTAAAAGGTTGTCATTAGAACATTTCCAATTGTACTTCCGTCTTAAACTGGGAATTGGTTTTCCCTGCACCACCCTGTGGAATAGGGTTTTAAAAGTTAGTTTAATGGCAAATGTTTGTAACTACCAAAAATATTTGAGCTAGACCCACCTTTAGTACCGATTGACATAAAATCACCTGCAGATTTTATTTAACGATGTCAGACAGTTCGATCGTCAGTCCGTCCACCTTAAACTTGTTATCAAACTAAAGGTCGCAGTTATTGTCAGATAATTATAAAATTTGGCAGAAGTAAGTATTTTGGACCAAGGACAAACTTTATTGAAATTGAAGAAAATCGGTTAAGATTTAGATATAGCTCCCATAAATACATACGTTCCTTCGATTTTATGGTTTTAGCTCAAGAAGCCACATATTACATCTAATTTTGATGATGTTTTGCACAAATAAGTTCCTCGTGCCAAAGACTGGCTTTATTGAAATTGGAGAAAATCGGTTCAGACTAAGATACTCGTAAAGCTTCCACATACTCGTATGTGTTCAGCCGGTTTTACCAAACACAATTAAATATTCTCACAAATTGAAATATGACCTAATTTTATTAAATTCAATCTTGGTAATATGTTTTTAATTTTTTTAGTCTGGGTTAATTTAGAGTCCGCCAAAGGTGGCCCAAAAACATATTTTTAGTTAGCTTATCTTAACATCTAGAAGTGCAGAATGTAATATAGTCGGCCACGCCCGACTTAAGTCTTATTCTAAATTCTATCACCATTAAGTATCGAGAAATATTTAGAAAACTCTAACTAAAATTGATTTTTTTTAAGATTAAGGTACTAGTTCTTTTTTGTTCTAAAAAAAAGACTCATAAATGAAGTATTGTCAATAAAGAGTGGATGGTATACAAAATTTGTCATTCCGTTAACAACTCCACGAAATATTGATCTGAGACCCTATCAAGTATGTATATTATTGATCGCCGTAAAATTCTTAGTAGAATTAGCCATGTTTGTCCATCCGTGTGTCTGCGAGAAAGCCTTGTCTATATACAACATACTTGTCTATTAAAACCTACTTGACCGACCTCGTTTTTGAAGAAGTTAGGACCAATAGCTTCGCCAGCCCATAAACCGCACCAAACAGACATTCTTTGTAGATGCATTGACTTTTTAACAATCACTCTTGGATTCTAATTTGCCGAAATGCGGCAATTCTGCTTGTAAATGTATCCACTATGGACGGATTTGTTCGATTATGTTGAACAAAAAATCCCGAAGTTAAAAAAAGGAATTTTAATTTGAACTTCCACATTCGCAAAAGGCGCTGCTCACACGTAGAAAAAAATTATGGTTGGGGTAACAATATTCAAGAGCATCATACCGTTGGGTATATGGTTGTGGTACAACCATATTATGATCCTCATAACAATAGTACGATTCAAATACAACCATACTATGATCCTCGCAACCATAGTAGGATAACACTTAACCATATTATGATCTGAACAACCATTTTATGCTCCTCACAACCATAGTATATTTCACACACAACCGTAGTATGATCCTCACAACCGTAGTATGATTTACACGCAACCATGTTATGATCCCTACAGCCATAGCATGATCCCTTAAATTGGGTTAAGTTGTCAACAATAGATTTGATAAATGAATATTATTGAAAAATATATTAAAGTCAAAATAATAGAAGCTATTCATTTTAAAGTAGAAAAAATACGTAAGCGTTTTCATTAGAAATATTTCAGTCAAACAAAGTCAAAGCAGTTTTTTGGCAAAGTTTTAATTTCCACACGCAGAAAAAAATTATGTTTGTGGTGACAATATTCCAAGAGGATAATACTATTGTTAGGTATATGGTTGTGGTACAACCATACTATGATCCTCACAACAATCGTATGATTCACACATAACCTTACTATGATCCCCACAACCATAGTATGATCCTTACAACCATAGTATGATTCACACGCAACCATGTTATGTTTCACACATATAATTCACACATAACCTTACTATGATCCTCACAACCATAGTATGATTCACACGAAACCATGTTATTGTCCCTAAAACCATAGTATGATCACACACAATTATACTATGATTCCTTAAATTATTTTGTAGGATTGGGTTAAGTTCTCAACAGTAGATTTTAATAATGAAAATTATTTAAAAATACGTTAAATTTCAAATAGTAGGAGTGATTTATTTAACAGTAGAAAAAATCATTTTAAAAAACGTAAGCGTTTTTATTAAAAAGATTTCAGTTGAACAATGCCAAAGCAGTTTGTTGGAAAAATGTTAATTTCCACATAAAAAGTACTTCTATTGCATTAGATTCGTAACAATAGCAATGTCCTAAAAAGTATATTTGAATGAAGAAAAATTACAATCATACATTATGATTGCCGTAATCATATTATTGTTTGCATAAAACCCAAAAAAGATAATACTTTTGTCGCACCAACTATATTCATATTGTTGCTACAACCATATTTTCATTTTCTAATTTTGCAATAATAATGTTGTTACATTTCAACAATATTTACTTATATATTGCGGCAATCATTCTATTGTCAAAATTAAATTCAGAAAACAATAATAAAGTTGCGCCAAAAATAATTTTATTGCGATAAACATATTAATATTGCCGTGACTATATAGTAACCATATTTGTTCTCTGCATGCAATTGTGTACCTTTTCATGCATAAATTTGATAAACACCGAAACAAAGAAATGTCAAATAAAGTTGGGCAAAAAACTTGGCGTTAAGGTGTGACAAGTAACATCGTGCATTATGGTTGGACCACCCTGTATAACGCCATTTAAAGATCTACAACCAACGCTGTTGAAATTGTGCTGTATTAGTAAATTTTCGCATATAGCTGCTTTACAAATTCTAAGGATTTTAGGACCTGAATTTGAATTTGACATAGTGCGTTTTTATCGACGTAACCCTGGTAATATTATTTTTCTATAGGATCTAAAAGCCACATTTTAAACCCGATCTTCGTCACATTGATACTTGAGGCACAACCTATTACCAATTCTGGTGAAATAGGACTACCTCGTTCCGTGTCCAAATCGTTGTCGACAGAAGGTTCCAATCCGGGTAAGAACACCCCATAAATGCCGACAACTTCACGAGTAGGAGATTAATCTGGAAGCCATGTAAAAGCTTCTTTATAAGAAGTTATATGGAACGTCCTAAAGTTACTGACCTTATAATTCATCCTCGTATCACATATATGAAGTAGTATAGTATGCAAAGACGTGCTAACTAGTACTACGAGTATTACTTATAAATATATCAGGCTACGACTAGATATCTTTCATCCCATGTAAGTCAAGAGCAACCCTATGGCTACTATTTAACATCACTACAGACACACATTCATAGAACTGTAGCTTTTCATCAGCAAAGAGTCCTCATTTTTAATGTCCTTAGACACATAAGCCTGTATGTGTAAATTTCCTATGATCATCAAAGAGTAACAAAAAAAAAGAACAGAAAAACTAAGTAATTGGAAAAAAAATCTGTTAAATTAAAATTTTAATACACTCTGATTTGTAGCACACTCACTCACAATTTCATATGATATGAATGCATATGACTGTATGCAGAGCCAAACACACATACATAGCCATGCCGTACATCCATGACCAGGCATGAAACTGACTGACATTTTCCATTCAACAGATACGACAAGTACCAAAAAGAAAAAACAAAATGAAAGGAAATCTGTTTTACTTTTGCTCAAGTGGTGTGGAAACAAAATCTCAAAAAAGATTTTAATTCATACTGTGCCGGTGTTAGTGTGCGCCTATGTGTGCGTACGTGTGTAAGGATAATCAACCTTTTGCCAACACACGCACACACTCGTGCACCGAAGGTAAATCATTCACACGACGTAAACTTACCTAAAATATGGAATTCTATATCCTTCCGCCCAGGTCGTGCACACGTATGCGCTGACTTTGTGTGAAGTGAAAGTGTGTAAGGACGAATTGACTTAATTCCTTCCCTCGCTGTGTGTATGTATGCGTTTATTTTTAACAACACATACACACACAGCTACACATACTAAAATATCTTCATTGCCTTAAAAAACACATTACAAAATGCTTTGGTCGTAACAAGTTGTGCTTTATCCTGTAATTTTGTAAAAGTATTTCACTCACCGAATACGTGCTGCTTCCAAGTCAGCCTTACCAAGGGCGGAAGGGTACGCCACATAAAAACCAGCATTGGATATTATCCTGCATAACGTTGTGGAATTTCGGTAGGGAAAATGACGCCGCGGAGAAATTATCGCAAAAAAAAACAAAGTATACGCGACCATATGAAGGTTGTCATAAACCTGAACAAAGGATTTCCACTCAGCAAAAGGTTTGTTGGACCGGAATTGGTTTTGTTTGGCAAGTATTTTTTCGCAAGACCGTTATGATTTCGTAGCCGGTACTACCAAAGTACTTAAATTCTTTAGTTTGGTACTCGAAGGGAACCGGCTGTCATTGAGATAATCTCAAGTACAAATCATCCAAAGGATGGACATACAAAAGGCAACTTTGTTTTAGAAGGAAACTATAATATGCTCCTGAACATAGAACCCTAGTAAATACTCTTAACCCTTTGTATGCTCATATTTATATGTGGTAAAAAAAATACAAGCGTGCCTATAAAATTACCAAGGTCATTGTTAATATTTAAACAAATGAAAATGTTTAAAAAATCATCTTTTCCGAAAAAGTGCATTTGCATCTACTTATACGAGTATATAAATATAAGCAAGCAAAACTGTCGCATTTGGGGATCTAAAAAACTTGCACGTAATCGTCGAGATGTTAATGCATCCTTAAAGAGTAACAGTTTGCAGCGGATTTTGAAGCGGTGACATCATTGGCCCAGTTTTCTTTGTAGATTCAGCTTGAAATGCAAATTGGGTTTTTGACAACCCACGCAGAAGCAATTCTGAGGCCGGAGATTTCTAATTTGGTAGGATAGCGTGCCACACAGTCCTCGCAAAAATTGTTCTTCTGCGAGCCAATTTCGGTAATCGTTTATCAGCCGTCTCGGCGATGTCAAAAGACGAGACTGTAAAGTAATAACGAGCAAGCTAAACGGGAGATTGAGCTAGGAGTCATCGTCCTGAAAAATTAGGTTGCAAGGATGTACTTCTGCGAACCCGGCCGACGCATCCGCATGAATCAAATTGTGCTTCTTAAATAATTGCAATCCTTGCTCCTGAAATTAAATCATTAACATGCCAAAAAAGTACATTATTTTCGGAATTATTAAAAATAAAATTGGATTTAAACCACTCTGTACAACGCAACCAAATGAAGCCAAGTAAAAATAATTGAAGTCGGGTGTGGCCGACTATGGGATAGCCTACACCACTCTGCTAGTCAAAGTATTAAGCACCACTGCCTGAAGCTTAAGCAAGGTCGGACTCAATATGTATGAGCGTGATGAGGTAAAATTTGTGGCTTCTAAAGCTGCTGGACCTGGAGGGACCTTTGTGTGGGGGCTATTCGTAAATATTGACTCATATGGTCCAATGTTACAGAACATGGGTGTTAGTCCCTCGTAACGCTCCATGCGTATTTTGGTAGGTAGCGGGTCTAACATATTGGCTTTTACAGCCACATTGGCTTCTAAAGCTGCAGATTCTATAATCTAGAAGGATCTTTGTGTGGGGACTATATAAAAATATGGACCAATGTGGTCCAATTTCATCACAGTTTATAAATGATCGCTCATAAAGTATCCTGCAAAATTTGGAAGTGATCAGGTGTTATTTGTGGCTTTTTGAGCTGCAGGTCTCATATTGGGAGGGACCTTAATAAGAGACCTATTCGAAAACATGGACCGATATGGTCCAGTTTTACCAGAGATATGTGCTGGTTTTTCGTTATGCCCTGTGAACAATTTGGTCGGAATCGGGAGTAAAAGAGGCCTTTAGAAATGTAGGTTCTGAAGTCGGAAAGGACCTTTGTATAGGGGTTAAGTAAAATATGGACTTATGTGGTCCAGTGTCACCACAGTTATTAAATAAAGTATTACGCAATTTGGGCGTGATCGGTTATAATTTTTAGCATCTAGAGCTCCATGACCTCAAATCGGTATGGACCTTTGTGTGGAGAATATTCAAAACCTTGGACCCATTTAGACAAATTTTACCTTTTTATACCCTCCATTATACCCAGAAACTATGCCTTTTTTATGATAACCATACTATCAATTCTCTGTCCACAAAAAAAATTAATTTTCATTATGATTCGTTTGACCGCTATTGTGCTTTTAACGAACACTCGTACGGGCGGATGGGCATGGCTAGATCGACCTCTTAGAATTTATAACGATCGAGAATGTATATAGGTTATGGGGTCTTCGATCAATATTCTGGGGTGTTGCAAACGGAATGCAAAACTAAAATTTCCTCCACTAATTGGTGGAGGGTATAAAAATTCCCTTGTGGTCACATGAAAGGTTTACTAATGTACATCGATAGGCAAAGATCTTACAATTTCGCTAATATTTAAAGTATAATTGTAAACTCAAAATCTGCTTTAAATTAGTGCTCGTTAGCAAAGACCCTTTGTTTGCGTTGTTTTTTGATGAAAACAAAATGTCTAACTGTAGTTTCAGTGGTGATTTCCCTATCTACTTTAACATTTAAATCTTCAATCTCAAATGTGATTCCACAATGGCTTCTGTCCTATGTCTTTGTCATCCCTAAAAAGTCGGAAATCACAGTCGCATACAATTTCCTTTAACATCCATTACTCAGTACGCGTTATTCTTTGAAATCGTATACCTTCAAGTATTTCGCTTATATATAAATCCATATCAAATACGATTTTACACTTCAAAAAGGTAGCATTTTACCAGGTATTGCATTTCATTTATTTTATTTTAATTGCACAATCCTTTGTAATTGAAGCCTTTTTTCACCTTAACCACCGCCACAGTTGTTTTCACGCATCCTTTGGTAGCAGACAATTTAGTTGTCCTCTACCCCAGCTCTAGCCATTTCGTGTGATGTCAATAGTACTCCATGCCAACATTAGAAACATGCTCCGGCCCTCAGTAAGAATTTATATAATTAAAGCTAAGTGCTGTCATTGTTGCAGTTTTTTGCACTATCGCTTTTCCTTTATTGAAATAAAAAGGCTTACTTGCTGCTGCTATGTTAACTTGAAGTGATGTGATGATGTTAATTGATATTGCATTTTATTTATTGTATTTAAAGTACTCAGATTGTGATCCTTTTTATACCCTCCATCATAGTATAGATGGTAACTTTGTCATTCCGTTTGCAACTCCATAAAGTATATGTGACGCGCAAAATAGAAAGCGACCTAAGGTTAAAAACCTCTTTTGTTCAGGAGAGCCATTTTAAAGATTAGGTCCCTTTCTATTTGCGCTTAGAATCATCGACTTTACTTTCATAAAACGCGCATATCTCTGGGAGGGAACACTTTTGGGGCATGGGATCGGTCTCATTCGATGCTCAGATGTTGTCCACATCAAAAAAAAAGTGAAAAGTTGATGAAAAGTTTTGTTCAGGAGAGCCATTTTAAAGATTAGGTCCCTTTCTATTGGCGCTTAGAATCGTCGACTTCACTTTCATAAAACGCGCATACGAGTATCTCTGGAAGGGAACACTTTTGGGGCATGGGATCGGTCTCATTCGATGCTCAGATGTTGTCCACATCAAAAAAAAAACAAAACAAAAAGTGAAAAGTTGATGAAAACTTTTGTTCAGGAGAGCCATTTTAAAGATCCCTTTATATTTGCGTCGACTTCACTTTCATAAAACGCGCATATCTCTGGGAGCGAACACTTTTGGGACATGGGATCGGTCTCATTCGATGCTCAGATGTTGTCCACATCAAAAAAAGAAAAAAAAATGAAAATTTATTTTTTTACCCTTAGGTCCCTTTCTCTATGCGCTGTCACATATATACATTCTTAGAAGTTTACTACGATTCGAAATACATATACTTTATGGGGTCTTCGACCAGTATTTTAATGTGTTTCAAACGGAATGATAAAGTGAATATATCCAATAATGGAGGTTATAAAAACGAAATAACTCATGAACTATTTTAC
This sequence comes from Hydrotaea diabolus, assembly GCA_963513945.1. Classification (NCBI taxonomy): domain Eukaryota; kingdom Metazoa; phylum Arthropoda; class Insecta; order Diptera; family Muscidae; genus Hydrotaea; species Hydrotaea diabolus. The sequence continues at coordinate 162,840,474 of OY740716.1, forward strand.
ATACGAGTATTTCGAATATATGATACTGAAATGGACCGAAATACATCCCGGGGGAAAATTGGGCAGTGACATGCCCCCTTTTAAATAACGCATTTATGGCCATATTTTTATAAAATATTTACAGTCTGAAACCGGTGACTAGGCAATTGTTTTATAAGTAGACTATGGACTAATTGGGAAAGGGACGTGACGTGGCAACGATCACACAACCCTGAACGTAAAAATACAATTCTCATGAACTTTTGGAGATATGAGGCTGATATTTGGAACATATGAAGCCCACTTTTTATTAACTTTTAACAGAATAAAATCTTAATAAAGTGATTTAAATGAATGAATGCTGATATATTTTAATATAGATCACATTGTATTGAAATTGAACAAAGGGATGTGGCCCCGCCCATACAACTCTAAATTTTGAACTAATGCCATTACGACAGTAGAAGCTTTAATATATGATGCTGGTATAAAAAGAAAGACATACTGATAGAAAAGAGAGGTGCCTCGACTCCATTACAAAAATTTCTTATTGGACTGTAATCTACTATGAAGGTATATTAGCTTTGGCACGGCTTAACCTAATGTCTCCACTTGTTTTTCTTCTCATAGATTATCTGCATAGAGATAGTAACCCATTGGTCAAGCACCATGCATTTTAATTTTTTTTTATATATGCTTTATTTGAATTATTGAATCTGCTCCAAAGGAGCCTAGCAATAAGTATACGAATCTTAAGTATAATTCAATAATGAATTCTAGTATGGATTTCTTGTAATGTGGATCTCTGCTAATTGGCAGGAATTTAAATTAATTTGGTGAAAATAGTATATAACTGGTATGGACTACATGTCTGAGAATTGTAAACCTAGTTTGGCTTAAACCTCGTGATAAATGGCCAGAGTACCCTTACAGTCATTTACAGAGTGTTCGCGATATTATGTAGAGTGAAGAACTCTAGTTATGTATGTATAACGGATAACTCTAGAATAGCAGAGTGGACGACGTAATTTAGGTTTTGTAGGTTTTTCTGGTTGACTGTTTTAAGGATCACGTATGAGAGCATTTAAGCCACGTGACGTAGAATAAAGGATTCTACACAGTCTTTTTTGAGTGTTCGTCCGCGATTGATATTAACTGTTTTAAAGATCACGTATAAGAGCATTTAAGCCAGGTGACGTAGAAAAAAGAATTCTACGCAGTCTTTCGGGCGCGTGTGTTCACGATTACTGTTACGGATGAAGCACAAGTGTAGATTAGAAAACACGGCGTTCGTTTCTCCGAAGTCTTAAAGAGCTTGGACTGCACAATAATTGTCTAGCAAGTATGTTATCATGACGTTCGAGCTTCTCTTTGTGCTTTATATTGATTTTTTGAATTGCCTCTTTGACGAGAGGTATTTTCAAGTCTCGGTGGATGTTTTCATTCCTCATATACCGCAGTGTCTTCGATTGGACTCTTTGGATTTTGTCGAGATTGCTCGAGCTTGCTTTGCCCCACAGCTGGGCACCGTATAACCACATAGTTTTGATTGCACTGTTGTATAGCAGAACCTTATATTCAAGGCTTAGTTTTGAGTTCGCGTTTAGGAGCCAGAGAAGTTGATGGACCTTAAGTTTCAGCTGAGTTTTCTTGGTTTCGATATGGCTTCTCCAGGTCTGTCGGGGATCCAGGTGGATTCCAAGGTATGTAATGCATTTTAAATGGGCCGTTGTGTTTCAACTCTAGCTGAAACATCTTTAAATGGTTTAGCTGCGGTATTCCGAACCCATTTAAGTTGTGAATAGTATATGACGATTGGCAAGCAACTAATCTCATACCAATTTGGACCATATAGGCCCTATACAAATAGTTTGGGACCCTAGATGCGGCTTTTAGAATACATGGACATACGGGTAAAAATAAATATAAATGTTTGACACGAAACCAAAATAAAATTATGTTTTCAATTTGATTAAATTTGGGTAAGGGGCCCAAGTAGCAGTCTAAACAATGGGTTTCTCGGGTTGAACCGGCTCTGAAGAAGGCCAAGGTGACTTTGTTGGCCAATAAGGTGATAGCAACAGTTTTTTAGGATGCACGCGGAAACAGCCACATCATTTACCCTCAAAAGGGAAAAACAATAAAAGGCAAGCACTATGTCAACTTATAAGACCGATTAAACGAGGCCCTATATGGCCCTATATAGCCAAGAAAATTTCTTTTTCGTCAAGATAATTCATGGGAGCAAATTGTATGAATTGGGTTACAAATTGGTACCTTATTTGCCATATTCTCCAGATTTAGCCTTCACTCACTATTTCTAAACCTAAAGAAATGGCTCAGTAGAAAGAGATTCAGCTCCAACGAAGAAATTATTGATCAAACAAATACCTATTTAATGGAGCTTAAAATCTTATCGTATACAACAATTGGAGAAACGTTCGACTAAGTATATTGGTTTAAAAAAGATTAGATGAAAAATACATTTTTTTTGAAAAAAATGCCATATTCAAAAAGTTACGGAATTATTGATTTGCTCTCGTATTTAAGAATAACCTTTAGTGTAATCGAGCTCGTTGGATACTCGCTAATAGTATTTCTTGAATAATTTATTTTCTATAAATTACAAATTTTTAAATCGAACAATTTATAATTCATAAAGCCAATCAGTTCTTATAGACAAAGAAATTTAAAAAAATTCTCAAAATTATCGCCGTAGCGACCACATACACGTTTAATAAGTGAGTTCTCTAAAGAAACATTTTCCCACAGATTCCCGATTTCACAAATTTAAAAACCTTTTAATTTACCACATAGCCGCATTCAAAACTAATCTTCTGTAACAGTACTCGTAAAGACACTTTTAGAGCGCGAAGAAATTTTTATTTCTACGACCGCACACTACCATCAGCTCGTATGCTTTACAATTAAGTGCACTCAATGTCACTCTTGTGATACTTAACTGTGAAAACATTAACCAAAAAAAAAATGAAAAAGGAAAACCTTTAGCAAGCGCCCGCTCCTCATACCCACGTATGGGCCCAAGCACATACAAACGACTCCTCATGCATATTCAGATCGTTGAAAATCCACAACACATATCCTTTGGCTTGAAACAACAAAATGCACTGGGTCGGTGCATTGCAGTCCTTCGGCTTCATGTTGAGCCGTTGGAAAGCATCTAATTGTGCTGTTGCTTTTGGTGTAGGAGAATACAAATCGTAAACGTGGAAATTTTCGTAAATGAACTCGAAATGTGTATGAGTTCAACAGTTAAACTAAAGTTAATTATAATTTTTGTAAAACCAAAGGTATGGAGCGGTGGATATTTCAGTTTTTGTTAACGTAGAGGAATCGGATGCCAGTGACAATTAAAGAGCGAAAATGCGACCATGATGAGGCAATACTGGCAGTAGGGCATTTCAAAAAAAAGTGGACCGATATGGTTCAGTGCCCCAAGAATTTATTACGAGGGTTGCTATTTGTATTTCGGGTCCTTACAATACTTAAATTTTCGTGCGATGACTTTTTACGATTTTCGGCGTGTGTTATCGAGTTTAAATCAACTTGTTTCGACTTTTGGCGATGCAGCACTATCAAAAACCACTGTTAATCGCTGGTACCAAGATTTCAGTCTCGGACGCGGTTCGCTCCAGGATTAATTTCGTGAAGAACGTCCAACTTCGGTCACTTTGCCAGAAACCATCGATGCTGTGCGTGAACTGATTAAGCAAGACTGACATGTGATATACCGTGACATTTAGGCAACCTGGCGCGTTACGTAGTATGACAAGCATCAATAAGATATTGCATGTTCATTTGGCCGTGAAAAAAATTTGTTCTTCATAATCACACATAATTTGACAAATGCTCAAAAAAAGGCTCGTATGGATTGGTGCAAAGAGATATTGAAAAAGTATAACTGCTGTAGCTCAAAGGCAGTGCATAACATTGTCACAGGTGACGAATCATGGATCCATGCATATGAACCCAAAACAAAACAGCAATCGACCCTATGGGTCTTTCAAGACGAGCCAAATCCAACAAATGTTGTTCGTGGAAGAAGTATATCGAAGCAAATGATTGCGTTTTTTTTGGTATAACCGGTCATGTTGCCACAGTGCCTTTAGTGGAACATAGGACGGTCTATTCTGAGTGGTATGCAACCATCTGTTTGCCAACAGTGTTCGAAGAAATGAGGAAAGATAATAAGAGATGACGGATCATTTTGCATCACAACAATGGGAGCTCTCACACATCAGCTGAAACGATGAGCTATTTGACCACTCAAGATGACGAAATGACGGGCGAACCACCGTACAGCCCTGATTTGGCACCCAATCACTTCTTTTTAGTAGTCAACGGTTTTCATAGCCCGAAGCAGCTGTTAAAGCGTTCAAAATTCATGTTCTGGAGGTGTCTCAATCGGAATGGAAAAAGTGCTTCGAAAATTGGTTTGTGCACATGAAAAAGTGTATTGTAATGTAAAGAAGAATATTTTGAAGAACAATAAAACCATTTCCTATGATAAATTATTGTGTTTTTATTGCCGAAATTTGAACACGATGCGAAATTTAAACACGATCGCAGTAAATATGGGACTTTTAGAACGACAGGATCCAAATCGGGAGAATCATTTGTCTGGGGATCATGCGAGAGCATAATCGGAAGGAAGGACCTTTGTGGGGGTCCAATGCTTACCAGCATTGGACATTGGTCGATCCTAATGCGAAATTTGGAGAGTATGGGATATAATGCGTGGCTTCTAGTGCTGCAGGTTCTGAAAGCAGGATAGGCTTTTGTATTATTTCAAGAACTTGGACCAATGCACTAAGTTTAGTCGAAATCGGTTTTATATTTGCTTTCCGTACATTGCTAACAGCGATAGGTTGACAGACCGACAGATACTGCTCAATATCAGTCAGTTTGAATCGATCAGTTTAATAAATACGGGACCTTACTCCATTCTTTTCAGGTGTTACAAAAATCATCTATGTCATCTAAGTCATTATATCTTGTACCGCGGTATAGGGATTAATAAAACCAGAATGGATTTAATAGTACTCATCATTTATTTTCCTATTGCATATATTTCGTGACTTTTCGAATAATATACAGTTTTTTTTAAACAAAATTTTATTTGTCAGTATAATCTCCTTTTAGCTCAATACACTTAGTCCAAAGATTCTCCAACGATTTTGTATCCCATTCAAAAAGTACTATTTTTCGAGGTGCATAAAACAGGCTGAATCTCGTTGGAGCTGAATCTCTTTCCACCGAGCCATTTCTTTAGGTTTGGAAAATGAAAATAGTCACTGAGGAATAAATCCGGAGAATATGGTGGATGAGGTACCAGTTCTTATCCGATTCATGCAATTTTGCTATTGAGACCGCACAGATGTGCCATATCTTGAAGAAAAATAACTTTTTTCTTGGCCTTATGGGGTCGTTTATTTTCCATAATTTGGCATAATATTCGACGTTTATTGTTTTTTTCCCCTTGTGAATGTAATCGATGTGGATTTTCCTGCGTGCTTTCCAAAAAAATGTTGCCATCACCTTATTGGCCGACAAAGTAACCTTGGCCTTCTTCGGAGTCGGTTCACCCGGAGAAACCCATTGTTTAGTCTCCGGAGTGTTGTAAAGGATCAATGTTACAAAACGCCGCAAAAACTCATTCGAATTACGGTAAAAAAAATTCCAAACAATCCTTTCAAGTTGTCACACGATTACGTTTAAGGTCAATTGAGAGCAAACGCGGCAGACATCTTGCAGACAGCTTTATTAAACCCAACTGATCATGTAAAATCGAAACCGCACTGCCATATGAAATGCGTATGGCATCAGCAATCACACACTTTTACTCTTCCATTGGCCAATCGCGGTGTTTTTGACATTTTCAGGTATACTCGTATTGACCTCAATTGGCCGTCCAGAACGTTCAGCGTCATTTGTACAACGAAAGTCAGTAAACAAATTGTACCATTGAAATCGATGGTGCGGACGGAGTCCCCATAGACTTTATCAAGCTTTTCCTTGGTTTATTTCTGCAAAAAATAATGTTTATTGAGCACTCTAAATTAACTTTTTTCCCTTTTTTTTAACAAAATCTACGAGGTTGTATGTTTTGAACAGCTGTTAAACACAAACTAAATGACGGAACTCTCTCAAAATTAACAGATGGTACTTGATGGGAGCAGTGTTGCATTTCATTTAACTACGACGAAAGTTGGAAAAGTCACGGGATTATTGATATGCCCTCGTATATGCACTGACAAAAATTCTGAACTCTTTGGATTACAGGGAAAGTTATAATTATTACATATACATACGTCGAGGCAAAGCAAGGACCCACTATAGTCTATAGTCAAAATGGGTAGAAACGATCTTGTGGTATATCTAATCAAAACCGAACTGATTCAGTTTACCAAAAATTGCTGTTTTGCTGCAGCATTTGCGGCTTGATTCGATATTGAGCACTATTAGAAAACTTCACTGCTTTTTTGGTCTTAAGACGGACACTTCAGCTTTAAAATTCCTACCGTAGACAAAAAGTGTAGTAGATGTTCTGACCTCAAAGTATATCTACTCCATGATGAGCCAAATTGAGTTTTGGAAATTTACTCGTACAGGCATACCCGCATTTTACTTCGCACCGCCTACCGCAGGACGCCTGGGAGGGTGCACTTACATAAAGGAACAACACGACTCATGATAAAAGCAATCAACAAAAAGGGTTTCATATGCATATTTTCCAAGTGTAAATAAAGCGGAAGGAAAATATTACGTGTGTATGTGTTTTATGTAAATATTATCTAAGTGTCAGAGCCCTTGCGTGCGTGCGTGTGTTTTGCTGCGTGTCAGTGTTTTTGCAAAGTTATGATAGCATTTCTGCTCCGCCCCGCCCCCTTCCCAAGTGCTACTGTATTTTTCTTTCTGTAATGCGAGTATAATTACAACAATATTCATTTACATACATTAAAACATGTTAACATTATTAACTGGAGTACTTGTACTGGTCTTCACACATACCTGCATTTGTACACATGTACAAATTGTACACGTGTTGCCATCGTGAGTTGGATAGAGTTTTACCGGGGAATGGTGAGGCTAGACTGATTGCTGGTGGTCAGGGATTGAACTTTGTGTAAAAGCGTACAAATGCAGATCAAGATGACACTTACTGCACCCGTATTTTACTTGGTCAGGAATTTGTTGTGGAGGTTTTTGAAAAACTCAGACCGATGTGATCCAGTTTTACAAGAGTTTCTTTATTGTTAATCGCTTCTAACGTAGAATGCAAAAATATACAAAATCGGAGTAATAAATGACTTCTAATTTTTTGTTTAATTAATTAATTTTGAGGTTTCCTACTTTTTTAAGGAAAAAAAAACACAGAAAATTCCAATTGAATGGGGAATGTTTATTATCAATTGAAAGAACATTCATTTGCATTTATATTTTGAAGATTATATCTATCAAATTATGACCATCAAAAGATGGTCCATCCGTTGAGTCCAATTTTCGACGACTCGTTCGAGCATTTCGTTTGGTAATTGGCGAATGACACATGTGATGTTTTTCTCCCAGACCTGAATCGAAGCGGGTTTGTCCGCATAAACTTCAGACGTTACATACCTCCACAGGAAAAAGTCTAATGGTGAGATATCACACGATCTTGGTGGCCAATCGAACGGCCTAAAACGTGAAATTATCTGCTCAACGAAGTGTTCTCTCAATAAATCCATTGATTGATGCGATGTGTGGGAAGTGGCGTCGTTTTGTTGTAACCAAATGTCGCCGAGATCACGAGCTTCAATTTCAGGCATCAAATAGTCGGTTATCATGGCACGATAACGGTCGCCATTGACGGTTACGTTCTCACCAGCATTGTGTTTGAATAAATATGGACAGGTGATTTCACCGGCCCACAAACCACACCAAACGATTTGTTTTTTCTGGATGAAGTGGCAGCTCTTGAACCTCTTCATGTTGCTCTTCGTCCCAAATTCGGCAATTTCTCAATACACTTCATCAAACGTTTTTCAAGTTTTTTAATTGCATCCGAAAAATAAGATTTTTCAAGACCTTCAAAATATGCCTCAGTTTCAGCAATAACCTCGCTATTGGACGAAAATTTTTTGCCACCGAGAATTTTTTTTAAATTTGGAAACAAGAAATAATCAAAAGGAGCTAAATCTGGACTATATGGTGGATGCGGAGCAATTCAAATTGTAATTCGGCCAGTTTTTGTTGAGTTAAAAATGCAGTGTGTGAAGGAGCATTATCTTTAAAAAAAAGAACTTTTTTTTTTAAATGCGGCCGTTTTATCTTGATTTCTTCACTCAACCGATCCAATAATGCACAATAATATTCACTATTTATAGTTTTTCCTTTCTCAAGATAATCAATAAATATTATACCCCTTGCATCCCAAAATACTGTGGTCATTACTTTTCCTGCTGACTTAACAGTTTTCGCCTTCTTGGGACCACTTTTACCAGCTTCTATCCATTGTTTTGACTGTTCTTTGCATCCTGGGATGTAGTGATGGATCCATGTTTCATCAACAGTTATGAATCGGCGCAAGAACTCTATTGGATTACGCTGATAAATCGCTAAAAGCTTCTCGGAATTGGTCCAACGGACGATTTTTTGGGGCAAAATCAACAAACGCGGCAGCGTTCTTGCGGATAGTTTTTCATGTGGAGTTCATCATGTAAAATACTCCAAACATGTTTTTCGTGTATTTTAACAAAGTCAGCAAGTTCTCTGAGCTTTATTCGTCTATCTTTAGTCACTTCATTAAATATTTTTCTAATGTTTTCTATAGTAGTAGCAGTTTTCGGTCTTCCAGAGCGTTGTTCCTCTTCCGTACTTGAACGACCCATTTTAAATTGTTGAACCCAGGATTTCACGGTGGAGTATAATGGTGCATTATCACCATGAACAGAATCCAATTCATCTTTGATTAATTGTGGCTTATAACCTTTCATATAAAAACGTTTAATTACCGCACGAAACCCTTTATTTTCCATTTTTCAAAAATTATAAAACTTGTTTACTTCAATCACCTGTAACAAAGAAAATAATCATTAAATATTTCGGAAATTTTGACAGATGGCTTATAAAAGATTGCTTTTAAAAAACAAAAAAAAAATTGCTAGTAAAACAGTCAATGTGCCAGGCCAGTTAGTTATGCGGTCGCCCTCGTATGTGAGTTTAAGAGTGACAGAACATAAAATCGGTAGGGTCCTGTGTGTGGTGGATATTCGAAAATTTGAACTGATTTAGGCTACTATGCCTGGCGATAATTTATTTATAGCATGCGAAAATTGAGAAACTTCTTGAGTGACAAATCGGGAGGGACCTTTGTGATAAGGTAATTAACAAAATGTAACGAAAAGTTCTACTTTCACCAGAAATTTGTGCATGATGGGAGTAAATATGCGGCTTTGAGAGTGACATGGCCCCAATTTTTCAGGAGCTTTTGTGTGGACATATACTGATCATCAGTCGTTTTTAACGCGCTATGCGAAATTTGGTCAGAATATGATGTAAAATGTGGTCCAACTAAAACGCACGATGTTTATTGTTAATAAAACAAAAACTTTGCAGAGGCTTATCTTAATATTATGGATGATAATAGAAGGATATATGACGGTTACAAAAATCGACCAAATGCTTGCCACGGCTTCGTTCGTCTACACTTCTATCCGATGGTCCATAGTTTCAATGACTTTAAGGCATTCAATGTCGTTAATGTGCCGAATTATCTCATCCTTTTGCTCTTGAATTGATCTTGGCTTAATGACATACACTTTTTCTTTTAACTATTCACAAAGAAAGAAGTCCAACGGTGTCAAATCACATGATCGTGGAGGCAAGTTAACATCGCCACCACGTGAGATAACACGGCCATTGAATCTTTTGCGCAAAGGAGCCATTGTTTCGTTGGCTGTGTGTCAAGTGGCACAAACTTGTTGGAACCAAATATCGTCCATAAACTCAGTTTTTGGCCACAAGAAGTCCATAGCGATAGCAAACACCAATCACGGTAACCGCTTTGCCGACCGATGATTCCACCCATTAACCGCAACAAACCGTGGTTTTCACCTCTTGAAACTCTTCTGGATGCTGTTTAGCCCAGATGCGATAATTTTTTTATTGCTGTTGAGCCAGAAATGTGCGACTATAAAAAGGTCTAAGCGCATGAAAAACGTTTCTCACCGAACGCTCATTTGCATAACACAGTTGCACAGTTCGAGACGTTGTTGCGGTGCAAGTCTTTCCTTGATGAAATGGCAAACAATACTGAAAAGAAAAAAATAAAGTTTAACACAAATCACGCGTAATCTGTGAAAAACCCCTATTGAAAAAAGCCTCTAGATCGATCACCCGTTATGTACGTACGCTAAGGTGGACCGATTTTTAAGGACAATTTTTTTTCGATATTGTGCCATCGATTTTTCAATAGCTTTTGGCATAACACTCAATTAACTAACACGAAGGATAGAAAAGGCAAACTGACTAAGACTAGCATGACATGTGGCAGTGGATTCCACTTCTGCCACACTAACCGTCCGGATGTCTTCACTTACTAGTCAAACGCACAAGACATGAAGTCAGTCCTCAACAGAACTGACTACATGTAAAGGACCACTGTCTATCGCTCTAGTAAACAAATGTATTAAGAGATCCATGCCCGGCCAGCAGAAGACCCAAGTAAAGGCCGAATTCAAAATCGCAATTATTCCAGACAAAATTGGGAACACGGATACATGTACATGTCACCTAATTAGACTCGCTGGATTCCCATCTAGATGAGATTTGAGATTGGCCTATCATCAGGCAGCGTTGTCCTTAAAAGTAATATCACAAAGCATTACTACTGTGAGATGGCTTTACTCTCTTATAACTGATAGAAGTTGCCGCACGTTCTCTGCCAGAAGTTTTTGTCATGATCAGAATGAAAATATTCTTAAATCAGATTCCCTGATTTAGTATTGGCAACTCTGGCTCACTAAACAGACTTAAATGTCATTTAATCTTGTTTTTTTTTTTTTGATAAATACAACTGCGTATAAGCGGATGTGCAAACAAACTACATTTGCATTTATTTAAATGAGGGTAGTGTGTAAAGTAAACGTGTGTTTGTGTTAAAAAAGAATTAAAAAAATCCGGTATAATACATCGTAAAAAAGGTGTGAAATCGGTTGTTTCACTCTTTACCACACGCCCGCCCGTTCACCTTTTCAATTTAAATGCCCCCTCTCTAACCGTCCTCGCCGTTTACATGAAATTTAAAATGAAATCACAATAAAATCCAAGGGATATCTTCCCTATACATACACCATACCACTACATGGACATGTATTTTAGACGGATGGCATACATGTTAATGTGTGTGTGACAGTTTATGGATGTTTCGAAGTGTATGTGAACTCGTATATGTTTGCATACAAGCGTAAAGGGTATCTATATATGTTGTCGGTATGGGTATGAGGGTGTACCGGCAAATTAAGTAAGTTCGCTCAAACAGATCGGTGCATGCGAACATTTCTTTTAAAAAAATTACACGAAAATAATTAATATAATTCGGGCCTTTATTGGTTTATTCGTTATTATATGTTCTCTTCCATAAAAGCATGTTCGTCGCAACCATTGTATTGTTTTTTAAATTTCATTTTGACAACAGTATGATTGCGGCAAATTAAATATTGTTGAAATGTAACAATAGTATTATTGCAAAATTTAGAAATGAAAATATGGTTGTAGCAACCATATAAACATGATTGGTTACCAACGGATTGTTGTTTAAGATTTACGTTAACAATAATATGATTATGGCAACTATACCGTATGGTTGTGACTATCAACATAACAAAACAGGTTTCATTGACCAACTTTCTTACAAGTATGTGTGTGTTTTTTTGGTATACCCAAAAAATTACATACACACGATACAGTGCTTGATTGTTTTCAATTATAAAAAAACAACAACATTCGAAAGGTTATTCGAGGGATTTTTATTGTGTTTATTTCGTTCGGTGGAATACTCTAATGCCGACTGTTTCTTGTTTATTTAAAATCTGCCTGCATTTAAGTATGAGGCCATTGATCATGGTTTAATTACGATCGTTACTTGGGTTCTTCGGATGGTGAAGTAGCATTCATCCCCTGAAGTCACCCCTGTTGGCAACTAAAGGTCTTTCGATTTCCTTATGAATATATATTTTTGTTTCTTAAATCTGGCTATGAACTGATTGTAATGTTGTTTTAAATATCTTGCTTAATAAAAAAATCTCTATTGCTTAAAAACTACTTAACCCAATCTAAAAAAAATGATTTTCTGGATCATAGTAAGGATAAGTGGTATCATACAATGGTTTTAGGGATCATAACATGGTTGCGTATAAATTATGCTTTGGTTGTGAGAATCATACTATGGTTGTATATGAAAGATATTGTGATTGTAAGGATCATAAAATGGTTTTTGGGGTCATAGTTTAATTGAATATGACTCAAAATATGGTTGTGGTGATCATAGAATGGAAGTGTTTGAATCATACTATTCTTGTGAGGATCATCATATTGTTGTGCAACAACCATATACCCAACAATAGTATGATCCAACTTTTTGACAGTCAGTTTCCTAAAAATAGCTTAAGCCCGACATGTGGGTTAGCGCGGTTTATTGCTATCGGGTACTTAGGTTCTTACATGCAAAATCAAAGAAAATTCATAACATTAAAGTACGAAATACGCAAATACCTCAATTATTTAAGCTAGACCCACCGTTAGGTGTAACTCTCAAATCAAAATCAACTGTCTGTCCGTCCCTAACCACGTCTGCTCTGTTTCTAACGCATGTTTTCAAACTACAAATCGCATTTGTTGTCAGAAAATTTGGAAGTAAGTTTTGTGGGCAGAGACTGTTGGCTTTTACGAAAAACAGTTAAAACATTTGTTAAATCGATTTTATTTATTTAGCTCTAGAAGCCACATATGTAGGACATCCAATTACGATGCTATTTGGCACTGTGCTCTTAGTTCGATCAGTAATCAGCTCGGATAAAAATGGGTCATATCGGTCCACTTTGTGATAAAGCCCCAGTGCAGAGGTCTCTCCCGCTCTAAAACATCTAATTTTGATTCCGATTTTAATTAAATTCGGTACGGTATCGTGATTGACAAGCAACCGGTCCTGGATCGATTTGAGTCCTATAGGCTTACTTTTTTGGATATTGTCCCCGTACAAATTGCCTGGAGGCTGTAACTAAGACCTATGCGTTTGGCTAAATAAGGGTGACAGACTCTATATCCATGATTCATTTAAACATGGATACCAAAATCAAAAATGGCCTTTTTTAAAAGTCTGGGTAAATTTGGGGCAACGGCACAATTACCATACTTCTGATTTGAAAAATATTTTTCATTCCTAGAAATGCCGTTTTTTTTACTTAAAAAAACTCGATAGTCGGTTTTTGAAAACACGAAATGTGTTTTCTAAAACACCCGGGTTGTTGGACACTTTTTAACAAATACAGAATATGTCTTTCCTACGAAGCATACAATTTCCACTTGTTGTCCTAAAAAAAACCTCTGGTCTAAGCTAGCTAGTACATTTTGGTCAAATTGAAACCAACGCTCCAGCAAGTAAAGCGTTTGACCAAGACTAAGGGGTCGGGTCCAATTGAAACAGGATTCAACAGTACTTGAGAACCGGGAGAAAGCTTCCCCAAAAAACAAGTGCTTGGGCGTGCACTAATCGATGTCAACAGATGGAGTCAGTTTCAGTAAGTAAATGTTGAAGACCAGGCTTGGTTAAAGATCTTGCCTATTGCACTCGGCTAAATTTGAGCAATATAGGTTTTTGTTTATGGCTTCCAGAGTGGTGGCACAACAAAATGAAGGGGTTTGAGGTATTAAAAACATCAGCATTAAGTGATAATACCAAGTACAGGGTGGAGCACGGAAATTTCCTTTTTTGTACTACAGGCTGTGGCGGCACTGTTGGTCGAAAGAGTGGAGAGTGTGCGTGGCTTATAATGGCTGACGGGAGATTTGTATTCGTCTGCCTTTCAGTTGCCATCATGCATTGGACATGTGGGGAGAGGACATTTTCTGTTGAAGCATATTTTTAAATGCGCACTCGATCATTACAGAGCTTTACCTCAGTGGGCGTGTAAACAAACAAAATATGCAGTGCTGGAGTAAAACAAAGCCCACAAAACTTTACCAGAGACCTCTGCATTCGGACGGCGTCAATGTGTGGTATCCTTGGCCCTTACTTTTTCCACTATAACCGTCTTGCCGTAACTTTGAACTCCGAACGGTACTTGGCTATGATACAGGATTTATTTCCGGCCGGCTCTTGAGGCAATGCAATTAGAGGATACATGGTTCCAACAGGATGGTGCCACATCGAGGGTTACTAAGAATTGTTTGAGGCAATTCTTTCCTGATCGCCTTATCTCTTTGAGGGGTGATGTGAACTGGCCGGCAAGCTCACCAGACTTAGCCCCATGCGATTTTTTCCTTTAGGGCTACCTGAAGTCGAAGGTATATATCAACCGTCCCAAAACCTTGGAAGACCTAATTAACAATATTGAGGCTGAAATTGGCAGAATACCAGTCAGAAATCGTTTGCAGCAGTGTGTGGATAGCGAAGGTCGACATTTGCCAGATACACTATTCAAAACCATGTTATTTAAAAATTCCCTTACTGTTCAATATAAGTTAAATATAAAATAAATTTTTCTAAATTTCATAATCTTTTTATTTCATTCCCAAAAAAGCAAAACTTCGCGCTCCACACTGTATAAACGTCAGCAGTTACGAGGAAACAGTCACTACATGACCAGTTTTCCGAAAAAACAGGCGTCCATTTGCTTCGAAGTGCTTCTTCTACGAAAATTTTTCATTGGATTTTGCTCGTTTTCGAAGACCCACACGGTCGATTGCCGTTTTGTTTCGGGCTCATACGCAAGGATCCATGATTCGTCACCTGTGACGATCTTATAAACGTCATTTAAAGCACAGCGATCGTATTTTTTCAATATTTCTTTGCATCAATCGACACGAGCCTTTTTTAAGTGATTGTCAAATTGTGCGGGATCCAACAAGAACAAACCTTATTTACTGCCAGGTGTTCATGTAGTATCGAGCGTATGCTGGTGAAAAAAATGCCCAAGGATGCCTGTATCTCACGGTATGTCACATGATGATCTTGCATTATCAGTTCACGCTCGGCATCAATGTTCTCTGGCACAACGGCCGTTTTTGGACGACCTTCACGACCTTCGACTTTGAGCGAGCATCGGCCACGATTGAATTCATTAAACCAGTTTTTCACAGTGCTATAGGATAGTGCTTCATCGCCATACAAAGATTTAATTTCATCGCGAGTTAATTCCGAGTTAATTCCTTTTTTTATCAAAACACATTCGACAAGTAATTTTTCCAAAAAAATTTTTAGGACCAGGAACAGCAGAGCGTTTCCATGAACAAAGTTGACATTTTTAGTTAACACGTGATCAACTATAACGATTTTGCTCTCCAGTCTTAGTTATCGAAGTATATCAAAAAACACCTTTCCTATATCGTTCCCCGCTTGCTCCTTCACGAGATGCAGGGTGAATAAAACATTTTTGCATAAACTTTTTATGCGGCACACCCCAATAAACATTTGTAAGTGTAAATGTTTCTATGTGTGCGAAAGTGTGCACGTTTTTATGTACAACTCCAAAGGTAAACATTAATTCCCTTTATTTAAATGGCAACATCTCTCCGCCATAGCATTTGTGGCCACAAACACGTTCATTTCCAACTGTTGTTCCCCCCTTGACAACAATGAACATCAGGGACGTTTTAGCCAGGTCGGAGGGAAATGTGTCCAGCTGGGTTTTGGCCATAAAACGACAAAGCTTCTTTCAAAACAGTTCCATAAAATAGTATCATTGTGCAGAAGTAAAATAATGCCACTTACAGTACGATCTGGATTTCCGCAACCACCGTTTAGTGCAACTGGCCGATTCGTGCAACAGGCAATTTCTTTATACTGGCACTTTTTGGACACAGAAGACGTGACGTGAGAGTATCAGATGTTAAGTGTCGTTAACGACCTCAGAATTTGATCAAAACTTAGGTGGGTGATTACAACTTGCACTGCGAGACATTTTTTGGTTGTTCCATATGATATTAATCGGCCTACTAAATAGAGTGAGGGTATAAATATGCAAAAAGACTTACAAAATTGAACGCACTACACCAAGGGCCACATTTTCTTCATGAATGTTGACGTCGTCGGAAGAATGAAGCCCGAGGTTTTCAACTCCCGAAAGGAGGTACTAATCTTTTTTAACATTTTGAAAGCCATAGTATTTTTTAAACATGAATCAGTACGTCCACTTTTAGTATTCTTGTAATATCGTTAATAATATTTGCACGATCTCACTATCAATACTAAAGAACGAATTTTTGAAGCAAACTTAGTGACGAAAAATTGGACCCTTTTTGAACCTACTACACAAATGACTTTGTTTCTGTGCAGATAAGTACCCACATAACATGTCACTCATTGCTTAAAACTCGATTAAACCGTAAAAACCGTATTATTTCAATAACCCCATTTATTATCTGGCACTTACATTCTCATTCCTTTTTTAAGAACTTTGACTTAAGCAATCCAATGGTAGTTTGTCGGATTAGCCATTAATAAGAAAATTAATGACAGCGTTAAAATTTAAAGAGCATTAATGCTACTTTGGGCTAACGACTGGACACTAAGTGTTGCCTGGCACCATCTGACATTTCCATTGGAAAATTTGACATGTTTTTGCATAAACGTACTCAGAACGTTTTGACATACGACCATCATTTGTGTTGTTTACAGTTAATTGAAAAAATCAATTTGGCAAAAAATGAAATAAACTAGTGAACATTTTCGTGCGATCATTTTTCACAACTTTCGACGTACAAGACACAACAAGAGTACATCGATGAACTTAAATCTTTGTATGGAGATGAAGCACCATCCTATAGCACTGTGAAAAACTTGTTTCATAAATTCAATCGTGGCCGAAGCTCGCTTTAAGAAGAAGGCCGTGAAGGTCGTCCAAAAACGGCCGTTGTGCCAGAGAACATTGATGCCGTGCGTGAACTGATAATGCAAGACCGTCATGTGACATACCGTGAGATAGAGGCATCCTTCCACCATCATACATTGGATATTGCATGAACACCTGGCCGTAAAAAAAGTTTGTTCTCGTTGGATCCCGCACAATTTGCAATCGCTCGAAAAAAGGCTCGTGTCAATTGGTGCAAAGAAATTTTGAAAAAATACGATCGCAGTGCTTCAAAAGTCGTTTATAAGATCATCACAGGTGACGAATCATGAATCTATGCGTATGAGCCCAAAACAAAACAGAAATCGACCGTAAGGGTCTTCGAAGACGAGCCAGATCCAAGGAAAGTTGTTCGTGGAAGAAGTACCTAGAAGTAAATGGGCGCCTGTTTCTTCGACGAAACTGGTCATGTGGCGATTGTTCTGCTTGAGCGTAGGACGGTCAATTGTTAGCCTGGAGTCTTCGGAGAAATTCGAAAAACGAACAAGAGAAGACGAATTATTGTGCACCATGACAATACGAGCTCTCACACATCGGCTCAAACCACCGCCTTTTTGACCGGCCAAAACGTCAAAATGATGCGTCATCCGCCGTACAGCCTTGACTTGGCACACAATGACTTCTTTTTATTCCCGCACATCAAGAAAAAAAATGCGTGGTCAATGATTTGCTGTTGAAGCGTTCAAAAACCATGTTTTGGAGGTGTCTTAATCGAAGTGGAAAAAGTGCTTCGACAATTGGTTTAAGCGCATGCAAAAGTGAATAAATCATGCTGGAGAATACTTTGAAAAACAATAAAACCATTTTCGATGATAAATATTCGCATTTTTATTTATAGGCCAGAAATATATGTATCAGCTCTCTTACTACAGTTTATACTATTGTCTTGTCCATAGTCTGATATTAAATTTTGATGGTTAAAAGAAATTTATTATTATCGGTTCTACTCCGCACAGTTCCATTTCACGCTACTTTTCTCTCAATATGTGCATTTCCACTTGTCTTGCCAAACGATATATCTTGAAGCTCTTTTTATTCGCTGCAAGCGAGCGAGACACACATTAAAGTGTACATATCGGCAAAGAATATCGAGTAGATTCCGTTGGTTGCTTTGTTGTCCATCTAAAGCCTGCAATTAAATTACAGGTCGTAATTGTGGTTCGATTATGAAGAAATATACAAGAAGTGCTTTGGTTTTGACTAAGGACAAAAGCTTTTAAAATTGAAAAAACTCTGTTCAGACTTGTTCAACCGATTTTATATCTTTAGAAATTTAGCTCTAGAAGGCACATGTAACGTCTAATCTTGTTGACATTTCAAAACGCTGAGTAAGATTGTCCAGCAAACAGATCACATAACATTGGGTCTTATAAATCCATGTTTTGATAGAGGTCCCAAAAAATTTTAGATACAACCATTTTAGAACAGCAGTATAAATTCAAATATTGACTAAGTTTGGTGAAGCTTATAACGTTGGACCAACTTTCATTTCTGTATCAACCGTATGTCCATATTTTTCGAAATTTACTCCTCATCCTCATGGTACTGTTATCATCTGACAATAAATCTGTCCTTACGAAGAAAGAAACTAAATTAACAAAATACTATACAATCCTGATAAAATCTAGCACAAGTAAGTTTATTGGATTGTGAAGTTGAAAAAAAATCTGTTCGCATTTAGATATAGCATATATACGCAGTTTATAAAATTCTTTAGCCCTAGAAGCCACTTACAGAGTAAAAATTATTTGGAAATAGGTTAAAATTTGGTTGCAGATTTTCGGTTGCAATAACCAAATGCTTATTATCGTAATAAATATTCGGTTCGACATACCACAGGATGAAAAATATGATTATCGTATTGTAGACGTAACTAACTGATCGGTCATAGCAATTAATCGACATACGAGTAAAATAAGTTAAGTCGCCATAACTGATGGTCGCGATAACCAATAGTTTTGCCAACATTTTGTTATTGTAACCGAATATTGATGATGCTATCTAAACATTAATCATTAATCAAACCAAAAGCGAAAATAATGCTTTAAGCTAATCGTTTAATCATATTTATTTAGTAAAAATCATTTATTATCTTTTTCCCTCTATCCTCGACGTGACCCTTTCTATGCTTGAGAATACTTCAAGTAAATAGGAACACAGTTTTGTTGCCTCTGAAAAGTTACACGATTTTTGTTTAACAAGAGCGGCATGTGAACTTTAGGATCCAAAAATTCTTTTCTGGAAGTTCAGATTCTTCGTATTTTCAACCGATACTTCAGTTACAATTACGGAATATTACAGAGCATCAACTAACATTTGATTGGGCTGATGGCATACTCGAGGTGCAAACAACCTTAATCATTCAGTTGGCCAAAAAATTCGGTTATGTTCTCTGTGTGCACATATTGCATCCAATCTTGATAAAGTTGGGCACAAATCGTAACGATCGAATAGTTACCAGCTAATATAAAACAGGGGATACCGGTTTACGTATCGATATAACCCCGCTACAAAAGTCCTTCCCCGATTATACATACAACTGCTCCTGAACATATATTTTCATTGCAAATTTCGACTAAATTTGTGAGAGTTTATAACGAACAGCCGAGTTGGACCAATTAGGAATAAGCAGACCCATTTTTTGATTTAGTTCCCATATAAATGGATTGGGACCCAAAAAAAACAGCTTCCCATGTAAACGTGCATTTGGGTGCAAAAATTTCTGGAAAGTTTTCTCACAAATCCAAAAATTTAATTATTTTTAGTTAAATTTTGGCAAGGGACCCTAGGTAAAAAAACCCGGTCCATTTATGAATACCAAAAAATAATGAAATTTTCACACAAATTGTATTGTAACATTATATTCAAAATATGGATTAATTAAAAGCCCTCTAAAAAGTTCACTTCGTCGGCCACATGCGACTTCAGCTCTATTACTAGTTTTATAAATACCTACCATTTTCTCGGCTGCCATGCAAACCATGAACAAAAGTTTAAAGACTGGATGGGTACCTTCAATTTTTGCAGAGGCGGTTTTTCCACCTCTTTGATGCCGGCGACTAAAAGAGTCAGAGATTATAGTCATTTGGAGCCGAATTCAAATAGTAGATCTCCATTTGCCAGTATAAGACATACATACGTATATCGTCGAGGGATGTTTTCCATTTGTTTTTTTACTGAAATATTTAGGGATTTAAGTAAATTCCATTTCCTAAACTTTCTAAATACTTACCAACCATTTGAACTCGTCGTTCCTTGAATTATCATGCTACTGGCGGCGTTTGTGGATCTGCGCTGCCGATACATGTGACCTCATTTTATATTTGCTGCCCTTTCCTTGTGTGATACATAAAATTTAAGCAGTTTGGATGGCTTTGCTTTGCATAAGTGTACTTATGGCGAACTGGGCAACGAAAATGGATGAAGGGAAAAGGACAATGAAATTAACATCTTTTGATGGTGGCGAAAAACGATTAAAGTGTACGTCAATAAAGGGAAGGAGTCGGGGCGCTTTTACCTATGTGCTGTCCCTCCGTGTACATTAAAGTTTATATGGAAAAAGTTTTTGCCCATTCGAAATTGAATAAGTGTTAAACAAAAACAAGGCAATTTCAATACTTGCTCGTTTTTAGATGGTACAAATCTGTTTAGAAAAAGGGAGAATACATTTTTTAAGCATTCGTTTTTTTGCAAGTATGAGGAATTATTTATGTTTGGTGTTTAAAAATTGGCCGACATTGTCGGGTTTTGTGAAATGTTTATGTGTATTACATAGCAAATGATCTTGAGCCAAGTTTCTTTTTAAAAGTTCCTAATAAAGGCGGGTACTGAATTCTCCTTGAAAGAATTAAGTTTCGTCCGTACCAAAGTTAAATGCCCGCAATCATGGATTACGGTCCAATACGAACATTTTGTCAATAGGGCGTGACTCTGGCCTTTTTTTCTATCAGCGCTTGTTTCTTTCCATATCGGCATCATATATTCCATCGTCATATAGGTATTAGTACCATTCTAACACAATATAAATAGTTTATAAAAATAATCTACTCATTGATTTAAACATTTTATAACGACAAGTCTATTACTTAGGCTATAAATGCAATTTTTAAAGGAAGCGTGTTGCACGCTCACTTGTCCTCTACGATATGTCTTGAACATGACATTTTCATATGTTTCAATGATCATTTTGATAAGTCGAATAGTTCAAGAGATATTAGGCGTGATCTTTTATTGCTCGCTCATTAAGCGAGTAAGAGGCTGATAATGCGATAACTTCGCACCGTGTCACAAAAATAGAAAATGGGTTTGTTTACAGAAAACTATTTATATGCGTCATAAACAGTTTGTTTTAAAAATTACAAGTTTTTGTTTAGATTTGTTCAAGAAGAGTTAAGAGTTGTTCAACGATGTTCTTTAGCTTATATTTTTTTTGTTTGCACTCATAGCTTTCTTATCAAATAGGTTATGATGTTTGGAGTTGTCCAGGTCTTGTATACACAAAAGAGTCTATAGTCATTTGTTTTTCAAAGTTTAAAAGTTATCGCCTTAGCAGCCACTTACTCGCTGAATATCAGAGCACAAAAAAACACGGCCATTGCCATTTAAAGTTCAGGGTTGTGTGGGTAGTGCCACGTCCGTTGTCCAATTTCACCATAAAATATTCTATTAAAACTTCCTAGTCATTGATTTCATTCTGTTAAAATGTTTAGCTCGTTTGTTTTATTTCGGTCTGTTGCTTTTACACATTGAACAGGGATTAAACCGGCTCAAGACCTCTTGCTTCTATATTTAAATAGAAGACAAGTTTTTAACAAAATGGCAAAGTAACATTGATTTTCGTGGCTGCACACTACTTTTATCATGATTTCGGGTCCGTGACAACCCTCTTCAGAAAGCCTTGCTGCAATTGTTGAAAGTAAAACCGAACTCTATAAGGCCAGGCTCTCCACAAACGAATGAGAACTACTGTTGTAAACCTTACTTTTCAAGTTTTCTTCACACAATTGCCCACGAAAATACAACTGACTCTTGCCAGCTCTAATTTTTCACAACTATTTCACAACTATCGGTCATTACTTTGACCGTAAATGCGATATTTCAAAGAAAGTGTGGCACAGCCAATTGGGCCTTAAGGATGTGTGTCCATAGCATCAGCATATGCGACTCGCAAAATAGAAAGGGACCTAAAGTTTAAACCCAGTTTTGTTCAGGAGTGCCATTTTAAAGATTAGGTCCGTTTCTATTTGCGCTTAGAATCGTCGACTTCACTTTCGTAAAACGCGCATATCTCTGGGAGGGAACACTTTTGGGGCATGGGATCGGTCTCATTCGATGCTCAGATGTTGTCCACATCAACAAAAAAAAAGTGAAAATAGCCATTTTAAAGATTAGGTCCCTTTCTATTTGCGCTTAGAATCGTCGACTTCACTTTCATAAAACGCGCATATATCTGGGAGGGAACACTTTTGGGGCATGGGATCGGTCACATTCGATGCTCAGATGTTGTCCACAACAAAAAAAGAAAAGAAAATTAAAATTGATTTCTTTTACCCTTAGGTCCCTTTCTAATATAAAAGTCATATCGCTAATAGTGCTTGAGATATGGCCTTTTTAATTTCAGAGTTGTGTTGGTGGTTGCACGCCCCTTGTTCAATTTAACCAAACCATTCCAAACCATTGGATTACAAATTATGGACGGTTTTAGAGGACAAGGTTTGTCACAAAAGATACCCTAACATTGGATCTCTTAAGAATGCTTTGGTTCGAGCTGTGGCCAATTTTCCAATGGACGAGGTTCGTGCAGCTATTGACGATTGGCCCGTGCGACTTAAGGCGTGTGTAAAGCCAAAAGGCGGACATTTCGAATAAATAGATTTTTTTTGGATACAATATACATCAATTGGTCCAAAAACATTCGTTACTTTTTATTTAACAGCAAAAAACGTGTGTAACAGTATTTATGTCCCTACTAAGTAGTTAATAGTAATTTCCTAGTAATTAGTGATTTTGTTTTTTTTAATTTTGTAACAATCGGTTTATTAATATGGCCATATTTGCAATACTTTAAATTGAGCGTGGCTCCCCCACGTTTCTTCCAGGATGTTCTTCGATCCATGCCAACATCATATGTTTCAATTACCACCGTCATAACTGTAATAGTTCATGAGATATTGCCTTTATAATATCAGGGTTTTTGATTTTTCCAGAGGTTGACTTAGTCCTTGTGAGGGGAAAATGTTTACCCCTTAACCGATCTGGGCCATTTTGAATACCACCCATTTCAGTCCATTAGCTCATGTTCCTTATTAATTTCAACGACCTAGCTGCAAAAGTGCGACCTGTAGTTTGCCTTCCACAGACAGACAGATACACAACATGACTAGAAGATCTTAGAATAGACGATATATACTTATACTTTACTCGTAAATCGTTAGCTAAAATGCAAAAAGGCCTAGCTAACAAAAATATAATTTTGCAGGAGAAACAAAAAACGTGGTTAAATGAAAACTATAAACATTTTTAACGAAGTTTTTTCTACTTTTTTTGTTAATGAAAGCGTCACTTTTAATCGCAGAAGTATTAAATTTTGTCAAGATATGTGGTTTAATGGCATTTACAATAATCAATCAAAAAGTCGATTTTGAATTTTTGTTAGATACGCCTTTTTGCATTTAAGCTAACGAAATACTTTGTCGGGTCTTTGGCCAGTATTTTCTATGATGAGAAGGGTATACAATTTTTTGTAAGCTTGGTGTGAAAAAAGGAAAACATTGTTATGACTATTCTAGAAAATTAAAAATGTTGAGTTAATAATTTTGTTGAACAAGTGCAATATGCCCATATTTACCAAAAGGGCCGTTATTGGGAACTGCAGTCCATTAATCTGTCCCTCATCTCTGCCAATACTTTACAGTATTTAAATTCGTAGTGAAATTTGCTTGAATTTGAGTACCCATATGTACATATTGAGCATTGACCGCTCGCTTTGATCATACGGAAAGTTTTCCGGTATTTCGGTATTTGGCTGTGGTTTGGCTTCTCGATAAATTCAATTAACCACTATTAATTTATATAACTTTCAATTAAAAAAGATGCCCCGAAAGCACATCCATAAAGGTATAATCTATGGTCGTACCAAATAATAATTTGTAGTCACGATAGGAAAAGTATGGCTAACAATCTATTAGTCACAAATTCGATTAGGACATTGAAACTGTTTAGTAAGCATGGAGCTTTTGCCTACGAGGTGTTGGTGTTTGTACACGACTTGAAAGCCTAGATCAGACTTCATGTAGGCTATTAAAATAATATGAAGTTATTTCCATTAAGGAACACTAATTACTTAGTAGGGACATAAATCCTGTTACAACATTGAACACACCCATTTCAATAGTAGAACTGAACATACCCCGTTAATGTCATATGGGTTTTGAAAGCTAACCTTAATAGCGTTAGTCTGTAACGGGATTTTAAACTTGTTTCAACTTTCATCATGGAGTGGTCTGATAATGAGAACCGTATCGCTGTAATAGCGCTTTTCAAGTGTGAAATACAAAAAAAGACGATATTTTCAAAACTCTGCGGCCACTAGGGATTAGCCGCATGTTCGTCTACCGATGCATAAAACTGTTTGAGGAGACTGGAGATGTAATAGACCGCCACCGGTCGCGCCGCCCACGATCTGTTCCAACACCGCATGTAATCAAAGCCGTTAAATCAAGAATTTACAGAAATCCGCTCCGAACACAGAAAATAATGGGCCGTGAGATGAAAATCACGCAAAAGTCCATGAGTCGAATCATTAAAATAGACTTGGGACTTGGGGCTTTCAAACGACGTACCGGACATTATTGACTGCATCTTTAAAAAAAATAGGATTGAAAAATGCAAACGTCTTTTGGTGAAGCACGCCGATAACTCGCACAAAACAATTTTGTTCACCGATGAAAAAAATTTTTACCGTTCAGGAAAAATTTAACAAGCAAAATGATAGAGTGTATGCGCGGTCATCTAAGGAAGCATCTGAACTGATCCCAAAGGTGGCAAAGGGTCATCACCCAGCTTCAGTCATGGTTTGGTGGGGTGTCTATTACGATGGGGTCACTGACCTGCATTTCTGCGAACAAGGAGTCAAAACATCGGCCACAGTTTACCAAGAAACCGTTTTGGAAGCCGCTGTGAAGCCTCTTAACAATTCCCTGTTCCAAAACCAGCCATGGACTTTCCAGCAAAATTCTGCGCCTGCTCATAAGGCTAAAACGTCCCAGGCCTGGCTTCGAAACAATTTGCCAGCATTCATTTCCTCTTTAGAATGGCCCTCAGGCAGTCCAGATTTGAACCCATTGGATTACAAATTGTGGACGGTGTTAGAGGACAAGGTTTGTCACAAAAGATACCCCAACATTGGATCTCTTAAGAGTGCTTTGGTTCGAGCTGTGGCCAATTTTCCAATGGACGAGGTTCGTGCAGCTTTTGACGATTGGCCAGTGCGACTTAAGGCGGGTGTAAAGGCAAAAGGCGGTCATTTCGGATAAGTAGATTCTTTTTGAATACATTATACATCAATAAATATATTAAAAAATATTTGGTCCAAAAACATTCACTACTTTTTATTTTACAGCATAAAACGTGTGTAACAGTATTTATGTCCCTACTAAGTAGATAAGATCCGAAGATCCAGCTGTACATATCTTGGCTCCATTAGAACTGAGAGAGTTGGAGCCTATACAGACTGACACAATCTGGTAGGTTCCTATTTATTATCCAATAAAAATCGACAAATAGTTGGCACCTAGATTTTCTCTTTTCCCGAACAATTTCATTCCGGGAATCCGGAAAAAATTTTTCATTTTCTCGGAATTACCGGAAATTTCTGCATAACACAAAAATAAAATAAATTATGTTTATTTCGCTGTATGTTTATATTTATTTTCTTTTTAATAATTGAGATAAAATAAAGAACACGCTTTAGGTGAAATAAAAACATAAAAATACATACACGTTTGAAATAACATAATACATTTAGATGCATATTAAAATTTAATTAATTTCAATTTGAAATAATGTTTTTAGAACAGAAAGAGTTTTAATAGAATTATAAGACAGCTTTTCATTTTTTCAGTTGTAGAAAATATTCTTTCGCTTTCCACTGATTTTGGCCTTATAGTCAAAAGTGCATTGAATTAGTTGGTGAAGTTTTCTGTTGTTTTTCCACTAGCTTTAAAAATCATGTAATCCTTTTTTATTCAGTTATTAGGTTATCGATTTTTATTTTGGGCTACGAGTACATTTTGAATTGCTTCTGTTATGATATCACTTTAGGTATCATCAAATGATCTATGGTGTGTGTTAAATCGCCCTGTCACTGTGGTTACTTGCATAGCAGATAATGATTTTGCCAGGAATCCCGAATTAACTTCCCGGGAACCGGGAATAAAATTACCCACGATTCCGGGATTTCCCAGGAGAGAAACTCTATTGACACCTCTAATTTTTTTTATATAGAAAAAACAAGCACGAAAACTCCACGCTTTCTCAGTCTAAAAAGTATCTTAAACAAGTGAAATATGTAATCGTGTTACACAATTTAAATCACTGAAACTCTATTGCAAAGTATGTCACCGCACACAACCCAAGCAAAAAGTTTATTTTTCATGGTTTCCTGGGCCTGGACAGTGGCAGCGTGTATGTGGTCAACAAGTTGATTAAAAATACATTTGCTTGCAGAGAAGAGGACATCGAGAAGGTAAAGAAATTGCTGTTGGCAGCAGCACTACGACTTCATTTAAATAAATAAATAAACACTTAAGTAGATAGCTACGAGTATACTCAGACTGCTGCATCCACAATACGAGTAGGACAACAGCTTTTCCGTAGCACTGAGTTATTGTGCCCGAAGAGGAAGCAGGAAAACTAAACTGTCAGATTAGCCGAGACCATTACAAACTAAAACCCATTGCTTTACCGCAAAATATGTGGGCTATCACGAAGGGCAGGAGCAACATATGGCAGTTTCATTCGCCAAAACGCCTCAACCCAAACGAACAGAAAGGACAAAGACTAAAATGTGTATTCGATGTTAAACAAGGACCTTTAGTATTTTGTTCTTTATGTGCTTATTCCCTTGTTTTGGTGTCATTAACCATTGCGCAATATATCGATAAGTTAGGCCGGACCGAACATGGATATTTTCCAATAAGGGAGACATGGGGTTTGTAATTGCTCAGCATAAACGCACGGACTGAAAGAGTTTAGGAATAAGTTATATCTGCAAGCATATACCCTAGCAAACCAAACCTTCAGAATTCGGTCTGAATTCTGTACGACAATCGGCAAAATGTTCCGATTTCCGATCAGAATTATTAGCGAGTTCGTAACGAAAACATATGAGAAGGTTGTCCTGAATTCGGAACTACTTCTCTGAGGGAATTCTGATGTTTTTTCCGACATTTCAAACCGATTTCTGACCGAACTCTGAACTGTAGTCTTGGGAAATTCAAAAGGAAATTTCGATTTCTCGTATCTAATTCTAAACGACTTCGGTCAGAATTCTGGATTAGAATTCAGAATTAAATTCGGATGATTTTACCGACATTTCGAACCGAATTCTGAACGAATTCTGAGCTTATGTCATGTTAAATACTGAATGTAAACAATCAAAAAGAAGAAAATATTTTTGTTTTACAAAAAAAAAGTTGTAAAACATTGTCAAAAAGTGTTCGAAAAGACTTTTAGTTGCAAGCAGGGGTGTCTGCAGTTTCGGAGGTCGCCACTTTACTATAGTAATACCGCAAGCAATAATTGTGCTGTTATTAGTTTTAGTGGCTATACATTTAAGGGCAACCAGTTTTGCATTAAACGAGAACTGCCGGCAGAAGAGTTTTCCTCCGAACACAATAAAAATTCCTCGCCCAGCCCAGCAAACCAAACGTTCAGAATTCGGTCAGAATTCTGTAGGACAATCGGAAAAATTTTCCGATTTCGGATTAGAATTCTTACCGAGTTCGTTACGACAAACATATTGGAGGGTTGACATGAATTCTGAACTACTTCTCTGAGGGAACTCTGATCTTTCTGCCGCCATTTCGAACTGATTTCTGAAAAACAAGAATTTGAAATATAAAAATACCTTAGACAAACAGTTAAGAATTCGTTCAGAATTAGTTCCGACATGTTTGAACACAATAACAATCAGTTGAATATAAGAAGTACAACAGGACAGAAGTAAAACAATTATTTAAATTGATTACCCCTGATGATGAACGACGAAGTCAGTTCGAAATATTGGGTTATTTAAAATTAAAAAAAATTATAAAAACGCCATCTGTTTTTTGCTTATGACCTCAAGCCTAGCAATAACTGAAAAAAATAAATAACTGTAAAATATTAAGCAAATACTCGTAACAAAAATTGTAAACGAATAGACTTCCTTAGATAAATAGTTCAGAATTCGTTGCGAGTTCGATAAGAGAAGTCTGAACAAAAAATTAATAAAAATCCCACAGACAAGTCTAACAGAATTCGGGCCGAATTCGTTCAGATAGATACTTCGGAACATAAGAAATAAAAAATCCTCAGACAAATCGAACAGAAGTCGTAACGATTTCGGTAAGAATTCTCGATAGAGTTCAGATATTGTTCAGAATTGTCTGATATCAGAAATTGTCGGCAAATTTGGTTTACTGGGACGTTACTCATCCATAGTTTCGATAGTGTGTGAGATATGTAGATGAAAAATCGGATTGAATCGAATGTTAGAAAAACTTGTATAAAAAGCTATAGTTAAGCATGGCGGATTATTACGGTTCGTCCAACAGTAATGCACTATGTAAATTGTGAGTCACACCTTTACGTCAAGTTTTTTGCCCAACTCAATTTGACAATTCTTTGTCTCAGTGTTTGGCAAATTTAACCATGGAGAGGTACACAATTGAGCTGTGCATTAAGATTTTTGAACCTTTTTTACAAAAATAGGCGCTCAGAACGAAATGCATTTCGTGCACTTTGTGTTTTTTTTTGTGGATTCGTTAATAAGCAGAATTGCCGCATTTGAGCAAATTAAAATCCACGAGTGATTGTTGAAAAGCCGGTGCAGCCACAAGCAGTGACTGTTTGGTGCGGCTTATGAGCTGGTACTTCTCGGGCCGTACTTCTCCGAAAATGACGTCAGGCAATCAGTACCGTAAATGGTGTTCGCTATCACGAGATGATAACGGATTTCTTGTGGCCAGAAATGTAGGATATGGATCTGGACGACATGATGGGGGTGGTTACAACAAGATGGTGGCATTAGCCACACATCCAAAGAAACAATGGTTATTTAGCCCGATAAATTCAATGGCCGTATTATCTTACGTCGTGGCGATGTTAATTGGCCGCCACGATCATGCGATTTAGCACCGTTGGACTTCTTTCTTTGGGGATATTTAAAAAAAAAGTGAGCGTCATTAGCCCAGAACAATTCAAGAGGTAATAAAGAGATTATTCGGTACATTAACGACATTGAACCTCCGTTTTGTCTCGCGTCATCGAGTATGCCACCGAAGCCGTAGCGAGTTTTTGGCCGATATTTTTTTTTACACAAAATTGTCATGAATCCTTCTATAATAATTTACAATAGTAAGATTATACTCTGAAAATGTTTTGGTTTTATTTTCAATTCATACCGAGTCATTAGTTGGACGACCCTTTATTATTACCATCCAATGGATATGCCAAAGAGCCAACTGAAAATAGCAAAAAAGTTTAAGTCGTGCGTGTCCGTCTGTAATATATCTGGCTTGGACTCATGTACTTGGTTCCAGATTTAACAAGATTTCAGAAATAGTGCCATATTTGGATTCGTTACAAAATGTCATTGCTTTTTGGTACCCGATTGGGCCAGATTTTCGGCTCTAGGATCGATAACCCCAAATTAAACTACATTGTAAAAATAATTTTATTTTAGATCAATGCGGATATTTTTTTGTTATTTGCTACACCATTTCGATGCATAAGTAATGTGTTTTTGTGTGGCCTCAGACCATATAGGTCCAGAAATGGCCTCAGACCCAATGTCCAGAAATGGGTCTTTATAATCCAGGATTAGCTGCTGGTCCATCAAAATATACTATACCAAATTTTGAATTCAGTATTTCTATGGGCGTTCTTTAGCGGTTGCAAATAATTCGGGACGGACCTTTGTACCGTAGCTATATAAAAACGTGGACCGGTATGGCCTGTTTTTATCTGAGCTAGTCACCCATCGATGAAGAACCTACCTCTTCCTTTAAAAAAAGTTCATTTTCATGAGTTTTCTAAGCAAATCATAATATTTTGTCGACAAACAGCGGCTAAAATTGGTACGCTGGTATGCACTTTGTACCTCATAAAAGGTCTCAGTTGCAAAAGCTTGCACGACCAAAAAAACGACTATGGACTTTTGGATTTTCAAATTAAAAACAAATTTTGCTACGAACCAAAATATAAATTTATTTTGAAGTTTTGGCTTAGATTACACGCAGAGAAAAAACATGGTTACTACATGGTCACGGCAATAATAATATGTTCTCCGCAATAAAAGTATGTTCGTCGCAACCATAGCATTGTTAACTGAATTTAGTTTTGACAATAGTATAATTGCTGTAATTTTAATATTGTTGAAATGTAACAATAGTTTAATTGCCAAATTTAAAAATGAAAATATGGTTAAAACAACAATATAAATATTGTTGGTGCGACAAAAGTATTGTGTTTTGCGTTTTATGTTAACAATAATATGATTACGGCAATCATACTGTATGATTGTAATTTTTCTTTATTTAAATATGCTTTTAAGAACAAATGTTATTGGTACAGATTTAATGCAATAAAAGTACTTTTTTATCGAAATTAAAATTTTTTAAACAAGCTGCTTTGGCTATGTTTAACAATAATATGTTTAATAAAAACGCTTACGCTAACTTATTTTTTCTACTGTAAAATAAATCACTCCTATTATTTTGAATTTAGTATTTTTTTTAATAATTTTCATAATTCAAATCTATTGTCGACATCTTAAACAAATTATATTAAATTCAATTGGGGATTAAAGTACAATTGTGTGTGATCATACTATGGTTGTAGGGATCATAACATGGTTGCGTGTGAATCATATTATGGTTGTGAGGATCATACTATGGTTGTATGTGAAACATACTATGGTTGTGAGGATCATACTATGGTTGTGGAGATCATAGTATGGTTGAGTGTGAATCATACTATGGTTGTGGGGATCATAGTATGGTTATATTATTGTTGTGAGGATCATAGTTCGGTTGTATTTGAATCCTACTATTGTTGTGAGGATCATAATATTGTTGTACCACAACCATAAACCCAACAATAGTTTTATCCTCTTCGAATATTATCACCACAACCATATTCTTTTTCTGCGTGTAGGGTTCGACCCAAGGGCCAAAGGGGTCCAAAACACGTACGCTTAGTGGCGATTGGTGGTATAGAAAATTCGGCCTTTTCGACCTTTACGACATTTTACATGCTTTATTTTCGTTTAATTTCCTACGTTCGTTATTTGAAATTTCCTGGCTCTTAAGCCCTGGCATTTGCTCTGTCGCTTTCTTTTACTTCGTGATGGCCAGGCACCCATATTGTGCCATTTTCAGACAAAGCATATTACGCTATTTTGCAATCTGAAACGGCCCTGGATCTTACCTTTCTAGACGTTATTACCCTGATTACTATTTAGCTAGTAGTGAAAATCTTTACATCTACATTTGTCAGAGCTTACCCTTCCCACACTATCTGTGTTTAATCGGACTGCCGCTTGAAGGACCGTTTTATGGGGTGGTAAGCAAAAATAAAGTTCAGTGCGCGTTTGCTATCATTGTTCGCTTTACGAACAATGCAAACGTGTTGTCAAGTTCGTTCAAAACGGCTAACCCCAACCAAAATATATACAGCATTTGTCTTAGCCGACAAACATCTCCTCAACCAAGTCTCTACAACCCTTTTGACCTTTGCCACAAATCCCTGAGCTTTTTTTTTCGAAAGAAATGATTTTTATGCGTTGGCACCAACGCATATGGGATACCGAAATCTTCGCAAAATCTGACATTTTTTGTCATGCATTTCATTTATGATCCGACATCTATCTTTCTTAGCTCCAACTCAAGGTGCTGGCATGTTATCTGTGTTCCTGTTTTCTGGTATTCTTTTAATTGTTGCTCAGTTTTGGCTTGTGTTGTTGGAATGGCAAAGGGGTGAGGAAAGGGCAAACTCAATCCCGGCAATCCTGGGCATAGTTCGGACAAATTTTAGAAGAAGACTTGATTGAATGGTGAAAAAGCAGCGAAGCTTGCTTTTGTTAAATATAAACTGGTTCTACTAAACTTTGCATATTAAATGTTTCGAAATACTTAAGTAAAAAAAGGGTGGTCCAACTAACACGCACTATGTTATTCTATATTAGGGGTGATCAGTCTAGAGGTATTTTTTTCAAAACAAAACAAAAAAATAATTCAAATCAAGTGTGGAATCTTTGTTGTTCATTCGAAAGGAATGACCATTTATTTTTTAAATATAATTTCCTTCAAATGTTAACCGCGACTAAGTCTCAGCGTGTCCATTCTGAAGGTCCAATTTTGGATGACTCGTTCGAGCATTTCGACCGGTATGGCTTTCATGACACGCGTAATGTTGGCTTCCAAAACCTGAATCGTAGCTGGTTTGTCAGCGTAGACTTTGGGCTTTACGTAGCCCCAAAGAAAAAAGTCTAAACTCGTGATATCACACGATCTAGGCGCCCAACTCACCGCTCAAATACGTGAAATTAGCTGCTCTTTGAAATGACCTCTCAATAAATCCAATGCTTGAGCAGCTATATGGCAAGTGACTCCGTCCTGTTGAAACCAAATTATGTTAAGATTACGGGTTTTAATATAGCAATAGCGAGCACCATTTAAAATTACGTTCCGTCATTATTATTGAAAAAATATGGACCGATGATTCCACCAGCTTATAAACCGCTCCAAACCGTGGTTTTCTCTGGGTAAAAGGCACCTCTTGAACCTCTTCTTGTTGCTATTCAGCCCAAATGCGGCACTTTTGTTTATTGACGTTGCCGTTGAGCCAGAAATCGGCCTCATCACTGAACTGAATTTTGGTCGAAAACAGCGAGTTTTCTTCGAGCTTTCGAAGAGCCCAAACATTGAATCGGTTGCGGTGAAAGTCTTCCCATTATGAAATGGCAAACAATACTGAAAGGATAAAATAAAAATGTACGAAAAATAAAAACATCAAATTTTCTTTAACTTATTGTGACTTTCTATGAATAAAAGAGGATTAACGTTTAATAACGTAATTTTGGAAATATCTTCAAAAATATATTTCAAATTCGCTTCCGGAAATGCAACCCACTTTTGTTAAATCTCGAAAATGAATGCTTGATACGGCCAGATATGAAATTAACAAAAGATTGAACGGCTTACAAGAATTCAAGATAAAGTAAATTTACTTTCATAACTCAAAACATCATCTTCGAGCTTTCGAAGAGCCCAAACATTGAATCGGTTGCGGTGAAAGTCTTCCCATTATGAAATGGCAAACAATACTGAAAGGATAAAATAAAAATGTACGAAAAATAAAAACATCAAATTTTCTTTAACTTATTGTGACTTTCTATGAATAAAAGAGGATTAACGTTTAATAACGTAATTTTGGAAATATCTTCAAAAATATATTTCAAATTCGCTTCCGGAAATGCAACCCACTTTTGTTAAATCTCGAAAATGAATGCTTGATACGGCCAGATATGAAATTAACAAAAGATTAAACGGCTTACAAGAATTCAAGTATTTCTTTCAAAACTGAAAACATCAGAAACAATCCAATCAACCAAAAATATCCAAAAATGGTCTTATTTAATTCACGGTGGAGGGTATGTATTCTTCGAAACGACGGAACTTAACGACGTCTTTCCTTGTTTCTTTGCTTATCGATTTTTGGCAACACTGATTCTCATACGCTATTCTCACCATGCCGATGAAAATTCTGCACAAATCGTTTTTTGTCTTCCTAAGAGTTACACTCCCACTTCACATCGAATCCCACTTAATGTAACTGGTGTAACCGAAACTTTGAATTCAAGTGAAACTTTATTGGACAGGACACTTACATGCTCCTGACATCAAACATTATGAACGTATCCGTCATGTCACGTCGGCATGTGCCTGTGCCGACAAGCACTCAGTCCCTGCGTGCTGGTAAAGGATTTAAGCCGGAGCCATAGCAGAACAGTCAACCAACGAACCCAACCGACAACATAATATGATTAGTTTTGTACAGCCTGGCATACTTGCAGATACTCCAGCAATGAGGTCGATTTTCACCATGAGGTAAAGGGCAAAAAATGCATATTCAACGATTACGATACGTTTTTACGAACGGCAGTAGAATGTATAAGCAGTGTGGCTGGTGGAGTGGACAGGCGGTGTGGCTCTCAAGAACGTAGTCAACTACACATTATTTAATTTAAGTTAACGATTTTATCGTTTCATATTTTTTATTCTCACCTGAAGTTGCCATAAACTTGTTAACTGAAAGTTCTGTGAGTTTATTGGTATTTACTCATCAGATTTGTAGGAATAATAGCCAGAGTTCGACGTACTCAAGTGATAGTTGAGCATTTCGTACGGAGGCCAGTTGGAACTTGTATCTTTTGCTTATTTTTATTTTGGAGAAAAACTAAATCTTTTAAATATTTAACAATGAAAACTATAGGAAAATATTTATAAAGGATGTTTTTTAGACGTGTGGTTTTTAAGAAGTTGCGTGGCAAGTGACACCAACCACATATCGTCCGGATCCATATCTTCATTTTCTGGCCCCAAGAAGTCTGTTATCATCTTGCGATAGCGAACACCATTCTCGAGAACCGCTCGTATACCACACTATCGCTAAAAACATCAATGTTTTTCGAAGAACGAACTGGGCGAGCATGTACAGGTGTTTTCACATTTTCTACAGATCCGGTTTGCTGAAATTTGCGCTAAATTCCATCGATTGTGAATACATTTGGTCGAGTACGCTGACCAAAAAATTCACGAAGTCCACGAAATGCAATTTGATTTGATCGCTCATTTTCGTAAAAGGCTGTTACAATCTTAACGCTCTGCTTAATTATGTTGGTGATTGCAACAGAAAATGTTCTCGCCCAACTTAATTTGTGTACACAGCACAAATTTCCAGCCGTCTTATTCTTTGTGTGTACATTTATTTATAATCAGAAGACCTAAAATTGCCGCTTAAGCTATAGTCATATGGATTTCAGAAAACCATGAAAGCTCTTCAATGCGAATACGACCAGAGCAAAACCTCGATAATTCGACTATTTTAAAGGCCTAGACACATCAGCCTAAATTTCCTAGGCTGCCGAAAAGATGGATGCATGGGCACTCAGAAACAGCAGAATTTCCTTACATATCTAAAATGCCATTACTTTTGAAGATTTGTATACTATAAATTTCGGGTACGGGCAATAAGCCCCTTGTAGTTGTGGTCCAAATTATTTTTTTGTCCATCGTAATCATATTTATGGAAATCTTATGGAAATCGAATTTAAAATAGGTGTTCTAGACAAATTTTATATAAAATCAGGAGGCTATATCAAAACGTGGACCATTTTCATCTGCGCTGAAAAACGATCAACCTTTATGAACTGTGCGAAATTTCATCAAGATTAAATGTAACATGTGGCTTCCAGAGCAAAATACTTAATATCGGTTTGTACATATAAATGCGAACTATACATCAATCTAAACCGATCTTCTTTAATTTCAGTAGTGTTAGTCCTTGGAACAAAAAACTTACGTTTGGTAAATATCATCAAGATGGGATGAACAACGACTGAAGATATGTGTGGATTCTGTATCTAAATTTGCATCAGTTTCTGAACCGTCCTAGGTCCAAAAATCTTCCAAAAACATTTCAACATTTTTTGGTGCTTACAAACAGTTGCTACGAGTATGAAACTAACTTACACAGAGTGGAGCATGGTTAAACAATTTTGATTTCACTTTGGACTCTTAGCCAATACTTGTACTTCTATATGCGGTTCAACAAGCACCCTGTGCCGTTTCTAGTTATACCCTTCAGCAATCACCCTGAGGAAAAACCTTTGTGTTTGAGGGTGTCCAAAAATCGACTTGCCCATACTTATTGAAATGTGTCCCCTTAATGCACTTCTTGCTGTTTAAACAAAAACAAAATACGAGGGTTGCTCTTTATATTTTGGGTCCTGGCAATACTAGAGTTCCCAGATACAATCTGGAACTTCCCTTAAAAACGTTGACATTTTTTTAGTATAACTTCACTCAGAACGTGCTGTCAATTGAGGGCGAATTGTTTGGTTTACAGGGTGTTAAAAAATTCATCTCTGTCAAAACATAGAATTATCTCGTAAACATTTTCGTGCGATGATTATTTACGATTTTCGGCGTGGGTTATCGAGACAAGAGTATTTAAATCAACTTATTTCGACTTTGGGCAATGAAGCACCATCAAAAACCACTGTTAAGGGTAATCACTGGTACCAAGAGTTCCGTCTCGGACACCGTTCGCTCCAGGATGAATTTCGTTAAGGACGTCGAACTTCGGTCACTTTGCCAGAAATCATCGATGCTGTGCGTGAACTGATTAAGCAAGATCGACATGTGGCATACCGTGAGATTGTGGTCATTAGTATGACAACCATCAAAAAGATATTGCATGTTCATTTGGCCGTGAAATACATTTGTTCTCGTTGGATCCCACATAATTTGACGAATGCTCAGAAAATGGCTCGTATGGATTGGTGCAAAGCGATGTTGAAAAAGTATAACTGCTGTATGGGCCTTTCAAGATGAGGCAAATCCAACAAAAGTTGTTCGTGGCAGAATTACAACGAAGCTATTTGCTATTTTTTGTATAACCGGCCACGTAGCACGGTCAACTCTGAGTGGTATACCTGTTTGCCAACATTGTTCGAAGAAATGAGGAAAGATAATAAGAGAAGTTGGATCATTTTGCATCACGACAATGCGAGCTCTCACACATCAGCGGAAACGATAAGCTATTTGACCACTCAAGATGTCGAATTGAACCCAACAGCCCAGATTTGGCACCCAATGACATCTTCTTATTCCCTAGCATCAAGAAAAAAATGCGTGGTCAACGTTTTTCATCGCCCGAAGCAGCTGTTGAAGCGTTAAAAAATCATGTTTGGGAGGTGTCTCAATCGGAGTGGTAAAAGTGCTTCGAAAATTGGTTTATGCGCATGCAAATGTGTATTGATCTTAGAGGAGAGTATTTTGAAAAACAATAAAACCTTTTCCACTGATACATTATTGTGTTTTTATTGCCGGACCCGAAATATGAATAGCAAACCTCGTACGCTTTGCAATCAAAAAATACTTCAAATCAATTTTAACTCTACATGTAATTCTTAAATAAAATTCTTCGATTAGCTTAACTGAACTTGATATGCCGTTCAAACCGATATCTAGCAAATTTTTCTTGGATTTTCTTCTTAGGCCATAGCTTATGGTTTAAGAGGACTTCTCTTAAAGCTGCACGTAGTAGCAGAAAATGGAAACAAATACCAAAAACTCATACGATCTTGTATCTTTAGTACAATGGTTAACCCAAGTTTCGAAACATTTAATTGCATATATGAATGGCGGAGAGGACAGCACCATATCGGATGAGAGCATATTTTTGGCCTGCAGCTGGCGTGCGTTTTAAACATATGAGAGAAGATAGGAGTCATTTCCTAATCAAAAACGA
Organism: Hydrotaea diabolus; assembly: GCA_963513945.1. Taxonomy (NCBI): domain Eukaryota; kingdom Metazoa; phylum Arthropoda; class Insecta; order Diptera; family Muscidae; genus Hydrotaea; species Hydrotaea diabolus. The sequence goes on from OY740716.1 coordinate 162,878,381, forward strand.
TTAAGGACTGCATTGAAAGTACGACGACTTTCGTATGTGCCGAATGTAAATTTTTCATTGATCCCTGCTCTTGTAAGCCAACCTATGCAATTGAAAAACTAACATTTACATAGGGAGGATATGTGTGTATTTTTGCCTAAATGTGTGTGTTTGTGATTGTGCAGTTTATCCTTTTATGCCATTTCGGCATTGCTTCCTCTCTATTGGTGCGTGCGAGCTGGTGAAACTGTGACTAATGTCCTGTCACATTAGGACATTCAAATATAAAATTTCATAAACATGCCATATATTCCTGGAAGCCATATATCCTGCTCAGCATCTATCTATCTCCACTGCACGTATTTAAGGCTCTGCATCCATAGCAGTTATTTCAAATTGCAAAAGGACATGTTTATGACAACACTGAAAAAATTTAATTCTTAAAAGAATAATTTGATCCAAATACTGTATATTGTAGTTTACTTTAAATTTCGGGTACATTAGCTGTGTTTTTTTCTGGTTTCTACTCTGGCATTAGTACTGCAGTTAGTCGGTTTGCAAGCAAGTCACTTAAGAAACGAGTTAGAGTTACTACATTTATTTCTCTTACAAAAACAAACGTGACACTTTGTTTAATAAAAACATATAATTTTTTACACTCCAACATAGGATTCACTTTGTCATTCCGTTTGCTACTTTTCGATATACTGGTTGTAAACCCCTTAATCTAGATATATGCTGAATCGTTGCAAAATGCAGGTCGCATTATTGAAGCTAGGTAGACGCAATTTCGCAGAAACATGTCTTGATGAACTGAATATGCGTCTAATCGGTCAAGAAGTAAAATTTTTCCCTTCAAAGGACTAGGTCAACCTCTAAAAAATGAACAATCCTGAATTTAAAAACGTAATATCGCATAAACTTTTTGAGATATGACGATGATATCTGCAACATATGACATTGGAATGGATTGAAACACATCCTTTAGTAAGACATAGTGCCGTAGATACAAAAGTATTCGGTATTTAAGTGTTAAACCTTCTCGTCCGAGATTGGATGGCCTACACGTGAACAATAACCAAATAAACCCTTAATGGTCAATCTTTAATTAAATTAGTTTTTGGAGTGTTGGGTTTTGGTGCGTTCAGACATATTCAGTAAAATTTTATGGCCAAAATTTTTGTAAAACATTTCATCTCCGCCCTTTCCCTTTTTTTTCTTGGTTTTCTTTAATTTGTTAGAATAAAGCCAATAAATGACTTTATGAGGGGGAGCTTTTGTGTTCTACAAAAATGTTTGCCATACCATTATCTACTGAACATACCCTACACCTCAGACGTGAAGAAAACATAGTTGTATGTACAAATATCTGCAAGAACAGGCCAGAGCTGGGAAACTTTAACCGCCTCTAAAAAAAAATTCCAATCTATCAAAACGCCGAGACACATATCTTTTGTTTTGGTCTCCTCGTAGTTTTTTTCATGTTTTACTGTGCTATTTGATTACAATTATAGATTTTTAATTTTTCAGTAATTTGCCGATGAACCCTCTTGCTGTTCTATTCTCTTTGGTGCATACAAAGAAAAGCAATGTTGCCATATTAAACACAATTTTGTTCAATGTTGCCAGCTTATTATTTGCAAAACGTACTGGATAACTAAGACAGTTACCTCAAAAGAACATGGCTACTTTGTTGGTTACGAGGATACATTATAGGTAGTTGCGGAGAGCAAAGATATCGCTGTTTTAGGGGTTACAGCACCCGGTTGCAATGCAACTCCATGTCGAGCCGAAGATCTCCCCGTGATTTGCGTTTGAACCACTGCTAGCACGATACTCCCTGAAGGGCCGCACCTGCTAGCCAGGTCAGAACAACAGTTCTGGGGACTCCTGACTTGGGGACTCCAGACTTTAGTCTCCGGTCCGACCTCGTAGCCGAGCTACTACCAGTTTGCGAGACATACATCGCGGGACAGGTCACCCTCAGTTAAAGGCACGGTCATGAGATAGTATTATATACTTGTGACAGCGCATAGAGAAAGGGACTTAAGGGTAAAAAAAGCAATTTTCATTTTTTTTCTTTTTTTGATGTGGACAACATCTGAGCATCGAATGAGACCGATCCCATGCCCCAAAAAGGGTTCCCTCCCGACGATTCTAAGCGAAAATAGAAAGGGAACTAATCTTTAAAATGGCTCTCCTAACCAAAACTGGTTTTTAACCTTAGGTCCCTTTCTATATTGCGCGTCACATATGCAGATGTTACGGTCTAAAACCATGCTGAAGGTCTATCTCTACCTCTTGCGTTCGACGACGGTGAACGGCACCCATGTACTAAGGCTTGGTCCGACCGTACCCCCAACAAGGGCCTATAATGAGTGGAGTCTTGACCCCAGTCAACCGTGGGTGACCCCAGTCACCCGTGGTACCGGTTAACCTTCGGCCAGGTTCTGTAACGAAGGTTACTCCCAGTTTCAGTCCCATGTAACCAGGGGACTAGTAGCCCCCTTAGCAGCAAGCGTCAGGTCAAAAGAGAACCACCGCCGGTCACAGCGGGCACGACATTAGACAACAGCAACACGACACCTTGAAAATGCTTGTAAGGCGAACTGGCTAATCCTAGCTTGACACTCGCTAGTGAAAAGCACCCCACTGACCGTCAGAGAAAACAACGCCCATGGCGTCCAGGTCCCATATGTCCTCATAGAGAGTCCTCTACTGGCGCCCCGCAACTGCATGCCTGACTATCGCTCAATGCTCTCTTATGCAAGAAAGCATTAAGAGAGCCGCCCCACCTGCGAACAATTAGACTAACTTACTTTTTCTCCCTGCTGGTTGTTTAGCGATCAATAGGACAAAACCAACGAATGTATTAGAACAACTGGACAGCGATACCGCTACAAGTGACCACTCTGACCATACACTTAAACTAAAAACTTACTTGAGTCCTCCAACTGCTCCAAATCATTAAGCTGAAGCCGATCTAATTCTAATACTCACTGAACTTCTTAATGCCATCTTCGAACGGAGTAGTACAAAATGAAGTAGTGCAGTTCTCCCATAATAAAATATCCGAATTTCTCTGAGTGTGAAATGACAATTTTACCGGAGCAAATTTTACTTTGGGATGTTTAACGAACCATTCATACTGAATACTTTCACTCACAAGAAAGTATATCATTTTCCCCATATAATTAGGCCTGAATTTCATCCAGTGTAATTTAGCATGTTTGCCTTGGGCAGAGGGCAAGAATTGCAACGGAACTGTTAAGAAATCCGTTCTGAAGAAACCCAAGATACAAATCTTAGAACCATTCCCAATTGTTATTATACAAGAATTTCTGTGAGTGTATAACTGGTTCAAATAATATTCTTGTTGTGTGTGAGTGTATGCGTTCGCATCAAAGATACATATATCCGAGTTGTTATATATGTTTTGTGCACTATGACCATTCTTCCGGGTTTTTTTTTTTTGTGTTTGATAAAATGTAACACATTTGTGCTGTTTCCTCACAGAATTTATGGCCCTAATGCGAGTACACCTTTTGTCATAACTCACACTGCAATATTGCGAAAAGCTTTCGGTGAACGTGCTTCGGACACCTTCTGATGAAATGTGCTGTCCTTGATTAAGAAAACCATTGCTTGTAATTCTGTAGTGTATATAAGTATATGAAAATTGAACAGGAAAAGAAGGCGACACAGACGCATAGTCCGCTGTTCCATAGTTTTTAAAGGGACCGAATAAATTGAAGTAAAAATTTATGACTTTCCAAAACATGGAACGATACAATCTAATTTGACAAAGGTTGGTAACTGATCCATGATAATAAACAGATACATAAATCCAAAGTGAATATGTTAGATCATGGTGCGCTGTATTTTAATCCATATTCTCCTAGATTCGTTTTATAATTGCTGTATTTTAATCCATATTCGCCTGGATTCGTTCTTTAATTGCGACAACAAACTGTGCGAAATTGTATTTATATCGCACATCAAATCTTGCTTGTGAGCGATATAGCCATAAATCTAAGGCGACCATATGGGGCTTTATCAAAACACCCACCTCGATGTGGTCAAATTTCAACATACACAGTTTTTACAGAGTACTAAAAGTGTTTGAGGTCGGTTCAAATCTCTCCTATTCTACTGAAATTAACTGGGCAACATTTTGGTAGAACATACTTATATATGTGACGCGCAAAATAGAAAGGGACCTAAGGCTAAAAACCAGTTTTGTTCAGGAGAGCCATTTTTAAGATTTAAATACGTGTATCTTTGGTGTACCATTACTTTCATAAAACGCGCATATCTCTGGGAGGGAACACTTTTGGGGCATGGGATCGGTCTCATTCGATGCTCAGATGTTGTCCACATCAAAAAAAAAGTGAAAATTGATTTTTTACCCCTAGGTCCCTTTCTCTATGTCACATATATACACAAAACACCAGACGTTTACGTCGTTTTTTAACTTTTCTCGAAAAAAGAATAAAAAGGACAAGCCAAATTTAGATATAGGATACTAAAATTTTCTACGAAAATAATCTCTATTCAATTTTAATGTAAGTATCTCATCACGAAAGTTCTTTTTATATTATTTTATATGACTGCATTGAAGAATGAAAACTTCCTGGGCAAATAAAAAATAGCCAAGACCTATCTGAAACCTGTCCTTTTGGGTATTTACTTTACCCACCTGAGTCTTTGATTTGTCGAAGAAATCATCTACACCCCAAAAATTTGTTGCACAGTTTTATTAAAAAGTATTTCTACCATACCCATCTGTCCTATTGTTTCGCATGGGCAACGTAGGACGGTCAATTCTGAATGGTACACCACAATTTGTTTGCCTGAAGTCTTCGGAAAAATTCAAAAAATGAACAAGAGAAGACGAATCATTGTGCACCATGACAATGCGAGCTCTCACACATCGGCTCAAACCGGTGCCTTTTTGACCGGCCAAAACGTCGAATTGATGGGTCATCCGCCGTACAGCCCTGACTTGGCACCCAATGCCTTCTTTTTATTCTCGCTCATCAGGAAAAAATGCGTGGTCAAAGATTTTCGTCGCCAAAAGATGCTGTTGAAGCGTTCAAAAACCATATTTTGGAGGTGTCTCAATCGGAGTGGAAAAAGTGCTTCGACAATTGGTTTGAGCGCATGCAAACTGAACAAAAAACAATTAAACCATTTTTGATGATACATATTCGCATTTTCATTATTAGGCCAGATATATATAGCAGCCCTCGTACCGTCTATCCTACACTGAAGCGTATAAAAGAAAATAAAAATAATTTGCAGAAATATACTTAATAACTACGAGTATAGAGTTTTATAGAGGCTTTGGATAAGCCTACGATAGGTAAGACATCATGTCCATAGAAAACGTCCTGCTGTACTCGTCTTTAAAAAAAATTAAAAAAAAAACGTCTTTTTAGTACTTAGTCTAGACAACATTCTAGTATAGGCCTTTATCCAGTTTCAGGACCAAAACGGCTGTAATTAATTTGAGAGAAACAAATGCGGACTTTTAGTAAACAAATTACATATCTTTTGTATTTGCAGTATAGGCTTAGTAAGCGAGACTTAACAAAAAATAACTTAGGGTTGTAAAATTGTAAAGATAACCCATCAATAATTTTTAAAAATAACCTCAAGATAAGAGGGGAGAAGGAGACGTTTTAATTAATATTGCATTCAATTGGCTTTGAGCCGGGAAGATTTTATAAATGGCACATAAATACGAGAAAGGACATTTATGAAAATTGAAATATAAATTTGTATTAGGCATTACTTATATAAGTGCATGCGGCTTTACAGGATAAATTTAAAATTCGATCTAGCTCAAATGAAGCGTAAAGTGTGATCTACCCCTGGTGCAATTGGGTCATATCAGTCTATGCTTTCCAAAAATATATCCTTCCGCATATTTTAAGAACTTTTCTTAAACTTCATACATAGGCGCTTAATCTTTTGAATAACAGAATGGCGTAGGATAACTCATAGTCGACTTTGCATATGCGAAGTATTATTAAAAGATGCTAAAAGATGCTAAAAGATGCTAAAAACTATTAATTCTGTCCAAGTTGACTCGCAACCGCTTTCTGCTTTTAATTGAGTATGTTCTGTAATTAAGTATCTGTTCGTCCATCTGGTGTACATTTGAAGCCTGTAGAAAGTCACGGTAATTTTATAAAGATCCTTCTGCTGTGAAGCAAAATCCTCGCAGTGTGGTGCAATCTCTCTTAACTCAATCCCCATAAAATTTAACCCTACCGGTCCATATTGTTATATACCCATGATTTCAAACAAGTAATAATGGGGCCGTACCTAGGACCTAACGTTTATGAAACTCGCGCACCGGGTACATTTTCCAAAATTTATTTACTTAGTAGGGACATAAATACTGTTACGCACATTTAATGCAGTAAAATAAAATTTTCTGCATGTCTTTGGACCAAATATTTTTTAATATATTTATTGATGTATATTGTATCCAAAAAGAATGTACTTATTTGAAATGCCCGCCTTTTGCCTTTAAACACGCCTTAAGTCGGACTGGCCAATCGTCAATAGTTGCACGAACCTCGCCCATTGGCAAATAGGCCACAGCTCGAACCAAAGCAGTCTTAAGAGATCCAATGTTGGGGTATCTTTTGTGACAAACCTTGTCCAGATTTGAGCCCTTTGTGACAATGGGTTCAAATCTGGACTGCCTGAGGGCCATTCTTCAGAGGAAATGAACGCTAGCAAACTGTTTCGAAGCTAGGCCTGGGACGTTTTAGCCTTATGGGCCGGCGCAGAATCCTGCTGCAAAGTCCATGGCTGGTTTTGGAACAGGAAATTGTTAAGAGGCTTCACAACAGCTTCCAAAACGGTTTCTTGGTAAACTTTGGCCGATGTTTTGACTCCTTGTTCGCAGAAATGCAGGTCAGCGACCCCATCGTAAGAGACACCCCACCAAACCACGACTGAAGCTGGGTGATGACCCTTTTCCACCCTTGGGATCAGCTCAAATGCTTCCTTAGATGACCGCGCATACACTCTATGATTTTGTTTGTTAAATTTTTCCTGAACGGTAAAAATTTTTTAATTGGTGAACAAAATTTTTCTGTGCAAGTTATCAGCGTGCGTGGTTCACCAAAAGACGTTCGGATTTTTCAATCCTATTTTTTTTAAAGCTGCAGTCAATAAATGTCCGTTACGTCGTTTGAAAGCCCCAAGTCCCAAGACTTTTTAAATGATTCGACTCATGGACTTTTGCGTGATATTCATTTCACGGGCCATGATTTTCTGTTTTCGGAGCGGATTTCTGTGAATGTTTGATTTAACGGCTTTGGTGACATGCGGTGTTCTAACAGAACGTGGGCGGCCCGACCGGTGGCGGGCTTTTACATCTCCATTCTCCTCAAACATTTGTATGCATTGGTAGACGTACATGCGGCTCATCCCTAGTGGCCGGAGCGTTTTGAAAATATCGCTTTTTTCATTTCACACTTGAACAGCGCTATTACAGCGATACGGTTCTCATTATCTGACCACTCCATGATGAAAGTTAAAACAATTTTAAAATCCCGTTGCAGACTAACACTATTGAGGTTAGCTTTCAAAACCCATATGACATTAACGGTGTATGTTCAGTTCTACTATTGAAATGGGTGTGTTCAATGTTGTAACAGTATTTATGTCCATACTAAGTATTTTCCTACCTAGGCCCTAGTTAGGCTATTTTGTTATAACCTGTACCACTCTGTAAAACAGGGTACTATAAGTTAGTTTCATGGCAAATGTTTGTAACTACGAAAAAATTTAGAAATAGACCCACCTGTAGGTATACCGATCGACGTTTAATCAACTGCCGATTTCATTTAACGATGTCTGTTCATCCGTCCGTCCATCTTAAGCTTGTAATCAAACTATAGGCCGCAATTGTTGTCCGAATTTCATAACATTTGCAGAGGTATGTATTTTTGACCAAGGACGGACGCTATTGATATCGAAAAAATCGGTTTCGATTTCCGAGGGAATATTACTTTTTGAATAAAACTCATTTTTTTGCAAAAAAAAATCATTTTTCGACATTGTCCCCTTTTAGCTCAATACACTTAACCTAGCGTTTCACTAATTTTTGTATCCCTTCAAAAAAATAGGATTTTTTGAGGTCCATAAAATAGGCATTTGTTTAATCAAAAATTTAATCGTTAGAGCTGAATCACTTTCCACCGAGCCATTTCTTTAGGTTGGAAATAGTCACTGGGGGCTGAATTCGGAGAATATGGCGGATGACGTACCAATTCCTAACCCAACTCATGCCGTTGAGACTATACACGTTTACACTAGGGGTGGGATAGTGTTGTATGGAGATTCTTAGTAGGAAGATTTTGATACGTGGGGTTTGACAAAAATGCATGGGCCAAAAAATGGGTGAGGTGGGCTGGGGCAAGTGACAGCTCATCGAGATCAAAGAACGTGGGATGGGGGAAATATTCACTACCTAGGAGTCACACCTAGAGGGGTAAAATGTATGATCCCTAATTAATATCCCTATTAATTTTTCCCTCCCAATTTTTTTTTCCAAACATAACTACCCCCTATCTTCACCCCTACAAGAAATCAATTTTTTTTTTTAATTTTGCTCCCACCGCTTTAACTAGCCCAAAAGTGTCCCTAGAAGAGTTAAATGTAAGACCAACTCCCAATATTTCTGCAATTCCAACAGTTTCCCAGAACAAATCCTCACTTATCTTAAACCGTTTAGGGTGTCCCCATACAAATTGTTGTCATGAATACCCTCTATCGGTAACCTATAAGAAGAGTCCAATGCAAAATGCACTTAAAGCGATCAAACTACTCGTAAACAGAATTCACAACAAAATAATATTTTAGTTTAAATTATCTGTTATTATTGATGAAATTATATTTTCGTTTTTATTAAAAGTATATTTAAAATTCAAAATTTTTTATAGTTCGAAAATGTTAGTCAAATTAATTTTATTTTTTCATGTAATGGATATTTCTTCCGATTTTCGGCGACGACCTCAAGTAAATATATTTTTTATCATCGTTAGGGCAAATTTATATTACTTAAGGTCGTCGCCCAAAAATTTTAAATAAAATAAATTTTTGTAGATGAGCCCCCCTAGAGGATGAAGATAGGGGGTTGATATTGGGCAAATTTAAAAAAAAAAATAATTTTTTGTAGGGGAGCCTCCTTAGGGGGTGAAGATAGAGGGTAGTTATGTTTGGAAAACATATTGGGAGGGAAAAATTAATGGGGGTGGGTCATACATTTTACCCCTCTAGGTGTGACTCCTAGGCGGGGCTTTTTGTGAATATTTTCCCACGACCTTTAACCTCGATGAGCTGTCACTTGCCCCGATCCCACCTCCCCCATTATTGGCCCATACATTTTTTTCCAAACCCCACAAAATAAGCGGGTGAGCCGTATCAAAATCAAAACCTCGTGCACTATCCCACCCCTAGTGTGCACCCGTGCATTATCTTGATGAAAAATAACTTTTTTTCTTGGCCATATGGCGTGGTTAATTTTAATCCTCGTTAAATTGGTCCAATAAGTTAGCATAATATTCGCCGTTTATTGTTTTTCCCTTTTGAGGGTAATTGATGTGGTTTATCCCGCGTGCATCCCAAAAAACTGTTGTCATCACCTTCTTGGCCGACAATGACATGTTGGCCTTTTTCGGATCCGGTTCACCCGGAGAAACCCATTGTTTAGACGGCTGCTTGGTCTCCGGAGTGTTGTAATGAATCCATTTTTTATTCACAGTTAAAAAACGCCACAAACTCATTCGAACTGCGGTAAAACAACTCCAAGCAATCCTTTGAAGTTGTCCCACGATTACGTTTATGGTCAATTGAGAAAAACGAAGCAGACCGTTTTTTAAACCCAAATGATCAGGTAAAAGTGAAACCCCACTGCCATATGAAATGCGTATGGCATTAACGCTAGACTGGGCCAACACAATATCGTGGATTTTTTCGACATTTCGGGTGTATTGACCTCAGTTGGCCGTCCAGAACGTTCAGCGTCTCTTGTACTTGTGCGACCGCAACCAAAGTCAGGAAACCCCTTTTATACCATTGAATTCGATGGTGAGGGGCCCCTTATAGTATTTATGAAGCTTTTCCTTGATTTGATTGACGTTTTTTTCCCTCAAAAAATAATATTTAATGAGCACTCAAAATTCACTTTTTTCCATTTTTAACAAAATCCACAAGGTTGTATGTTTTGAACTGCTGTTAAAGACAAACTAAATGACGGAACTTTCCCAACATTTTCCAGTAGTCTATTAACAGATGGTACTTGATGGGAGCAGTGTTGCATTTCATAGAACTGCGTGGGAAATTGGAAGGGTCACGGATTTATTATATGCCCTCGTAGATATAGTTCTAACACATATGTTAATCCGATTTTATGTTTTCAGCTCTAGAAGCCACATATGACATTCTCGTAATATCATAACGCAATTTGGCACAAGTAAGTTTTGTGGTCCAAGTACCAAAGTTATGGCAATTGAAGGAAATGGGTTCATGGTTTGTTATAGCTCCTATACATAGGTTCATCCGGTGTTACGTTTAAGCGCTAGAAGCCACAGACACCATCAAATCATTATGAAATTTGTGACAAGCTAGTTTTTTGTACAATGTGTGGGTGCTATTAAATTTGAAGAAAATCAGTTTAGTACACATCCATCCGATTTGATGTTTATAGCTCTAAAAGCCTCTATTACTTAACTCCAATCTTGCTGATATTTGACACAGTTCGTTATGATCAAAGAGTTACAAGCTCATAAAAATGGTTAACATCGTTCCACGTATTGATAAGGGCCCAGTAGAGTTGACCCTCCCGATTTTACATACAAGCGCTCTAGAACACCTTTTTTAATTCCGATGTCGACTAAATTTGGTATAGAATATAGGGTGGGCCGTTTAAAATTATAAATGTAAATCAGCTGTAAAAAGAAGCACTAATTTTTTTTTAAATTTCTGGTTTATTTGGAAGGGTTGAACTTTGTCACTTAGTAATGGAACACAATATCATTCATATGACTACCATAACTGGCTCGACAGTACCTCATCCGATCAACCAAATTTTTCAGTACATTTTCGATTGTTTCGGGTCGAATCTCTTTAATGGCAACATTGATTTCATGTTTCAACCCTTTAATTGTCTCTGGATATTTTGCGTAACGTTTATGCTTAATAGCTCCCCACAAAAATTAACCAAAGGGCTCAAATATCAGCTCCAAGGAAGTTAATTGGCATCACAATTTCGGATAATTATTTGATTTTCAAACAGTACGTAAAATATCGAAGGTTACGTTGGCTGTCTAACATGAGGCCGCGTCTTGTTGAAACAAAGTGTCTGTCGTTTATGTCACTCTATTGAATTTTTGGAAACAAAAATTCGTTGAGTATGGCGCGATATTACTCACCGTTGATGGTAACGGCGACTTCTCGCTCATTTTTGAAGAAAAATGGCCCAATGAAGCAGTCAGACCAAAATCTTAACCAAACAGTGACTCGCTGTTGTTGCATTGGCTTCCCAATAGTCACGTGTTGGTTCTCTGAACGCCATATGCGGCAATTTTGCTTATTGACATCGCCACTGAGACAAAAATGAGCTTCACCTGAAAACACGATTTATCGGTAAAATTCTTCATCTCCTGCAAACAATCTTCAGCCCACAGTCTCGCTTTGTCTATTGTTTGTGACGGACGTGTGTTGAATTATCGTTCTCTTTCATAAACGTATTACATACAAGCAAAATTCCAAAAAGATCTCGTGAACACAGTGAAGAGGACCCCATGTCTTCTTCAAAATTAAAAAAAGTTGGGTCCAGGAGAAACTTCTGGACCCCTTTACAAATTCTTGATGATAATGATATTGAGAATGAATCTGATATGGACAGTAACAGAAAAGAACAAAGCAAAAGTGAAAAAATCTCTCCAATCAAAGTGCTAACACAAAACAGAGAATCTGTTTTAAATTTAATTAACAGCAAAGGTATTGCTAACTACCTCAACAAAAAAATGTCCATTGGTGTGAAAATAATTTGTGAATCAATAGACGTTTATAATAAAATTATTACTTTGTTGTGTGAACACAAGTACCAGTTTTTCAATCATGAACACCAGAACAATAAACCATTCAAAGTGGTTCTTCGAGGTCTGGATTATAAGACAGACGTTGAAGTGAAAAATGAACTCAACTCAATCGGTTTAAAGTGCGTTGATGTAAAAACTGTTAAAAAGACAATTGGAAACTACGTTGACACCATCTACATTGTGTGTTTTGAAAACGGTTCCATAAAACTTAATGATTTGCGAAAACAAGTAAGATCTCTCTTTCGCACTATCATTACATGGGAATACCAACGAAAAATTAAAAACAAACCCGTTCAATGTCGTAGGTGTCAAATGTTCGGTCATGGAGAGCGGGGGTGCAACGTCATCGAGAGGTGTGCAAATTGTTCTGAGAAACATAAGACAGTTGATTGTAAATCAGCGACAAAAATTCAATGTGCCAACTGTGGTGCCAATCATAAATCAACTGATCCCAACTGTCCAGCTCGCTCTGCATATATTGAAATGAGAGAGAAACTCTCCAAAAGATCAGATCGCTCTCAGCGACAAAGATATTCTACTGTGCCCAACGACGAAAGTAACTTCCCCAACATCAACAACAAACAACCACCTTTACCAGCTACTCAACAGAGTTATCATTGGAGACCAACGAACCATTCAATAATAGTATTCTGGAACTGCAGAAGTATCCGTAATAAAATTTATGAATTTAATAACTTCTTAAGCGCCAAAAATATTGATGTTTGTCTCCTCTCCGAGACGTGGCTTAATGAGTCAAATACATTTTATCATCCACAATATACGAGATCGCGTAGGTCAAAACGGAGGCGGTGTTGCCATTCTTATCAAGAAAACAATACGTTTTAATGTGATTCCCTGTATCCGCACGGATGTTATAGAGAATATAGGAATAGAGATTCAATTTAGGCAAAATGTCAGTCTAAAGATTTATAGTGTTTACTTCCCAGGTGGACAAAACAACAGCGTTCTTCGGAACAAATTTAAGAGCGATTTAAGAAGAATGTTAAATACGGACTCTAAATATCTCATTTGTGGAGATTTGAATGCCAGACATAGATACTGGAACTGCCTGCGTGCGAATCAATGGGGAAATATTCTTCATGATTCCATGTCTTCGTACCCGGTGACGATTTCTTTCCCCAATACACCTACCTATATTCCTGCGGCGGCCAGAATAAATCCATCCACTCTCGATCTTATTTTGTCAAACATTCCGGAATTTCTGTCCAATCCAACCACCACAAATGATCTTAGTTCGAATCATTTACCGGTTGCTTTCGACCTTTCCACCTCAATCCCATTAACGGAAAACTTGTATTTTAACTTCCATAGGGCCGACTGGGAGAAATACAGGAGGGTTGCACGGGACTCATTAGAAAGTAAAGATATTGATAATATTAACATCAATTCGGTTGAGGAAATAGACGGTCAGGTGAATTATTTTACCAGCTTAATGTTAGAAGCCACTAGAAAATCTGTACCCAAATGTCACCCTAGAACAGACTATGTAAAACTCCCAGACTATATCCTTCGACTAATCAAAATAAGAAATCGATATTCTAGGGAATGGTCTAGATATAGGCAAAACTCAGACTATTCAATAATGACTAGGTACTCTACCCTGATTCGTTCTGAGATCCAATTGTTTCGAAATCGGCAATGGAACGCAAGATTGAAAACTATGGATAAGGGATCAAAGCCTTTTTGGAATGCCTCCAAGATCTTGAAGAAAAAAACGGGGCGCTGTCATTCACTCCTATGTGGTGAAGGGGTTTTAGTATCTGATGAGGATAAGTGCAAGGCTTTTGCAAATTCTTTCAGTGGCAATCATAGGGTCTCCGAGAGCTTAGGGGATGCTCATCATGGAATGTTGGTTGATCAGGTTGTGGAGCATTTTGATGCGCAGTTGGTCACAACCCCTGTTAATGAACTTATATCCTCTACTGAGACGAATGATATAATTACATTTATTCATAGTAGGAAAGCATGTGGTTTGGATGAGGTAAATAACCAAATGTTGAAACAGCTTCCTGCTATTGCTATTCTTTTCTTGACCTTTATATATAATTCGTGCTTAAGATTGCAATACTTTCCGAAAAGCTGGAAATCAGCAAAGGTTATACCAATTCCCAAGCCAGGAAAACCCCCAAATAGGACTGACAGCTATAGACCGATTAGCTTACTCAGTAGCTTGGGAAAAATATTCGAAAAGATTTTAAGTTTAAAAATTTTGGCTTTCATTGATGAGCGTCATATTTTACCGAATGAACAATTTGGTTTCCGAAAGTCTCACTCCACTATTCATCAGGTAAAACGAATATGCACGGGTGTACAACAGGGATTTAACTATAGGAAATCAACGGGTCTTGTTTTGCTCGATGTAGAGAAGGCCTTTGATTCGGTGTGGCATAAGGGTTTGATTTACAAACTAATTAATTTTAACTTTCCTCTCTACCTGGTTAGATTAATTAGACAATTTTTATTGGACAGATATTTTTGCGTCTCTATGGGCAATACATTTTCGGACCTAATTGCTATTCCCGCAGGAGTCCCTCAGGGTTCTGTCTTAGGCCCTATTCTTTATAACATCTTTTGTGCGGATATGCCTGGGGTCTACCCATGTCAAATTGCAGCGTACGCTGATGATGTAGCTGTATTCTACACACATGAACTCGGTCAAAATATTTTGACTGAACTTCAATGTTCACTTAATATACTTCAAGATTACTATTTCAAATGGAAAATAAAACTGAACACTAATAAGACACAAGCTATCTTTTTCACTCGGAAAAGAAAGTCTTGTTACCTGCCCAATAGTAATCTGACCCTCTCAGGCACCAGAGTAAGTTGGTCGGATAATGTGAAATATCTCGGTATATGTTTGGATAAAAAACTTATATTTAATACCCATATATCACACATTATCGAGAAAACTGATAAATACAAGCGAATTTTATATCCCCTTATTAATAGGAACTCTCTCCTTAACAACCCCAATAAGATGCTTATTGTCAAGGTAATCTTTCAAGCAATTATACTCTACGGCTGTCCTGTATGGGGTAACTGTGCCAAAACCCATTTAAAGAGGCTACAGATAGCTCAAAACAAAATTCTGAAAATGGCACTAAGATTACCTTGGCATTTTTCCACTGCCAGACTTCATGTCATTAGCAACACTAATACTGTATCATTGTCAATCGACAGAATCACATGTCGATTTATATCTAATTGTGTCCTATCTGAAAATCCCCTGATCTCTAACTTATACTCGTAAAGTTTGTGTATTCATTTTTGTATATGTGTATACTGTATATAAACTTATTTGTTATCTATTTCCACACACTATGTATTTTAAATTTCATGTTATTTATTTATTATCTTATTATTCCTTACGTACATATATTTGTACATTCATGTCTCCTTTTTGTTTATTTTTCTTAAATTGAAGGTTTTTGTTAATAGTTTTCCTTCAGGTCATTTAATCTATCTATAAAATTTATCAATTTCATTTCATAATAATTAAAATAATACTCTAGATATAAGGCTAAGCCAAATCTGTGCAATAACTAGTATTGATATAAGACCTTTTTTTCGCTATTAAATAAAGAATTAATTAATCTTCAGCCCATTGGGCAAAGCGAAAAGCATTGGATGGTGTTCCATTATAAAATGACAAAGTTCAACTTCTCTAGTAAAACCAGAAACTTGAAAATATTATCAGTGCTTTTTTACAGCCGATTCAAATTTAGAATGTTGAATAGCCTACCCTATAAGGTATGTATATGACGATGGACAAAAAATTAATATTTTATTAAAGTGGACCATATATGTCCATTTTTGACATATTTCCCATACAAATGTTTTCGGACCCCAAGAACGGCTTAGACATTAGACCCAAAAAACGGCTTCCCTAAATTTGGATGGAGGACACTAGGTCGGCGATTTGGAAATAATTTGGATGACAGATCCTAGGGCGAAAAAATCGGCCCATTTAAACGAATGGGAACCAAAAGCAATGCAATTTTCTTAAAAATTAAAATAAGACAACAGCTTCAAAATCTGCTTAAAATTAGAGCCCGCCCAGTTGGTCCCAAAACCTATTTCAGTTGGCTTTTATGAATATCAAGAAGTAAAGGGTATAATACGAGGGCGACCGCAAAGGTAAATGGCCTAACATAAAAAGAACCATTTTTTTGGAATTATTATTATTTATTTTTCAACATAATCTCCTTCCAACTCAATACACTTCATCAAACGTTTTTCAAGTTTTTTAATTCCATCCGAAAAATAAGATTTTTCAAGACCTTCAAAATATGTCTCAGTTTCAGCAATAACCTCGCTATTGGAGGAAAATTTTTTGCCACCGAGAATTTTTTTTAAATTTGGAAACAAGAAATAATCAGAAGGAGCTAAATCTGGACTATATGGTGGATGCGGAGCAATTTCAAATCGTAATTCGGCCAGTTTTTGTTGAGTTAAAAATGCAGTGTGTGAAGAAGCATTATATTGATGAAAAAGAACTTTTTTTCTAAATGCGGTCGTTTTATCTTGATTTCTTTACTCAACCGATCCAATAATGCACAATAATATTCACTATTTATAGTTTTTCCTTTCTCAAGATAATCAATAAATATTATACCCCTTGCATCCCAAAATACTGTGGCCATTACTTTTCCTGCTGACTTAACAGTTTTCGCCTTCTTGGGACCACTTTTACCAGCTTCTATCCATTATTTTGACTGTTCTTTGCATTCTGGGATGTAGTGATGGATCCATGTTTCATCAACAGTTATGAATCGGCGCAAGAACTCTATTGGATTACGCTGATAAATCGCTAAAAGCTCCTCGGAATTGGTCCAACGGACGATTTTTTGGGGCAAAGTCAACAAACGCGGCACCTTTTTCGCGGATAGCTTTTTCATGTTGAGTTCATCATGTAAAATACTCCAAACTTGTTTTTCGTGTATTTTAACAATATCAGCAAGTTCTCTGAGCTTTATTCGTCTATCTTTAGTCACTTCATTAAATATTTTTCTAATGTTTTCAATAGTAGTAGCAGTTTTCGGTCTTCCAGAGCGTTGTTCCTCTTCCGTACTTGAACGACCCATTTTAAATTGTTGAACCCAGGATTTCACGGTGGACTATGATGGTGCATTATCACCATGAACAGAATCCAATTCATCTTTGATTAATTGTGGCGTATAACCTTTCATATAAAAGTGTTTAATTACCGCACGAAACTCTTTGTTTTCCATTTTTCAAAAATTATAAAACTTGTTTACTTCAAATCACCTGTAACAAAGAAAATAATCATTAAATATTTCGGAAATTTTGACAGATGGCTTATAAAATATTGCTTTTAAAAAACAAAAACAAAAAAAAGTTGCTAGTAAAACAGAAAATGTGCCGGGCCAGTTATTTTTGCGGTCGCCCTCGTATAAACGGCAACGCTCGACATTAGTTTTTCTACTAGTTTTAAAGTAAAATTGAATGTGTAAAAATATTTTTATTAAAGCATAGATTTTTTTTTTGCTTATTTGAACTGTACTGCATACTTCTACATAGGTAGCATTTTTTTCTACTAGTTTACATGGTATACAAATATTGTATGCCTGTATATTGTTTATATTGTACACATATTTGGGGCGAATGCTCTGATTCATTTACACAAACCAAATCGTTTTTAATCTGATTGCTGCTGGCAGCCAAAACTAAATGAAATAACTCATGAAATTGGCCATTTTATAAATAAAATAAACGTGAGCAAAAACGGTGTAGAAATTTTCATTATATGCATTTGTGTTGCCGTCGACTTTATTAGAGAAAGCAATTAATTTTGATTTGTTTATTTTGTCGCTGTCGTTGTAGGCATTTGGTATAACAGTGAAAATCGTGATTGGGTTCGTATTGCCGGCCGATAGTATCCATTACACCCTGTCAAAGGGTTGAGACACACATCACTACGTAAGCCGTCATTCTCGAACATCAGCAATAGCAGCAACATCAACGCTTGTCCAGCACCACCACCCACACCGCACTGTGTTTGCAACACCACCACCGCCGCCGCCGCAGGAACAGCAGGAACCGCCAGCAATACAGCCACAGCTCCCACCACAGTTACAGCCGACGAGGACGACGAGACAAGAGGACGAGCTCTCGCTACAGCATCAGGTTCAACAGCAACAAATTCCCACATCAATCAATTGCAAATAAATTACTTTGAATTCCCACCGAAAGCTTTGCTGCTCGAAGATTCCTCGGTAACGTCTCTATCCGCACCCTCGCTGGCCACAACAACAGCAGTAGCTTTAGCAGCAGCAAGTGCTGGGCCCTCCATCGGTAGCTCATCATTTGCCATCGGCGCAACAGGCTGTGCATCTGCTAATAACTCACCGAAAAGTATTTATCATTATCAGCATCATCACCATCATCAGCAACACCATCATATCCACCACCAGAACCCGAGCCAACAGCATCACCACCGCCACCACCACAACCACCAACAGCAACAACACCATCAGCCCAGTCTAGCGTCGTTGCTGCAACAACAACATCATCAACAGCAACACACTCATCACCAGCAGCATCAGCAACAACATCCCCAATTACATTACGTTGTATCGCCACCACTGCAATCGCCAACAACAATTGCAGCCGACAACATGGGTCGCCGAGAGATTAAACGTTCGAACACCGGCAGTTCCACCACCAAATCATACGATAGTGGTAGTGGTAAGTACCTTTTCTCACTCATACATACTCATGTTACTATTACTTCTATATATGTATACATGTGTGCATACAAACGTACGTTATAGTATCCGTGCCTTCTAACCAGCGCTATTCAAAAGGATGTATTGGTAAATATTTATGTATATTAATATCCATGAAATGTCTGAACTGTCGCGGTCAAGAACTCAAAATTTTCCTTTTTTATAAAAACAACATTTTCAGATGATATGAAAAGATATGAAGTTAAATGATCGAAACAGAGGGTTTCGTGATTTATGGGACAAATGGGTTCAAAACATGTAAAATATAAACAAGTACAAGGATCAAGGCTATTGAAAATTTAGCTACGAGTAAAGGGTGTTGAAAGAATTACACGATAGGGAGAAACTCGTTGGAAAATGCCCCGCTGTAATAAAATTGGCCAATAAGTAACAAAACGGGATTACGGGATGTCGCTAGGAGAACAATTTAAACCTTATATAAGTTACCTAGAATGGTCTCAAATTGGGAAATAACGAAAACTTTAAAATTATCCGAAGCAGAAGTGATTAATTTGACATAATATTTGTCAAAAAAAAACTTGAAAAAATATTACCACAGCCACAAGGCGTTATTTTCTAATTTTGAATCTGAATTAAGCCTTTTAGGATAAAAAACGTTAAACTAAATTTCGAGATCACGTGTCTAATACCCGGAAGACGGGAAATAAAATTGAAAAAATTACCCAGGATTTCCCGCTTGAGAAATACCAAAATATATCTCTCATACACAGGGGGCATCACAATTCGAGGATATTGCATTCGAATTATAGGTAATATATAAATAAGACTATGGACTCTAAAGCTTGTCGTGCGGGTCCGTTTCGATAGTTGTTCACCCAAATAGTCGCAATTATCATCCATTTTTCATTAAACTAGGTACATTTTTCAGGTTTTGGTAGGGATGAAAGCGATTAAAATTGTACCATTTGGGAACATACCTAGACACAAAGAAAAAAAGTATGGTTGGGATAACAATATTGAAATAGCATCAGAGCATACTATAGCATATGAGCATACATGGTTGTGTCACAACAATAGTATGATTTACACACAACCATACTACGAGGGTAGATCAATAATTCCGTAACTTTTCGAATAAAATATAGTTTTTTTTGGCAAAAAAAAATTTTTTCAACATAATCTCCTTTTAGATAAAAAAAAACACTTAGTCCAACGTTTCTCCAACTTTTGTATCAATTCCAAAAAGTAGGATTTTTCAAGGTCCATAAAATAGGCATTTGTTTCATCAATAATTTCATCGTTGGAGCTAAATCTCTTTTTTCCAAGCCATTTCTTTAGGTTTGGAAATAGGAAATAGTTACTAAATCCGGGCTAAATCCGGAGAATATGGCGGATGAGGTACCACTTCGTAATCCAATTCATGCAATTTTGCCATTGAGACTGCACCCATGTATTATCTTGATGAAATGGTAGTCGCGACACGCATCTTACAGATAGCTTTTTTAAGCCCAACTGATCATGTGAAGTCGAAACCACACTGCCACATGAAATGCGTATGGCATCAACAATCTCACGCACTTTTACTTCTTGGTCGGCCAACACCATACCATACAATAATTTCATCTTTGGAGCTAAATCTCTTTTTTCCAAGCCATTTCTTTAGGTTTGGAAATAGGAAATAGTTACTAAATCCGGTCTAAATCCGGTCTAAATCCGGAGAATATGGCGGATGAGGTACCACTTCGTAATCCAATTCATGCAATTTTGCCATTGAGACTGCACCCATGTATTATCTTGATGAAATGGTAGTCGCGACACGCATCTTACATATAGCTTTTTTAAGCCCAACTGATCATGTGAAGTCGAAACCACACTGCCACATGAAATGCGTATGGCATCAACAATCTCACGCACTTTTACTCCTTGGTCGGCCAACACCATACCGTGGATTTTTTCTACATTTTCGGTGTTATTGACCTCAATTGACCGTCCAGAACAAGTACTAAGAAGTACTTGTGCGACCACAACAAAAGTCAGCAAACCACTTTTTTACCATTGAAATCGATGGTGCAGAGTCCCCATAGTATTTATCAGGTTTTTCCAAGGTTTGATTGACGGTGTTTTTCCGCAAAAAAAAAGGTTTAGTGAGCACTCGAAATCCATGTTTTTTTTCCATTTTTAACAAAATGCACGAGGTTGTATGTTTTGAACAGCTGTTTAACACAAACTAAATGACGAAACTCTCTCAAAATTTGACAGTGCGAGGGAAGTTGGAAAAGTCACGGAATTATTAATATGCCCTCGTCCTGACCAAATTGCACACCAGACTGTCACTTCTAATGCAAAGATGACTGATGAATAATTTAAGGGCTTTCTATTGCCCAGAACCAACAATTCTGTTTATTCACATATTCAAACGAAAAAGTGTCTCGTCACTCATTGTGTTCTTTCATAAAAATCGGGGTTTACATGGGCGAGCTGTAACATCCTATTGGCATATGTACGGCTGCGTAAATGGTCTTGTGGAAGAAGCTCTTGTGTCAAATGAATATAAAATAAAAACAAATGCAAATCCTTGTGCAAAAATGTGGACAAAGTAGTTCTTTAAAGACCAAGCTCCTGAGCACGGTGTTGAATTGAGGTTGATGGATTGTTTTGAACACTTTCTTGAGCAGCAGTAATATTTTCAGCCGATCTTGCAGTACGTTGTAGTCTATGATTGGGCCTATCAGCAACAGACCCTCTTCTTGCGAAATCATTCCCTACACGATAAATAGTGCGTTTTGTTGGCGGTTATTTTTCCAAAAATTTCACGTACCTTTCTCATGGTCACAATAATCGATGATTGATTTTGATAAAATGTTTTAACGATTAAAACACGTTAGTTTATCGAATATTTTCCATAATAAATTTGCCACGCCTCTTTTCTTCACGACTGCCAAATATGTACGGTCAAAACTAATATTTACCAAAATGGCGGAAAAACAAAGTAGTATACCTTCCCGGCGGACACTCTGTAGAAGAGTTTCACTTTTGCAGGTCCCTGTTTTCTATGTTCGACTGTAAAACCCAAAGTCCAATACTTTGGTTGCACCCACCATATTTATATTCACGCAGAAAAAAGTATGGTTGGGGTGACAATATTCGAAGAGGATCATACTATTATTGTGTGTTAGGCACAACAATATAATGATTCTCACAACAATATTATGATCCTCACAACAATAGTATGATTCACACCATACTATGCTTCCCACAACCATAGTATGATTCACACTCGACCATACTATGATCTCCACAACCATACTATGATCCTCACAACAATAGTATGATTCACACTCCACCATACTATTATCTCCACAGCCATATTATGATCCTCACAACCATAGTATGTTTCTCATACAACCATAGTATGATCCTCACAACCATAGTATGATTTAAGCGCAACCATACTATGATCCCCACTACCATAGTATGATTCACTCTCAACCATACTATGATCCCCAAAATTATTTATTAGGATTGTGTAATGTTGTTATTCAAAAATAGATATTTTTATCAAGTAAGTTATTTTAAATTGTTTTTATTGAACATTTCATTCAAGAAACAAAAATATATATTCCAACGGCAGTCGAAAATACTTTTAGTTGCCAGCAGATGTCAATGCTACTTCACCATCCGTAGACGAATGTGATTAAACCATGATCAATGGCTATATACTTAAGTGCAGGCAGATTTTAAATAAACGAGAACCAGTCGGTAGTAGAGTACTTCACCGAACAAAGTAAACACAATAAAAATCCCTCGAACTACCTTCTGATTGTTGTTTTTTTTATAATGGACAACAACCATGCACTGTATCGCGTGTATGTGTTTTTCTTCGGTATATAAAAAAAAACATACGCACACACAAAAATATTCGCAACCATACCGTATGATTGCCGCAATCATATTATTGTTAACGTAAATTTTAAACAACAATACTTTTGATACACCAACCATGTTTATATGGTTGCTACAACCATATTTTCATTTCTTAATTTGGCAATAATACTATTGTTACATTTCAACAATATTAATATTGCCGCAATCATACTGTTGGTAAAATTAAATTCAAAAAACAATACTATGGTTGCGACGAACATGCTTTTATTGTAGAGAACATATTATTGTTGCAGTGACCATATAGTAACCATATCTTATCTCTGCGTGTTGTTGCTACTACCCTGTTTTAATTTTAAATTTAGCAATAATTCTATTGTTACATTTCAGCTATATCAATATTGCCACAATCGTACTAATGTCGAAGTGATATTCAAAAAACAATACAATGATACTCAAAAAACAATACCATACTTACTATTATTGCAAAAAAACACATATTATTATTGCCGTGACCATATAGTAACGTTTTTTTTTCTACATGTACTGCGCCCATCTACGGTATGAGTTAACACAAAAAATTCCGTCCTTATTTGAAGTTTTGCAGCTCTAGAAACAACAAATTAAAAACAATCGTGCTCAAATTATGTCTGTTGCAGGTGGATCTTATCGCTCCACGTTTTAGAACAGCCCCCACTTAAACGTCCCTCCTAGTCGAGGCTCTGTCGCTCTAGAAACTAAAATTATAGACGATTCTGACCAAATTGCTTTATAAACTCTTATATTCAGGGTATAATATAATCGTCCACCCCTATTTAACATTTGACCATTTTTAAAACCCACAACCCAGCCTTTTTTGTATATACTTATATTTGATTTAAAAGGCCGACTTCCTAATGCGAGTAGTTCCTTGACCGCCCTCGCACATATGCAAGTGTTCATGTATACCTACTCGTATATCAAAAGGCATAACAGTGTGATTGATGGTTAACCATTATTTTATTGTCTGGATATCCATTCGTCCGTGTATAGTGCCGTAGTTGGTCGAGGTACAATCTGTGTTTATGGCCATGGACGAAGCTCAAGTGCCTACCATGCAATGGCGTGTCCTCATTCTGCCAGCACACGGTGGTGTCTAGAAGAAAATGGGTGGCATTAAATACTCGTATAGATTTCAAAACAATGCCTTACAATAACATTAATGGTGGGTTGAGGAGGAGGTGCCAGACAACGATTAAGGTGATTTAGTGGCTATCCTGTATCAACACAGGTTGAGAAAAAGGTTATTAAATTTTACCACATCGGCGTAACGTTATCTCTCTGGGCTTACAACTTTAACAGAAGCACAAAGATTCTAATCAGGATTTATTTGTTTAAGCCAGGTTTAAATGTTAATATTAAATTCCTGTAGGGAAGCATTTGCATGCCTTAGAGAGAGTTTGACTTTAAAAACCCGTAGCTTTTAAACGTCTGGTGTACTTACTTTGCAATGCTACTTCTCTACATATCGTTTCGGTAGCTGAGCTTATACCTTTTTCTTTACCGTAACCACTGTGCAGTGTAGGTTTGTGTATGTGTTTTAGTCTGTTCGATTTTTTCCTCTTTGAATAATGGTAATGTGGGGAGATGTTATGCTTCGATACCTCGGCCATTTATTTGCGACCTGCTTTGTTGCTGTCCGTAACAATAGGCAAATACATTTATTCCGGCATGTGTATTGAATAATTTTAGTTTCGAATCGTTACTAGTTAACCCATGGCATGCATGAATTCAAATGGAGTCAGTACATATCGGGTGGCACATGAAAATCATATAAAGAATGAAGTGAACGGTAAAATAACCTAGGTACACCACGACTTGAGACTTACTGGGATTCTTAATGGCAGCAGTGCGACTGGCCAGCGATGTACCTGCCCTGCCCATTAAGACCTACTATTTATGTATTGGGACATGAGTATATGTGACACGCAAAATAGAAAGGGACCTAAGGTTAAAAACCAGCCATTTTAAAGATTAGGTCCCTTTCTATTTGCGTTTAGAATCGTCGATTTCACTTTCATAAAACGCGCATATCTCTGGGAGGGAACACTTTTGGGGCATGGGATCGGTCTCATTCGATGCTCAGATGTTGTCCACATCAAAAAAAAGTTAAAAGTTGATGAAAAGTTTTGTTCAGGAAAGCCATTTTAAAGATTAGGTCCCTTTCTATTTGCGCTTAGAATCGTCGACTTCACTTTCATAAAACGCGCATATCTCTGGGAGGGAACACTTTTGAGGCATGGGATCGGTCTCATTCGATGCTCAGATGTTGTCCACATCAAAAAAAGAAAAAAAAAATTGATTTTTTTAACCTTAGGTCCCTTACTCTATGCGCTGTCACATATATGGTTCTAGAGGTGTAGTGCAACTACATACAGGGACTGCTCTGTAAAACAATTAAAAAAAATATTTTTCCCCAGATATTTTTGCATAATTTTTAAGTCTGCGTCAGTACAAGATGCGTTCTGCGCTGGTTCTGTGCAACGCGCCGCTTGAGTTTTTGATGAGTTATACGAGTAGCTGACATTGTTTTCAAATTGCCATAACTTCGGACACACAAGCAAAATCATAGAAACGAAAACGTATTCGGATACAAAACGGAGGCGGCTTTAATAATTATATTCGTACACACAGAGAACACATTCGTTGCCACAACCGATTTTTTTTGAATAGTTGATGTTACATGCAACTCGAGTATGCCATCAGTACATCCGAATGTTGGTGCTCTCTAAAACTTATTAATTGTATCTAAAGTATCGGTAGCAAATACGAAAAATCCGAACCTCCAGCAAATGTTTGCATCTAAAAGAATACATGCCGCTGTTGGTTATGATAAAATTTTAGATACGAGGGCATATAAAAAATTTCGTGACTTTTCCAACTTCCTCGTAGTTATATGAAATGCAGCACTTAATGGGAGCAAGTACCATCTGTTAATAGACTACTAACAAATTTTAAGAGAGTTCCGTCATTTAGTTTGTGTTTAACAGCTGTTCAAAACATACAACCATGTAAATTTTGTTCAAACGGAAAAAAGTGAACTTCGAGTGCTCATTAAGCATTATTTTCTGCGGAAAAAACCGTCAATAAACCAAGGAACCATCAAACAAACCATCGATTTCAATGATAAAAAGTCGTTTACTGACTTTCGTTGTGGTCGCACAAGTACAAATGACGCTGAACGTTCTGGATTCTCCAATTGAGGTCAATACAACCGGAAATGTCAAAAAAAAAACACGATATGGTGTTGGCCGATCAAAGAATAAAAGTGCGTGATATTCTTGATGCCATACGCATTTCATATGACAGTGTGGTTTCGATTTAACATGATCAGTTGGGTTTAAGAAAGTAGTCTGCAAGATGACTGCCGCGTTTGCTCTCAATTGACCATAAACCTAACCATATGACAACTTCAAACGATTGTTTGGAGTTGTTTAACCGCACTTAGCATTGGGGTTTTCCGGCGTTTTGTAACTTTGAATGAAACATGGATCCGCAGCAGTCTAAATAATAGGTGACTTTGTCGGCCAATAAGGATATGGCTTCAGTTTTTTGGGATGCACGCGGAATAATCTACATCGATTACCTTTAAAAGGGAAAAACAATAAACCTTAAATATTGTGCCAACTGATTGGTCCAATTTAACTAAGGTTTAAAAATAAACTACCCAGTATGGCCTAGAGAAAAGTTATTTTTCATCAAGATAATGCACGGGTGCTCACGTGAGCTCTTTCAAGTGCAAAATTGGGCTACAAATTGGTACCTCATCCGCAATATTCTCCGGACTTAGCGCCCAGTGACTATTTTCTATTTCCAAACCTAAAATAAAGGCCCGGTAGAAAGAGATTCAGTTCCAACGGTGAAATTATTGATCAACAAAAGTAAATTACACAGTGCACTAAAATTATACCAAAATACGAATGGAATGAAACCAATTGCAAATGAAAGTTGACATTATCCAAAACAAAACCATTAAGGTTTTTTTTAGTTCAGTGCGAGATTTTGTACACGGATTTGAAGTTGGTGAACTTGGAACGCTATCTAATTTCTCTAAAAATTAGAGAAATGTTAGACTAAGTGTATTGAGCTAAAAGGAGATTATGTTGAAAAATATTTTCTTTTAAACAAAAAAAAAACTGAGTTATTCAAAAAGTCGTGGGATAACTGATATGCCCTCGTATCATCGCCAATATTCGGTTACAACAACAAAAAGTGACTAAACTATTGAGTGGCACGTCAACCTGTTATGTCAATAGAATGCGTTTTGTTGGTATGATCGATCAAAAAGTAGCGCCTACAATAAGATGATCATATTTATTTGATGATTGCAACCGAAGTTCTTTTTTTGCAACGGAATCTTAGTAGTTCCAACCGATTTCTGTGTGTATGTATGTTATGTATTTATTAGGAAGGACTGACCAATATACGATCAGTTTCCATTTTTGTATCCTCTTACAGTCTGCCCAGCCCAGCCCGGCTTTTACATGTTTCCAAAATACTTTAAGCTTCTCAAACGAACACCTTTTCCTAACTTGACCGATATCGCTCATTTATTTATACAAAACCAAGCAACTAATAAATATAAGTTATCATTTTGCGAAATTGTTGGATCCGACCTAATATCGTTTAACCGATGTAGTGCTTTTGCTAAGCACACAAAAGATGAACCCTCGGACAGCCATGGCTATATTGTCCTACAATTGTGTGCCGCATAGGGTCTCCGGTCAACCCATATATCGAGCGGAATGGCAAATTCCATCCCATGTTGTAGGGTATATAAAGGGTTAAACTGCATTATATTATTTTAGGATACAGCATCGCAATTTTTCACTGTCTACCTCCCAACTTTATCACATAGTCCTTCATTGAGATATCCTCTCTTGTGTAAAAATGGCTATGTGTGGGTGTGTGTGTCATGCCATTAACACAACATCATTATATGAAATGACGATGTCGTCGTTTGCGTCCTTGTTTGGGTGCGTGTGAATGAGGGTGTGTACTCTCACTCATTGCAAAATTGACACGTATAATTACAATCGCTCTCTCTCTCTCTCAGTTTTGCGATCTGGATTTCATCCTGGCCCTGTTGTTGGCGGTGACATTGCTGTTTTCTGTTACGTACACATGACACTAGCAGACATTTGTGTCTGCGTATGTATGTCTGTGCATCGGCATAGCTGACACATACAAAAACATAAAATGTACAATAGTTGCACACAACCATACGTGGGCACATTTAACTGAAGTCGGAAAAGGGCTTAATGAGTTTTCTATTATGTCATATTGACTGACAACATTACCGCTGTCATTACCTTTGTCACGTGTCCTTTGTCTCTGGCTCGGCCTCAATTTCTCTCTCAATCGCTTTGTCTATCTCTATCCTTCTACCCCACTCATTGTCCTTGTTTGTCTTCTATTAGAGTAAAATGTTCCAATTTTCATTGTGATTTATTCGATTTATTTACGGGATGCTCTGAACAATGGGACGATGATGCTGTTGTTTTCACACCACCGGAAAGAAATGACAGCAATTTAAAATGAATGAAAACGTAAGTTTTCACTTTAATGGAATGGCTGCAGAGGAGGCCTCATATGTCTAATGTGTCCCACAACATGTGGTAAATGTAGGCACAGCATAATATGCCAAGGCAGCAAGTGGCTTTAAGATGACATGAAAAGGAGCTCATAAGATGATTTGTGCTTTTCGCAGGACTATTAACCTCCACGAAAGAAGGCCAACTTTCTGAATTGTTGAATAAGTGTTAAACAGACAAAATGTGAAATAGAAAAAGACTAACAGTTACTTTACCCGTTGCTGTTGTAAAGTTCCCGAGAGGTAAATGGGGCAGCTTGAAAGTATAATAATACAAGCTGTTTGATCCGACCAAACACTCACCCATATATTTTCTTTTTTTTGATGTGGACAACATCTGAGCATCGAATGAGACCGATCCCATGCCCCAAAAGTGTTCCCTCCCAGAGATATGCGCGTTTTATGAAAGTGAAGTCGACAAATCTAAGCGCAAATAGAAAGGGACATAATCTTTCAAATGGCTCTCCTGAACAAAACTTTTCATCAACTTTTCACTTTTTTTTGATGTGGACAACATCTGATCATCGAATGAGACCGATCCCATTCCCCAAAAGTGTTCACTCCCATAGATATGCGCGTTTTATGAAAGTGAAATCGACGATTCTAAGCGCAAATAGAAAGGGACCTAATCTTTCAAATGGCTTTCCTGAACAAAACTTTTCATCAACTTTTCACTTTTTGTTTTGTTTTTTTTTTTTTAAGTGGACAACATCTGAGCATCGAATGAGACCGATCCCATACCCCAAAAGTGTTCCCTCCCAGAGATATGCGCGTTTTATGAAAGTGAAGTCGACGATTCTAAGTGCAAATAGAAAGGGACCTAATCTTTAAAATGGCTCTCCTGAACAAAACTGGTTTTTAACCCTAGGTCCCTTTCTATTTTGCGTGTCACATATGGTAAATTTTTAAAACCTACAGGGTGGTGGCCTGTTCTCGTATTCCTGGTTCTATTTTATCTATTTTCTTTGAGGGCTTCAACACTCTGAGGCTTGTGTACGTAAACCCGCTACTTCAAAAAACCCCCTAAAAAGAAGTCCGGAATGGTTAACTCGCGTGATCTGGCCAGCTAGTGAAAAATTTGCGCCGTTGCACCATTCTGTTGTAACCAGTCCAAATTCATCCGGTTAAGGTATACAAATTTCGGTCCCAAAATTCTGCGTAAGCACGTCGCCTGGTCGATATTTCCGGGATGATTTCGTATTGTTCCAGTCTCATTAGGGCGAGTGGTAAAACGTCGCAGGTATTTGTCAAGTTGCTCTCGTACGGCCACGAAATCTGCGACGAAATTCACGCTGCGCCTACACAACTGACCAGAAGGGGCGTGGCTATTCTTAAGTATTGATTTTTAGTTGGATTGTGTTAGTAACATTTAATATTTAAAGCGTGCCAAAAGTGGGAGAAATCATACATTCCTGTGGGAGTTACCACTCGTATCGTAAAAGGGACGAATGTGACGTAGACTTAAGACTTCAAGTTATATCTAATGATCACGGTAGCTAACTAACTAGTATGGCATCAAACTATGGACCAATGGCAATAGGGTTCGTCGTTGGCCCAAACTTAAAGAATGTACCAAGTTTTAACAAAATCGATTTATAATTTCGACCTGAACTTTGATTGCAACAACATATGGATGGACGGAGAACGCTCTATGAAATCAGATAGTGATTCTGAGTCGATCGGTTTACTTAACATGGGGTCTATTTTCATTCCTTTAAGGTGTTGCAAACATCAGCACTAAGTCATAATACCCTGTACACCAGTGTGGTGTAGAGTATAAAAATTCATTAATATTCCAAATTCAACAAACATTTCTCTGCGGCCGTTGGCTCTTTTCGTTCGAACATCAATTTCAATTTAAATCCAAGTAAGGATTTAATTTTAAACAATTTTGCTAAACATTTACCAGGAAAAACTCTCGACAACTGTGATACCCTTAAAGATTTTCTATTAATATTAATGGTCAGAAGACAGTTTGCCACAGTTTTCTGGCATCGGCCCGTCCCTTAGCTTATGGGTTAGTTGAAAAAATCCCCAACTCGCCTGACATCGCCTAACGAAAGGCATTCATCATGAATTCCATGTTCAATGGAATCTGTAAGAGGCTTAACATCTTGCAACTCTACATACCTAATTATGGGATTAAACAAACATTTCGTATAATTATTTTGTGTATTTGCCGTCTTCAAGTTTGGTGAAAGATCCTGGTGCCAACTTAAGTAGTCCCGACGAGGCGGCAAGAGTGAACATGTGGTTGGGGGAAAGGTACGCTGGAACGTAACATGAAAAACGCCTTGCCGTATTAAGGACTTTACAAATGAACACGTGTATTTAAGTATGGCAGTGAAACATACATACACAAACCTAAACACACACACACACACTTTCGCAATAGCCAAACTCTCGCACTCACACAGATACATATCCATAATCACTATGGTGTACTTATACTTACAGAACTTTGGAGCCCAGCATAGTTATGAATAAGGACCTAGTGAAGGCTACGGCAAATTTAATGCCGGCGCTGTTAAAGTTTGAATAAATTACGACTTACCAAATTAAATTTACTCAAATTAACATTTAATTTGAGCCAAAAGTAATTTTAGTAGTCCAATGAATTTGTCAAGCTGATCAGCAAATATTTTAGCGGTAGGATATACGCTTTTTAATGAAATCTCCTAGAGCATTTCCCTATACAAGAAGCACAGTTTCCAACCTTAGTTTTTTTAATCCATTTAAATGAAAGACGTTAAGATTTGCTATGATGGTCTCACTTAAGCAATGACAGCTCCAACATTATCGCATCAGTGTCATCTTATATACTTTCCTTAATACGTACCCTACTTATTTAGGAAAAAATGGGCATTAGGACTGTGCGCGATATAACGCTTGTATCCTTTGCGACCCTATTAAAAACGTTCTTTATTAAAAAATAAACCTAAATAAAACTAAATGTGTCATTCCAAATTCACAAAAACGCTAAATATTAAAAAAGTGACTTAAAAAACAAGTAACAAAGACCGGGCAGACTAAATGATGCCATTCACCGCTGTGCCGTTCAAAAGACTCCACTCTTTTGTTTAAACTTTGAGGTCGGTCTTTATACACTACTTTTACTGGGGCCTATAAAAACGTCGACCGATAAAAGCCGTGCTCTTTTTTGGCTTTCTAGCATAGGTACCTAGTTAGTTTCCAATATGGCGTGTGTCAACATTGAATTCAAAGTAATATGGCAACATTGTTTCTGTTTGTGTACAACAAAGAGAATTAAACAGGAAGAGGGTTTATCGGCGATTTTGTCAAAAGCAGACAAAAAACGATATATTGTTATAAACTGCTACACTATTGCTTTGTAAATATGTGTAAAATTTGATTGAGGTGATTTGTAGTTTCGCTTATCACATGAACCCTGCACTAATTCGTCGTTGAAACCAATTCTCGTTTGATTATATTTAGTATAAATATACGTAACAAAAAACATATTTTTTTTATTACAAGGTGTGTCATGTTTGATCTTTTGTTGGAAATATAACTGTGAGAACTTTTACTGGCTTCTTTTGCGACTTACTGGCTTCCTTAGCGGCTTACTGGCTTATATAGCGACTTCAGGTCAGCTCTTTTGCTTCCCGAGTAATTTTCATATAAATGCTAGTTTAGTAACCAGAAAGGAACACAGCTAATGTATATTGCAGCAACGTAAGGTCTTACATGACTCACTGTGTTTTTTGAGCTTGATCGAAGGTTAAACGCGACGAATACAACAGTAGGGTATTAAACTGAAAATGGTCCTTGGACGCGGGCTATATCAAAAGATAATTCTTTATGGTCGAGCTTCAGTAGGATAAGGTACTAGTCGCTAGCCGGCAGTACTTGGGGTGCCGACAAAGAAACCTTGTTACAAAGCGATAGGTCGTTCTGTAGCGAACTACGCAGCGCCGGCGTAGTTGCGAAATGTGAGTGCGACATAATGAAAGAAAATTCCGACTTCACAGAAAGCCGCCCTGAGAACATCAACAATGTGTCTCCTTACATCTTCTGAGGACAATCTATATACTCGTACTTAGTAGAGACATAAATACTGTTACACACGTAAAAATAAAAAGTACTGAATGTTTTTGGACCAAATATTTTTTAATATATTTATTGATGTATATTGTATCAAAAAGATTCTCCTTTTTTGAAATGCCCAACTTTTGCCTTTACACATGCCTTAAGTCGTACTGGCCAATCGTCAATAGCTGCACGAACCTCGCCCATTGGAAAATTGGCCACTGCTCGAACCAAAGCAGTCTTAAGAGTTCCAATGTTAGGATATCTTTTGTTACAAACTTTGTCCTCTAAAACCGTCCACAATTTGTAATCCAATGGATTCAAATCTGGACTGCCTGAGGGCCATTCTTCAGAGGAAATGAACGCAGGCAAATTGTTTTGAGGCCAGGCCTGGAACGTTTTAGCCTTATCCTGCTGAAAAGTCCGTGGCTGGTTTTGGAACAGGGAATTGTTAAGAGGCTTCACAACAGCTTCCAAAATGGTTTCTTGGAAAACATAGGACGATGTTTTGACTCCTTGTTCGCAGAAATGCAGGTCAGTGACCCCATCGTAAGATACACCCCACCAAACCATGACTGAAGCTGGGTGATGACCCTTTTCCACCCTTGGGATCAGTTCAGATGCTTCCTTAGATGGCCGCGCATACTCTCTATCATTTTGCTTGTTAATTTTTTCCTGAACGGTAAAAATTTTTTATCGGTGAACAAAATTTTTCTGTGCAAGTTAGCAGCTTGCTTCACCAAAAGACGTTTGTATTTTTCAATCCCATTTTTTTAAAGCTGCAGTCAATAAATGTCCGATACGTCGTTTAAAAGCCCCAAGTCCCAAGTATTTTTTAATGATTCGACTCATGGACGTTTGCGTGATATTCAGCTTCTGGGCCATGATTTTCTGTTTTCGGAGCGGATTTCTGTAAATTCTTGATTTACGGCTTTGATGATATGCGGTGTTCGAACTAAGCATGGGCGGCCCGACCGGTGGCGGTCTTTTACATCTCCAGTCTCCTCAAACAGTTTTATGCATCGGTAGACAAACATGCGGCTAATCCCTAGTGGTCGGTGCGTTTTTAAAATATCGCTTTTTTTCATTTCACACTTGAAAATCGCTATTACAGCGATACGGTTCTCATTATCTGACCACTCCATGATGAAAGTTGAAACAATTTTTAAATCCCGTTACAGACTAATGCTATTGAGGTTAGCTTTCAAAACCCATATGAAACGTGGTATTTTCAGTTCTACTATTGAAATGGGTGTGTTCAATGTTGTAACAGTATTTATGTCCCTACTAAGTAAGAAGACAAAGGTACTAACCAAGCGCAGATACAATTTCTTGTTGTCTAAGCATTATCTGCTTGGGATTCTTTGCAGTAGTCATCCCAACCACCATCTCATGGACTGGATGCTTTCACCAAGGAAGATCAGGTACGATCTTCATGATCTACTAGAAAAAAAGGTATTGCGGTACAAGTTAGAGCCTTTAGATCATCGAAACTGCCAGTCAGGTTTAAACGACATTCATGCTGATAATGTCACAGCAACAGTTTCCCGATATAGCATGAATGTAGTGCCAGCGAAACATACCCCGGATATTTCACCAGAGGAGAAGACGCTACCTCGGTAGGGGCGAGGGGTTCTGGATAAGCTGACGTATGGATAGTGCAGCCGCCTCAATACGATTTCGGCGCGAATTGATGGCAGCGTTTCAGACATTTGTCCTGCCTGTCTTCAGGGAACACACGTCGTGCTGCACCTCTTTAATACTCCGGCCAAGCCCACTCAACTGACCACAGGACTCTGTCTTTTAAAGTGTAGGTCGCTCGTTGAAACTTTTCATATAATTTGGTTTCCGGTCGCTATTAAAAACAGAGAAATCGATCGATGTTCTGTTCCCACAAAAATTTACGTGCCAATTTGAGGGGTCTAACCGATCGATTGCAATGAAATTTGGTCTTATCCATTTCAAAGGTATTTTTTTTTCAAAATAAAAAAAAAATAAAATTGAAATCAAGTGTATACTCCTTCCTTATTGTTCATACGAAAGGGCATTTTATGCCATTTTTTTGAATATAATTTCCTTCAAATGTTGGCAACTGTAATATGGAAATAACTTATTTCAAATAAGCGTTCGGCGAAAAACAAGAAGACCCGCTGTTTTCGACTTAAATTGTATTCAGTGATAAGACCCATTTCTGGCGCAACGGCAAAGTCAATAAACAAAATTTGGGCTGAAGACGTACCAGAATATCCAGAGAATCCAGAGAAAACCACGGTTTGGTGCTGTTTATGGGCTGGTGGAATTATCGGTCCATGTATTGCTCGCTATTGCTCTATCATATCGGACTTTTTACTACCTGAAATTGAAGCTCGTATTCTTGACGACATTTTGTTTCAACAGAACGGTGCCAACGGAGGTAATTTCGAAGAGCAGCTTATTTCACATTGTGAACTGGTGAATTGACAGCCTAGATCGTGTGATATCACACCTTTAGACTTTTTTCTTTGGAGCTACGGAAAGTCCAAAGTCTATGCTGACAAACCAGCTATGATTCAGGTCTTGGACGCCAATATTACGCATGTAATTCACGGCATACCGGTCTAAATGCTCGAATGAGTCATCCAAAATTGCACCCTCAGAATGGACACCCTGAGGCGTAGTTGAGGCCAATTTTTGAAGGAAATTATATTCAAAAAATACGGAAAGTCCAAAGTCTATGCTGGCAAACTAGCTACGATTCCGGTCTTCGAAGCCAACATTACGCGTATCATTCACGCCATACCGGTAGAAGTGCTCGAGTGAGTCATTCAAAATTACACTCTCAGAATGGACACCCTTAGGCGTAGTTGCGGCAATCATTTGAAGGAAATTATATTCAAGAAATAAATGGCATAACATTTTCTTTGAATGAATAAAAAAGATTCCACACTTGATTTGAATTTTAGTATTTTTTTTTATTTTGAAAAAATACCTCTCGATGGATCACCCTTTATATCTCATCACATGTTAATAATAAACTCTGTTTAAAAGGGATTTGATCAGTTCATGTTTTGATATAGGCCCTGTATAAATGTACCTTATGATTTGAAGTTCATCCCACCTTAGAACGGAATGTTAAATCAGAATCCAATAGAATTTGCTACAAAATTGACCAGTTCGGACAATGATTTATAGAATCAAAAAGCAAAAAATTGCACTAGATTTTAATGACATTGCCATGTTTCTATTTTATTTTGCGACAGACTATTATAAAATGAGCGATAAACATATTAGGGTGGGCCAATTTGTAAGGCCAAAAACTTGTCGATATTGTGCTAACGATTTTTCGATAGCTTTTGGCTTGAGGAATAATATTTGGGCTTGAGGCGCCCAAATATTATTTTTTTGACTTTTTCTCAAAAGTTTATTTTTAAGTTTTTTTTAAATTTTTTTTTAAACATTAACTTTCCAATGTGACTTATGTACTGTACATACAAATATAAGTATACAGTGCCACACACAATACAATATATAATATGAGCGCTTGAGAATAGAAATACGACTAATTTGATTCTCTACGATTCTGTCGGTATGGTTTGGAAATTTTATATCTAATTGTTATTGCACATCTGCCCTTCGCTTAGTTGGGGAGTCCGGGGTATGTATCACGCATTAAGATACGACTGGGGGGCTTGGGGAGTCCTAGGTATGTATTCCGCATACAGATTAGACGTTGCTGGACGGAATTTTTGTACTCCAACAACCCTGCTGTTTATAGAATGACAAAATATTCAAGATTCATCGAATTAGCGGGAAATTATTCATGGCCGCCACTTGAAGGTCTGCCTTTGCCTACTACACACGCCTACAAGGAATTCCGAACAAATTTGATAAATCGTTTGAACCGTAATAAATTCTTGGGTTATGTATGCGTATTTATTCGAATGTTCATTCATTAACACTACATACGTACTCTGTATGTATGAATGAGATTATGTGTATGTATGCATATATGTCTATTGGGTACCTTCATACATATCGCATCGAAATATCTATATTTACATAAATAAAAGTTAATTGCTGCCAAACCCAACCGATATAGTTTGGTTACGGACGTTTAAATGTCTTCATCTCGGAATGCTTGTGGTATAGTTAAGCGTGAGATGCTTTGCAGGGGTAGCAGCCCAGCAGCGGCTGTAGGCCTACAGATGGCAGTAACAAGGCCTTGCCTTTGCTCACTAAGAACATTTGTCGGTTTTGTGAATGTCGGCATGTACAAGATTAATCTTGTAAAGAAAATCTGATAGCTCTACT
This sequence comes from Hydrotaea diabolus, assembly GCA_963513945.1. Lineage (NCBI taxonomy): Eukaryota > Metazoa > Arthropoda > Insecta > Diptera > Muscidae > Hydrotaea > Hydrotaea diabolus. The sequence continues at coordinate 162,915,079 of OY740716.1, forward strand.
TAAAAATACGGGGCCAGCTTAAAACATAAGAGTCCTATGAGTAAAATTTCATTATTTTGATACCTATTCCAATGGTAGAACACATGTATCAATTTGTGTTTGACGGTACTAGTTACGTATTTCTAAGTAATCGACCACTTTAAATCATAGGATGGAGTATATATTCACTTCGTTACACCTCGATATTTTGATTGGAGACTCTATAAAGAATATATTTTGCATAGTCAAAAATCGCAGCCTTGGCTGTATATCACCAAAACGCAAACTGCAGATCGAAAAGTTGAAGCTAGTCGGCAGAATGGTAAGTGTGGATGCTTTGAAACGATTGGTAATGAAAACCGTTGGTTAATAGGTAAAAATTTCCCCCACGCAAGGGCTTCTTAAACCTCGGGAAAACTTACTATATTTCTGTTATGTCAAGAGTTTTTTTGTGCTTATTTATCATTACTAGCAACTCCGATCGTTACGTGAAAAACATTTACTTTATATAAATGAATCATCAGGATATTCTTTTAATATAGTTTATGTTAAAAATGTACAAAAGATCTTAACACTGCCCATTTAGGACCTCATTTTAAAAAACCATATCTCTTGAACTAATACCGGAATGACAATGGTATTAATGACATAGAGACATACAAGTAAAAATTTCGTATCTTTATGCTAACGCACCCCCAAACATTTTTAAGGATCTTTCAGAGTCAAAACGTTAGTCGAATTCAACATTTTCATCAAGATTAGTACCGAAATGTTGTGTCGGTGGTCGCAACTTTAAGAGCGCTTGCTCCAATTTTAGGCCGTAATAATCGTCCCACCCGACAGGTCGTCATTTCTGGCAGAGTGGTTTTGCCAATAAACAAAGTATGCGTTATTGGACAGCTAGAAACCTACATGTTCTTCAAGAGACAAAATTGCATCGGCAAAAAGATTGCTGTGTGGTGTGGGCTATATTTTTGTCTAACAATCGTCATGTTACCGTCAATGGAGAGCGCTATCGTGCAATATTAGAAAATTATTTTTGGCCAGAATTGGATGAGCTTGATAGGCCGATATGTGGTGCCACTAGCAACACAGCACGCGTTACAATCGATTTACTGAAAGGCAAATTCGGTGAACGTTTTATCTCGAGAAATGGTACGGTCGAATGGCCACCTCGTTCATGCGATTTGACGCCATTGAATTTCTATTTATGGGGCCACATCAAGTCATGTGACCATGCCATCAAGCCAGCAACTTTAGAGGAGCTCAGAGACAACTTCCAACGCAAAATTGCCAACATTCCAAATTGAATGGCATTCTTAAAATGTAACTTTTGCACTACACCTGGAATAATTTTGAACTCTTTATTCTGTGTAAAACCCTGCATGAGATGCATATTCTGGTAAGACATTATTTGATACTAGTACTACGACCATTAAAAAAATCACATTAAACGTTACACAATTTCGATCAATGCCATTCTTGATTCAAAAGTTGCCATAGACTGGATAAGATTAAGATAACACAATAATAAAAAAATCCACTTTATGTGACAGCGCATAGAGAAAGAGACCTAAGGGTAAAAAAAATCAATTTTGATTTGGACAACATCTGAGCATCGAATGAGACCGATCCCATGCCCCAAAAGTGTTCCCTCCCAGAGATATGCGCGTTTTATGAAAGTGATTGTACACCAAAGATGCACGTATTAAAATCTTTTTGGGATGAACGCGGGATAATCCACATCGTTTACCTTCAAAAGGGAAAACAATAAACGCCGAATATTATGCCAACTTATTGGACCGATTTAATGAGGATTTAAAATAAAAGATCCCATATGGCCAAGAAAAAAGTTCCTTTTCATCAATATAATGCACACGTGGGCAGTCTCATTGGTAAAATTGCATTGCGAATAAATATTCTCCGGATTTAGCCCCCAGTGACTATTTCCTATTTCCAAACCTAAAGGAATGACTCGGTAGAAAAAGATTCAGCTTCAACCATGAAATTATTGATCAAACAAATGCCTAATTAATGGACCTCAAAAAATTCTATTTTTTTAAAGGGATACAAAATTGGAGAAATGTTGAACTAAATGTATTGAGCTTAAAGGATTATGAGATCAATTTCGTGTTCTGTTCGAAAACTCGAAAACGTAGAGTCGACATCGAACCGAAATAGATTCGAACTAGAAAAAACGTTGAAGTCGGGCGATGGGAACCATTTTATAACCTTCAGTTTTGGATATTCCAAAAAATCCAATAGATAGAAGGTTTTTGACCACCCTGAAAGGCCTCTAAATTTACCTAGCTTTTTAGCTATATCATATTTAAACTAGTGAGAACATCCGATTGTTTACGATAAAATCGGCTAAAAAACGTCCTTGTCCCGAAAATCTTACTCGTGCTAACTTCTTAATTGATTCTGAGTCGATCGGTACACTTAAACGTGGGTCTGGCTTAAATACTTTTGGTAGTTATAAAAAGTTTTCACCACTCTGTTCCTCAGAGTGGTGGAGGGTATTCAAATCGAAAATAGGTTGAAAAATCATGAAAATATAGAGCTTAATCGAAAAATTGCTTATTGGGTATATGAGTCATTCCATGCCAAACGGTACGCATTTTTTACATCACAAGCTTGGATTGCTTAACTAGTTTGTGTATGCATTCTTCTCTTAAAAATATTATATACGTGTTTCAAGAAAAAAAATTTAAAATTTTTTTTTAAATGTTATGACCAATTGAACTTTGGTGAAATGAAGATTTTATCAAAGAGGTGTGTTCATTCAGTCGCATGTAACTCCGGAAATACTTGACCGATTTTACTCTGCTATACCTTATTTTGAAGGTAATTTTAAGCACTTCTAAAATAACGAAACGGTATGGCATAACGCCATAGAATTTTTTAAGTTTGTATCATTTTAATCCTTTTATTTCGATTTTGAAAATGATTACATCTTTTTTTATTTTTGAAATTTTGCAGGCGTATTCTTACAGGTCTGTTTTACCGACTGTGTAAGTTTTAAAGTGGTGAAATAATGCGTTCTATTTTTAAAAAATTTTTTTTACCTTATACCTTTTTCACTTCCATGAATATAGAAAATATAATATAGAAAAAAAAATACTTTTTAATAGTTTATTGACACAAGAAAACAAAAAAAAAGAAAAAAAGAAATAAAAACATGATACAATAGCCGTGCACGTATTCCAGGAGGGGCTTGTAAATTTTTTAAAGAAAACCTTAGGACCTGTAAGTAAAATATTTTACTTTTCTGATGGCGCAAGCGCACAATACAAAAACAAGAAAAACTTTTTAAATCTGACGTTCCACGTAGAAGATTTTGGAATACCAGCGGAATGGCATTTTTTTGCAACGTCTCATGGCAAATGGCCCTGCGATGGTCTGGAAGGAAAAGTCAAAAGTCTAGCAGCACGTGCAAGCTTGTCCAGCCTCATAAATCCCATTAATAGTGCCGTCAAATTTTATGATTGGGTGAATAAAAACGTGAAGAATATTCATACAGAATTCTTCAATAACTATCAATATCAAGATAGGGCGAAACACCTGAAGGAGCGTTTTGAAAAAGCGAAAACAATTTCTGGAACTCTTGGCTACCATGCATTCATTCCACAACCCGATAAAATAATGAAAGTCCAGACAACATCATCTTCTGAGCAGTACTGTATGAAGATGGTATACAAGGCATAACATTTATTTCATTACTCATTTTTTTATTTCTTTTTTTCTTTGTTTTTTTGTTGTTGTTATATCTTGTGTCAATAAACTATTAAAAAGTATTTTTTTTTCTATATTATATTTTCTATATTCATGGAAGTGAAAAAGGTATAAGGTAAAAAAAAATTTTTAAAAATAGAACGCATTATTTCACCACTTTAAAACTTACACAGTCGGTAAAACAGACCTGTAAGAATACGCCTGCAAAATTTCAAAAATAAAAAAAGATGTAATCATTTTCAAAATCGAAATAAAAGGATTAAAATGATACAAACTTAAAAAATTCTATGGCGTTATGCCATACCGTTTCGTTATTTTAGAAGTGCTTAAAATTACCTTCAAAATAAGGTATAGCAGAGTAAAATCGGTCAAGTATTTCCGGAGTTACATGCGACTGAATGAACACACCTCCTTGATAAAATCTCCATTTTACCAAAGTTCAATTGGTCATAACTTTTGAAAAAAAAAATTATATTTTTTTTTTCTAATCGCGGATTAAATAGAATTGCTAGAGGACCAAATTTGCAAATTTTCATAAAAATCGGAATCATTGCGTTAAATTTTTGCCCAAAATCGTACCGTTTGGCATGGAATGACTCATATACTCGTAGTAAAAACCAACAATTTCCAGATATTACTTTAGACAATGGATTTTAAAAAGTTTGGTAAGGGGGTATCATGCAGTCGGTCCTTCCCGACTTTAGACTTTTCTAACTCGTTGTTACTCTGTGTATCTAAAATATCTTAAAAGGCCTTCCTAAACTCTCTGTGTTGTCTTCGCTACGACAGTGTGCATTTCGGCAAAATGGTGGTGGTATTTGTAGTTGTGCTTCGTGGAATGGCAAAAGGACATTTCAACATTTCTCCCGCTGCTTTATCGTCTTCAACCCACAATGTGTTTCCTTTTCTTTTTGGTATTATTTTCCGTTTCCTGTAATTGCGATGGCTACTTCTTCGGCACTACAGGTGGTGGCCACAGAAAATAATTTGTTTTCTCTTCTCAAGATTTGTTACGGCCCACCGCCTACCCCGCCGTCAATTTGTGATTATTTGGAATGCATGACGCTGTACGAGTGTGTTATCGGGAATACTCGTACTAGTCTGTGTTGGGGAGTTGCTCTTGTTGTTGTGGTATGTACTTCTACGCCTACACCTACAGCGTCGTTTCGACCGACCGACCGACCGACCGCAATGTCTTGAAAGTAGAACAAAGCGAAACACTTGAAGCCCAACATCATTAAGTTAATGTTGTGAGACTTGTTGAAATCATCATAAGATTGTTTGCTTTTTGTCCAAATTAAAGATTTAATTGAATGTTGTTGGTGTGATTGAAAGACGACGTCGTTTCTGCCACGCATGCGATAGCAAGTGTTTGCTTTAGGAATTACACTAACAGCAGCATGTCTAATTTGCTCCCACCTACCGCAAGTCTTTTGCAGCCTACTGTTGTTTGATTTGGGGCAACAACATTTTCGTTGCCAAGACCGAAAAGTTTTGCCAGCCCGAAAAACTTTTCTCATCAAATGTCATGGTTTTTTGCGTCATTCGATAAAGTAAATGAAATATATTAACGGCAAAGGAATGCAAAGCGTATCGATGGGAAACTAATAGATGAGTACCTGAGTTCGAATCTTTTTTCGTAATTTGCGGAGCGCGTGTCATCTTTAAGTTATGCATACATTAAAGATCCTCGCCATTACATACACACGCAGAGAAAAAATATGGTTCCTATATGGTCACGGCAACAATAGTATGTTCTATGCAATAAAAGTATGGTCGTCGCAACCAAAGTATTGTTTTTTGAATTTCAATTTGACAATAGTATGATTGCGGCAATATCAATATTGTTGAAATGTAACAATAGTATTGTTGCCACATTTAAAAATGAAAATATGGTTGTAGCAACAATATAAATATGGTTGGTGGAACAAAAGTAATGTTTTCATGGCTTTTATGTTAAAAATAACATGATTACGGCAATCATACCGTCAAAATTGTATTTTTTTTAAATTTTGCAACGTTATTTTTACGAATCTTACGCAATAATAGTAAAAATAAATAAAATTTTTCCAAACAGACTACAAATTAGTATAACTGAAATATTTGAATAAATAATTTGTTTACTGTTTAATAAATCACTCCTATTATTACATAACTTACTTAATAAAATCTTCTATTTTTAAATAACAACTTTACCCAATCATTACAAAAAATGCTGGGGATCTTAGTATGATTGTTGGTTAGTCACACTATGGTTGTGAGGATCATACTATGGTTGTACGTTAAACATACTATGGCTATGAGGACCATAACATGGTTGTGGGGATCATAGTATGGTTGAATGTGAATAATAATATGATTGTGGGGATCATAGTATGGTTGTGTGTGAATAATTCTATACGTACAATTAACATCGTGCGTTTTAGTTGGACCACCCTCTACATGCGAATGCAAACGGGACAAAAACTGGAAGTAGTTTTGGTCAGTATGTAGAAAAATTAAAAAATCAGCGAGTTTTGACGAATTGTTTGGGAGTAAAAACTTTTGACGCATTATTTGGGAGTAAAATTTGTTTTACTATAATGTTTTCTCCTGATGCTTTCTCTTTAAGTTATTGCTTTAAAATGACTTTAATTGTAAGATTTAAAAAACATTTGTAACTTTTTAAAAAAAAGAATATTTTATTAACCATTTTTTAATTTTTCGTTCTGGCTGACCTACCATTGTAAGTACCCATATGCTAAGTTTTCCTTTTTCCATTACCTAGCATCCTTGGCTGTTTCGTATAATTTTAATTGATTTTTACACAATTTTGATAAAACATAGCCTCATTGAATAACAAATTACTGCCGTGACTAGTGGGTTTGATTTTGAGGTTGTTGGAAGCTCTTGCCAACTACCCACCGCTAGCCACAGAGACCACAAGCCACGCTATGACTAATTGAATTTCAAGCCAATTAAGCAGAGACATTTCAGCATACATTTGGTGTTTCTCTTGTGACATAAAAATTTTCTTTTATTAAAAACAGATAAAAATTAACTTTTTTCTAAATGCACTTTACAACTACATTTGATACGAGTAAGTTAGAAAAAATATACCTTTACAGAAAATAATTAATTCGATCCGATCTTTTTTCAAATACAACATATTTTAAAAAGTAGAAAATTATGCTGCAAAACGGTATGCCTAAAGCAGCATCTGGAAATATTCACATCGAATGCTTTTCCTCTTTTTGTTATACAAAAAAAAACACAGCTTAAATAAATTTTAGTCAAACGAAAAGAAAAAATATAAAACATTTGAATATCAATGAGAACTTTGGTTAAGTACGTTTACACTACAGCGATTACACACATAGAAAAAAATATTGTAAGAAGAAATGCTATTCCATCTTAAAAAAACACAGACACGCGCGAAAAAAAAACGAGTAGGACCCTTTTTGTTTGGCCTTTGAGCCAAACGGATGGTTAGACGTTTTCCGCTTCCGCCCCTTTGCTCATAAGTTTCAATTATAGTAGTCAGCGACATAACTGACAAAATTATCGCGATTATTCTCTGCGCAAGGATTCAGGCCCCAGAAGGCTCCGAAGCAGCCGTTCTGCTCAAAGCATGAATAACGAATTTCGGAATCGCGATTGGAGCAACAATTGACAATGGCCCAAACACACTGCGAAATGCCGGGCGATGAGGACTGAGCTGGCGCCGAGGTGGGTCGGACATTGGATGACGGTGACCGCGAGCCGGAAGCTGATGACACAGAAGAGCTGGCCGCCGATGAATGTCCTTGATCTGGGAAAGGTTATACATAGTTAATAGTTTTGAAGAGTTCAAGGAATTTACTTACTCATAAAACTGAAATCGTAATTCTCTGGTCGTGGGTCACGGAAAATGGACTCGGGTGGCCGTGTAGCCATTGGACGACGTGTGGCTGGACGGGTTGTAGTAGTTGCCTGTTGATTTGGATCTAAAGAGTGAAGAAAGGAATTAATAAAATTTTTAACAGATAACAGTACGCACAAGAAGAAACAAGTATAAAGAGAAACAGAAAAGGGGAGGGTGAGAGAGAGAGAGAAAGAGGGGGAGGAATATCGTGATCGAGCAAGAGAGAGAGACAGAGAGAGAGAAAGAGGAATATCGAGAACCAGAGATAATCTAGTAATATAATTGCAGTCCGCCGAGTGGAGTGTGCCGACTATAAGTATGCCCCTTAGCAGCTTCTCCATAAAAGCCAAAAGAAATCCTCTATAGGGTTGATAACGGACTTCTTGTTGCTAGAAATTGAGGATATGGATCTGGACGACATGTGGTTCCAACAGGATGATACACTTGCCACACAGCCCATAAAGCAATGTTTTTATTTGTGCGAGAAATTCATTGGCCGTGTTATCTCACGTCGTGGCTACGTTAGTTGGCCGCCACGATCATTGATTTGAGACCGTTGGACTTCTCTTTTTGGACATATTTAAAAGAAAAAAAGTACTTAAATAAGCCAAGAACAATACATAAGCCAAAGGATGAGACAATTTGGCACATTAACGACACTGAACCTTCATTATGTGTCAAAGTCATTGAAAATATGGACCAGCGGAGGGGAGGTATGCCACCGAAGCCCTGTCTGATAATATCTTTCACACATAATTGCCATAGATCCTTCTATCATATCATATTAAGATAATTCTTTTGATTTTATTTAAAATAAACATCGAGCCTTTTTGTTGGACCAGCTTTTATATTCTCCAAACCATGACTGAAACTGGGTGATGACCCTTTTCCACCCTTGGGATCAGTTCAGATGCTTCCTTAGATGACCGCGCATACACTCTATCATTTTGCTTGTTAAATTTTTCCTTAAGGGAAAAAAGGTTTTCATCGGTGAACAAAATTTTTCTGGGCAAGTTATCAGCGTGCTTCACCAAAAGACTTTTGCATTTTTCAATCCTATTTTTTTTTAAACCTGCAGTCAATAAATGTCCGGTACGTCGTTTGAAAGCCCCAAGTCCCAAGTCTTTTTTAATGATTCGACTCATGGACTTTTGCGTGATATTCATCTCACGGGCCATGATTTTCTGTTTTCGGAGCGAATTTCTGTGAATTCTTTATTAAACGGCTTTGATGACATGCGGTGTTCGAACAGAGCATGGGCGACCTGACCGGTGGCGGTCTTTTACATCTACAGTCTCCTCAAACAGTTTTATGCATCGGTAGACGAACATGCGGCTAAACCCTAGTGGCCGGAGCGTTTTGAAAATATCGCTTTTTTTCATTTCACACTTGAAAAGCTCTATTACAGCGATACGGTTCTCATTATCTGACCACACCATGATGAAAGTTGAAAAAATTTAAAAAAAAACCGTTACAGACTATCGCTATTGAGGTTAGCTTTTAAAACCCATTTGACATTAACGGGGTATGTTCATATCTACTATTAAGATGGTTGTGTTCAATGTTGTAACAGTATTTATGTCCCTACTAAGTATTTAACATTTTTCGGAATCCGGTTCTTCACCCCATAAAAACCGGCGACTCAACGAGTAAATGATAACATTCTTAGCCATGTTATAGCTTCACTAAATAGCGTATCATCCTTTCGGAACCATCTTAAAATAATATGACCCGGTTACTGGGTATCCGAATTATATCCTGTACAGCTTATGATTTAAGAGTAGTTTCAGGTTTCTTCCTTAGTGCGTTATTATGGGTTTCAATTAAGGTAGGTAAATTTCCATTAAAATAATGATCTAAGGCTCGCTCATATTCGATTAGGAATACAACATGATTAGGAACTTAGTCTACCGTTTTCAGCAACAGGGATAATCTTCAGAATCCTAGAGATTATATCAGCGTCAATTAGACTCTTTCAGATGGACTGTTTGGTTTAGTGTTATGGTTGATAAAGTTATCGGTCCATTTTTTTTTTTTTGAAAAAGACAATAGAACTAAAGTCAAACAGATTCACCCCTTCTGTATAGCATTTAACCAGAATCTTACTCATTAAGCGATAGGGCCTCTTAGCTGGACGTATCTTTTAATGGGTGCTATATGAAAACTCGAGCGATATGGTCCCATTTCACCTGGGTTGGTTATAAGTCGCAACTTATGATCTAGACTTAAAGTGAGTGATATAGGATTAAAATTATGATCGGGATCAATTGCTGCTATTTGAAAACATGGACCAATATGGTCCAAATTTCTGACTTGGTGATGGATCAAATAGACCATAATGCGCTGTGTGAAATTTGGGCACAGTCAACAGTGAGAAGTGGTGAAACCTCAAATCGGGAAAGTCCTGTGTATAAAGTCTAAGGACCGGTATTAATTTTTGGTTGCTTGTGACGAATCATGCGAAATCTAAGCAAGATTGGATTTAATTTTTTATTTGTAGGATATCAAATCAGGAGGGGACTATTTAAAAACATGGGGCAATAAGATCCAATTTCTTCTAAAACAAACCGTGTGAAATTGAGATCAGATGGCGTTACATTTTTTTGCTTCTAGAGGGCCAAAATTTCGAATCGATAGTGTTCTTTGTATTGGTCTACTCAAAAACATAAAGCGAGAAGGTCCAATTTCACGAGAGGTAGTTTCTAGTCACTCATAACGTTCTATGCAACATTTGATCAGAATTTAATCTAACACGTGGCGCCAGACACGATTTATGCATGATAACAGAACATGGACAGTTATGGTTCAATTTCAATTGTGTCTTGACCCAAATATTCTTCCTGTTTGTGATCTGTACTTTGAACGATAGATTGACAAACGGAAGGCCGGGCATCGCTTAATGAAATCAGATAGTGATGCTGAATTGATCGGTCAAATGACAGTAATGGGGTTTATGTAAGTGTGTACAAGTATGTGTAACTTGAAAAAATGTCAAATAAAGCATTCACCTTTGAAACCAAAGAGATTTTCACCCATGTCATTCTTTATCCTGGATGTATTGCATGTCTTCAAAAATGTCCTACCACGAATCGTGTCATTGTCCACTATATTTGGCGCTACTTGGGGATCGTGACATCCCTCAGAAGGAAACTAACAGGAAAGAACAGGCTGTAAAACTCTTCCAGTCACTATATTGCAATTAGCCTTAAGAAAACTTCGTTGAAGATCTCCGGTCTCTTTACGTCTGCAAGCAGACATTGAAAAATTCCATATCCTACGTCCGTAAAAAAATATGTTCGATTTACACCTCAATAGCTTGACCGATATTGTGCTATGAGCTCATTACCCACTTTCCAGTATTGCTTTACGCTCAGCGTCTCATGCGTGTCTTGAGGGTAGGTGGTAAAAATGTATTGCACATTTGCCTGTCAAGAGACAGCACCTACGAATCGCTCTGAGAAAACTTCGTACATAGAATACGAAATGAAAAAGGGTGGGCCATGAAAAAGGATGGGCCATAACAAAGAATACTCCAGCGAAATTGAAATGTATGCCAAAGAAACATGAAAGATTAGGGTTTCCGCGCCAATTGTTTATAATCTTTGTTATCTACCCTTAAGCTTAAGATCTACTACTCCTTAAGTACCTCAAGATCCCATTAAGTACAAAGGGGAAACTTCTCTCCGCACTAATCATCACACCACAGCAGCTCTAGACGCTAGAGCTAGGATTAGAGGTATCACCTAGACATCTGGATCACTGTAGCATTTTCCAGACAGGCATCGTGACAGTTGAAGAGGTTGTCTGGTTACTGGGACAAAAAATCTGAACCACTTAAGGCATCACCTCCTTCTCTGAGATTTTGGCTGCAGTAAAACTTGTTTCAAATGCGTCCCTGAATACATACTATTGTCGTTTATCTCTTTATAAGATATTCAAGCAGTTTCATATTCCTCATATATGAACAAACATTGCAAGAAATGATAGAGAAGATAAAACGCCCAGAATTTGGTCTTGAACAAGCAATTGGAACACCATTTACAAACAAGCTTAATTACAGGATAGAAGCTCTTAGAAGAGCAAACCATAGATCATCCGAATAAATAAAATTACAGATTAGCAGGCAATTTTGACCTCCATTTATGTACTGTTTGGTGGGAAGACTGCTGCACTGCTGCGTCTAGAGGTTTTTTTTCAGAACAAAAAAATATCAAGTGTGGAATCTGTATTGCTAATTTAAAAGGACATTTTATGGCATTTATTTTTTGAAAATAATTTCCCTTAAATGTTGGCAACTGTATTATGGAAATGAGCATTCGGTGAGAAACAGGAAGATCCGCTGTTCTCGAACAAAAATTTGTTCAGTGATGAGGTCCATTTCTGGCGTAACGGCAAAGTCAAGAAACACAATTGCCGCATTTGGGCTGAAGAGCAAGAAGAAGCGGTTCAAGAGGTGCCATTATACCCAGAGAAAACCACGGTGTGGTTCGGTTTATAAGCTGGTGGAATCTTCGGTGCATATTTTTTCAAAAATTATGACGGCCGGAACTTTACAGTGAATGGTGATCGCTATCGCGCCATGATGTCGATCGTTATGCTACCTGAAATTGAAGCCAGTAATCTTGACGACACTTGGTTTCAACAGTACAGTGCCACTTGTCATACAGCTGCTCAACCAATGGATCTATTGAGAGGTCATTTCGAAAAGCAGCTAATTTCACGTTTTGGACAGGTGAGTTGGCCGCCTAGATCGAGTCATATTACACCTTTAGACATTTTTCTTTGGGGTTACGTAAAATCCAAAGTATATGCTGACAAACCAGCTACGATTCAGGTTTTGGGAGCCAACAATTAAAGCCATACCGGTCGAAATGCTCGAACGAGTCATTCAAAATAGAATGGCAACCCTGAGGCGTTGTTGCGGCCAACACTTGAAGGAAATTATATTCAAAAGGTCCCAAATGTCCCTTCAAATTACCAATAAAGATTCCACACTTTATTTGTATTTTTTTATTTTTTTTCTGAAACAATACCTCTAGATGGATCACCCTATATAAGCTATGCCCTGAGATCAAGCAGGACATTAGCGGTGAATACCTCATAGGCCTATTTTCGGCATTATCTTTGAGCATCTATACATTTGTATGATCATATTTCTTTATGCATATTTCTATAATTCAAGCTAAATGGCGTCAGAAATTTTCTGCTCAGAACAGGACGGGCTAGGCTAACTAAAAAGGTTTAATAAAATTCTCCATACCCACCAATTTTGAGAGAAAGGAACTCTTAAACTGATCCGGTTGTCTATATAAGTATATTGGAAGCAGGGTTCCGTGGTATCACAACGGTCTAAACTTAGATTTTGAAGTCAAATATATACAGGTCAAAATGTTATTTACTTATTTTTCCAGCATAGTAGGGATCTGAAGAAACCCCCTTTTAGTTCCAAATCGAGATAAAAGTCATTATCATCACTATCCACAAATAAAAGCCCATAGAAGCGAACTAAGAGCCGCAGCGACTGCTGAGCAGTCTAAAGGTTTTAATTTTAACTTCAAAACTGTGATATGTATGCTAGGGAAAGCCGATTTGGACAAAAATTGGGCGATATTGTGCCATCGATTTTTTGACAGCTTGAGGGAAAAAAGATACACATTTAAAAAATAACTTTCGAGGCGCCCTAATGCATACTGCAAAAAGGAAAAAGAAGTAGTGCTAGGATTTTTCGACAGCTTGAGGTAAAAAATATCCTCTACGACATATTTAAAAAATAACTTTCGAGGCGCCCTAATGTTTACTGTAGTGTAGGTGTAGTGCTACAGAAATCTTAAAAATAGAGAGAAATTTAGCTTATATTTGAGGATATTTTGTGATAAGTCAGTATCGGTTTAACAGGCGAAAAGTGCGAGAGGAAATTTGGAAAGAAAGAGAGAAAGATTTTTGTTTTACAGACCATGAGTGCGACAGAGAATTTTGAAAAAGATTTCGTTGAAGATGCGATATTTTATATCGACTCAAAGACTGATTTTTAGTCGTCATTGAACATAAATAAAAAAAAATTGCATACGCATAAAACTGAAATCATAGTTTTCCGGTCTAGGATCACGGAAAATCGACTTCTGTGGGGGTCTCCTCTTTGGTTTTGGACGCACAGTGGCTACAAATTACAAAAAAAAAACATAAAATATAAAATCGATCAACAGAGAGTGTGAGAGAGAGAGGGAGCGGCGAGCAGACTAATAAATAATTTTGATAAATCCCCAGATTTTAATTAAAAATAAAATTTTGCTTGTTATTACTTAGAAATGTTTTTGAAAGTTTTTTGCGCATTACGTAGTGCATGACATCTACATACTCATAAAACTGAAATCATAGTTCTCCGGTCTCGGATCACGAAAAATCGACTCTTCTGGGGGTCTCCTTGAGGGAAGCGGTCGTGCAGTGGCTACAAATTACAAGAAATTAAAATTCTTTAAAAAGAGAGCAAGGAATACAAGCAGTGCAACAGCCAATTTAAGGGAGTTTTTTTTTGTTAATTGCTCAGAATACTTTACGAACTCGTCTGCTTTCTTCAAAGAATCTAAGAAGAAATTTACGTACTCATAAAACTGAAATCATAATTCTCCGGTCTTGGATCACGGAAAATAGATTCTTCTGGCGGTCTCCTTGAGGGAAGAGGACTCGTTGTAGCTATAAATTACAAAAATAAAACAAAGAGTAAACGGCTTGAACAATAAACTAGCTGATGACAGATGCTTTAGGAAAACCTTTGAATTTAACTCTCACGGAATATTTTTGTGGTAACTCATTCTCTGACCAAACTCATACTATCTTTACTTATAACTCAAAGAGAAAAAAACGTCTACATACTCATAAAACTGAAATCATAATTTTCCGGTCTGGGATCACGGAAAATAGACTCTTCTTGGGGTCTTCTCGTGGGACGAGGACGCGATGTGGCTACAAGGAAAAAAATTAAATCAAAAATAGTTTAAAAAAATCAATTCAGTCTACTTACTTCTTGATCCACTGGCAAAGATGACGCGATCGTTTTCATCCACAGCTACACGATTATCGAACGATATGGGCGTATTATTCTTGGTTGGACCTTTGGTCACAGGTATATCCAGACCATTATGTTTCTTGCCGGGTACAGCATGTCTATAGTGGAGGGAAAAACTGGAAATAAGAAAAAGTTGATCTCCTCTAAGTAAACACTCTCGCCTTACTTCACATAGATGTAGTGAGTCTGCACTTGCTGTTGGACATCGGCGAAATTTTTGGGCACATGTCTGAAGTAGGGATTGCGCTTGCGCACAACATGTTCATCGGCCGCCTCACGTCGTACACGACGATGGTATTTCTTTGGTCTCTTCGTGAGTTCATCCTTGGATGGCTTAGTATCGCCCTCCTGGGCTTCATCCGTATCTTCAGAGAGGGGCACAAGTTTAATGTGAGATTTACGACGTTTCGGGCCATCATGATCGCGCACCATTAGTGGAGTTTCCGGTATAAAGTCGAAATAGATTTTTTCCGTTTTACCATTGAATTCTTCAGGAGTTTCAACATCAGGACTGGGTGTGGTCTTATGGCGACGCCGATGGGCGATGTCCTTGTATTTGCGTGGTCGTTTGGTAGAATTTTTCGTAGGAAGCACTAAAATATTTAGGAATATGATGAGGATTAAATAAGGAGCAGCAAAAGTTTGTTTTTCTTAAATAAACTTGTTAAGCTGTCAGTGGGACAGACATTAAATTATATCATTTAGCTTTGCTGGTTCCGAAAACTAAATCTTAATCTAAAGCTATAGCTCAAGTTAAAACTAATGCTGAATGATTCAGGGAGCATGATAATCCACAAAAAAGAGTTAGGCTCCATGTGACCCATGTGTCTGCCCATAGACGTTCACAATATACGAGTTGTATTAAAAGAAACGAAAATTTTCCAACAAGTCTAAATATGAATTTATTTGTTGGCTTAAATTTCTGATTTGCAGAAAATCGTGGACAGATTAACACAAATCATGTGGACAATTCTTAAGTTTGGCCGAGCCATGGCTTTTAGAACCCACATGACCACGGCTAAAGTGTCCGATTGTTGGCCCCAAGGTGCCATATGGGCCGGTGAGAGTCTCAAACTGACCGAAGTTTTGTATATACATTGGCCGTGTTCTATTGGCAACTGTCGTAGGAGGTCGCCAACGTGATAACTTCATACAGTTGTACAAGAATAGAACAAAGATATTGTTTACAGAAAACTATAGTCAATATGAGTTAAACCCCTTTTAATTAATTGCCATTTTTGGTAAGAAATTTATTCAAGAAGGATCTTTAGCGATTAATGCATGCTCGGTTATTACTCGCTTCTTGTTTTTTTTTGATTAATTTCTTTTCTACAATTTTTTTTTCAATCAAACGGTTTATGATGCTGTAAGCCAATCCGTTCTTGTATTTAAAGAAAATTTCAAAAGATTCTCCTAAAGTTTTGAAATAATCGCCTTAGCGGCAACTTACTCGTTCAATAAGCGAGTGCAAATAGAACACGCCTATTGTATTTTTGAACACCCTGGGTATGTCACCGTCCAGTAGGGAATGGTTTTGGCCCAATAATCACCTTGATACATCAAGGCCTCCAAATCAGCCAAACCGTAAAATTTTATTCATATTTAGACTCGTGAGGAAATGTCATTGTTTTAAGCATCCTTGTGTTAATTTTTGAAGGGGGTGGACATGTCCCGTGCGCCCATAGATCTGAACCTAAAGTTTAGACATATCTTAACAGTTATTGTATAAAAATTAGAGAGGAATTTGTATTGCTTTTGAGTTCCCATTAAGCTCTCATTTGAGAGTATCCATTTTCGGCACCCTAGGAACGATAGGATCAAGGTCTTCAATTAGGCCTAACCATAAAATGAATGTCATATTCGGATACGTAACAATATAATATTGTTTAACTATATGTTTGTTAAAGGACCAATTTTTGTGTCATTTTGGATAGGTCCAATTTCCAAATTGCCCTAAAATCTTAAAAAAAAGGTTTTATAATTAAATTTGTGTGAATTTCACTTTTTAAGGATGTACATGTATCCCCGAACACTAGGAGACTTAAAGGACTAGGAGATTTAAAGGGCCCTTTGGGCAACAGGGTCTAATGACCACGCCCAGATATGGGGCGTTTAATGCATCTATGCCAACAACATTTAAGAAAACATAATTTCAAGGGTCATGGTATTTTAGGATCATACTCTATTTCGATGTTCACCTAAACCCTAGTCTTATCTACATCGACATCTTGAACTACATTTACTAAACTCTTGACATATCTGCAGCCACATCTACAAAGCTAATTTCAAGAGTTCTGGTTCTAAGTTTTTAGGACCTCAAAACCGAGCTTTCCCTATTTTGGCCTGCGTGTACATCAACATCTTATTGGACTTTACATGTACTACTACTATATCTACATATTTATCTACATGTAAAGGGTGTTTTTAAGACGTGTGGTTTTCAATCTGGCCACACTTTTTTCGGAGCTGGCCTTTTAGACAGCAGTCACTTGCTTTATGCTCAGTTTGGTTTGCCATTTCATAATGCATGGATTTACTCCGGAACAACGTTTGCCAATCGATTTTTACAAAAACAATTTGTACAACGATAAAGCTCACTGTTATGCACTATGGACAGAGGAAATCATTGGTCCATATTTCTTCAAATATGAAACCGGCCATAATGTTACCGTCAATGGGGAACGCTATAGAACCATGATTAATGCCATTTTCGTGCCTGAATTGGAGGATGTTGATTTGGACAACCTTTGGCACTACATGCCATACAGCCAACGAAACATTTAATTTATTCAAGGAAACTTTTGGTGAGCGCATTATCTAGCATCGTAGGCCTGTGGCGTAGCCTTCAAGATCGTGCGATTTAATACCGCTGGAATATTTTTTGTAATGTTATCTAAAGTCGCTCATCTACGCGGATAAGCCCGACACAATTGACGCCTTGGAAGAGAATATTCGGCGCGTTATTGCTGACATACATACGGCCGAAATGCTGCAAAAAGTGGTCTAAATTGGGTTTCTCGTTTTTTCCAGCTAGCTACAGCGGCCATTTGCCCGTAATCATTTTCGAAACATAATGGCAAACCCTTAGCTTTATAATAAACCTAAATTTTTAAAACATAATGGCAAACCCTTAGCTTTATAATAAACTTAAATTCTTGGCCATAACATTAAATTATAGTTTTATTTCTTCTTGAAAACCACACGTCTGAAAAAATCACCCTTTACTTCCATATCCACATCTAATTTAACATCAACTGCTACATCAAAATATTTATCTTCACCTACAAAGCTCTCTACATATGCGTCTACATCAACATCTACTTACACAGCATATCCACTTACACATCACATCTACTTTTACGTCACATCTACATATAGACCTCCATGTACTTTTACATCTACGTATTTATCTACAAATTTATCTACATTTAATTTAGGTTTTAAACATTTTGCCAAACCATTTAGCACACCATCTCCTTTCACATCTACTGCCACATCTCCTTCTAAACGTTCATATACATCTACTTTTAAATCTATTTATATATTTATCTAGATCTACAAAGCTACAGACATCAAGGTCTACATCAACATCTACATGTACATTTACTTACACATCACATCAACATAAAGACCACTGTGTACATATACTTCGATATTTCATCTACTTGTACACTTCTTGTACTTCTACATCTACATATGTATCTACATCTACAAATGTATCTACATCTACATTTAAATTTAGTTTTTCAACATATTGTCAAAGCATATTGCACAACAACTACTTCCATATTTACATCTACTTCTACATCCACATCTACTTCTACAGCCACATCTACTTCTACATCCACATCTACTTCTAAATTTTATTTTACATCTATATATTTATTTATATTTGAAAATTTATCATTACATCCACATTAGAATTAAGTTTTCTTATATTAAAAAAAAACATTTACACTGCACACCGTTTACTTATACATCCACATCTAATTCTACATCTACCTCTACATCAACATCTACACATAGAAATCCATCTACTCCCACATGTACATCTCTATCTTCATGTACAAATTTATCAACATCGATAATAACAACGACAGCGACATCGACATTTAAATTTAATTTTTCAACCATCACCAAAACCATTTGCATTGCAAACACCCTTTTGGAACTCACCATAATCTTCGTCAACGAAATCCTCTTTGTACATAATTATCGGATGCTCCTCGTGCATCCTGCCGTTGACTAGCTTCACATGATGTATCTGTGTGCGAAAGAAATTTAGCGATAAAACGCCGTGTGAGTGGGAAAAGTTTGCTTTTAGTTTTAATTTTCTATTACATCCGTATGGCCATTAAAGCCAGCTCTTACCTCCAAATTATCGACATCCCTGAATTCCTCGTCGACATTGAAATGTGGCGGCAACGTTTCGTCCTCGTGGCTGGGTCGACACGACGCCTGCTGTGTGCTGATGGCGAGCAGCAGGAGGAGGGCAAGCAAACATCCGTAAAACGAAAAACATTTCCTGCTTGGCCGGATATCACCAACAACATCTGTTGTTCGACAATTTCGCCTATACATCGTCGTTGCCGCTGTAACAGCTCTCTAGGATACTTTTCTTCTGTGCAGTTGTGCCTTTTGTTAGATTTGAATTGTTGGGGCGTTTAAACTTAAAACTTTTGCCTTTGTTGAGCTCTGCTCTCTCCTCGCACACTTAGTTTTTTCTTTCTCGGAAGGGAATATTTGCGACCCCTTTAACTGTGTTTGTGTTAGTAACAAACGTATTAACTTTTAGCAAATTGTCGGTTAACTTTCTTCTTTTTTCTGCAAAAAGGAAAAATTCGAAGAAAGAAAAGCTTTTTTTATATTTATTCTGAGTCAAGAAAGGAACAGAAATGAAGAAGAAACTTTACCGCAACACGTAGTGAAAACTCTTACTCTTCACTTCCACTTCCAGTTTTGCTTTGGCATTTTGGGCCAAAGCACACAGTCGGAAGGAAGGAAGTGAAAGCAGAAGAAAAAACAACAAATGAAATGAAAATAATGGATGAACAAATAATAAATTAATGCTGAAATAAAAATGGAATTCATTTTTTCAGTTTCAATTTAAACTCGACGAAGGCTCTGTCCATGTCGAACATGTATCGGAATAGATCCTCCACCCTCCCTCCACTTGGTGCCTGCTGGACTTGTTAACAGCGCATAGCTGTCGGCCGGTCTTTTGTTTTTCTTTTTTTTTGCAAATTGATTTGTAACATTATTTGTGCCATGGATTTGGGTGGGGTGGGATGGTGTCTTTTTTTTAGTAGAATTGTTTCCCTTTCAATTCGGCAACCATCGAAGGGTCTTTGGCAACTTCATTAGTACTCGCCTGTTTATTTAGTTTTAATTAAAAATCATAGATTTTTGTTGTTATTGTTTCTGTTTTTTTTTGTTTAAGTTGGCCTTGTTCCGTGGACTTTGTACAGCTAAATATTGTTTTCCATTGTATTTTCGGATGTTTACATTAAATTAAGATGCATAATCCATCGGACTGGGGCACGCGGTTGGTTTTTGGAAATGTTGACCGAATCATTATTAGGTACTTTGTGGCGAAGCGTTTTTGGGTGGGGTCCAAGAAGAGATGGTATAATTTGAAAACGAACAAATTAAATCTGTTGGAATGTGGTTTCACTGGCGGGGAGAGTAAAGGACCTTGTTGAGGCTAATATTAAGAAGTCGTTCTTAAGTAAGAATCGTTCTTCCCGGATATCCGGATATTACAACGTTATCATAAGTATATGGAGCTGAGTACGTAGTTTTTGGAGACACATACACAGGTTTTAGAGTTTTTTTTTTTTAATTTGAATGATTTTGGCATACACAAGTAATCCTCTACAAAATAATATTATTATCCATTGTCATAGGATGGAGTGTAATTTCACTTTGTCTTTCTGTTCGCCTCTTATACCGATTGGCAACCCCATAAAGTGTATATGTGACGCGCAAAATAGAAAGGGACCTTAGGGAAAACACCAGTTTTGTTCAGGAGAGCCATTTTAAAGATTTAAATACGTGTATCTTTGGTGTAGAATCGTCGACTTCACTTTCATAAAACGTGCATATGTCTGGGAGGGAACACTTTTGGGGCATGGGATCGGCCTCATTCGATGCTCAGATGTTGTATACATCAAAAAAAGGGGAAAAAATGAAAATTGATTTTTTACCCTTAGGTCCCTTTCTCTATGCGCTGTCACATATAAGAGTATTCAGAATCATCGTAAATCGAACTAGCGATGTTCGCCCGACTGTCTCTGAAAACCAGACTACAGGTCTTAATATTAAAGCTAGGTGGCTTGAGAAACATATCAAGCTGCCTTGAAACGGTTGGTATTAAAAATGGGCCAGAAAATTTTTCTTCCACACAGGGACTGAGTACACATCTAAGAAAAATCACTAGTAGAATTTTTGAAGACTTTTCGCTTAAGTCCAATAGTTATGAAATTTTCACACTTCCGGACAAAAAATGTAGTGAGGTACTTGTCGATTGGAGAAATAGCGTGGCAATGCCCATGGAGGGAGACCTCGATGACTTTATTGGTATAATATTGGTAAAGAATGAAACACACCCTGGTGGAAAAGGGGGCAGTACCACACCTCCTTGGAAAAATTACCTATATAAAGGGTGATCACTCTAGAGGGATTTTTTTTAATAGGTTTTTCACAGAATACGCCTGAGTTGTGTTAAACTTTATTTTTTTATAATCAGTACTGTTTGCCATTTCATCATAGAAAGACCAACACTGTCTCTAAATTAAGCAACTGCATTATGGAAATGAGCGTTAGGTGAGAAACGTTTTTCGTGCGCTTAGACCTTTTTATGTCGACATAATCGGCCTACCGAATGCACTATTCGTCTTACCATTGCAAACATTGAAACCCAAAATATTGGCTAATACTCGACCTAATAGACCACATCCAGCACGAAGTTGTGAAAACATAGCGGCAGTAGCTGAGAGTATGCCTGAAAACCTCCAGGAATCGATTCGGCACCGTTCTCAACAACTTGATTTGTTGTATGAAACAACTTGTAGCGTTTTCAGAAGGATTAGTTTGGCTCGAAAGCGTACAAAATACAGCTCTCGCAGGAATTGAAGCCTAACGATCTACCTGCGCTTCGCCGTTTCCATGTTTGGGCTCTTCAAAAGCTCGAAGAAGATCCGCTGTTTTCGACCAAAATTTTCTCGAAGTGATGAGGCCCATTTCTGGCTTAACGGCAACGTCAATAAACAAAATTGCCGCATTTGGGCTGAAAAGCAACCAGAAGTGGTTTAAGAGGTGCGATTATACCCAGAGAAAACCACGGTTTGGTGCGGTTTATGGGCTGGTGGAATCATCGGTCCATATTTTTTCAAAAATGTTGATGAACGTAATCGTGAATGGTGTTCGCTTTTGCGCCTTGATATCGGATTTTTTGCTTCCTGAAATTGAAGCCCGTTATCTTGACGACATTTGGTTTTAACAGGACGGTCCCACTTGCCATACAGCTGCTCAAACAATGGGTCTATTGAGAGGTCATTTCGAAAAGCACCTAATTTCCATTAAACGATGTTTATCTGTACAAACGTCCGTCCATCTGAAGCTTGTAATTACAGTACAGGTCGCAAGTGTTGTCTGATCTTCATGAAATGTGGAGGAAGTTATTTGCGTTAAGGACTAACGATATTGAAATCTTAATCTAAATAAAATTAGGCACGCGTTGGTTAGACCAAGGAAGGACGTGCATGGCTTGATCGTCGTTAAATTTTACGACGATCATTAATTAATACTTTGAGTTATAAGAGAATAATAAATAGAGTACTTAGTAGGGACATAAATACTGTTACACACGTTTTATGCTGTACAATAAAAAGTACTGAATATTTTTGGACCAAATATTTTTTAATATATTTATTGATGTATATTGTATCCAAAAAGAATCTACTTATTCGAAATGTCCGCCTTTTGCCTTTACACACGCCTCAAGTCGCACTGGCTAATCGTCGATAGCTGCACGAACCTCGTCCATTGGAAAATTGGCCACAGCTCGAACCAAAGCAGTCTTAAAAGATCCAATGTTGGGGTATCTTTTGTGACAAACCTTGTCCTCTAAAACTGTCCACAATTTGTAATCCAATGGGTTCAAATCTGGACTGCCTGAGGGCCATTCTTCAGAGGAAATGAACGCTGGCAAATTGTTTCGAAGCCAGTCCTGGGACGTTTTAACCTTATGGGCCGACGCATAATCCTACTGGAAAGTCCATGACTGGTTTTGGAACAGGGAATTGTTAAGAGGCTTCACAACAGCTTCCAAAACGGGTTCTTGGTAAACTGTGGCCGATGTTTTGACTCCTTGTTCGCAGACATGCAGGTCAGTGACCCCATCGTAAGGGACACCCCACCAAACCATGACTGAAGCTGGGTGATGACCCGTTCGCACCCTTGGGATCAGTTCAGATGCTTCCTTAGATGACCGCGCATACACTCTATCATTTTTCCTAAACGGTAAACATTTTTTCATCGGTGAACAAAACTTTTCTGTGCAAGTTATCAGCGTGCTTTACCAAAAGACGTTTGCATTTTTCAATACTATTCTTTTTAAAGCTGCAGTCAATAAATGTCCGGTACATCGTTTGAAAGCCCCAAGTCCCAAGTCTTTTTTAATGATTCGACTCATGGACTTTTGCGTGATATTCATCTCACGGGCCATGATTTTCTGTTTTCGGTGCGGATTTCTGTGAATTCTTGATTTAACGGCTTTGATGACATGCGGTGATCGAACAGAGCGTGGGCGGCGCGACCGGTGGCGGTCTTTTACATCTCCAGTCTCCTCAAACAGTTTTATGCATCGGTAGAAGAACATGCGGCTAATCCCTAGTGGCCGGAGCGTTTTGAAAATATCGCTTTTTTCATATCACACTTGCAAAGCGCTATTACAGCGATATTATCTGACCACTCCATGATGAAAGTTCTAACAATTTTTAAATCCCGTTGCTGACTAACGCTATTGAGGTTAGCTTTCAAAACCCATATGACATTATCGGGGTATGTTCAGTTCTACTATTGTAATGGGTGTGTTCAATGTTGAAACAATATTTATGTCCCTACTAAGTATACGAGCCATCCTTTGGTTAAGATTTATGTGCTGTGTTCACACAGTTTATATTTTTTAGCTTTTCTTCCCTCAGCCCTTTCCTTTTTCTGGGCCGCCGTGGTGTGATGGAAGTTTGCACGACTAAACCCAGGCTTAACCCAGGTTCAACCCCGGATAAGAACATCTAACAATTTTTCAGCGGCGAGTTGTCACCGTGTTAATGCCGGCGACAATACAATAAAAGATTTATCTTAAAGCCATATAAAAACGTCTCTACCAAAAGCATTAGCCGCTTAGAGCCGGCATTAAACAGTCGGTTGCGGTCAGTGAATATAAGAATTAACTCGTGCACAGCTCACTATTTGAGAGACGTTTCCCTTGTCACTTAATGGGATTTTGTGGGACTTAAGTAGGTAAGCTTCTTCCCTTACCAAATGACGAATACACAGGCGGCAACAAACCCTTCATATTTTGAAGAAATGCGGAAATGTCTTTTCGCTTGAATAAGAAATTATGATTTTTACATGATGTATGACTTGTGAGCTCCATTAACATTTATTGTCTTTCAAATGATTTCTATGCCAGAGAGTATCCACAAAAATAATTTCACATCGTTTTGTTTCCAATTAACCGCTTGATTAACTTTCAATAAACGTTCGTCTTTTGTTATTCCCTATCAAACGAACCCATCCTCCAGTTTCCATCAGTGGCACAAAACACAAGCACAGAACAGACAATGCCATACAATCAAAATGTCACAGACCAACTGGCAATGGATCAGAATTCAGACAATTTCACTTCAATTTCAGTTCACGCATTTCTGCAATTAGCAAATACAAAAAAAAAAAAACAAAAAGCAAAAAAGAACAGAGCACAACAGTAGCCACCATATCTACACATTTAATTGAAATGTAATTTGAAAATAAAATAAATTTATCACGATGTGATCCCTGTTATCGTTCCCTCCAAAATCAAATGCACATAAACATTTATTTTAATTTGAAATTCGCGAGCGAAAAACAAACAAAAAGTCACACACACACACACAAACAGAACAAAACGTCTCATCAATTGAAACTCAATTAAAATTAGCAAACTTTTCACACTATATTTTCTGTGCACAAATGTTCAGCATAATTTATGTAATAAATAAAAAAATAATTAAATTTAAACACACACACACATACGCACTCGCAACATCGAATCGAATTTAATTGAATAAAATAAATCAACGAATAGGAACACGAGCAGAGAGTAACGCAGCGAATTACAAATGCTCATACGCCATGGGGTATGGCGTATGTATGGGTATAGCGCGAGATTTTAAAAAATATACGGAAATAAACCATCGACTGCGAATTGTCTGGTCTGATTTGTCTGAAATTACCCTAAGACTTCAAAAGATGACACCGGAGCTCAGGAAAACTCGTCATATCGGCCAGCGATTTTAGAAAAGTTTAAACTTGCATCATATTTGTATTTATAGCCCGAAATGTCTATTTTTCCAAAATACTATGTTAAACGAAAGAAAGAGAGGAAGAGAGCGCGCTCTCAGAAGCTTTCGACCATGAAACAAACGGATTAAAAATTAAAATTATATAAATCGTTGTCCAACCATAATACACAATGTTAATTGTGTGTCGCAACTTAATTTTTTAAAGGGTGCACAATGTCAATTGTAAGTTACACCTTAACGTCAAATTTTTCTTCCAACTTAATTTAACATTTCTTTATTTCAGCGTTTGAGCAACGCCTTAAGACTGTTGAAGCCTTTCACAAAAATTGGCATTTAAAACAAAATGCATTTCGTGCACTTCTTGTTTTTTTGGTTAGCATAATCGACCAAACGTGTCTCAACAGGGTGAATTGTGAGCAAATTTTAGCATACCAGGTCTGTAGGAAATGACAATACACCTGCGCATGCTTGCTTAGTTCGTTCTGCGGATAACATTGTTGACTTGTCGTCGTTCCAAGAACTAAACATCTCACGAACATCACTCATGCGAATTTTAAGAAAAGTTCTGAATTTACAAGTCAAAACTGTCTGTAGACCTAAAGCATATACGCAAAGAAAAAAACATGGTTACTACATAGTCACGGCAATAATAAAATGTTCTCCGCAATAAAAGTATGTTCGTCGCAACCATAGGATTGTTAACTGAATTTGTCGTTGGCAATAGTATAATTGCTGCAATATTAATATTGTTGAAATGTAACAATAGTATTATTGCCAAATTTAAAACTGAAAATATGGTTATAGCAACAATATAAATATGGTTGGTGCGGCAAAAGTATTGTGTTTTGCGTTTTATGTTAATAATAATATGATTACGGCAATTATACTGTATGATTGTAATTTTTTTTCATTTAAATATGCTTTTAAGAACAAATCTTATTGGTACGGATCTAATGCAATAATAGTACTTTTTATTTTTTAACAAGCTGCTTTGGCTTTGTTTAACTGAAATAATTTTAATAAAAACGCTTACGTTTATTTACTATTGTTAAATAAATCACTCCTATTATTTTGAATTTATGTATTTTTAAATAATTTTCATAATTTAAATCTATTGTTGACAACTTCTTCTTATTCTAAAAAAAAATATTGGGGATCAAATCTATTGTCGACAACTTAAACAAATTCTAATAAATTATATTGGGGATCATAGTATAATTGTGTGTACTATGGTTGTAGGGATCATAACATAATTGCGTGTGAATCATACTATGGTTGTGAGGATCATACTATGGTTGTATATGAAACATACTATGGTTGTGAGGATGATACTTTGGTTGTGGAGATCATAATATGGTTGAGTGTGAATTATACTATGGTTGTGGGGATCATAGTATTGTTATGTATGAATCATACTATTGTTGTGAGGATATTAGTATGGCTGTATTTGAATCATACTATTGTTGTGAGGATCATAATATTGTTGTACCACAACCATATACCCAACAATAGTATTTTCCTATTATTGTCACCACAACCATACTTTTTTTCTGCGTGTACTGCCCATTTTGAGCGTCGTCAATACGTCGTATGGTTGGTTGAGCAAACAGAAGTTAATAATGACTTTACAAAGAAAATCTTCTTCAGCAACGAGTCACTGCACAGTGGATCCGTTTACAGGCAGAATTGCCGTATTAGGGTAAATTAGAATCCACGAGTGATTGTTTATAAGCCAAAGGACTGGAGGCGTCATCAAGCAAAGAATTGAGGATATTGACCTGGGCCAAAAATTAAGGATATCGACCCGGACGATATGTGATTCTAACAGGATGGTGCCACTTGTCACACAGCCAACGAAACAATGGTCCTTTTGCGCGAGAAATTCAATGGCCATGTTATCTCACGTCGTTGCGATGTTAATTGGCTGCTTTGGGAATATTTAAAAGAAAAAATGTACGTCAATTAACCACAATTCAAGAGCTTAAGGATGAGAAAAAACGGATAGAGCTCAGGCAACAATTGCGACATGTACTTTAATAACAAACTTTATATAGACACAGATATCGTTAAATAGATTCTAAATCGATCGCTACCCTTAAGGGTGGTACCAAATACTTCTTACGTATTCCCCACGTGAAATTAGAAGTTTTCTTTGATTTAACATTCAACAACCAAAAAACCGAAAAACCCGACAGAAAAAACCGGGTAAACGGGTTGCCGCCTCGTAAATATCGGCGACTTTACGAGTAAAAAAATACTCTAAAAATACATAAGCCGTTCAAAGCCAGCGTTAACCAGTAAGTCCCGCTCTCTGAGCTTAAGAATTATATACCTGCTTAATGATGTGATATTTTGGGACCTAAGTTAGCTAGATCCTAAGATCGATACAAATTTCCACATTCTATCGTTACCCACTCTAATATATTAAATACTCACGTGTCCTTAAAGAAATTCGAATCTTATTCCTTTTCACACTCCTTCTATGCAAGCAACTTTCAAAGAGAAGCAAAAAGGTTCTTAACACTTCAACTAAAACCGAACAATTGATGTCTCATTGAAGCATTCAAAGGCTTTTTAAAGCAAAAGTCATTTTGTTTTTTTGCTAAACTGCATACACGGCAGTTTATTAGGCGAACTCATGACCACCTAATACACTCACGCAGAATTCTAGGAGGCGAAAAAACCAACACCGCCAACCTCTGGCATGTGCATTTGAACCACTACACCAACAAAACCAATATCTTAAATGTTGATAACATTCTTAGGAATTGACGCATTGCATAAAACAATGCCCAGATGTTCAATACAACGAGAAAGAGGAGGAAAAGCAATTTGTATTGAAAAATATACTGAAACAATTGCACAAAGAAAAGGCAAAAAAAAACAACAAAGACACGATTTTTATTTTGGATTTTCAATTTTATTTTACGGAGATGTATGATTTTTCCCACGAAATATGGAATATGAAAAATCGAACAAAAACAAACACTTGCTCGTTCATTCGCTCGCTCGCATAAACAATAAATTTTAATGATTTTTAATAATAAAAAAAGAAAAAATATGTTTGAGTTTTTAGGCGAGCAGAATTTCGAAGCAAACTTTGTTTTTTCCGTCTGGCAGCTTTTGCGTATTTGGGTGCGCCCGTGGGCACTTCGGCAAGGGGAAAGTGAAAAATGCTTTCAAATGTTTTCCAAATGAAATCAAGTGCAAACAGAAATTTGTGAAACAATTGTAAATGTTGAAATGGGTGGCCCATCAAGCCAGTGCCACTTGACTACCCAACCGAGCGACCATTTGCGACCATGTGTTGAAATTTTAAATAGCAATTTCGCAGTCATAAACGATTTTGCTCTCACAAATGTAGCCATAAATATTAATGTGCAAAGAAATGTGAGAAATTTCGATGAAACGGATCACCGACATTTCGTATTGAAAGTGAGGAGCATACAAAGAGAGTCCTTTGGGCCCGGTAATAATATTTGAAATGTGTTAAAGTCTTATTAGTTGTGTTCTTTTCAGATTACTTAACCAGCCTTTTTAGGGAAGTTACATGGTTAGCAAGTGGGTTTGCAACATGGCTATTAATAGACGAGCTAGAGTTGCCACAATTACTTTTTGCAAATAAAAAATAAACATGACACACCCTGCTTTTTAAAACCATATGTTTTTTGTTATGTATACCCAAAAACTTATCAAACAGGAAGAGATGGGATAAGTGAAACTATAAATCAACTTAAATTGTTAATTGTCATCAAAGACGATGAAATGTACAATATGGGCGATGTAAGCATAATCGAGAAATTGAAAAACAGATTTGAGTAAAAATCATTTTGGGAATGCTGTTTTTTTGGTGTTTAAAATGTGCGAACTAAGTGTTTTCTCTGTTTTTTGTGTTTCAACCTTGACTTTCTAGCGATGTGGAAAAATGAACCCTGAGAACATGTGCGTTACTGTTTGAGGTTCTACATTATTGCAAAAAAGAAGCACATCGCCCATCTTGTACAATTTTCGTCATTGTAGGAATGTGTAGGAATTAATTGATTTTTTATATCTCATTAATTATTTTATTGCAATTTTTAGTTCGTTATTGTTTGCTTTCGACGAATTGGCTGACGGACCCTCAAGCTTTAAATTGTCTTTGGTGTACGAGGGCAAATTACAAATTCCGTGACTTTTCGAATAAAACACAGAAAACAGAGACGAGTAAAAATCATGTTGGGAATGCAGTTTTTTGGTGTTTAAAGTGTACGAATTTAGTGTTTTTTGTGTTTCAATTTTGACTTTACAGCGTTCTAGTGATTGTGTACAAACGAATGTGGAATATAAACTCTGAGAATTTGTGCGTAACTGAAGTTCGCAAGTTATGCAGTTCTACATAATTGCATAAAAGAAGCACATCGCCAAATCTTGTACAATTTTCGTCTTTGTAGGAATGTGTGGAATTAATTGATTTTTCATATCTCATTAATTATTTTATTGCAATTTTTAGTTCTTTATTGTCTGCTTTCGACGAATTGGCTGACGAACCCTCCAGCTTTAAATTATCTTTGGCGTACGAGGGCAAATTAAAAATTCCGTAACTTTTCGAATAGAACACAGATTTCTTTCAAACTTTCAACATAATCTCCTTTTAGCTCAATACACTATTTTTGTATCCCTTCCGAAAAAAAGGATTTTTTGTAGTTTATAAAAAAATCATTTTTTGATCAACAATTTTATCGTTGGAGCTGAAACCCTTTCCACCGAGCCATTTCTTTAGGAACCATTTCTTTAGGAAATAGGAAATAGTCACTGGGGGCTAAATCCGAAGAATACGGAAGATAAAGTACCAATTTGTAACCCAATTCATGCAATTTAGCCATTCAGACTGCACACGTGTGCACCCATGCATTAGCTTGATGAAAAATAAGTTTTTTCTTGGCCATAATGGGTTGATTTTTTTTAAATCCTCGATAAACCGGTCCAATAATTTGCCATTATATTCGCCGTTTATTGTTTTTCCCTTTTGAAGGTAATCGCTGTGTATTATTCTGCGTGCATACCAAAAAACTGTTACCATCACCTTATTGGCTGACAAAGTCACCTTGGCCTTCTTTGGAGCCGGTTCAGGCGGAGAAACCTATTGTTTAAACTGCTGCTTGGTCTCCGGAGTGTTATAGTGGATCCATGTTTCATCCACAGTTAAAAAAAACACCGCAAAAACTCATTTGAATTTCGGTGAAACAATTCCAAACAATCCTTTGCAGATGTTGCACTATTACTTTTATGGGCAATTGAGAGCAAACGCTGCACCCATTTTGCAGACAGCTTCCTTAAACCCAACTGATCATGTAAAATCGAAATCACACAGCCATGTGAATTGCGTATGGCATCAACAATCTCATGCACTTTTACTCTTCGATCGGCCAATACCATATCGTGGAGTTTTTCTATATTTTCGGGTGTATTGACTTGAAATGGCCGCCCAGAACGTTTAGCGTCATTTGTGCTTGTGCGACTACAACGAAAATCAGTAAAGTAATTTTTTACCATTGAAATCGATGTTGCAGAGTCCCTATAGTATTTATCAAGCTTTTCCTCGGTTTGATTGACGGTTTTTTTTTCGCAAAAAATAATGTTTAATAAGCACTGGATTTTTTTTTCGATTTTCAACAAAGTCCATGCGGTTGTATGTTTTGAACCACTGTTAAACACAAAATAAATGACGGATTTCTCTCCAAATTTGACAGTAGTCTAACAGATGCTACTTGATGGAAGCAGTGTTGCTTGATATAACTAAGAGGGAAGTTGGAAAAGTCACGGAATTATTGATATGGCTTCGTACAGAGAGCGAGAACCAGTATTGCCATATTACTCCTAATTTTGTTAAATGTTGCCAGATAACCTTATTGCAAAGTAACTAGGTAACTGAGCTAGTTATCTCAAAAGAACACGAATATTGTAACAAGGGTATACATAACAGATTAATCTGGAGATGTCTAGGATCCCCTACAATACCATTTGCCCTTGTGTAAAGTAAACTTTATTTAGCCGTTATTTAAAATATCCGGTATTAAGCATCCACCCCCTGGCTATGCAATTCATCATACGATAGGAAGCATGTTTATTTTGCCATTCCATTGGTAATGTGGGCGCCTACCCATAGAGTGGGTTTTTTGATAGGCAAATTTGGCTACCCACTTTATGAGCATTTTAACATACGGAATGATAACCAATACCTGCTATTGAGTTGCACCTCGGTAATAATTCAAAGCAATATCAGGGATTTATTCATAATCTACACCACACTTTGGTACAGGGTATTATAAAACACATAGTGCTAATTTTTGTACCACCTTATCTCATGTTATTGAGCCAAGCCCATGCATCTACTGTTGCAATTAACATACTGGTTGCAAATATGAAACGATTTTGAGGAAACATTGCACAATGTGCTGATTTAGTCCTAATATGAACTATTGAATTGACTTTTATATAACATTATGGCCGGCTTCATCTTTGAAGAAATATGGACTAATAATTCCCTCTGAATATTGAAAACACCAAACAGTTACTTTTCGAGGTTGTAACGGCGTCGCAACAATGACTTGTGTATTTTCATTACTCCAAATGCGACAATTTTGGTTATTAATGTACCTATTCAACCCAAAGTGAGCTTCATCGCTGAACAAAATTTTCTTGCAAAATTCAGCATCGTTTAGAGCTCACTTACCTCGATTTGCCAACGTTGCTCCGGACTAAGTCTATTCATTACAAAACGGCAAACCCAACTGAGCATAAATCATGTGACAGCTGTCAAAAAGCCCAACTCCGAAAAATGTGTGGCCAGATTAAAAACCACACGTCTTAAAAAAACACCAGTTATTTCACGCACGGCATCACTGTTCTCTGGCATAACGGCCGTTTTTGAACGACCTCGTCTTTGAGCGTATGGCGATGGTGCTTCATTCATCGCCATACAAAAATTTAAGTTCATCGATGCACTCTTGTCGTGATAATCCACGTCAAAAGTTGTGAAAAATGATCGCACGAAAATGTTTACGAGTTGATTCAACTTTTTTTGCCACATTGATTTTTTCAAGTCACTGTAAACAACACAAATGATAGTCGTACGTCAAAACGTTCTGAGTACGTTTATGCTAAAAAATGTCAAACTTTCTAATGGAAAATTCAGATAGCGCCAGACAACACTCATTTTTTCTCTGTGTGTAAAAACAAAGTTTTTCAAAAAAAAACTATAAGCGAGTAATAGCTAGCTCGCTTAAACTCACTAAAGGCTATTATTCTTCAATAATTTTCTTCTCACAAATTTTAATTGTTTTAAACACAAAGTTACTACAAGTTTTCTGTAAACAAAATATTTTTTTTTAATTTTGTTCAACGGTGTGAAGGGTTATCAATAGCTAACGGCCATTATTTTGCCCATCATGGTTTCCAAAAGCCCGAACCCCTTATACTATCCTTTTCCTACCAAGCTGATACTACATAACCTTGAGGCACTTGAACTTGAAGTGAAGGCTGCTCTATATAATAATATTTTTTTCATTGCCCTCGATAATATAAGTTTTACCGACTCGCAGCACACCCATCCAAATACCAGGTATGACGTCTTACCAAAACTGCGATAATTTTTTAATTTTTCTACAACACTCCTGATAAAACTGTGTCAATATTTGAATGCATCACCAAACAGAATTACGTTCATTCATAAAATAAAGAACGACACAATACTGAACAGACCTTAAGTGGAATTCCCATGACATGGCCAAGAATAAGTCATTAATTGAAATGAGCGTACGGCACTGCGACATCGGAGGCAATGAATCATCTGCTGCCACTTCAGCAGAAAGAAAAAACCAACAGAAAGTATGAGAAAATGAAGGAATAGCAATTGTTTTATCAGACGGCAGAGCATGCTTTCTTATCGGTACATAGTAATCCCCTCCTTCGATGCAATTGATTGATAGCATGACGACCATCAAACGTCACATTTGTAGTAAATGACGTTTTGTTTTTAGACAGAACAAACACACCTAAAGAAAGAAGGGAAGAAACACCACAGAATGAATATACATTTTTATTGATTCATACGAAATGGTCGTAGAGACGTCTTGTCTGGTTAAAGAGCAAATAAAGAAGGCATTGTCATGGTCAACCATTCTAGAATTTGTGCCTATACCTAACACTAAAGTGGACTTTGTCTCATTTAATAATCGGGAATTTATCTACTAAAGGGTGGTTAAATTTTAAGGGCCGATCATTCACTGTTGCCATTTCTTGCCACCATTCTGACCATTGACGACGTTTGGAATGGTCAAGAGGCTTTAGTTCTTGAGTCAATTGCACTTTGTAAGCGCGTTAATGCAATACTTTATGCATAATGTTCATCAATGACGAGCGTGAGAGGTGCAATTGTTGGGCACGACGACGAGTTGAGGTGGACGGCTCTTCAGCCTCACTATCGCGAACAGCAGTAATATTTTCTGCTGTACGAGTAAGCACTGGTGTTTTCACATTTCCTACTCGTCGATTTGCTCAAATTTTTGCACGATTTGTACGCACATTTGGACGATTAAATTGACCGAAAAAATCACGAAGAGCATTTAGATTTAAACGCCCATTTTCATAAGTCTGAATAACTTTAACGCGTTGCTCGCTTGTATATCTTTCCATGGTTCAAATTGAGTTAGTTTGAAATTGAGAAATATCAAATGAAATGCAGAACAAAACTTGACGTTTAGGTGTGATTCACATTCAACAAACATCGGCCCTTAAAATTTAACCGCCCTTTACATCGACGTTGCAACTGTCGTTCTTAATGTTTTCGCCTTTTTCTTCTAGCAGTTGTCATCATAGTTTCGGAAGACTGTAATAAAGTCTTTGAAAGAGCAAGAGTGGTCTGCATTAACAATAAGGATGTGGTCCTTGGTATTAATTAAGACCGTATTGATTTCCGCTTCATTCAAGGATTTTCTTCATATAGTATTTTATACGCGATGGATAGGAGACGTATTCAGTTTTGGTTGGTGTTGTCTGTCTTTTTGTGTATTGGACAAATTACTCTCACGTTCCATACATCTGGCATGAGTTCGGTTTTCAGATAGTACAAACTAGCTAATGCAAAAGCACTGAAATAAATCGAAAGATCTCGTTGACAATTTGGTGTACTAAAGTCTAAAGTCGACTCTGCCGAAGTTTTGTATATAAGTTACTAACTGAACTCGGCCCACCCTTCAGGTCCCAAGTAATACTTTATTGCTGTATCGCCTCATGATTTAAATTGATGTGACTGCGTAAACTTATGGATTTTTAGTTCTCATTGTGAATGCATTTTGAACCTGGGACTGGACATGCTTAAATTAGAACGGAATGGAAACAGTCCATCCTCGCCTTTTAACATTGTCAAAAATGTCTTCATTGTTGCGGAAATCTGTCATTGTTAGATCGAGTTCCTGCAAGGCTTCTTCCCGCTTTAGTTTCATGGAATTGTTGGTACTTTTTCGCGCACATGTACGAGTATATTTTGATATTGCCAAATGGCTTAAAAGTTTTGAACTGGCTCGAAAATACTTAAGATATTGACATATTTTAAGAAAGTCATTAACAAATTACCCGCATTAACCGTTGAATGTTTTGAGAAGTTTCTACTTCAGAAACGCCTGAAGTGGAATTTTTCTGTGCAGTTTGGCGTATACGATAGAAAGCAGGTTCCTTAAGTATGCGCTCACTTCAAAACATTTACTTACTTAAAAACAATTAATCTTAACGAATTCGAAAATTAAAAATAAGCCGAAATGGACTAACCGTTTGAGTAATTTGTTTTAGAGGTATCTGAGCATCTAAAGTGTTATTTATCAATGCACTTTTGCACGGGCTCTGCGATCTTCGTCGTCGTCAGTAGTACTTTTGTACTGTATGTTTGTATATTTACCAATGTGAGCCTTCTAGTGCAAAACAACTTTTTTGCAAGGGTATGATCAGCAGCATATATGCACCAATTTTCAGCTTTCCAGCACTCTAGCACTCTAAAAACAATTTTGCCAAGCCCTCTCCGCCCACAAAACTAAAATCTAAAGTCTGGTTTTATATTATTCTTCCCCGTCATCAATAGTATATGTGTACCAATCTGCAGTCTTCAGTCTAGCTTTAAAGAACACTTTTGCCACGCCCCTACGCCGACTGACTAAATTTTTCAAAAAAAAAAAAAAAAACTTGACAGGAACACTCTCCGTGCTTAGTTGAAGATTTCCTAAAAATTTCATCAAAATCGGATCAGCGTTTTATGAGTCTACAGGTCCCATACATACATACATACATCCAGCTTTATGTAACGCGTGATCCATTTCAAGGTTCCCTACTTTTTCAAAGAAAATAAGACAGAAAATTCAAATTAAATGGGGAATGCTTATTATCATTTGAAACAATATTCTTTGGCATTTATTTTTTGAAGGTTATGTCTATCAAATGTTGGCCGCGGTTACGTCTCAGATGGTCCATCCTTTGAGTCCAATTTTCGGTGACTCGTTCCAGCATTTCGACTGGGAAATGGCGATTGGCACGAGTGATGTTTTGCTCCAAGGCCTGAATCGAAGCGGGTTTGTCCGCATAAACTTTAGACTTTACATATCCCCACAGGAAAAAATCTAACGGTGTGATATCCCACGATCTTGGTGGCCAATCGACCGGCCCAAAACGTTAAATTATCTGCTCACCGAAGTGTTCTCTCAATAAATCCATTGATTGATGCGATGTGTGGGAAGTGGCGCCGTCTTGTTGAAACCAAATGTCGCCGAGATCACGAGCTTCAATTTCAGGTAATCATGGCACGATAACGGTCGCCATTGACGGTTACGTTCTCACCGGCATCATTTTTGAAGAAATATGGACGGATAATTCCACCGGCCCACTGTCCACACCAAGCCTTTGTTTTTCTGGATGAAGTGGCAGCTCTTGAAACTCTCACCCATTATACTAAGTATATAGAGATATCAGAAATGAAAACTGCAACATTCGCCCTCTTCTGCATTGGTGTCAGTAATATATGTAGCGACCCCTCCTAAACCTGGATGAGGCCACGTCCTACACTCCAAGCAGCTTTTTGGAAATTTTGAGGTGAGTGGGCGGTGCCACAACCACTTTATACATGAAAAATTGTCAGGGCGTACAGCAACATACTGTAGAACTTTCAGGACGATCCGACTATTAATATGGCTGTTATAACGGTTATTTTAAAAAGGGACGTGGTACCGCCTGCAACACTATTTTGCATCATACCAGGAGTATGTGTACCAATATCAGCTTTTCACCTCTAATACTCTATGTGATATAGCCGTTTGAAATTTTGGGGTGTGTGTGCGGTGCCACGCCCACATAATTTATGAAAAATGTTCGTACCCCATTTGCCCCGTAGGGCAATATACTAAGCCGGTTAGACGGCTGTTATAACGGTTTCATTAATAATGGCCGTGGCACCATTTTACCAAAAAAGAATTTTGCATCATACAAGGAGTGTGTACATCAACTTTCTACCTCTAAAATTTCATGAGTTATAGTCGTTTTAAATTTTGAGGTATGTGGGCGGAGCCAAGCCCACTTAATTTATTCATAATTCAGGTAACCTATTTTCACCCAAAGCATACAGCTGTGGAATTTTCAAGAACATTGGTCCAGTCGTTTAATACGGGACAGACAAACAAACAAACAGACATTCATTTTTATATATTTAGATGTGACCATGGACCTAATTTGGTTTAATTTAGATATTTATCAAAATTCCTCTTTGTTTTTCATACAAAAGCCATATAGAAAATTTCCTTAATTACTATTACAAATTAAAGCTTTTCAGACAGTGACAGTTTGGTGCAGCTCTTAGAGAGTTGGCTTTATTGGCTCTTTTACTTCAGAAATCCTTTTCGTCTGACGGAAAGCATTACAAACTATTTTTATGACCGAAGACTGAACACATGGACTTGGACGATACTGAGTTTCAGCCCCATGCCACACACGGCCCGCGCCTCAAACGATATTTTGAGCTTCAAGTTCGTTGATTGTGATGCCAGCCCGCACGTCTATGTCAGTTCCGATTTGACAGCGAGTTCGAGTTTTTTCGTTTAAGGTACAGTGAAGTACCTATACTCGTACTATGCGAACAATTCTTTGACTACTTCTTTTGGTGAATACGTAGGAAGAATGCCACTTCTGAAAAAGAGCCAGGTACCGCCAGGTACAGGTAAGGTCTTGTAATGCGAAGCCAGCTTAGCCAAGCAAAAAACGAAAATATTGGCACCAACAATATGCAGAAAAAACTTGTTTCTGTTATTTTTTTAATTTTATAAAGAACTTGGATATGTACCAACGTAAACGAGTAGTAGAACAAGTAAAAAACTTCAGCCGGTTGATCCGACTTACATGAACCCATATATGAATTCAAAACTTCCTTCGTTCCGTCAACCGTTGCCTTAAGAGTACAGATTTTGTTGAATGTTCGTACAGGATCGATTTGGTGGAAGGTGCTAGCATGGGACGTGACATCTTTTTTCTTATGCTCATTCGCCAGCTAGTCAAATTTATTTTCGTTTTTCTATTTAACAATTTTCAGCAGAATCGTATGATTAGTATTTTAATTATAATGCGAATACCAAAAGTGGGCGGAACAGCGCATTTGCACTAGAGGTATCTGTAAGGGCGTGTTATTAACTATTTTTGTTCACGTGCATAAAGGCAGTAAAAAATATAAAAGCGGTAAAAAATATAAGTTCCCAATTTTAGCGAATTTTAAGAACTGGGTGACAAGTTGTATTCATATATGTTCTATTTATATGTTCTGGACTTAAACAGTGTCTATTTGGTGGGCGGTACCAGAAGGTGCAAGGCTAAGAATTCGTTTACTTGTCACCAAATTAAGCGTATAACTCTGTTCTTACGAATTGATTTTAGGTTACATCGTATGATTGCCATTATAGATATTTTACGACTAAAAACGTGGGCCGAATGGTGCATTTGTATG
Source organism: Hydrotaea diabolus (assembly GCA_963513945.1). Classification (NCBI taxonomy): domain Eukaryota; kingdom Metazoa; phylum Arthropoda; class Insecta; order Diptera; family Muscidae; genus Hydrotaea; species Hydrotaea diabolus. The sequence continues at coordinate 162,953,313 of OY740716.1, forward strand.
ATTGATACCAGAATGGGGCGTGTCAACCCCTTTTTGATATACAGGTACCAAGCCTTTCATGCCAATTAAACCCAATTGGTGACAAGTTGTGTGGGTTCTTATCTGGAGTAAACAAAAGTCATTTGTGTGGGAGGTACCAGAAGGGGCATGGCCAAGAATCCAATTAATTGTCCCTAAGTAAAGTTCATAATCCTGTTCTTAATTATTAGTTTTGGGTTTGATCGTATGAATAGGATAAGAAATATTTCAAGAATACCAAAAGTAGGCGTAATCGAACATTTTTTGTGGGAGGTTCCAGCAGGGGTGTGACAGTATTACCCATTTTCAATCCCATAGGCCATTTTGAGTAATATAACGACATGCTAAATTTAAAAACTATTGTTTGCTCCTTTCGCGATTTGTCGTACGAATCAGCCACACAGACGGACATGGCTCAAATGGTTAAAAAAGTCTTCAAACGTATTTGGCCAAACCATATGTAATGTCAAAAATGCTTTTTTTCTATGCGATACACTTTTTGTCCGTACCAGATGATATCGTATATACCCTCTTAACCAGAAGGGTGATAAATCAAAATATTAAAATATTTAAATATATAATAGTTTAAATGAACGCGGGCAACCGTGATGCAACGGTTAGCGTGTACGACAAGTTAACCAGGCTTTATGTCGGACCAAGAACATCTAAAATATTTCAGCGGCGTTTTTTTCAATTACTTAAATGACAGCGACTTTTTGAGAAAGCCGTGTATGAGCTTTCCTATAAAATACATTAGCTGTTCGGATCCGGCTCTAAAAAATAGGTCCCGGTCGTTCATTCATTAATGGTATGTTAAGGGAATTATGAAGGTATACATGAAGGACCCATATTAAAAGGACGTACGTGGCAGCATATGCAGCATTAAATCATTACACCTAGGGTCATTAGCCTCTATCAGAAGTATCTAGCATGACACCATATGTTACATTGGAAGTCGATCGGGATGAAGGCTTGGATACTATCGGAAGGTCATCCGATGCCATATCCAAAAAAGAAAAGCCTGGTATGTGTTGCCATATTCACAAATATAATGGCGGCTATTAAAATGACCGTCTTTGTTGAGACCAGTCAATTATGTCACATCCAATGCTTCCACCCCCAATTGGTTGGGATTAAATCTTGCTGCCGAAATTTAAAATCTTATACACATTATTGTCCTTTTAATGCTTTTAAAAATGTTAATGACTTGTTTACAATAGTGGCATCTTCTTTTAAAAACTCAAATAAATCGCCCTCAAGTGAGACTGAACTTTTAAATTAACACCAAAAACTTTCCATACAAGAAAGGCCGGGGCCACTTCCTACCAACGCCCCATCACATCTTTAGCTGATATCGTGGAATATTGAAGCGCTTGCAACTTTGTAATAAAATTATGTTAAAGGCAATTAATTAAAACCATTCATTCATTGGGTGCGCACTGAACTTGTTTGCTATAAACACACAATTCCAAATGGATTTCTTTTATTTATGGTTGTTTCAATAAAAAAAACACATAATATTCCCGAGAAGAGCATGGATTTTACTGTCTTTTTATGGCCTTCGCCATAGGATGCAGTGTATACTAAATAGCTCATTCTGTTTGCAACATCTAGAAATATTGATCGAAGAACTTGTTACGTATATATATTTTAATGATTTCGTAAGACCCTAAGACGATCTAGCCAAGTTCGGCAACGATACTCGTAACTTATATAAGTAATAAGCTGCGGTCCTACAATTATGCTCAATGATAGCAAAACTGTTTGAAATTGTAAATAGGCGTGATAGGTCAAGGGGTAAAGGTTACCTTTTAAGGGATTAAGTACCTTGAAAGAAAAGAATACTCTTTTAGAATTTAATCAACAATTCTAATATTTTTCGGACGTACCCAGGGTATTAAAAGTTAGTTTCATGGCAAATGTTTGAAAATACTTAAAGCTATTTGACCCACCTTCAAGTATACCCATAAACGTATACGAGTAATCAACTGCCAATACTATTTAACGATCTCTGTCCGTCATTCCAGCTTGCAATAAAACTACAGGTCGCAGATGTTCTTCGATATTCATAAAATGTGGCAGAAGTAAGTTTTTTGGACCCAAGAAAAGCGCCATTAAAATTCAAGACAATCGGTTCAGATTTAGATTAGCTCCCATTTATACTCATCCAATTTTTTGGTTTTTAGTTCTAACAGCCAGATCTTACACCCAGTTTTGATGAAATTTCGGGTCAAGAAAGGACGTTGTTAAAATTGCAGAAAATTTATTTAAATATAGCTCCCATACATACAGGGTGATTCATGCACGACTGGACAAATTCACCAGCGTATTCCTTGACTTATTTAATAATTTTTTTTTAAATAACCAACATTCAGGGGATGCCCCTTATTCATGCGGTGCATTGTCTTGGCGAATGGAAAAGTAAGGGTTGGAGGGGGAAAGAGGGAGTAATGATTATTGACGCTTGCCTTGAACTTCTGGATGTCACAATTAGTCGGAAATACATTTGCCGAAAGTCGATTCCACATACGGACTGTACGAGCGAAAAACGAATTTGATCTGTAGTGTATATAAGTAGTGCGGACAACTGGCCAATCGATAACAAACGGGTGTGAATTTCTAGAAAGTCTCGTATCCCTGCCGAACATCCTCACGTCAGGAATAGGGCGACGGATGGCAGCGTATTGAAAATTTTCGGATTGCGAGTCAGATGGTACTACGGTAAAATTGCTAAATTCTGAACCAGTGGTCGGAGCTCTACCTTATACCTTTCCAAAATTACCTAAACGACGGCTAGAGGTCCTACCGTTCCAAAGTTATGACTATTTGACCGAAATTCACAATTTTTTTTGTGTTAATTTACAGAAACAAATACCGATGTTCAACCGATTTTATCCATTTCTGGATAAAATTTGGCCCCCCCATTTTGTTATTTTTTGGACCAAGGGCGCACGTAATTAAATTGCAGATAATCGGTTCAGATTTCTATGTTTTTAGCTCTACCACCACATCTTACAACCTTGATGAAATATAGCACGATTAGGTTTTAGAGCCAAGGGGAACGCTACAGGGTGGGCCAAAAGTTACCATGGGGTTAAGAACTTTCTCAGATTATACAATATAAATAATGGAAATTTTTTTACACTTAGTATGAAAAATAATGTCACTTAAATGACTTCCGTTTTCAGCTTTGCAATGATGGGCTCGTTTTAGAGCATTTTCCATAACATCTTTCAAAATTTGTGGCTGTAGCGTTTGAATGTCTGCAACAATGTTGGCCTTGAGTTGAAGGATTGTTCACATATACTCCCTTCTTTAAATAACCCTAAAGAAACTAAATGGGTGCTGACACATCTAGCGATCGCGCTGGCCAAATAACTTCAGAATTTCTGGAAATTTTTCGCTCTTCAAAAATTTTACTTAAAAGTGCCCTTGTGTCTCGGGCAGTGTGGGCAGTGACTCTGTCCTGCTTAAACCACATCTCAGGTCTGTTTTCAAGAGTAGGACATAAAATATTTTCTATCATAAACCGATAAAGCACTCCATTTACGGTTACAGCTCTTCCATCTAAATTCCAGAAGAAGAAAGGCCCAATGATATTTGCAGATATGATCCCACATCCTACTGTACGCCTAATGGGGTGCAATTGGCATTTGATGAATGGCTCTTGGATTTTCAGAACCACAGAAACTACAGTTCTGCTCATTTACAAAGCCATTCAAATGTAAACGAGCTTCATTACTCATGCGTTTGCGTTAAAATAATTGATCGCTGATTTAATTAATTAAATTCTATTATTCTGGTTCTTTGTTCAGTGGTGAATCTCTCCATTATTAATTCTACAATGGTATGTATATAATCTGAAAAAAATATATAAACGAAAAAGTTATTAAATTTTTAAACCCCATGGTAACTTTTGGCCCACCCTGTGTTTTAAGTGAGAAAGTCGGTAGAGGTTGGATATAGCTCCTACATACATGTTCATCCGGTTTTACGTTTCTAGCTGTAGAAGCCACATATTACAACTAATCTTGGTGAAGTTTGGCAGAAGTAAGTTGGTCGTGCCGGGCGCTGTTGAAATTGGAGAAAATCAGTTCAGATTAACAAATACTTCCCAAAGATATGTTAAACCAATTTGACAAAAAAAAATTAAATTTTCTCATAAATTTATATTTAATACTTTAGTTTTATAATCTAGAAAAAATGGGTACAAAAAACAACTTCCGGTTGGCTTTTTCGAGCATCCAGGAGTGCAGGGTATAATAAAGTCGGGCAAGTTCGACTTAAATCTGTTACCCAGAGTGGTGAAGGTTATAAACAGAACACATAAATGGACATTTTTATATTTCCTACTGCAAAAAGGAATCCATCTGGGAGGGTATATAAGATTCCTTCGAACCAAACGTAATGTTACTTGTTTCTGCTTATTTCCTCCTCTCGTCTTTATCTTTCTCTCTCTCTCTCTGTTTCTCCCCGTCGTCTAAGTACGTATCGACTAAGCTTCTTGGCACACCAATCGATTTCTGGAAAACAAAACAGGACTAAAGCAGAGACAGAAAATTGCTTGCCTGGCCAAACGACAATTGACTTGATTTCACTGCAAAGCTAAGCGGCAGACAGCAATAAACTGTTGCTGGGCATAATAGTTGGCACACTTGGATCGTTCGCCCAGGTAATGGCAGAGTAGGGGGTCAGTGGCACCAAGTACCAACGGCATGAACGAATGAATAAATGAATGGACGGATGGATAGATGGCTACATTACTCGGACTCTGTACGAATGCCAAAGTTTTTGCTTCTGTTGTTATTTACAATTAATTTGACGTGAAGTATTTCGAAACAAGGACCAAACTTTGGAGTATAACATTACTTAAACCACTAGAAGTAATGATGGGAAGACAGGCGAATGCCGTACGCCAGCCAAGCAGGCTGACAGACAGGCCAACAGCCCTATGGAGAAAACTCTTAGCTGAATGCTGCTTTGGTTTACATATGTTGGTTTTATCTTGATATAATAAACACTTATGCTTTTTCTTGAGTTAACAAAATTCTTTTATTTTTAAAAGAAACACTTGAAGGATTCTCGGGAAATTTCTAAAAGAATGAATTTAAAAGTATATTTTTTATTTTGTAGCTATGCTACTGGAAAATGATTTAAATTTCTGTAAAATTCACAGGCTGTGGGGAATGTTATTAAAGCCCAGCTGGTGTGGCAGGCTGAATTGTCTTGTCTTATGTCATAGAAGGCGAAGGGATAGAGCACAATCTTGAATGCTTTAAATTGTCGTTAATGTCCAGATATGAGTAGTGCAGCAGAAACTTTCGCCACATGAACATTTTCTGCACTGAGACTATCATAAAAAAAGGGTTAGGGATTTTCTAGACTTTTTCATTGTACTTAAAATGTGAGATAAGAAATCTTCCTTTCCAAGCTTTGTAATTATTTCCCAACAAATAGATTAGTTTGCTTAGCTAACACTGAAGGTGAATGAATCAGTTTAACTATTACGATTTTAATTATGGCCTCGTTAACACAAGGGAAGTAGGTGTTCTTGGTAAAGACCTTAGAACTGTTATTCAAAAAAATAGCATGTAACGGGTGGTCCAGCGAGTGTTTCTTTAAAAGTACTATGCTCTTTTAACCAGGGGGCATACATCTATCCGGTGTCCATATCTACAATGACTCTGAGATACAATGGAGGTTTAATGTCGTTAATGTACCGAAATGTCTCAATCTTTGGCTCGTTAATTCTTCTTAGCTTATTGATGCACACTTTTTCTTTTAAATTTCCCCCAAATAAATAAGTCCAACGGTGTCAAATCATATGATTGTGGCGGCCAGTTAAAATCGCCCCGATGTAAGATATTACCAAATCTAATAAAATGTCCCCAAACAATTCTTCCCCCTTATTCCCCTGGTTGGAAAAAATATTTAAACCCTACACTACTCTGTAGAACAGAGTATTTAAGTAAGTTTCATGGCAAATGTTTGTATCTGCCAAAAAATGTAAACTAGATCCAACCCGAAGTATAATCACCTTATGTCTGTCCAATTGTTGTCCGATTTACATGAAATTTGGCAAAAGTATGCTCTTTTAGACTAGGGACGGACTCTATTTAAATTTAAGGACATGGGTTAAGATTAAATAACAGAACCCACCTATATGTTTATACGATTTTTTATGTTTGTTTAACTCTAGAAGCTACATCTTTTATTCAATCTTCATTAAATTTGGCACATGTTAAAATTGAAGAAAATCTGTTCAAATTAAGATTGAGCTGCCACATATAAGTTTGTCCGATTTTTCTGTTTTAAGTTGCAGATGCCACATCTTTCATCCAAACTTGATAAAGTTTAGCACGAGTAAGTTGTTTGGACCAAGGATCAACGTTAATCAAAGTGAAGAAACTCACATCAGTTTTATATATAGCTCATTTGATTTTATGTCATTATTTCTAGGTGCCATTTGTTGCATCAAATCTTAACCAAACTAAACTCAATTCAGTTTTTTAGACCAAGCACTGCAGGTATGAAAATTAAAGGAAATCAGTTTGGGTTAAGATATTCCTTTCATGCATATTTTGTCCCGATTTTTTGTTTTAATTAAGCCACATATAGCATAAAATCGTGAAGAAGTTGTGGACACAGGTAAGTTTTGTGGACAAAGGGCGGACGCTATTAAAATTGAATATCATCGGTTTGAATTGGATGTATCTCCTACACATATGTTCATTCGAACATGACCTTAAACCTCAGCTCGAATTACTGTTTTTATCTGTAGTTGTATTTTTGGGGGTTTGATTGAGCAAACAATACTACAATGGCTTTTAGAACGAAATCTTTAGTTATCATTACTTTTTGGTTGTAAAAACGAACAATTTTATATAAAAAAGTATTAGTTGTAAGAACCGGCAGTCCTGGCAACAAAATATTTTAAACTTAAGTTGTTTGTACTTTACTCGTAGCTTTCACCTTACGAAATATCCATCGATTTTTTTAACGTTCGGTGATTGCGACAAACAGTCTTCTCGTCTAACGGACTTTTTTTTTAGTTCGTTTACATCCCTACATTCCTATTTACTTCGTTTACATCCCTACTAACAACTCGTTGCATGTTCCGATAATAGCGAATTTTTGGCTCCTTGAGTCCATCACCTCGGCAAAATAGTCATAATAAATCCTTTTTTGGATTCGTAACGAAATTTTTTAAAGGGTGGTTAAATTTTAAATTAAATTTTAAATTAAATTTTAAATTTTTTCACAGTATCACTAACTGTGTGGCAAGTGGCACCGTCCTGTTGAAACCACATAACGTCCACATCCATATCTTCCAATTCGGGCTATAAAAAGTAACGATAGCGAACACCATACACAGTAGCTGCCTGACCGGCCTTATTTTGGAATAAATACGGCCCGATGATGCCGCCCGTCCATAAACCGCCCCAAACAGTCACTCATTGTGGGTGCATTGTTTTTTCGACAATCATTCGCCTAAATGCGACAATTCTGCTTATTGACGAATTCACTAAGGTGAAAATGTGCCTCATCACTGAAGATGATTTTCTTCGAAAATTGATTTTCATTTTCGTAATAAGCCTGAATAACTTTAACGCGTAGCTCGCCTGTGTATTTTTCCATGGTTCAAATTGAGTTAGTCTGAAATTGAGGAATATCAAATGAAATGCTCAAATACGATGGTCGTGCAGTGCAGGTCGTTCAAAAAAGGCCGTTGTGCCAGAGAACATTAATGTCGTGCGTGAACTAATAATGCAAGATTGTCATGTGACATACCGCGAGATAGAGGCGTCCTTGGGCATTTCTTCCACCAGCATACATTCAATATTGCATGACCACCTGGTCGTAAAAAAGGTTTGTTCTCGTTGAATCCCGCACAATTTGACAATCGCTCAAAAAAAGGCTCGTGACGATTGGTGCAAAGAAATTATGAAAAAATACGATCGCGGTACTTTAGAAAACGTTTATAAGATCTTCACAGGTGACGAATCATGGATCTATGCGTATAAGCCCAAAACAAAACAGCAATCGAACGTGTGGGTCTTCGCAGACGAGCCAAATCTAACAAAAGTTGTTCGTGGAAGAAACACTTCGAAGCAAATGGATTCGTATGACTCACACATCGGCTCAAACCAGCGCCTTTTTGACCGAACAAAACGTCGAATTGATGGGCCATCCGCCGTACAGCTCTGACTTGGCACCCAGTGACTTCTTTATATTCCCGCACATCAAGAACAAAATGCGTGGTCAACGATTTTCGTAGCCATGTTTTGGAGGTGTCTCAATCGATGTGAAAGAAGTGCTTCGACAATTGGTTTAAGCGCATGCAAAAGTATATAAATCTTGCTGGAGAATACTTTGAACAACAATAAAAACATTTTTGATGATAAATTTTCGCATTTTCATTATAAGGCCAGAAATATTAGCAGCCCTTGTAATAAAATCAGTAATTGTCGAACTATTTTATTTTTGAAAAATACCATTAAAAAATGTGTTACAGCTACGGAATTTCTTTTTTGCAACTGAATCATTGTAGTTCATTCCGATGTTCAACTAATTTTCTGCTGTGTGTACAAAATTCCAGAGGCGGCATTTTGAAATATTTCGTGATACGCCACCAAACGACATAGGCGCTGACACTAAGAGCACCACATGAGCATTTAAAATAGACGAACAAAAATATGTTTATGTGACCTCAGTGGGTCAAGCTTGCTTCAAAACGGGTTTCATTTGTCTACTTAGGTCAGTCTAATAAAGGGCATTTACATTAACATCTTAGCCAAGTCTAATAAACATAAGAACTTTAACGCATGCCATTGGTGGCCTCTTAAACAAAGTGGCATTCTTTGATGCAAAATCTCATACAATATCCAATATATTATATTACTTCTAGGGCGTAAAAACGTATGTTTACTTATGAGTTCTCATGACAACAAATGATATGTTTGTTACAGAACCACAATATAACCAGAATTTGTACATATACGAGTTAATGGAAATATTTTGCATACAATTTTTGATTGTGGGTGTTTTTTCCTATAAACTGGTTTAACAATGACAAAAATCCTGGCATATCAACAACATAAAATCCCAATAAACTTAGTTTATGTTCTTTTGCGCGTATGTACACTTGGAGTTAAGTATGTACACATCGTACTCAAGAATATATCAACAAAAGGGTAATAACTCAAAATTTTAAATACTCACTAGTTGTGAGAACGCAACTACCAGAGGTCATCTCTATGCACAGTACAAAATTTTAGATCGATATTTTTTACTCTTTCACGAAAAACTGGCTCCTCAAAGGCTCCAGATAACAGTTATTTGCCTCTACTTAAATATTAAATTTTCGAGTTACTACTCTTTTGTCGAAAAAGTGTGATATATGTTTGTACAGGCATATATCACCCATGAATACGAGTATGTACCTACTTTATTATAACTCGTTACAGACGAAAAGCGAAAGAAAACACGATGGAGAAAAATCAACAATAAATAATCGTAATGCCATGTAAGTAAGCACAGGCATAGACACTGTCGTTTTATAGGATACACAGACGCGTAAAACGGGCGCAAAACATGCAATAAAAACAAACGCTTTAGAGAAAAATCCACAAGAATGTCGTGGCAAAATAGATAATACATGGCAACAATAGCAACATTGAATATAATCTCAAGCCACACTTGGTGTTATGTCTTTGGTGGGATAAATTTCGTTGTTGTCTAACAGCTCGCTCAGTGTATGAGTTCATGTAGGCGTATGATGATTAATATTTAATTTTGTAGTCCCATCACTTATACGCTCTACTGTCACTTTATTGAGGACCATTTTATGATGCCTGCCAGTGGTTACACAAGTCTAAAGAGGTAGTAAATATTTAGTTAAAAAAGGCATTTGAAGAAAATGTATAAAGAAAACCTCTAAGAGCATAACAGTTTTTCTTTCTGGTCATTTTTTATACAGGATGGAGCGCGAAAATTTGCTTATTTGGGAATGAAAAAAAAATTATGAACCTTAGAAAAATTAATTTTATATTTTAATTATATTGAACAGCAAGGGAATTTTTTAATTAAATGGCTTTAAATAGTGCATCTGGCAAATGTCGACCTTCCCTATCCACACACAGCTACATACGTTTTCTGAAGTTTTCATGATCTCTAACAAGCACGTCGACTGGTATTCTGCCAATTTCAGCCTCAGCAAACAAATACCCTTAACAATTCATTATAACCCTCGCTGTTTGTAGTGGCACCATCCTGTCGGAACCCTGTATCCTCTAATTGCATTGATTCAAGAGCTGGCTGAAAAAATATCTTGTTTCATAGTCAAGTACAGTTCGGAGTTCACAGTTACGGCAAGACGGTTGACCTAGAAAAAGTAAAGGCTACTCGTTGTCTACTTGTGATATGGCGCATTACACAGTGAAGCGGTCCGAATGCAGAGGTCTCTGGTGAAGTTCTCTGGGATTTGTTTCACTCCAGTACCGCATATTTTGTATGTTCGCACACCCACTGAAGTGAAAATGTGTCTCATCAGAAAAGAACAGAATCGCGTCACGGGGTACTTATATAGTTGCAAGAATGTCTTCACAAGAGCTCCGCCGTGTCAAATAGCCCCGTGCTGACAATTGTCACATTTATACGGGTGAAAATTCAGTTCATCATGAAGAATCCGGTGGAGAGAACGTCTGGAAATGCCAAGAACAAGTGATTGTTTCCGAGATAGCAGTACTACTGCTCGATGTTTTGTGGTGTTGTAATCCTTCTCTCAGGTCCCCTTCGTACACATGACACATTCCATGCTGTTCTTATTGATGTTACCCAATTTACAATTGATTGCCGTCCAGAAACACATCTGCGTGGGAGAACTGTGAATCGTAAATGAAAAGCACGCTGCACTGCAATGATCAAGTGCGCATTTGAAAAATATGCTTCAACACAAAATGACCTCTGCTCACGTGTCTAATGCATGATGGCAACTTAAAGGCAGACGAATACGACGGCGAATCTCCCGTCAGCCACTATAAGCCAAGCACACTCTCTTCGACCAACAGTGTCGCCATAGGCTGCAGTGGAAAAATGGAAATTTTTGCGCTCCACCCTGTACATAGAACCTCGTGGAGTCAATTAAACCAAGGAAAAGCTTGATAAATATTATGGGAACTCTGGACAATAGATTTCAATGGTAAAAAGTGATTTACTGACTTTTTTGTGGCCGCGCAAGTACAAATGACGCTGAACGTTCTGGACGCTGAACGTACGCCCGAAAATGTCGAAAAACATCCACGGTATGATGTCGGCCGATCGAAGAGTAAAAGTGCGTGAGATTTTTGATGCTTTCGCATTTCATATAGCAGTGTGGTTTCGATTTTACATGATCAGCTGGGTTTAAGAAAGCTGTCTGCCAAAGCTGTGCCGCGTTAGATCTAAATTGATCATAAACGTAATCGTGTGAAACCTTTAAAGGATTGTTTGGAGTTGTTTAACCGCAATTTGAATAAGTTTTTGCGGGTTTTTGAAACTGTTGATGTGTCATGGATCTATTACAATACTCTGGAGACGAAGCAGGAGTCTAAACAAGGGAATTCTCCGGGGGAACCCGCTCCGAAGTAGGCCTGCTCCAGGTGACATTGTCGGCCAACAAGGAGGTGGCAACAGTTTCTGGGATGCACGCGGGAAAATCCGCATCGATTACTATCAAAAGGAAAAAAACCATACGCGGCAAATATTATGCCAACTTATTGGACCGATTTAAGGAGGATTTAAAAAAACGACCTCACGTGGCCAAGAAAAAAGTTCTTTTTCAGCAAGTTAATGTACGTGTGCACACGTGTGCAGTCTCAATGTCAAAATTGCATGAATTGGGTTACGAATTGGTACCTCTACCGCCATCCTATTTTCAAACTTAAAGAAATGGCTCGGTAGAAAGTGATTCAGCTCAAGTGAAATTATTGATCAAACAAATGCCTATTTTATGGACCTCGAAAAATCCTGTTTTTGGAAGGGATACAAAAATTGGAGAAACGAGTATTGGACTGAGTGTATTGAGCTAAAAGGAGATTATGTTAAAAATGATGCAATGCTTTGTATATATAGATTGTAAATTAGTAAAGACCATGTAAGCAGCACACATACTTAGTAGGGACATAAATACTGTTACACACGTTTTATGCTGTAAAATAAAAAGTACTGAGTGTTTTTGGACCAAATATTTTTTAATATATTTATTGATGTATATTGTATCCACAAAAAATCTACTTATCCGAAATGTCCGAATTTTGCCTTTACACACGCCTTAAGTCGCCCTGGCCAATCCTCAATAGCTGCATGCGCCTCGTACGTTGGAAAATTGGCCACAGCTCGAACCAAAGCAGTCTTAAGAGATCCAATAATGGTGTATCTTTTGTGACAAACCTTTTCCTCTAAAACCGTCCACAATTTGTAATCCAATGGGTTCAAATCTGGACTGCCTGAGGGCCATTCTTCAGAGGAAATGAACGCTGGCAAATTTTTTCGAAGCCAGGCCTGGGGCGTTTTAGCCTTTTGGGCCGGCGCAGAATCCTGCTGGAAAGTCCATGGCTGGTTTTGGAACAGGGAATTGTTAAGAGGCTTCACAACAGCTTCCAAAACGGTTTCTTGGTAAACTTTGCCGATGTTTTGACTCCTTGTTTGCAGAAATGCACAATTTTTCTGTGCAACTTATCAGCGTGCTTCACCAAAAGACGTTTGCATTTTTCAATCCTATTTTTTTGAAACTGCAGTCAATAAATGTCCGGTACGTCGTTTGAAAGCCCCAAGTCTCAAGTCTTGTTTAATAATTCCACTCATGGACTTTTGCGTGATATTCATCTCACGGGCCATGATTTCTGTTTTCGGAACGGATTTCTGTGACCGGTGGCGGTCTTTTGCATCTCCAGTCTCCTCAAACAGTTTATGCATCGGTAGACGAACATGCGGCTAATCCCTAGTGGCCAGAGCGTTTTGAAAATATCACTTTAAAAGCGCTATTACAGCGATATGGTTCTCATTATCTGACCACTCCATGATGAAAGTTGAAACAATTTTAAAATCCCTTTACAGACTAAAGCTATTTAGGTTAGCTTTCAAAACCCATATGATATTAACGGGGTATATTCAGATCTACTATTGAAATGGGTGTGTTCAATGTTGTAACAGTATTTATGTCCCTACTAGTATATGGTACCGATGAGCCGTCCCACACCAACACGAAACGTGCGTCTACCAGACGGTAATGTGTTTGCTTTACTTCACTGACTTACTTTTCCTTCCCTCTATTACAAACAACAACAAACCTGATGTTATTAGCTTGCGAAGTAATTCCTCTTTCAAGAGTAATAACAGCAAATACTCACAACAAAACCAAAAAACTCAAAGAACTTTTTTTATTTTGCAAAAAAACTGTGTTTTATTCGAAAAGTAACGGAATTATTGATACGCCCATGTAGTTTACATTGCAATTCCTTTACAAATTATTATTTAACGGTTTAAACAATTTCAAAAAATTACCAAATATTTGAGTCAGTATTTACAATTTAATGATTTATGTTAATAGGAAAAGGGACCATCCAAGAAAAAACAAGTAGAACAGATCGGGCGCGGCTTACTATGCGATACTCTATACCACTCCTAAAATACTTTTCTAAGGATTAAGCACAGCAGTCTGGAAATAACGTACCATACATGAGCGTGATCTCGTTTAATGTGCTTCCTAAAGCTTTAAATCGGGTGGGACCTTTGTGTGGGAATTATTGTAGGGAATATCAGAATGCAAAGGAATACCGTTATACTTCGCATTTTTTTCTTTAAGGATTCTGTTAGAATGGTACTGATTCCCTGATGAATACGCTAAATTAATCAGTAACAAAAATTATACAAAACTAATGTATAGAGGTAACACTTTAATCGGCTCACCCTATACATGTAAAGAGAATCTCCTGTTGCCATGTGTAAATGACTATATTTCCAGAAACCAAGGATTTCTCGTAAAGTGGAAGCCTGATTTTATCTGAATTCACGCTTAGATGCGTTATTTAATAATCTTAGGATCTTGTTCTTAATTTTATAATCTACAGATAAACGGATTTTTTTTATAGTACTGCCATATATATTTATCTAGTACATGACATGACTCTTCAATATCGTATAATCAACGAAAATTATTGCTGTTAAGCGTGAGACAAAAGAGTCAGGAAACACCCTTGGCTTACATTTCTATAAGGGTCCTTGTACATATAGTAGAGGTTTTTGATATGTTTGTTTTATTCTTGGAAACGAAACGAAAATGGTGCTTTTATAAAAACCACATCATTCGATAAAGTAACCAATGGGAAATTTCTCTCAAACCAGTGAGCTGTGCTAAACTAAACTGGACCTACTGTAGAACGCCAACTCCGATAACCTTTTGCATGACTTAGAGTTAAATCTTCTATACGTTCAGAGATTTAACAATCGCACCACTGTGGTCAACTTTTTTAGGTCCTGGTACGACATTTTGGTAGATCTCCTCGATGTCTACAAAGTCCACTTTTTTATATTTATATCGGCTAACCTATATGGCTTACTAAATTATATAGTCCCATCATCGTATATTTCTATTTACTATAGGGTGATTCATCTAGAGGTATTTTTTTTAGAACAAAAGAAAATATAAAAATTCAAATCAAGAGTGGGATCTTTATTGGTAATTTGAAAGGACATTTTATTGGCAACTGTATTATGGAAATGAGCGTTCGGTCAGAAACGGAAAGATCCGCTGTTTCCAACCAAAATTTTGTTTAGTGATGAGGCCCATTTCTGACTCAACGACAAAGTCAATAAACAAAATTGCCGCATTTGGCCTGAAGAGCAACAAGAAGAGGTTTAAGAGAAGCCATTATACCCAGAGAAAACTACGGTTTGGTGCGGTTTATAAGCTGGTGAAATCATGATGATGGCCGGAACGTAACCGTGAATGGTGCTCGCTATCGCGTCATGATATCGATCCTACCTGTCACTTGCCAAACAGCTGCTCAAACAATGGATCTATTGAGAGGTCATTTCTGAAAGCAGATAATTTCACGTTTTGGACAGGTGAGTTGGCCGCCTAGATCGAGTGATATCACACCTTTAGACATTTTTCTTTGGGGTTACGTAAAGTCCAAAGTCTATGCTGACAAACCAGCTACAATTCAGGTTTTGGAAGCCAACATTACGCGTGTCATTAAAGCCATACCGGTCGAAATGCTCGAACGAGTCATCCAAAATTGGACCCTCAGAATGGAAACCCTGAGGCATAGTTGCGGCCAAAAGTGAAGGAAATTTTATTAAAAAAATAAATGCTGTTTTGCTCGTTTGTTTTATTTCGGTCTGTTGCTTTTACACATTGGACAGGGATTAAACCGGCTCAAGACCTCTTGCTTCTATATTAAAATAGAAGACAAGTTTTTAACAAAATGGCAAAGTGACATTGATTTTCGTGGCTGCACACTACTTTTATCATGATTTCGGGTCCGTGACAACCCTCTTCAGAACCCTCTTCAGAAAGTAAAACCGAACTCTATAAGGCCAGGCTCTCCACAAACGAATGAGAACTACTGTTGTAAACCTTACTTTTCAAGTTTTCTTCACACAATTGCCCACGAAAATACAACTCACTCTTGCCAGCTCTAAAGAGACTCCACATCGAGAGCCATCAATAGATTTCTTTTACAACAACGTGTGTGTGTGTTGTAAAAAGAGTTTAGTTGACTATGTCAACTTGTGTGCCGTGCCGTGCATGTAGGTATGTTTTGCTCGTTTGTTTTTATTTCGGTCTGTTGCTTTTACACATTGAACACATAAATGCCATAAAATGTCCTTTCAAATTACCAATAAAGATTCTACACTTGATTTGAATTTTTATATTTTTTTTTGTTCTGAAAAAATACCTCTAGATGGATCATCCCTTATAAGCACGCTTGATTATAGATCGTCATTCAATAAAAGTCGCTACATAAAAGTTATTCATGCCATGTTTTTAGAGCAAAATAGGAAAGTCAAATAGGACGAACTTGCGACGTCGTGGTTATCCCGCTATCTGAATAAAAATCACAGTGGAATCCCTTTAATTTGACGGTAGTATACGTGGGTAAATGCAGCTAGTATTTAAAAAAATCAAGTCAAAATGTTTAATCCATTATAAGACTCTGTTGTCGCAATTATAGCGCTGTCAAAAAATTGTCAGGGTTTAAAGCTCCCTATGGGCCAGTGTTTCTAGGAAAATTTAAAATGACTAGATTCAGCAGCGTATCTGACCTTATGTCATTCCTGGAGTTACTTTTTAGTTGGAGATCTAACAATTTTTCATTTCTAATGTCAACTTATCTTAGACTCTTGTAGGTATCTATAAGAGTCCCGATCATACCGCTGTTTTTTCAAACTGGGCTCTGTAAATAGCTTTAGAACCCAGTCCTCTCTCAAAAGATAAAGATGACACTATACAATACACTAATTTAACTTTTGATTTTATATGGCACCGATTCATAGGTACTTACAGCAACGGATAAAGGTGTTTTATCAGTTTTCGAGAGAAAACTCCCTTCGTAAAATCGAAGGCCCTAGGTGCGTAGGCGTCCAATAAAACTGAGCCGTATTAGAGGTATCCAGATATGAATGCAGTGACTGAAGCGCATCAAAATTTGGCGCATGTCTGTTGCAAAGTCTAGAGCTGACTAAAATGCTTAAGTTCAACTCTAGTTAGTGAGGTTCAACGTAGATCTCCAAATACGGGGAAAAGGACGTTATCCCAATCCATTGGAAGATTATTTAACTCAAATGTCATAAAATATTGTTGTCTCGCATAGCCCCTGGACCAACGGCAGGTTTTCTGTTTCTGCTTGAATTATGCTGGTGTCATTTAAACTGAAACAGGATGCCCCATTATAAAGTTAAAGGTCAACGAAGGTAAGCAGACGTTAAAATCTATTGAAAATTTCGTCGTCTCTATCCTTGAAATTTATACATATTAACCCCATAGCGTTAAGTTACCCGAGTATTGACTTTTCGGTGAAAGTGGCCAGCAAAAGACAAAACGATAGGCAATGTGATGATGAGCACACAAATACATCCTTTTGTCCCATAAAAGGCGCTACTCGCATATGCTTTTAAAATTAATTACAATTTCCATCTAAATTCAGTGGATTTGATAATACTCCCAAAATGACACCAGTGGAAAAGGACAAACAGTAAGCGGCAATTTATAATAACATCAAATTTCAAATGAAAAATATTTGATTGCTTTAAAAGCAATTTACACAAAATATTGTCTTTTGTACACAGGACATCTGGACATTTTCTCAGGTTACATTTTGGAGTGGCACAAAAAGTTTGTACTTTTTTTTCTGTCGCGCAGAATTGAAAGGAGCGTACAGCATTTCCCCCATAAACAAAGTATGAAAGGGGAAGCTTCACAGTTGACAAAGCGTTAGTAGTTGGTAACAACAAGATAGAGCGATGATGGAGAAAGGGTAGGGCGGGGTGACGGCAAATAGATGAGAGAGAGAGAACATGAAAAAAAACTTCCTTAGTAATGGACAAACTAAAAGCGATGGTCCGGCAGAGATGATGCACAAGGATGGTGAAAGTGGCACATAAGACACCATTCTTCCACAACGTATTTGCAATCAATCTTCGAGACGTAGCAAATGAAATGGAAGAAGAGATATGTGTAGCAATTAATGATGATCATGGTTGAGTGTTGTGCACTCTACAATGGAAGACGGCGAAATATCTTTAGACTAATGACACGAGCCTTAAAAAGCTTTTGTAGATTTCATACGGAGAGAGATTTAAAATTTAAAGATAATTTCATAAATGACAAGACAAATGGCTTCTGTGGATAAAATATCTACTGTCAAATGATATTCCAATTTTTTTCCCTTAAGTAATTATGTATAGTCAATCGTCGTAAATTCGTATACGATCTGGTCATGGTCCTCCGTTTGTGATTCGAGAAAATCTCCTATTTAAGGGACTATAACTACCTCAGAAAAAGGGTAATATATATATTAAGGCATGGCGTGAGGTCAAAGTAGTCTTTATTTCCAAAGCGGGAAAAAACCACAACACGACAAAGGATTACAAGGTCAATTAGTATCTCATTCTTTCTTCTGAAAACCTTGGAAGACTCTTGGATCTTTATGTTAGAGAACTTCTAACACAGCACAATTTCAGTGGGGTGCAACAGGTCTATTTCAAAGGCAAGTCCTCCACAAAGTGGTAAGCTTCGTAGAAGACTCTAAACACCTCAAGAAATACACCATAGCAATCTTTCTGGACGTCGTGGACGCCTACAACAATGTGGAAATAACCTCGATTCCGCATTGGAGTACAACCAGGCATAATTCTATGCACAGGCAACAAGCTTAAGGGCAGAATCATAATCTCGTCCCTAGGAGAAGAAGCTGTAAGGAACAAAGTTATGAGGGGAACGCTGCAAAGGGAAGTGATATCACCATTACAGTGGAATCTAGTTATAAATCAAGTCCTTCATGGTCTCAGCAGAGAAGGCAACAAACTGAGGCAACTCACTGAGAAAACTCTCATGATAGGTGAAAAGCAACGGATTTGGCGGCAATACAAGTGAGACATTTTTTATTTACAAGTAAATTCAAGATCCTAAACTTTAAAATCCCAACTCTAAAACGAAAAACGCTGCAATTATCGAAAGAATCAAAATACCGGGACGTATCCTACACTTCAAGCTTTCCTGAAGGCGAATTATACAGGAGCGAGGAAAGAATGGCGATTGTGATTTTTATACTTGCAGGATGTTCGGCAGAAAATAGAGCATTTAACCAAGGACGACAAATTCTAAAATATAATGGGTGATCCATCTAGAGGTATTTTTTCAGAACAAAAAAAATATAAAAATTCAAATCAAGTGTGGAATCTTTATTGGCAATTTAAAGGACATTTTATGGCATTTATTTTTTGAAAATTATAACCTTCAAATGTTGGCAATTGTGTTATGGAAATGAACGTTCAATGAGAAACGGGAAGATCCGCTGTTTTCGACCAAAACTGTGTTCAGTGCTGAGGCCCATTTCAGGCTCATCGGCAAAGTCAATAACCAAAATTGCCGCATTTGGGCTGAAGAGCAACAAAGAGAGGTTCAAGAGGTGCTGGTGAAATCATCGGTCCATATATTTTCAAAAATGATGAATGCCGGCACATAACCGTGAAAAGTGCTCGCTATCGCGCTATGGACTTTTTGCTACCTGAAATTGAAGCCCGTAATCTTGACCACACTTGGTTTCAACAGGACGGTGCCACTTGCCATACAGCTGCTCAAACAATGGATCTATTGAGAGGTCGTTTCAAAAAGCAGTTAATTTCACGATTTGGACAGGTGAGTTGGCCGCCTAGATCGAGTGATATCACACCTTTAGACATTTTTCTTTAGGGGTTACGTAAAGTCCAAAGTCTTTGCTGACAAACCAGCTACGATTCGGGATGGAAGCCAACATTACGCATGCCATTAAAGCCATACCGGTCGAAATGCTCGAACGAGTCATCCAAAATTGGACCTCAGAATGGAAACGCTGAGGCGTAGTTGCGGCGAACATTTGAAGGAAATTGTATTCAAAAAAATAAATGCCATAAAATGTCCTTTCAAATTACCAAAAAAGATTGCACACTTGATTTGAATTTTTATATTTTTTATTGTTCTGAATAAATACCTCTAGATGGATCACCCTATAGAACAATGGCATAATCGAAAAGAAGACAATCCTTAATAACCTCACCAAGATCAGGAGTCTGGCAAGTAAAGGCTTAACTGGGGTATTAAGATCCACACAACAGGCGTGGCTGGACGCCATACTAGACATTCAACCCAAAGACATCGACATGAAGAGTTGTGCGGCAAGGGTCGTCCTACGTTAGAGGAAAACTGGTATGTTAAAACAAAGCAAGCACGTACATGGCGCGATACTGATTTTAGGATGAACAGGCCTTATGTGAAGTCAGGCTATTTGACACCGGAGTCGATCCAAAAGAAACCCTTGGGGACAGATTTTTCAAAGCGAGATGACTGGGAAGCGGACGCTGTGGTATCAGAAAATGTAATCTCAATCTTCATGGATGAATAGAAAATGGATGCTGGAACGGAATTAGGGGTTTACTCGGAAACCCTCAACTTAAAACTATCTCGACGACTTCAGGACAAATGCACGGTTTTTCAGGCAGAGTTTGTTGCAATCAGCAGGAGTATAGCCGCAGACAAGATCCTTGAACTAAGCATACCTCAGTCAATATTCAAATATATGTGATCAGCGCAGCATGACAGTGTAGCACAGTAATATAAAAAATGTGTTACGTATCCAGAGACACAACACACTGACATGGGTATAGGGTCACAGCCATATACCGGGCAACAAAATAGCCGACGAATGTGCCGGAATAGGCTAAGGACCAGTGGCCGAACCCACAGCCCCAGAACGTTGACGAAATTTATTTGTTTCAAAGAAAAAATTAGACTCGATTGGGGCGCTCTAAATGGGTCAAAGTGGCATTTTTTAAAATTTGACCCTACGGGTCAAAAGTAGAAACATCATAATTCGTTTAAGAGGAATGGTTCCTTGGGCAAAGTTTCTTATTTTGATGCCTAGATACGATTTTCTTTGTCACTTTTAAATCGACACGCCCTAATGCAGCCAATAGTGCTAAGAATCCACAGGGATTTGTATTCAAATTATGTATTTCTTGGGCAAACTTTTAAAATACTATTATGTAATATAATCTGCTTACAAACTTAATACCCGATTAGATAACTGGACCGAACCAAAATACTTTGGTATTACTCTTATTTCATAATCCTTTGAAAACTCAAAACTTGGTGAATATTCGAATTTAGGGCATTTTACAATAGGTTCACGGGGGTAGGCGGGCATGTATGCGTGATTGTTTTCGCGCATCTGGTTGTGGCATATCGCGTCTTATTATTCTCTTCAAAGTAATTTTTTTGCAATAAAATATATTCTTTGAAAAACTTATTTTATTAAAATATGAAACTATTTAATGTTGAGAGGACAAATGTTAAAGGTCAATAATTAATTGTGTGCCGAGTATAGAGTGAATTTCGTTTGTGACATTTAAAATTTAAAATATGTTTTTAAAAAATAATGATTTTCAAATATATAATATATGTTCGGAAAAAATTTAAAAATTTTGTGTGGAAAAATTTGAAAATAGACTTTGGAAGTGACCCCTAAGTGACTATCGCATTGTTTTTTATGGTTGTAAACACACCACTGCATCATTGCCTTTGATGGTTCAAAATAATACGCAAAATTAAAATAAAATTTAACAAGATGAGGTATATGAAAGTGATCGATTATTAACTCAAACATAAATGGAATAAAAGAAATTAAGAATAAAAATCAAACATACCTTAGACTGCTCTATATAGAATTTCTGGATTGGTGATATTTAGAGTTTTTGGAGTGATGAACCTGCAAATTTAAAAGAAAGTGATCAGAATTAATATTATAGGCAAAAGAAAAGAATATCAAAATACAAAAAATATTGAAGAGGCAAGGAAGGGTATATTAATCTCCAAAACGAGAGACGTCAGAAAAGAAATGAGAGTCCAAAAGTGCAAAAAAGAAACCTATGCTGCAATGTAGAGTGTGTTGAGCAACGACAAAAAATTGATAAATGTTTTCAAAATGGAAGTTTTTTGGGTTAAAATGTTTTACTAAATTACTGTTATCATCATTTTAGAATGGATCGTCTTTCTGCAAGATAAACTAAACCCTTTTCGCCCTTTTTTTCAAAAACGTTTTTTTAATAAAATTTAATAAATAAGTTAAGTTTAGAATGGAAACCAATATCGACACGGATGGGCAATTTATTGAATTACATTTTCTCACCATTTTTTTTAAAAAAATCTACAAAATATGACTGAAGTTGAAGTACAACCGAGTACATAAAATGTTATCATCAGTTGGTCCAGTTAACAACTGCTCATGGTAATGACAACCGAATTCTAAAAGTTCTTATAGCCAATAATCTATAACAGCAACCAATACATGTACAAATTCAGTTTTAATAATCATCCTAATTAGTTAAGGTTACCGATAAATTGTATCTTCAACCGGTACAGTCTGTTTCCACTACTGATAATTGCCGTGTACCCAAACGACATTCGGTTGAAGCTATGGATCACATGAATAGTACGGTTAATCACCAACATACTGCCGGCCAACAAATCGGGTGTGCCAACAAATATTTTTTTTGTGTGTATGTCAACATATTAAAGGCCATGCCCGCAGTCCTGGCCCAATCACATCAGTGTGGCTTCAGACTGAATACATCAACAGTCGATCAGTCATTTTTACTGCGCCAAATTCTAGAAAGAACCCACGAACAGCAGATCGATACACATATATCGATATTCGAATGCATTCAACACTGCGATCAGCGAGACAGTATTTAAAAAAATGTCTGCGTATGGAATACCATTAAAACTATTACGCCTTACTTTGAATTGAAAGTGATCTCCCGAACTATTCACTATTACAAAATGTCTCAGACAGGGTGACTGGCTGATCAGCATCTTAATGAAGAAAGTTTTGGAAAATGAAAACGTTAATAAAGTGGACACAATTAACCCTAAGGGCCATATCCTCTTCACGCTTGCAGACGACATAGAAATTGTCGAGAGTACAAAACGAGATGTAACTAGAGTCTTTTCAAAAATTTAAATAAATCCAATCAAAATGGGTCTCGTATTTAATAAAGGCAAGACCAAAATTATGCTAATAGTCGGAAAAGCGCCACGGCGAATGAAAGGCAAGACGCTATTGGCCAGCAGCTGTAGAGCGGCGAGTATAGCAACTTGTATACCTCAGAAACGCCATAAGTTTTCAGGTCGAGTTTTTTATAAAATAACATTTATCTGAATGACATTTCGAGAAGAAAAATGAGAAAAATACAGTAGACAGACCGGGTCAGCTAGTTGTACAAATTAAAATGTAGTGCCAATTTTTTAGTAACAATAAGATAATAATTATTTTGTCTTCTAAGTGCAAAAATACCAAGCCTGCAAGTAAGACCATAACCAGTTTTACATTATGACTGACCAGAGTGGTTTAGGGTATACCTCTCATGTTTTCAATGTACGAGTATGTTACATTTATCACATATCGATCATAGTAAGGACACTGCAGTGGTAAGGGAACACATGAAATGTCTCTCACTTTTAACGGAAGCTCCAGACTTGCATAGACGGGTGTCTGTTGAAAAGTACAAGTATCCCTGAATCTATAAAAATAGTGCACTTAGCCAGTTCGCTGATTGATAACTGTCAAAAGACATAAATCCACTTCGTTAAAGGGTTTTGATGTGTGATTTAAAGCGCACAATATTTTAAGGACCAATGTTTATTAAAGGAAAACAAAACTCAAAAGTAATTTTCTCTTCCTTTAACGCTTCCCCTCTTCAGCATTGGTGTATTTTAAGAACTGGTCCTTTGCTCCTGCATTAAAGTCATGTTCTAATTATAACCTTCCCAACACCCTACCAGCTACCTCCTCACGGCAACCATTTGATAAATTGTATGTATTTGCTAGTATAGAGCATCTCTGTCGGTGTCATGGATGACCGACTGGGACGACAGCAGCTGCTGCTGTCGGTTAGTTAGGGCGATGCTATCGATGATGATGAGCATATAGAGAGTTCCGAGATTCACCACAAATATTTCAATATTTACTTGAGCATGATGTAATTGCAATGCAGGTGAATGTACGTTTGGAGGGGGTTTTGTTATTACGGAACAGAGGCGTATACGAGAGATATAATTGACATTTTTAGAAAGGAAAAAGCGTATTATGAAATTTTGTAGGCTATGTAGTGGTGATAGCTGAAAAGAGTCAGCCCACATAGGCCAATCAAAATCCTTAGTGTTATTATTTTGTATATTTTATAATCTGAGAAAAACAAATAAAAAAATCAATAAACAAAAAAATTATTAAAGTTTTTAGCCCTATGGAAACTTTGGGTCCACCCTGTATTAAATTTTGTTTACATTTTATGTCTTAAAATTCAATAAAAAATGAAGTCCTTTGTCTAAGGATATATTTTTGTTCTTCTTAGGTTGTTGTTTAGCCAGAGTTTTCTATCGGCCAAAAGTCACAAAATAACCCGATCACTTCCAAATTTTGCATGGTGCGCTTTGAGAGAACAATAATTCACTTTAAAGAAAATGGACCACATAAGTGTATATTTTATTACCGCCCCCATTTAAGGTCCTCCCGATTTCAGAATCTGCAAATTTAAAAGCCACATATTACATCCGATTTCTACCAAATTTCGTTACGAGCGAACAACATCTATGTGTTGCCACATTGGACCATATCGGCCAATGTTTTCGAATAGCCCACAGATATAGGTCCCTCCCAATTTTAGATCCACAAATTTTACTCGACATTTGCTTGATGGTTTATGAGCGACTACTAACTCTAATTATTGACTCCGACCTTGCTAAAGCTCCATACAAAGACACTTATTTCTCTGAATAACAGAGTAGTGTAGGGTATCTCTTAGTCGGCCTGGCCCAACTGTAACTTTTTACTACGTGCGAACAACATCTATGTGTTGTCACAGTGGACCATAGTGTTTCAAGTTTTAGAATATCCCCCACACAAAGGTCCTTCCCGTTTAAGGTCCACAAATTATACTAGATAACGCTCAAATTTAGCTTGATGGGTTATGAGCGATAAATTATTAACTCTTACATATTGAGTCCAACCTTGCTGTAGGTCCAGACCGAGGCGCTTATTTCTCTGCATAGCAGAGTTGTGTAGCACACACACACAGCAGGCCAAGCCCGACTTTAACTTTTGACTTGTTTAATAATTGCAACACTTCAAACAGGCGTCAGACAATTCAAGTTACAATAGCAATGCTGACCGAATGTTCTAAATCATGCTAAGAGCGTTAAGTAAAGATAAGGTCCTTATTGGCTCTGAATGAAAGGTGAGAGAAATTCCCATCTACCTTAAGGATGGTCTAAGTAAAACGCATGATGGTTATTGTAAATAAAACAAAAAGCTTTCAGCGAACTATTTTTTTATTATGATAGAAAGATCTATGACAGTTATGTGTGCAGCACAATATCGGTCAAATGCTCTCCACGGCTTCTGTGGCATACCTCTAACCGATGGTTAGATGTATGCCACGGAGACATAAAGGAGGTTCAATGTCGTTAATGTGCCAAATTATCTCATCCTTTAGTTCTTGAATTGTTCTTGGCTTAATAAAGTAAGTATCTTTTTAAATATCCCCCATGAAAGAAGTCCAACGGTGTCAAATCACATGATCGTAGCGGCAAATTAACATCATAACGACGTGAGAAAACACGGCCATTGAATTTTTCGCGCATCATAGTGTTTAGCATCATACTGTTTTAACCACAAGTTTTCCAGGTCAATATCCTTTATTTCTGGTCACAAGAGGGACGTTATCATCTCGCAAAAGCGAACACTATTCACGAGTCACAGTTGAAGGCTCTTCTGTCACACTATCGCGGACAACATTAAGGATTTCTGCAGAACTAACTGGGCGATTATGCACAGGTATTTTCAAGTTTTCTACAGACCCGGTTTGCTAAAATTTTCTGACCAAAAAAAAAACACGAAATGCACAAAATCGATTTTCATTGAAACACCCATTTTCGTTAAAGGGTTCATTAATCTAAATGCGCTACTCAATTGTATATCCATTCATGGTTGAGTTTGTCAAACAATAAAATGTCAACATAAAATGGCCAAAAAACTTAACGTTAAGGTGTGACTCACAATTAAAACCGTGCATTATAGTTGGGCAACCCTTTACAAAGAAGAACGTTGCTTAAAGTCATCCACAGCTGACCCCATTTTATAAAGATTTTCCGACGTCTCTTTTTTAACTGTTGCAATTTCGATTTCCACTCCGTTTTCGTCTATAAAGTTTCAGCACCATTTCGCCTTTTCTACCATACCGCTGAGTATATGTGGAAAATTTGCAATAAAAATTTCTGACACTTTAGCACTTTTTTCCCAGCCCAGCAACTAATAACAACATCACTTTTCATGCGAGCAAACAGCAAAAAGGACAAACGGCAATTGTTGTTGGCCAGCTTTATTAAGTACAGTGCAAACGGGCGGCAAAAACGGAAAAACAATCCCAACAATGTTTATGGCATGAAAAGCTCCAACATATTGAATATTAAATTGAAATATTCAAAGTGAACGACAAACACAACATGCAAACCGAAATAATGAAAAACCGAAAAATGTAATAAAGAATTCATTTGCAGTGCAGCAAATTGGCCAGACATCAGTCAACAAGTTTGACGTGTCACCAAAGCGAAAAATGCACAAAAGAAAGGACAAACAAATGGAAAAAAGTTACACAGCGTAATAAAAAAAACCACAAAAGTGCTCACAAATTGAGATAATAATAAAAAAAAAAGGAATTCGTACAACGGAAACGTGTAACGGTGTAACGGGGCAGTAATAAAAACAATAAATGTATGTGTAATCTTAACCGCAAAAGTGAATATGCAAAAAGGTAATATAGTTTTTTGTTTCTTTATTTTGCTGGAAAATCCCATAGTCTGGTAAGTCTTGGTACAGCGGAAATTGTTTAAAAATTAAATTTGTTTTAAAATCCAATTAAGCGTTTATTTGTCATAACAAACAAAGTCCTCCTGTTACTGGGCACAAACACAGAAAAACAAACTCTCTGTTGTTACAATTTGTTCCTGGCTTTTCGTTCATTTTTATTTTTTTTTGCTGCTGCCATCGTAATTGGCTCGATATGCAATGTGTCAAAATGTCACACACGCTTTTCTCTTTTGCTATTTTTTTGCGACTTCCTCCAGTTATTGACATTTGTATCTTTTTTTAGTGCTGCCTTTGTTGTACATGTGCGAAAGGATAAAAATTCATGAGACAGCATGGACAAGTAGGAAGGTGGATCGGTACATGGCAAGTGCAACGTGTGGGTCTGTGCTTATGTATTGAGCTAAAGTTTCAAGAACAACAAAATCAAACAATTCGCTTCGCACATTTTGGTATGGCATAACACATAAGATATTGTCAGACACTGCAGCGTATGAGTAATATTATCCTTTTGTTTTGAGAGCTCAACACTCATACGACCTGTGGTACAATTGGATTTCTGTTCAGCGGTAAAATATGCTAGGCCTTTACAATAATGAATATACCTATTCTATAAGTATAATGCCTTCTGAAACTGTACATATTTTGCCATGCCGTTTCTTTAACACTCTAACAAGGCCTACAAAAAGGCCTTAAAAAAAGGCCTGCAAAAGGTATGCAGTCAATCGTATAATCATTCGTTACTGCATTCCTTCATGAGGTCTTCATATTTGCAATGCAAAACAACAAGTATATCTGACTCTCTTCTTGTTGAATACATGCAAACATGCCTGGTAAGTTGATTTGTGTTTTTATAAGCCTTCCGAAGAAAATTGTTAACTTGCCTCCATGAATGCCTTAATAAAGAAGGGACGGTGCTGTCTAGGTCCTAAAAGGCTTTCTAGAAGGCTTTGCCAAAATCTTTCTCCTTCCGTTGGTAAGATCGTAGGTTCGAATTCCAGTAAAGGTAAATAAAAGTAAAAAACTTTCAGTCAGTTGATCCGAATGACATATACCCTCACCCAAATATGGAACTTAAATGTTCCTTCCTTATGTCCTCAATGCCTGAAAAGACAAATTTTTATCGAAATCTCGTAAAGAGTCGATTGAAAGAAAAGTACTAGAGTGAGCGTGGCTTCCACTATTTTCTTATGCGCTTACAAAGATAAAAGATGTATATTGCAGCAAACAAAATTCAAGAGAAATTCAGCACTAGTAAAAAAGTTATGTGGCTTTCAATCTAGGCTCGTATAGCACCGTGTGTGTGGAAGGTGCATGAAAGGGAGTGGCTAAGGTTATATTATATATGCTAATTATTATTTATCAGCAGTATCGTATGAAATATATTAAAACTATTGTGCGAATACTAAATGTGGGCGGAATGGTGCATTTGCACTGGAGGTATGAGAAAGGCGTGTCAATCCCTTTTTTATTTTAGTTATGTGGGTTCTTATCTGCACCGAAAAAAAGAAGTCATTTGTGTGCGAAGTATCCAATAGACAGTTTTGGAAAGATATTAAGACGTGCAACATGGATCAAATCACTTTAAAAGTCATGAAACTTATTTGGTCAAAATAAATATAGGATCTAAAATCCTTTTTTTTCAATGGGTTATACTTTTTGTCTCTTTAACCCTCCTATCCAGTAGGGTGAGGATATAACAAGTATGCACAATGTTGAGTTCGGCCGGGACGTATGTACGTAGTAGGGACATAAATACTGTTACAACATTGAATACACCCATTTCAATAGTAGAACTGAACATACCCCGTTAGTGTCAATAGCGTTAGTCTGTAACGAGATTTTAACATTGGTTCAACTTTCATTAGTGGAGTGGTCAGATAATGAGAACCGTATTGCTGTAATAGCGATTTGCAAGTGTGAAATGAAAAAAGCGATATTTTTAAAACGCTCCGGCCACTAGGAATTAGCCGCATGTTCGTCTACCGATGCATAAAACTGTTTGAGGAGACTGGAGATGTGAAAGACCGCCATCGGTCGGGCCATTAAATCAAGAATTCATCGCTCCGAAAACAGAAAATCATGGACCGTGAGATAAATATCACGCAAAAGTCCATGGGTCGAATCATTAAAAATGACTTGGGGCTTGCACGCTGATAAATTGCACAGAAAAACTTTGTTCACCGATGAAAAAATGTTTACCGTTTAGGAAAAAATTAACAAGTAAAATCATATAGTGTATGCGCGGTCATCTATGGAAGCATCTGAACTAGTCTCAAGAGTGGAAAAGGGTCAGCACCCAGCTTCAGTCATGGTTTGGTGGGGTGTCTCTTACGATGGGGTCACTGACCTGCTTTTTTGCGAACAAGGAGTCAAAACATCGGCCAAAGTTTACCAAGAAACCGTTTTGGAAGCTGTTGTGAATTTCCAGCCACGGACTTTCCAGCAGGATTCTGCGCAGAACCATAAGGCTAAAATTTCCCAGGCCTGGCTTCGAAACAATTTGCCAGCGTTCATTTCCTCTGAAGAATAGCCCTTAGGCAGACCAGATTTGAACCCATTGGATTACAAATTGTGGACGGTTTTAGATGACAAGGTTTGTCACAAAAGATACCCCAACATTGGATCTCTTAAGACTGATTTGGTTCGAGCTGTGGCCAATTTTCCAATGGACGAGGTTCGTGCAGCTATTGACGATTGGCCAGTGCGACTTAAGGCGTGTGTAAAGGCAAAAGGCGGACATTTCGAATAAGTAGATATACATCAATAAATATATTAAAAAATAGTTGGTCCAAAAACATTCAGTACTTTTTATTTTACAGCATAAATGTGTGTAACAGTATTTATGTCCCTACTAAGTACTTGTACTCTTCTCCGTAAATGAAAATGGTCTGTTTTGAGACCCTTGTATAACATCCCAATCTCATCCACATCTTTGACATAAATCCATATTTGGATTTGAAATAACACCGGCTTTAATTATAGAACCTATATTCGCGTGTCCATATTTACCGGGGGTATCTTCTTTTTAACTGAGAGCCGTTTGTTTGTTTTGCCGACTTTGGTCCATCAGTTTGACCATAATCTTAAACAATATTTGGATTCGAAGTGAAATTTGATTTAATTTTAGTATACATTTAATGTTTTAACCATGCGGGACGTTTTTTTGAGCCCTATGAGCTGAAACATCTAACAAATATGACCTTTAGAGGCATTTGGTATGGCTCAACTAGCAGTCCTAATTTTAACTATTCTTCATCGACACAAACCGCTCAGTTTTCGAAATTGCAGAACGATTTGGTTAAGGTCTTATTAGATCTATAGCCGATTATAGCTTCGGAGACCGCCAATTTATGCAAGGCTTTTACGGCATGCGATATGGACAATCGGTTGACGACCAATTAAATAACGTCATGGATGTGGTAGCTATAGCACCTAAAGTCCTTACAGATCTGTCTAGGAGGTGAATCTACCACCCGGATCTAACGAGTGAAATGACTTGTCCTGTGATTTACTAGCAGAAACTGTCTAGTCAGCAGCATATTATGTTGCCTGACTAACAGCGGCCTGGTCTTCTCATGGAGATGAGCCTTACGTGTCGTTTGGACACAACCGGTAGCAATACGGAGTGCACAATTTTGTGCCGTTTGCAAATTTCTCCATTAAGTGTCGTATTGTTAAGGATTGAGCGACAAATGGGTTTATAGGCCGCTACTTTGAAATCTTTAATAACCCGATATGGTGCAATTTAAATAGGATTCGCAGCCTACAATGAAACAAAGTTTCGATATACGTTTGCAATATCCGTATTTATTCTTGTATCCTTGCCAACATTTGAAGGAAGAAATTATATTCGAAAAGTAAATGCCATAAAATGTCTTTTCAAATTACCAATAAAGATTCCACACTTGATTTGAATTTTTGTATTTTTTGTTCTAAAAAACAATACCTCTAGATGGATCACCCTATACATTGCCCTGGAATCAGCTAGGGATCCTGTGTAAAAATCTTCAGAGCTAAGTCATCATGGGGTATGGGGTGATATGCCACCACATTAGAGTCGTGACTTCATCAGCGTTAAGATCAGTTGATTGTCTCATATTTCCTCATAACCATAAAATATTTAAATTTCTCAGTGATATACACTTTAATGTCTTTTAATTGTTCACTTATTTTAACATTATTCACAATTAACAATTATGCAGAAAAACGATTTATGATCACATACATACATACATACTCGTATATTTACTGGTATGACCCAACTCTAGCAAAGCAAAACCGGCAGACAACTCTTGGCCGCATATGACAATGATAAATTCGGTGTCTATTTTAATTATGAAGAATATCTATGATAGCGAATGTAGGAGATGCCGAGAAGAAAAAAAAACAAAGTACCCAACAACAAATTTAATGACATCATTTAATTATAAACAAATGTCGATTCGAAAAGGAGACACTGGCAAATGTGAATTTATTTGCATTAATTTATTGAGGGCACAAGACCAGACACAAGAAAAGACAGCGCTTGCACTGGCAAGTGAAGTGGGAAGAGGAAGGAAATGCAAAAGACTCTCAGTTGTGTACTTAGTTAAATGTTGCCAGTACGTGTTCACAGGCATGAGTCTGATTGTGAAACAGCAGATACATTTTGCAAGAATTTCGAAATGAAATGTTAGTTAAACTTTCAAAGCAAAGTTAAGGCAAAAACTTGCCGAAGAAATACCGATCCCCAGACGACAAAGTGTACATTCATATTGTTTCAAGATACAATTGGCGTAAGAGGCCAACACTGTCTGGAAGTTTGTTGGATAGCCACACCGTGGTTTTGAGCAACTAAAAACAAAGTTAATATGTCACATGATTTTATTTTAATTTTATATATCGGGGGGACAACCAACTGAATTAAATGTGAACCGATCTTTTATCTCAATAGCGGTTGACATGGATTAATGGAGTAAGCCTATTTTTTACAACACAGATTAAAATAAATTTCAGGTAGTCTTATTTACCAGCTGC
Source organism: Hydrotaea diabolus (assembly GCA_963513945.1). Taxonomy (NCBI): domain Eukaryota; kingdom Metazoa; phylum Arthropoda; class Insecta; order Diptera; family Muscidae; genus Hydrotaea; species Hydrotaea diabolus. The sequence goes on from OY740716.1 coordinate 162,985,010, forward strand.
TCCGAACTGTTTACAAACAAAATTCGAATGGTAAATATTTGAGTAAATTCGTAGAGTACAGGGCTAAATCTTACTTAATTAAGTCCCACAACTTCTCATTAAGGAACAATAAATCAGTAAGTTGTGCACGATTTAATTATTATACTCACTGGCCGGGACCTACTGTTCAACACCGGCTGTAAACGGCTAATTGGCGAATAAAATGAAAGATTTTCAATAAAACTTTTCTACATCTGCTACTTACTTCACTGCGCTACTTTTATGCTCGTATAATACATCGCAAGATCTTTAGAAAAACTAAGGTGCAGCTGCTATTGCTAGATATATCTCTTAAAGCTTCAATGTCTAAGCTTTTAGAGATATATCTGGATATGAACTAAGTTTAGCGCATTATTGTTCAACGATCGCAGTTTCTGGAACATGCCACCTAGAAAAGCGTTAGACGACAAACAGCGCAGAATGCTTAGACTGGGTGAAGCCTCACCAATTTGATTGGGAGGATAAGTGGAACATCGCTACAATATCTCTGCCATTAAGATATGTAGACAGTAGACACTATATGTGACAGCGCATAAAGAAAGGGACCTAAGGGTAAACAAATCAATTTTCACTTTTTTTTTGATGTGGACAATATCTGAGCATCGAATGAGACCGATCCCATGCCCCAAAAGTGTTCCCTCCCAGAGATATGCGCGTTTTATGAAAGTGGCGGTACACCAAAGATACACGTATTAAAATCTTTAAAATGGCTCTCCTGAACAAAACTAATTTTTACCCTTAGGTCCCTTTCTATTTTGCGCGTCACATATCGAATTATTTGAAAGAATTCTGTAATAAAGGCCAAGGAAAACAACAGGTTGTATGTAAATAACTGTCCTTGTCTTAAAAAAATTCCGCTAAAGTTGACTTAATTACAAAGAAGTTGAGCTGACAGATCTCTAAAATCAAACTTGTTCGTATTTACCTTGGCTTTTTTAAGCGTATTTTAGTGTTTTTAAAACGTCCGTTGTTCTTAACTTTTGGTTTTGAAATGCCATTGCAAAAAACAGAGACTATAAAATCATGCTCCGATACAATTTTTATTTACTTAGTACGGACATAAATACTGTTACAACATTGAACACACCCATTTCAATGGTAGAACTGAACATACCCCGTTAATGTCATATGGGTTTTGAAAGCTAACCTCAATAGCGTTAGTCTGTAACGGGATTTGAAGATTGTTTCAACTTTCATCATGGAGTGGTAAGATAATGAGAACCGTATCGCTGTAATAGCGCTTTTCAAGTGTGAAATGAAAAAAGCGATATTTTCAAAACGCTCCGGCCACTAGGGATTAGCCGCATGTTCGTCTACCGATACATAAAACTGTTTGAGGAGACTGGAGATGTTAAAGACCGACACCGCTCAGGCCGCCCACGCTCTGTTCGAACACTGCATGTCATCAAAGCTGTTATATCAAGAATTCACAGAAATCCGCTCCGAAAACCGAAAAGCATGTCCCGTGAGATGAATATCACGCAAAAGTCCATGATTCGAATCATTAAAAAAGACTTGGGACTTGGGGCTTTCAAACGACGTACCGGAAAGTTATTGACAGCAACTTTAAAATAAATAGGATTGAAAAATGCAAACGTTTTTTGGTGAAGCACGCTGATAACTTGCACAAAAAAATGTTGTTCACCGATGAAAAAATTTTTAGCGTTCAGGAAAAATTTAACAAGCAAAATGATAGAGTGTATGCGCGGTCATCTAAGGAAGCATCTGAACTGATCCGAAGGGTGGAAAAGCATCATCACCTAGCTTCAGTCATGGTTTGGTGGGGTGTCTCTAACGAAAACCAGCCATGGACTCTCCAGCAGGATTCTGCGCCGGCCCATAAGGCTAAAACGTCCCAGGCCTGGCTTCGAAACAATTTGCCAGCGTTCATTTCCTCTGAAGAATTGCCCTCAGCCAGTCCAGATTTGAACCCATTGGATTACAAATTGTGGACGGTTTTAGAGGACAAGGTTTGTCACAAAAGATACGCCAACATTGGATCTCTTAAGACTGCTTTGGTTCGAGCTGTGGCCAATTTTCCAATGGACGAGGTTCATGCAGCTATTGACGATTGGCAGTGCAACTTAAGGCGTGTGTAAAGACAAAAGGCGGACATTTCGAAGAAGTAGATTATTTTTGGATACAATATACATCAATAAATATATTAAAAAATATTTGGTCTAAAAACATTCAGTACTTTTTATTTTACAGCATAAAACGTGTGTAACAGTTTTTATGTCTCTACTAAGTACACTCCACAATAGAATGGGCCGCCGTTGTGCGGTAATTAGCATGCGCGACTGTCACACAAGTAAACTCTGGATCATACCAGGGCAAGGAAATCTAAAAATTTTCCTCGTTTTCTTTCATATTTTTAAGTATACCGATTCGTTGCCACAACCGAATTTTTTGGCCAACCGAATAGTTAAGGTTGCATGCACCTCGAGTATCTGATGGCATACAACCGAATTTTAATTGGTGCTCCGTATCGTGTAGCTAATCTAACTGAAGTATCGGTTTAAAATACGAACCTCCAGAAAATAATTTTTGGATCTAAAGTCCAAATACCACACTTGTTCAACGAAAAAAATGTTCACTAGTGGCAAATAACTGTTTTCTCATATACTTAAAGAACTCTTGAGCATAGGGAGGGTTATTTAGAGGAAAAAGAGGAAAAGAAGATAAGATGATAGAAGATTTTTCCGGAATAAATTAGATTAAACGATTTGCTTAAAGCAGTAAAATTAGGATTATTTTCGCTTTGGGTTATGATGAAAGTTTAAATATCATCAGCAATATGCAATTACTACAAAAAAGTGTTGGCAAAACTATTGGTTTCCACAACCACCATTTATGGCAAGTAAATACACTTTATGCGTTTCATTGGTATGACCAAATAGTTACATGCGTCTACAGTACGATGATCATATTTGTCATCTTGTGGTATGTCGAACCGAATAGTTCTTACGATTATACAAATTTAGTGATTGCAACCGAAATTCTTTGTTTGCATCTGAATTTTAGTAATTCCAACCTATTTCCAACTAATTTGTTCTCAGTGCATGTATAGGATATCCAATAAATAAATCAGAATCTAAATCTGGGCCATAAAAAAGCTTCTCTATGAAATGCTATAACAGTTCGGAACCGACACTACACCGAAGGTTCCGGTCAATGAATATAGGATTTATATCGTTCGTCCGTTTGGATCTTAACGGGGAGGTTAGGCGCTTAAATATATACCACAGGATGAAGTGTATACTATATTTGTCGTTTCGCTCGCAGCACCTTCAAATACTGATATGAAATTATTAATTGCAGTAAAATCCAAATTCCGTTATTCCGTCCGTCAGTCTCTGCGTCGCCACGATAGTTCTATGGAACGGATTGACCCGAAGCAACAACACTTCGGCCAAGGGCTGTCACCGCAGCACACAGTTGCCGCTACATTCAAACTGCCTGAGTTTGTGGTTGGTGTCATGGACTTAAGAGGCCTGAAAACGATCCTACCAGTAAATATGGGCATATAGTACTCAAATTAAAGAAATTTTTACTACGTTTCCAAATTTGGAAATATATTTAAGTCACCTCATGCTCCCAGGATGCTTAAGAAACGGCCCTTGCTATTAAAAGAAGCAGGCACTTATGGTAAATATTAACTCAGAGTTACTCCAGATAAATTAAAACTCACTACGAATCAAAATAAGATTATTTTTTAAAAATTGTGCTGAGGTTGAAGTCGAACTTCTTGAGCTCAAAAACGTCCCTTCGTATAAAAGAGGCGAACAGAAGTTTATATAAACAGAGGGGTTTTCAAATAAAATGCATTTTTTAAGATTTGTTGGAAAGTGTGGCACGTTTCCATGGGCCAAAAATACGGTCCTTTAGAGCTTATAAGCAACTTTAGTGAAGAAAGCTTCAATGCGCTCGGACCTTAAGTTGTAACTAGGGCGGTTGCTATATATATTTCTGGCCAGGGCGGTTGCTATATATATATTTCTGGCCTAGGCAATACTAAGTGTTGTCTGGCGTCATCTGACATCTTGATTGGAAAGTTTGTCATTTTTAAGCATAAACGTACTCGAACGTTTTGACGTACGACCATCATTTGTTTTGTTTACAGTGACTTGAAAAAATCAATTTGGCAAAAAAAATGGAATTCACTCGTGAACATTTTCGTGCGATCATTTTTCACAACTTTCAAGACACGACAAGAGTGCATCGATGAACTTAAATCTTTGTATGGCGATGAAGTACCACCCTATAGAACTATGAAAAAGTGCATTAATGAATTCAATCGTGGCCGACGATCGCTCAACGACGAAGGTTGTCCAAAAAACGGCCGTTGTACCAGAGAACATTGATGCCGTTCGTGAATTGATAATGCAAGATCGTCATGTGACATACCGTGAGATAGAACCATCCTTGGGCACTTTTTCCTCGGGCATAAATTCGATATTGCATGAACACCTGGCCGTAAAAAAGGTTTGTTCCCGTTGGATCCCGCACAATTTGACAATCGCTCAAAAAAAGGCTCGTGTCGATTGGTGCAAAGAAATTTTGAAAAAATACGATCGCGGTGCTTCAAAAGACTTTTATAAGATCGTCATAGGTGACGAATCATGGATCTATGCGTATGAGCCCGAAACAAAACAGAATTCGACCGTGTGGGTCTTCGAAGACGAGCTAAATTCAACGAAATTTATTCGTGGAAAAAGCACTTCGGAGCAAATGGTCGCCTGTCTCTACAGCAAAACTGGTCATGTGGCGACTGTTCCGCTTGAGGAACGTACGTAGGACGGTCAATTCTGAGTGGTACACTACAATTTGATTGCCTGAAGTCTTCGAAAAACGAACAAGAGAAGACGAATTATTGTGCACCATGATAATGCGAGCTCTCACACGGCGGCCCAAACCAGCGCCTTTTTGACCGGCCAAAACGTCGAATTGATGGGTCATCCGCCGTACAGCCCTGACTTGGCACCCAATGACTTCACTTTATTCCCGCACATCAATAAAAAAATGTGTGGTCAACGATTTTCGTCGCCAGAAGATGCTGTTGAAGCGTTCAAAACTTATGTTTTGGAGGTGTCATAATCAAAGTAGAAAAAGTGCTTTGACAATTGGTTTGAGCGCATGCAAAAGTGTATAAATGATGCTGGAGAATATTTTGAAAAACAATAAAACTATTTTTGCTGATAAATATTCGCATTTTCATTATAAGGCCAGAAATATATATAGCAGCCCTTGTATGCAATACAATCTGTACCTCGTAAATACTGGGAATATTACAAGTAAGAGATTTCTCTCTAAGGCAAGTAAAAATATGTAACGTGTCTTATGTAAGATGTATATATAATAATGGATTAATAAATAAATATAAAATAATATATATATCTAAAATATATCTCTTTAAAATGCATTAGACGATCGGAACCGTCGTAAACAGAAGGTCGCGGTCAGTAAGTAAGAGAATTGAATCGTGCACAGTTCACTGTTTCCAGAGAAGTTAACCCTTGTTCCTTAATAGGATGTTGGGGGACTTAGTTTTAGTAGCGGTTTAGGCCAAGAAATTGTATTATGTGTAAAAAACCGTTTTATTGACTATGACCTATTAATGGTTATTGCTATTACTTCACCTCCCCAACGGGGAACTGTAGATGGCGCTGTAATTGAAGATCAGCTGTACGATTGATCAATGGAAAACAAAGAAAACATATTTATTGCACTTTTGTATCGTTTCAAGACACTGTGTACAGATAATTTTGCAAAAGTTCGAAAAGAACTATTTCTTTGACATCTGCATACTCAGATGTCAAGTGTCAAGAATTGCCCTCAGCCAGTCCAGATTTGAACCCATTGGATTACAAATTGTGGACGGTTTTAGAGGACAAGGTTTGTCACAAAAGATACGCCAACATTGGATCTCTTAAGACTGCTTTGGTTCGAGCTGTGGCCAATTTTCCAATGGACGAGGTTCATGCAGCTATTGACGATTGGCAGTGCAACTTAAGGCGTGTGTAAAGACAAAAGGCGGACATTTCGAAGAAGTAGATTATTTTTGGATACAATATACATCAATAAATATATTAAAAAATATTTGGTCTAAAAACATTCAGTACTTTTTATTTTACAGCATAAAACGTGTGTAACAGTTTTTATGTCTCTACTAAGTACACTCCACAATAGAATGGGCCGCCGTTGTGCGGTAATTAGCATGCGCGACTGTCACACAAGTAAACTCTGGATCATACCAGGGCAAGGAAATCTAAAAATTTTCCTCGTTTTCTTTCATATTTTTAAGTATACCGATTCGTTGCCACAACCGAATTTTTTGGCCAACCGAATAGTTAAGGTTGCATGCACCTCGAGTATCTGATGGCATACAACCGAATTTTAATTGGTGCTCCGTATCGTGTAGCTAATCTAACTGAAGTATCGGTTTAAAATACGAACCTCCAGAAAATAATTTTTGGATCTAAAGTCCAAATACCACACTTGTTCAACGAAAAAAATGTTCACTAGTGGCAAATAACTGTTTTCTCATATACTTAAAGAACTCTTGAGCATAGGGAGGGTTATTTAGAGGAAAAAGAGGAAAAGAAGATAAGATGATAGAAGATTTTTCCGGAATAAATTAGATTAAACGATTTGCTTAAAGCAGTAAAATTAGGATTATTTTCGCTTTGGGTTATGATGAAAGTTTAAATATCATCAGCAATATGCAATTACTACAAAAAAGTGTTGGCAAAACTATTGGTTTCCACAACCACCATTTATGGCAAGTAAATACACTTTATGCGTTTCATTGGTATGACCAAATAGTTACATGCGTCTACAGTACGATGATCATATTTGTCATCTTGTGGTATGTCGAACCGAATAGTTCTTACGATTATACAAATTTAGTGATTGCAACCGAAATTCTTTGTTTGCATCTGAATTTTAGTAATTCCAACCTATTTCCAACTAATTTGTTCTCAGTGCATGTATAGGATATCCAATAAATAAATCAGAATCTAAATCTGGGCCATAAAAAAGCTTCTCTATGAAATGCTATAACAGTTCGGAACCGACACTACACCGAAGGTTCCGGTCAATGAATATAGGATTTATATCGTTCGTCCGTTTGGATCTTAACGGGGAGGTTAGGCGCTTAAATATATACCACAGGATGAAGTGTATACTATATTTGTCGTTTCGCTCGCAGCACCTTCAAATACTGATATGAAATTATTAATTGCAGTAAAATCCAAATTCCGTTATTCCGTCCGTCAGTCTCTGCGTCGCCACGATAGTTCTATGGAACGGATTGACCCGAAGCAACAACACTTCGGCCAAGGGCTGTCACCGCAGCACACAGTTGCCGCTACATTCAAACTGCCTGAGTTTGTGGTTGGTGTCATGGACTTAAGAGGCCTGAAAACGATCCTACCAGTAAATATGGGCATATAGTACTCAAATTAAAGAAATTTTTACTACGTTTCCAAATTTGGAAATATATTTAAGTCACCTCATGCTCCCAGGATGCTTAAGAAACGGCCCTTGCTATTAAAAGAAGCAGGCACTTATGGTAAATATTAACTCAGAGTTACTCCAGATAAATTAAAACTCACTACGAATCAAAATAAGATTATTTTTTAAAAATTGTGCTGAGGTTGAAGTCGAACTTCTTGAGCTCAAAAACGTCCCTTCGTATAAAAGAGGCGAACAGAAGTTTATATAAACAGAGGGGTTTTCAAATAAAATGCATTTTTTAAGATTTGTTGGAAAGTGTGGCACGTTTCCATGGGCCAAAAATACGGTCCTTTAGAGCTTATAAGCAACTTTAGTGAAGAAAGCTTCAATGCGCTCGGACCTTAAGTTGTAACTAGGGCGGTTGCTATATATATTTCTGGCCAGGGCGGTTGCTATATATATATTTCTGGCCTAGGCAATACTAAGTGTTGTCTGGCGTCATCTGACATCTTGATTGGAAAGTTTGTCATTTTTAAGCATAAACGTACTCGAACGTTTTGACGTACGACCATCATTTGTTTTGTTTACAGTGACTTGAAAAAATCAATTTGGCAAAAAAAATGGAATTCACTCGTGAACATTTTCGTGCGATCATTTTTCACAACTTTCAAGACACGACAAGAGTGCATCGATGAACTTAAATCTTTGTATGGCGATGAAGTACCACCCTATAGAACTATGAAAAAGTGCATTAATGAATTCAATCGTGGCCGACGATCGCTCAACGACGAAGGTTGTCCAAAAAACGGCCGTTGTACCAGAGAACATTGATGCCGTTCGTGAATTGATAATGCAAGATCGTCATGTGACATACCGTGAGATAGAACCATCCTTGGGCACTTTTTCCTCGGGCATAAATTCGATATTGCATGAACACCTGGCCGTAAAAAAGGTTTGTTCCCGTTGGATCCCGCACAATTTGACAATCGCTCAAAAAAAGGCTCGTGTCGATTGGTGCAAAGAAATTTTGAAAAAATACGATCGCGGTGCTTCAAAAGACTTTTATAAGATCGTCATAGGTGACGAATCATGGATCTATGCGTATGAGCCCGAAACAAAACAGAATTCGACCGTGTGGGTCTTCGAAGACGAGCTAAATTCAACGAAATTTATTCGTGGAAAAAGCACTTCGGAGCAAATGGTCGCCTGTCTCTACAGCAAAACTGGTCATGTGGCGACTGTTCCGCTTGAGGAACGTACGTAGGACGGTCAATTCTGAGTGGTACACTACAATTTGATTGCCTGAAGTCTTCGAAAAACGAACAAGAGAAGACGAATTATTGTGCACCATGATAATGCGAGCTCTCACACGGCGGCCCAAACCAGCGCCTTTTTGACCGGCCAAAACGTCGAATTGATGGGTCATCCGCCGTACAGCCCTGACTTGGCACCCAATGACTTCACTTTATTCCCGCACATCAATAAAAAAATGTGTGGTCAACGATTTTCGTCGCCAGAAGATGCTGTTGAAGCGTTCAAAACTTATGTTTTGGAGGTGTCATAATCAAAGTAGAAAAAGTGCTTTGACAATTGGTTTGAGCGCATGCAAAAGTGTATAAATGATGCTGGAGAATATTTTGAAAAACAATAAAACTATTTTTGCTGATAAATATTCGCATTTTCATTATAAGGCCAGAAATATATATAGCAGCCCTTGTATGCAATACAATCTGTACCTCGTAAATACTGGGAATATTACAAGTAAGAGATTTCTCTCTAAGGCAAGTAAAAATATGTAACGTGTCTTATGTAAGATGTATATATAATAATGGATTAATAAATAAATATAAAATAATATATATATCTAAAATATATCTCTTTAAAATGCATTAGACGATCGGAACCGTCGTAAACAGAAGGTCGCGGTCAGTAAGTAAGAGAATTGAATCGTGCACAGTTCACTGTTTCCAGAGAAGTTAACCCTTGTTCCTTAATAGGATGTTGGGGGACTTAGTTTTAGTAGCGGTTTAGGCCAAGAAATTGTATTATGTGTAAAAAACCGTTTTATTGACTATGACCTATTAATGGTTATTGCTATTACTTCACCTCCCCAACGGGGAACTGTAGATGGCGCTGTAATTGAAGATCAGCTGTACGATTGATCAATGGAAAACAAAGAAAACATATTTATTGCACTTTTGTATCGTTTCAAGACACTGTGTACAGATAATTTTGCAAAAGTTCGAAAAGAACTATTTCTTTGACATCTGCATACTCAGATGTCAAGTTGTACTTACTCGTACAAGTGCGGGTGTGAGTATGTGTGCCTGGTAAACGTTTGCACAAACACATTTGTATCTGTATTTTGCTTTCAAGACATTCAGACACAGTTTCCTGATCCAATCATACAATCTCTCAGCTGACACAGACTCACATCTACTCGTACTTGCAAATGTTTGTCCCGAACTACAATCGACTTGCTTGAAGTACGTAAAAGATATATTTCGTGTTCCAACTACACGCGACAGCTAAGCACAATAGTTGGCAGTTGCTCGACACACCACACCCTACTAGTGGAAAACCCACTGGGAATGGATAGTTCCTTCATACTTTTGTCTGCCAACTTGATGTCAACATCTGTGTGACGAGTTGTTGCTGGCGTTCTGTTCGATTTTTTCCCATTCTGTTGTCTGAATATATCCTCACATTTAATCGGCTTGTCATGGTGCTGTTTAGACATTCATCCCTCTTCGACGCCCTTCGTTTTCTTAGGTGGGAGTACATTTCCATATCTCATTTCGTGATGACTTTAAAGTTCTTGCACGTAGGTGTTCATTTCTTTTTGTCAATTGTGACATACACGTTTTCGGTTGTACGTATCATTACGCCATTGAGGCAATGCAAAGTCGTTGATTGCAAGAACTCGGCCAGAAGGAAAGCCTATGGGAACATAGTCGGGTTAATACAAGGATGTGAAGGATTTCCGGTTACAAAAATTGTTGATCACCTTTGCTGCCTGCTTAGTAGGACAGGGATTACAGAGGGGATGCCTGAAAGAGGATTATTTTTCTTAACTGTTTAGTAGGGTGGGTCGATTTTGCAATCGATATTGCGCCATCAATTTTTTGATAGCTTTTGGCCTTAAAAATAAAAGTTGAGAAAAAGTAAAAAAATAATATATATAATATATAATAATATAAAAAAACTGAGCATACCCCGTTTATCTCATATGGGTTTTGAAAGCTAACCTCAATAGCGTTAGTCTGTAACGGGATTTGAAAATTGTTTCAACTTTCATCATGGAGTGGTCAGATAATGAGAACCGTATCGCTGTAATATGGCTTTTCAAGTGTGATATGAAAATAAGCGATATTTTCAAAACGCTCCGACCACTAGGGATTAGCCGCATGTTCGTCTACCGATGCATAAAACTGTTTGAGGAGACTGGAGATATAAAAGACCGCCACCGGTCGCGCCGCCCACGCTCTGTTCGAACACCGCATGTCATCAAAGCCGTTAAATCAAGAATTCACTTCTGTGAATTCTTGAAAATCATGGCCCGTGAGATGAATATCACGCAAAAGTCCATGAGTCGAATCATTAAAAAAGACTTAAGACTTGGGGCTTTCAAACGACGTACCGGAAATTTATTGACTGCAGCTTAAAAAAAAATAGGATTGAAAAATGCAAACGTCTTTTGGTGAAGCACGCCGATAACTTGCACAGAAAATTTTGTTCACCGATGAAAAATTGTTTACCGTTCCGGAAAAATATAACAAGCTAAATTATAGAGTGTATGCGCGGCCATCTAAGGAAGCATCTGAACTGATCCCAAGGGTGGAAAAGGGTCACCACCCAGCTTTAGTCATGGTTTGATGGGGTGTCTCTTACGATGGGGCCACTGACCTGCATTTCTGCGAACAAGGAGTCAAAACATCAGCCAAAGTTTACCAAGAAACCGTTTTGGAAGCTGTTGTGAAGCCTCTTAACAATTCCCTGTTCCAAAACCAGCCTTTCCAGCAGGATTCTGCGCCGGCCCATAAGGCTACAACGTCCCAGACCTAGCTTCGAAACAATTTGCCATCGTTCATTTCCACTGAAGAATGCCCCTCAGACAGTCCAGATTTGAACCCATTGGATTACAAATTGTAGACGGTTTTAGAGGACAAGATTTGTCACAAAAGATACCTCAACATTGGATCTCTTAAGACTGCTTTGGTTCGAGCTGTGGCCAATTTTCCAATGGACGAGGTTCGTGCAGCTATTGACGATTGGCCAGTGCGACTTAAGGCGTGTGTAAAGGCAAAAGGCGGAAATTTCGAATAAATAGATTCATTTTGGATACAATATACATTAATAAATATATTAAAAAATATTTGGTCCAAAACATTGAGTACTTTTTGTTTTGCAGCATAAAACGTGTGTAACAGTATTTATGTCCCTACTAAGAAAATAAATAAAAAAAAATAAAATAATTTCCATTTTGAAGAGACACAAAATTTAATATCACAATTTAATACAGCTCTCGAATGTATTTACTTTAAGATGCTCCATTTATCCCTTTCTTGGCTTTAAGGCAACCCCGCAGAGATAAAACCTCAAGTGTGGGAGAATTCATTTCATTTAATTTCTATTCAATTGTGTTGTCATAAACGGAACCAAGGAAGTGAACAAAGCGCCAGAGTGTGTACATAGAAATGTACTCGTACGAACGTGGAACTATTTTTTCGCTTATTTTATTAAAATCATCATCGTCGTCGTCATTAGAGTCAGCGCTGCTGTTGTTGTCGTCGACGATGTCGTTGTCACTGTCAACATCACAGACCCTGGCATCGCCAGCAACAATACAAATTACATACACAACAAACCTCTGGCAATTGTTGTTTGGTGTTTGGATGTTGTTGCCGTAGCTATAGATGTTGCCGTTGTGGCAGTTGCCATTGTGTGTTAGTGTTCGCGCATACATATTTTAAAAAGCAAACAATTATGAATGGTTAAGTCTTCTAAATACGACTATGACGACGACGTTGTCGACAGCAAAACACTTCTTAGCAAACGAGAAGTGTAACAACAACCAAGCAAAACAACCATCAACAAACAATAGCAGCAGCAGCGGAGCAACAGCATATATAAACTAACGACAAGCCCTTATGCGTGTCATTTTGCCTACCAGTCATGTAGTCATGTGTAAGCCAGTCGGCGTATGTCCCAACATGCCCAGGAGTTTGTTTATGTTACTGTCATAGCACGAGGTCCTGGCAAAAATTCTCCTGTTGTGTCCCCAAACATCCTCTAGGAAGAGATTGTTTTTTAAACCCAAAACACATAGTACTGCAGATGTTATGGAATTAAGTAGTTTAAGAAGGCAAAAGCTCATAGATTGTCAAAAGGCTCTTCTAAGATGACGAAGAAGGCTTGCATCTATTCTTGAATGCCACATCATTATTGCTTTTATGCTGGTGTTTTTTTTGTCAGTAGACCACCTATCGTTCCTTATGCAGAAGGCTGTTGCAAGTGTCTTAAGGCATGTCCATGAGTTCAAGTTCGGCTGGAATCTCTAATGTAGGTCTGTGACTTCATAGTTCATTAGCTGCTTTCTCTGGTATGTCCCTATGGTCCGGCTTCAAAAAAAGTGAATATTACACTATTGAGTCCTCTCACTGAAACATCTTCGGTAGCTTAACGTTTTAAGTGATTTAAACAATACAGAAACCAAAGATCTCATGGCGACTTAATTATCAGGAAATACATGTATCTTCTCTCTGATGACAACAGCATATTTGAGAATTTCTGCCAACTCTCTAAAGCCCAGGGTCAAATCCGAGGAACAATGCTTAACATTTTTAAACGGTAGTGAAAACCTACTTTGTGGATCACCGTGATAGGGTTAAGATTGCAACTAAAGTGTTCACTTGGGCCCGACTAATTTTGGTACATTGTGGTTAATACAATGAAAGATTAAACGAGTGGAAAAATTGAGTTTGGCCTGGCCGAATCTTATATATCCTTCATCATAGATTCGGGTCCAATATGAAAAGTTTGTCAATGGGGTGTGATGCCGCCTACTTTTTAATCTTGTGTGTTTATTTACACACTGAAATCATACATATCAAATACTACCGTGATACAAGTACTATATACGAGATATAAAGTTCAGGCAGTGCCACGCCCTTATTCCAATTTATGCATAACATAACAAACATAGTCTATAATCATTAACTATTCATTGATTGTAATCTAATAAAATTTCATAACGACCGGTCTACTATTTTGGCCATAAATTCAGTTTTGTAAAGATGGCTTGGCAGCACCTACTTTTTCACTTGGCACTTATGGGCGGTACCACGCCCCTTGTTCAATCATATCGTATTGTACCCTGCAAATATTAGCTGGCCAAAAGTAACATGGCCAGGCACTACCCACTTTTCTATCATATTTTGTTTTTTATATCTTACAGTTCCTGAGATATAGCCTTTCTCGATCAGCATTGTTCAGAGTTGATATTATTGATACTCGTACGTACGCAAAAAACCTCCAAATATATAACAATTTTTCCAGCGGCTTACGCAGTCCTTGTGAGGGGGAAATGTTTACCTCTCGGACGACTCTGCCCTACAAATGACATTTCCAATTGCAAGTCACCCAATAACGAGTCCTGGTGAATTTGGACTATATTGGTTTATGTTTTCATTAAGCCCCAATGAAACATATTAAGTCCGACCTTGATGAAACTCCATAAAGAAGAGAGGATCTTTACCAACAACAGAGGGGTGTAGGACATCTTATAGTAGATGCGGCCTGACCTAAACTTCTTTTACCAGTAAGTACTTTACATGCACATGCGGTAGCTTTGAAAACATTGTGTAAGAAAATTGGATGCAAAACTGTCCATTCAGTACGGAGATACAAGGGTTTTTATATTTTTTGGGTCCGACACAAAAAAACACAATAATTTATCACTGGAAATGGTTTTATTGTTTTTCAAAATATTCTGCTTTAAGATCAATACAACAGCTGCTTCGGGCGATGAAAAACGTTGACCGCGCATTTTCTTAACGCTAGGGATTAAGAAGAATTCATTGGGTGCCAAATCAGGGCTGTACGGTGGATGGCCAATTAGTTCGACATCTTGAGTGGTCAAATACTCATCGTTTCAGCTGATGTGTGAGAGCTCGCATTGTCGAGATGCAAAATGGTCCGTCTTCTATTATTATCTTTCCTCATTTCTTCGAACACTGTTGGCAAACAGATGGTTGTATACCACTCAGAACTGACCATCCTACGTTCCACTAAAGGCACTGTGGCAACATGGCCGGTTATACCGAAAAAAACGCAATCATTTGCTTCGCTGTACTTCCACAAACAACTTTTGTTCGATTTGGCTTGTCTTGAAAGACTCATTCGGTCGAATGTTGTTTTGTTTCGGGTTCATATGCATAGATCCATAATTCGTCACCTGTGACAATGTTATACACTGCCTTAAAGCTATCGCAGTTATACTTTTTCATCATCTCGCTGCACTAAGCCATACGAGCCTTTTTTTGAGCATGTGTCAAATTGTGTGGGATCCAACGAGAACATTTTTTTTCATGGCCAAATGAACATGCAATATCTTATTTATGCTTGTCATACTAATGCCCCAGGTTGTCGCAATCTCACGGTATGTCACATGTCAGTCTTGCTTAATCAGTTCACGCACAACATCGATGGTTTCTGGCAAAGTGACCGAAGTTGGACGTCCTTCACGAAATTTATCCTGGAGCGAACGGCTTCCGAAACTGAACTCTTAGTACCAGCGATTAACAGTGGTTTTTGATAGTTCTTCATCGCCAAAAGTCGTAATGAGTGCTTTAAAACATTCTTGTCCCGAAAACCCACGCCGAAAATAGTAAAAAATCATCGCACGAAAATGTTCACGGGATAATTCCATTTTTTGACTGAGATGAATTTTTCAACACACTGTAAACAAAACAATTCTACCTCAAATGACAAAACGTTCTGAGTAAAGTTATGCTAATCAAAAATTGAACAGGGATTGACCGGCTCAAGACCTCTTGCTTTTATATTTAAATATCAGACTAGTTTTTAACAAAATGGCAAAGTGGCATTGATTTTCATGGCTGCACACTGCTTTTATCATGATTTCGGGTCCGTGACAACCCTCTTCAGAGAGCTTTGCTGAAATTGCTGAAAGTAAAACCGAACTCTATAAGGCGAGGCTATCCCCAAACGAATAATAAAAAATGTCAAAGTTTCCAATGGAAGTTCCAGTTTTCATCTGGGAACACTTGTAATGTCAGGACCCGAAATATAAATAGCAACCCTCGTACTCATACAGTTATCTCAAATTTAGAATGGAATGAAAACTATATTTTATAGAGTACCCAGTACCTCTTTAAGCTCATGAGATTAATTTTAGTTTTGTGCTGCCCCTGAAAATTTTCCCCGAAAAAAAAACAACTATGAAAGTAATTTAAAAAAAAAAGTAAAGACATATGATGACACCGGAAAGTTTATCAACTACCCTCGTAAATGAGTATATAGATACAAGAGTATACAACCAACCAGTACCACAACAAAGTACACACGTCTAAATTTATCCTTACATCTTCCTCCCGGTTGTGTACGCCAACACTTAATAGACTTGGTTTACGCAATGACTTGTGTTGACAGCTTTACTACATCTTATGGCACAAAAAGCGCGCAATGGTGAATATGGCGAGGCAACCTCAACTCCAAACAATGGCCTTATGTAAGCAGATCATTTCACATATTTCTAAAGACCAAGAAGAATGACAAAAATTACGACATAGTTTTTCATAATACATAACTCTCGAAGGACACAAAAGCTGAGTTATGTCAGGATATGGCTCGTACCTTCTTAGATGTCAATGCTTTCCGTTAATATCAGATCAGGAGAAGCAATCGTCTCTTCTCTAACCTGAAAGGTTAGTTAAGTCATTATTTCCTGGCACATAATATGGTAACCCTAACCGACTTTAAACAGTGCTCGGGGAAAAACGACAATATCATATTTTCGATAACAAAAAGTCGGTAAAGAAAGTATTGAGCATTGTTTAAGAGATGTACTCCATGAGGAAGAGTTTGATCACCCATATATTGGAATTAAGCGGTAAATCTACTCATAGTCTCGAACGATGACATTGTTCTACTGGTAGGTCGAATATCAAAAATATCATAGAATAATCACTTAAATAATTGTGGAAATGAGCAATAAATAATGACAAACATATCAAAATAAAACCTTTACACTCCCAATACTGACGGAGCAATTTTGTAGTAATTAAAAGGGCCAAAGCACCTGGAAATTGTGCTGGAGTTCGGAGCACTCGCCTCAAAACGGAATGCAAAGAAAAGAATAAATGATAGCCCGACGCGCTAAAATACATTCTGGAAGTAATGGGGCATACAACCTAAAATGATCCATTCAAGGTACATGGCCATCATCAGAACTAAACAACGGGATATGATAGTGTGCATTAAATACAAGGTCTGACCTCTCTAATTCCGAAAATAGTCCACTTCAGTATCAACGCAGATCAGCTTGCCAATATTCTATAGACGTCAACTATCGCAATTGTGTAGCTAATGTTGCCCTCAGTCTTCGAGAAACCAACGTAATTAAAGAACAGTTCAGTAGGAACATTTATATTTTCGGATCTGGATGGGATGAGATACTGAAACAAAATATGTACCAACCAAGTGGAACCGATCGAAGTTTATGAGAAAGCGCTCCAAGGGAAAGATCAAATATTTAGAAACGAAGTTTAAGAAGTTTTATCAGGAACTCAACAAATAGAAGCTTCATACAGATTACCAAACATTTGTAGTAGAACTTATCGCAATAGACATCCCTAACAATATATACAAACGAGTAAAAAACGTCGTTAAGTCTAGTCACGCCGACCCTTATATACCTTATATAATTATCAGATCTCGGTCCTCATGAACAGTTCAAATATGTAAAACGAGGTTTAAGAAGTGTTATCAGGAGCCTAGCGAATAAAAGCTCCATACAGATTAACAAACATTTGTAGTAGAACAATTCGGAATAGACACCCCAGGTAATATATACATAACAAGTAAAAATTTTAGCCAGGCCGAACCCTAAATACCCTCTAACTGTCTACGCTACTAAAGCAAAAAAATCCGTTTTTATGGCCTTTTTGGCTGTTCGCCCATCCCTTATCTCAGACAAAATTTTGAAAATACTCTATATTTGGATTCAGTCAGATATCTTAAAATTAAGTACCCATCCATTTTGGCTATTAACCGCCTGTCTTGAACATGCGCGACGCTTTCTGGGTCACGTGAGCCCCCACGCCCGTTTTTGGGGTATTTAGCGCATCCCAATTAACCGTACCCATTTAAACCATTGTCCGTTCACAAAAAGTTTCGATTTGTTGAGCAAATACTTAAAAAAAATACTTTTTACCGAGGTACCTTTAGCCCCTCTGGTCCAATTTCGATAATTTACAATCCCAAAACAGCTAATGACCATAGGTCATTAAAATGCAAAATTGTACGACGATCAGCTATATAAATATTTCAAGCTGTATGACAAATTAAGTATACCCTTTACCATATGATGCAATTCAGAAATTTGTATCCCAAACAGCTTGCGATTATAAACCGACATCGATGAAGTTTTCTTCATTCTTTTAGTTTGGTGAGAAGACAAACCCTTTTAATATTTGTCAACATCGGTCAATATTTTGATATCATTCCCGATTTTAGAACATATAAAAGGGTTGCTATTTATAATTCGGGTCCTGACAATACTAACGTTTCCAGATGCAAACTAGAACTTTCATTGGAAACTTTGACATTTTTTAACCTAACTTCACTCAGAACGTTTTGTTATTTGAGGGCGAATTGTTTTGTTTACAGTGTGTTGAAGAATTCATCTCAGTCAAAAAATGGAATTATCCCGCGAACATTTTCCTGCGATGATTTTTTTTCGAGGCAAAAGTGTTTAAACTAACTTGTATCGACTTTTGGCGATGAAGTACCATCGAAAATCACTGTTCAACGCTGGCACCAAGAGTTCAGTCTCGGACGCCGTTAGCTCCAGGGTAAATTTCGTGAACGACGGCCAACTTCGTTCACTTTACCAGAAACCATCGATGCTGTACGTGAACTTATTAAGCTAGACCAACATGTAACATACCGTGAGATTGATCAATCCTTGGGATTTGTATGATAAGCATCAATAAGATATTGCATATTCATTTGGCCGTGAAAAAAATTAGTTCTCGTTGGATCCCACTTAATTTGACGAATGTTAAAAAAAGGCTCGTATGGATCGGTGCAAAGAGATGTTGAAAAAGTATAACAAAGGCAGTGTATAACATTTTCACAGGTGACGAATCATGAATCTAAGCATATGAATCCGAAACAAAACAGCAATCGACCGTATAAGTCTTTTAAGACGAGCCAAATCCAACAAAAGTTGTTCGTGGAAGAAGTTCATCGCAGCAAATGATTGAGTTTGTTTCGGTATAACCGGCCATGTTGCCACAGTGCCTTAAGTGGAAAGTAGGACGGTCAATTCTGAGTGGTATATAACCATCTGTTTGCCAATAGGTGTTTGAAGAAATGAGGAAAGATAATAAGAGAAAACGCATCATTTTGCATCACTACAATGCGAGCTCTCACACATCAGTGAAAACGATGAGCTATCTGACCACTCAAAATGGAGAATTGATGGGCGATCCACCGTACAGCCCTGATATGGCACCCAATGACTTCTTCTTATTCCCTAGCAACAAGAAAAATGCGTGGTCTACGTTTTTCATAGGCCGAAGCAGCTGTTGAAGCGTTCAAAAAATTTTGAATATTTTCCCCATTTTTAATTATTTTTTTTTGGTTTTATGTAAGTTCAGGTCACTCTAATTATATAAATATTTTTTTTATTATTATAAAAGCATATTCTTCTGTTTGTAATCTTTTTGGTGTAACTACAGAATTAGAATTTTATGGCAATAATCAGAATTTAAGAATATATCTTACACAAACTGCCCTTTTCTAAAAAAAACAAGCACGCATTACGAGTACCTCATTAAGTAAAATAAAAGTCAAACCTGGATAAGTGGGAAACTTCATTAGTAGGAAACCTTTCAAGTCGGACTACACATGCGGTCTCTTGTGGTTCTACTTATCCATGTTCGATTCCGTTTGAATTCCATTTCGAATTACGTTTTTTCTATTAAACTAAGACGCAAATGCTTGCGGTAGCTTGTAAAACATATAAATAGCTGTCAGTCGTAAATGACATAGCTGGCATCATCGGTTTGCCAGTATTGCCAACGTGTAGTTGGTAATACTTCAATCGCCTAGCCCTGTATGTAGGTATGTTCAAAACAAGTAGCCACTAGTAGATATGGATCTATGGGTACTCAAATTAAAGCAAGTTTTACTACGAAAAGAAATGTGGATTTATTTTGAAGGTTAAGCTCATATTAAGGCAACGACTTATGGACCCTAGAGGCCCAAGACACGGTCCGTATAATCTAAACTAGTGGTTAATTGTAAATATTGACATATGGGTCCTTAAATTAAAACCAACTTTACTACAAACCCAAATATTTGTAGTGAGATAGCGGTCGCACTTAAGAAACCAAAGCTCTATAAAAAACCCATTCACGGAGAAGGGTATATACGATTCAGCCTGGCCGAATCATATTTGCTGTTGTTATCTACTGTTGTTATTCACGGCATCAATTATTCAATATCGTTAAAACTTTTTCTGAAGCTAGACAAATTTTAAACTTTGTTTCGCTAAACTTAATCTCAATACAGATTTATTTGGTGGGAAAATTTCTAAACATTAAAAATTTCTAACATTAATTGCGCACTGAAAAAAATGCAATAAAGTTTTAACAAATACTAATGAAAACACTACAGCATTTCCTTTGAATATTTTGCAAAAACATTATCTGTAGAACTACTCGTATTTAATGGAAATAATGAAATTTGCATTACCCCCGCCACAAGTTTTACTTCGGCTGTTGCTCTCTCTCTCTATCATAGAAACGTTAAAAAGAGGCGAAAATAAAAAAACTAGGAATAAACAATTTATCCAATAAATAAACGAGTCATATTGTGTTTATCGATACACAATATTAAAGGTTTCGATTCGCATTTGATGGGTCTCACGAGCTCACTGATACCCTCTTCGACCACAGCCGCCCACAACGTCCACCCCACAGCCATGAACTTTGAGTTTGAAAAATACACTACACGATTAATGAGATTTCCAAGCGGTCAACCGAACTGACTGAAACTGATAGTGTTCTAGTGGAACAGAAAAAACAACACAATGACGGTCACGTCCATTCGCACGGTAGAGCTTGAGGTCGAGGTAGACAATGTGACAAATATATCGAGTAATTTATCTGTGAAATTACATGAACATTTAATGGAAATTTATTGTCACAAAAAAAATGTCTGAATTTATATAAATTAATTAACACAAACTTGGGGAAGAGGGAAAATCTACAGATTACCAACAGGTATTGTCTGTTGGTGTGAAAGCATTGGGGTGATTCGTAGCGCTGCAAGTCGCTGAAGCGTAAACGTGAATGCTGACTTTTTTTGGAACGTGTGACGATTTCCGCTCATTTTGGTCAGCGGACATGGTTTTAATAAATTTACGTTGATTTATCGTTGTTATTATTTATATGATTTTGCACAAAAACAACTGATTTTATGTCTCAGCCGATTTTTTTATGTGACAACCGAATTTATAGTTGCCTGCACTTTAAAGTATTCCTTCTAAATAAACAGCAGTGTTATTTCCTGTACATAAAACTAAACGAAGTTGAACAAATAAGCAGGTCGTTAAGTTCGGCCAGATGTGCCTGTATATGCCCTCTACCGTGAATTCGCTATAAAAATGACAACATTGATAAAATTCGTAGTCTTAAGATTTTTTTTAAATGTCACTAAAATGGCATTTACTGAAAAACATTGAGTCATTAAAACAAATATATAACATATAAAAAAAGATAGGTTAAAGTTATTGTTTCATCCAAAGCGTTAACAAGTATGGCGATCCCAAAAATCAACTGTTTTGGATTTTAAAGACATATGCGTAAATTTGGTAAAATTAAAAAAATTATCGAAACTATGAACATTTAAAAAAGCGATAACAACCGTTTGCAGCCATGGGAATTAATGTCACTTTGCCTTTTGTTAAAAACGTGTCTTCTATTTTAATATTGCTACAACAGGTCTTGAGCCGGTTAATCCCTGTTAAATGTGGCAAAGCAAAGGACCAAAATAAAACGAATGAGCTAAAAAAAATTCGATTAAAAAAAATATAAAAAAAAATCTATTAAAATTTACTACATAATATAGAAAGTGGGCGGTACCACACCCCCTGATAAAATAGTATTCCCTTTAGCATGTGACAATCTCCTGACTTATAGTAGCATACTGTGAAAATCAAGACTATCGGCCTTTAATTATAGGAGCTACAGCGCTTATAAAAAGAGGGTGGCAATGCCCTTATGCTCGTATTGTTTTTTTTTGGATGTGGGCATGGAACCACCCACTTGAGGTATCAAAATCGAAGTAGCCTATTTGTGCAAATTTCAAGAAGGTCGATTTAGTAGTATAAGAAAGAAACATAAATTAAATTTTATTTGATGGGTGATCAATCTAGAGGTATTTTTTTAATATAGTTTTCATCACAGATTATGCGTGAGTTGTGTTAAACGTTTTTTTGTTTTTTTTCTCAGTATTGTTTGCCATTTCACCATGCCATTTAAGACTTGACGACGTCTCCAAATTGTGCAACTGCATTTTGGAAATGAGCGTTTGGTGAGAAACGTTTTTCGTGCGCTTAGACCTTTTATGGTCTACATAATCGGCCTACCGAACGCACTTTTTAAGCTACCATCGCCAACCAATTTAAACTATTGAATAATACTCGACCTTATACGACTCGTAGATCACATACAGCATGAAGTCTTGAAAACATAGCGGCAGTAGCTGAGAGTGTGCGTGAAAACTCCCAGGAATCGATTCGCCAACAAATTTCAACAAACTTGCTTGTCGTTTAGAACAACTTGAAGCATTTAATTTAGGGATCCTGGTTTGAAAGCGTACAAAATACAACTCGTGCAGGAGTTGAAGCTTTACGATCTTCCTGCGCGTTGCCGTTTTATTGTTTGGGCTCTTTAAAAGCTTAAAGAAGATCGCCTGTTTTGATCAAAATTTTGTTCAGTGATAAGGCCCATTTCTGCCTCAAAGGCAACGTCATTAAACACAATTGCCGCATTTAGGCTGAAGAGCAACCAGAAGAGGCACCAAGAGATGCCATTATAACCAGAGAAAACCACGATTTGGTGCAGTAAATGGGCTGGTGGAATCATCGGTCTATTTTTGTCTTAAATGATGATGGGCGGAACCGTGAATGCTGTTCGCTATCCCGCCATGATACCGGACTTTTTTCTACCAGAGATTGAATCCCGTAATCTTGACGACAATTGGTTTCAACAGGTGCTACTTGGCATACAATTGCTCAAACAATGGATCTATTGAGAGGAGAAAGAGCACCTAATTTTTCGATTTGGACCGCTGAGTTGGCCGCCTAGATCGTGCGATATCACACCTTTAGACTTTTTCCTTTTGAAAAAAAAATCTCTTTAGTTTGATCATCGTTTATATTCAAATTACAAAATCGCTGTTAAAGCGCTTTTCAAGTGTGAAATGAAAAAAAAACGATATTTTCAACACGCTCCGGCCACTAGGGTTGAGCCGCATGTTCGTCTACCGATGCATAAAACTGTTTGAGGAGACTGGAGATGTAAAAGACCGCCACCGGTCGGGACGCCCACGCTCTGCTCGAACACCGCATGTCATCAAAGCCGTTAAATCAAGAATTCACAGAAATCCACTCCGCAAAACAGAAAATCATGGCCCGAGAGATGAATATCACGCTAAAGTCCATAAGTCGAATCATTAGAAAAGACTTCGGACTTGGGGCTTTTAAACGACGTACCGGACATTTATTGACTGCAGCTTAAAAAAAGGATTGAAAAGTGCAAACGTCTTTTGGTGAAGCACGCTGATAACATCTTAACAATTCCCTGTTCCAAAACCAGCCAAGGATTCTGCGCCGACCCATAAGGCTAAAACGTCCCAGGCCTGGCTTCGAAACAATTTGCCAGCGTTCATTTCCTCTGAAGAATGACCCTCAGGCAGTCCAGATTTGAAGCCATTGGATTACAAATTGTGGACGGTTTTAGAGGACAAGGTTTGTCACAAAAGATACCCCAACATTGGATCTCTTAAGACTGCTTTGGTTCGAGCTGTGGCCAATTTTCCAATGGACGAGGTTCGTGCTGCTATTGACGATTGGCCAGTGCTACTTAAGGCGCGTGTAAAGGCGGAAGGCGGACATTTCGAAAAAGAAGATTCTTTTTGGATACAATATACATCAATAAATAGATTAAAAAATATTTGGTCAAAAAACAT
Source organism: Hydrotaea diabolus (assembly GCA_963513945.1). Classification (NCBI taxonomy): domain Eukaryota; kingdom Metazoa; phylum Arthropoda; class Insecta; order Diptera; family Muscidae; genus Hydrotaea; species Hydrotaea diabolus. The sequence continues at coordinate 163,009,013 of OY740716.1, forward strand.
TCAGTACTTTTAATTTTACAGCATAAAACGTGTGTAACAGTATTTATGTCCCTACTAAGTATATAATTTAAATTTTATTACAATCCAATAACATTTGAAGTGTAGCATTGGGAGAAAAAACTTCGTTCAAGCTGAACATCTCACCTTGGCGGTCCACAAACGAGTTGTATATAGAGTTGGGTTTCGGGAATTTCCCGACGGGAATTCTCGAGAAATTTTCGAGATTTTTCCATCCCGAATCTCGAGAATTGAAATTATTAACATTTCGGGAAATCCCGAATCTCGAGAATATCTCAAGATTTTTCGAGAAATCCATGGTGACAATTACTTTAAAAATAAAAAAATCTCTTTTAAAATTGGATTTAAACATTATTTAAACATTTCTGTTTAAATTAAACGAAATTGACGCAAGCTCTATTTCAGCGGCAGATATATTCAGTTTTAGCATAAATTGGCTTAATTAAATACACTTTTCCCTCAGTGTAGAGATGCCAGTTAAACGGAATTTTATTTACTCTTGAAAAACTGGTTCTTACTCATTTCTATACACTAGGTCGCTGCATGTGCGCTCTCCCACCGTTCTAAACCAGGGAAAACCAACAATTTATTGGTCGTGTTTACACTATTTAGTGAGTAAGAGAGAAAAAACAAATTGAGAGAATTGATTTATTACAGCCAAATTATAATGTTGTTAGTAATAGATTGGAAAGCAGAATAATTATATTCCCCTATTTTATAAGTATAATTTTGAATTGTTTTTGTTTTGCTTTTTTTGTAATTATTTTTTTAATCTATTTTTTTTACTATTGAAACAATAATATTTTCAAATACTTAAATAAAAAGAATATTTTATGAAATTCATTGCTTTTACACTGATTTTAGATTTTTTTATATTTCCCGATATTTTGGGAATTCTCGAGAATTCTTAAAAATCATTTTCGGGAATTCCCGTATCTCGAGAATTGAAATTTTCGTTATTTCGGGAAATCCCGAATGTCGAGATTAGGATTTTCTCGGGAAATACCCAACTCTAGTTGTATATATGCTGTCAAGAAATCTATACCCCCTGTACATCTATTCAGTTGAATAGCCATTACTACTAAAGTAACTACTAGAAGTATTTGCAGCAAAAAGTTTCAGTTGCCACATTTACATCAAATGAAATAAATTTTTAAACACCATGACTACGTCAATAGAATGTTAGACAAGCACATGTATAATTAAGTGCATCCCAGATGACTGTTGTTTTATGAATTCAGAATATGATTTTAGTTTTGCAAAACTTTCTGCAAATATTCAGTGAAATTATCATCAACATAATGAACATAATGAACACAATGCTGTTCTATGGACAACTCCAGACCATGGCTCCAAGCCGAGAAAATTGGTATTGATTCTGGTTGAAAGCATACATTACATTCCATAGAAATTCATTGATTTGATATCTCGTAACGCTGGTGCGTGTTGTCCGTTCAGTGCATACATGAGTGGTTTTCGTTTAAGGGGATTTGCCAAAATGTGCTGGAACAGAAAAATTGCAGGCAATTTCAAAGGCATCCGGACAGATATGTAAGTCCGACAATATGTGGCTGACATTGAATGCAATCAGAGAGCACATCGAGCCTAGGTAGGAAGCCAAGTCCCTCCCGCTTCCCAGACCAATTAACAAGGTACTACCAGCCATATTAACACAAATATGATTATGTGCAAAATTGGCAAAAAAAGATACACAAACCAAAAATTGCAAAAGATTCTCAATCCTGTCCGTAGACCACAGACGAGCAGATTTGGTTAATTTAGTTTAAAGCCTTTCCTCAAAAGCGATTTACTACAAATTCGTTCCCTTTGGACTAGCAGTTGCTGTCGCAATGAGGACAGACGGCTTAGGTGTATAAGTATACTAAGTAGGATATTTGTACCCCTGCGAGTATGAGAAGGGAAGTATTTTTAAATAAATCTTTTAGTTTTATGGCCTTAATTACAATTTGTTTTAGTTGACTCATGTCACTGCATTTTATGGTAGAATGACTTAATTGCAATTTTCATAAATTATAATTATGTCAGCAGACAAATAAACAACTCCGTAATTTGGGAATTCCTGAGATGCACAGTGGTTCCGACGGAGACAACATTTCAGAGATATGAAATATGTAGCTACGATCTGTAACTCTCACATTGAGAAGTTTTTTACATGGATCATATTCAATGAAACAGAAATGTTGCAACGTTGCTACGTTTGTGAGACCCCATGGCGCGATGAAAGAGTGCACGACTATTATGCCCGTAACCCTAGGTCCAACCCCTGGTAAAAAACATCTTACAATTTTTAGCGGCATCTTTCCTCTTCGTAAATTCCTGCAAGTAAGAGATTTATCTCTAAGCCGCGTAAAAACCCTTATATAAAAAAATTCATTAGCCGTTCGGAGCCGGCGTTAAACAGTAGTTACTGGTCAGTGGCGATACGAATTGTATACAGTTTACTGATTAAAAAGAAATTCTCCTTTGTTCGTTAATGGAATCTTGTAGTACTAAAGTAATCAAAAACTTTGTAAGTTTAAACAAAAATCTATTTCTCACATGAAACTGTTTCTGTAATTTTAATTTTTGAGTTACCGTACGAGTACGATAGTTTTTTTTTCGCCGCTTTACTAAAAAAATGTTAGGAATAGTGTTTCTAGGGTGTTTTTTTAGACGTGTGTTTTTCAACCTGGACACACTTTTTTCGGAGTTGGTCTTTTTGACGCTGTCGCTTGATTTATGCTCAGTTTGGTTTGCCATTTCAAAATTAATGGACTTACTGCGGAACAACGTTTGCAAATCGTGGAAATTTATTACCAAAATGATTATTTGGTTTAATCGGCGCATCGCGCGCTGCGTCCAATATTCGGTCGACATAATCGCCCAGCAGAGTCGGTAATTCGAGCAACCAGAAATCGGTTTCGCACACGTTTACTCTAGCGATGAAGCTTACTTTTGTTTGAATGGGTACGTTAATAACCAAAATTGTCATTTGGAGAAATGCAAATATTGGTGTGCTCTATGGGTAGAGGGATCCACATTTCTTCGAAAATGAAGCCGGCCATAATGTTACAGTCAATGGGGAACGCTATAGAGCCATGATTAATGACTTCTTCGTGCCTTAATTGGAGGATGTTGATGTGGACGACCTTAGGCTTTATGCCATACCACCAATGAAACAATCAATATAGTAAAGGAAACTTTTGGTGAGCGCATTATCTCGTGTCGTGGGCCTGTGGCGTGCCTTCCAAGATCGAGCAATTAACCACTAATGAACTATTTTTTGTGGGGTTATGTGAAGTCGCTTGTCTACGCAGATAAACCCGACACGATTGACGCCTTGGAAGAGAATATTCGACGCATTATTGCAGACATATGACCCTAAATGGTCCAAAAAGTAATCGAAAATCGGGCCTCTCGGCCGGAATTTATTCGAGCGAATCGCGGCGGCCACTTACCCGAAATCATTTTTAAAAAATAATGGGAAACCCGTAACTTTATAATAAAGCGTAATTCTTGGCCATAAAATTCTGGAAAACCACACGCTTAAAACACCCTTTATTTTCATATGCAATCAAAAACGCCGTAAAAAGTCAAAACAATCAAAATCGTCTTTTTGATTCATTACATTGTACAGTCATACCACTAAAGACGTCGTTTTTATTTAGAAAATTCTAAAAGTCCAAAGCGCAAACAATTTTTTAGCAGCAGCTGTCCACCTCCTAAATGCCTTTACGAGTACGAGATTTTTCTCTAAGTCATGTAAAATACTATCTATAAAATTTATTAGCTGTTCGGAGCCGACGTTAAACAGAAGGTCTCGGTCAGTGAATATAAAAATTGAATCGTGCACAGCTCACTAATGTCAAAGAAGTTCACCTATGGTCCTTAATGGGATGTTGTAGGAGTTACGGAAGTAAAAGCATTTGACCCTTGAATCTGAGATCATGAGGGTATCAAAAAATAGGTCCTTAAGAACATGAATCTGAAATCATTAGGGTATCAAAAAAAGGTCCTTGAGAACATGTGCACTCAGCAAGAGTAAAACTTCCAAAAGAATCTTAATCCGACCGTAATTTTTTGATTTTGTGAATTTCAATTTAGATTTGATTTAGATTTGACCTATGGCCGTATCCTGTGGGACCGTCCAGGTATTAAATAGTAGGTCTCGGTCAGTGAGTATATAAATAACTAGGGAACGCACCAACCAGACCATGTGCACTATTCATGGCCGGTCCTAATGCAATTTAAAGTTAAATTTAATTTTAAATTAGAACTTCATGCACGCTTAATGAATGAGCTTCATTTTCAATGCGCTGGAGACAAACGTACACAAAATTATTTCTTTCCCAACAACCACTTCTCGCAAGTCAATAATAATCTGTAACTTAAATGTCAGTCTTCCCTTTCTCCCTCGCACAATTTTGCGTTTTCAAACAGACTGCACGTTCAACTTTGAGTCAAGGGAAATAATTGTAAATGCCACAAAAAAAATAAAATGAAAAAAAAATAATACATATTGAATAGACTGCCAGCAATGTAGACTTCACATCACGTACAAGATACCTTTGAAAATTGATTGCAACCGATATAAACAAAATTGACGTCTCTTTTGTTTTACTCCGTAGCCCAAACAAAAAAAAAACCCAACAAACAATCGACAAGTCAAATCGACAAAATTAATGACTTCTCCTGCCGAGGCAATTCTCGTAACAAAAATTACAATACAATGAAGGTAAAAACTAAATGAGAATGGGCGGTAATTAAAATTAACTTATTGCATGAATGCAAAAATTAAGTGGGGGCAATAAGCGGAAAGAACACATTACACTGTGCTACAAGTTAATAGGACCTAATATGTAAAACGCATTGCCATGTTAATAAATCATATCGCCTCGATTATAATAAACAACTTACTCTCAAGGTTTAAGCTTTGAATAGGTAAACAATAAAGTAGGTAAGGTAAAGAAGCTTTGCTGTTTAGAAAATATAATAAATTGCATTCCGAGAAGGGTTTACGTTTCACGTTACCCACATACCTATACTTTCCAAAGCCTGGCAAAGACCAATTGAGGAGGACAAACTGGGAGGCATGTATGGGACATAAATCGGTCTTTATCGATTTTTATATGACAAAAAGAAGTTGTAGGATTAAGATATCCATCTCACTGATATTAAGCCTGAAATTAATTACTTATCGACCTTCTTAAAATGTCAACATTTTAAAATGTTAAAGGTGTTTCTTAAAGCGACGCAGTTTGATGAAATTCTCCGAGTTGTAGCATTTAATTCTGGTCACTTTGTCAACTGGTGAAGAAATTTAACACAAAAGGCTGTTTTCGAGCTTAAGCCACCCTGACTCTAACGGTAACGTAGTATTTAAAGCCATTAGGCTGTGTCATCGGGTGCATACAAGCCCGCACACAAAGGATCCTCTGATTTGAGGTTTTTTAGCTTAACAAGATTCGATTAAACCCGTTATTATTAAAACTATACCTTATAAGCTACGAGTATAAATAATCAATTATTTGATATTGTAAAATTGGACTATATTTGCATCGCAGCAAAGATCCCTCCCGATTTAGGGACCCAGTCAAATCTAATTCGCATGATGTTTCGCAAGGTTACGATTGCCCAGTAAATTGCCATGAAAAAAAAGGACCATATTGGTTCATGGTTGCCGAAAGCCCCATGCAAAGGATCCACTGATTTCTAAGTACCCACATAGGCCGCATTTTGGGCCCCTTTGATTCATAAGGTTCACCGAAATCTCAGTTAATCTTCACAACAAATGCATTTTTGTATTCGTAGTAAGATTTGTTTTAATTTGAGTACCCATATGTGACGCGCAAAATAGAAAGGCACCTAAGGTTAAAAACCAGTTTTGTTCAGGAGAGCCATTTTAAAGAGTAGGTCCCTTTCTATTTGCGCTTAAAATCGTCGACTTCACTTTCGTAAAACGCTTATATCTCTGAAAGGGAACACTTTTGTCGTTCATTCAAATTTTGAGCATAATTGGGTATAATTTGTGGCCTATAATCTGTGGGCTTAAATTTGGAGGGACCTTTGTGTGGGGGAGTAATTTGGTAGCAATCGGATGCACCCTGTGGCTTCTTAAGCTTCATATTCTAAAGTCGGGAAGGACCATTGTGTGGGGCAATAATAATCGATCATAACATACTATGCAAAATTTAGTAATGATCTGATGTAATTTATAGCTTCTAGGGCTGCAGGACCTAAAATCGAAAGGGACCTTTGTGTGGGACCTATTCGAGAACATGGTACATTTGTGTAAGATGTGGCTTTAAGATCTGTAGGTTCAGAAATCGACAATGACCTTTGTATAAGGGCTATTTAAAAATATAGACCTGTGTGGTCTAGTTTCACAAAAGTAAGTTAATGGTTGCTTATAAAATGCCATGGAAAATATGGGCGTGATCGGGTGTAATTTATGGCTTCTAGAGCTGCAGAATCTCAAATTGGTAGGGAGATATGTATAGTTGCTATTCGAAAACATGGACTTGGACAAATTTTAACAGATGTGGGTGATGGTATCTATATTTCCTGTGCGAAATTTGGTCGAAATACGATGTAATAAGGCTTTCAGTAGGTTCATAATTTCGACATGTACTTTGATTACAACAATAGATGCACCGACGGACGGACAAAGGAAACTGATCGGAGACCACATATATATTAGGAATCGTTTAAAAAATCTAAGATGGTCTAGAATCTGAAATACAAACTACAGGTCGCACTATTAAAGCTAGTTGTCTAAAAATTTGCCGACATCGGCCAAGAGGTAAAAATTTTGCACACACATGGATTAAGTCAACCTCTAGAAAAATCAAGATATTTCTGCTATCAGCTCCGATCGTTACGATATTTTAGTTCTACGATGTAATTTGACTAGAAGAGCGTGTCACCGCCCATAAAATTTTCAACTTAGACGAACTACATCTTATGAGGTGTTACAGATATGAGACTGATATTTGAAACATATGATATTGGTTTAGAATGAAACACAATCTGAGGTGGGCGGTTCACGTTCCATTAAAACATTGCTCAAATTAGTCGACCGGTTATTATAAAACTTGAACATAATGAAATCAATGATTAGTAATTTATTATTGACTAAGTTGTGTTAAAATTGGACAAAAGGGCAAGGCACCGCACCATATCTCGTGAACTTAATCCAATATGACAGTAGTAGTATGATGTTGGTATGGCAAAAAACATCCAAAACATACCCTGATGCAAAAGTGGGCGTTGCACGCCCTCTTGAACTATTTTCATATTAGACCGAAATACATGATGGAAAGTATATACGATTTGGCCCCGATTCCGCTGTTTAGATTTGTTCACAAAAAATATATGTCGAGCAAAACCTTAAAAAAGAACCACATCCAATTGGGCCTTTTTCCCATTTGAAATCCCAAACTGGTCATAACTTTAAGTCATTTTTGTGTAAAATTTTAGGGTCCTAGCTTCTTTCTTTTGGCAGATATTGTGCATTCAAACCCGAATGGACATGAAATTATAAATTGAGTAACACCCCATCGTACGGAGGTCTTTTTGGCCGTTTTATTTTTAAAACAAGCCACCAAACTTTGATATGGGCACTCTAATGAAAAGAAATGTCACACACAGAGAAAATTAGTTCGAAGTCGGTTGGAACAACAAAAATTCCTTTGTAAAAGAAGAATTTCGCTTGAAATCGCCAAATGTTTAAAATTGTAATGGATATTAGGTTGGACATAAATATCATCATCGTATTGTAAACATAACTAATTGGTCGGTCTTTTGAATGAAACGCTGAAAAGGTATTTAGTTGCCACAACCGGGCTGTAGCAGACAATAGTTTCGGGAACAATTTGTTATTGCCACCAATTATAAGTGATGACAAATGACTTTGTCATAACCAAAACTGCTTGTTTAATAGAATAGAATTTTAATAGGATTTATGCAATTAAATAAATCAATTATGACCTTAAGGCAATCAAGTAATCCAATGTTTTTTAGTAAAAATATTCCATCATCTTTTTCTCTTTTTCTTCAATTTGGCCCTCCGAATGTTTTAGAGTACTTCTGCTGTGTTAACAGTTTTTTTTTATCTCGTAGTATTTTCCACAAATACTTCAGTTTTAATTACTGAAAATTTTAGAGCACCAACGAACATTCGGTTGTATTGATGTAGTATTCGAGGTGCATCCAACCTTAATGATTAGGTTATGGCAACGAATCTGTTCTCTGTGTGCACAACAAATCGCAATATAGAATTAATTCCAATATTTAACTCAGACTGCGATCGGTCTCATTGATCCGTGGAGTGCAATAAACGCCCACATTACTTCTTTTTCCTATTAGTTTCCTGGTGGAGGGTTTCTACGACTCGGCCGGACGTGTTACTTTTTATTTACTTAGTTGGTCTCTATCATCTACATATTATTGGTCCCGCCGCTTTGTTGTTTTCTTACCGAAAACTCACTTGTACTTTAAGCTCCTTTAAAGTTCGTAAATAAACTGGAATTCAGATATTTATTAAATAAAAAAAATTGTACCTACGATTTCAAAAATGTTTGTATTTGTCAACGCTTGGCTTTAGGCATCATACAATTTTCAATTTAGTTCTCTATGTTGTTAACCACAACCGAATCTAGAGGTTAGCTAGAGGACGAAAAAATCAATAAGTTTTTGAATACCATAAAAAGGCAGCCCTTTCAGTTTTGAGTTCGTCAGCTTTCCATTGAACGTCAATCTCTCCCCTTCAATTGCCAGGCCCCCTTGTGCTATTCATCGTTGTTCTTGTAAAAAACAAAAACATGAATAGCAGGCAACAAATATTGCTGTGAAAGAGCCAAAGTCAATCATTTGTGAAATCGAGTTGCGAGTTGAAAAATTCTAATGCATTTTTATAGGTTAACCTCATAGCAACGGGAACAGCGAACAGCATCAAAGAAACAATTTTGCTTATGTGGCTTTTTGCTAGCCCCTCCGACCTATCACCCTCGTTGGAGGGATATCACAGAGAAATTATTACAAAAGAAAAATGTAATCATTTTGAAAATATTAAATTTATTTCTATCGTTTATTGATAGCTGATATGATATGATGTTGGTTATGGTGAAAGAGGAAAGGAATAAAATCACCAACCTCATCAAAGGGAAATCTCTCGGAATAACTAAGCTCGCATTAAATGGGACACTTTAATGGGTACTCCCACTGCCTCTTTTGGCGGGCAGCATATCCAGGCACGGCTCATAAAACATACACAATTTCACCTTGATTTCATTTGAATGACATAAGGCCATAGCGATGTCGCCAATGTCACACTGGTGTGCTGCTCCATCTGCCTTTCTCCCCGGATATTCATGTAGAAAATGTATACGGGCTTTGCCAGTACGGAAGTGAAGATGGTTTTGTACTCGTATAAATTTAAAGACGACGGATGTTACACGTGAATGGCTTTCATTATTTATTGGCAAATAAACAGATTGCTTTGCTGTGGCAGCTCAAATTGCCGTTTGCTGGGGAGACTGTTTGAGCACTTGTCCCGGATGACCCTGCGGGCGAAAATGTTTTAATCAAATGCGAATGCAGCAAAATAAAATCCTTATTTAAAGAGAATTTGTTGGTTTTATGACAGTTTGGGGACATCTGGAGGAGCTTTAACAGTGTGCTATCCTATTTTAAGACGACAGACGATCGACATGAAATTGGACACAAATCCGAATATTTGCTAGTTGTATTGCTTAAATATATTTTTCATATAAAGGGGCAAACCTTAACACAAAGGCCGATATGCGGAGGGGCAGGGTGATAAGATGAGAACGATAGGAAATACAAAATTTAAATTAAGCAGTGCAATGTGAGTTGAGCATACTTGAAGGAATAGGTTAAAGTCCCCATAGCAGCGATTTTTTTAAAGGCACGTTCGGCTGATCTCAACCACTTTTTCTAGCATATTAATTGGAAACTTTACTCTGTGGATTGCGGCTGAAATGATCGAAAATATAATAATTAGGGTGGGTCGATTTGTAAGGACAAAAATTTTTCGATATTGTGCCATAGATTTTTCAGTAGCTTTTGGCATGAGGAAAAAAATGTTCCACTACGACATATCAAAAAAATAATTTTCGAGGCTTAATTTATTTAATTTTTCTCTTATTATGTTTTTAAGTTTTTTCTAGTTGGTTGTAAAAAAATATTTTTTTAATATTTCCTTTGCAATATAACATACGAAAGCGTGCACGCAGAAAAAAGATATGGTCACTATATGGTTACGGCAACAACAGTTTGTTATCTGCAATAAAAGTATGGTCGTCGCAGCAATAGTCGTGTTTTTAAAATTTTATTTTGACAATAGTAAAATTGCAGCAATATTTATATTGTTGAAATGTAACAATAGTATTGTTGCCAAATTTAAAAATGAAAATATGATTGGTGCGATACAGGTATTATTTTTTTTCAATTTTTTTGTTAACAATAATATGTTTACGGCAATCATACCAGCAAAACCGTAATTTTTTTTAATTTGACAATGTTAGTGTTACTAATTTTACGCAATAATAGTAACTTTTATATTTAAATTCAATTTTATCGAAACGAACTACTTTGGATTAGTATAACTGAAATATTTTCAATAGTGAATTCTTTCTACTGTTAAATAAAACAGCACTATTATTAAGAGTTTAGTATATTCTTACATATTTTACTTTATAAAAATCTCTATTGTTGAATAAGAACTTAACCCAATTTTTGGGAATCATAGAAAGGTTGTGTGTAAGTCATACTATAGTTGTGAGAATAATACTATGGTTGTGTGTTAAACATACTATGGTTATGATTCTCATATGGTTGTGGGGATCATAGTATGGTTGAGTGTGAATAATAATGTGGTTGTGGGGATCATACGTAGTTTGGTTGTGTGTGAATAATTCTTTTGGTGAGGACCATAATATTGTTGTGGGGATCATAGCATGGTTGTGTGTAAACCATACTATTGCTGTAATGATCATAATATTGTTGTGCCGCAACCATATAATAACAATAGTATAATGCTCTTCAAATATTTTGACCCGAACTATACTTTTTTCTTCGCGTGGGAACAGAAATACGACTGATTCGATTCATTTAATCGGAATTATATTCATACGCGCTCATATGTTATTTGTATTGTATGTGACAATGTATATTTGTATGTATTTTATGCCACGTTGGAAAAGGTTCATTTAAAAACAAAAAACTTTTATTACCTTCTAACAAAACCTTAAAAATAAAAAGTGAAAAAATAAATTTGGGCGCTTTGAAAATGTTTTTTTTTTTTGATATGCCGTAGTGGTACTTGTTTTCCTCAAGCCAAAAACTATCGAAAAAACGATGGCACAATTTGATTCCTCAATCGACCCACCCTAATAATTACATTTTGAACAATTATAACAACCAAAGTTATGTCGGCTAAACCAGGCAAAATCAGTTGGTTTAACCAGGCATGCAGGGATGGTGTCAGATCTAAAAAGGAGGCGTTTTTAAATTCAAAATTGAACAAAATTGCCAATACTGAACTTCTGCTTCAACAGGCAAGAGCTGCTAGTACCAGAGTACTATGTCGAGAATGTTTCTGCACGCATGCAAAGGTTTTTGCCGTTTCTACGGATAGTAAAAACTTAAGAAAAGTACTCGTAATGCACAGCTCTGCATCTATCCCAACACTTGTTCAGGGAGACCAGCCATTTACTGACCCAGTTGATAAAGCTAACCTATTGGCTGAATGGTTTGCATGGAATTCTATCTTGCTGAAAATCAATCATGCACTTGTCCTATGGAAGCTTTAAAACCATGCTAACCATACTGGAGCTTCCCAGCGCGTTGGAAGGTTGTACACGTCCCGCCGAGCCCCAAAAGTGGCGAAGCAAATAATTCGGCGAATTTTTGGTCAATTAAGATTTGCTCTGCCTGATTATTGCTACTAGTATATGCTTATATCGCTAGAAAAATAAATTTGAATTTATCTCCACTTACATTTAATAACGGCTTTTTTAGGTCCTAACGTTCGATTCCGAATTTCAAGCAGATCTCCAAAAAAGATTTAAATTTTGAATAGTAGCTAAATTTAACTATTTTCGAATTATCATATGGCCATGTTTATTAGTAAACCATTGTTGGGATCTCAGCTACCGATTTTTGGATCACAAGAATCCCTAGGTTCAAATATAAGTACTGTCTCCATTTGGGATATTTTTATTGCAGCTTCACTATCAATCCCAAAATTTGACATGCTAGTGCGATAGAAAAACAAATTTTAACAACGACATAAAAAATCATTTTTCGAGACGTCAAAATTTGATTTTTTTTGACTTTTTCTCAACTTTTATTCTTATGTTTTTTGTATTAGAAAATAAAAAAAAATTTGAACTGAACTGAAAACGGTGGCACAATATCGATTGCTAAATCGAACCACCCTTATATACTTATAGACTTTACAGGGACTCCAAGCAATATTTCGTGGTGTTACTTATAGAATTACACATTAGTATATCATCCTTTCGGTAAAGGATACAACAAAAGTAATTTAAATTTAGGCCCTTCCGGTCCATACAATTTACAAAGAAATTTACGCCTTTCCGGTCCATATATACAATTTACATGGAAATCAACTTTGTATTTTGGGACAAAAACATTTATGTTGAGTAGCCCTTATCGTAACTAACGATCTCGGTATTGCCGTATGATGGACTGTATACACAACTATTCTACAAAAGCCCTATGTTGAAACCCTGACTATAAACAGCTAAAATTCTTCCGCCACTGTCATTTCGTAATATTAAGATTTTTATAGCCGGCTTCTAACGTAAGTTGCCATTCTGTGAGTAAAAAAATTATGCCTAGCACAGCTCACTGATTTCGGAGAAGTTCCCCGTCTGTTCTTCAATGGGTAAGAGTATCGCAAACATATTTTCCAGTTGAGTTACCTTGAGTCAGTCACTTAAGAATACCAACGTCATTCTCATTTAACCGATATATGAAATCTAAGTTGAGGTTAGTGTAGCGTGAAATATGACAGCGCTTTTACTACCTGTAAATGTGTCGCAGTTGACTCGAACCAACGGATGGTTGAGACAAACAAACATACATATCTCTATATCTGTCTATTTATAGATCTTTGCAAAAATAGCTTTAGCTGAGTCTTTGCTTCATAACCCCAAAGAAAAAGAATCCTCCTCCATTTTTTCAAACGAACCCGACCATCTTGCATTCACATGAACACTTATTATCACGTTGAAATTGACTGAGAGACAGCCAGACGGACACATACACGAACAGGCTGACAAATTACATCACAGAAGTGAACAACGAACGAACAGAAGAAACACAGCAGCATTATGGGGCACAACGGCTGCAGAGCTCCTCTGAAGACTCTAAAGAAATAAAAAAATGCAAAATCAGCCAGCCAGCCGACAACAAAATGAAATTGACAGATGAAGTTTCTTTCTATGGAGACACGACGGATGCCACACTCCGTTGTCACACTTTGTGTCGTAAAGACTCCAGCATACACAAATTGACTTTCAGATATGCAAATCAAATAGAGACGAAGAACCGAATATGACACAACACCGAGGGAAACAGAATGAAATAATGTAATAAAGCCGATAACCAAGAAGTAAAAGGAAACTGACGCTCACAGCATACACTGCGCCAAGCCAGTAGCCGGCCCAAACCACCCACGCACTTTTGAAGAAATTTTAAAAGAATCTATACTGACTGGCATTCAATTTCTTGCAGTCTTTCGAAATAATTGAATTTGATTATTTCTCAATACGTATTAAAATTGGCCGCACAATATTTGCTCTCAGCGTAAGCTTAAAGTGATTTCGTAGCTAATTCTATGCCATTTGGCTGGAAGATATTCATCCATTCATCCGCCTTTTCATGCCTTCATTCCTCTTCCTTCCTCCGCCTACGCCAGCCTATTGCCGTAGATGGTCTCTTTATATATTTTTTGTTCCACCATAATCGTAATCTACTTTTGACATTTAACTTAAATATTCTTGTTTTTTTGGCTGGGAGATAACACACATTTTAAGTCAACAACGGCAACAACGAATTTGTCAAAAAAAGAAGAACGCCGAAAAGAATCATAACGAGTTTGGAAGTAGCTCTACGAAATAAGGTGAACAAGTTTACACTCGAGGGAAAATGCCTGTTTATTTTCAACCTAAAAAGATCTACGGATACGAACCCCAAATAACGAAATGAGAAATAAGCTATTACAAAATATGATATCGGGTATATTATACCCTGCACTACGGAATGAGTAGAAAATCCAGCTGAGTGCGGGCTTTTGGCCCCCATGAAGCCATCAGCTGGTCTCTAACATTACACAGATTTTAAAAATAATGTTTTAATTGAAATGATCAGCAAATTTCAGTGTTTTTTGTACCCAAATTTCCATGCTTCAAAGGGCCCTAGATTACGGTTCATTCACAAAAAAATTTTCACAAAAATAATTTTATTTTTAGCTTCGTGTTCAAATTGTATTGTTATAGGACACCCATATTTCCATATATAGGCATATATGGTAAAATTTGATCCGTTATTGTTTGCTTGTCCTTCATTACACGAGTATACTTCACCAAACTTACTAGAAACCGAGTTTTAGAGCGGTTGTATAAAAAAATAGGCAAAATTTGATCCGTTACCAAACTTACTCGAAACCGAAACTATTGTCGGGTTTAGAGCGGTTATATAAAAAATAGACATGAACTTCTCCAACTTCTTTAAATTGGCATTAATACGAGTATGTGGCTTCTAGAGCTAAACCCATCAAATCGGTTGAGCCATACGTGTATAGCTAAATCTGAACTGATATTCTTTAATTCCGTCCGTCCTTGATCCAAAAACTTTCTACTGCCAAAATCAATCAGAACCAGACCACAATAACGATCTATAGCTCGATTACAAGCTTAAGAAGGACAACAGAAGCATGGACAGACATACATTGCGAAATCGATTCAGATCATGATTCTAAGACGATCAGTACACATAAATTAAAGTCTAGCTTAAATATTTTTGGTAATTACAAACACAAAAATTTGACAAATTCATTTCTATCACGTCAAAGCTTTATACGAAGGTTGCTATATATATTTCTTAGTGTTGGCTGGTTTGACAAATTTTAGCAAAAACGTACTCAGAACGTTTTGACGTACGACCATCATTTGTATTGCTTACAGTGACTTGAAAAAATCCATTTGGCAAAAGAATGGAATTAATTCTCGTGAACATTTTCGTGCGATCATTTTTCACAATTTTCGACGTAGATTATCACGACAAGAAAGCATCGATAAACTTAAATCTTTGTATGTCTACGAAGCACCATCCTATAGCATTGTGAAAAACTGGTTTAATGAAAGTTCGCTCAAAGACGAAGGTCGTGAAAGGCTTCCAAAAACTCCCGCTGAGCCAGAGAACATTGATGCCGTGCGTGAAGTGATAATGCAAGATCGTCATGTGACATACCGTGAGATAGAGGCATCATTTGCACATTTCTTCCACCAGCATACATTCGATATTGTTGGATCCCGCACAATTTGACAAGCGCTCAAAAAAAGCTCGTGTCGATTGTTGCAACGAAATTTTGAAAACATACGATCGCGTTGCTACAAAAGACGTTTATACGATCGTCACAGGTGACGAATCATGGATCTATGCGTATAAGCCCGAAACAAAACAGCAGTCGACCGTGTTGGTCTTCGAAGACGAGCCAAATCCAACGAAAGTTGTTCGTGGAAGAAGCACTTCGAAGCAAATGGTCGCCTGTTTCTTCGGAAAAACTGGTCATGTGGCGACTGTTCCGCTTAAGCAATGTAGGTACCACTCAATTCTGAATGGTACACCACAATTTGTTTGTCTGAAGTCTTCAGAGAATTTTAAAAACGAAGAGAAGAGAAGACGAATCATTGTGCACCATGACAATGCGAGCACTCACACATCGGCTCAAACCAGCGCCTTTTTGACCGGCCAAAACATCGAATTGATGCGTCATCCACCGTACAGCCCTGACTTGGCACCCAATGACTTCTTTTTATTTCCGCACATCAAGAAAAAAAAATCGGAGTGGAAAAAGTGCTGCGACAATTGGTTTGAGTGCTTGCAAATACACTTTGCTGGAGAATACTTTGAAAAGCAATAAAACCATTTTTGATGATAAATATTCGCATTTTCATATAGGCTAGAAATATATATAGCAGCCCTCGTATACGCTCCATCATGGATTCCGGTCCAATGTGAACATTTTCTATCTTTCCAAAGTGATATCATATGTTCAAAATATCAACAAATTACAAAGGTAATTCTACCTAGCCGCACAAGTCAGGCAACAGATCAGCACCATGTATGTTAGAAAAGCTTTTCTCTCGCTTCCAACTCTGCTAAATTGTACTTAAGTTATTTCCTTATGTACGAGTACATAATATCTACTAATTTTTTTATAATCTAAATTTCGACGAATTTTTTTTATAAACTAAATTTCGACGAATTTTTCTGTAAACATTATTTTTCGACAACATTTTCTATAAACATTAAATTTCGACAAAATTTCCAATAAACATAAAATTTCGACAACAAATTTTCGAAAAAAAAGTTTTCTAAAACAGAAAATTTTCACAAAATTTTACATAAATTACATACAATTTTGACGAAATTTCCATATGTGACCTATTCTCCGAGCAAAGGGACCTAGTGTGTCAAAAACGGGATGGGACTTAAGAGGTGATTCTGTTACCTCAAAGGCTGTAGAATAAGATGAAATAAGTTAGATTTCTGATAAAAAAATATTTACCCCATAAAAACGTACAAAACGAACTTGGGAAAATTGATTAAAATGAGAAAAACATTAAAAATTTACTTTTTTTGATTTTTGGTTGGATTTTTTTTGGAGTTTGGACGTTTTTTTCGGTGTTTCGTGATCTGCTACTTCGATTTTCTTCCGTTTGACAATTTCAGCTTTTCCTTTTTTCGGCGCTTTGACTTCAGCTTTCTTTTTCGTGATCCGGTGCTTCAATTTTTTTTTCTTGCTAGCAGGTTCAGATATTTTTTTCGTTTTTTTTTTCGCTTTGGGTTCACTCGGTTTAGGAGCTACAATATCCCGTTTCTGTGAATCAGTACATAAGACACTCTCATACAAATACCATTTGCGATCTAACGATAATCCGCTTGGTGCAATGAGCGGAGGTAATTCGTTTGGTAGCAACAATAGCAAAGGTATTGTCACAGTAAAAGCAAACAAAAAATACGTCACCACATAGGCATGACATGACATCACAAAGTCGGCACCCAATCATAACTAACCATACCAAATCTCATCTCCCAACTGAAGGTGTGTTCACAGTGATAATGCGTTATGAAACTTTAAATGCGTTTTTCTCAAAACTTTTTTTTTCAAACTAGGTCCCTTTTCGCGGAGAAGGTTATATATTTCTTAAAAATTTTTCATAAATATCAAATTTTTAAGAAAAGTTTCTATAAATATTTTTTTCCAGAAAACAAAATTTGACAAGTTTTTGAGAAATGTAAAATTTTTTATAATATTAGTTTTTTAAAATATTCTCTTAATTTTAAGTTATGTCGTTATTTTTTTGGTAAAAATTTATTCAAAATATAAACTGTTGACAAAATGTTCTCTTACTCCGACGATTTTTTTTTTCTACATTAAAAAATTTCAATAAAAATTTTCTTTAAATTAATTATTTTGACAAAGTTTTCTAAAAATACAAAATTTGATGATATTTTTCGTAAAATAAACTTGTTAACAAAGCTATTTCCCAAGCAAATACAATTTCGACCAAATTTTCACAGATAACCGCTAAAATTGTAATTTCAACGAAATTTTCTTCTGCGTGAAGTCATTGTGTTTGTCGCAACATCTGTGGGGTGGTGGTATCATGAGTCACACACACACACACACGCATTGATTTGGAAAATATGTCATTCATTCCATTTCGCACATCATTTCGGATCGTTAGATGAGAGTGTATATGCGAGCAGTAAAGCCATAATGATAATAATCTTCTGACATAATTTCAAATTTTGAGCCATAAAATTTCATATTTTAAGTGTGTCATAAAACACACCCTATATTGTGGAGAAAAAAGTGACATAAACAGCAAGACTGGCGAAATTGCCCAATCAAACTCAAAAGGCTTTTAGCTTTCAGTGACTAATACATACAAACATACCTCAATGTTCCCTATTTTTTTTTTCGAAAACTTGTGTATCTTTTCTTGTAGTGTCTTTACCTTTTTTGATGCGGTTGTTGTCGTTGTTGAGTTGCCCATAGGTACAACAACAATGGTCGTGAGCTCCTCGATGAGTGATGAGCTAAACTGAAATGAGACAAGACTGCCTGCCCTACATACATACGTTCGTGGCATGAAAGCCGACTCGTAAATCCAAAGAGCTGCACCTGTCTCACACTCCTATTCGCCGCACATGTTCTTTGGTGGTGGATACACCTTTTTTGTCCTACACAATGATGATGACAGCCACGTCTGACGGACGGATGTCGTTGAGCTGATCTTTTTGGGGAAAATGTCTACGGCAGCCAGCTTTGAATCTATTCAAATGCCGACACACTCACACCGTAGCACTACGCCAACAAACATTAGCATCTCTTGCCACAATTTGTTGTAGTTGGCTGGCAAACAAATGGCTAACGCATACATACACAGACAGGCACACTGACACACACACATACGCACACTCACTCAGACCAGGCCGAAACAAAAATTGCGTTGTTGACAAGGTCATTGTGTTTGCTTATGGTTTGTGAATCTTTTAGCAAACGTTGCGGCACAGTGGGTAGAAATCAATTAACATACGAAAAAACATAAAAAAAAGCATAAATTATCATTTAATTCAAACAGAATAATTGATTAAGAACAAGCCCTTACAAGCAACATAAATCCTGATTTAGAAACTGAAGATTAAGAAAACAGTAAACTCGTAAAAACTGCTACGTGTACTAAGCACTTGCATACAAGTTTGGGTATTTAAGAACGTACCACTTCTGACAATTATGATTAAGACCACTGCAATAAATGCATTTTCAAAACTTTGCAAAATACAAGTAGTTGGTTATGGCAGCATGTTTTTTAAGATTTTTGGTTTGTCATTCTCTCATCACTGAAGATGATTTTCTTCGAAAATTGATCATCCACTGTTGCCCGAAGCCTGAATAACTTTATCGCGTTGCTAGCTTGTGTATCTTTCAATGGTTCAAATTGAGAAATATCAAATGAAATGCTGAAAAAAAACTTGACGTTTAGGTGTGTTTCACATTCAACATGGGCCCTTAAAATTTAACCACCCTTTATAAGCAGCATATTTCCACTTTATCAAGTTTTTTTTTTTGAAGAAAATGATTAAATTGTTTTCTCACTTTAAGTTTTATTGCACATTAGAAAGTCACTTTGAAGAAAGTATTCCCAACAAATTGATCTAAGGGGTAATTCTACCTAGCTGCTTTTGGAACACACAAGTCAGGCAACAGATTAACACCTCTTATGTTAGGAAAGCTTATCACTCGCTTGCAACTCTTCTATTCATGGTATTTCCCCATATACTTCGGTTTGACAATTATAAAGGGTGTTTTTTTCAGACGCATGTTTTTCAAGACGAAATAAAACTCATATAATTTAATTTTATGACCAAGAATTTCGCTTTATTATAGAGATAAGGGTTTGTCGTTATGTTTTTAAAATGATTTCGGGCAAGTGGCCGCCACGGCTGGCTTGAATAAATTTCAGCCGAAAGGTCCAATTATAATTGGAATTGTCGATAATTATCGACGACTTTTATGCAGCATTTGGGACCGTATGTCTGCAATAATGCGCCGAATATTCTCTTTCAAGGCTTCACTCGTGTCGGGCTTATCTGCTTAGACAAACGACTTTATTTAACGCTTGAAACATAGTCCAGTGGTGTTAAATCGCACGATCTTGGAGGCCAAGCTACAGGCTACTACGCGTGATAATTCGCTCACCAAATGTTTGATTGTTTTGTTGGCTGTATAGCATGTAGCGCCGTCTTGTTGGAACCAAAGGCACGAAAAAGTCATTAATCATGACTCTCTAGCGTTTCCCAAAGGCTGTAACACTTTGGCCGTCTTTATTTTTGAAGTAAATGGACCAATGATTCCCTCTGCCAATAGATCAAACCAAACAGTAACTTTTTGAGGATGTAACGGCGTCGCAACAATGGCTTGTGCATTTTCATAACTCCATTTGGTTTTAAATGTACCCATTAACCAAAAGTAAGCTTCATCGCTGAACAAAAAGTGTCATCTAAAATTCAGGATCGGAGGCCATCTCGGTTTTGGTCCATTCACCACGATTTGCAAACGTTGTTCCGGAGTAAGTCTATCCATTATGAAATGGCAAATCAATCTGAGCATAAATCAAGTGGCAGCTGTGAATAAGAGCAACTCCGAAAAATGTATGGTCAGATTGAAAATCACACGTCTAAAAAACACCCTTCACAATAAGTTCAAACGTTTTTAACCGTTTAAAAAAAATTGTAGGATAATTGCACTCGTAGGTCTATGAGCTAGAAATAGTACCACTCGCACTAAAAAAATCTTTGGAAATCGGAGACAAATTGTAATTTCGGCCAGGTCGAATCGTCAGCTGTGAATAAGAGCAACTCCGAAAAATGTATGGTCAGATTGAAAATCACACGTCTAAAAAACACCCTTCACAATAAGTTCAAACGTTTTTAACCGTTTAAAAAAAATTGTAGGATAATTGCACTCGTAGGTCTATGAGCTAGAAATAGTACCACTCGCACTAAAAAAATCTTTGGAAATCGGAGACAAATTGTAATTTCGGCCAGGTCGAATCGTTCATACTTCCTACTATGGATGGAGCAATGTGGCAATGGTAGTATTTAAGCTAAATGGTCATTGGTGGTAGGTAAAAACACCCTTCACAATAAGTTCAAACGTTTTTAACCGTTTAAAAAAATTGTAGGATAATTGCACTCGTAGGTCTATGAGCTAGAAATAGTACCACTCGCACTAAAAAAATCTTTGGAAATCGGAGACAAATTGTAGTTTCGGCCAGGTCGAATCGTTCATACTTCCTACTATGGATGGAGCAATGTGGCAATGGTAGTATTTAAGCTAAATGGTCATTGGTGGTAGGTAAAAAACACGCTTCACAATAACTTCAAACGTTTTTAACCGTTTAAAAAAAATTGTAGGATAATTGCACTCGTAGGTCTATGAGCTAGAAATAGTACCACTAGCACTAAAAAAATCTTTGGAAATCGGAGACAAATTGTAATTTCGGCCAGGTCGAATCGTTCATACTTCCTACTATGGATGGAGCAATGTGGCAATGGTAGTATTTAAGCTAAATGGTCATTGGTGGTGGGTTGATGTTTGACAGGACATAATTTTTGGGATCCTATGGACCATTTATATATCGTATAACTTAAAATAAATCGTATACTCATGATACATTTTAGATAAATTCTAAAATAATATTCAGATTCTTGAGGAAATGTCATTGAGTAAGGTAAAATTTTTCGATATTGTGCCATCGATATTTCAATAGCTATTGGAATGAGAAAAAAATTATTTTCGAGGCGCCCAAATTTTTTTTAAATAAAGTTATTAAATATTACCTTTTAAGGTGGCATACAAATTATCATACAATATAACGTATGGGCGCATGAGAATAGCAATACGACTGAGCGAATCGCAAAGAATCGAATTGTAGTGGAACTTTTTTTCCTCATACCAAAAGCTATCGAAATATCGATGCCACAATATCGATTACTTAATCGACCCACCTTAAACCACGTGTTAACTAAAGAAGGGAGGTGATTGTTGGGTCCTGATGGTAAAAGATGCTGCAGACTTTTACTGTTTTTGGGTATCCACATTTCCATGTTTAGAAAGACTTTTTTCGACGACCTAGGGATCTAAGACCAGTGGGTCACCGCCTTAAATTTAGTTGATTAAATGTTTGTCGTAAAATGAATATTTTATATTTAGATTCGTGACGACATATCTTTGGTACCTTACCTTAAGTAAACATGTGGGTACTTAAACTCAGGCGTGTGTTGGTCCCCTAGCCGCATATAGGTTCTCTGGACCCCATTTTCGGCAATTTTGATTATTGACTTAGCCACCGAAATGATAATGAGCTTCATCTGAAAAAAATGATTTTTCGCTAAATTTCGTCACCTCCTACCAAGCAATCGTCAGCCCATTGGGCAAAGCGAAAACGCATCGGATGGTGTTTAAAGTTCAACCTTTCCAATAAAATCAAGAAATTTAAAAAAAATATATCAAAACCTTTTTTTTAAAGCCGATTCCAATTTAAAATGTTAAATCGGCCACCCTATATAAGACACATATCTGCTAAGTTTAAAGAATAGATGAAAAGAGTTGCCCGCCCCCAGGGGGTGGCGGCTTCACTTGAATGCCTGTTAACTCATTGTATACAACATGCTTAACGATCAGGGAGAAGAAAAAGAGTTAATATATAAGTACTTAGTAGGGACATAAATACTGTTACACACGTTTTTTGCTGTAAAATAAAAAGTACTGAATGTTTTTGGACCCAATATTTTTTAATATATTTATTGATGTATATTGTATCCAAAAATAATCTTCTTATTCGAAATGTCCGCCTTTTACCTTTACACACGCTTTAAGTCGCACTGGCTAATCGTCAATAGCTGCACGAACCTCGTCCATTGGAAAATTGGCCACAGCTCGAACCAAAGCAGTCTTAAGAGATCCAATGTTGGGGTATCTTTTGTGACAAACCTTGTCCTCTAAAACCGTCCACAATTTGTAATCCAATGGGTTCAAATCTGGACTGCCTGAGGGTCATTCTTCAGAGGAAATGAACGCTGGCAAATTGTTTCGAAGCCAGGCCTGGGACGTTTTAGCCTTATGGACCGGCGCAGAATCCTGCTGGAAAGTCCATGGCTGGTTTTGGAACAGGGAATTGTTAATATGCTTCACAATAGCTTCCAAAAAGGATTCTTGGTAAACTTTGGCCGATGTTTCGACTCCTTTTTCGCAGAAATGCAGGTCAGTGACCCCATCGTAAGAGACACCCCACCAAGTCATTACTGAAGCTGGGTGATGACCCTTTTCCACTTTTGGGATCAGTTCAGATGCTTCCTGAGATGACCGCGCATAGACTCTATCATTTTGCTTGTTCAATTTTTCCTGAACGGTAAAAATTTTTTCATCGGTGAACAAAATTTTTCTGTGCAAGTTATCAGCGTGCTTCACCAAAAGACGTTTGCATTTTTCAATCCTATTTTTTTTAAGCTGCAGTCAATAAATGTCCGATACGTCGTTTTAAAGCCCCAAGTCTTTTTTAATGATTCGACTCATGGACTTTTGCGTGGTTTTCATCTCACGGGCCATGATTTTCTGTTTTCGGAGCGGATTTCTGTGAATTCTTGATTTAACGGCTTTGATGACATGCGGTGTTCGAACAGAGCGTAGGCGGCCGACCAGTGGCGGTAGGCTAATCCCTAGTGACCGGAGCGTTTTGAAAACATCGTTTTTTTAATTTCACACTTAAAAAGCGCTATTACAGCGATGCGGTTCTCAATATCTGACCACTCCATGATGAAAGTTGAAACAATTTTAAAATCCCGTTACGTTGAGGTTAGCTTTCAAACCCCATATGACATTAACGGAGTATGTTCAGTTCTACTATTGAAATGGGTGTGTTCAATGTTGTAACAGTATTTATGTCCCTACTAAGTACTTATAGTAAGTAAGAAGGTCTGGTTGAAGGGGATGTCGGCCCCTAAGGGGGTGGCTTCACTCGAAGGGCTGTTGTGATACCATATACCTAAAAATCAGTGAGAAGAGAGATATAGGAAGACCTACTGGAGAACAATGTGCATAATTCCCACAACATCCCATTAAGGGATAAATTAAACCTTTTCTCATATTAGCGGGCTGTATACGTAACAACCCTATACCTGAAAATCAGTGAGAAGAGAAAGGAAGAGCCACTGGGACAAATTAAACCTTCTCTCATATCAGCGGGCTGTATACGTTAGAATTCTTACTGACTAAAACCTTTTGTTTACCACCTGCACCGAAGGGCTAATGCATTTTATAGAGAAGTTTTTACATGGCTTGGATTCTAGAGAAAAGATTCAAACTTCACGCGTTCTTTTAAAAACCGCCTGTCTTCTCGATATTGTCGTCGAAAAATCGCTTTCCTAGATGGAATAGCCTAGATCCTTGGGCATACAAATACCAAGAGTTCTATTGAATCAACATCGTCTTTATCGAGGCAGCTCCTCCGAAACGCTCGGCCATAACACCTATATCGTTGCGCCCTGTTAGGCCATCTGTAAGAGTGCTGATAATCATTTTCCAAAATCCCAGAAACTTATTTGTCCTCTTTGGGCTAATGATTCGCCAGCAATCCAATCTTGACCGCACCTTTCTGCTTTTCAAGGTTCTATGTAGTTGAACAGCTCAACGAGTGCCATAAACATCTATCTAAGGCCTTGGCAGCGTCTACTATTTCGGAAGCTGGTCTAGCACATAAGTCTGACAGCTCATTGAAATGTTGTTGTGCAAAAATGTTGTTGTGCAAAAATGTTGTTGTGTCCCGAATTCGGGAGTTGGATATTAGGCAGTCGAAGACACATCATGTGATAAGTAAGAAACCTCTAGCTCGTTTTGTTAGAACTGAATTGTGCTTGGAACTAACATACGGTCGGACGTGACTGGATCGTCTTAGAGTTTTACGACGATCAATAATAAATATCATCGAATGAAACCAAAGAAACCGAAAAAAAAAAATTCAAAATCGACTTTTCGATTGATTATGATGCACCGTATTAAAATACACGTTTCTGTTAAATTTTACAGTCATGCGACTTAAAACGACAATTTTATTATATTAAATTTTATAAACAAATAAACAACCAGTTCTTTTTTTTGTAAAATTCCTGTAAAATTATAGAAATGTTACTTACGGCTTTTGTGATTTCATATGACGATGTACTTTATAGGGTAGCTGTTAAGTATTTCAAAATGTTGCAAATAGAATGGCAAATGTATAAGTATAAACTCTCGATCCAGCTCGTATGGTGATGATTATAATAAATAATCCACCCTTTTGTTCTGTTTCGTACCACTGTACGCCAGTCGGTCTGTTGACTCCATTTGTATTGACTGGCCTTTGTTATTATTGTGTGTTTTTTCTGTTCACTTCTTCGCATTCAGTTGTTGAATTTACTATTCTTTATTTGTTTTACGGTTTTGCTATGGCGGTTGTAGGTAGCGACCTCCCTGCCCGACTGCCCATCGCTTACGCTTTTCCACGTAGCAGCAGCATTTAACATATTTAACAGTTTAAAGACCTTTTTGGCTGAATTGTCATTTCGTGGCCGAGACGCAGACAGACTCACGCACTCAAACACACACTCAAACACATTGAATATTTAACTTATCTGCGTTATTGTCTTTGAGCTACTTTGAAAGAATTTTAATAAATTCCAATTTCCAAGACACATTATGGCCATAAGGTGGTCGGTCGGTCGTTTGGTGGGTAGGTAGCTTGTATTTGCCCCTTGGGCGTCAGCACTCTTAGGGTTAATACCCTAAGAGTGTGAAAGACGATGGTTTACATTTCAACATATGCCCTATGTTTGTATGTACGAGTGCATTTGAATTTATGACATTAGCATCTTTTGTTTGAGCACCAACGAATAAAAAAAAACAAAATTCTACTTTTTGAATTTAATAACAACGAAATTCAATTTGGATTTAAAAGATTACTTCTTTGGTAACAAAATAAAATATCGTTGTTTTATTAAGCACAATTGAAACATTTTTATGTAAATAAAGCTACCTTAGGGCGAGGAGAAAAAAGTTAGAGCAGAATAGCAAACCGATTGGTTTGTACCAATTGAAGACACCACAAAGTGGTCTACACTTGTATGACTGATCTAAGTAAATGTAGCATTGTTTGTATGTTTTCATATTATAAATGCATTATAAAATATTTCTCTCCATCCTAATGTCCACACAAATGTCGTCTTGAATATGTGTTTATAAATACAAACACTTAAAAATCAAACAGGTATGGCTACCATTTAAACCAGTCTAATAAGTCTGCGAACATTTCTATTTATATTAGATTATCTAAACTCTATATATTGTCGTTGGTTGTTACTTCTTTTGGTCCATAGCAAGTGTTCTCTGAAAAAACTCTATGCTTAGATATAGACGGTCTCTTCTGCTATACTGAGTATATTGTACGAGACAAGAACGATAGAAAAAGAAATTTAAATTGAATAGTAACGGTGTGAGATATGAAATTGATTCTGATTTGATTTCTGAGCTACATTTATTTCATTTACTATGGAATACTGGAATACCACATCACTCAAATAAAAACCTCAGCTTCCTTCGGTTAAATTTTTGATTACTTATTTGAATATATGCGACATTTTATGGCAAAGGTTAGCTTCGAGCACGTCTAAAGTGTTTGGCTTTTACGAGGGTTGCTATATAAAGAGTGATTTTTTTGAGGTTAGGATTTTCATGCATTAGTATTTGACAGATCACGTGGGATTTCAGACATGGTGTCAAAGAGAAAGATGCTCAGTATGCTTTGACATTTCATCATGAATAGACTTACTAACGAGCAACGCTTGCAAATCATTGAATTTTATTACCAAAATCAGTGTTCGGTTCGAAATGTGTTTATCGACAAATTTTGTTCAGCGATGAGGCTCATTTCTGGTTGAATGGCTACGTAAATAAACAAAATTGCCGCATTTGGAGTGAAGAGCAACCAGAAGCCGTTCAAGAACTGCCCATGCATCCCGAAAAATGCACTGTTTGGTGTGGTTTGTACGCTGGTGGAATCATTGGACCGTATTTTTTCAAAGATGCTGTTGGACGCAACGTTACGGTGAATGGCGATCGCTATCGTTCGATGCTAACAAACTTTTTGTTGCCAAAAATGGAAGAACTGAACTTGGTTGACATGTGGTTTCAACAAGATGGCGCTACATGCCACACAGCTCGCGATTCTATGGCCATTTTGAGGGAAAACTTCGGAGAACAATTCATCTCAAGAAATGGACCGGTAAGTTGGCCACCAAGATCATGCGATTTGACGCCTTTAGACTATTTTTTGTGGGGCTACGTCAAGTCTAAAGTCTACAGAAATAAGCCAGCAACTATTCCAGCTTTGGAAGACAACATTTCCGAAGAAATTCGGGCTATTCCGGCCGAAATGCTCGAAAAAGTTGCCCAAAATTGGACTTTCTGAGTGGACCACCTAAGACGCAGCCGCGGTCAACATTTAAATGAAATTATCTTCAAAAAGTAAATGTCATGGACCAATCTAACGTTTCCAATAAAGAACCGATGAGATTTTGCAAATTTTATGCGTTTTTTTTAAAAAAAAAGTTATCAAGCTCTTAAAAAATCACCCTTTATATTTCTGGCCTAGGCAACAATTAGTGCTGCCTGACACCGTCTGACATTTCTATTGGAAAGTTTGACATTTTTTAGCATAAACCTTCTCAGAACGTTTTGACGTACGACCATCATTTGTGTTGTTTACAGTGACTTGAAAAAATCAATTTGGCAAAAAAAATGGAATTTACTCGTGAACATTTTCGTGCGATCATTTTTCTCAACTTTCAACGTGGACTATCACGACAAAAGAGCATCGATGAACATAAATCTTTGTATGGCGATAAAGAATCATCCTATAGCACTGTGAAAAACTGGTTTAATGAATTCAATCGTGGCCGACGTTCGCTCAAAGACGAAAGTCGTGAAGGTCGTCCAAAAACGGCCCTTGTGCCAGGGAACATTGGTGCCGTGCGTGAGATAGAGGCACCCTTAGACATTTCTTCCACCATCATACATTCGATATTGCATGAACACCTGGCCGTTCTCGTTAGATCCCGCACAATTTGACAATCGCTCAAAAAAGGCTCGTGTCGATTAGTGCAAAGAAATGTTGAAAAAATACGATCGCGGTGCTTCAAAAGACGTTTAAAAGATCGTCATAGGTGACCAAATCCATAGAAAGTTGTTCGTGGAAGAAGCACTTCGAAGCAAATGGTCGCCTGTTTCTTCGGCAAAACTGGTCATGTGGCGATTGTTCCGCTTGAGCAGCGTAGGACGATCAACTCTGAAAAAAAATCAAGAAAAAAAATGAGTGGTCAACGATTTTTGTCGCCAGAAGACGCTGTTGAAGCGTTCAAAACTCATGTTTTGGAGGTGTCTCAATCGGAGTGGAATAGTGCTTCGACAATTGGTTTGAGCACATGCAAAAGTGTCAAAAAAAAATAAATCATGCTGGAGATTACTTTGAGAAACAATAAAACCGTTTTTGATGATAAATATTCGTATTTTCATTATTAGGCCAGAAATATATAGCAGCCCTCGTATAGCGTTTGTTGAGGACTTGAGAAAAAAATTAGGAGGTGCACTATCGAAAGTTTGTGGTGGCGGCCAATTAATAAAAGCTCGCCATGAGTTAAGGGTCTTCAGCTTTTACCTTTACAACACCAAACATTGCTTCGCTTTTTGAGCAGTCCTGTTGGAACTTACACAAAAGCTGTTTAAAAGGGCGAAATCTACCGTTGGAGAATAAAGTCTCCCTTACTCGAAAAAATACTCATATTTTATTAATTGCTAAAGAAATAGTAGTTTCTGAATGTTTGGCTCACGTGGCCCAAAAAAGTCCCAAATGGTCAAAACAATATGGCATAAAGCTAATTTAACTACGGTTCTAAATTGGTCTCGGTACGTTCTGGCTAAGATTTACTAGGAATCTATATATCGTTTTATTTGAAGATTTTAATGATATTGATATCGGCTTCATTGACCCAAGGGGCATATAAAACGCACACTTCAGTTTATCTTTATGACCTTCTGGACCATGATAGCACTATCTTTCACCCACAGAACCTATCAGATGTGTGGGACAAGAGGTTGGCGAATGGTGTCCACTTCGATGACCGAAAACTCCAGAGTTAATTTCTTCCGTTTAATTGGCTTAGCATGATCGACATTCTTCATTAAGTTTGTTCGGATGCGTACTATCCGGGTGTGATGGGTATGAAAAAGATCTGTGTTCCTCGCTGAGGAGTACGATACAAACACTTATTTGAAGTGTCTAAAGAAGCAGTTCCTTGTTTGGGTTCTCTAGAGTAGTATACCAGTGAACACTCTATCCGAGCTCCCTAGCAGCTCAATCACATAAAATCGACCATAGGAGCACCTTTCACAAACAGGACCTATCAGGTGTGTGGGAGAAGAGGTTGGCGAATGGTGTCCACTTCGATTATTGGAAAATCCAGAGTTAATTTCTTCGCGTGCATTTGGCTTAGCATGATCGACACTCTTCATTATAAGTATTATGTAATTTTGTTCGGATGCATACGCTCCGGGTGTGATGGGTATGAAAATGAACTGTGATCTTCGCTGGGAGAAGTATAAACACTTATTTGAGTGTCTAAAGGAGCAGTTCCTTGATTGGGTTCTCTAGAGTAGTATACCAGAGTGGATGGAGTAAAGTCCATCCGAGCTCCCTAGCAGGTCAATCACATAAAATCGCCCATAGGACCATCTTTCAAACACAGGACCTATCAGGTGTGTGGGAGAAGATGTCGACGAATGGCGTCGACGTTGATACTCGAAATATCTCGAGATAGTTTCTTTTCGGGTAATTGTCTAAGCACTATCTACATTCTGCATTATTATGTAAGTTTGTTAGGATGCATACGCTGTGGGTGTGATGGGTATGAAAATGAACTGTGATCCGCTGGGAGGATTAGAAACACTTCTTTGAAGTGTCTAAATAAGAATATTCCTCCCTAAAGGGGTATACCACTGAATATTTTACTCCATCCGAGCGCCCTAGCAGCCCAATCATATGTTAGAAGATCCAACCACGAAGTTAATTGTGAAATTAAATCCCAGCGGTAGTAAGTCTTGCCACTACTTCAACTGTTCTCTACGATAGTTAATTCCATGTTACCAAGCCAATGCACAGCAGATAAGGTAACATTCCTCTACGTCCGCAGCTCAGCAGTATCATTATCTTTATTCCCTAAATAGGAATAAAACACTTTTTCACTTTACGGGAACAACGCAGGGCTGCACTTTCCCAATGTTTATCAGAGCAATGACAGGACATCCAGCGATTGCATCTGCCATGACACTGTTCCCGACCTAGTCACGAGTAACTTTCGTTCAGAAACTAGCCAAAAGTACCGCCATTGTGCCGACTTTGTTTATAAAAATTTTAATTTATTATTTTTTAAATTAATATGTACTTGTTTCTCTTTCGAATTTCCCACAATGTTATTGTTTATTTGTTCTTCTTATGCATATTCTTTCGGAGATACAATTTAAATTAATCCACATGCCACTGAACATGGATGCCATGAGCCAACACACACTTTTTTTCGGAACGCATGCAAATAATAAATCCTTGACGAACAATGACTTCAACGGAAACAATTGAAACGGAAAAGCAATTTACAATTGTTTTCTGAAAGTGCAGGCGTCGCATGTGTTTTGAGGTGGAGGAATGCCTTCGATGTGAATGACATGTGTGCATTAAAGAAATCAATTCACTTGACGTGATGTGGGAACGGAGCATTGTGTGTCTAAGCGAGGGATGAAAACATGATGGAAAACTTTTGGGAAAATGTGACCAACTTGCTATATGATCTATGCAAAATAGCATATTTAAATTTAAAGCCATATCTCTCTACCGATGACTTTCTTGCCAGGAAATATTATTTGACAGAGCCTGTATTATAGACAACATTCTTCTGCGTAATCAACAGTTCGAAAATAGTTTTTTCAGTATAGCGAGCTCAAATATCGCCCAATCATCCGGGACAATCGACATTTTAGACAGACTGTTATACTGGCATTGGTGCCAAAAGCTGAAGTTTAAAAAACTTTATGGCTTGGTAAATGCAAATTAAAGTGGCTAAGGAAGTTTAAGAAAAGCCGCTGCAATTATAGCTAATTATAGCAGATACTAATGAAAGATGATGCAGCGTTACTGGATGTACTCGGATTCCAGAGAAATATCAGACCACACATTTCATTTAGAATAGTAAAGACACCGGACACATAACCGTGGATAATGTGACTTAAATTGGGTCTACTCAAGCCGCACTACTTTATCGTGCAAACCTTTTTGTATTCCCTCAACGGACGATTAAGTGTGAATACACTTTGCCATTCGATTGCAAAACCTTGAAACATTGATCGGAGATCCCACACAAGGACTGAGTCAGCCTCCAGAAAACTCACACTTATGGAGTTTTTTGAGTAACTTTTGCTTTAACATACGAGGGCATATCAATAATTCCGTGACTTTTCCAACTTCCCTCGTAGTTATAAGAGTTATATGCTCCCATCAAGTACCCTTTGATAATAGACTACTGTCAACTTTTAAGAGAGTGTTCCGTCATTAATTTTGTGCTTAACAGCGGTTAAAACAAACAACCTCGTAGATTTTGTTAAAAATTATAAAAAAAAATAATTTCGAGTACCCATTTTTTGGCAGAAAACCGCCAATCAAACTAAGGAAAATCTTGATAAATCCTATAGGGGCCCTGCACCATCGATTTTTATGGTAAAAAAGTGGTTTACTGACTTTTGTTTTTGTCGCACAAGTACAAATGACGCTAAACGTTCTGGACGGCCAATTGAGTTTAATACACCCAAAAATGTCGAAAAAATCTACGATATGGTGTTGGCCGATCGAAGAGTAAAAGTGTGTGAGATTGTTGATGCCTTACGCATTTCATATGTCAGTGTGGTTACAATTTTACATTATCAGCTAGGTTTAAGAAAGCTGTCTGCAAGCTTGGTGCCGCGTTTGCTCTCTATTGACCATAAACGTTTAAAAACTTCAAAGGATTGTTTGGAGTTGTTTTACCGCAATTCGAATGAGTTTTTGCGGCGTTTTGTAACTGTAGATGAAACGTGGACCCATTACAACACAATGGGTTTCTTTGGGTAAACCAGCCCCGAAGAAGGCCAAGATGACTCTGTCGGCCAATAAGGTGATGGCAACAGTTTTTCGGGATGCACGAGGGATAAATCACATCCATTACCTTCAAAAGGGAAATACAATAAACGGCGAATATTATGTCAACTTATTGGACCGTTTTTACGAGCATTTAAAAAAACGACCCCATATGTCCATGAAAAAAATTATTTTTTATCATGATAATGAACGGGTGCACACGTGTGCAGTCTCAATGACAAAATTGCATGAATTGGTTCCTAATCCGCCGTATTCTACGGATTTAGCCCCCAGTGGCTATTTCCTATTTCCAAACCTATAGAAATGACTAGGTGGAAAGAGATTCAGCTCCAACGATGACATTTTTGATCAAACAAATGCCTATTTTATGGACCTCGAAAGATCCTATTTTTTGAAAGGGATACACAAAATGCAGAAATGTTGGACTTGGTTGTTGGTAGCTAAACGGCGATTATATTGAAAAATACATTTTTTTCTGTAAGCAAAACTGTGTTTTAATCGAAAAGTCACGGAATTATTGATATGACCTCGTATAAAATCAATCACCTTTCCGACCATTAGGAAGTGTAACGTTTGGTCAAGAAATATTTACAGAGTACATTAGTTTATCATTGGACAATGGGCGCGTCAATGCCTATACAAATCTAAAAGTATATAAAGGGTGGTCCAACCATAATGCACGTTGTTAATTATGAGTCACACCTTAACGTCAAGTATTTTGCTTAGCTTAATTTGGCATTTCTTTGTTTTACTGTTTGACAAAGTAAATCATTGAAGAGATACGCGCCAAGATTATTGAAGCCTTTTACGAAAAAGGGCGTTCAAATCAAATTGCATTTCGTGTACTTCGTAATTTTTTTGGTCAGCATAATCGCATTTAACACAAGCGAGGAGTTGTGCACAAATTTCAGCAAACCGGGTTTAAAAGAAATGTGAAAACACCTGTGCATGCTCGCCCAATTCGTTCTGCGGAAAACATTTATGTTGTTCGCTTTAGTGCGGCAAAAGAGGCGTCCACCTCGACTCGTCGTCGTGCCCAACAATTTAACATCTCACGAACATCACTGATGCAAATATTGAATTAAGATTTGAATTTATACGCATACAAGGTTCAATTGACTCAAGAGCTAAAGCCTACTGATCATTTCTAGTGTCATCAGTAAGCTTAATAGTTCGTTAAATGGTGACTTTACAAAGAAAATCGTATTCAGCGATAAGGTATTCACCGAAAGAATCTCCGAGTGGTCGTTAAAAAACCGACGCATCCATAAAGAGCGACTTTGGTTTCTGGGCTGGCAGCGTCATCAGGCCGAACTTCTTCAAACATGAGGTAGGCCAAGCAGTGACCGTGAATGGAGTTCGCTATCGCCGGATGATAACGGACTTCTTGTAATCATAAATTAAGGATATGGACCTGGACGTAATGTGGTTTCAACAGGATGGTGCCACTTGCCACAAAACCAACGAACCAACGAATATTATGATTCAAACATAATTGCCCTAAATCCCTTTCTCATAATAAAGAATATTACGAAAATGCTATAAAAAGTTTTTGTTCGATTACCAAAGACTACATAAGGTCAAGACTAGACAAATAGTTGTGGCATTTTGACATTTTAATACCTCGTTAACAGGCTATTAGCAGCTGTACCGACTATAAAACAATGGCTTGTAATCTATGATTTTACCACCATCGATTGTAGCCTCAATAAATATTGCACCGAAATGACAAATCAACAGAGAAATATGCATTACTAAAAAATCTCATACGTAGGGTACGGAGGTACTCGCATGTTTAAATGTTTCAAAATTATATTTAAGTATTATTAAATTAAAAAATTGTTGTGTTCAAGCATAATTTGTTAACGTACGTTTTAAACAAATCATTAGCAACTACATACTATGTTTTACTAATTAAGGAAGACTAATTGCAAACATTATAAATCAAAGCTATAATTAACTTTAATTATATGCAGATGCATCACTGAGTGTGTGTTAACACTAGAGTGGGTCGGTAAAAAAAAAACAGTTCATGGGGCTGCCACCCATGGGTCACCGCGTTGTTATGGTTAGGGTATACGACTATTGTACAAAAGAAAATCTTAATTTTTTAAGCAACTGGTTTTCCACCTCGTGAATTCCAGCAACGAAAACAAAAGTAATCTCTAGGCCATTAAAATTATTTTCCGTAATATGCATTAACCATTCGGAGTCGGTAAATACTAGTAGGTATGCCGATGTTTTTCTGTAGCCCCCATATAAAGTTCCCTTTAGATTTACGGTCCAGCCGCAAACCACATTTTTTTCCAAACTTGTTTAAATTTAACATAGTGCTCTATGATTTCTAATTTTATATATGAGCTCTATAACTGATCTTGGTGACAATAGACCATACCAGTCAATAGTTTTATGTAGTAGAATTGGGTAGTGCGAATGGATATTTAGGGGTTTGATTCTAAAAAGTGTCGACTGCGTGGTATAGATTACACGCATAAGGATACGACTAGGGATGCTAACGAAAGGCCAAATTCCAGATAATCTTGGTGTAGCCTGAGGAATCTTGATGCGCTCCAGATCGAAGTCTTAGGGTTTTAAATATTTAGATTAAGTTATATATAAACCACCTTTCAGCTCACCCGTTATATAGCTATGTTCTGACACTTATCTGAATTTAGCTTATATCCGGTGATCAATCTAGACGTATTTTTTCAATAGAGGTTTCACAGATTACGCGTGGTTTGTGTTAAACTTTATTTTTTTTTTTTTTCATTATTGTTTGCCATTTCATCATGGAGAGACTTATGTCGTGACGTCTCCAAATTGTGCAACTGTACTATGAAAATGATCATTCGGTGTGAAACTGTGTTTGACCAAAATTGTGTTCAGTTGAGCCTTTTCTTAATACACAAAATCTCCGCATTTGGGCTGAAGAGCAACCAGAAGAGGTTCAAGAGGTACCAGTATACCCAGGAAAAACCACGGTTTTGGTACGGTATATGGACTGGTGAAGTCATCGGTCCATATTTTTTAAAAATGATGATGTCCGGAACGTAACTGTGAATGGTGCTCGGTATCGCGCCATGATATCCGGCATTTTGCTACCGTAACTGAAGCCCGTAATCAGGACGACATTTGATTTCAATAGAACGGTGACACTAGCCATACAGCTGCTCAAAGAATATATTTATTGAGAGTAATTTCGAAGAGCAGCTAATTTCACGTTTTGGGCCGGTGAGGATTGTGTGATATTACACCCTAAAACTTTTTTTTTGGGCTACGTAAAGTCCAAAGTCTATGCTGACAAACCAGCTACGATTCAGGTTTTGAAAGCCAACATGGAATGAAATGGTCGAACGAGTCATCCAAAATCGGACTTTCAGAATGAACACCCTGAGGCGTAGTTGCGGCCAACATTTGAAGGAAATGCTATTAATAATAACACAGTACAACAGCCAATCTGGGGGGTGAGAAATTCCAAGTCAGGGTGATGGTACTAGGTCAGTATATTAAAACCCTCAAAGGGTTTTGCGTTCGTATGTGCCAGTATCTATGATCTATGTCGCATTTTGTTTATAGGTTATGTGACTTTACGTGAAAGTTATAAGACTCTACACGTTTTTCCGTTTGGGATTTACATGTTTTAAAAAAAAAAAAAAATTTCAAAAATTTGCAAAATTTTCTTCATAAATTTATTTCTAATTGCAAAAATGTTGATTTGGTAGAGAAACAGTATAGTAATGGATTAAAGAAAATGTAATTTATTTCAGCAAAATCGAACTAGTCGTTCTCGAGTTATGTCAAACTACGTTTTTGCCAACATTTTACAACTAAGCGAAAAAACTTCAAGATAAGGAAAAATGTAAAAGGTCATAAAAAAATATACTGACCTAGTACCATCACCCTGACTTGGAATTTCTCACCCCCCAGACAATAACCCCAAAAATGTTCCACAGTGTAATTGGCAAAAATGTCTTTTCGAATGAACAATAAAGATTACACACTTGATTTGAATTTTTGTATAAGTATTTTTTTTTATTTTGAAAAATGCCTTTGGATTGATCAGCCGATAGCTATGTTTTGACTCTAATCTGAATTTGTCTTATAATGGGTGATCCAAGTAGAGATACTTTTTTCAATAGCCCTTTTTTGACAGATCACGTGTGAGTCGTTTCATGCTGCCATATTATTTTTGTTTAGAATTGTTTGGCATTTCATCATGGAAAGACTTACGCCTGAACAACGATTAAAACTCGTTCAACTTTATTACGAATATTCACGTTCTGTGAGGAATGTATTTCGTGCACTTCGTTCAACTTTTGGTCAACATAATCGGCCTACTGAGCGTACTATTCGCAACAGCATCACCCCTCTTGAGACCCAGCATTCATTATTGGATAATATTTGACCGAATAGACCGCGTCCAGTACGCAGTGAAGAAAATGTAGCGGCCGTAGTTGAGTGTGTACACCAAGACCGTGGAGAGTTGATTCGGCGCCGTTCGCAGCAACTCCGGCTGACGTATGGAACGATTTGGCACATTTTAAGTCGAGATATTAAATTGAAAGCGTACAAAATACAGCTTGTGCAAGAACTGAAGCCGCCCAACGTTCCCAAGTGACATCGCTTCGCTCTATGGGCTCTTAAAAAGTACCAAGAAGATCTGACGTTTTCGAGCCAAATTTTGTTGAGGGATGAGGCCTATTTCTGGCTCAAAGGGTATGTAAATAAGCAAAAATGCCGCATTTGGGACGAAGAGTAACCAGAAGAGGTTCCAGAAAAAACAACGGTTTGCAGTGGTTCTTGGGCCGGTGGAATCATCTGTCCATATTTCTTCAAAAATGATGCCGGTAAGAACGTAACCGTCAATGGCGACCGTTATCGTGCTATGATAACCGACTATATGATGCCTGAAATTGAAGCTCGTGATCTCGGCGACATTTGGTTTCAGCAAGACGGCGCCACTTCCCACACATCGCATCAATCAATGGATTTATTGAGAGAACACTTCGGTGAGCAGATAATTTCACGTTTTAGGCCGGTCGATTGGCCACCAAGATCGTGTGATATCACACCGTTAGACTTTTTCCTGTGGGGATATGTAATGTCTAAAGTTTATGCGAACAGACCCGCTTCGATTCAGGAGCAAAACATCACGCATGTCATTCGCCAGTTACCAGTCGAAATGCTTGAACGAGTCATCGAAAATTGGACTCAACGAATAGACCATCTGAGACGTGGCCGTGGCTAACATTTGATAGACATAATCTTCAAAAAATAAATGCCAAAGAATGCTCTTTCAAATGATAATAAACATTCTCCATTCAATTTGAATCTGTGTTTTTTTTTTCTTTAAAAAAGTAGGAACCTCGAAATGGA
This sequence comes from Hydrotaea diabolus, assembly GCA_963513945.1. Classification (NCBI taxonomy): domain Eukaryota; kingdom Metazoa; phylum Arthropoda; class Insecta; order Diptera; family Muscidae; genus Hydrotaea; species Hydrotaea diabolus. The sequence goes on from OY740716.1 coordinate 163,046,521, forward strand.
TCACGCGTTAGTTCATTTGTGAATTTATCGTTTTATAAATGTTTCGGATGCATGAAGTGTAACCCAGCCTAAGGCACATCTACTGAAGCATTTATTTACAGATTGTACTTATGTATGCCCACCTGTATGAGTGGTTTCTATAAACTTTATTAGAATATTAATTTAATTGTACTGAGTGGAGTGGCCAGGGACATTAGAGTGTCCAGACAAGTGTAAAGCAAAAAAATGTAAATGTCTACATTTAGAAAGAAAGATTGATGTGTTTTAAGTCCTAGAATATTTTTGCTCTACTCAAGTCCCACAAGATCCCATTAAGCGACAAGGAGAAACTTACCGGGACGTACATATATTGTTGAGTGTCGTCTACGGCATTTTTAGATTCGTTTAAATACGGCTTAGAGATTCATCTCTTATTCTTACGAGGGCTGCTATATATATATTTCTGGCCTAATAATGAAAATACTTATATTTATCATTTTCAAAGTATTCTCCAGCATGATTTATACATTTTTCCATGCGCTCAAACCAATTGTCGAAGCACTTTTTCCACTCCGATTGGGAGACCTCCAAAACATGGTTTTTGAACGCTTCAACAGCATCTTCTGACGACGAAAATCGTTGACCACGCATTTTTTCTTGATGTGCGGGAATAAAAGCAAGTCATTGGGTGCCAAGTCAGGGCTGTACGGCTGATGACCCATCAATTCGACGTTTTGGCCGGTCGAAAAGGCTCTGGCATGAGGCGATGTGTGAAAGCTCGCATTGTCATGGTGCACAATGATTCGTCTTCTCTTGTTCGTTTTACGAATTTCTTCGCAGACTTCAGGCAACCAAATTGTGGTGTACCACTCAGAATTGAGTGGTACCAACATTGCTCAAGCGAAACAGTTGCCACATGACTAGTTTTGCCGAAGAAACAGGCGACCATTTGCTTCGAAGTGCTTCTTCCACGAAAAACTTTCGTTGGATTTGGCTCGTCTTCGAAGACCCACACGGTCGATTGCTGGTTTGTTTCGGGCTCATAGGCATAGATCCATGATTCGTCACCTGTGACTATCTTATATACATCGTTTAAAGCACCGCGATCGTATTTTTTCAAAATTTCTTAGCACCAATCGACACGAGCCTTTTTTTGAGCCTTTGTCAAATTGTGCGGGATCCAACGAGAACAAACCTTTTTTATGGCCAGGTGTTCATTTAATATCGAATGTATGCTGGTGGAAATGCCCTTCGTCTTTGAGTGAGCGTCGGCTACGATTGAATTCACTAAACCAGTTTTTCACACAGTGCTATAGGATGGTGCTTCATCGCCATCTGCTCTGCTTTAAAATAATTTTGAAATTTGCTTTTTAGCTGGTGATATTAAGAATATTGCGCAATTTAATTTGATTTTGTTTTTTAAATGATTTTTTTTAAAGATATTACGAAACAAGGCACACAGAGACCAACGATTTTTTGAATTTTTTTAAAACTTACCAATCTTAATTTTTAGAGAAGTACATTTGCAACTAGTTTTTATTGAGGCACTCTAATGTACATATAATAAACATAATTCAGGTACCTCTAAATGTCGAAATATCAGTGAATCGTTCCATTAGGTATTTAAGTGAAGGTATCATATCATTAACGGCAACATGCTGTTCTCTGTTTATTTTCACAATTATTGCGATTCTGTCTCGGTGTCAGCTCTTTTTAGTTTATTTTTTAGTTTCTTTTCTTTTTTGAAGTGTTTTATTATTATTTTTTTATATTAGAAACAAAAAATTATAAAGGCAGCCAACATTTTACGTTAATTTATTTAATAAAAACAAACGTGCGAACATGACCTTCACAATATAAACAAAATTGTGGACATGAATTTGCCATTCTCCGAAATTAACAGAGACTCTACACGTACATTTGTTCACAGAGTACCATCTGGACTAGATACATGCCTTTCTAGCTATGCAGAAGTGGCGAGTTTTTTATTACTTTAACGTCGGTTTGGCACACAGAATTTAAATTATACGAGTCTTTTCTTGACTTTCGCTTTCTAGGTGTGAGGTTCAACATTTCGGTATGATTATATTTTCTCTTAACTAAAAGATAATCAGCATTACTGTTTATTGTCCGTTTGACAAAAGATTAAAAACAGGTAACAAAAACTAAAGCAAAGCAAGGCCGACTACCTTTCACTACCTTACAGTTAACTCTTATAAGCAGGAATGACTTTTTTCTATGCACTAGAGTATAACACTGACCAACTGCATTTCGATTAATATAAGAAAAATCATAATTGAAATTAAATTTTCTCGTATTCTCATAAAATAAATTTATTTTTTTAGTGGACCTACCTAAATGATGGATGGTTAAATTCTAAGTGCCGATGGAATAGTTTAGAGGCTTTACTTCTTGAGTCAATTGCACCCTGTAAGCGTGTAAATGCAAGACTTTATTCCTAATTTTCATCAACGACGAGCGTGAGAGGTGCAATTGTTGGGCACGACGACGAGTTGAGGTGGACGGCTCTTCAGCACCACTATCGCGAACAGCAACAATATTTTCTCATTACGAGCATGTACTGGTGTTTAAATTGACCGAAAAAATCACGAAGTGCACGATATGCATTTGTGACAGAGAGAAAGAGACCTAAGGGTATAAAAAATCAATTTTCACTTATTTTTTTTGATGTGGACAACATCTGAACATCGAATGAGACCGAGCCCCTAAAGTGTTCCCTCCCAGAGATATGCGCGTTTTATGGAAGTGAAGTACACCAAAGATACACGTATTTAAATCTTTAAAATGGCTCTCCTGAACAAAACTGGTTTTTACCCTTAGGTCCCTTTCTATTTTGCGCGTCACATTTTGATATGAACGCCCATTTTCCAAATAAGCCTGAATAACTTTACTCGCTTGTGCATCTTTCCATGGTTCAAATTGAGTTAGTCTGAAATGCAAAAAAAAACTTGACGTTTAGGTGTGGTTCACATTCAACATCGGCCCTTAAAATGTAACCAGCCTTTATAAGTTAACTTGGCATTATATGCAGCATGCCAACGATATGTAAGTTATAGGTTGTTGCAACCTTTACTACACCCTTCTTGTTGATTAATTGACTGTAATCCAGGCATTTTTTAAGTCGGCTTATAACGGGTGATCAATTTAGAGGTATATTTTTCAAAAGGTTTTTTTCATAGATTACGCGTGAGTTGTGTTAAAATCATGGAAAGACTTACACCGAAAAAACACGGTTTGGTGCGGTTTATGGGCTAGTGAAATCATCCGTGGAGATACCCGGAACGTAACCATGAATGGTGCTCGCTAGCGCGCCACGATATCCGACCTCTTGCTACCTGGGATTGAAGCCCGTAATCTTGACGACATTTGGTTTCAACAGTACGGCCATACAGCTGCTCAAATATTAGATCTATTGAGAGGTCATTGAAAATAGCAGCAAATTTCACGTTTAGGACCGTTAAGTTGGCCGCCTAGATGGTGTGATATCATACCTTTAGACTTTTTTCTACGTAAAATCCAAAGTCTTTGCTGACAAACCAGCTACGATTTAGGTTTTAAATGCCAATATTACGCGTGTCATTAACGCCATACCGGTCGAAATGCTCGAACGAGTCATCCAAAATTTGAGCCTCAGAATCTACACCCTGAGACGTAATTGCGGCCAGCTTTTGATGAAAGCTATTTGATGTGGACAACATCTGAGCATCAAATGAGACCGATCCCATGCCCCAAAAGTGTTCCCTCCCAGAGACATGCGCGTTTTATGAAAGTGAAGTCGACGATTCTAAGCGCAAAAAGAAAGGGACCTAATCTTTAAAATGGCTCTCCTGAACAAAACTGGTTTTTAACCTTAGGTCCCTTTCTATTTTGCGCGTCACATATTCAAAAATAAATGGCATCAAATGTTCTTTCGAATGAACAATCAAAATTCCACTGTTGATTTAAAATTTTGGATATTTTTTTATTTTGACAAAAAAATACCTCTAGATTGATCACCCGTTACAAGTACTATCTATATTATTCAAATTGTACCAACATCAAAAAATGTCTAATGGTGTATGGCGACTTTTAAGTGCAAAATACGACTTACCTTCAGTTGTAATAGCCTTTGAAGGCTACGTCTGTTCAGTTAAAGCTGTAAAATAAAAGAAAAGTCATGTTGTAGTAAAATTATAAAAAATAATCAAATTTAAAATGATCAATATAAAGTGTGTTCCCTATAGAGGTGTACAAATTTAAGTTGCAATAAAATAAAAAGATTAAATAAATATTTTCAAACTTAAAATGAAATTTATACGGCAGATTGATTTTCTGTCTTATTGCTGGATTTTATTTCCCGGCATAGCCATGCCCCGTCTGGCTAGGATGAAGTGCATTTTGGAAGTTCTATGGAAATGGAGATTTGGTTACGGCCAGGATAAGCGTATTTAGTAAAGGGAGAGAACACAAATAACACAACCACGAAAGGCAAGACTACTATTATGAATCTTACAATGCAATAAGACTGCAGCAGCCCATTCATTGTTACCCACACGCAGAGAAAAAATATGATTACTATATGGTCACGACAACAATAGTATATTCTCAGCAATAAAAGTATGATCGTCGCAACCATAGTAGTGTTTTTTTGAATTTTATTTTGACAATAATGTGATTGTCGCAATATTAATATTGTTGAAATGTAACAATAGTATTGTTGCCAAACTTAAAAATAAAAATATGGTTGTAGCAACAATATGCGTAAAAGTATTGTTTTTTGGGTTTTATGTTAACAATAATATGATTAAGGCAAGCATACCAGCAAAATCGTATTTTTTTAATTTGACAATGTTATTGTGACGAGTCTTACGTAATAATAGCATATTTTATATGTAAATTACTTTTTTTCAAAACAAACTACTTTGCTTTGGTAAGAGTATAACTGATAAATTTTTAATAAATACATTTTTTCTACTGTTACATAAGTCACTCTGATTATTAAGAGTTTAATGTATTTTTACATAATTTACTTAATAAAAAATCTCTATTGTTGAATAGTAACTTAACATAATCCTTTAGAAGAATTTTTGGGGTCATAGTATGATTGTGTGTGAGTCATACTATGATTGTGAGGATCATACTATGGTTGTATGTAAAACAAACTATAATTATAAGAATCATAATATGGTTGTGGGGATCATAGTATGGTTGAGTGTAAATAATAATATGCTTGTGGGGACCTTAGTATGGTTGTGTGTGAATAATTCTATTGTTGAGAGGACCATAATATTATTGTGGGGATCATAGTATGGTTGTGTGTGAACCATACTATTGTCGTGATGATCATAATATTGTTGTGCAACAACCATATACCCAACAATACAACAAACAAAACAACAACTTTTTTTCTGCGTGCATGTTTCTACAATTACATTCAAAGCATGACCAGAAGGACATGCTAAAGTCAGAGGTATCGATTTTACGTCTTTGGTGATCCCTACTGAAATTAACGGGGCAAAATTTGAATAACATATACGAGTAAAATATCTAAACTTAAAGAGTTCATTTTTATTTTTCTCGAAAAAAGACCGAAGAAGACATGTCAATCTTAGAGTTGAATGTTAAAATATTTTACGAAACAATCTTCAAACGATTCCATAAGACAACTTGTCACGTAAATTCGCTAAAATTAAGGAATATGTTTTATTTACACCATGCACCAATCCGTTGAACAGGGTTTTATAAGTTATTTTCATGGTAAATAGACCCACCTTAAAGTATACCGATCGACGTATAAACATCTGATGTTTTCATTAAATTATGCCTGTCCGTCCTTCCATTTAAAGCATGTAATCAAACAACAGGACGCAATTTTTTCCGATCTTCTATTAAATTGAAGAAAATCGGTCCGATTTAGATATAGCTTCCATACACAAATGTTGATCCGATTTTATACTCTGTGCTCTAGAAGCCACACATAACATCCAAACTTGATGAAATTAACACACCTTTATTTTTTGGACCATTCATCCAATTTTCTGTTTTTAGCTTTAGAAGCCACATCTTAAATCTAATCGTGCTAAAAAGTAGCTCACGTTAGTTCTTTAGACCAAGTCGACTAAGAAATACCGTACACCACTCTACTATTTACACGATTAAGCAACTTTGTCTGAGCATAAGCAAGGTCGGCCTCAATATTTCAGAGTTAATTATTTGTCGCTCAGAACGTATTATACAAAATTAAACGTGATCGGTTATTATTAGTTAGTGGCTTCTAGAGCTGAGAAAATCAAATCGGGAGGAGCCGTTGTTTGCTATTCAAAAAATGGGCCGATATGGTTCAATGTTAGTGGCCGTAGATGTTAGTCGTTTGTAACGCTCCATCCTAAAATTAGTAGGAATCGGGTGTTAACTGTGGCTTCTAAAGATGCAGATTCTTAAATCGGAAAGGATGTTTGGGATGTGTGGGACCTATTCGAAAACTTGACCGATATGGCCCATTTTTACCAGATATATGTTTTAGAACTGGAAACGCTTAAGGCAAAATGGGCATCGGGTGTATATATGGCATTAAAAGCTGTAGGTTCTGAAATCGAGAAGGACTTTAGTATAAGGGCTATACGAATATAGGGACCTGGGCGGTCCAGTTTCACTACTTTAATTAATGGACGCTCATAACGTACCAAGCCAAATTTTGTGCGTGATCGAATCTAATTTGTGGCTTCTAGTGCTTAAGGAGGGCTTCTTTTGTGAGGGACTATTTAAAAACATGGACTGATATTGTTGATTCTCACCAGAGATAGGCGTTGATCGCTCGTAATGATCTGTGCAAAATTGAAATCGGATTTTACATGTGGCTTTTACAGCAGTAGGTTCTGAAATAGGGAAAATCCTATGTTTGATATCAAAATATAGAACGTTTTTGTCCAATTTCAACAGGATTCATTGAAGGCCTAAATTTGAAGAATGTACCCTATGTCATCGAAATCAGTTCATAATAACCTGTACTTAGTTGCAAGGAAAGTACTGTACTGTACTTTTGTACTTTGCAACGAAAGATGGTTAGAAGGTACGGACATCGCTCATTGGAATCAGTTAGTGATTCTGAGCAGATCGGTATACTTAACATAGGGTCTATATCCATTGCTCTGAGGTGTTGCAAACATCTGCACTAAGTCATAATACCTTTACCACAGCGTGGTGCAGGGTATAGAAACCATGTAGAGACAAAACTCACAATGTAAAGCAGACTTAGGCATACGAAGTACTTAGTGACTGTATTGTTATTTTGTCAATTTCTTTTTTAAGCTGGATAAAAAATTAAAATGATGCTTTGAAACACATGTTCATTATAGTGCAGTTCAATTCAAAAGAAACAACGATAATTGGCAATAATCCAAAGTGTCTTAAAGCCCATAAATTATTGTCACTGAAACATCTGTTTAATCTGTGCGACGGCAAGCTGAGCATTTCATGCAGATTTTATTAAGCGAGCAACCATGTAATATTGTCCTTTCCACTATGATCTTACACTGCTGAAGTAAACTTCAGGAGTTCGATAATGACCTCCTTGAAATGCGCGGATAATTCTCTGAATGCTTTTTCTCATCTGCAAATACAGTCAAACCGGTTTAAAACGAATTTTTGGTAAGAGATGTGGACTTTTCGAAGCTCATTTTATCCGTTTTACTTATAAGCTTAGATTGCTAGTCTGGGTCTGCTCAATAAATGATTTGAAAGATTTACGGTCTTGGGCGTACTTTTTCCAGTTTCCAATAGCCAGAATTATCACACTCTCCTATTCTCCGTCTTTTTACCGAAGTCTTGGTATTCTCTTTTAGAGCTTGTCCTGATATTTATCGTGGAATGCCTTTCTGGCAGTGATCCTCGACAGGCCTGCATTATTGTAAAGGGTGGAGCGCGGTAATTGGCTTTTTTGCACTGCAGGCTGTGTCGGCACTGTCAGTCGAAGAGAGTGCAGAGTGTGTGTGGTTTATAATGGCTGATGGGAGATTTGTATTCATCTGCCTTTCAGTTGCCATCATGCATTGGGCATGTGAGGAGAGGCCATTTTGTGTTGAAGCGTATTTTTTAAATGCGCACTTGATCATTGCAGTGCAGCGTGCTTTTCGTTTACGATTCGTTGTTCGCCCACGCGGACTTGTTCCTAAACGCAACAAATTGTAAATTGGGTAACTTCATTGAGAACAACAGGGAATGTGTCATGTGTACAAAGGGGACCTGAGAGAAGGATTACAACACCACAAAACATCAAGAGAGTTAGAGCACCAGTACTGCAATCTCCGAAACGCCGTGCTCGGAAGCAATCACTTGCATCCATCGCATCCATCAAGCACACATACGTACGTACATGTGAGAATATTCCAGTAACTGGGTCGAAGATGCAGCGGTGCGGCGCGTATTCGCCGTATATCCGCAATCGTTGTAAACCCTGAATCCGTAAATATTAATACTATTGCAGCAGTACTGCAATCTCCGAAATGCTGTGCTCGGAAGCAATCACTTGCTCTTGGGATTTCCAGACTTTAACCAGCCGGCTTTTAAGGCAATGCGATTAGAGGATACGTGGTTCCAACAGGATGGTGCCACAGCGAGGGTTTCCATAAATTGTTTGAGGCAAATGTTTCCTGGGCGGCTTATCTCTTTGAGGGGTGATGTGAACTGGCCGACACGCTCACCAGAATTAGCCCCATGCGTTTCTTTCCCTTGGGGTTACCTGAAGTCGAAGGTGTATATCAACCGTCCCAACACATTGGTAGACCTAATTAACAATATTGAGGCTGAAATTGTCAAAATATCAGTTAGAGAATACTTGTTAGAGTTCATGAAAACTTCAGAAAACGTATGCAGCAGTGTGTGGATAGCAAAGGTCGACATTTGCTAAAAACACTATTTAAAATCATATAATTTATTTACTGTTCAATATAATTATAAAATAAAATAAATCTTTCTACGATTCATAATTTTTTTATTTCATTCCCAAATAAGCAAATTTCCACGCTCCACCCTATATTTTGATGCGCTTTAACACATTTATGTCAGGATACAGCTCACAGATAGTCAGAACACATGTGCTGTCCGCCAACGCAGCTAAGGTGGTAAATTTTACGAAGTAGGTCTCAGCGAGATCAGCTTAACGTTCTGTATTTCAACATTATTAGATAGAAGGACGGGCATAGATTTTTCAAATCCTATACTGATTCTAGAGCGGCAACACTTATTCTAAAATATGGACAGGCCAATTTCAGTGGGCTTAGTCTTTGGCTCTAATTTTCAGAATGTAGAAAATTTCATCGTGATCGGTCCCTCACATGCTGCCTGTATATATATATAGACTACAACAATAGATCGGCCGACTGATGCATATGTGACGCGCAAAATAGAAAGGGACCTAAGGGTAAAAACCAGTTTTGTTCATGAGAGCCATTTTAAAGATGTACCATCACTTCCATAAAACGCGCATATCTCTGGGAGGGAACACTTTTGGGGCATGGGATTGGTCTCATTCGATGCTCAGATGTTGTTCATCAAAAAAAAAGTGAAAATTGATTTTTTTACCCTTAGGTCCCTTTCTCTATGCGCTGTCACATATAGCTTTATAAAAACAGATGTCGATCCTTAGGTATAATACCATGTGTGACGGTATGTGGTATAAAAAGCTGAGACCAGAAATTACTAGATCATCACAACCGCTGTGCGTCATAAACCTGTTCCACTGTACATTTTACCATGCGTCAATCGTCACACACTTGTTGTGCGGAAAAGTGTAACCTACTGGCAGTCAACGCCGCAAAAACCTCGTGCGCCTCAAGCACATCTGCTACCAATAAAGTTTTATGAGAAGACTTTGCATTGATTAAAACTCAACTGCTGATTAAATATTTAACAATTCGTGTGGCGTATATTAACCATATTAACAATGTAGCGCAGCATGTAACGCTTCCATCGCATCCATCAAGCACACATCCATACGTTCGTACATGTGAGAATATTCCAGTGACTAGGTCGAAGATGCCGCGGTGCGGCGCGTATTTGCCGTATATCCGCAATCGTTGTGAACCGTGAATCCGTAAATATTAATACGATTGTTTGCTTTAAAACCCTATGTACACATACATAAGTAGGTGTGTATGTATATATAAGTACATGCATGCGTATTTATAAACATGGGTTGTTAAGGAAAATTATTGACATGCTTGTTGGTGGGTCCTCTATTTGTAGCAGCCATGTCGAAATTACTACCGAAATGGTCGTGAAGACTTAAGGTTTTTGCTACACTTTAGAGTAGGATAAATATGATGTGTGGTAGTATGGATTTTAACCCAGCATAACTTTTGGCATGAAATATAAAACTCAGTAACTGTGTGTAACTGAAGCTATTTACAAAGCTATATTTTAATATCGATTAATATCGTAAAGTATAATTAGTAGTTACCGCCCCACCATACCATTACAGAACATAGAATCGGCGTCATTTGACTGATAGTCGCGCCTACGGTCGTTCATACCCAGCAAGCCCATTGTCCTTATGGGTGAAAGTTCTAAAAATCTTTTTATTCTGGGATACGCTGATATGTAAGTATACTTGTTTTTATCATTTGGCACGGACAAGGAGTGTAACGCGTCGAAAAAAGAATTGAAGGCTTAACATATCCTTAAGGGAAATGCTGTGTCAAATACGCCGAACGAAACGGACCGAAAGATTGAAAAAAGGGTGACATCACAAAACTGGTTCCGTATGGTTATAATGGTGCAATTGGGTGGAATTGAAACAACAAATTCTACGATGGACACTATCATGGCAGGTACAGTACGTGTGCCTTTTAATAAGTCACGTGCAATGTCAGATGGTAGTATCTAAGCAGAGTCTATATACTCTCTGAAATTACAAAGCCGTAAGCCGTAAAAGATACGGCTTACGGCTCAGTACTGAGACAGGTTCCTAACAACGAGAGTCCTTTTACGTCACTGGTTCTGTGCAATGTCAGATGGTAGTATCAGAGCAGAGTCTACAGACTCTCTGAAATTACAAAGCCATGTAAAAGATACCACTTTTTTCTTATGTGTGGGTCAGTACTGGGACAGGTTCCTAACAACGAGGGTACTTTTACGTCATTGGTTCTGTACCGGTTCAATATCTCGTAGGAACGTTATGACCAAATCCGTTTCATGACTTTGAAAGCTTTTAAAACCATTTCCTTGTGTCCGACTGTTTTGCACAATAACTTTTGTGTTATATATCGTTTTTAAAGTAGGCATGTAGTATTATTTTCCCAAAACTGCCTATATTGCCACACCCTTCGTGTACCTTCCGAATTGAATTATTATTGAATTGTTCCGCCCACATTTGGTTTTATTCTAATATCGTTAATACTACAGGCTGGCGTACGAATCGTGCTACAGAAACCAAACGTAATAACTTTTTTTTGTGAGCACTCGGCTTATTCTTTATTTTATTTGGAAGGCAAGTATTAAGATTAACTAAATTTATTGCTTGGGATGCCGAAAAGAGGATTTGGATAGGGCAGCGGTACCATGCTTTGCAGTGCTGCATTTCCATCCAAAGGGAATGTAGCTGGAGTTCAGCGGAACTCCCCCGAGTAGATAGACCATTATAAGGCTGGATGTTGTTGTTTTTGTAACAACAATATATTTATTTTGAAGTCTTGTTCGTCTATGGGGGATCAGCTTCGATATCCAGGTGAAGGAAAAGCGCCATTTGAACTGGATGCGTCCACAGAGACCTGGGGGTCAGCTGAGTGGGCTTGGCCGGACAATTGAAGAGGTTCAGTACATCATGTGGTCCCTGATGGCAGGCGGGACAGATGTCCGGAACGTTAGCATCAATTCGTGCCCAGTAAGAATTGAGGCGGCTGCACCATTCAGATCTCAGCTGCGCCAGAACCACTCGCGTCTGCCGAGGTAGTACCTTCTCCTACTCACTACATACACACGGTAGCTGGGTACTGCTGTTGCGACATCATCGGCGTGAATGTTGTTCAAACCTGCCTGATAGTTTCGATGATCTAAAGGTTCTCTCTTATACCGCTGGACCTCTCTCTCTAGATCATGAAGATCGTACCTGATCTGCCTGGGTGGAGGCATCCTGTTCAAGAGATAGTGGTTAGGATGAGTGCTGCGAAAACACCCTAGCAGGTATTGCTTAGACAACAGGAAATTGTGTCTGCGCACGGTAAGGACCTTCGTCTCCTCATGTAGATGGTCCTCAGAAGACATAAGAAGACACCCTGTTGATGTTCTAAGGGCGGCATTCTGGCAGGTCTGAATTTTCTTCCACTGCGTCATACTCACGTTCGCCGACCATACAGGTGCTGCGTAGTTTGCTACAGACCGACCTATCGCTTTGTAAGAGGTCAACAAGGTTTCTTTGTCGGTTCCCCAAGTACTGCCGGCAAGTGACTTGAGGACCTTGTTCCTACTTTTGAGTTTATCGCAGATAGCTGTAGCAAGTGCAGAGGATCTAAAAAGGCTGTCCAATGTGACCCCAAGGATTTTGGGGTAGTTGGTGGTCGGGATGTTGACGTCATCGACTTTCACATTGAGTGACAACCGCACCTCTGCGGTCCATGCTGTAAACAGTGTGGCTGGTGATTTGGAGGCAGATATTTTCATATTCCTCGCAGTGAAGAAACGTGCTAAGTCAATCAATCAATTCAATCCCGCGACTGCCGGTTCTATGTACCGGATTGACCCGAAACTCTTCGGCCAGGGGCAGTCACCTCAACAATATATGTTTTTTGTTCGTCCATATAAGGCTGGTAAATAAGTTTGCCGAATCTGAAAGCATCGCACGAAGACCATGCAATCGAGAGCTCTATGTTCGGGTTCAAGACACCATCGCGAATGTTGCATCGGCAATTGAGGCAAATCTAAGGGTTTCGACTCGAAACTTATCGGCAAAAATTGCAGTAAACAGACGATAATTACAGCGGATAATTCATGATGACTTAACCTTGTTCCCATACAAAGTCCAAATTGAAAGCAAGTTAAACCCTTTGGATTTGCCTATTCGAATGGAATTTTGCCAAAATGTTATTGAAATGCCCTAGCAGACAGCAACATGATAAATTGCTAGTTTATGCCTGCTGAGGCTCATTTTGATCTAAACGGCAATGTAAAAAAGAAAACTGTGAATCTAATCCACAAATACTCCATGAGACGTAACTGCACCCAGAACGAGTTCATGAAGTTTCATCAAGCTGCATTGTGAGACCATATTTGACCACTTTGAAGAAAACGGTATAGCAGTGACTGTCAAAGGGGATTGTTATTTAAAGATGTTAAAGTAGTTTTCTTACCTAGAACTGCGGCGACAACGTATCCGATTCAACAGCAGTTGGTTCCCGAAAGATGGAGCAACTGCACATATAGCCGGACCGGTTATGACCGAGCTCCAACGAAAATTCGATTTTCCGGTGGCACCCAAGTTCACCGGACCTTACAGCAGCAGACTGTTTTTTATGGGGTTATGTCAAGCAAGAGGTGTTCAAAACAGAACCAACGAATTTGACTAAGTTAAAGCAGTCCATTAAAACAAAAATTAAAGCGATCCCAACTTTAACCCTTCAGGAGCCAATGAATAATTTTCTAATCAGGTGTCACATATGCGTGGATGAGCTTGGAGATCAGTTACGGTCTATCTTCTTTAAACACAATAAGTCTTAAAAATTAAATTGATTTTTTATACAGTAAAAAAAATGTAATTCATTTCAAAAAAGAAAGTTATTTAAATTTTTTACTGTAGCACAATTGTTGCGCCATCCTGTATTCTCACCACAGTCAATACTTAACCAGGAGTCAATACTTAACAAATTTATTATAAGGTTAACTTGATGACAAAGAAATGGATCCCTATACAAGCCCCTTCACCCACACAAGTGAACCTGTTTCAGGACTCGTACAGATTAGAACCCACAAAAAATTTCACATGAAAGTGCATGAAAATCGATTCAATTAAAAACTCCGAAAACTAGGAAAAACTTAAGCTTTGCCAGTCAGAAGGTTAACTTTTAGCTTCTGTCCGATAGGTGGCGCTCTCTTTTAGATATTTCCATTTCTTGCATTTATGATAAGACTCGAATGAAATTTAGTTCAGCTAAGAAGCTGCGGACTTTAGAAATATAAAAAAAAACATGTTTACATATGGTATCCTTATGGTTTGTGTCCATTTTATCCCTAACATGTCTAACCGACTTAACCAAAATTTGGTACACAGACTAAACGAACTGTTTACTATGGCCGAGGAAGCGTGAATTAAGTTAGATTTGGGACACTGGTAGCTCTAAACAAATGATCGAACAATATTAAGTCGCATTTTTCTAATGTAGCAAACGTGACGAACCTCAAATAAAACTCTCCATGGATCAGATCTAGAGTTGGGATGACAAACGCTTTTTAGACATTGGCAAAACATACGATTGTTGTGATGCAAGTGTTAGTCAATAGTATAAATAAGTAATTATTTCATTGTTTAAAATAATGACAAGGGTAATAACCAGTCATTATAAGGTAAAGAAAACAGTAATGACTTGCACTACCAAATTTTTGCAGAGAGCAAATATTTAAACAATACTAATGTGAGATTATTGAAAGTGGCCAAACCACTTGGGTTTTAGCAGGAGCGATAGCATTCTGAAAACAGTTGGAGGGTACAGAAAGCTAGGAAAAATGGAAAAATATAAGAGTGTGTTCAGGCTGCAACAACCTTTAAAATGAAAAGCAATACAGCGCATACAGTTCGGCTATACAAGACACGAGGAACCGTCGTTACTTTATTTTCATATTAGGTTTTCTATACGCGTCTCAGATATCTTTAACGGAAGTCATCGACAGTACCAAGTGGTTCTAGGACTCCCTGTAGACTTCGTCTCTGCTTCAGCACTTATCTCATTACTAATCTTTCTGTATTCTCATTCAGTATAAACCTTAATCAGTACCAGCTCAATACGTAGTTTCGTCAAGATCACTTTATACTTGTGACCTACACTTTGATACAAGGATTGCTATTTATATTTAGGGTCCTGACAATACTAGTGCGCCCAGATTCAAACTGGAACTTCCATTGGAAACTTGGACATTTTTTAACATAACTTCACTCGGAACGTTTTGTCATTTGAGGGCGAATTGTTTTTTCTACAGTGTGTTGAAAAATTCATCTGAGTCAAAAAATGGAATTATCCCGTGAACATTTTCGTGCGATGATTTTTTACGATTTTCGGCGTGAGTTATCGAGACAAGATTGTTTTAATGAACTTGTTTCGACTTTTGGCGGTGAAGCACCATCACTGTTATTCTCGCTGGTACCAAGAGTTCAGTCTCGGACGCCGTTTGCTCCAGGATGAATTTCGTAAAAGTCGTCCAACTTCGGTCACTTTGCCAAAAAGCATCGATGCTGTGCGTGAACTGAATAAGCAAGACCGACATGTGACATACCCTGAGATTGAGGCATCCCTGGGCATAAGTATGACAAGCATCAATAAGATACTGCATGTTTATTTGGCCGTGAAAAAAAATTGTTCTCGTTGGATCCCACATAATTTGACGAATGCTAAAAAGAGGCTCGCATGGATTGGTGCAAAGAGAGGTTGAAAGAGTATAACTGCGTATGCTCAAAGGCAGTGTATAATAGGCTGTTTCCACTACGGTCGCGTCCACGTCCGCGTCCAAAAATCAATGAACGCGCGTTACAGCCTATACAAAAAAACATAGGCAGTTAGGTATGGGAAAAATTCGCGTTCATATTGGACTCGTTTATCGATAAGTCGCGTTTACTATAAATTCGATTATTTTTGCAGTCGAAACCCACCCATACCTATCAATGGCAATATCGCAAATTGCACATCCCTATGAAAACAGCTGTTAATCATTATAAATATAAACATCCAAAATGCAAAAAACAGGAGGTAAGTTAATATTTTTGCTTTTGTTTAAATAATATTAATTTTTTCAATTATTTTAAATTTCAAAAATACGGAATGGACAGCAGTATCAACACTATATCTGTTGGAACTCTGGGAGGAAAATATTGATGGCCTGAGGGGTGCTCGCAAAAACACCCACATACACAAAGAGATGGGGGAGAAGCTGGGAGTGACTGGCGCGGAAGTGAAAAATAAACCATTTGGTCCTCATTTTCCACTGCGGTTAACAAAATAATATCATTTAACTCCATGATAATGTCACAACACAAAAATATTAAAATTTTTCGCACCCCTAAAAAAACAAATAAACACAAACAGCTGTTTGAACGCAAACGTGGACGCAAAATACAATGGAAACACCATTAAAAATTATCGATAAATCGTGGACGCGGACGTGGCCGCGACCGTAGTGGAAACAGCCTATAACATCGTCACAGGTGACGAATCATGGATCTATGCACATGAATCCGAAACAAAACAGCAATTGACCGTATGGGTGCCAAAGGTGCGTAAGGCGAGCCAAATCCAAAAAAATTGTTCGTGAAAGAAGTACTTCGAAGCAAATGATTGCGTTTCTGTATAACCGAACATGCCACAGTGCCTTTAGTGGAACGTAGGAGGTCAATTCTGAGTGATATACAACCATCTATTTGCCAACAGTGTTCGAAGAAATGAGGAAAGATAATAATAATTTGTATCACGACAATGCTCTCACAAATCTGCTGAAACGATGAGCTATTTGACCACTCAAATGTCGAATTGATGGGTCATCCACCGTACAGCCCTGATTTGGCACCCAATGACTTCTTCTTATTCCCTAGCATCAAGAAAAAAATACGTGGTCAACGTTTTTCATTGCCCGAAGCAGCTGTTGAAGCGTTCAAAAATCATGTTTTTGAGGTGTCTCAATCAGAGTGGAAAAAGTGCTTCGAAAATTGGTTTGTTCGCATGCAAAAGTTTATTGATCTTTAAGGAGAATATTTTGAAAAACAATAAAACCATTTCCAATTATAAATTATTGTGTTTTTATTGCCGGACCCGAAATATAAATAGCAAACCTTGTAACAAAAGTTGATGATCGTTCGGGCGGACCTAGGGAGTAGTGTAACTGAAACGGTGTCTATCTCTCCTTATAAGTGTTGCAAACATTGGCACTAACATTTAGTACAGCTACAGTGTGGTGTAGGGTAATAGCAAAACTTGTAACAAAAGTTGATGATCGATCGGGCGGACTTAGGGAATAGTGTAACTGAAACGGTGTCTATCTCTCCTTATAAGTGTTGCAAACATTCGCACTAACATTTAGTACAGCTACAGTGTGGTGTAGGGTATAGTAAAGGAAAAGGATTCCAACGATGCCTGAAAACTAGACATATAGCAAAAGGATCAACACTTTTCGAGGAATTACCCTTGTACTGAACATCCCAAAAAGTTTATTGGGTTCAGCTGTTATTTTTTTAATGCTTTCTGTCACTGTGCCTAAAACATATCACACTTGTTCAACAAAAGGTTATTAACTCAAAATTTTTAGAATTTATTATTTTTAGGAAATCAACTCACATTGGACTCTTCTACCGTCTGCTAAAATCTTATATGGATATCTCTACTCTTTTATAAAAAAAAAAAACAAATTTTAGAGTACTTCAATGTCATAAGCACAATGCCTCCACAGAAAATTAAACAATTTCGACTTAATACCCTTTTGTAAAACAAGTGGCGATATGTAAATGCTAGCGTATGTGTCTGTTTGTATATTTGTTGTTTATTAATGAAACACATAAAGATATACAAAATTTTAATAATGTTGCCAACTTCCCCAACGGCTCCTCAAAGTCGTTTGGTTTAAAACTCATGCACACACATTCACATTTCATATCTAACCGCTTTTCACGATTCAAAATAAAAATGATTTCACATTTTTTGTATGCATATTGTGTGGTTGTATTTTTGGGGTTGTCGAATTAAATTCAAATCACAAAACATATATAGACACATACACTCACGCCTTTGTGTGTATGTGTGTTGAAAATATACTTGTATGAATAATATTTGCATAAATCAATTATTTAAAGGGATTGAAAATGTTTCCTTTGTAAACCAAAATTATTTAACCAAAATAATGGTTGGGATGAGGGAAGAAATTAGTAGTTACACGAGTATGTATATATGTTTTTTTGTGTAAATTAGTGTGGTTGTTTACTACAATGGTTTTCAAATAGAATTGGAGTAGTTAAATATGTCAATGAAACTGTTCATAGGACCTATCAGTTTAGAACTATACACCGAAGAAGACTAATACGTATAGGATTCCATATATTTTTTTTAAAAAACAATTTGGAGAAATACAGTTGTTGTACCATACATCATAGGATGGACCGTATTTTCTCTTTGTCTTTCCGTTCAACACCTCGAAACACTGGTCGGAGACCCCATAAAGTATACGAGTATATGTTTATTCTGAATTGTGGCAAAAATTTAAGATGATCTAGCCATGTCCGTCTGTCTGTGGAAAGCAAACTAGAGATCTCACTATTGAAGCTAGATGTCTTAAATATGTTAATATAAGAAAAAAATATGTTTTCTGGAAGGGTTGATTCATTAAGAGGTAAAAATTGCCCCACACAAAGTCTGAGTCAACCTCTGGAAAAATTACTATATTTGGGGTATTTCTGCAGGTTTTTTCTTTTTAAATATATCATCAACTGCGATCGCTTTGAAATTTTCCATAATTTGACAGATAATGTTTGTAGGGTACATTGCGATGTGATTGGACTAGGAGGCGTGGCCCAGCCCGCACAACCCTGAACTAAGACAGACCAAATCTCATTGACTGCTGAAGATATGACGATGATATTTGAAACATATGATATTAACCTGGAGCGAAACACAACGTTCTGAAAAGGAATAAGGTACCACGCCTCGTTAAATAATTTTCATATTGGACCAAAATCCATGGTGGAGGGTAAAGCAGCCTCTACCGGGCCAAACAAAGTCTGTTCACTTGTTATACTCTCCATAAGTTTGTCATTCCGTTTGTAATATCTGTAAATACTTTTCTGTGACCTTATAATATTTATACTTAGTAGGGACATAAATACTGTTACAACATTGAACACACCCATTTCAATAGTAGAACTGAACATACCCCGTTAATGTCATATGGGTTTTGAAAGCTAACCTCAACAGCGTTTGTCTGTAACGGGATTTTAAAATGGTTTCAACTTTAATTAGTGGAGTGGGCAGATAATGAGAACCGTATCCTTGTAATAGCACTTTTCAAGTGTTAAATGAAAAAAATAAACTATATTTTCAAAACGCTCCGGCCACTAGGGATTAGCCGCATGTTCGTCTCCCGATGCATAAAACTGTTTGAGGAGACTGGAGATGTAAAATACCCACACCCACCCTCTGTTCGAACACCGCATGTCATCAAAGCCGTTAAATCAAGAATTCACAGAAATCCGCTCCGAAAACAGAAAATCATGGCCCCTGAAATGAATATCACGCAAAAGTTCATGAGTCGAATCATTAAAAAAAGACTTCGGGCTTTCAACGACGTAACGGACATTTATTGACTGCAGCTTTAAAAAAAATAGGATTGAAAAATGCAAACGTCTTTTGGTGAAGCACGCTGGTAACTTGCACAGAAAAATTTTGTTCACCGATGAAAAAATTTTTACCGTTCAGGAAATATGTAACAAGTGAATTGAGTGTATGCGCGGTCATCTAAGGAAGCATCTGAACTGACCCTAAGGGTGGAAAAGGTTCATCGCCCAGCTTCAGTCATGGTTTGCAGGGGGGTCTCCTACGATGGGGTCACTGACCTGCATTTCTGCTAATAAGGAGTCAAAACATTGGCCAAAGTTTACCAAGAAACCATTTTGGAAGCTGTTGTGAAGCCTCTTAACAATTCCCTGTACCAAGACAAGCCATGGACTTTCCAGCAGGATTCTGCGCCGGCCATAAGGCTAAAAAGTCCCAGGCCTGGCTACTAAACAATTTGCCAGCGTTCATTTCCTCTGAAGAATAGCCCTCAAGCAGTCCAGATTTGAACCCATTTGATTACAAACTGTGGACAGTTTTAGATGACAGGGTTTGTCACAAAAGATACCCCAACATTGCATCTTTTAAGACTGCTTTGGTTCGAGCTGTGGCCAATTTTCCAATGGACGAGGTTCGTGCTGCTATTGACGATTGGCCAGTGCGACTTAAGGCGCGTGTAAAGGCGAAAGGCGGACATTTCGAATAAGAAAAATACAAATATACAATATACATCTATAAATATATTAAAAAAATATTTGGTCCAAAAACATTCAGTAATTTTTATGTTACCGCATAAAACGTGTGTAACAGTATTTATGTCCCTACTTAGTCTGTACCTTATAGGGTATCCATTTAACATTTCTTGGTGTCGCTAATGGAATGACACATTTTAAATAGAATCCATCCTAAGGTGTTTGTGTAGAATTCAAGTAACGGGTGATCAATATAGAATTATTTTTTTCAAAATTTAAAATATACAAAAATTCAAATTTATTTTTTATTCGAAAGGAAAGGCTATTTTTTTAATATAATTTTCTTCATATGTTGGCCGCAACTATACCTCAGGGTGGTATGGCGGTATGGCGTTAATGATACTCCTAATGGCGATTTCCAAAACCTGAATCGTAGCTGGTTTATCAGCATAGACTTTGGATTTTTCGTAGCTCCAAAGGAAAAATTCAAACTAGGCGGCCACCTCACCGAAGCAAATCGTGAAATTAGCTGCTCATCGGAATGACCTCTCAATCGATCGATCGTATGAGCAGCTGTTTGTCAAGTGACACCGTCCTGTTGAAACCAAATGTCGTCAAGATTACGGGCTTCAATTTATGGTATCAAAAAGTCCGATATAATCGGACATTTTTGAAAAAAAATATAAAAATATAAGTCCACCGGTCCACCAGCTCATAAACCGCAGCCATGGTTTTCTCTGGGTATAATGATACCTCTTGAACCTAATCTGCTTGCTTTACAGCCCAAATGCGGCAATTTTGTTTATTGACGTTGCCGTTTAGCCAGAAATGGGTCTCATCATTGAACAAAATTTTAATCAAAAACAGTCTCCCACCAAACGCTCATTTCCATAGTACTGTTGCACAACTTGGAGACGTTGTTGCGGTGTAAGTCTTTCCATGATGAAATAAGTGCCAAACAATACTGAAAATAAAAAAAAAATAAACTTAACACAATTCACGCGCAATCTGTGAAAAAACCCTATTGAATAAAAATACCCCTAGATCAAGCACCCGCTATTAGCATCGTTTATATTTGGTCATTATTTGACTAAACTTAATAAATCGAAAATGCTATTGCTGGAAGATTTATTCATTGAACAGGGACTAATTGATTTTCGTGGCTGCACACTGCTTTTATCATGACTTCGGGTCCGTGACAACCCTCTTCAGAAAGCTTTGCTGCAATTGTTGAAAGTAAAACCGAACTCTATAAGGCCAGGCTCTCCCCAAACGAATGAGAACTACTGTTGTAAACCTTACTTTTCAAGTTTTCTTTACACAATTGCCCAAGAAAGTACAACTCACTCTTGCCACCTCTAAAGATTTATTTTTAATCGAGTTTTAAAACTTTGTGAATCACTCTTAAATATAATATTCTTCATTTGAAGAGGGATACATTTGCAACTTTTGTATGAGGCACTCTAATGTGCTTATAAACAACAGCATACTGCTATTGTATTCAAACTAATTTGTCAATGTTTATTTCGTGTGACAGAGTTTGTCATACGAAATTATAAAACATGTCAGTCATTCACACATTTTGACACCCATCAATACAAATTACAATTACCGCACTAATACCCAACACTGACGTCGACACCCCACCGCTGCCGTAGATTCACACAACGGCTATGGTGATGAAAATGCCAACTGCTGGTGCCAACGTTGCCAGTGCTATTAAGCTGTGCACAATTGTTGCCCCCCTAAACCGCCACGGTTGTGGCATCGTAATTATAGACGACAATTTGTTCCTCTATTTGGCTAGAAAAAGAATCGTTTTAAGATTTTATTATTTTTATGCGAAATGTTTGACATACTGGGTGAAAGCAATTGCGGAAAATCCACAGAAATGAAACAAATGGTTTATTTTAATTAATTCAAGATAATCGATGCAATTAAAAATTTAATTAGATATACATTTAAATGTTTTTCTGATATATCAAGCGTTTTAATTTTTCAATAATAGCTTTCAGAGTTTGGGATTTTCATTAAGCATTTAGCTAGAGCTAAATGCCCGGTACGTCGTTTGAAAGACCCAAGTCCCAATTCTTTTTTAATGATTCGACTCATGGACTTTTGCGTGATATTCATCTAACGGGCCATGATTTTCTGTTTTTGGAGCGGATTTCTGTGAAATCTTGATTTAATGGCTTTGAAGACATGCAGTGTTTGAACAGAGAGTGGGCGGCCCGACCGGTGGCGGTCTTTTACATCTCCAGTCTTCTCAAACAGTTTTATGTACCGGTAGACGAACATGCGGCTAGTCCCTAGTGGACGGAGCGTTTTAAAAATATCGCTTTTTTCATTTCACGCTATGACAGCGATACGGTTCTCATTATCTGACCACTCCACTAATGAAAGTTGAAACAATTTTAAAATCCCGTTACAGACTAACGCTATTGAGGTTAGCTTTTAAAACCCATATGACATTAACGGGGTATGTTCAGTTCTACTATTGAAATGGGTGTGTTCAATGTTGTAACAGTATTTATGTCCCTACTAAGTACTTATCAGGAAAGTCAGGATGAGGAAAAAGTGGAAAAAATGATTGCTGATTTTGACTGAAAAAAATGATTAATCGGCTTAATGCCAGTAATACACAAATTATTTTATTTTGAAAACAAGGTACAATTAAACAACCCGTTTTTTGTTATGATGAAATTTTAGTTGTCATCTCTCATAATTGGTTACAACAACAAAAATTTTGCAAAACTATTGTGTGCCAACAGTTGTGGCAATTAAATACCTTTTTTCCGTTTTATTAGTATGACCGTTTAACATATAGAGGAAGGGACCTAAGGTTAAAAAAAATCAATTTTTTTTTTTTTTTCTTTTTTTGATGTGGACAACATCTGAGCATCGAATGAGGCCGATCCCATGCCCCAAAAGAGTTCCCTCCCAGAGATATGCGCGTTTTATGAAAGTGAAGTCGACGATTCTAAGCGCGAATAGAAAGGGACCTAATCTTTAAAATGGCTCTCCTGAACAAAACTGGTTTTTAGCCTTAGGTCCCTTTTTATTTTGCGCGTCACATATTACGATGGTAATTTTTTTCGTCTAGTGGCATTTCGAACCAAATATCCATTACGATTATAGACATTTGGTGATTGCGATCGAAATTCCCCCTAAGCAATAGGGTTTTTTAATCGTTAGTTGTGTTAAACTTTATTTTTTTTCCTTTTCAGTACTTACGCCGCGAAAACCACGCTTTGGTGCGGTTTATAGGCTGGTGGAATCATCGGTCCATATTTTTTCAAATTTGTAACTTGTGATCAATCTAGAGGTTATAATAAGGTTTTTTTCACAGATTATGCGTGAGTTGTTTTAAACTTTACTTTTTCCAGTATTGTTTGCCATTTCATCATAAGAATCTTACACCGCTAAAACCACAATTTGGTGCGGTTTATGGGCTGGTGGAACTTTACTTTTTTCAGTAATGTTTGCCATTTCATCATAAAAACCTTACACCGCTAAAACCACAATTTGGTGCGGTTTATAGGCTGGTGGAATCATAGTTCCAAATTTTTTTCAAAAATGATGATGGGCCGAAAGTTACCGTGAATGGTGCTCGCTATCGCGCCATGATGTCGGACTTTTTGCTAACTGAAATTGAAGCCCGTAATCTTGACGACATTTGGTTGGAACAGGACGGTGCCACTTGCCATACAGCTGCTCATACGATCGATCGATTGAGAGGTCATTCCGAAGAGCAGCTAATTTCACGTTTTGGACAGGTGAGTTGGCCGCCTAGATCCAGTGATATCACACCATTAGACATTTTTCTTTAGGGATCAAACAATGGATCTATTGCGAGGTCATTTCTAAGAGCAGCTGTTTTAACGTTTTGCTTAAGTGAGGTGGCCGCCTATATCGTGCGATATCACACCTTTAGACTTTTTTCGTTGGGGCTACGTAAAGTCCAAAGTCTATGCTGAGAAACCAGCTAAAATTCAGGTTTTGAAAGGCAACATTACGCTTGTCTTTAACGCCATACCGGTCGAAATGCTGGAAGGAGTCATCCAAAATTGGACCGTCAGACTGGTCACCCTGAGGCGTAGTTGCGGCCAACATTTGAAGGAAATTTTATTCAAAAAATTAATGGCATGAACAATAAGGATTTCCCACTTGATTTGAATTTATGTATTTTTTTTTATTTTGAAAAAATATTTCTAGATTGATCTCTAGGGCGGATCGTTTGTAGGTAGGCAACAATGTGACAAGGAAATCGTATTCTAGGTATATAAATAAGAAACTTTCCCCAAGGAACCATACCTCTAACACAAATTCTGATGTCCCGACTTTTGACCCAAAGGGTCAAATTTTGAAAAATCCCACTTTGACTTAGTTAGAGTGCCCCATTCGAGTCCAAATGAAATTTTTCTTTGAAACAAAGAAATTCCGCCTTTGGAGCCATTTCAAAGATATCATCTTTGTTTTAACAAGGCTTTTTTTTGCGTCTGCTTAATTTTGTTGCTACTGTTTCTTGGATTGTAATGTTGAAGTTATCAAAAGAGAAGAACAGTTTCCGTAGCCATCACCGTAATTCCGTTCGACATACCCGTATACCATAATCATAATCAAAGTACTGTGCTTACAACCTATAAAAGTTACACTTGTTTTGCTGGGAAATTACTTTTTAAATAAATTTGTAAACCATCATGTGCTAAATTTGTTAAAGCCACACGTTTAGCCCACCGAAACGTGTCAATGACTTTTTCTAAAATGCCATTGAAAATGGCTATTCAAAACAAAAAGACCAAACAGCAAATACCGCCACAGTGGGAAAACTCATTCATCAAAATTTGTCACCACACCACTAAACATTTGTGCAAAAGCCCTAAGTTTGTTTTACAAACGAACACATGCCGGTGGCAGTTGGAGAACAAAGACTAGCCATTTTGTTGTCAAACAATAATTGCAGCAATTCATAGCTGAACCCCTTACAGGAAAAAACCTTCCGTACTGCCGGACAAAGATGATGTCAACCGGAGTAGTTTGAAATAACATACACACCTACAACAGAGAAGAAAAAAAAATAGAACCCCGATGACAGCCAGGTGAAAACCAATTCAATTTACATTTCAATGATTTCTAGGACAACATTTAGAGGCACACAAACATATCAATTGACAACGACTGTAAATATATTCCAGCGCCATAGTAATAATCTATAAACAGAACAAAATAATGGAGCAAATAACATCACCCGCTCCACACTGACAAGGCGGCGCTGGATGATGAATGTGTAATAGCTGCTCGAACACCAGTGTATGACACGATACGAGGTGACAGTTGAATTAATTCCCTCACAAAAAGAAAAACAACACAACGTTTTGAATAAACTGCAAAATTATGAATAAATAAATGTTAAACAAACATGAGTAACAACACAATTTAAATAATTTCGTAGATGTGCCTCAAAACGCATGGATGGGATGGGCGATAACATGGCAATTTTTTTTTTGGCTCAACCTAAACTACTCGTTGGCATTTTTTCCTCTCTGTTGTACTTCACAACTACGAGGGCGACCGCAAAAGTAACTGGCCTAACATAAAAAGAACCGTTTTTTTGGAATTATTATTATTTATTTTTCAACATAATCTCCTTCCAACTCACTACACTTCATCAAACGTTTTTCAAGTTTTTTAATTCCATCCGAAAAATAAGATTTTTCAAGACCTTCAAAATATGCCTCAGTTTCAGCAATAACCTCGCTATTGGACGAAATTTTTTTGCCACCGAAAATTTTTTTTATATTTGGAAACAAGAAATAATCAGAAGGAGCTAAATCTGGACTATATGGTGGATGCGGAGCAATTTCAAATCGTAATTCGGCCAGTTTTTGTTGAGTTAAAATGCAGTGTGTATAGGAGCATTATCTTGATGTAAACGAACTTTGTTTTTTCTAAAAGCGGTCCATTTATCTTGATTTCTTCACTCAACCGATCCAATAATGCACAGTAATATTCACTATTTATAGTTTTTCCTTTCTCAAGATAATCAATAAATATTATACCCATTGCATCCCAAAATACTGTGGCCATTACTTTTCCTGCTGACTTAACAGTTTTCGCCATCTTGGGACCACTTTTACCAGCTTCTATCCATAGTTTTGACTGTTCTTTGCATTCTGGGATGTAGTGATGGATCCATGTTTCATCAACAGTTATGAATCGGCGCAAGAACTCTATTGGATTACGCTGATAAATCGCTAAAAGCTCCTCGGAATTGGTCCAATGGACGATTTTTTGGGGCAAAGTCAACAAACGCGGCAGCCATCTTGCGGATAGCTTTTTCATGTGGAGTTCATCATGTAAAATACTCCAAACTTGTTTTTCGTGTATTTTAACAATATCAGCAAATTCTCTGAGCTTTATTCGTCAATCTTTTGTCACTTCATTAAATATTTTTCTAATGTTTTCAATAGTAGTAGCAGTTTTCGGTCTTCCAGAGTGTTGTTCATCTTCCGTACTTAAACGACCCATTTTAAATTGTTGAACCCAGGATTTCACGGTGGAGTATGATGGTGCATTATCACCATGAACAGAATCAAATTCATCTTTGATTAATTGTGGCGTATAACCTTTCATATAAAAGTGTTTAATTACCGCACGAAACTCTTTATTTTCCATTTTTCAAAAATTATAAAACTTGTTTACTTCAATCACCTGTAACAAAGAAAATAATCATTAAATATTTCGGAAATTTTGACAGATGGCTTAGATTGCTTTTAAAAAACAAAACAAAAAAGTTGCTAGTAAAACAGAAAATGTGCCAGGCCAGTTAGTTTTGCGGTCGCCCTCGTAAATACGGTCTTTTTTTATTTAATTGTATTTTTAGATAACTTTTCAAACATTCCCGATTTAATCGCAATTGTTTTTAAACGAATGCAGCTGCACCCATAATTACCGCTTCATGGACAATTAGTCGAGATTTAAAATATAAATACTTGAATATATTTTATTTTTAAGCTCAGCTCATTAATGAGCTTTATTGTTTTCATTAAATTTCATTTAATAGAGTCATGGCTAGGTGTTAAGCTCATGGGGTGACTACATTTAAACAGAGTTGAGATCTTTAATGAAACAAATTAAAAATAATATGAAGATGAAATGAGAGACAACAATTATCACAATAATAGCCTTTCTAGAAAAAAAATCCATGCATTTTTTATGAAGATTTTTCAACAAGTATGCTAAAATCTAATGGTGGACTCTTACCTTCCTATACTACACACAGAGAAAAAATAAGTTGATAATCGGTTCGTTTGACAAAAATTCTGTTCGACGAAAAGACCTTCTGTAGCCATCTAAAAGGGTATACGAGTACGGTTCGATGTACCATGAGAAGATAGTTTTGATAATATTTTGGCACTTAAAACCAAAAATTCGGTTGTACTAAAAAAGGGTGGTCCAACCATAATGTACGATGATAATTGTGAGTCACACCTTAACGTGAAGTTTTTTGCCCAAATAAATTTGACGTTTTAGTGTGTGACAAATTCAACCATGGAGAGGTACACAATTGAGCAGCGCATTAAGATTTATGCAGCCTTTTACGAAAGTAATGAAAGTGGACGTTCAAATCAAAATGCATTTTGTTAAATTTTTAGTCAGCATAATCGATTTGTTAACAAGCTGAATTGCCGCATTTGAATAACTGAGAACTCAAGAGTGACTGTTAAAAAGAAGATGCATTCACGAAGAGTGACTGTTTGGTGCGGCTTATGAGCTGGCGGGCCGTTGTGTGAAGAAAACGTGAAAAGTAAGGTTTACAACAGTAGTTCTCATTCGTTTGGGGAGAGCCTGGCCTTATAGAGTTCGGTTTTACTTTTAACAATTGCAGCAAGGCTTTCTGAAGAGGGTTGTCACGGACCCGAAATCATGATAAAAGTAGTGTGCAGCCATGAAAATCAATGTCACTTTGCCATTTTGTTAAAAACTTGTCTTCTATTTAAATATAGATGCAAGAGGTCTTGAGCCGGTTTAATCCCTGTTCAATGCCGTACTTCTTTAAAAATTAAGTACGGTTAATTTTAATCTAAATTACAGCGAGAGAATATCTCTAATATGGTTAAAACCTTAATGTTGACATTAAATCATAACGCCAGTTGTTAGTCGTACGAATCTGTTCAATGTAATTTAGCGGATTCGTGGATACATCGTGCTGAGTAATGCCATGGAAGGCTATAAATCAGCTTCAAAATTTAGTTTTGAGCTATTCGAAGCTTCGTAATATGAGTAGCGGCTGCTGTACTCCAAGCAGATGCCCCGTAGAATAGGAACGATTGAAATATCGCCTTGAATATAAAAATATTATTTGGTTTGTTCAGTTGAGATTTCCTGTAAATTTACAGGTACATAAGACGAAAAAGCTGGTTAAATTTGATCAAGATGCTTTCTATATGGGGCTTAAATTTCATCTTTGGGTCTTAAGTATCTCCTAGGTAAATATTGAGACAATTCACTGAAAACTTTTTGTTTTATTTACGATTAATGTAGTGCGTTTTATTTCCAATTAATATCGTGCGTTTTAGTTGGACCACCCTTTAGAATGAAGTGTAACTAATCGGTTGCAAGAACCGCCTGTTGTGGCAACTAAATGTTGTCTATACAATTGTTCCTTGGTAGCAACAATTGATGAAGTTGAAACAATTGAAATAGTTTTGTTCCAATGACCAACTAAAGGGTGATCAATCTAGAAGTGTGTTTTTTTTCCTTTTCAGTATTGTTGCCCATTTCATCACCGAAAGACTGACACCGCAACAACGTCTCTAAAGTGTGCAAATGTATTATGGAAATGAGCCTTCGGTGAGAAACTTCTTTGTGCGCTTTGACCTTTTTATGGTCGAAATACACGGACTACCGAACGCACTATTCTGATTACTGTCGCCAACACTGAAACCCAATTTTCACTATTGGATTATAGTCAACCTAATAGACCACCACTACCAAGTATTGAAAACATAGCGGAAGTAGCTAAGAGTGTACGTGAAAACCCCCAGGAATCCATTCGGCACCGTTCTCAACAACTTGGCTGTCGTATGGAACAACTTGGAGCATCTTGGGTAGAAAGCGTACAAAATACAGCTCATGCAGGAATTTAAGTCTAACGATGTGGTTGCGCTTCGCCGTTTCAGTGTTTGGGCTCTTCAAAAGCTTACAGCAGATCCGCTGTTTGATGGGTCCCATTTCTGGCTCAACGGCAACGTCAATAAACAAAATGGCCACATTTGGGCTGAAGAGCAACCAGAAGAGGTTCAAGAGGTGCCACAGAAAACCACGGTTTTGTGCGGTTTATGGGCTCGTGGAATCATCGGTGAAATTTTTTTTTCAAAAATGATGATGGCCGAAACGTAACCGTGAATGGTGCTCGCTATCGCGCTATTTTGCTACCTGAAATTGAAGCCCGTAATCTTGACGACATTTGGTTTCAACAGGACGGTGCCACTTGCCAAACAGTTGCTCAAGAAAGGGATCTATTGACAGGCCATTTCAAGAGATGGATCGTGTGATATGTCATCTTTAGACTTTTTGCTTTGGGGCTACGTAAAGTCCAAAGTCTATGCTGACAAACCAGCTACGATTCAGGTTTTGGAAGCCAACATTACGCGTGTCATTAACGGCATACCGGATCGAAATGCTCGAACAAAACATCTAAAATTGGACACTCAGAATAGACACCCTGAGGCGTAGTTGCGTCCAACATTCAAAGGAAATTATATTCAATCATTTATGTTATAAATGGCATTAAATATCATTTTAAATGAACAATACAGATTCCACACTTGATTTATTTTTTTGTTTTGAAAAAACGCCTCTACTTATAGATTGAATACCTGATACTATTCCTGAACCCTCATCCAAAAAGTAAGAAAAAGAAAAGTTAAAGGATTTTCATTCATACTGTCTATTAGAATGGAACTAAGAAAATATGTCGAAAAGGCAATAAAAATATCGTCCTCTAAATGTATTAGACCAAAGTAGACCAAATGCTGAAAAAGGAAAATTAAATTTTTCTTTTGAGTTGACTTCAAATTTTTTTCACTATGCTAAATTGCCCCTTTGGGATATCTGATTAATTTGTAAATATCTGATTAATTATGAATGGTTGCATGTACCAAAGAGAGCACGAAATAACGTTCGGTTGTGCTGATGGAATACCAGCAGTAGAAGAATCTACAATCATTCGGTCAATCCCACGACAGCCTATGGAGGCAGCATAGAACGTCTAAGAAGGCCTTCCAGGTCGATTCTTTTTGACAGGCATTGCCAATTCTATGGAGCGGATTTACCCGAAGAGAAAATTTTCGGCTTAAGGCTGTCACCCCGGCACACAGTCGCCACTCCAACAACAGCAGCAATAAATCTGCGACAACGAATTTGTTCTCTGTGTGATTTCAAGCATTAGATGGACAGAAGATGGGCGGATCTGCTATCAATCATGGCTTAGATTCACCAAAACTGCCAAAGTAAAAAACGGAGTCATTGGGGAAAATGAATATAAAAAGAAATGATCAATAAGTTAAAGGAGAGTTAAGTTACTACGAGAACGAAGTGACCCTAATATCAGCCCAAATTACTCCTTTTTGGATGGACGGTGGAATTGAAATGCCTGTCAAAAAGAAACGAGCCTTCTTAGACCTTTCAAAAGATTTCGATGGAAATTCTATGCTGCCTTCCCAAGGAAGGCCTCGCTCTCGACCGAGGGAGTGATCATTACGCGAACACGGGTTCAGCAGACAGTTGCATGCGGGGGCGCTGGTGGACGCTTTGTACCCACCCGGTGTTCGGAGCACCGTGAGTTAAGGCCAGCGTGGCAGGTATTCACGCAAATCTATTTTCACTTCTTCCTAAGCAAGGCCTGATAACGGAACTTCTTATACCTTATAAAACATACAACAAACGTACTTATTCGCTTATTTTAGAAGGTCTACAAGATAAAGCTGGAGGTTTTAGACCTATTGGAGATAACCTAGATGAAAGGTGGCAGGTCTTCACTATATGTGACAGCGCATAGAGAAAGGGACCTAGATGAAAGGTGGCAGGTCTTCACTATATGTGACAGCGCATAGAGAAAGGGACCTAAGGGTAAAAAAATCAATTTTCACTTTTTATGATGCGGACAACATCTGAGCATCGAATGAGACCGATCCCATGCCCTAAGTTACTACGAGAACGATTTGACCCTAATATCAGCCCAAATTACTCCTTTTTGGATGTATAGCAAAATTTTCTTTAGTTTCAGTACCCATATGTCCATATTGACTATTAATTGCCCATTTTGACCGTGCGGGATATTTTTTGGGCCACATGAGTCTATAAGTCTGGCAGCTATGATACTTTTTGAGGTATTTAGTGGGTCTAAGCAAACAGTACCAATTTTAACCATTTTCCGCCAACAAAAAATTACGATTTGTTAGGCAAATACTCAAAAAAGTGTACTTTTTACAGAGGCAATTTTCGCCCTTGAAGAGGTACTTTTCACCTGGTCCGATTTCGTTTATTTACAATCCCAAACACCTAATGACAGTAATCGTGCGGACGGACATGGCTGAATTATACGACGATCAATAATATAACAGTTTATAGTTTTTAGGGTCTTAGATCAATGTTTGTGGTGTTGCAAACGGAATGACAAATTTATTTTTCAAAAATAATGTTACCTGCTACTAGTGCAACATTATAAAAATGTTGCCTCCACCCTGTCAAAATGTCACACTTTTTCTGCCAACATTCGAACATATTTAAGTGCAACACTTTAAGTAGAAACAAATACGTACTATTTGTGAACAGAGTTCCAACTTAAACAACTTCGACGTCGTTTATGCTCCCATTTTGAATGTACGCGTTTAATTTGGTTTGTGTGCGTTGAAAATACAACACTGTAGGCAGCAGTGGTTTTATGGTGTAACATTCTATACCGTAGATGGGCTTGAGTGTAGAAAATGCGACATTTTCGCACGCATTGCATGCGACACTTTCACAAACGAAATCGAAATATGTTCGTAGGGTTGCATTTTTTTAACTACGAGGGTGGATCGGAAACTTCTTAGCCTAGCACAAAAAGCGCGGTATAAACAGAAAAAAGTATCTGCTATGAACACATGTTAAATTTTGTTTCGATCTGGCAACTCCTTCATATAGAAACAGGTGTTCACAAAAGCGCATCCGCGATTTTTTTACAATGGGAAAATTAGAAATGCGTGGTGTCATTAAATATTTACATAAAAAAGGTTTATCGGGACAAGAAATTCATAATGATATGGTGAATGTGTTAGGTGAAAGTGCTCCTTCATATGCAACAGTAAAAAATTGGGTTGCTGAATTTAAACGTGGTCGTACAAGCATTGAAGATGAACCACGTAGTGGACGTCCAAAAACAGCAACAACAACAGAAATTGTAGCCAAAGTGCATGATATGGTATTAAATGATCGACGAATAAAAGTGCGTGAAATAGCTAATATCATGGGCATCTCAAATGATCGAGTCCATTTAATTTTGCATGAAGAACTACAGATGAAAAAGCTTTCTGCAAGATGGGTGCCGCACTTGTTAACAGTCGACCAAAAACGCATAAGAATGAACATTTCTCAAGCTTGTTTGGATCGTTTTCAGCGAAATAAAATGGTTTTTAAGCGTCGTTTCATAACTTTTGATGAGACATAGATCCACCACTATTCTTCAGATACAAAAGAACAATCCAAACAATAGACTGAAGCTGGAGGAAGTGCCCCAAAGAAGGCAAAAACAATTCAATCGGCTGGTAAGGTTATGGCAACGGTTTTTTGGGACTTCAAAGGTATTTTATTGATTGACTATCTGCAAAAGGGTAAAACAATAAATTCAGAGTACTATTGCAACCTTTTAGATCAATGAAATGTACAAATTCGAGAAAAACGTCCTGGCTTACAACACAAAAAAATAATTTTTCATCAAGACAGCGCACTAGCGCACAAGAGTGTTTTAACAATGGCTAAAATCAACGAATTAAAGTACGAGTTGCTTGACCACCCACCTTATTCTCTTGATTTAGCTCCCAGTGACTTTTACCTGTTCCCAAATCTAAAAAAATCCTTGCTGGCAAGCTTTTTACCTCAAATGAAGATGCAATTACAGTTGTAAACCACTATTTACAACTATCCCTAGATATGCTAGATAAGCGTTGGACTAAGTGTATTGAAGTTTCAGGAGATTATATAGAAAAATAAAAATATTTTTAAAAAACTAACTATTCTCTTTCATTGATAGGCTAAGAACTTTCCGAACCGCCCTCTTACGAACAGAAATCAGTGCAACATGCGGAAAAAATTTAACATTTTCTGTAGAAACGAAAACAGCATTAGTATTATGGTTGCGACAAACATACTTTAATTGCTAAGAACATATTATTTCTGCCGTGACTACGACATTATTCGATGGCGATAATAGTTTCTTCAGGGATTTAAAAATTCAAATAAAAATACAAACACACAGGCAACATGGCGGGCGACAGTGTCCTGACAGGACACCCACCCTTTGTCTAATACAATTATGAACAGTTGAATATGAGAACTTCAGCATCAATTAGGGCAACTTTGACAATGCTGTGCTGCGCCTGTGAGATGCTTGGTTGCCTCTCCCAGCCCCATTTTAAATTCGCCAACATATGCTCGCCCAAATATCACACCGAAATCTGTAACGTTATTATGCAAATTAATTATTGCTGAAAACTTTAGACGAACAAACGTATCATTAATCATTTCTAATTAATGAATACAAATTTAGCAAAACGAACAAAAAAAATTGAAGAGGAGGTCGACAAACGAATGGCAGTGGCATCCAGCGGCTAAGAGGTGGAAGGAGCGAGAGAAGACAGACCTAAAAGAACTCAATGAAGTTTGGCTTTGTGTTGTTGGTGTTGGTCTGCTCTGCTACTACGTATAATAAAGCCAATCATTGAAATTTAAACTTGTTATAAAGCAAATATCATTTCGGGCATCGGCAACCAACAACAACAAAAAATTCTTAATTTAAAATCAATTGAATTGAATTGTATGCCATGGGGAGAAACCGAATCTTAATGAAGAAGACCCACTGGCAATTTATTCAATTCGATTCGGAGAATATCACCATGAAGCGATAAACTCTCAAAAATGAAACAACAAAAGAAAAATGGTCAAAAATGACTATGAAAAAATATTTTGGAATCCGAATACATGGCATGACATTTCCCAGCTGGAATGTTTAAAGTCAACACAAAAACAAAAACGTACGAGTATATACATACATACTCATATGTATGTACATATGTACAAAAATATATGTTGTTTATATTTGTTGTTTTTGTTTAAAGAAACACAAAATTTGATGACGAATTCGTTTTTTTTTTCATTGCGCCAAATTGCATACGCAGAGTTAAATTAAGTCGGCCGATGTCGGCTGCCCCAGCAGACATGTGCCAAATTCGACACGGAAAGAGAACTTGAATCAAAAGACCTCTTCAAAAAAAAAAAACAAACATGAAGAAAGCAAAGAAACAATTAATGAAACAAAGACAATAGCCGAAAATACTAACATAAGAAGATGTGCTAAAGAACATGTAAAAAATGGTTCAGTACGGGCATAACAGACTATGTGATACTCCTATACGAGTACTACTCTGATATACAGAAGGCACGACAAGTTGTAGTCACAGAAAACATATTCTCTTAATCGCCAATTTTATCAGTAAAGGATGACCAGATAGATTTGATAAATGTTACTCTCTACCCCATCTGGTAAACTATCTTCCGAAATTGTGTCCAATATATAAGTACTGCTAGCACTAGGGAACATTTTTGAATATTTTACTAAGTCGAAAATATCGATAATCTACAGGGTAGAGCGCGAAAGTTGCTTTTTTGCACTGCGGGCTATGGCGGCACTGTTTGTCGAAGAGAGTGGAGAGTGTGCGTGGCTTATAGTGGCTGACGGGAGATTTGTATTCGTCTTCCTTTCAGTTGCTATCATGCATCGGACACGTGAGGAGAGGTCATTTTATGTTGAAGCTAATTTTTCAAATGCGCACTCGATCATTGCAGTGCAGCGTGCTTTTCGTGTATGTATGTTGTGGAAGAAATGCCAAAGGATGCCTCTCTATCACGGTATGTCACATGACGAACTTGCATTATCAGTTCACACACGGCATCAATGTTCGCTAGCACAACAGCCGCTTTTGAACGACCTTCACGACCTGCGTCTTTGAGCGACCGTCGGTCACGCTTGAATTCATTAAACCAGTTTTTCACAGTGCTATAGGATGGTGCTTCATCGCCATACACAGATTTAAGAGCATCGTTGCACTCTTGTCGTGATAATCTTAGTCGAAAGTTGTGAAAAATAATCGCACAAAATGTCAAATTAATTTTTTCAAGTCACTGTAAACAACACAAATGATAGTCGCACGTGAAAACGTTCTGAGTACGTTAATGTCAAAGTTTTCAATGGAAATGTCAAATAGCGCCAGACAACACTTAGCGTTGCCTAGGCCAGAAATATATATAGCAACCTCGTAATTATGTGTGAAACAAAATATCGATCAAATGCTTGCCATGGCTTAGGTGGCATATCTGCATCCCATGGTTCATATTTTCAATGACTTTGAGACATAATGGAGGTGCAATGTTGTTCCTACAGAATCGGTTTGCTGAAATTTGCGTACAATCTCCCGTTTGTGGACACATTTGGACGATTATGCTGATAATAAAAATTACGAAATGCATGCAATGCTTTTTGGATTGAACGCCCAAACGGCTTTAACAATCTTTGCACGCTGCTCATTTGTGAACCTCTCTATGGTTAAATTTGTCAAACACTGAAACAATGAAATTTCAAATTAAGTTTGACAAAAAACTTGACGTTAAGGTGTCACTAACAATAAACATCGTGCATGATGGTTGGACCACCCTTTATATTCTGATCCGTCGTAAAATTCAACGATGACCTCGCCATTTCCGTTTGTCTGTAGAAAGCAAACTTTGGCACACGTATGTGTTGGAGGATTGCAGTTGTCGATCTTGAAAACTGGCCAGATCGGTCAAGAGGTAAACAATTTCCCCAAAGACGGTCTGGGTCACGGTAGTATTTTCTGGGGTCATTGCATCACCACTAACAACTCCGATCGTAACGAAATTTTCACATTGAGTTACGGTGTACGACCTGGTTATAAAGGGTGTTTTTTCAGGCGTGTGGTTTTCAAAAAGAAATAAGACTCATATAATCTTATGTAATGGTGAGGAATTTAGCTTTATTATAAAGATAGAGGTTTGCCATTATGTTTTAAAAATGATTTCGGACAAGTAGCCGAGAGGCTCAATTTTCGACAAATTTTTCCAGTATTTGGGGCCGTATGTTAGCAAAAACGTGCCAAATATTCTCTTCCAAGGCGTCAATCGTGTCGGGCTTATCTGCGTAGACAAGCGACTTCATACAATCCCACAAAATATATTCCAGCGGTATTAAATCGCAAGATCTTGACAACAAAAGTTTCCTTCAGTAAATTGATTGTTTCGTTGGCAGTATAGCATGTAGCGCCGTCTTCATGGAAGAAAAGGTCGTCCACATCGACATTCTCCAATTTAGACACGAAAGCGTCTTAATTTTTGAAAAAATATGGTCCCATGATTCCCTCTGCTTATAGAGCACACCAAACAGTTACTTTTTGAGAATGTAACGGCGTCACAACAATGGCTTGTGGATTTTCATTACTCCAAGTGCGACATTTCTGCTTATTAACGTACCCATTCAGCCAAGAGTAAGCTTCATAGCTGAACAAAATTGTCTTGTAAAAATCAGGATCGGAGGCCATCTTGTTTTGGGTTCATTCGCCACGATTTGCAAACGTTGTTCCGTAGTGAGTCTTATCATTATGAAATGGCAAAGCAAACTGAGCAAAAATCAAGTGACAACTGTCAAAAAGATTAACTTCGAAAAAAGTGTGGCCAGATTGAAAACAACACGTTAAAAAAACGCCCTTTACATTACGAAGTTACTGGGCAAGCGGGCGAGGCACCGCCCATACAATCCTGAACTTGGAAAGACCAGAAAAATCAATGACTAGGAAATTATGAATAATGTCGTGTTGAAATTAACAGAAGGGCGTGGCAGCGCCTATACAACCCTGAATTTAAAAGGTAATTTCTTTTAAACTGTTAGAAAAATGACGACGATATTTAACGCATATGATGTTGGCATGAAACAAAACACATCCGGAAAAGTGGCAGGTGCCACGCCTCCTTACAAAAACATGCATTTTTGGCTAAAGTAATGGACCGAGCGATATACATTTTTAACAGACTGAAATCAATGAGTAGCATATTATCATAAAATAAATGGTGTTGAAATAGGAAAAAATGGCTTGGCACCGCCCATACAAACCCTGAACTTTGTACGGCCAAAGTTAATTGACATGAAACTTAGAAATAGAGCGGATATAACCTCTTTATAAAATTACACTTTATGGCTTTAGCTCCTGCTCGGTAGGTATGAAACTATATCATAAACAACCTAATGTCCGTTAAGGCCGACTTTTAGTCTGTCAGGTACTACAAATCTTTGTGACAAGTACGACAAAAGTAAGGCTAGTAAAATATGCTCGAGCCATTTATTGTGGAACAAAGCGATTTTTTAATTCGCCCTTAGTATTACATTTTGATCTTTATCCACCTTCGAGCTACGCCTTGCAAACTGAATGACACATTAAATACACTCACCCTCCCTAACGGCTGAAAGCCATTTATAAAGATGTTTCATTAGAACGGATACCATTTTGGAATCAAAGAACCGGATTACCTGGTATATACCGACATCATTGCCAAATTTGTTTATCTTAATTAAAATTAGTAGCCAAAACAAATATGAAAAAAGAATTTAATGATAATCTCCAGAGCAAGTTCCCAATTTAGAATGCCAAAAACAAATTGTGATGAGAAGTCAGATTAAGGTATTTTAACAAATACTTATTACGTTAGTAGCAATGACAACGTAATCAAAATGGTGAAATGGAAACAAAAAATAAATCGCCCGATTTGACTGGTCACTTGGTTGCCAGATTCAAGTTTATTTTGTTAGCGTCAATATCGCAACGATTTATGTTTATGCATCTGGACCAGGCGGTTCTATCCAACTGCCGGGTGTCCTCTTAAAATACAAGGCTGGAAATGCCGCCATTAAGGCAGTATAAAGGAAGGCATCTGGCGCAAAAAAAATTGATAGCTGCGACATTTATAACAGCTGTCATAATAATATGCACAATTTCAATGTGCATTTTGTTATAAAAAGCGAAAACATCATCTTGTCGCTGGTTTTACCCCAGAAGCCGAATGACTGGCATTCGATTAGAGATATATTATACAAAATCATGTCTGTGTATGGGATACCATCAAAACTTGTAAGGCTTTGAAGAAGAACATCGAGTAATACCACATCTACAGTTTAAATATACACAGTTTTGCAAAAAACTTGGAACACTCAAAGGTTAATAAGATGGTCAAATTATACAGGGTGGGGCACGGAAATTTTCTTATTTGGAGTTAAAAAAAATATTATGCACCTTAGAAAAAATTACTTTATTTTTTAATTATATTTTTTTTCAATTAGCCAACACTCAGGGGTTTTCCCCTATACATGCAATGCATTGCGTTGGTCGTTGGAAAGCAAGGGGATCGAAGGGGGAAAGAGGGAGTAATGTTTATTGACATTCGCCTTGAATTTCTGGATGTCGTAATTGGTGGGAAATACATTTGCCGGAAGTCGATTCCACATACGGACAGTACGGGCGAAAAACGAATTCGATCTGTAGTGTACAGTGCGGTCAACCGGCCAATCGATAACAAATGGGTGTGAATTTCTGGAAAGTCGTGTATCCCTGCCGAACTTCCTCACGTCAGGTATAAGGCCACGAATGTCTGAAGAACACACACCATGGAAGTAGCGATAGAACAGCGACACACAGCCCACATTCCGACGATGCTCAAGGGAAACAATAGAGTTGGATACCCTATTGTCACCTATCAGCACCATCGCTCTCCTTTGAACACGGTCCAGAAGCTCCAAGGATGATTTTGGAGCACCTGCCCATATATGGGAGTTGTATTCCATCTTTGGACTGATGTAGGTCGTATAGATATCGAAAAGATCTGAAGGAGTGAAATATTTTTTGCACCGCTTTAGGAAGCCTATACACTTGAGTGCTTCTTTCGACACTTCGAATACATGTCTCGCCCAACGAGCGTCACATTGTATTTTCATGCCCAGAACATCAAGAGCATCTGATTGTTCGACATCCATACCATCGATAGATAATGACGACACTGTTGGGTCAGCGAATCGCTTGTGAGACAACAAGCAGCACTGTGTCTTACGCGCATTAAAATCTACTCTATTCACTCGACACCAGTCGGAAATGGCCAGTAAATCCCGGCCAAGTGTCTCTTCCATTATTCGCCTTTTGTCTACAATATCTTGAAGACTCGGCCTACGGTCGAATGAATATGAATGACATAGGTTGCTGTCATCCGCGAAAGAGTAGATTGTATTCACGGTCTGACCCAAAAGATCATCAATGAAAATGAGAAATAATGAGGGAGAAAGGACAGAGCCTTGTGGCACACCTGCGGTCAGCCTATGTTTATCGGATGAGAACCCATCTACAACAACTCGTATAGTGCGATCTCTAAGAAAGCTCGATCTAAATCGAGCAAATATATCACCGACACCAAAAGCGATCAGCTTTGATAAGAGTGCACCGTGCCAGACTCTATCAAATGCCTTGGATATATCCAGAGCCACGACCTTACTCTCACCAAACTGGTGGATAGACTGACTCCAGCTTTCCGATAGGAAAGCCATCAGGTCACCCGTAGAGCGATTTCTACGGAAGCCGTACTGTCTGTCGCTAAGCAGGTCGT
This sequence comes from Hydrotaea diabolus, assembly GCA_963513945.1. NCBI lineage: Eukaryota > Metazoa > Arthropoda > Insecta > Diptera > Muscidae > Hydrotaea > Hydrotaea diabolus. The sequence goes on from OY740716.1 coordinate 163,086,668, forward strand.
TGGACTCTTGATCGCATGGGGCTAAGTCTGGTGAGCGTGCCGGCCAGTTCACATCACCGCTCAAAGAGATAAGCCATCCAGGAATCATTTGTCTCAAACAATTCATGGTAACCCTCGCAGTGGCATTATCGTGTTGGAACCATGTGTCGTCTAATTGCATTGCCGCAAGAGCCGGCTAAAAAAAAAGTCTGGAAATGCCAAGAGCAAGTGATTGCTCCGAGCACAGCGTTGCGGAGATTGCAGTACTGCTGCTCTAACTCTCTCGATGATTTGTGGTGTTGTTTGTAATCCTTCTCTCAGGTCCACTTCGTACACATGACACATTCCCTGCTGTTCTCAATGAAGTTGCCCAACTTACAATTGACTGCCATTTAGGAACACGTCCGCGTCGGGGAACAGCGTATCGAAAACGAAAAGCACGTTGCACTGCAATGATCAAGTGCGCATTTAAAAAATACGCTTCAACACAAAATGACCTTTTTTCACGTGTCCAATGCATCATGGCAACTGAAAGGCAGACGAATACAAATCTCCCACTAGCTACTATAAGCTACGCACAGTCTCCACTCTCTTCGACCAACAGTGCCGCCACAGTCTGCAGTGCAAAAAAGCAAGTTACCGCGCTCCACCCTGTACATGGTTTTAAATAATTTATTCGTGGGTAGAATAAAGCCTTATGGTCGAGGTTATAACGGGTGATAAAACTAGAGCTATTTTTTCAATAGGTTTTTTCTAAATTTGTTTTTTTAATTTGAAAAATATACCTTCAGATTGATCACCCGATAAGAATCGATTTTGTGCTCGTGGGATTTTCTTCACTCTGCGCCAACTTCTGGTCGAGATTTCATCAATGGTTGGTTTATTTGGCCCAAAGCCACACTAATATGCCTAGATCTGGACGGTGGACTTGACCTTTAATCTTTCATACATTGTAGTCAATAGTATTTTATAAGCGATGTATAGCAGACTTATTTCTCGGTCATTGGAGTTAGTGGTCTAGTCTCCCTTTTTTAGACATAATACGCTGAGATCACATTTTTTGGGCAAGCTTCGGTCTTCCAGAATGTGTCAGCCAGCTATTAGCTCTTCTTCCCCGGTATTCCTTAGGCTGCTTCGACATTGTCGTTCCTAGGTCGGTGTATCGATGTTTTGACATCTGTCAGAGGTTTGTTATGGAGTCTATGATGCTGTGACACTAAGAGCTTATGTCGTCAAAATGCCTTTGCAATGAGCAGTAGAGATGACGCCATAGAGTAGGCTTTGTTAATTCTGCCATATTTTTTATTTTTGTTTTATAGTTTCCATTTTATCACAATGGTAACTTATTAGATAACTAAAGTAGTAAGCTCAATCGAACAAGGCTAATGTATATAAAACCACTTAACTTAAACATCAAAGAAATGTTCGTTGCCAGGAGCATCTTCTATGGGGCTGCCTCATATGTATAAATGCAATTCAACTTGTGTACAAGCGATCATTTACTTGAGGATTTCTAGCTGAGTTTGCCATAAACATTTTAGAAATTTATAACAAATGAAGCGTTGTCAGGAAGGTCCCTGTACTACCCCAATAGTACCAAAGAAATCTAACTCTATGTGGGAAAAAGGCCAGCATTATTGAGCCTACTTAGTTTGCAGTAACTTTAAATTGTAGGCTATGTTCTTATTCAAACACGCCTAATATTAAATTTAATTTTGTGTTGTGATGTGAAAACAAAAGAAAACAAAAATTAAAAAAAGTGAACAAAAATAAATCACTTGAATGATTCAATGAAAAAAAGTGTATGGGAGTGAAACACCAAACGTACATCAAAAGCTAAAATTTTGATCTTGTTTTTTGTTGTTGTTATTGTATTTCTTTCATTCTTTTTTTATATTTAAAACTCGGCACATAAAAAGATACATGTTCTTAATTATATGCGATTGGATCGTACGTAATACAGCAAGAGAATTTGCTTAACATTGTTATTTGTATACCATCTACTATAGAGTGTATTCTAAATTTGTCATTCCATTTGCAAAACTTCGAAATATTATTCGAGACCCAATACTTAGTAGGCACATAAATAATGATACAACATTGAACACACCCATTTCAATAGTAGACCTGAACATACCCCGCTAATGTCATATGGGTTTTGAAAGCTAACCTCAATAGCGTTAGTCTGTAACGGGATTTTAAAATTGTTTCAACTTTCATCACGGAGTGGTCAGATAATGAGAACCGTATCGCTGTAATAGCGCTTTTCAAGTGTGAAATGAAAAAATGCGATATTTTCAACACGCTCCAGCCACTAGGGATTAGCCGCATGTTCGTCTACCGATGCATAAAACTGTTTGAGGAGACTGGAGATGTAAAAGACGGACACCGGGCGGGCCGCCCACGCTCTGCTCGAACACCACATGTCATCAAAGCCGTTAAATCAAGAATTCACAGAAATCCGCTCCGAAAACAGAAAATCATGGCCCGTGAGATGAAAATCACGCAAATGTCCATGAGTCGAATCATTAAAAAAGACTTGGGGCTTTCAAACGACGAACCGGAGATTTACTGACTGCAGCTTTAAAAAAAATAGGACTGAAAATGCAAACGTCTTTTGGTGAAGCACGCTGGTATCTAACACAGAAAAATTTTGTTTACCGATGAAAAAATTTTTACCGTTCAGGAATAATTTAACAAGCAAAATGAAAGAGTGTATGCGCGGCCATCTAAGGAAGCATCTGAACTGGTCCCAAGGGTGGAAAAGGGTCATCACCTAGCTTCAGTCATGGTTTGGTGGGGTGTCTCCTACGATGGGGTCCTGACCTGCATTTCTGCGAACAAGGAGTCAAAACATCAGCCAAAGTTTACCAAGAAACCGTTTTGGAAGCTGTTAAGAAGCCTTTTAACAATTCCCTGTTCTAAAACCAGCCATGGACATTCCAGCAGGTTTCTGCGCCGGCTCATAAGGCTAAAACGTCCCAGACCTGGCTTGGAAACAATTTGCCAGCGTTCATTTCCTCTATAGAAGGGACCTCAGGCAGTCCAGATTTGAACCCATTGGATTATAAATTGTGGACGGTTTTAGAGGACAAGGTTGGTCACAAAAGATACCCCAACATTGGATCTCTTAAGACTGCTTTGGTTCGAGCTGTGGCCAATTTTCCAATGGACGAGGTTCGTGCAGCTATCGACGATTGGCCAGTGCGACTTAAGGCGTGTATAAAGGCAAAAGGCGGACATTTCGACTAAGTAGATTCTTTTTGGATACAATGTACATCAATAAATACATATATTAAAAAATATTTGTTCCAAAAACATTTAGTACTTTTTATTTTACAGCATAAAACGTGTGAAGGTATCAACTTCGATTGTCCTGCGTTTTTTTAAACTTTATGTAACTGTACTCCAGGAAAGGTTTAAGGTTGTAAAAGGTCATGATTTAAAAAGAGATGACCGTGGTACCACTCTGAACAATTCTGAACCTAAAAATACCATATATCAAACACTATTAGAGATTTAAAGATGATACGGTGCCAATCTCTTTAACCTACAAATTATCTCATTGACCAAATTAATAGACTGATCGTGTCGAAATTTTAACAGCATTAATTTAACGACTAGGCAATTATTATAAACTATATGATGTTTACAGCGGAAACCACTAGTACCGCGTAAAATACAATAGTTAGAACTAAGCGTTACATTTTACAAAAAAAAAGTTTCGCTGCTTTTGCATACCCAGTTTTCGAATGAGAAAGCGAATACTGAAATATTTCTTTGCAAAACTAAAGGCGAATATTCCATAATTGGGATTTGCGAATCTTCAATATGAAGCAAAAAATTCGTTACACCCCTAGTTTTAGCTAAAGCCGAACGGTTTTGCAAAAAAAAACGTAATTTTACTTTTCTTCCGCGACCTACTTTAAGGTACAACAGGGTCTGTGACAGCATTCGTTTGTACCCATGTTCTCTCTCTCTCGTATATCAGTCAATAACAACAACAATACATTTCTACATAACTAGAGGCCTTCTTCTTCAACGTCTTGCTTACCTTCGAAATACATATAATTAAAACAACAAAAACAAAATGTAAACAAATCGTGTTTGAGAGTACGTGTGGTGGAAACAATCAATCGTCAAGTTAAACAACAACAACAAATGTATTGAAGCACGTTATTTTTTCAGTGGTTGTTTGCTCTGTAAATATCAAGAAATGCAGAATCGAAATTATAAACAAGAAAAACTATTAACATTTTTTTTTAATTTTTAATATTGAAAAATTGCACTGAAATATGTTTAACAACAGCAACAAAACCAAAAACTGGATTTGTTTAATTAACACTCAAATGCCAGCGTATTAACAAGTACACCAGCGGTAAATTGTATCAATATGCACACAATACATAAATTAATTGTATTTTTATAATTTGTACGGATTTGAATTGATTTTTATGTGATTTATAAATACCGGCTGGCGAATATTTTTCTCTGGCGTTTTTTATTATTTTTATTTTGTTTAGCTTTTGCATTTGTTTACCCACACACCGAGAAGTTTGACGCTTAGACACAGGCGAGAAAAGTAACGCGCGCGCACAATCTTCGCTTCGACGTTGTGATCTTCGTAAATAATAGAATCGTACTGAACGTATGTTTCACAAATCACCAAAGCTTTAACAATAAACAAATTTGCAGTGTCTCTCATTTTATGATTTTCTGAGTATTTTTTACTCTTTGCCAGTGGTGCCAACTCTACATGATTTAAAAACAACAGAGTAAAAAGTGGCGTTTTAAATTAAGCCTCAATATAATGTATACTTAGTAGGGACATAAATACTGTTACACACGTTTTATGCTGTAAAATAAAAAGTACTGAATGTTTTTGGACCAAATATTTTTTTATATATTTATTGATTTATATTGCATCTAATAATAATCTACTTATTCGAAATGTCCGCCTTTTGCCTTTACACACGCCTTAAGTCGCACTGGCCAATCGTCAATAGCTGCACGAACCTCGTCCATTGGAAAACTGGCCACAGCTCGAACCAAAGCAGTCTTAAGAGATCCAATGTTGGGGTATCTTTTGTGACAAACCTTGTCCTTTAAAACCGTCCACAATTTGTAATCCAATGGGTTTAAATCTGGACTGCCTGAGGGCCATTCTTAGAGAAAAATGAACGCTGGCAAATTGTTTCGAAGCCAGAGCTGGGACGTTTTAGCTTTATGGGCCGGCGCAGAATCCTGCTGGAAAGTCTGGCTGGTTTTGGAACAGGGAGTTGTTAAGAGGCTTCACAACAGTTTCCAAAACGGATTATGGGTAAACTTTGGCCGATGTTTTGACTCCTTGTTCGCAGAAATGCAGCCAAACCATGACTGAAGCTGGGTGATGACCCTTTTCCACCCTTGGGATCAGTTCAGATGCTTCCTTAGACGACCGCGCATAATCTCTATCATTTTGCTTGATCAATTTTTCCTGAACGGTAAAAATTTTTTCATCGGTGAACATAATTTTTCTGTGCAAGTTATCAGCATGCTTCACGAAAAGACGTTTGCATTTTTCAATCCTATTTTTTTAAAGCTGCAGTCAATAAAAGTCCGGTACGTCGTTTGAAAGCCCCAAGTCCCAAGTATTTTTTAATGATCCCACCCATGGACTTTTGCGTAATTTTCATCTCACGGGCCATGATTTTCTGTTTTCGGAGCGGATTTCTGTGAATTCTTGATTTAACGGCTTTTAAGACATACGGTGTTCGAACAGAGTGTGGGCGTGGGTATTTTACATCTCCAGTCTCCTCAAACAGTTTTATGCATCGGGAGACGAACATGCGGCTAATCCCTAGTGGCCGGAGCGTTTTGAAAATATCTTTTTTTCTTTTTACACTTGAAAAACGTTATTACAGCGATACGGTGCTCATTATCTGATCACTTCATGATGAAAGCCGAAACAATTTTAAAATGCCGTTAAAGACTAACGCTATTGAGGTCAGCTTTCAAAACCCATATGACATTAACGGGTTATGTTCAGTTCTACTATTGAAATGGGTGTGTAAAATGTTGTAACAGTATTTATGTCCCTACTAAATATAAGACTTGCTAGCAACGCCACAATAGTTAAGTCATTTGTTAACGAAAATTGCCAATTTTTCTCATGTGTATAGGAATGTAGGATCTTAATTTGTTGAAGTCGTTTCTGCACTTAGCCTGGATAGAGGGTTATACTCTACAGTTATTTAGACCAAGTATTAATATATACAGGGTGGAGCGCAGTTATTTGCTTTTTTGCTCGACAGGCTGTGTCGGCACTGTTGGTCGAAGAGAGCATGCGTGGCTTATAGTGGCTGACGGAAGATTTGTATTCGTCTGCCTTTCAGTTGCCATCATGCATTGGACACTTGAGCAGAGATCATTTTGTGTTGAAGCGTATTTTTTAAATGCGCACTCGATCATTGCAGTGCAGCGTGCTTTTTGTTTACGATTCGCTGTTCCCCCACGCGGATGTGTTCCTGGACGGCAATCAATTGTAAATTGGGTAACTTCATTGAGAACAGCAGGAAATGTGTCATGTGTACACAGGGGACCTGAGAGAAGGACTAGAACACCACAAAACATCGAGAGCGTTAGAGCAGCAGTACTGCAATCTCCGAAACGCTTTGCTCGAAAGCAATCACTTGCTCTTGGCATTTCCAGACTTTCCATGGTTCATACATGATGGTGCCACTGCACACACAGCATAGGTTACCATGCAAATGTTTCCTAGACGGCTTATCCCTTTGAGGGTTGATGTGAACTGGCCGGCACGCTCACCAGACTTAGCCCCTAGCGATTTTTTCCTTCGGGGTTACCTGAAGTCAAAGAAGTATATGAACCGTCCCAACTCTTTGGAAGACCTTACTAACAATATTGGGGATGAAATTGGCAGAATACCAGTCGACATGCTTGTTAGAGTTCAAGAAAACTTCAGAAAACGTATGCAGCAGCGTGTGGTTAGCGAAGGTCGACATTTGCCTGATACACTATTTAAAACCATGTAATTTAAAAATTCCTTTACTGTTCAATATAATTAAAATACAAAATAAATTTTTCCACGGTTCATATTTTTTTTATTTTATACCTAAATAAGCAAATTACCGCTCTCCACCCTGTATCTACTAAAACAGTTGACTCCGGATAACTGAAATACGCTTAATTGAAAAATATCGGTTATCTGAAATATAAGTTGCTCAGATATTTGTTTTAATGCTTATTTAAAAAAATTCACTCCGCTTAAATGAAACTCCTATTAAGTGAAAATATCGCATAAGTGATACAACAATTTTAACTAAACCGACAATTTTGAAATTTGAATGTGAAATGGGCTCCGTTTAAATGAAAAAACATAGACGCTTCGTAGAGATGGTAAACATTTCTTCTTCGATACTTGCACGTTTCAAGTAGTAACAAGTTCATTCAGTTGAAGGTGCCATTTAAGGACTGAATCATATTATTAAAGAAGTATATTTTCGCATCTACTGATAATGTATGTTGTTGTCTACAATTATTGATATACTGAACGTCTTACTAATGGTTAAACTAGCATGGTCAAATGTGACTTCAGAAACTATTCGTACAAGCTTCAAATAAGCTGGTTTCATTACTGACAACAAAACGATTCCGTTGCTATTAGTGATGAAATTAAATTTCTTATTGATATGCCCCAAAACTTGCCATGTTGCAAGGATTTAGCAGGCAACGAGATTCTTGAACAGCTTAGCAGCGCTTCTGATATTAAAGAAGATAATGAGGGGAACTTTGAGAGTAAACAATGTACTTATACAGTCCCTTCTAATAATCCTTTCACTAAAGGCTCTTACGTTAATTCGTAGATTAAATGATTTGTGTGTGGACGATTCTTTACTGTATCAATTAGTTTTAAACAAAATAACACAAAAAAGTAATGGACTATTTTAGTAGTACGACATTAAACAGTTATATTATGTATTTATTCCGATTATTGTACCTTTTTAAATGACTAAATTGAATTTGAGCTCATTTTTTTGAGTTATTTTTTTATTAAGTAAATAATATATTTTATTTATGAAATAAAGTATAAATATTAAATATTTTTTTGATACCATAGATGGGATAACTGAAACGTGTTCCACTTATTCGAACTACCTTTAAGATAGCTAATAACTGAAAGGCTGAATTTTCACATTTCCACTTAAGCTGAGTCAACTGTATATCTAAAAAAATAATTTTGCTACATTTCGATTTTTTTAAAAGAGTTAAGTACTCATAAAACGCCGCTCACTAAATAAACGTTGCCGTTGGTAACTTTACAGAGTCAAAACTACTCTTTTTTTTGCAAGCTATGACACTTTTTATATCCTCCGCTATAGGATTAAGTGTTTTCATTGTTAGGGTTACAAAGTCGATTCGACTTTTTCTAAAACAAAAAATTCCATCAAAAGTCGACTTCCGACTCATCGGTTTTTTTGACTGTAAAAAGTCGATTAATCGACCAATCATGTCTTCTAAAACATGTTGGTAGGCATTTATTTATCGCCGGGGACATTTAAATTCGTCCTTTCAGGCTTTGTAGCAAGCCAACTGCATCAACGTGTCGTCGCTGGTCCACAATTTCCGTTTAGTCACACATAAAATAATATAGCTACATCGAAATTTCTTTAAATCTTAACAAAAAACATTTTTGCATCATTGTGATTATGGAAATGGTGTTATCGCGTTTTTTCTATTTTCCCTTTCTTTCATTCTATTTATTTTCTTTCCGTGTGAATAACAAAAAACATATGTTTTTTATTTTGTTATAGAAGCCGGGTGTTTAATAATATTTTTTTGTTAAAAAAAAGACAGGTAACTCTAACTCGTTTCGTTACCGAGTAATAGCCAACTCGCTTGCTTACCGAGTAACTTCCATACGATTGCAAATAATTAAAAACAAAAATTCCATCGTAAGATGGAGGGAATTAAGATGTCATATTTTGACCCATGTTTAAAGTCCGCTAACATTTTAAGCAAAAACGTCAACATAACACAGAAAACATTCACAGTTGACAACACTACTCTTTGTGCAAAAAATACTTGAGCGCGCATTTGCTTTTGTCCCGTCGCGTGCGGAGACACTCCAACTCTCTCTCCCTCTCATTAGCAAAGTAGATCGCTCTCATAATTTTAGTTTATGCTTTGGCACGTTGTTTTGCCTTTTTGTTTTGGTCACCAATTCGTGTGGTTGTTGCCAGCAATAAACGTTTTCAAACATATCGTTTTGCTATAATGGCACCTCAAGGCTCCCAGAAATAAGTGATTCATGCACAACATGTTTGTTTGTTGTTAGTACTTACTATGCATGCTTGAGCGCCGGACCCTCTTCCAAAATGGAATGGAATGATGTCATCGATGTGATAAAGGTGCCCGAAGATTCCACAGTGCAAAGTTCTTGAGATTCCCCTGTATTAAGTGACGTCAGTATATTTACATTTAATAATAAAGGAATGATATGAAGGCGGTTGTAATGTTATTTTTGTCTAGTGCTATACGGAAGTCTAATCGGCCTCGGTGCATTCATTCTCAATAATGGCAGGAGAGTGTAAACATTTGAATAAAAAGCAGACAGCTTCCATTTTCCTTTACATCATGATCACAGTAAGTCTCCATTCACACTAGGCAACTTTTTCTCCAATCCATTCCCCTAACATCCTCTCAAACTGAGAGTTGCGGCAAGTTAAGTTGTCCAGTGTAAATGGAGGAGACTCATGGCTTTAACCATGGTGCACATCGCACTGCGTAACACTGCCAATCGATAGATAGCGCAGCGAAACTTTGGGTCAATCACAATGCAAAGCTTGACTCTCCAACGGTTCTGACTATACGTGGTATCAGACATATATGAGGGCTGCTATATATAATTCTGGCTTATAATGAAAATGCGATCGGTTCTGACTACCCGTGGTATCAGACATACGAGGGCTGCTATACATATATTATTGGCCTAATAATGAAAATGCGAATATTTATCATCAAAAATGGTTTTATTGTTTTTCAAAGTATTCTCCAACATGATTTATACACTTTTGCATGCGCTCAACCCAATTGTCGAAGCAACTTTTCCACTCCGATTAAGACACCTCCAAAACATGGTTGTTAAACGCTTCAACAGCATCTTCTGGCGATGAAAATCGTTGACCACGCATTTTTTACTTGACGTGCGGGAATAAAAAGAAGTCATCGGGTGACAAGTTAGGGCTGTGATTCGTCTTCTCGAGTTCGTATTTCGAATTTCTCCGAAGACTTCAGGCAAACAAATTGTCGTGTACCACTCAGAATTGACCGTCCTTCGTTGCTCAAGCGGAACAGTCGCCACATGAGCAGTTTTGCCGAAGAAACAGAGACCATTTGCTTCGAAGTGCTTCTTCCGCGAACAACTTTCGTTAGATTTGGCTCGCCTTCGAAGACCCACACGGTCGATTGCAGTTTTGTTTCGGGCTCATACCCATAGATCCATGATTCGTCACCTGTGACGATCTCATTAACGTCTTAGAAAGCCCCGCGATCGTATTTTTTCAAAATTTCTTTGCACCAATCGACACGATCCGTTGTTTGGGCGATTTTTCAAACTGTGCGGGATCCAACGAGAACAAAAATTTTTTACGGCCAGGTGTTCGTGCAATATCGAATGTATGCTGGTGGAAGAAATGCCCTAGGATGCCTCTATCTCACGGTATGTCACATGACGATCTTGAATTATCACTTCACGCACGGCATCAATGTTCTCTGGCACAACGGCCGTTTTTGGACGACATTCGTCTTTGAGCGAGCTTCGGCCACGATTGAATTCATTAAATCAGTTATTTACAATGCTATAGGATGGTGCTTCATACAAAGATTTACATAAGTTCATTGATGCACTCTTGTCGTGAAAATCCATGCGGAAAGTTATGAAAAATGATCGCACAAAAATGTTCACGAGTTAATTCCATTTTTTTGCCATATTCATTTTTTTAAGTCACTGTAAACAACACAAATGATGGTCGTACGTCAAAACGTTCTGAGTAAGTTTATGCTGAAAAATGTCAATCTGGAAATCTCAGATGGCGCCAGGCAACACTTGGTGTTGTTTAGACCAGAAATATATATAGCAACCCGTATGAGCATAAGCCATCATAATGCAAAATTTGAGAATCCTAAGGTGATTCGTTCAAACGCTATAGTGCTTTCAACGGACACACGGACTGATGGATGGACATGGCTAGACCTTTAATATACTTTAAAGTATTAATATCAATATTTCGTGGTGTTGCAAAACGAAACAAATTTAATATACCATTCTCTTATCGCTGGAGGGTAAAAAAAGCAAAGCGTAGCTATGAATTATTTATTTATTATATTCCATTGACTATTTTTTTACAATTTATATTTAATGATTGCTGCTTTTGACGAGTTTTGTAGTTTAAATTTTGAAGTTTAGGAAAAACACTGCTGTTCTCTATTCAGAAAAAAAAATATTATAATCATTTGTTCTAGCCGTTTCAGCATTTCGCCTGGATAGAAGCTTATACTCGATAGTTGTCCATGCTAAGTAATAAATCAGCTACTAAAAATTAATTTTACTACTTTTCTGTTTTCTAAAGAGTCTAGTACTTATATACCTTTTCTTCAGATACGAACAGAATTGGCACTTTTTATTAACAAATGACTCATTTGCATATTTGCTATTCAGTCTTATTTATTGAAGCTTAACAGAAAACATCACTTAGGTTACTTTGCTACGAGGCGGTTCGGAAACTTATTAGCCTAGCACAAAAAGCGCGGTATGAACAGAAAAAAGTTAAGTGTTTTGGAAACTTCCATCTTTGCTATGAACACATGTTAAATTGTTTCGATCTGGCAACTCCTTCATATAGAAACAGGTGTTCACAAAAGACGCATCCGCGATTTTTTTACAATGGAAAAATTAGAAATGCGTGGTGTCATTAAATATTTACATAAAAAAGGTTTATCGGGACAAGAAATTCATAATGATATGGTGAATGTGTTAGGTGAAAGTGCTCCTTCATATGCAACAGTAAAAAAATTGGGTTGCTGAATTTAAACGTGGTCGTACAAGCATTGAAGATGAACCACGTAGTGGACGTCCAAAAACAGCAACAACAACAGAAATTGTAGCCAAAGTGCATGATATGGTATTAAATGATCGACGAATAAAAGTGCGTGAAATAGCTAATATCATGGGCATCTCAAATTAGCGAGTCCATTTAATTCCGCAAGGGTGCCGGACTTGTTAACAGTCGACCAAAAACGCATAAGAATGAACATTTCTCAAGCTTGTTTGGATCGTTTTCAGCGAAATAAAATGGATTTGAAGCGTCGTTTCATAACTGTTGATGAGACATGGATCCACCACTATACTTCAGAGACAAAAGAACAATCCAAACAATGGACTGAAGCTGGAGAAAGTGCCCCAAAGAAGGCAAAAACAATTCAATCGGCTGGTAAGGTTATGGCAACGGTTTTTTGGGACTTCAAAGGTATTTTATTGATTGACTATCTACAAAAGGGTAAAACAATAAATTCAGAGTACTATTGCAACCTTTTAGATCAATTAAATGTACAAATTCGAGAAAAACGTCCTGGCTTACAACACAAAAAAAGCACAAGAGTGTTTTAACAATGGCTAAAATCAACGAATTAAAGTACGAGTTGCTTGACCACCCACCTTATTCTCCTGATTTAGCTCCCAGTGACTTTTTCCTGTCCCCAAATCTAAAAAAATTCCTTGCTGGAAAGCGTTTTACCTCAAATAAAGATGCAATTACAGTTGTAAACCACTATTTTGAAGACCTTGAGGAAAACTATTTTAATCAATGGATAGAATTGCTAGATAAGCGTTGGACTAAGTGTATTGAAGTTTCAGGAGATTATATTGAAAAATAAAAATATTTTTGAAAAACTAACTATTCTCTTTCATTGATAGGCTAAGAACTTTCCGAGCCGCCCTCGTAGTTAACCCAACGAACATGGTCCTTGTTAAATTTGTAGCTCAGAGTATATTTTTCATTTAATATATCGGTGCGAACATTTCACACCTAACCCTCGCATTTAGTTGACGCTTATTATGTAGAGGGCATTTGAAAATCTGATGTAGCTGTCGATGTAAACACAAGCAGCTGTCAGCATATGCTAATTACCAGCATGTGATAGATGCCTGAAAGTCGTGATTGTTTTTTACAATTTCTCAGGATAAAACATTTATCATGGCGCACTCAATTTCAGCTGAAACCCTATTGAACGTTTGGGGCTTTCCATTGATTTCAATTCATTGGCACACATGGTCATACATCATGTACAGCAAATTATTCATGGAAGTCTTAAAACACTTTCTTTAGAACATTACCGCTGAACGTAAATTTCAAAGCGTCTTTGGGTTTAAAAAAAGAACGTGTCATTTGGCTTTTTGCCTCCTAAGATGCAGCAATGAAAATGTAAAATGTGGCAATCAATCATTCAAGACGAATAATGCAAAATGTAGTGACTTGCTATCACTTCATTGTTAAGAGTAGAGTTTATGCATTTTGGTTTTTGTGTACATATGTAATAAAATTTTATATTATTCTTGTTTTTTAAATGTTTACTTTGTTCAATTTTCTTTTTAAAAAGTAGTATTTTCGTAACCCTGGAACCTATCTTCGATCTTTACATGGTTTGCTATAGAAAATCATAATTCACTTTGCGTCGTTTCAATTTGCGTCGTGTTGTTTTGGAACGTAACCACGACGCAAAGTGAGGTATTGGTGTAATTTGAACAAGCGAATGCAAAACAATTAACTTTGGAATGATGAAATAGGCAGGGCTGTGAAGTCGGAATTTCGGAGTAGGAGTCAAAAAAAAATTTACTCGGCTCCGACTCCGGATAAAGGCTTAAATTTCATGAAACGAATAAATTTGATTTAATATTGAAATGGTGGATTACTCCACAAGCTAATAAGATCAGGTATATTGTTGTTTGTTATATGGGTAAGGAAAAGTAAGTCAGCGAAGTTTAAGCAAACACATTACAGTCTGATAGACGCACGTTTCGTCGTTGGCGTGGGAAATTTTTATTTATTTTTTTAGATAAATTGATTAATCCAAGGTAATCAAAAATCTGTGAGAGCAGACTTATTTAGTCTCAACAGTCCATTCTGATACCGCGAAAACTACTAAAACTTATAAAATTAGCTCGATTCAAAGTATTTTCTCTCATCTTAAACTCAAAAATACAGCAAGACCAATACAAAGGAAGGTATTTCCGTTTTCGTTAAACCATTTGAAGCTCCTTAGATAGCTAATACCGATATTTGCAAGGTCGGCTAGCTCCCCGTCTGTTAAGTAGAAAACGACCAGTGGAAGAGAGCTATATGCACTCCATTTAGTTTCCGCAGTTTCTGAAGTAGTCGCTGGTGCAAACTTAAAGTCATTTTGCAGGACTTATTATCATAAGGTGTCCTATTATGATGGGCACAATTAAGTATGCACATTATCTTCTCTCAGCTGTTCCGCTCTCTGGAATGTGGTCCGATAAATAAGGTAGATGATAATTATTATGTGAGGGCAAAATGCAAATATAAAATGCCAGTTGGGCTGTCAATGGTTATATTTATACCCACTGGGGTAGTCTCAGCCATTCTAAGGGCTGGACCAACCGTAAGGCACGATGTTAATTGTGAGTTACACTTTAAAGTCAAGTTTTTTGCCCAACTTAATTTAACATTTATTTTTTCAGTGTTCGACATATTCAACCTTGAAGAGGTATACCATTGAGCAGCGCGTAAATATTGATATATGTAGCCTTTTGAGAAAATGGACGTTCAAATCAAAATGCATTTCGTGGCTTTCGTGATTTTTTGGTCAGCATAATCGACCAAATGTGTTCACAGCAGAAGCGTTTAAAAGCAGAATTGCCGCATTTTAGCAAACGAGAACTCACGCGTGATTCTTAAAAAGTCGATCCACAAAGAGTGACTGTTTGGTGCGGTTTATGAGCTGGCGACATCGGGCCGTACTATTTCGAAAATGAAGCAGTTACTGTTGTGGTAACTGACTTGTTCCGGCCTTAAATTAAGGATATGGAACTTGACGATATGTGGTTCCAACAGGATGGTGTCACTTGCCCTACAGCCAACAAAACAATGGCTCTGTTGTTAATTTTCTTAACATCGTACCTTTATGTAACGCACAGTAGCATATGCAAAAACTAATCTATAATTAGGCAGTCTTTGCGCTCGTTGGAAACGTTGGAAATACCTTAGAACCTACTTGACTTTTATATATTGACCTATCAGTATTAAGTTGGCATACGTCCTTGTGCCAGCATTTCGTCAGTAGCATGCATTTCTGCCCGGTTACTGTACGGTCAGCAATACTAGGAATATTAGGCATAGTCTTATAAATCACATAGAAAAAAGATTCGTTGCCACAACCGAATATTATTGCCAACCAAATGATTGAGATTACGTGCAACTCGAGTATATCATGGGTACACCTGAATGCTAGTTGGTGCTTTGTTATTTGCAGTAAGTGGAACATACGAAGTCTCCGATCCTTCAGAAAAGAATTTTTGATCCACATCCCGCACTTGTTCAACAAAAACATTTCCATTTTTGATCAGAGACCAACACCGGTTTACCTTCACACTTGAAATACTCTAAAACATAGGGAGGGTCATGACGAAGGAAAAGTGATTTATCGACTGGCTAAAAGTCTGTAATAATCGAATTATTTTTGTTTATAAAGCCTATTCAAACCGAAAAAAAAACAGAAAAACAACCCATTTGTGGTTATGCTGAAATTTAAGTTATCATCAGCCATAATTGGTTACGACAACAAACCTTGTTGCAACTGTCATTGGTATTCCGCGTTTCATGACCGATCAATTAGTTGTGTGTACAATACGTGATCACATTTATCATCTTGTGGTACGTGTATGTCAAACCGAATATCCACTAGGGTTATAAACATTAGATGATTGCATCGGAAATTGTTCTCTTGCAATGGATTTTTGCAGTTCCAACCGATTTCCAATACACACTTATGGAGAACTTTAGAAGCTTTCTTACTAATTCTTATAATATTCAGAGACAGCACATGTAACGTTCAATATAGTGCGCTGTTTATCCATTCTTTGTAACTTATCTAGAATCTTAAAAAATGTGGACTTTAGAAAGCTTTTTGTAAAATGATAATTCAACCTGCATAATCGACCTCACTTCAACAGTACAACCCCTTTGTAATACCCGTTTAAATGCCCGGGCACAATAAGCCTAAGCCTTAAACTAATCGTCAGTCCGTGTGTCTGTTGAAAGAACGATAGCGGTCAAATCCAAATATGGAGTAATTTCGACGTTTTGGCTAATATTAGAGTCGGACACATGGGTCGAAACGGCCAAAAAACAGTCCATTCATCCGCATGGTCACAACGGGCGATCAATAGTCAATATATGTACCTAAAATTTTGCTTAAAAGTCAAATAAAGAGTAATTTTGCGGTTTTGCCTATATTAACGGCGGACGAATGGACCAAGACGGCCTCATAAACGGACCATTTTGTGCGCTTTAGTATTTAGTATTGTTTGGATGGTGGAGAGTATAAGAGAGTATAAAAAAAGGTCCCGCAGGGTAAAAACCAGCAAATAGTCAATATTGGCATATAGGTACTCAAAGTTAAGAAAATTTTGCAACAAATCCAAATATTGAGTAATTTCGAAGTTTTGGCTGATATTAAAGTAGGACGCATGGGTCGAAACGGCCAAAAAACAGTCCATTCTCCCGCATGGTCACAACGGGACAATAGTCAATATATGTACCTAAAATTTTGCTTAAAGCCAAATAAAGAGTAATTTTGCGGTTTTGCCTATATTAAAGGCGGACGAATGGACCAAGACGGCCTCAAAAACGGACCATTTTGTGCGCTTTAGTATTTAGTATTGTTTGGATGGTGGAGAGTATAAGAGAGTATAAAAAACGTCCCGCAGGGTAAAAACCAGCAAATAGTCAATATTGGCATATAGGTACTCAAAGTTAAGAAAATTTTGCAACAAATCCAAATATTGAGTAATTTCAAAGTTTTGGCTGATATTAGAGTCGGACGCATGGGTCGAAACGGCCAAAAAACAGTCCATTCTTCCGCATGGTCACAACGGGCGATCAATAGTCAATATATGTACCTAAAATGTTGCTTAAAAGTCAAATAAAGAGTAATTTTGCGGTTTTGCCTATATTAACGGCGGACGAATGGACCAAGACGGCCTCATAAACGGACCATTTTGTGCGCTTTAGTATTTAGTATTGTTTGGATGGTGGAGAGTATAAAGGATTCGGTCTAGCCGAAATCAACGACGTTTTCACCTGATCACTTGATTAAAATTGGTTAGAGTGGTACGATAGGTAATTTAAAAATATATTTGTGTACCTGATATTGTTTAAATTGGCTGCATACGTATTTCCTTTAGTTCTCGGCAGTTCTTATGAAAAAAGAATCTTTTCCATGGAAGGATTACTGAAAATTAAATAAACCAATAGTTTAAAAGTTAAAAGTATGATTTGATGCTATCAGCACTTAATTTGTTAGTTACTAAACTAGAAAACTGGATTCTAAAACTATAAGTCCCCATTAACACAAGACAACTTCATTTGCGTCAATTTTTGCGATTGCCTTTTAAATTTGCCTCTTGTGCTTAAACAAGACAATTCGGTTACGGGAATTTTTGTTTTCATTCGTTGTGATTTTTGTGTGCAAAAATACTAAAATAATCTGCAGCCAACTTCACACTACGAAAAACACAAAAGGAATTGACAATACAGGCAAGTTTTTTCCCTTTACATTGCCCTTACCTACAAACCGACCGTTCGGCAAGTAAAGTTGCCTCGTGTCAATGGGGACTAATCTTGTACAATAACAAATAAATAAAAATAATATAAAATTAATATAGTAAATTAATATAGTCCATCTAGAGGTATTTTTTAAATAGCGTTTTTTCACAGATTACGCGTGAGTATGTTAAACTTAATTTTTCTTTTCAGTATTGTTTGCCATTTCATCGTGGAAAGACTTACACTGCGAAAACCGCAGTTTTGGTGTGGTTTATAGGCTGGTGGAATTATCGGTCCAAAGTGAAAAAAGGATATTAAAAAAAAACCTCAAGATTGATCACCCGTTATTATCATTTCTGACTAAATCTTAAATAAATCACTCGAATTTAATCAGATTGTATAAACTTTACAAGCTTTTTGGAAGCGGATTTTAATACTCACACTCTTTAATGTTAAAGTCTAGAAAAAATTAAGACAGCTAAAAGTAATTTTTTTAACGAAAATTCGAAACTTCTGTAGAATTTTGAATATATATCTTCAATAATTCTTATCCGAAATAAAACCGATGCATATTGTTAAAAAAAACATGTTTGCCATTTCATCGTGGAAAGTCTTGCACTGCGAAAACCGCAGTTTTGGTGTGGAATTATCGGTCCATATTTTTTCAAATTTATCTAGAGGAATTTTTTTAATAGGGTTTTTTTCACAAATTGCTTATTTTTCTTTTTATTATTGGTTGCCATTTGATCAAGGAAAGACTTACACCGCAAAAACTACGGTTAGGTTCGGTTTATGGGCGGGTGGAATCATAGGTTCATATTTTTTCAAAAACGATGATGGTGATCACCTTAAATAGTGATCGCCACTTTTTGCTATTCGAAATTGAATACCGTAAACTTGACGACATTTGGTTTCAACAGGCGGTGACACTTATCATACACCTGCTCAAACAATGTATATGTGACGCGCAAAATAGAAAGGGACCTAAGGTTAAAACCCAGTTTTGTTCAGAGAGCCATTTTAAAGTTTAGGTCCCTTTCTATTTGCGCTAAGAATCGTCGACTTCACTTTCATAAAACGCGCATATCTCTAGGAGGGAACACTTATGGGGCATGGGATCGGTCTCATTCGATGCTCAGATGTTGTCCACATCAAAAAAAGAAAAAAAAAAAAGAAAATTGATTTTTTTACCCTTACTCTATGCGCTGTCACATATATTGATAGGTCATTTCAAAGAGCATCTAATTTCACGTTTTGGACTGGTGAGTTGACCGCCTAGATCGTGTGATATCATACCTTTAGACTTTTTTCTTTGGGGCTTCGAAAAGTCCAAAGTCTATGCTGACAAACCGGCTACGATTCAGGTTTTAAAAGCCAACATTACGCGTGTCATTACGCCATACCGGTCGAAATGCCAAAATTTTATCCTCAGAATGGACATCCTGGTGCGCAGTTGCGGCATATGAATTAAATTAAATTCAAAAAATTAATGGCATGAAATGTCCTTTGGAATGAATAATAAAGATTCCACACTTGATTAGAATTTTTTTTATTTTGAAAAAAATACTTCTAGATTGATCACCCTTTATAATAACTTTTTTGCTTTCTTTTTAAAAAAACTAAGCATTACAGTTTTCATAGACCAACAGTGCTTTCCAAAAAACAAAATAATATTACCTTTTTGTTATGCTGTACCAATAAAATTGTTATAATTAAATTCAAGTTTTTATTGTTTGTCAACGAGGCGTTGTTTGATTCTACTCGACGTAAAGTTACAAAATTCTGTGTGTCTTTCCCACAATAAAGCCTAGTATTCACCTAAAACGAAATTTACGCTCCCATATGAAATACATGGAGCAAAGCAAACGAAATTTACCATTGGTAAATTCCTTTTAGCTATTTTCGTTTAGTGGTACTCAGCTGAAACGAAAAGTTGGCAGAATTTGCAACTGTTACAGGGATGATTAAAAGAGTAGTGTAGACTCTTTTCACCATCTGCAAACGAAAATTAATGTTCTGATAATTGTTTTTTGTTTTTAGGGTATTTAAATGAATATGATTAAAATTATTTTTTGAAAATGAATAACGGCTTCTTCCTTTATCTCGTGTAGAGATAAATGCAAAACTCCGAAGCGAGAATTTCGTTTTAGGTGAATACTAGGCTTAAAAATCCAACTCTCACACTACCCGCAACGCCATGAAGCGAGATAAGCATTTCACACACATGTTTTGTTCAACTCGCAACAATTTTTAAGTTGGCCACACTGATATTGAGTAACCACAATTTTTGTTCTAAAAATAGCTCAGCCCAACTGCTGAATCCATAGCCAATGCGTCACAAGACAGACAGGCACACACAGAGAAAACCTGAAGTTAGCAACGATGTCAGCATGATGGCAATGGTTGAGTTGTCTAAACGGTTGCTCTTGCATGGTGCTATTTGTCGGTGTTAATGATAAACTGAGTGTGCACGAGTTCAAAACCTGAGACGACCATCGGAGAAAGACACGTGTGTGACGGATTTTGTTTAAAACGTTTCATTTATGAGAGATTATGAGAATCAACAAATGGCCGCCCGACCCGACCGAATAAGAGGATTTTATGATGTGTGATCTCATTATACAGCAGGTGTGATTTTCAACGGCATAATGGTCTGACTTCCGATAGACAGATCCATTTCCTACTAAATCGCAGATTATTTGGTTATTCCCTCATTGTTGCTACGTTTAGTTCATAAATGATAGTGTTCGTAGGTAATTTCCAAACATTATTTTTCAAAATAATCAATCATACGAAAAGAAAGAGTTTTTTTTATATTCTCATTTCTGACTAAATCATGAATAACTCAGTCAAATTTAATCGAATTGTAATATTATATTTTACACGGATTATATTTTACACGGATTTTAATACTCGCACGCTATAATGTTAAATAATAGAAAAAATTAAGGCAGCTCAAAGTAATTTTTTGTAACGGAAAAAACTTCTGTAGAATTTTGATTATATCTTCAATAATTCCTATCTGAAATAAAAGCGCATATCGTTACATAAGTGAATTTCTTCTCAAAAGACCGCGCTTAGGTTTTTGGATATCGGTTCACAAAGGTCCTTTTATTAAAAAAAATCGAAAAAATTGGTTTATGTGAATATCTCCTACACTAATGGGTGATCCAAGTAAAGATACTTTTTTCAATAGCCCTTTTTTTTGACAGATCACGTGTGAGTGGTATTTTTGTTAAGTATTGTTTGGCATTTCATCATGGAAAGACTTACGCCTGAACAACGTTTACAAATCGTTCAACTTTATTACGAAAATTCACGTTCTGTGAGAAATGTGTTTCGTGCACTCCGTTCAACTTATGGTCAACATAATCGGCCTACTGAGCGTACTATTCGCAACAGCATCACACCTCTTGAGACCCAGCATTCATTATTGGATAATATTCGACCGAATAGACCACGTCCAGCACGCAGTGAAGAAAATGTAGCAGCCGTAGCTGAGAGTGTACACCAAGACCGTGGAGAGTCGATTCGGCGCCGTTCGCAGCAACTCGGACTGATGTATGAAAATACTTTATTTTACGTCGAGATCTTAAATTGAAAGCGTACAAAATACAGCTTGTGCAAGAACTGAAGCTGCCCGACGTTCCCAAGCGACATCGCTTCGCTCTATGGGCTCTTGAAAAGTTCCCAGAGGATCCGACGTTTTCGAGCCAAATTTTGTTCAGCGTTAAGGCCCATTTCTGCCTAAATGGTTACAAGCTAAATTGCAGCATTTGGGACGAAGAGCAACCAGAAGAGGTTCAAGAGCTGTCACTTCATCCAGAAAAAACAATGGTTTGGTGTGGTCTGTGGGCCGGTGGAATCATGGGTCGATATTTCTTCAAAAATTATGCCAATGAGAACGTAACCGTCAATGTCGACCGTTATCGAGCCATGATAACCAACTTTTTGATGCCTGAAATTGAAGCTCGTGATCTCGGCGACATTTGGTTTCAACAAGACTGCGCCACTTGCCACACATCGCATCAATGGATTTATTGAGAGAACACTTCGGTGAGCAGATAATTTCACGTTTTGGGCCGGTCGATTGACCACCAAGATCGTGTGATATCCCACTGTTAGACTTTTTCCCGTGGTGATATGTAAAGTCTAAAGTTTGTGCGGACAAACCCGCTTCGATTCGGGCCTTGGAGCAAAACATCACACGTGTCATTCGCCAGTTACCAGTCGAAATGCTCGAACGAGTCATCGAAAATTGGAGACAACGGATGGACCATCTGAAACGTAGCCGTGGCCAACATTTGATAGACATAATCTTCAAAAAATAAATGCCAAAGCATGTACTTTCAAATGATAATAAACATTCCCCATTCAATTTGAATTTTCTGTGTTTTTTCTTTAAAAAAGTAGGGAACCTCCAAATGGATCACGCGTTGTAACGAATCTGGCAAATCGGAGGACAGATTCGTGATCAGCCGTCCCAAATCAACTAACTAGTAGTTGACTAACAAACCTTCTGCAGCAGATTTTTTTCAAATTTTGTTGCCCAGTGTTGTAATTGATTTGAAGGAAATTATAAAAGGTGTCCAACCATTATGCACGATGTTTATTGTGAGTCATACCTTAACATCAAGCTTTTTGCCTAACTTTATTGGACATTTCTTTGTTTCAGTGTTTGACAAATTCATCCATGGAGAGGTACACAATTAAGAGCGCGTAAAGATTGTTGAAGCCTTTTACAAAAATGGGCGTTCAAATAAAAATGCATTTCGTTTTTGTTGTTGCGGCAACTGTGTGCCGGGGTGACAGCCCTTGCCCGAAAAATTGTTTTTCGGGTCAATCCGGTACATAGAACCGGCTGTCGTGGGATTGATTTTTCGTGATTGTTTTCGCCGGCATATCGACCAAATGTTCCCACAGTGGATTCATTTAAAAGCAGAAAAGCCGATTTTAGGCAAATGAGAATCCACGAGAGACCTTTCAATAGATCCATTGTTTGAGCAGCTGTATGGAAAGTGGCACTGTTCTGTTGAAACCAAATGTCGTCAAGATTACGGGCTTCAATTTCAGGTAGGACAAAGTCCGATATAATGGCGCGATAGCGAGCACTACTCACGGTTACGAGCCCCATTTAAGGTTTTTCATTTTTGAAAAAATATGGACCGATGATTCCACCAGCCAATAAACCGCCCATAAACCTCTCAAACCTCTTCAGGTTGCTCTTCAGCCCAAATGCGGCAATTTTGTTTATTGACGTCGCCGTTGTCCCTGAAATGGGCTTCATCACTGAACAAAATTTTGGTCGAAAACAGCGGTTCTTCTTACTTGGAGACGTTGTTGCGGTGTAAGTCTTTCCATGATGATATGGCAAACAATACTGAAAAAAAGTTAAACACAACTCACGCGTAATCTGTGAAAAACTTCTTAAAATACCTCTAGATTGCTAGGCATTGCTCATTCAACTCTGAACTTTGAAGGCCATATCGCATTAACTGTTGCCGCTATGGCAGTGATGGTTGCTAAATGTATATGCGTAGCGTAAAAAGAGACACGTCCTGGTGGAAAAGTAGGCAGTGCAAGCGCATTTTAAAACAAGAAAAGTAATAAAGTCAATGTAAGGTGGGCCGACTATAAGTAGTCCTACACCACTCTGTTATTTAAAAGATTCCTCATCTCTATGTTAAGTTGGATGTTGGTGGGACTTCTAGGGAGGGAGGGATATGATTGCCGCTACCAATTTGATGTCCTGCTGCTCCACAAAATCGCCGATCGTGCTCAAGTGTATCGAGCCCTTACTGCGAAAAAGACGTCAAGGAATACGATAGAAAATCATACAACGCTCTTAATCACAAAATATTTAAAATTAAATATTTATATTTACATAGATATAGCAAATTTAATTGTATCGTAATTCTCGAGATGAATTAGATAAAAAAAAACAAATAAACTCTATCCAGTAAAATTGTATTTTTGGCGCTGACATCTTTTTCGCGGTTATAGCTCGATATAGGCTCGTGGTATATTTCCAAATAACCCCCTACAAAGATGTACATTTATAATAATTCCAGAACTTCGTTGTTTAAAGGCTTATACTCGTATTAGATAAAAATAAACTGCCTTCTTTCATCATTACTAACTGCCTGTCTTTCTTTTTCTTTTGCAGCTACAACCAATTTTGTGGGCAAATTCACCCAAAGTGTTCGACGTATTGTTCAAGATGTCAAAGACGAGGGAGCACCCAGTAAGTATAACGGCCATATTCTCCATGGTAGTAGATTATTAGAGTTTGTTGTGTTTTTTTGCTATCAGCCACGTATCCCTCAACAAACAATTTAAGCAAAATTGAATTAAATTTTTACTTGAATTCTTTAAAAACAAATTTAATTTAGCTTAAACTGTTCTCCGAGGTACGCTTTCAAATGGCATTCCACCTTATAAGGACGTGGTCTTATAATTAAATTAAGTCAAAGCTATTGTACCTTCAATATAACCTTGTATCATTTAGGTGGCATGAGCCGCGAAGAAGTCATCGAGACGAATGAACGACTGCGTAACTTGCGCATACGCTTGGAAGAATCTTATGATACGGCCAAGCAGGCCTTAATAACACTCATGAACAAATATGGCGATTCCAAATCACAACGTAACATTTTCCAACGTTATCCCATGCTTAAGTTAATGATAAAGGTAAGTTGACCACGAGTCAGTTCCGACGAAGCGATTTTCATTAATGTCTTCTTCTGTACTCGTTTAGGATGTCATACGCTTAGAAACGCAGTACTGGGCCCTGATTGATATACCACGTCAGGAGAAACAGGAAACTGTGCCCACTTATGTGATGCGCGCCTGTTCGATAATGGAAAAAACTCAAAAATCCGGAGAAGGTGTTAAGACGTCGGCTAAGCTGGCGGAGGAAGCGGCGGAAAAGCGAGAACGTTTGGAACGCTTGGAAAGTAAGATCAGATATGGGCTGTTAGAGCAGTTCGGTCGAATCGACGGTCTTACGAAGATGTTATTCAAAATAGTTTTTGGGTCTCTAGAGCATGAGTAAATTTGTGTGTATTCAAGCAAAAACGACTTAATGCAATGTTCAGACCGACGCGACACGACGCAGTTCTAGAGCGATACTTTTTGTTATTCGAATAAAAGTGAGGCACCATGAATAAGACTATCCCTGTTATGTTGCTTCGGTCTGAACACCGCTTCCATATAAAAATTTCCAAAAAAAAACCATATTTAACTAAAAATTTTGACGAACTTTTTAAAACTCCTTTGATTTCACATAAATTTACCTATGCTCTACTCATCCAATTGAAGTGCTTAGGAATACAACTAAATTATATTTTCCTCTCTGTATTTCAGATATGACCACCGCGCAGATCGAGCATGAAAATAATCAACTTATTAACGATTTATATAGATTATTAAAAAAATATCTTGGCCTTAGACATTTAATAAGAGTTCTCAAGGTGAGTCGCAAAATACTTTCTGGTAAACTTAAATGCTTATGTAAATAGTGGCCCAAATCCAGGTAAGCCGACAGTTTTTATCTACGAAAATGCTAGTTGGGCTGAGCTTAACCATTTTTCCAGCATTTTATTTGGAAACTTGGCTTTCGTGATACCGACATAAATGCTGCGGCTGAAATGATCCAAAATAAAATATTTTTTAGACATTTATTTCAAATACAGTTAGTTTTAAAGATGTATCGGGTGATCAATTTAGAGGTATTTTTTCAAAATTAAAAAAAATATATAAATATTCAAATAAAGTGTGAAATCTTTATTTATCATTCGAAAGGACATTTTATGCAATTTTTTTTGGAATTTAATTTTCTTGAAATGTTGGCCGCAACTACGCCGCAGGGTGTCCATCTGAGGGTCTAATTTCGGATGACTCGTTCGAGCATTTCGACCGGTATGGCGTTAATGCCAAGCGTAATGTTGGCTTTCAAAACCTGAATTGTAGGTGATTTGTGAGCAAAGACTTTGGACTTAGAAGTCACACGATTTATGCGGCCAACTCACCGGTCAAAAACTTGAAATAAGCTCCTTCTCGAAATGACCTCTCGAAAGATCCATTGTTTGAGCTGCTGTATATCAATTGGCACTGTCCTGTTGAAACCAAATGTCGACAAGATTACGAGCTTCAATTTCCGGTAGCAAAAAGGCCGATATCATGGCGTGATAGCGACCACCATGCACGGTTACGTTTCGGCCATAATCATTTCTGGAAAAATATGGACCGATGATTCCATCAGCCCATAAACCTTACAAACCGTGGTTTTCTCTGGGTGTATTGGCACCTCTTGAACCTCTTCTGGTTGCACTTCAGACTGTGGCAATTTTGTTTATTAACGGTGCCGTTGAGCCAGATTGGGCCTCATCGCTGCACAAAATTTTGGTCGAAAACAGCGGATCTTACCGTTTCTCACCGAACTCACATTTCCATAATACAGTTGCCAACAGTTGAAGGAAATTATTTTCAAAAAATAAATGCCATAAAATGTCCTTTTGAATTACCAATAAAAATTCCACACTTGATTTGAATTTTTATATTTTTTTTGTTCTGAAAAAATACCTCTAGATGGATCACCCTACACAATTTGGAGACGTTATTGCGGTGTCTTTTACGACGAAATGGAAAACAGTACTGAAAAGCAATAAAAAAACAGTTTACCTCAACTCAGAGTCAATCTGTGAAAAAAGCCCATTGAAAAATTACACCTAGATTGATCACCCGTTTCATTAGACTTTCATAACGTAAAATTTGAGCACGATGGGTATTAATTAGTGGTTTGTAGAGCTGCAGCACCTCAAATCGGAAGGGACCTTTGTGTGGGACCTATTCGAAAACATGGACAGATATGATCGTATTTCCCCAGAGATGGGCGCTGGTTGCTTGTAATGCTTTGCGTAAAATTTGGTCGAAATCGTAGGTAATATGTGGTTGCAAATTCTAAATCGATAAGTTAATGTATCATGGGGTCTATCTCCATTCCTTTACAAACATCAGTACTATATGTGACGCGCGAAATAGAAAAGGACCTAAGGTTAAAAACCAGTTTTGTTCAGGAGTGTCATTTTAAAGATTAGGTCCCCATCTATTTGCGCTTAAAACCGTCGACTTCACTTTCAAAAAACGCGCATATCTCTGGGAGGGAACACTGTTGGGGCATGGGATCGGTTTCATTCGATGCTCAGATGTTGTCCACATCAAAAAAAGAAAAAAAATGAAAATTGATTTTTTTTACCCTTAGGTCCCTTTCTCTATGCGCTGTCACATATACTAATATCCTATGCCACAGTGTGGTGTCGGTTACATACTCAAACAAACGTCGCTTCAAAAATACGCCTTTTTGAGGAAAGAGTTCCCTCTAAATTTTAGTGTCGAAAAATTTAATTAAAAATAATAATAAATCTTTTAATAAAGGGTGTTTTTTCAGACATGTGGTTTTCAAGGAAAAATAAAGCGCATATAAATTAATGTTATGACCAAGAATTAAGCTTTATTATAAAGGGGTTTGCCATTTTGTTTTAAAAATGATTGCAGGCAAGTGGCCGACGCGACTGGCTCGAATAAATTCCAGCCGAGAGCCCGAATTTGCGACCACTTTTTGTAGCATTTGGGCCGTATTTCGGTAATAATGCGCCGAATATTCTCCTCCAAGGCATCAATTGTGACGGGCGTAGACAAGCGATTTCGCATAACTCCACAAATAATAGTCCAGCGGTGTTAATTCGCACGATCTTGGAGGCCATGCCACCGACCCAGGACGCGAGATAATGCGCTCACAAAAAGTTTTATTTCTATAAATTAATTGTTTCGTTGGCTGTATGACATGTAGCTCTGTTTTTTCGGAACCAAAGGTCGACAACATCAACATCCTTCAATTCACGAAAAAGCCATAATGTTCCCATTGACTGTAACATTATGGCCGGCTTCATTTTTGAAGAAATATGGACCAATGATTTCCTCTGCCCATAGAGCACACCAAACACTGAACTTTTGAGGATGTTACAGCTTCGGGACAATGACTTGTGGATTTTAATTATTACAAATGAAACAATTTGGAATTATGAATACCCATTCAACCAATGGTGAGCTACATTGCTGAACAGAATTTTCTTGTAAAAATCAGGATCGGAGCCCATCTCGTTTTGGGCCTATTTATCACGATTTGCAAACGTTATTTTAGAGTAGGTCTACTCATTTTGAAATGGCAAACCAAACTAAGCATAAATCAAGTGACAACAGTCAAACAGGCCAACTCCGAAACAGTGTGGCCAGATTGAAAACCACACGTCTTAAAAAAACACCCTTTACATGTGATACATTATATTGATAGCTTTTTTATATTTTTTCTAATTATTTTCTAATTATTGTTTCTTAATTTCTCTCTGCAGGAGGAATATGGCAGCTCAAAGTTATACCCCATCTTTCCACGCTACACCATGCTCAAAGACATGATCAAGGGCATAATGCACGATCCCGACTATATGGAAGTATGTCATGAAATAACCAACTGAAATACAGTTTAAGCAAAGTAGCGAGCATTTAAGGATTTTTTGAAAATCTTTATAACGAAGAAGAGATAAAAACAATTGGGCATAACAACCAACAGTAGTAGTAAAAGTAGTAAAGCAAAAATCTAGGACAATGTGTACAAAATTGAAGGCAGAGGGAAGGGAGATATGAAGGAGCTGCTTACCCAAAACAAAAGCAAAAAACATTTCTTACTCAAAAAGCGAAATAAATCTGTATTGAATGAACCCTGCAACATAAAATAGGGCGACTGCATCATCATCGTCATGCTCAGCAGCGGCAAGGTCCTTGCCATCAACACCACACAACATCATCAGCATCATCGGCCGCAGTTGCGGCGGTAGTTGCATCAATTACAAACGCACACATTTCCAGGAGTCGCATACGATGCGAAAATGCCTCAGGCATTATTGACTCGATAGCATAAGAATATTTAACAGGGACAAAGCTCTGCAATAGTTAAGACGATACCGGCGATGCTGACGATGTGCGATAGCAGGAAGTCATCATCATTATCACCATTAGGAGCAGCAGCAGCAGCAGTAGCACTCGCATCACCATCTAACATGACATGGCTAAAAGCAATACAACAATAACCAACTTCCTTTACTCGGTCTAATTCTTCGTCCTTCCCCTCGCTATGCCCAAAATGCAGTGAAAAAGAATTTTTCAGTTTTATTTTTTAGTTCAATGTATTTATAACTAGTACAAGAAGCAGCAAAACAAAAAACTATGTGAAAAGGATATTTAAACAAAACCAAACCAAAAAAAAACAGAAGAATTTAAGTTTTCGTTTGCGTAGTTAGCTGAATTCTTAAGAAACTACAAGAAGATAACAAAACAGAGATGATGTAATGTTTGCTTTTTATAGCAAGGATACATTTTGAAATTTTGTGATCTTTATACACTTGAAGGACCCCTCCCTCTTTCCCGTACACATATAGACAGCGACACATACTCAAATATTGTCATATCATTTTAAACATACTCGTAGCTATTGTTCATTTCCAGCATTTTTCTTTTATGAAATCTTGTCACCCACCCATCCATGCTTCCAACCATCCAACACGTCACTGAGCCACAAGTTCCATAAAATATTTTCAAGAATATTTAACCGATTAAAGAACTTACAGTGATGACTCCGTATACAATGGACTCGAAAACAGAAACAAGGTGGCGAAATCACCAATGACTGTAGAGGGAGAGAAATTGTTCCTTTTGAACCATAATTTTAATTTGTTACCCCGATCTTTACCATAGCCAACTTAAGCTTTCAATGGTCTACTAGGCTGATTGCAAAACTTTGGACATCGCTTTCAGTTTATTCTCTATGCTTTTTCTTAGAACCTTTTGCTTGATAGATAACAAATATTATAAGTTATAAAGGGAAATATTATGAAGATGCTATGGTGTTCAAGACAAAAGCTTTAATTTTCCCATATTAAATCAATAGATTTTTTTAAGCTTTTGCCTTCAAGCCCCACTTCACAGCACCAGAGAGTTTATACTTTTGCAAGAAGTACCATTGAAAAGGGATATATTATTAAGATGCTTTGGTGATAGAGACAAAAGTTTTAAAATTTCCATATTAAATCAATTGATATTTTAAAGCTTTTGCCTTCATGCCCCACTCCACAGCGCCAGAGAAGTTATACTTTTGCAAGAAGTACCATTAAAAAGTGAAATATTATGAAGAAGCTATGGTGATAAAGACAAAAGCTTTAATATTCCCAAATCAAATCAATAGATATTTTTAAGCTTTTGCCTTCATGCCCCACTCCACAGCGCCAGAGAAGTTATACCTTTGCAAGAAGTACCATTAAAAAGAAAAATATTACGATGAAGCTATGGTGCTAAGGACAAAAGCTTTAATATTTCCATATTAAATCAATTGATACTTTTAAGCTTTTGCCTTCATGCCCCACTCCACAGCGCCAGAGAAGTTATACTTTTGCAAGAAGTACCATTAAAAAGGGAATAATAGAAAGAAGCTATGGTGCTAAAGACAAAAGCTTTAATACTTCCATATTAAATCAATTGATATGTTTAAGCTTTTTCCTTCATGCCCCACTCCACAGCGCCAGAGAAGTTATACTTTTGCAAGAAGTACCATTAAAAAGTGAAATATTATGAAGAAGCTATGGTGCTAAAGACACAAGCTTTAATATTCCCAAATCAAATCAATAGATATTTTTAAGCTTTTGCCTTCATGCCCCACTCCACAGCGCCAGAGAAGTTATACCTTTGCAAGAAGTACCATTAAAAAAGGGAAATATTACGATGAAGATATGGTGCTAAGGACAAAAGCTTTAATATTTCCACATTAAATCAATTGATATTTTTAAGCTTTTGCCTTCAAGCCCAATCCCATTATCGAGAAGTACCATTAAAAAGCTCTATTACTATGGATTAGTTTATGCAGTCATAAGCTTAAGAAAACCTATTGCTATTTTTTCACTTTTGTTTTCATAAATCAGACAACAACACAAGGGTAATTCCAGATAAGTTATCAAAGAAGTAAAGTATATAAAGGTTTTTCTTCCAATGGCAAACCAGTTGCTATTTTGGGAGCTTTTTCATGTATGCACCAAAACACAAGATCTTTTAAATGATGCTTTCGGTGACGTTAAATTATAGAGAGAGAAGTACCAATTAGAAGCTAAGATGTTGCCAGAGAAGTTATATTGTGAAGAGAAGTACCATTGATAATCGGTAGGGCCGCGATGTGTGGCGTATAAAGACAAAAGCCTTATTTGTTCAATAGTAAAGCATATTCTTCGTCCTTTGCTTTAATATGTCTTAACATAAAACCAACACAGAAGTTATACTCGCACCATAGTTATGTGTGAAGGCAAAAGTAAACCCATCGCTATTTTTGAGGTTTTTTCTTCACTGGCCTTGCAATAAAACCAGAGCTTTTCACATATGTCACACCAAACCCTATTTTTGAGGTTTTTCTTCACTGGCCATGCCATAAAATTAGAGCTTTTCATATATCTCAATTAACCGCCACAGAAATAATATCATTGAGCATTGCCATTAAAAAGCTGTCGTATTCCCTTCTGATGTGCGAAAGCAAAATCAAGCCAATTGCTATTTTTGAGCTTTTTTCTTCACTCCCTATGCCATAAACCCAGAGCTTTTGATAGAGAGCTCCATGATTTAACTTCTCAGATATTACAGAGGAAAGTTCCAATAATTAGCTCTGGTGTAAATTTGTGGTTTAAGGAAGAAAAAATTTCACAAATTTGAAAATTGTTTTCTACGGTAGGAATAAAGTTTTTGCCTTTAAACGCCACGAAGAAAACCAGAGCTTTTTAATTGAACTTCTCTTTACAGTATTACTTTTCTGGTGTTTTTGTGGCAGATGAAGGCGAAGGCCGGAAAATATCAAATGCTTTGCTACGGAAAAAAACATATCTTTTGGCTTTATACGTCACGTCACAACACCTCCGGCACCTCACCACTTCTCTGATAACATCTGAAATTTTTAATTGCACTTCTCTAAGCATTTAAAAGCTCTCGTGTTGTGGCGCTTGAAGGCAAAAACTGAAAATGAGCAATTGGTTTGTTACGGGTGGAAAAAGCGTTTGCTTTGTAATGCCACGCTATAACACCAGTGCTTTTTAATGGTGCTTCTCTCTTTAACACAACTCTCTACACAATTTTAGTTCTGTGTTTTTGCTCTTTGCCTTATAAAAGTAATGAGAGATTAACGTGGAGTAGCGGGAGTTGCTGACTCGGTCAGTTTTTCCTAAAAATTTGCGGAAGTTGGCAACGGGCGCCCGTTTTTATTTATTTTTATCGTTTTTAGTGTGCTTCTAATTTTAGACGATTGCTTTCAGGGCCGACACGTACAACACGCTGAGACGAAGTATATCAATCGCTCGCTGTTCCAAAGATACCTTTCTGGCATTAGAATTTCGCTGACCGACGTTCGAAAAGATTGCAAAAATCTTTTTTAAAATCTTTTTAATGCAGCTATCATTTTGAACTTTGGGGCTACACTAAAAATCAGGCTGTGTTGGAACGGGTTGAACGATTTGTACAAAATTTATGTGATTTGAAAGACAACACTACGAACTATAATTAACAGTCAAATTAAAATTTATAAAAAGAAGTTTTTGAAAAATATATAATATTTTTAAAATTTTTTTTAAAAATTTATTATTTTTAAAAATTCAAAGACACCAATTTTTTGAATTTTATCAATTTTGGAACCGCCATAATTGTTGAAATTATGGGCAAATACAGGCGTAGATCGACATTTTTTCAAATTTTATATTTTTTTTAATTAAAGTATTTTAAATGTTTGTAGTTGCCGTTTTTTCTTAATCATACCAAATTGTATAAATATCTTACAAACTCAAAACATTTATTAGATTTTTGGATCACCATATTTGTTGAAGTAATGCGCAAAACTATGGCGTAGATCGGTAAAGTTTTAAAAATTGTTTAAAAAAATAGAAATGAAAAAAAACCTAAATTAAAATTTGGCTACAGATCACACGACCCGAATTTGCGTACAAATCGGTCAATCTGCTCCAGAACAGCACGATTTTTAGTAAAGCCCAGACATGAATTTTTGGCCGTTTTAATTTTTTCAAGCCCAAAAAAATTATAATAAATTTAAAGAAGCGATTTAAACGGTTATAAAGAAGCGTTGTTTCATAAACTTTTCGAGCAAAGAAATAAATTTAAGATACGTTTTAAATATTCTGAGCCAATTAGAAATCACTTAAACACCTTTTTTCTGAGCCTGCCTGATGGAAGCGCCGTAGGCATTTGTATTGATATTTTGAGTAGGTATTAAGTAGGTCTACTGAAGAAACGCTTCGTTTTTTGAATCTCTCAAAAGCTACTGCCGCAATACCAACGGGTTTTTTTAGAAGACAAAATTGTATTTTGTAACCTTTAAATATATCTTTCTGGGTCTGCCTAGTTGGTAGGTATGACGTTGGTCTACTGAAGAAGATCTACATTGATGTCTTCTGAAGTTCTCAAAAGCCACATACGCAATACGAACGGAACTTTTCGAAGACAATTCGAAGACAATATTTTGTAACGTTTGAAAGATGTCTTTCTGAAGCGTGTATGGTATATGTAACGATTTTCGAGGAAGGTTTAAAGTAGGACTACTGAAATGTCAGCTAAAAAAGGGACGGCTTAAATATCCCTTGCCTATTTGCATGTTTCTCCGTTAAAGGCCTCCATATATCAGGAATACTTAATCTGTGTATGTGTATATGTACCGTATATAGTATCTGTGTGTAGTTGTGTTTTATGTTCTCGAGCCCCGGTAGGTCTCAAGTAAAATACCTATGTGTGTTAAATGTTGTTCACCTCATGCTCGTTTCGAAATTTATTAACATTCCATTGTGTTTTTCTTCTTCTTCAAACCATCTCTTTTCAGATCAGTATACCATTGGTTTTAAATTCGGCAGGCCATAGCTAATTTTGATAATCACCCATACATCCCCATCCACAGTCACAATCATCGCGTTGGCGTCCGGCCTAACACTTCCACGCAAACCACTGGCCCATCTATGCACACCCTACCTACCCACCTACCGATTCATAGCTACATATTGAAATTAACTCCCACCTATTGAGGCAAACATAACCATTTCATCGGTTATCAAATAAATTATAGTTGTATTAGGACTTCTAACACCGGCTGGGTGGACCATTTCTCAAAATCTCTCTTTTCAATCTAATATCTATTGACAATCTCTACTTCTACTTACGTAGTACTCGTATCTTCTGTGAGCTTTTTTCTCTCCTCTACGCCGCTTACCTTCTAACCCCTAATCCCCTACACTTTGTAGTTACTAACAACTTGAGCAAAAATAATGTTCCTGAAAACAATGTGAAAAACTGATTATTTTTTGTATAGAAAAAACTATTTATGAAATCTTAAGCAAATCATTAGCATTTGAAAGAAAAAAACATACACACGCATAACATGCGATAATCTTTAAAGCGAAAACTCTCCATTTCAAACACAAGTTGTAGCAGCTCCTTGAAGGCAGGCAAGATAAGCTAGCCTGTGGACAGTCGTACTCTTAAGTTGTCAATAATAATAAATTCATATCGAAACCAAAAACCAAACATTTCTGTTGTTGAAAACGCATTTATTTTGTACTACAACCCGTAAAAGTTAATATGTATTATTATACTTAAAAGTAAATTAACATTAAACTGATTAGATTAAATGAGATTATCTCTTAGATTAAAAACAAAACCAAAAACAAACAAACAAAACTAACATTAAACAAACAACTCAAAAAACCAAACAATTTAACAAAGTTTGAAACCGAAGCCCACTCAACACAACAATACCAAAACATATAAATTATTTATTAGCAACAAAATAGAGGCTACCTTATAAAACCCAATCGAATACTGAAAAAGTTTCCACACTCAGCATATCATACAAGTCGTAAAGTGAAAAATTCAAAACCAGATAGACCGATATTCACACTGGCCATGGATAAAAATTAATTAATTACGTTTTGAAGAAATTTGGCCCAATGATTCCCACTGCCTATAGAGCACATCAAACAGTGAGGATGTAGAGGGGCCTCAACAATAGCTTGTGGATTTTCATTACTCCAAATGCGACAATTTTGGTTATTAACGTATCCATTTAACCAAAAATGAGCTTTATCGCTGAACAAAATTTTCTTGTCAAATCATGACCAGAGACAATCTAGTTTTTGGCCCATTGACCTCGATTTCCAACCGTTGTTCTGGGGTAAGTCTAATCATTATGAAATGGCAAACCAGGTAAGTCTAATCATAATGAAAGGTCCAAAAAATGTGGCCAGATTGAAAACCACAGTCCAAGAACACATCCTTTACATGCTTCAAAGAAACAATTTTTCGTAGCTCAAGAACCTTACCCCCATGAATCAAGGCCTCATATTTCTTCAAATTGTAAAATCATAATGAAATGGCAAACCAGGCAGCTGTTCAAAAATGTAACCAGATTGAAAACACAGCCTAAGAACACATGCTTTACATGCTTCAAAGAAACAACTTTTCGTAGCTCAAGTACCTTACCCCCATGAATCAAGGCCTCTTATTTCTTCAAATCGTAAAATGAATGTGATATTCTGATGTACTGTTGTTTCAACTGAGAGCTCTTATGAGCATACTGACTGAAATACCTAGGAATCAGCTCTTCCCCATTGGTAGGGCATCCTTAAATTAGTGCGAAGCCTGCGAAGAGCAACTGAGACCGTGGAGCTTAGCATCTCAATCTGCTCTTCATCTGCAAAGGGACTTTGGTCATTTGACTGACACTAGGTGCTTCGTAAATGAGACAGACCATCTTACTTAGTAAGGACATAAATACTGTAACACGTTTAAGGCTGTAAAATAAAAAGTACTGAATGTTTTTAGATCCAATATTTTTTAATATACTTATTGATGTATATTCTATCCAAAAAAATCTACTTATTCGAAATTTCCACCTTTTTCCTTTACACACGCCTTAAGTCGCACTGGAAAATTGGCCACAGCTCGAACCAAAGCAGTCTTAAGAGATCCAATGTTGGGGCATCTATTGTGACAAACCTTGTCCTCTAAAATCGTCCACAATTTGTAATCCAATGGGTTTAAATCTGGACTGTCTGAGGGCCATTCTTGAAATGTAATGAGGAAATGAACGCTGGCAAATTGTTTCAAAGCCAGACCTGGGACGTTTTAGCCTTATGGGCCGGTGCATAAGGTGGAAAGTCCATGGCTAGTTTTGGAACAGGGAATTGTTAAGAGGCTTCATAACAGCTTCCAAAACGGTTTCTTGGTAAACTTTGGCCGATGTTTTGGCTCCTTGTTGGAAGAAATGCAGGTCAGTGACACCCCACCAAACCATGACTGAAGCTGGGTGATGACCCTTTTCCACCCTTGGGATCAGTTCAGATGCTTCCTTAGATGATCGCGCATACACTCTACAATTTTGCTTGTTAAATTTTTTCTGAAAGGTAAAAATGTTTTCATCGGTGAACAAAATTTGCAAGTTATCAGCGTGCTTTACCAAAAGCCGTTTGCATTTTTCAATCCTATTTTTTTTTAAAGCTGCAGTCAATAAATGTCCGGTACGTCGTTTGAAAGCTCCAAGTCCCAAGTCTTTCTTAATGATTCGACTCATGGACTTCTGCGTGATATTCATCTCACGGGCCATGATTTTCTGTTCTCGGAGCGGATTTCTGTAAATTCTTGAATTTTTTTAAAGCTGCAGTCTATAAATGTCCTGTACACGCAGAAAAAAAGTATGGTTGGGATGACAATATTCGAAGAGGATCATACTATTGTTGGGTATATGCTTGAGACACAACAATATTATGATCCTCACAACAATAGTATAATTCACACATAACCATACTATGATCCCCACAAACATAGTATGACTCACACTCAACCATACTATGATCTCCACAACCATACTATGATCCTCACAACAATAGTGTGATTCGCACGCAACCATACTATTATCTTCACAACCATATTATGATCCTCACAACCATAGTATGTTTCTCATACAACCATAGTATGATCCTCACAGTTATAGTATGATTCACACGCAACCTTACTATGATCTTCACAACCATAGTATGATTCACACTCAACCATACTATGATCCCCAAAATTATTTGTTAGGATTGGTTGTTGTTGTTATTCACAAATAGAGATTTTTATTAAGTTTGTTATTTTAATTGCATTACTATTAGTTCATAGCCAGATTTGAGGCAATGTTTTTATTAAACATTTCATTCAAGAAACAAAAATATATATTCCAACGGTCAAAAATACTTTTAGTTGCCAGCAGGGGTGAATGCTACTTCACCATCCGTAGACACCAAGTAAAGAATGTGATTAAACCCCATGATCGAAGGCTATATACTTAAGTGCAGGCAGATTTTAAATAAACGAGAACCATTCGGTATTAGAGTATTTCACCGAACAAAGTGAAAACAATAAAAATCCCTCGAACTACCTTCCGATTGTTATTGTATTTTTAATGGACCACAACCATCCACTGTATCGTGTGTATGTGTTTTTTTTTTGTATATCAAAAAAACATACGCACACACATACATGTATGCTCTATAAAACCGGTTTTGTTATGTTCATAGTCGCAACCATACTGTATGATTGCCGTAATCAAATTATTGTTAACGTAAATTTTAAACAACAATACTTTTGTAACACCAACCATGTTTATATGGTTACTACAACCATGTTTTCATTTCTAAATTTGACAATAATACTATTGTTACATTTCAACAATAGCAATATTGTCGCAATCATACTATTGTCAAAATGAAATTCAAAAAACAATACTATGGTTGCGACGAACATGCTTTTATTGTAGAGAACATAGTATTGTTGCGGTGACCATAGTGTAACCATATCTTTTCTCTGCGTGTACGTCATTTGAAAGCTCCAAGTCCCAAGTCTTTTTTAATTTTTCGACTCATGGACTTTTGCGTGATATTCATCTCACGGGCCATGATTTTCTGTTTTCGGAGCGGATTTCTGTAAATTCTTGATTTAACGGCTTTGTTGACATGCGGTGTTCGAACAGAGCGTAGGCGGCCCAACCGGTGGCGGTCTTGTACATCTCCAGTCTCCTCAAACAGTTTGATGCAACGTTAGACGAACATGCGGCTAATCCCTGGTGGCCATGGCGTTTTGAAAATTTCGCTTTTGTCATTTCACACTTGAAAAGCGCTTTTACAGCCATACGGTTCTCATTATCTGACCACTCCACGATGAAAGTTGAAACAGTTTTAAAATCCCGTTACAGACTAACGCTATTGAGGTTAGCTTTCAAAACCCATATGACATTAACGGGGTATGTTCAGTTCGACTACTGAAATGGGTGTGTTCAATGTTGTAACAGTATTTATGTCCCTACTAAGTATCTAATCTTTTGTCACTCTTTTAACCTTAATTAGAACGCATCACAGGCTCAGTTATTGGCCTGGAGCGGGCAACTGCTCGCTCTACTCCAAATCAACCCACCATTTCTCTCTTGTTATAAAAAACAAATATTCCACAGTTATTTGAACATTTTAAATTAGTTAACGTTATCTATTCCATTAAGAGGTTTTACTACGACCTTTTTCCACTGACGAAAATTGGACTTTTTCAGCACAGCTTTTTGTGGCGTGTAAAATTAATAATCCGGTGAATATTGGGAAGTTTGGAATTTCATTTTAACGTAATCCATATCACAAACAAATTTTTCTTATAACCCTTTAAAAGTTACGAAATCTAGTTGTTTACAGTACGGTTCTCCCGAAAATGAGTTGAAAACTCTATTTGGCATAGGGAAAACGAGCTTAAAACGACTTGTTTTGCGCTTAACGGGTTCTCACACGCACCTACTACTGACCAAACGAAAAACTCTTTAAA
Organism: Hydrotaea diabolus; assembly: GCA_963513945.1. Classification (NCBI taxonomy): domain Eukaryota; kingdom Metazoa; phylum Arthropoda; class Insecta; order Diptera; family Muscidae; genus Hydrotaea; species Hydrotaea diabolus. Next base: position 163,125,466 of record OY740716.1, read on the forward strand.
AAAAAACTAAACATGAGCTTACACATCATCTAATGCGAAGGCAAACAGAAAACTACACAAATCATAAACTATTATCTAAATTTTAAATTTAATTTGCATTTTCGATGAGAAACTAAAACTTAAGACATAAACATGTTGCATTATTAGAAGGAAATACATGCTATGTATAAATAATACAAAAAATAAAATCGATCTATATTAGAATAAATAACAAATAAATATATATATACATATTCATATATATAAATATATATATATAAATTATTGTAATAAAAAGTCAGTATTACTCGAAGAAAATATAATAAAACCAACATAGAAAAACCGATATATGAAATAAAAGAATTCTAAATGACTTTTGTAATTAAAATACGCTTAAAATTACAAATTATAAACTAGAAATCAACAAAAGAAAACCCAAAAACAAACATTAAAATGATAAAATTTTGATATTGATGTTTTTTCTATAACAAAAAACAAAAGAAACCCAAAAAAACTAACCAAAACATGAATAAGAAATTAAAGAAAAACCCCCGAACAAAATATGCGTTTAAGTTAGAAAAACGAATAACTAATCAAAGAAACCAAACAAAACCAATATTTATAAAAAAAATGAAAATAAAAAAACACTAAAAGAGTTAAACAGCTTTCTAAGATAAAACCGAAAATAAACGTAAAATATATAATAACGAAAATGTTGCTTAAAATTTAGTTAAAAGAAAAACTTATGACAAATACTAAATAATTAATTTAAAAAAAACACACACTGTTTAAAGCAGTACACGGAGGAAATTAAGAATCTAGATAGAGCGATTCTTGTGTGCGATTAGGAATTATCAACCTTGAAAAATATTTGATACTTTTTTTTGGTCCATTTTCTTAGTCTTCTGCTGTAGTTGCAGTCTTATGCCTTTCTAGCTGAAGGGTTACCATCCGACTTCTTTTCGGAGGTCCTCCTTTTGTAGAACTGTCCTCCTTTTGCTACTTATATTCCTTTTTAATTCTTTAGAAATTTATAATACAAGTAATGTATTTTTGTCATTTTTCAATTGTATTTTATAGCAAAAAATAGAGATTTGCAATGTCTTCCCCAAAAATGTCATTGTTGCAAGTGCATAAAAGCACTAGAAACCGATACAAATGGTTAAATGTGTAAAATCGTTTTCCAGTATTATAATGTTTAAAAGGATTATAGTTTTTCCAAACATTACTTCGCCAAATTTTTTGAAAATTGTAAAAACAGAAAGAATTGACATTTAAGCAATTTTGAAGCAATAGATGCAGTTTTTTCGGATAAGTTTGCTCTACATGCTTTACCCAACCTTGCCCAAAGCCATGCTATTTTTTGAAGGGCCCCCAAAGATTTTGGTCCTTGGTGTCATTTTTGCAAAAAAAAGTGATATTTTTCTCAGGCTCATATCTGGCGAACCGTTCGGAATTTTGATTTATTCTCTGAGGAAAAGTTGTAGCTCTTTGTCGCAGAGAGTAAATCAAAACTATAACTTGAACAGGCTTTATTCTGGTTCGAGACCTTTTGTTGTTTCATTTCAGAATCAACTAAAAAATTGGTAAAATGTATTGGTTATGGTTGCCAGGCAGACCGTACAGCTGTTTCTAAACCCGCCAAGGTTTTTCTTAAGCAGTCTTTGGCAAAGATTACTTCGGCTACAAATCAAATGACTTATACGAAAGTCTATTTTGAATTACTGAGAATTACCCTTTGCGTATAATCTTCGAACTGTGCGTAGAGCAATCATCATAGCGCAATAACATTTCCGCCGATTCCGTTTCGCAAGGGCTTTCGTTGAAAACCACATATGCAAAGCACAAAGTGTGCATGTTTTCTGTGCGTACATGTATTCATACATGCGTTGTTCCTTAGAGAGTACCAATCCCTTTTAAATATGTTTTTTTGTCTTTGTTAATTTCGGCCATGGCGAAGCTTTTATACTCTCCGCCATGGATTGATTGCGAAGTAGTACGACATTGACAGAACGATATTTTTGAGACCCGATAAACCATTGCCCTATTCGCGAAGAAATTTTTTTTTTTTTGAGACCTTATATGCCTATTGTTAAATACGGCCGAACGGGTCATAGGAAGACCGTAGATTAGGGTCTTAAACTTAGACAAATCTTAAAATTTAATGCAAACTGAGATAAGTGACAGCATGTTTTGTGGGTTTTGAATACCCATAAGTTCATAGTTAAATGAGACCGATTTTTGGGCTAATATGAAACGATCCTAGTCAAAATTGACCCAAATCCAAAGATACGATAGAAGTGGTCCAACCCACTAAATTGCAGTTTCGAGATTATTGGCTTACATTAACCTCCTTTAAACCATTTTTATTTAAATAAATTCTTCTCAGCACTATTTAACAATATTTCCGACGTTTTTTTGAATAGCTACATTTTTGCTTTTATAAAAATCCCTATTTTAAATTTAAAATGATCCAAGCAACAACTGACAGGTTATTATGTGGGTTGCATCATTATTGTTTTCATGTCAAAAGAGAAAAGCAAGCCTTCGTGTAAGTTCGGAACGAAAGCATCGCATCGAGATGCTCATAGAAAATCGCATCCTGTCTAATGCAATACGTTAAAAACTACCTCTTAACAAGAAAACTTATAATCTAAAGTGATCAGTACGATGACAAAACCCACAATATCAAGATGTACAGGTTTTGTAATTACATCGTGGTTTCTCCTTATTTTGTTGTGAATCATATTGATCATAAGTTCCTGGTCTCTAGTCACTCATTCTTAGCTTGCGGCGATGATTTCGGCCTGATTGAGAAAATTTCACTCCAGTATTTTTACGCCTGAGGACTGGCACGGAAAACTAATATGTGTTTCCTACGACCAACTCCAAGCTAGGATAACAAATAGAAAATTTAACTCCGAAAAGGCCAAAGTTGAATGTCTGAAATGCAGTGGATTCATAACATAATGAAATATAAATATTCCAATAATTGAGGACGTTTGCTTTTATGAGGTTGATTTGGAAAAAATGAGACAATGAGACACTAAAATAACCTCTAGATCAGATTTCCCCTTAAGGTCAAGTATTTTTAAATAACGGTCGAAATTTAATTTTTTTATTATCCATGGAAAAGAAAGTATCCCTGTCCCGCTTCAAATTTTGGGATTAATTTCTAACTCAATTATCTCGAAAAGTCAATTTTGCGGTTGGATCACTTCTACTTTAACCGCCTCATAAATAAGCCCATATATAGATTTGTAACTCTCTGAGCATTATGGGACGGATTTTGGGTACTAGAGCTCATAGGTTAAGCTTACGAATTCAGCCAAATCGTAAAATTCGAATTCTCCACTGTTTCTGATTTACATAGGTCCGTGTTCGCAAGGAACTATTTTTCGGCACTTTAGGGACCTTATATCTTTGGGTTAATGACTTAAAATTAGTCAAATTTTAAAATTAATATGTTTAATATGTTTTTGTTATTACCCATATGTTTGTTGTTTAAGGTGACCGATTTTTTAACCTAGTTGCTTATTTGCTAATAAATTTTTGTGTTTCTGGATACCCATGTTGAGAAAAAGTAAACAAATTAAAATTTGGGCGCCTCGAAAATGTTTTGTTTGTCGTAGTGTCGAAAATGTTTTGTTTTTTCTCTCGCCAAAAGCTATAGAAAAATCGTTGGCACAATATCGTTTGCTAAATTGACCCATATGTTCACATAGTGAAATCATTGATTATCATCTTATTACCTTAACTTAACTAAAAAAAAGCTTGAAGCTTTATGCGATATCATCACGCTTAATCTGTTCTCACGCTAAATAACGAGAGAAAAGCAAAATTGGCAACGCTGCCAACAAGATTACCAATGGAACTAGAGCCTACGGGAAATTTGGTCCGGAATAGAACCAGTCACCTGATAGGTCCCTTATGGATAGGACCGGTCCCACACGCAGAAAAAAAGTATGGTTGTGGTGACAATATTCGAAGAGGATAATACTATTGCTAGGTATATGGTTGTGGTACAACAATATTATGATCCTTACAACAATAGTATGATTCACACATAACCATACTATGATCCCCACAACCATAGCATGATTCACACTCAACCATACTATGATCTCCACAACCATAGTATGATTCACACTCAACCATACTATGATTTCTACATCCATAGTATGATCCTCACAACCATAGTATGATTCACACGCAACCATGTTATGATCCCTACAACCATAGTATGTTCATACACATTTATACTATGATCCCCAATATAATTTATTAGAATTGGTTTAAGTTGTCAACAATAGATTTGAATTATAAAAATTATTCAAAAATACATTAAATTCAAAATAACAGGAGTGATTTATTTCACAGTAGAACAAATAAGTTTAAATAAACGTTAGCGTTTTTATTAAAAATATTTCAGTTAAACAAAGCCAAAGCAGTTTGTTTAAAAAATTTTAATTTCGATAAAAAAAAGTACTATTATTGCATTAGATCCGTACCAATAACATTCGTTCTTAAAAGCATATTTAAATGAAGAAAAATTACAATCGTACAGTATGATTGCCGTAATCATATTATTGTTAACATTAAACGCAAAACACAATACTTTTGTCGCACCAACCATATTTATAATGTTGCTACAACCATATGTTTATTTTTTTAGTTTGGCAATAATACTATTGTTACATTTCAACAATATTAATATTGCAGCAATAATACTATTGTCAAAAATAGATTCAGTTAACAATGCTATGGTTGCGACGAACATACTTTTATTGCGGTGAACATATTATTATTGCCGTGACCATGTAGTAACCATGTTTTTTCTCTGCGTGCAGTACCGACCCAACTATATAAAAAGAACGGAAAGCTTTTGCATGGCTTCTTCATTGGAGGCAGTCAATTGACACTACTCAGATACCATGTAATATATCAGGACAGGTACCGAACGTGCCATTGTCTCCATAGAATAGAGTACCCATTAAAGAACCCATTCTATCCAGTCCAGTTGTTTGAAAAATTTGATCTTAAGGTAAATTTTCATAGAAATTGTAATTGATTTCTAAAAAAAAGTGGATTTTGTTTAAAAAAGTGATGAAATCTGCAGATATGTTAAATCTTTTGTGTGCGGTTTTATATGCGAAATTATACCGCGAATTTGATTACGGGACTGATCAGAAAGGACAGGTACCGAATGGCCATTGTATCCATAGAATAAAATACCCATCGCAGAACCCATTATATCCACCCCATTACATCCGTCTAATTTAACGATAGGTCTGATAGTTTGAATTTCGATCTTAATGTAAATTTGCATACAAATTGTAAGAGATTTCTAAACAAAATCCGCTCAAAGAGGATTTTGTTTAAAAAATTGATGAACTCTGCAGATATGTTAAATCTTTTGTGTGCGGTTTTATGTGCGAAGTTATACCGCGAAATTGACGACTTTGAAATTTCAAGTAATTGAAACAATTATATCCCATACCAAAGCAGCTCTGAGACAGGTTCTGTTTTTACCCATCCTCGATTCAGTATATTTAGGGTTATTGACTTCGCATTTCCCTTAGGGGTCTTTCAAACGATTCGTTCTCTATGGTAGGTAAATTCAAAATCAAGCACAAAAATCGCCAATGATCAAAAATAAAAAATATTCGTTTTTGTAGAACAGTGTTATTATAAAGGGAAAACAATATATGTATAAAAAAAAAGTAAACCAAAATAAAAACAATGTTAACATACAAAGAAGTAGTTACGTTACATTCGCAAAATATTAACAAACTATATGAATTAAAACACTTGAATAGTATCCAACAACAACAAATTTCTGAAATGTTCAAAACAACAACAACAAGGATATCTGAAAATAATAATCCAAAAACACCCACCGACAACTTTTAACACTATTGAACAACAACAAAACCAAAAAAAAAACCCACAACAAAAACTACTATTTAACCAACATGCAATTCACACTACCACCAAAACTCTACAAAGTAAATTCTAAACGCAGCCCCCAAACGTAGGGTGCACAACAACGCGCAACAAGTCTTGACCGCTCAACTACTTACACCGATTTTTATGAGTTCAAGTTTAAACCAATGAAAACTTTGCTATACATTTACAAAAGAACAAATACAAACAAACAAAACTACTTACATATTTCAGGAATTAGATGAAACCCAATACTAAAAACCAATAGCGAAACAGAAAGAGCAACTGAAAATTAAAATTAAACAAAAAAAACACAGAGATCTATCTACATCTACTAACAATAGCTATCAATCTATATCTACATCTATATAAATATATATACATAAATGTATTATGTATCTATAACTGAGCCTACTCTACACATACACACGAATCCCGCTGTAAACTCTATACCAAAAACAAAACAAAAACCTGAAGAAAAACTAAAGATAGCATTAAAGCAATGGTATATATTCGTATAAATTATTTAGTATTGAATTGAAATACATATACAACAGAAATTAAAAAAGAATATTGAAAACTTAAACAAATAAAATTTAAAATCAAGCGAATCAAACATACATACTTGTCATGTACTGTCGTATATATCTACCTATAGCTATACAACATACCCTAAATATATATACTTATACATACATATACAACAACATTTAATATACAACTACAACAACCAAATACATATACAACAGCAACAACAAGAACCACTTAACCAGTGGTGAATAGATAATTTTAAATTTTCCACTTTCTCTAAATGTCTAAAGGATGTACTCGTATGTATTGTTGGCATTGTCTTGATCTGTACTGTACCGTACTCGTCTCGTATTGTATTGAATTGCATTGTATTGAATGAAACATAACCTACAAATAACAAAAAATATGAAATAATAACAAACATACAAAGCTCAATACTTTTATTTCCTTGCTGCAGGTAAGTACCTTCGTTGCACTAATAAAGTCCTAAGTCAATTTGATTGAGTTGTTAGGCTACCTACACGCAGAAAAAAACTATGGTTGGGGTGACAATATTCGAAGAGGATCATAGTATTGTTGGGTATATGGTTGTGGCAAAACAATACCATGATCCTCACAACAATATTATGATTCACACATAACCATACTATGATCCCCACAACCATAGTATTATTCACACTCAACCATACTATGATCTCTACAACTATACTATGGACCTCACAACCATACTATGATCCTCACAACCATAATATGCAACTAACAACTATAGTATGATTCACACGCAACAATACTATGATCCACACAACCGTAGTATGATTCACACTCAACCATACTATTATCTCCACAAGCATATTATTCTCACTCAACCACACTATTATGTCCACAAGCATATTATGATCCTCACAACCACAGTATTTATCTCATACAACCATAGTATGATCTTCGCAACCATAGTATGATTCACACGCAACCATGCTATTATCCTTACAATGCTATTATCTGCTATTATCCAATAGTATGATTCACTCAACCATACTATGATCCCCAACATTATTTATTAGGATTGGGTAATGTTGCATTACAAAAAATTAAAAGCCATAATTGAGGCCATGTTTTTATTGAACATTCCACTCAAGAAACAAATATATAAATTCCATCGGCAGTCGAAAATACTTTTAGTTCCCAGCAGAGGTGAATGCTACTTCACCATCCGTAGACCGCAAGAAACGAATGTGATTAAACCATGATCAATGGCAACATACTTAAGTGCAGGCAGGTTTTAAATAAACGAGAACCAGTCGGTATTAGAGTATTTCACCGAACAAAGTAAACACAATAAAAATCCCTCGAACTACCTTCCGATTGTTGTTGTTGTTTTTTTAATGGATAACAACCCAGCAAACCAAACCTTCAGAATTCGGTCAGAATTCTGTACGACAATCGGCAAAATGTTCCGATTTCGGATCAGAATTCTTAGCGAGTTCGTAACGAAAAACATATGAGAGGGTTGACACGAATTCTGAACTACTTCTCTGAGGGAATTCTGATGTTTTTGCAGACATTTCGAACCGATTTCTGATCGAATTCTGAACTGTACTCTTGGGAAATTCGATAGGAAATTTCGAATTGTCGTATCGGATTCTGAACTAATTCTGAACGACTTCGGTCAGAATTCTGGCATTAAGTCTTATTAAATTCTGATGATTTTACCGACATTACGAATCAAATTCTGAACGAATTCTGAGCTTATGTCATGGTAAATTCTGAATGTAAACAATCAAAAAGAAGAAAATATTATTGTTCTACAAAAAAAAGTTGTAAAACATTTTCAAAAAGCGTTCGGAAAGACTTTTAGTTACAAGCAGGGGTGTCTGCAGTTTCGCAAGCAATAATTGTGCTGTAACTATGTTGAGTGGCTATACACTTAAGGGCAGCCAGTTTTGCATTTAACGAGAACTGCCGGTAGTAGAGTTTTTCTCCGAACACAATAAAAATCCTTCGAACAGCTAAGCTAACCAAACGTTCAGTATTTGGAATATAAAAATACCTCAGACAAACAGTTAAGAGTTCGTTCGGAATTAGTTCCGACAAGTCTGAACACAAGAATATGAAGCAAATAACAAAAATTTTAAACGAATACTCGTAGACTACCTCAGATAAATAGTTCAGAATTCGTTGCGAGTTCGATAAGAGAAGTCTGAACAAAAAATTAATAAAAATCCCACAGATAAGTCTAACAGAATTCGGACCGAATTCGTTCAGATATTTCTTAACATAATAAACAAAAAATCCTCAGACAAATCGAACAGAATTTGTAACGATTTCGGTAAGAATTCTCGATAGAGTTCAGATATTGTTCAGAATAGTCTGATATCAGACATTGTCGGCAAATTTGGTTTACTGGGAACCATTCACTGTATCGTGTGTATGTGTTTTTTTGTATATAAAAAAAACATACGCACACACATACATGTATGCTCTATAAAACCTGTTTTGTTATGCTCATGGTCGCATGATTGCCGTAATCATATTATTGTTAACGTAAATATTAAACAACAATACTTTTGTTGCACCAACCATGTTTTGATGGTTGCTACAACCATATTTTCATTTCTAAATTTAGCAATAATACAATTGTTAAATTTCAACAATAGTAATATTGTCGCAATCATAATGTTGTCAAAATGAAATTCAAAAAACAATACTATGGTTGCGACGAACATGCTTTTATTGTAGAAAACATATTATTGTTGCGGTGACCATAGTGTAACCATATATTTTCTCTGCGTGTAGGAGGTTACTCAAGTCTTCTGGATTTGTCTTCACTCAAGTCTTCTGGATTTGGCGCAGGCAATAATGCGAGGGCAAATCAATAATTCCGTGACCTTTCGAATAAAACACAGTGTTTTTTGCACAAAAAAATAATTTTTCAACATAATCTCTTTTTAGCTCAATACACTTAGTCCAAAGTTTCTCCAATTTTTGTATCCCTTCCAAAAAAATAGGATGGTCCATAAAATAGGCATTTGTTTCATCAAAAATTTCATCGTTGGAGCTGAATTTCTTTCCACCGAGTCAATTCTTAAGGTTTAGAAATAGGAAATAGTCACTGGGGTCTTAATCCAGAGACCAAGGCAGATGAGGTACCAATTCGTAATCCAATTCATGCAATTTTGCCATTGAGACTGCACACGTGAGCAACCGTGCATTAATTTGATGAAAAAGAACTTTTTTCTCGGCCATATGGGGTCGTTTTTTTCTCGCTGAGTCTGTCCAATAAGTTGGCATAATACTCGCCGTTTATTGTTTTTTTCTTTTGAAGGTGTTCGATGTGGTTTATCACGCGTGCATTCCAAAATACTCTTGCCATCACTTAATTGGCCGACAAAGTCACCCTGACGTTCTTCAGAACTGGTTCGTTCACCCGTAGAAACCCATTGTTTGGACTGCTGTGTGGTCGCCGGAGTGTTGTTATCTATTCATATTTCATCTACAGTTCCAAAACGCCACAAAAACTCATTTGAATTGCCGTTAAACAGCTCCAAACAATCCTTAGAAAATGTCACACGGTTTATGGTCAATAGAGAGCAAACGCGGCAGACATCTTGCAGGCAGCTTTCTTAAACATAACCGATCTCGTAAAATCGAAACCACACTGCCGTATGAAATGCGTAGGGCATCAACAATTTCACTCTTTGATCGGCCAACACCATATCGTTTTTTGACCTCAAATGGCCGCCTAGAACGTTCAACAACATTTGTAATAGGTGTTCCAAGTGGAGATACTTTTTTCAATAGCCTTATTTTGACAGATCATGTGTGAGTCGTGTCATGCTGTTATGTTATTTTTGTTTAGTATTGTTTGCCATTTTATCATGGAAAGACTTACGCCTGAACAACGATTACAAATCGTTCAATTTTATTACGAAAATTCACGTTCTGTGTGGAATGTGTTTCGTGCACTTCATTCAACTTATGGTCAACATAATCGGCCTACAGAGCGTAGGTACTAATCGCAACACCATCACCCATCTTGAGACCCAGCATTCATTATTGGATACTATTCGACCAAATAGACCACGTCCAGTATTCAGTGAAGAAAATGTAGCGGCCGTAGCTGAGAATGTACACCAAGATCGTGAAGAGTCGATTCGGCGCCGTTCGCAGCAACTCGGATTGACGTATGGAACGACTTAGCGCATTTTACGTCAAGATCTTAAATTGAAAGCGTACAAAATACAGCTCGTGCAAGAACTGAAGCCGACCGACTTTCCCAAGCGACATTGCTTCGCTCTATGGGCTTTTGAAAAGTTCCAAGAAGATCCGACGTTTTCAAGCCAAATTTTGTTCAGCGATGAGACCCATTTCTGGCTCAATGGGTATGTAAATAAGCAAAATTGCCGCATTTAGGACGAAGAGCTGCCACTTCATCCAAAAATAACAAAGTTTTGGTGTGGTTTGTGGGCCGGTGGAATCATCGGTCCATATTTCTTCAAAAATGATGCCGGTGAGAACGTAACCGTCAATGATAACCGACTATTTAATGCCTGAAATTGAATCTCGTGATCTCGGCGACATTTAGTTTTAACAAGACGGCGCCACTTCCCACACATCGCATCAATCAATGGATTTAATGAGAGAACACTTCGGTGAGCAGATAATTTCACGTTTTGGCCCGGTTGATTGGCCACCCAGATCGTGTGATATCACACCGTTAGACTTTTTCCTGTGGGGATATGTAAAGACTGAAGTTTATGCGGACAAACCTGCTTCGATTTAGGTCTTGAACAAAACATCACAAGTGTCATTCGCCAGTTACCAGTCGAAATGCTTGAACGAGTCATCGAAAATTGGACTCAACGGATAGACCATCTGAGACGTAGCGTCGGCCAAAATTTTATAGACTTAATCTCCATTAAATAAATGCCAAACAATGTTCTTTCAAATGATAATAAACATTCCCCATTCAATTTGAATTTTCTGTGCACTTTTCTTAAAAAAAAAATAGGGAACCTCGAAATGGATCACGCGTTACTTGTGTGACCACAACGAAAGTCAGTAACCCACTTTTTACCATTGAAAACGATGGTGCAGAGTATTTATCAAGTTTTCCACGGTTTGATTGACAGTTTTTTTCAGCAAAAAATAATGTTTAATGAGCACTTGAAAATAATTTTTTCCATTTTTAACAAACTCTACGAGGTTGTATCTTTTGAGCAGCTGTAAAACACAAACCATATGACGGAACTCTCTCAAAAACTTGACAGTAGTCTATAAACAGATGGTACTTGATGGAAGGAGTGTTGCATTTCAAGTCGTCGGAAAAGTCACGGAATAATTGATATACCCTAGTATAAAATTTTTGTCCTTAATGAAAAACCTAGTGGGTGGTTAAATTTTAAGGCCCGATGTTGATTGTGAACCACACCAAAAAGTGAAGTTGTTTTCGGCATTTCATTTGATATTTCTCAATTTCAGACTAACTCAATTTGAACCATGGAAAAATACACAAGCGAGCAATGCGTTAAAGTTATTCAGACTTGGATGATAAATTTTCGAAGAAAAACATCTTCAGTGATGAGGCACATTTTCACCTCAGTGGATTTGTGAGTGATTGCAGAAAAAACAATGAACCCACAAAGAGTGACTTTTTGGTGCGGTTTTTGGACTAATGGGTATATGGGTGTATGTCGATAAACCAGCAACAATTCAGGAGCTAAAGGATGAGATAATTCGGCACATTAACGCCATAGAACCTCAATTATGCCTCAGCGTTATCGAAAATTTGGACCATCGGATGGAGATGTGCCGTCGAGGTCGCGGCGGCCATTTGGCTAATATTTTGTTCCATGGTTAATTGAACCATACCAGTATTATTATAATAAAAAGAAATGACAATAATTGCCTAAATAAATTTGTGTTTTATTCAAAATCAACATCAGCCCTTAAAATTTAACCATTCTTTATGATCACGGTCCTCGTTGTTTTTCAAACAGGAAATTTAGTCAGCGAAGAATTTATATACACTACTCCACTTCTTAGACATGTTTTGTCCTGTTGAAAGACGACTTATCAACGACTATTTTTGTGCTTATTTGTGACTTTTTTAAAATCGTAGTTTTCTGCGATTTTACGCTGAAATGTCGTCAATCCTCCTTGTTAAAATTCTTGCGTAAAAATCATCAAAAGAACGATAAATCGTCAAAAATGGCCCCTTATACAGAACTCATAGATGTTTACTAGTTAACGACTTTTGGCCGATGATTATTGGATCTGGAAGCCGTACGTGGCTGCCTATTGCTTACCTGTTTTTAAACAAATTGTCTAAAGTAAATATTATCTTATTAAATATTTATTTAGAAATTTATCACATTTAATTAACAAAATATTAAGTATTCTAAGAAGCTGTTAGGCTTTCAAAGTTTAGGATATGCCACAGAGATCTTAGTTATGAAAAATTAAAAATTTCATATTATGAGTGGTTTTGGTTTAATTATGTTTTTACAGAAATGATTTACTTCAACCAAACTCAGCCTGAGATTTTTGATATTCCTTAAACTATTACTTATTTAATACCTTTTCCACTGGCGCCACGTCATGAGGCGCTGTTCAGTTATTCAAAATACACTTTCAATATCTTCCTCATCAATGGCACAATGATCCCCATCCAACTCATTTGTGAAATATTTACCCTCGAACTTCTCCTTCAGCTTCCGTAGAGCACCGCAAACGTAAAATAATGTTTTAATCTGATAATAGTCGCTTTCCGAATCTTCCTTCTTTTTGGAATTTTTTGCCTGCAACGCTCGAAAGTCAACTATAATCGATTCAATCAGTTGAAGCATGCCTTGGGCTTTGTCCGGTATCTGTATGATGCAATGAGATTTAGAGGCATTGCCTACCACTAAATCGAAACGCTTATCGAGATCCTCGTAATAGTCGACATTTTCCAGATCGATTTGAATTTTTTCTTCAACGGCTCGTATGTCTTGTGTATGGTCGATATTGCGAAAATTTTGGCAAAAGCTGACCATGAACGGACTGCCGAAACGTTCATCGCGTGGCGATAGTAAACCATTTGGCACACTGTACAGAAGAATGGTGTTGTCATCCAGGCCACCGGCGTCCGTAGGTTTGATTTGTTCTAAATCTCTAAAATCGGCATATTCCATATCGATGATGCCACGACAGGCATTAGCAATTACTAGCTTTTCAGCATCTTGTAGACTTTTATTCGACTGTATGCGTTGCACTATATCTTGCCGAATGTCCAACTGGCCGTCGTCGGTATAGATGGCATTGTCCGCACCGCCATGTGACATTAGGAAGAATAGAAACGACTTGAGGGGCTTGAAATCCTTGCGTTCAATGTAGTCGAGTATTTGCAAAAGTTCTGTGCGATTGCAGTCCTGAATGAGTATATACGGTATTCCGGCTACTTTAAGCTCCCTCATGAGACGCTGAACATCGCGTTCGCTGCCCTCGCGTATTCCATGATGGTGGCTGGTAAAATAATAATTGTTGATTATGATTGCCAGGGCCGGATTTATATTGTAGAAGTAAAAGTCCGTATTCGTTGAGGTCTGCACCAGGAAATCTTCATAAAATGTATGGTCCGATACGAACATTTCATTCATGGAAATCAGCGGTTGATAGTAAACCTCTAAAAGCATTATACCCATTTGGTAGGCCGCATCGAAAGGGTCCTTCACAAACGCCTGCATGAGGAGAGCATTTTCTGTATCGGCCGCCCGAAAGATGTTGTGCTCCTTTAGGGCCAATACATCATTGTTCGTTATATTATCGAAGTGTGGTGCATCTTTGGAGCCCGACAGCAGTGGTGGATACAAAAACGTATCGCTTGTGTATTTTCTCAAAATCAACTTTGTTATATTCGGATTGGACTCGGCGCGATAGAACTCATTGAGTGTGTACGAGCAATGAATAAGCTTGGTTTTATAGCGCAGATATTTGTTGCGCTTAGTCAGCGTCAGCACTCGGTGCAAAATTGCCGAGCGACAAGCACATTCAGTATTGATGATTATAAATATGGTGGAATATGGTATGTACTTGGAGCTCTTCAAAGCCCTGTAGATCTCGGAGGGCTCCTCGCGCTGACAGTCTACATCGAAAGGTGCCATGTTTTTGAATAATTTCATAATTTCGAAATCACTGTGCTGCTCACAGTTCAAGACATGCAAGCGTACGCGTTGACCGAGCATTCTCAGCACTTCTTTTCTCGTACCCATAATGGCAGCAAGCATTGTTCATCTGTGTTTGATTATCTTTTCACTTTTACGAGTATTTATTTTTATGCGTAAATTTTTCTCCGTACTTCGCACTGCCGCTAATGCTTAGACGATATTCACTCAATGACGTTCGTTTGCACACTGAACAGAAAAATAAAACGCAGTAAATTATCGGCCGCGTACCAACTGAGCACGGTGTTACCAGATCATTTTTTCTGTGTCGAAAGCCCACAGAAAAAATGGATATCGCCAAAAATCCTCGAACCTAATGCTTTAATGGAGCTATCGTTTAGTGTTAGTGTAACGAAAAACTCGAACTTTCTGCACGTAATTCAGTTTACCGTGTACGATATTACGCCGTAAAACAGCTGATGTTTACCGTGTAGTCAATCCCCTGCAAAAACTCTCACTACCAAGTATTTTTTGAGGTTAGTTGAAATCGAAAGTTTTCACTATTTCACTATTTACTATTCGAATCCTTTTCGAATAACTGAAACATGCGATATAAATCTATTTTTTTATATTTCCCATATTTTCAAAATATGTTCTTTGATTGTTTCTGTACCTAATTCAAAAGTAAGATATTATTTTCGAATGCAGTTCTTATTGCTAATCAAATTCGCAGCCAAATTTCCCAAAAACATTTAAATATGATTATCTTTATTATGATTTGAACAATTATTATTCTTATTTTAGACCTTTTGTTGTATCTTTTTCAGAATCGACTAAAAAATTGGTGAAATGTATTTGCCGCTGCTTCTAAACCCGCCAAGGTTTTTCTTCAGCAGTCTCTGGAAACGACTACTTCTGGTTTAGAAACTGCTGTACAGTCTGCCTGGCAACCGTAGTCAATACAAAATTGGTGGAAATGATATTGGGCTATGAAGATTTCTCTACGCACAGTTCGAAGTTTATACGCAAAGGGTAATACTCAGTAATTCAAATGAGACTCCCGTATAAGTCAATTGATTTGTAGACGAAATAATCGTTACCAAAGACTGCTGAAGAAAACCCTTGGCGGGTTTAGAAACAGCTAGCAACCGTAGCCAAGCCAATACATTTCACCAATTGTTTAGTTGAGTCTGAAAAAGAAACAACAAAAAGTCTCGAAGCAGAATAAAATCTTACAAGCCATAAAACTTGAATATATCTACTGTACAAACTACTTGGAATTCCTGATGTTTATTAGTTTATAACCACTCTTTCTTTTTTAGATAAAACTTTTTTATACAAAGAAAACATGGTTTTTATTTCAAAATATTGCATTTTCATTTCCCTTAAGAAAAAAGTTGATTTTAATCAACATTTTTAAACAAGAAATTCTACTTTTAATTTTTTTGTGATAGTTTAAAAGTGGACTTTTAGTCATAAGTATATACACCTTGTCCATGGTACAACATGCGTGCGAGGCCAAATTTTGAATAATAAGAAGGTTTTCTATGGCGAAAATTCTGATCGTCTGAGTAATGTCGCTAAATTAAAGTTCAGCCTTTAATTTAAAGTTCGTTTATTTTTATGGCATTATCGTTTGACAGCGTTCACTGCCTAACCCAAGAAACCTAAACTGTCCATTTATTTGTTTTTATAAATTTTTCAGGGATTTCGAAATATGTTTATGTGGTAAACAAAGGTTTTGTTACGACTAGAACCGATAAAATATTGTAGGGATTATTTTTTGATGTTGATAAAACCAATGTTATGTTACAACAGCCAACTAAACAGGGTTTGGTCACTTTAAAGACAATAGATTATTGTCATCACCAATTATTGGTACGAATGTAACATGTACATAACAATTGGCTGGTTGCTATAGCCGCCAGTTGTCGGTTGTAGCTGAACTGAATTCGGTTTGTATAAAGTGATCCATCGAAGGGTATTTTTTCAAACAAAAAAAATATAAAAATTGAAATCAAGTGTGGAAACTTCATTGGTATTTTGAAAGGACATTTTATGGCATTTATTTTTGAACATAATTTCTTTCAAATGTTGGCCGCAACTACGCCTCAGGGTTTCCATTCTGAGGATCCAATTTTGGATGACTCGTTTGAGCATTTCGACCGGTACGGCTTTAATGACACGCGTAATGTTGGCTTCCAAAACCTGAATCTTAGCTGGTTTGTCATCATAGACTTTGGACTTTCCGTAGCTCCAGAGAAAAAAGTCTAAAGGTGCGATCTGGGCGGCCAATTCACCGGTCCAAAATGTAAAATTAGCTGCTTTTCGAAATGACCAATAGATCCATTGTTTGAAAAGCTATATGACTAGTGGCACCGTCCTGTTGAAACCAAGTGTCGTCAGGATTATGGGCTTCAGTCCGATATGACAAAGCAGTAGCGAGCACCATTGAAAGTTACGTTCCGGCCATCATCATTTTTGAAAAAAATATGAACCGATAATTCCACCAGCCCATAAACCGCACCAAATCGTGGTTTTCTCTGGATAAAATGGCACCTCTTGAACCTCTTCTGGTTCCTCTTAAGCCCAAATGCGGCAATTTTGTTTATTGACGTTGCCGTTGCGCCAGAAATAAGCCTCATCACTGAACACAATTTTAGTCGAAAACAGCGGATCTTCTTGTTTTTCACCGAACGCTTATATTCATATTACAGTTGCTAACATTTGATGGAAATTATAATCAAAAAATTAATGGCATCAAATGTCCCTTTGTATGAACAATTAAGATTCCACACTTGATTTGAGTTTTAGTATTTTTTTTATTTTGAAAAAAATACCTCTAGATGGATCATCCTATATTTTTCTGAGCCGTTTTCCCCTATTTACCATCCTTAACAGCTGATGACCATAAGTCATCATCATTCAAAATTTCTGTATCCTAGGTTGATTTTTAGCTAACGTGCTTTCAACAGACACGCGGAGGAAATGGCTAGGTCGTCTTAGAATTTTAGAACTTTATAAAAGAATTTTAGAAGGGTCTCCGATTAATATTTCGTGGTGTTGCAATCACACTTCAGTGGAGGGTATACAAATATCAACTACGCCAGAAAATAACCAATGTAAATAAACAGTTTCAAATCGTAAGAGAAGAATATAAAGTAAATATATATAATCCGAATCATTTTTTTGTAGTGCGCGAATGCATTCAAGAGAGAAGCTTTTGCATGGCATCTTTATCAATCTCGTACTTGCTAAGCCTAATAATAAAGATATTTATACATTATGGTAGATAGCAGTGCTTTTTTCGAAGTTTCGAACTTCCATATCTTCATATTAATTTTGACATCAATATTAAGAAAAATCACTTTCAAAAACGGATCAGCCCATAATTTTATTAATATTGTGTAGGCTTACCGAATGCAAAACGCCTTTGTAAACCCTTCCTTATAATTTACTTTTTTCCATAATTTTTTTTTTGTCTCTGAAAGCTATTCCCATTTTTAGAAAAATTTCCCTTAATGAAGACTTTCAGATTGGCTACACTGATTAGAGAGCGTCTCTCTCTCTCTCTCTCTCTGAGAATGAGAAAGAGTGCCAAACAATGAATGTGATATTGGCAGCAGGCGTAAATATCAATATACTCGTACTCTTGGTCCGCATCTGTGGTGAAATTCACAAAGTATTACATTATTCTAAAAGACAGCAACATTGTATTAAAACTAATGTGACTGTATGAAAATTATTGTTTCTGTTTAACAAACTAGATCTCAACTAAACTGCATCAAAATTAGTAATAAAGCGACACCAGTGTACTTGCGAAAAGCCTACTTACTGACAAAATGAGGAACTAACTGATAACACTAGTTTACAGCCTTATGTTTACAGGGTGATTCATTCACGACTGGACAAATTTTATCAGCGTGTTACTTGGCTCATTTCATGAAAATATGTCCATCTACGGACATGCCCGAAAACCCAAGGGGCGCAATGGCAGCGGTTTGAAAATTTTCGAATTGGTGGTCGGATTTTTTTTGCTTCAAAAGCGATATTACCGAGATACGGAGCTTTTAAAAACAAGTTTGGAAAAAAACATAACCTTAATTTTTTTTATCCAGCTAACAGATAACTTGTGTTTTTTTTTTACAAAATACCCTTTCAAAATTACCTATACGAAGCCCAGAGGTGTTTTTTCCTTTGTATTTGAATCTTCAGCCCAAAATTGCAAAAAATTAAGATCTTAAATGTTTTAATTTACAAAAACAAATAAATGTGTGCTGTTATTTCACTTCCAAAAAATGTTTGTAGTTTAGTCATTAATTCATTATTGATTATCGTAAAATTTTAAGACGACCTATTTCTGCCCGTCCGAGATTCTCTTAAAAGCACAATCAACCTAGGATCCAGAAATTTTGCATGAAGGTGGATTTTGGTCATAAGCTATTTGGGATTGTAAATAGGGGAACTCGGTCCAGTGAGAAAAAAATTTCCTTAAAAGAGACTAAATGTACCTCGGTAAAAGTACACCTTTTTTATATATCTACTTAAGAAATCATATTTTTTTGTGGACAGACATTGGTCAAATTGAGTAGTTTTAGTTGGGATACACTTAAAACCTCAACTATGAGAATGGCCCAAAAAACGTTCTGCACTGTCAAAACGTTCGATCATTATGGGTACTTACTCACATGGCCATATGGGACGGACGCATTGGCTCAACGGACCAAAAAACCGACTATTTTTCCGCCCTAGTAACGTAGGTACGGTGGAGAGTTTATATAAGGTTCGGCCTAGTCGAACTAAACTACGTTTTTACTTGTTTGAAAAAAAACCTTTTTACATTAATTCTAGCAGATAAGCAATATTTTGATAGATGTGACGGTGGATGTGTAAACATCCAATTTTCGTCCTTCCAAGCAGCGATATAAATATAAAGTAGTCCAACCATAATGCACGATATTAATTGTGAGTCACGCCTTAACTTCAGGTTATTTCCACAACTTGATTTGACATTTCGTTATTTCAGTATTTAAATATAACCATTGAGATGTTGAAACAGTTTACGAAAACGGGCGTTTCAATCAAAATACATTTTGAACACTTCGTGATTTTTTTGGTCAGCATAATCGACCGAACAGTGAATTCGTTTACAATTAGAATTGCCGCATTTGGTTGTTTAAGAATTCACAAGTGATTGTTGAAAAGCCGATGCAAAAAAGTGACTGTTTGGTGCGGTTTATGAGCTGGCGGTGTCATCGAGCAGTGCTTCTTCTAAAAAAGGTAGGCCACACAGTTAGCGTGAATGGTGTTCGCTATCGCGAGATGAAAACGGACTTCTTGTGGCCAGAAATTGAGGATATGGACCCGGACAATACGCGGTTCCAATAGGATGGTGCCACTTACCACACAACCAACGTAACAATGGCTCTTTCGAGCGAGAAACTCAATGTCCGTGCTTTTCCACGCCGTGGCGATGTTAATTGGCCGCCACAATAATCTAATTTGAAACCGTTGGACTTCTAGATAATATCTAGATAGTTCTCTGATAACTTTTTGTTTTATTAACAATTAACATTGTTCATTTAATTGGACAATCCTTTAAATGGCCGTGCGAAAAATATGAATTTTCTATGTGTAAGCGATTGCCTTAGGGCTTGTTAATGATTTTGGCGAAAGCCAGATACGCTGGAAACTTTAAGCATAACGATCACTATGGACAATTAAGATAAGAGAACCCTAAATTTTGTTTTTCAAATTCTCCTAATTTTAGTTAAACTTTCGGGAACATTTCTAAAGCAGAAACAAGTGAAAAATTCGTAAGATTGGCAGGGTACGAAGCTTTTGCACTTTCCACCACGGATTTTGAAGTGACCTAATTTTTGGGTCAGTCTCATCATAAAATTAATGTAATGTTTAGAACCGTGAGGAAATTTCATTGTTTTAAGGTACTCACATGTCTAGTTCCATTTTTAGGGCAAAAGTCGTGACGGACTGGCCGGTTTCCATCCGACTGAAAAAATTGTTAAACGGATATTATTTTTCACGCCCAATATACTATAAAATGACAAGCGTTTTACCTCAAATGAAGATGCAATTACAGTTGTAAACCACTATTTTGAAGACCTTGAGGAAAACTATTTTCAAAAAGTATGGTTGGGGTGACAATATTCGAAGAGGATCATACTATTGTTGGGTATATGGTTGTGACACAACAATATTATGATCCTCACAACAATAGTATGATTCACACATAACCATACTATGATCCCCACAACCATAGTATGATTCACACATAACCATACTATGATCCCCACAACCATAGTATGATTCACACATAACCATACTATGATCCCCACAACCATAGTATGATCCTCACAACCATAGTATGTTTCTCATACAACCATAGTATGATCCGCACAACCATAGTATGATCCACACTCAACCATACTATGATCCCCAAAATTATTTTTTAGGATTGGTTATTGTTGTTATTCAAACATAGAGGTTTTTATTAAATTGTTTATATTAAATAAAATTGCATTACTATTAGTTCATAGCCAGAATTGAACCAGTCGTTATTAGAGTATTTCGCCGAACAAAGTAAACACAATAAAAATCCCTCGAACTACCTTCCGATTGTTGTTGTTGTTTTTAATGGACAGCAACCATTCACTGTATCGTGTGTATGTGTTTTTTTGTATATCAAAAAAACATACGCACACACATACACGTATGCTCTACAAAACCTGTTTTGTTATGTTCATAGTCACAACCATAATGTATGATTGCCGTAATCATATTTTTATTAACGTAAATTTTAAACAACAATACTTTTGTTGCACCAACCATGTTTATATGGTTGCTACAACCATATTTTCATTTCTAAATTTGGCAATAATACTTTTGTAACCTTTCAACAATAGCAATGTTGTCGCAATCATACTATTGTCAAAATGAAATTCAAAAAACAATACTATGATTGCGACGAACATGCTTCTATTGGAGAGAACATATTATTGTTGCGGTGACCATAGTGTAACCATATCTTTTCTCTGCGTGCATTATGCTTGAGAGTAGTAACCATTTATTTTCGATCCAAAAAAAAACCTTTTTTTGAAATTAAAAAAAAACAGTTGAGTTTGAGAGCATGCATCGCCCACCATTAGCAATAGTTTAACCTAATTTTTGGCTACTTTAATCTGGATACAAAAGCTACAAAAAGGCGTAAAAATTTTAAAAATCGGCCAACGAAATCAAAATTTCAGCCACGGTGTGCCGTTACCGTCAACGGTGAGCGTTACCGCGCCATGCTGAATGAAGTTATGTTTCCAAAAATCCAAGAGAATGACAAGGACAACATTTGGTTTCACGAAGACGGGACCACATGTCACACAGCCAACGAACCATGGATATTTGGCGCAGTTTTTTAAAATCGAATATTTAGCCGAAATTCTGATGTCAATATTCACCGTCTCGGAGATGTGATTTAAGCCCTTTGAATTACTTTCTGAGGGGAGTCATTAAGGATAAATATAACGCAAAACATCCAGAGACAATTAAAGCGTTGAAACATGAAATCGAAGTTGCCATTGAAGAGATTCAACCCGAAATTATCGAAAATGAACTAAGAAATTTGATCGGATGAAATACTGCCGAGTCAGTTGTGGTAGTCATATGAATGATAGTGTGTTTCATTAGTAAATGACAAAGTTCAACTTTTCCAAGAAAACCACAAATTTTAAAAAAAATTATCAGTCCTTTTTTAAAGGCGATTTAAATTTTGAAATTTTAAATGGAACACCCTGTACTACTAAAACACAATTGCATATCAGGCATTTAAGAGTTAAACAGCTGATTGGGGGCATTTAAAAGTGATTGTAATTCCCTATTCTCCAACGGCAACGCCAATTTGAACTACCCTGTATATGAGTGGTAACAAAATTGTGTGTTGGGTATATTCAACAATACGGTGAATACTGAATCTATCACACCACAGAGCTATTTAAACTGTAACGAGGTGTGTGGCTGAACTCAAACACTTAGCAAATACATGAACAACAATAGTGTGGGTGGAGCGTTGAAAAAATATTTGAATTAAATTTATTGCTCTAAACAATATCAAATATCAGATACAATTATTTAACTGACTTAATTGATTTAATAGATTTACGCTTTTGCAACTGCTCAACGTCGGTGTTCAGCGAATTGGCCGACATCGATGAGGCTGATGAACGCTTCGAAACGGCTGACGACTTGGAGCTGGAGCCCTTCGGATATTTGGCCGGCTTTGTATTGCCGGAACATTTCATGACGAAGCGCATTTCCTCCATGAATTCCGACTTGAAGGGAACCTGATAATAAACGGAACAATGAACAGAAGGTTAAATTTGAAAGATACTATCAAAAAAAAAAAGACACAAGGCCAATGTTCATTTGAGAGATAAGGCAAACAGGCAATATCAACAAGCCAAATAAGATAAGACGT
Organism: Hydrotaea diabolus; assembly: GCA_963513945.1. Lineage (NCBI taxonomy): Eukaryota > Metazoa > Arthropoda > Insecta > Diptera > Muscidae > Hydrotaea > Hydrotaea diabolus. The sequence goes on from OY740716.1 coordinate 163,148,548, forward strand.
TTAGGCACAGTCAGCTGATGTGGTTTTAAAACATTTTAACGAAAGCAAACAAAATTATTGAAAACATAACTAAGCAACAGGATGAAGAAGGAGGACGCTAGCATGCATAGGATGAAATGAATGTTCATGCATAATTTTAGATGTATTCACGAGCAAATATTGCTTTCAATGTGTTTATGGCATTTTAATTTTTTTCAACCACCGAGCAAAACCAGTAGGTAAAGTCCTAAAACGGGCCCTTTTGACTTCGTGATATTCTATACCATCAGGATATGTGAAATTTAGCATTCAATTACTTTAGTTTACCTACCGATCAGATAAGAACGATAAGAAAATAAATTTCAATTAAAATTATATTCAATTAAACTTCAAAAAGTAAGTAAGATGAGAATTCAATTTTATCGTAATTTTGAAGCTGTAGGGTGGGCAATTTAACATTTTAAATTTGAATCGGCTGTAAAAAGAAAGTACTGATAATTTTTTTTAAATTGCTGATTTCAATGGAAAGTTTGAACTTTGTCTTTTAATAATGGAACACAATATCATTCTTATGACTACCACAACTAGATGGGCAGTACCTCAACCGATCTACCAATTTTTTTAATACACTTTCAATTGCTTCGGGTCGAATCTTAAATGACCATTGTCTGGTGGTGCCGGAATTTTAGAGAGTTTGAGGTTAAACATCATTCCATATGACCGGCGCCCACACATATAAGGGGTGTTTTTTATTGGGGTATAGAACTTTAAGTTGGCATCACTTTTTTAACTGGCGGCCATTTTGTCAGCTGTCAATTGATTAATATTTAGTTTGGTTTGCCATTTCATCATGAACAGGTTGACAAAAGAACAACGCTTGCAAATCGTGCAAATTTATTTCGAAAGTAATGGTTCAGTTCGCGAAGTTCACCGCGAGCTCCGTCCATTTTATAGTCGACATAATCGTCCATCAGAGCAATCAATTCGGTTAACCATGGATCGGTTAACATGGACCATTGGATTATTTTCTTTGGGGATATGTGAAGTCGCTCGTCTACGCCAACAAACCAGAAACACGTAAGGGGACTTGGGAGCCAACATTCGTGGCGTTATTGCCAACATACAGCCCATATGCTCGAAAAAGTGGTTGAAAATTGGACCTGTAGAATTGGCTTTATTCGAGCCAGCCGCGGCGGCCACATGCCCGAAATCATATTTAAACATTAATGGCATAAAATTATCCTTCCAATAAAGCCAAATTGATGGACATTAAAACGATTTTCTTGTGTTTTATTTCAATTCGAAGTTCTATACCTCAATAAAAAACACCCTTTACTTAGTAGGGACATAAATACTATTACACACGTTTTATGCAGTAAATAAAAAGTACTGAATGTACTGAATTTTGTATCCAAAAAGAATCTACTTATTCGAAATGTCCGCCTTTTGCCTTTACACACGCCTTAAGTCGCACTGGCCAATCGTCAATAGCTGCACGAACCTCGTCCATTGGAAAATTCGCCACAGCTCGAACCAAATCGGTCTTAAGAGATTCAATGTTGGGGTATCATTGGTGACAAACCTTGTCCTCTAAAATCGTCCACAATTTCTAATCCAATGGGTTCAAATCTGAACTGCCTGAGTGTCATTCTTCAGAGGAAATGAACGCTGGCAAATTATTTCGAAGCCAGGCCAGGGACGTTTTAGTCTTATGGGCCGGCACAAAATCCTGCTGGAAAGTCAATGGCTGGTCATGGAAGAGGGAATTGTTAAGAGGCTTACAACAGCTTCCAAAACGGTTTCTTGGTAAACTTTGGCCAATGTTTTGACTCCTTGTTCGCAGAAATGCAGGTCAATGACCCCATCGTAAGAGACACCCTACCAAACCATGACTGAAGCTGGGTGATGACCCTTTTTCACCCTTGGGATCAGTTCAGATGCTTCCTTAGATGACCGCGTATACACTCTAACATTATGCTTGTTAAATTTTTCCTGAATTTTCCTTAAATTTTTTCCATTTTGCTTGTTAAATTTTTCGGTGAACAAAATTTTTCTGTGCAAGTTATTAGCGTGCTTTACCAAAATACGTTTGCATTTTTCAATCCTATTTTTTTTTAAAGCTGCAGCCAATAAATGTCCGGTACGTCGTTTGAAAGCCCCAAGTCCCAAGTCTTTTTTAATGATTCGACTCATGGACTTTTGCGTGATATTCATCTCACGGGCCATAATTTTCTGTTTTCGAAGCGGATTTCTGTGAATTCTTGATTTAACGGCTTTAATGACATGCGTTGTTCGAACAGAGCGGGGGCGGCCCGACCGGCGGCAGTCAGTTACATTTCGAGTCTCCTCAAACAGTTTTATGCATCGGTAGGCGAACATTCGGCTAATCTCTAGTGGCCGGAGCGTTTAGAAAATATCGCTTTTTTCATTTCACACTTGAAAAGCGCTATTACAGCGATACGGTTCTCATTATCTGACCACTCCATGCTGAAAGTTGAAACAATTTTAAAATCCCGTTACAAACTAACGCTATTGAGGTTAGCTTTCAAAACCCATATGACATTAACGGGATATGTTCAGTTCTACTATTGAAATGGGTGTGTGCTCAATCTTGTAACAGTATTTATGTCCATACTAAGTAGTTTACGACCCAACGTTTCAAACTGGGCGGAAGGGACGTTTCTGCAATGTCCTCAAACAGAGTGGCATGATTGACCGAGTCGAAGGCTTTTGTAAGGTCAAGAACCACGATGACCGTCCTGTCGCTTGACTTGTTCTGGTTAAGGCCGCGACTTATACGTGTAGTGATGGCGTGTAAAGCAGTTGTGGTGGTGTGCTGCTTGCGGAACCCATGCTTATGATCAGCACAAGGAAAGTGTTCGATCTGGCTGAGGAAGAGCAGTGCCTCAAGCGTCTTTGCTACTAGGGAAAGCTAGGAGATCGGCCGATTTTCCTTTGCTTGCGTCTTTGCCTGGCTTCAGTAGCGGTGCCATTCTGTCCATTTTCCAGGCATTGGGAACTAAGTGAGTGGCTAGCGACAGATTGATCACATTGGTCATGTACTCTACTCACGAGCAATATCAGCACTGAGATTCCATCCGGACCCAGCGCCTTTGATGACTTTGCGCTGCGGATGACATGGCCAACTTCGCCAACGGTAAATTGTGGTGGTGCCTCTTCGACTCGGAGAGCGCGGATACGACGCAGTACTCTCCTTGCCACTTTCTCAATAAAAATTCGGTTAAAATAACACGCTCGCCGCTTCGGATCTATCACTGTTCTATCAACGAACGTGACGGCTGTCCGATCATCCTTTCTTCAAGGGTTAGAGAGCGATTTTACTGTTGTCCACAACTTACCAATTCCGCAGCTTAAGTTGCACTGTTACAAGTGATCAAGTCATTTGTTCCGCTTATACTCCTTGACGAACCTACCGATCTCAGAGTTAAGATCCCTAATTCTAGGGTCAGAAGGGTTGGAGCGACGAATGTCATCACGCTCGTCTGCGAGTCCCGCTGGCTTTGCTGGGAAATTCGATCGTACTTCGGGTATTCCACCAGCAGGGTTATGGCGAGTGGCTGCTGCGTTGATGATGGGCCGGTACTTTTTCTCGGCTGCCCTAATATCCGACGGGATGGCTAGATTATTAAAGCTGCGGTTGGTAGATTCTCTGAAGGTATCCCAATTAGCCATTTTTTGATTGCGATACTTACGGCTTTCAGAGGTTATAAAGTCAGATGGTCTATTTATGAAGAGAATTATGGGAAGGTAGTCCGATCCTAGTGAGTTGACAGGTTGCCAGGAGACGTCGTTTATCAGGCCAGGCGATGCGAGCTATGGCAATTGCCCATAATCCGCGTGGGGCGTCCTCATTCACTGTGCAGAACGTAACGCTACGAGGGCTGCTATATATATTTCTGGCCTAATAATGAAAATGCGAATATTAATCATCAAAAATTGTGTTGTTGTTTTTCAAAGTATTCTACAGCAAGATTTATACACTTTTGCATATGCTCAAACCAATTGTGGAGGCACTTGTTCCACTCCGATTGAGACACCTCCAAAACATGGTCTTTAAACGCTTCACCAGCCTCTTCTGACGACAAAAACCGTTGACCACCCAATTTTTCTTGATGTGCGGGAATAGAAGGAAGTCATTAGGTGCCAAGTCTGTACGGCGGATGACCCATCAATTCGACGTTTTGGCCGGTCAAAAAGGCGCTGGTTTGAGCCGATATTTGAGAGCTCGCATTGTCATGGTGCACAGTGATTCGTTTTCTCTTGTTCGTTTTTCGAATTTTTCCGAAGACTTCGGGCAAACAAATTGCGGTGTACCACTCAAAATTCACCGTCCTACGTTGCTCAAGCGGAACAGTCGCCACATGACCAGTTTTGACGAAGAAACAGGCGACCATTTGCTTCGAAGTGATTCTTCCACGAACAACATTCGTTGGATTTGGATAGGCTTCCAAGACCTACACGGTCGATTGACGTTTTGTTTCGGGCTCATACGCATAGATCCATGATTCGTCACCTGTGACGATCTTATAAACGTCTTTTGAAGCACCGCGATCGTATTTTTTCTAGATTTCTTTGCACCAATCGACACGGGCCTTTTTTTGAGCCATTGTTAAATTGTGCGGGATCCAACGAGAACAAACCTTTTTTAACGGCCAGGTGTTCATGCAATATCGAATGTATGCTGGTGGAAAAAATGCCCAAGGATGTCTCTGTCCCACGGTATGTCACATGGCGACCTTGCATTATCAGTTCACGCACGGCATCAATGTTCTCTGGCACAACGGCCGTTCTTGGACGACCTTCGTCTTTGAGCGAGCGTCGGCCACGATTTAATTGTTAAACCAGGTTTTCAGAGTGCTATAGGATGATGCTTCATACCCATACAAAGATTTAAGTTCATGCACTCTTGTCGTGATAACCCACGTCGAAAGTTGTGAAAAATGATTGCACGAAAATGTTCACGAGATAATTGCATTTTTTTGCAAAATTGATTTTTTTAAGTCACTGTATACAACACAAATAATGGTCGTACGTCAGAACGTTCTGAGTACGTTTATGCAAAAAATGTAAAACTTTCCAATGGAAATGTCAGATGGCGCCAGGCGACACTTAGTTTTGCCTAGGCCAGAAATATATATAGCAACCCTCGTATCAATTTGCCGGAGCTATGTCCCTCTGGTCGTTGTCTAGGAGAGAATGTTCGTGGTGAACATTAACAAAGCGGTTATTGCCATGTAGCAGATTGCTAATGTCAGGCAAATAAGGCGGGGTAAATATACGTTGTTATATAGCTTTATCTCGTTAGTTCCAGACTTGACATTCCATGAATGGGTCTCTAGAGTCAAGCTCAGGCGAAATAGGTCTATACTAAACAGAATGGTGTAACAGGAAAGCGAGTCCCCCACCTCCACTTCTGTTGTGATCCTACCGTAGCACGATGTATCCGTCACAACTGTACAGGCTGCAGGTGGCATTCAGCTTAGTTTCTTGGATCGCGGCGACCATGATGTTTTTCCGATTCATAAATTCTATGACCTCACTGATTTGTTGCGTAGGCCATCGCAAATAAATTGCGAATTTGATGCACCGTCAGGGGTGACAACAGCTATCTGTGGTGTAAGATTCTGTCAATGTAGATGCTTTTGCGAGGGAGACTGCGGGGGAGTCTCATAGTTGAATGATGATGACGACAACGACGAAACTGTAGACGGCGATGTTGACACCAAATCCAGAGACCAACTGCTAACATCGTTGATACTGCATGAGGCAACAAAGTCCACTTCGATATACTCCCAGACCTGAACAGCTCCTGAATGCACCCACTCCATGCAACGATTACTCCTTACAGACGTAGCACGATGGTGTATACGATTCTGACAAGCCGAGCAGATCCCAGGTCCGGGATTTTGTTCGGTCCCAGCTTGGACCAGCGATATTCGGAGCAGCCATCCCAAGAAGTGCTGCTCCCACGACGAAAAAATGGACGAACAAAAAACTAATATTGTTGAGATGGCCGAAGAGTGTTTGCTTCGGGTCAATCCGGCTCATAGAACCGGCAGTTGCGTTGGCTGTGTGATATGTGGACCCGTCTTGTTGAAACCAAACGAAGTCCATGTAAATCTCTTGCATTTTTTGGAAACAAAAATTCGTTGTGCATGGCGCGGTAAAGCTCACCGTTGCCGGTAATGGAGGCTCCTTGGAAATTTTTGAGGAAAAATGGCCCAATGATGCCGCCAGCGCAAAATCCACACCAGACAGTGACTCGTTGTGAATGCATTGGATTCTCAATAGTCACGTGTGGGTTTTCTAAGCCCCATATTCGGCAAGGTATTGTAGTTGAACAATCAGATGCTCTTGATGTTCTGGGCATAAAAATACAATGTGACCCTCGTTGGGCTAGGCATGTATGTCGAAAGAAGCACTCAAGTGTACAGGCTTTCTAAAGCGGTGTAAGAAATATTTCACTCCTTCTGATCTTTTCAATATCTACTTATATATGACCTATATCAGGGCTAAGATGGAACACAACTCCCATGTATGGGCAGGTGCTCCAAAATCATCCTTGGCCGTGTTCAAAGGAGAGAGATGGTGCTGATAGGTGACAGTGGGGTATCCAACTCAATTGCCTCCCTCGAGCATCGTCGGAATGTGGGATGTGTATCGCTGTTCTATCTTTACTTCCATGGTGTGTGCCCCGCTGACATCAGTCGATTTTTTCCTGACGTTAGGATGTTCGCCAGGAATACGCGACTTTTCAGGAATTCACACCCGTTTGTTATCGATTGTTGCAGTTGACCGCACTCGATTCGTTTTTGCCCGTACTGTCGTACACACAGAGAAAAGATATGGTTACTATATGGTCACCGCAACAATAATATGTTCTCTACAATAAAACCAAGTTCCTCGCAACCATAGCATAGTTTTTTGAATTTTATTTTGACAACAGTATGATTGCGGCAATGTTAATATTGTTGAAATGTAACAATAGTATTATTGTAAGATTAAGAAATGAAAATATGGTTGTAGGAACCAAATAAACATGGTTGGTGTAACAAAAGTATTGTTGTTTAAAATTTACGTTAACAATAATATGGTTACGGCAATCATACCGTATGGTTGCGACTATGAACATAACAAAACAGGTTTCATAGAGCATACATGCATGTGTATGCGTATGTTTTTTTGTTTGATATACCAAACAAACACATACACATGATACAGTGCGTGGTTGTTGTCCATTATAAAAAACAACAACAATCAAAAGGTAGTTCGAGAGATTTTTATTGTGTTTACTTTGTTCGGTGAAATACTCTACTTCCGACTGGTCATATGTGGAATCGACTTCCGGCAAATGTATTTCCCACTAATTACGACATCCAGAAATTCAAGACAAATGTCAATAAACATAACTCCTTCTTTCCCCCTCTAATCCCTTACTCTCCACTCACCAACGCAAAGCACTGCATAATAGAGGAAATCCCCTGAGTATTGGTCAATAAAGAAAAAAATTGGCTTATTTGGTCGATGGGTACATAAAAATGAGCTTCATCGGAAAACACGATTTTTCAAAAAAAAATTATAAAATTCTTCATCTTAAACCTGACTCAAGAACTAAAGATACTTGATAATTTTAAACTCCGAAACTTCTCCGATTGGAGGATGGCAAAGTTTCACGAAAACCCAGAATTTTCTGGCTGAGTGGTTTTGTCAATCAACTAAATACGCGTTATTGGACAGCAGCAAACCCTCATGTGCTTTAAGAGGCACAATTACAGCCGCAAACAAATTCTGTGTGGTTTTCATGCCGGGGGTCTGATTGGGATTGAATTTTAACTCTATATTATTTTAATATTTTCTCTATATTATTTAATATTTTCATTAATATATAAAATTGTTATGTCCTGAATGGAAAACCCTGTATATATGAATTTTGAACAAATTCAACACATTTTATTATGATGGACATTTATTATCCCTGGAAAAATTTGAACGTTTCAATAGATGTATTATTTTAGCCCCTATACCAAAAGGCCCCCCTCTTATATAAAATCTACCAATAACAAAAGCGGGCACCATGTGGGTTCATTTTTTTAAAAGTCACGCTAAAGAATTCACAAATTAAAATTATCTTCTGCAGAAAGGTGGACAGAATCTTCTTAATTGCTACGTAATGTAGGGTATAACATTTTCGGACCCGCTGGACTTTTGTTACATCTTAAGATTTTTTTAAGATTGGGACTCTCCCATTTCAACAGCGAACCCATGGCGGAGCGTTAAGAAATGTCTCTTGACCGATCTAACCGTCGATTTTTAATGTTTTTAACTGTTGCTGTTATTTTCTGCACACTGGGGCATATCTTTATGCTAACCTAACTAACGTAAAGCAGCTAGGTCACCATAGCTCACAAGTTAAACGCTGCTTTGGTACTTGTCACACTCTCGTTGCCCAGCTGCCACCGCTTGTGTGTCTGTGAGTCGTCTTGGACGTTGTAAAATAATCGCTTAAATATTTAAAACACCCAAGGTGGCGCATTTAAATCTCGTGCGTAATGGCCCATATGTTTAGGCTGTTATTATAAATAAAAGTTAAAGCACACTTTCAGGGGTTTACAAGATATAACACAGAGCGAAGAAAAAAAGAAATGATTTTTTTTGTAGGTTTCACTGCCGAAAAAAGAAGTGAAAAAGCCAAACGCAGGAGAAGTGAAATCCTTTTATGGTTTATTTACAAGAGATTTGCAATGAAAGTTTTTTATGGCGTTATTGGTGCTGTTAAGTTTCGAGTTTAGGCTGATGTTGATGTTCGAGTCACACTGAATATAAATAGGGCGCACACAGGGAAAGAGACAGAAACGGAAAAAACGAGAAGACGAAGACGTAGACAAGATAAGAGCCAATATGCCGATAGCAGTTTTTTCGTGTGGTACCTCGTAGTGACGTGCGGTAGCATAAATGTGGCAAATCCATTCCAAAATGCCAAAGCAAGTGGCTGTAACACATCCGATGAGCAGCACCACATATACACCGCCCAAATTGGCTATACCGAGTTCGGCGGCACCATCAGATTTCGAATCCTGCGACAAGAAATGGAGAAAAAAGAAATGGGCGAGATACACGTACATGGTTATGTTGCACTACAGCTGATGGCGAAAGAGGATGATAATGGTTCTTTTCGGCTTTCCGTTTCTGACGTAAACCCAACTGGGAGCCGGCGAGGACGGAGTAGGAAACGCCAGTTTTACCAAAACACATGTTCGTAACCCAAGCGTGGACTATCTTTTGGTGGTGGTGAAAGTTCAACTGCCCCAGGTGTGGCGGCAATGGTTTCTTTTAGACGACGCTGGCGTCTAATGGCGGAGATTTTTCACGCAGGAAAGGGCCAGCAAAAAATAGAACGGCAAATGCGTAACGAATCAATGGTCATGGTCCGGAGAATTCGTTTTTACGGTAAGGTAATGCTTATGAGGGTATGCCGGAATGGTGGCCAAAGGCAAATATTTCAGGCAGCAGTCGTCGGCAACAAAAAAAGAAGTAAAAGCTAAGCAACTTTAAAACATAAGCCATTTTTGTAATAAGCCATAAAATCTAAGCTTTTCTCTCTTGACAAGCGCGCCAGTGTTTCTTATGAAAATCACTCGGTGAAATGGTGTGTTTAACCGGGAAGTTGTCGTCAAATATCTCTACATACTCGTATATCTATACATATTAATATTATATAAGTATAAGAATCGACACAATATTTGCATTTATGTCAGCATGAAAAGGGTGGTTTTTTAAGAGTGACATTATTTTATTTTGAAAATAACATGGAAAATGTTTATGGTACCCCCTTACTTTACGAGCAAACAATTTTTGTTTCAAAACTTCATAAATCACAATAAATATTTCGCGTTGCCGTGTTCAGATTGATAGGCCAACGTCATATATTCGCTTCCTGATAATCCTCCGCCATATCATGGAGGGTATACTAAATTTGTCATTGCGTTTGCAACACCTTGAACTATTGATAGTAGACTTTATTAAGTAAAAATAGTTTGGATTGTAGTAACATTCTAAGTCGATCTAGCCATGCCCGTCCGTTCATGTGTCTATTGAAAGCACGATAGCGGTCAAGCGAATCAACCTAGGAAATTTTGCATGACGATTGATGGCTTATGGTCATTAGCTGTTTGGGATTTTAAAGGGAATTAAGAAACATTGATTAAGAACCTTATAAAGTAAAAATATTTTGGATTGTAGTAAAACTCTTAGACGTTCTAGCCATGATCATGCGTCAACTAACTTTACGTCTTTTTTAAAGCACTGTAGCGGTCGACCGAAATTACCAAAAAACCAGACATTTTGCACCATCTTGCAAAATGCTTAGTCACAAGCCGCTTGGGGTTGTAAGTGGGAAAAATCGGCGGAATTGAAGAAACGATGCACTTTAAGGGACTAAAAGTAAAGGATGTTTTTTAAGACGTGTTTTTTTCAATCTGGCCACACTTTTTTCATAACACAGTACAACAGCCAATCTGGGGGGTGAGAAATTCCAATTCAGGGTGATGGTACTAGGTCAGTATATAAAAACCCTCAAAGGGTTTTGCGTTCGTATGTGCCAGTAACTTCACTTAATTGTAAATAAAAGCAGAACGCGTTAATCGATTTCTATGATCTATGTCGCATTTTGTTTATAGGTTATGTGACTTTACGTGAAAGTTATAAGACTCTACACGTTTTTCCGTTTGGGATTTATATGTTTTAAAAAAAAAAAAATTTTTTTTGCAAAATTTTCTTCATAAATTTATTTCTAATTGCAAAAATGTTGATTTGGTAGAGAAAAAGTATATAAATGGATTAAAGAAAATGTAATTATTAATTTTTCTCAATTTATTTCAGCAAAATCGAACTAGTCGCTCTCGAGTTATGTCAAACTACGTTTTTGCCAACATTTTACAACTAAGCGAAAAAACATCAAGATAAGGAAAATATGTAAAAGGTCCTAAAAAAAACTGGCACATACGAACGCAAAACCCTTTGAGGGTTTTAATATACTGACCTAGTACCATCACCCTGACTTGGAATTTCTCACCCCCCAGACAATAACCCCAAAAATGTTCCGCAGTGTAATGAATAGACTTACTCCGAAACAACGTTTGCAATTCATGGTGAATGGGCCCAAAAAGGAAATGGTCACCGATCCTGAAGCTCACTTTTAGTGGAATGGGTAATGAAAATCCAAAAACCATTGTTTAGACGCCTTAAAAAGTCACTGTTTGGTGTGCCTTATGAGCAAAGGGAATCATTGATCCATATTTCTTCAAAAGAAGCCAGCCATAATGTTACAGTCAATGGGGAAAGATAACGAGCCATGATTAATGACTTTTTCGTGCCTGAATTAGAGAATGTTGATGTGGACGAACTTTGGTTGCAACAAGACGGAGCTACGGAGCGACGTAACAATCAATTTATTAAAGACAACTTTTGGTGAGCGCAATGCAAGAATGTGCGATTAAACACCGCTGGACTAATTTGTGTGGCGTTATGTGAAGTCGCTTGTCTACGCAGATAAGTCCGACACAATTGAAGCCTTGGAAGCGAATATCCGGAGCGTTATTGCTGACATAGGCCCCAAATGCTACAAAAAGCGGTCGAAAATTGCGTCTCTCGGTTGAAATGTATTCATAGCCCGCGGCGTCCACTTTACCGAAATCAGTTTTAAAACTTTATGGCAAACCCTTATCTTTATAATAAAGCTAAATCTTGGCCGAACCATTTTATTTCTTCTTGAAAACCACACGCCCGAAAAAACACCCTTTAGTAAAAAACCAGCAACCAATTGTAAGCAAAGTATAAGTAAAGCAATTTTGCTACGAATCCAAACACAAATCAATTTTTAATATTGAGGACCCACAAAGCCAAAGCATAACACCAATTAAAACAGGTAAAAATGTGAAATTATTTCGTGGCCGACTATCACATACCCTACTCGTACACCACTTTGTTATCTTTAGTTAATTATTTGTCGCTCATAAGGTACCATACACAATTTGAACGTGATTGGGTATAAATTGTGGCTTCTAGAGCTGCAAGATATCAAATCGGTAGGGACCCTTGTGTAAGGGCTATTAGAAACATGATTCACTCGTAATGCTCTGTGTTAAATTTGGTGGGAATCGGGCGTTAGAAGCAGTAGGTTCTGAAATAGTAAAGGACCTTTGTTTGAGGCCTATAGGAAAATATGGACTTATGTAGAGTAGTACTCGTATGAGCACAGTTAATTAATGAACGCTCAAATCGTACCAAGCTAATTTTGGGCGTGATCGAGTAAAATTTGTGGCTTCTTAAGCTGCAATATATGTGACGCGCAAAATAGAAACCGACCTAAGGTTAAAAAACAGTTTTGTTCAGGAGAGCCAATTTGAAGATTAGGCCGTTTTCTATTTGCGCTTAGAATCGCCGACTTCACTTTCATAAAACGCGCATATCCCTGGGAGGGAACACTTTTGGGGCATGGGATCGGTCTCATTCGATGCTCAGATGTTGTCCACATCAAAAAAAGAAAAAAAAAAATGAAAATTGATTTTTTTTACCCTTAGGTCCCTTTCTCTATGCGCTGTCACATATATAGATATGGTCAAATTTCACCAGAGATGTGTGTTTGTCACACATAATGCTATCTGTGTAATTTGGTGGGAACCGGGCAGTAGTTTTGGAAATCGGAAAGGACCTTTGAATGGGGGCTGTGCGAAAATATGGACATATGTGGTCCTGTTTCCCCACAGTTAATTAGTGCTCGCTCAAAACGTGCCATGCAACTTAGGGCGTGATCGAGTGCAGCTTGTAGCTTCTAAATCTGTAGGACATCAAATCGGGAGGAAGGTTTGTGTGGGAGCTATTCGAACACATGGATCGATATGGTCAAAATACCCCACAGAAGGGTGTTTGCCCCTCGTAATGCTCTGTGTGAAATGTGGTGGGAATAGGGTGTAATACGAGACGTTAAGAGCAAATCGAAAATCGAAAAGGACCTTTGTATGTGGGCTTTACGAAAATATGGACTTATGTGGTCCAGTTTGGCCTTAGTTAATTAGTAGTCGCTCAAAACCTACCATGCAATTTTGGGCGAGATGGAGTGTCATTTGTGGCCTTTAAAGCTGCGGGACACCAAAATGGGAGGGAGCTTTGTGTGGGAGCTATTCAAAAACATGGACCAATACAACCAAAACCAAACACCAGAGATATGTGTTAGTCACTAGTAACACTTTATGCAAAAATTGGTCGAACTCAGATGAAATATATTCTGAAATCGGGAAATGCATATGTATGGTATCAAAATATGGACCGATGAGGACCAATTTCGAAAGGGTTTGTTCTTGGCCCAAACTTGAGGAATGTACCAAGATTCATCGAAATCGGTGAATAATTCTGACCTTTGATTACAACGATAGATCGACAGACGGACCGACATCGCTCAATAGAATCTGATAGATATTCTAAGTCGATCGAATATGTACAGCGTATAGAGAAAGGGACCTAAGGGTAAAAAAATCAATTTTCATTTTTTTCTCTTTTTTTGATGTGGACAACATCTGAGCATCGAATGAGACCGATCCCATGCCCCAAAAGTGTTCCCTCTCAGAGATATGCGCGTTTTATGAAAGTGAAGTCGGTGATTCTAAGCGCAATAGAAAGTGACCTAATCTTTAAAATGGCTCTCCTGAACAAAACTTTTTACCAACTTTTCACTTTTTTTATGTGCATCGAAAATCTGAGCATCGAATGAGACCGATCCCATGCCCCAAAAGTGTTCCCTCCCAGAGATATGCGCGTTTTATGAAAGTGAAGTCGGTGATTCTAAGCGCAATAGAAAGGGACCTAATCTTTAAAATGGCTCTCCTGAACAAAACTTTTTATCAACTTTACACTTTTTTTTTATGTGCATCGAACATCTGAGCATCGAATGAGACCGATCCCATGCCCCAAAAGTGTTTCCTCCGAGAGATATGCGCGTTTTATGAAAGTGAAGTCGACGATTCTATGCGCAAATAGAAAGGGACCTTATCTTTGAAATGGCTCTCCTGAACAAAATTGGTTTTAAACCTTAGGTCCCTTTCTATTTTGCGCGTCACATACTTAAGGTCTCTCTTCAATCCTTTGCAAACATCAGCAATAAGTCACAATACCCTGTACCACAGTGTGGTGTAAGATATAAATATGTACAAAAAGGCACTCTAATAAAAAAAGCTACAAAATATAATTTATTTTTTGGATTAAACAAATATTAGGGATCAGACTCATGGACTTCAAGGACCTAAAAAAAATACGGGCATTATAGTTAAGACAAGGGCCCAATTGTAATTATGGACATACGAGTGTTGCTGTTTATATTTCGGGTCCCTACAATACTAGTGGTTCCAGATGCAAACTGGAACTTCCATTGACATTTTAGCATAACTTCACTTAAAACGTTTTGTCATTTGAGGGCGAATTGTTTTGTTTACAGGGTGTTGAAAAATTCATCTCAGTCAAAAAATGATATTATCCCGTAAACATTTTCGTGCGATGATTTTTACGATTTTTGGCGTGGATTATCGAGACAAGAGTGTTTAAATCGACTTTTGAAGATTCGATATAAGTGTTTATATCAACTTGTTTCGTTTTTTGGAAATGAAGCACAATCAAAAACCACTGTTAATCGCTGGTACCAAGAGTTCAGTCTCGGGCGCCGTTCGCCCCAGGAAGAATTTCGTGAAGGACGTCCAACTTCGGTCACTTTGACAGAAACCATCGATGCTGTGCGTGAACTGATTAAGCAAGACCGGCATGTGACATACCGTGAGATTGAGGCACCCTTGGGCATTAGTATGACAAACATTAATAAGATATTACATGTTCATTTGGCCGTGAAAAAAAATGTTCTCGTTGGATCCCACATAATTTGACGTATGCTCAAAAAAAGGCTCGTATGGATTGGTGCAAAGAGATGTTGAAAAAGTATAACTGCGGTAGCTCAAATGCAGTGTATAACATTGTCACAAGTTACGAATCATGGATCTATGCATATGAACCCGAAACAAAACAGCAATCGAAGGAATGGGTCTTTCGAGACAAGCCAAATCCAACAAAAGTTGTTTGTGGAAGAAGTACATCGAAGCAAATGATTGCGTTTTTCTGTATAACCGGCCATGTTGCCACAGTGCCTTTAATGCAACGTAGGACGGTCAATTCTGAGTGGTATACAACCACCTGTTTGCCAAGAGTGTTCGAAGAAATGAGGAAAGATAGTATGAGAAGACGGATCATTTTGCATCACGACAATGCGAGCTCTCACACGTCAGCTGAAGCGATGAGCTGTTTGACCACTCAAGATGACGAATTGATGCCCTGATTTGGCAGCCAATAACTTCTTTTTATTCCCTAGCATCAAGAAAAAAATGCGTGGTCAACGTTTATCATCACCCGAAGCAGATGTTGAAGCGTTCAAAAATCATGTTTTGCAGGTGTCTCAATCGGTGTGGAAAAAGTGCTTCGAAAATTGGTTTGTGCGCATGCAAAAGTGTATTGATCTTAAAGGAGAATATTTTGAAAAACAATAAAACCATTCCCAACGAAATATAAATAGCAACCCTCGTACGAATGGAAACTACTATAATTCGATCAAAAGGCTAAATTTGAGAACAATAGTAATTAATTTATGACTTCTAGATCAACTTAACCCCAACTCGGGAGGGACCTTTTTACTAGGGGTCGATAGTGGTCTCTTGTAAGGCAATATACAAAATTTGATCAGTATCAGATATAATTTGTAGATTCTGAGCTATAGGACTTCAAATAGGGAGGGACCTTTGTGTGGGGGTTATTCAAAAATATGGATCGATATGGTCCCGATTTACCGGAGATAAATTTAAAATTTGAGCTTTATTTGGGGGTTATTTAGCTACAGGACCTTAAAACAGTAGGGATTTCCAAAACGTCGACCGTTATGGTCTTAATTACAAGTGTTAATTATTTGAGGATCTAAACGCTTAGTGCGACCAATTTGGACTAGTTTTAACAGCAATGGCCCTAGGCGCAAACCCGAACATTTTACCAAGTGTCATCAAAATCGGTTCATTTTTGCGACCTGTACCTTGAATACAGCAATAGATAGACTTAAGGACAGACATGGCACAATTAAATCAGATAGTAATTCTGAAACGAAAACTTAACATGGGTTCGTTTTCCATTTCTTTAAGGTGTTACAAACATTAACATACAGCATTATAACCTGTATCACAATGTGGTGCAGAGTTTGAAACGGAATAAAACACAGCAAGACCAGCACCTTAGGAATATAAATAATTTTAAATCTTTCGTGAATTACCGGTGGTATTGCAAACGTGTTGTGATACCTTATGATCCCTTTAATTCATGCATTTTTGTATATGGCACAACGTTCAAATGTGCTCTAGATAAAAAAAGTAAGACACTCTTAAAACCACCCTGTATATAAAAATAAAAGCCAGGTGTTCTTGCAATAAACGTAGCAATTAATCGGCCCGCCCTCTTGCTAGCAAGCTTAAGTTTGGGGTGGCAGGAATATCCCATCTCTAAGATGAAGTTTGACTACCTTATTTTCGTCGCAACGTTGCTTGACACCCATCAGCAATTCCATAAACGAGACGAACATACCGAAAAAGCAGCCGACAATCAATACAAGGAAAACACCACCCAAATTGCTAATTTCCAAGGCCAAGGCTCCACTTTCCGATGGTCCAGCCTTAGATTTAAAAATTTGGTTATTGTTTTTGTTATTTATTTTTCCTTTTCCTTTTCGCTTTTAAGTATTTCTCAAATACTTTTCCTCTTCCTGCGTAGAGTGTGGGAAACGGAAACAACATTAAAACAAAAAAGTTTTGGACTTACCGCACATGCTCCACCGCCGCGTTTCTCCTTCCACCATTTTGTTTTCATTTTGGCCAGGACACCCTGTTCCTGCAATTCCAATACCGCCTGGCTAAGAATGTCACGATAAGGCCAATCTAGATAAAAAGGGGGAGCAGAGAATATTAATTTTAATACCGTTAAAATTTTTATTAATATTTTATTGGTTTTTGCAAACGCAAGATAAACACTGGATACTTTAGGATTTAAAAGCTAATCTTAAAGATATAAAGTTACTGATACCCTCGGCTCATGGTGCCTGAGCTTACTTACTTTCCTCACTATTCAATAAAGAAACAAACGGGCTAATTCTCTCAAATCAGGAAGTTGTTCTGGATTTCATTCTTTGGAAACCATCTGGAGCGGCTGTGTAATGTCAATGTTTATAGACTAGCTTTTACATGGCCTAGCGATACATCTGCTACTACGAGGTAGAAAAACAGCCGCAGATAAATGGTAGATGTTCTTATCTGGATTTAAATCTGCGTTGCTTCTTTGCTAGTCTTTTACTCAAATCGTCACACCATGAATCACTTTAAATATTTGGTGAACAACATGATTTTATAAACTATTGGAGGTTGGATTAGTTTAAAAGAGTTGCCCACTCTTTAAAGAGAGTGGGCCATGAGTAGGGCTACCCCAAAAACCTAGAAAATTTGGGAAGGTTAAAGAAACGAAGGATGAATTAGTTTTAAGGAAGGCTATTAGGCACTGCTGATAAATGGCATTAAGCAATTCAAAGAAGCTCCTCTGTTAGCTGTTATAGGCCGTTTAGATATATGCCCCACACTACTTCAGTCATCGATTATGCAGACTTTAAAAGTGACACAGCAAGTTCTTGTCCTGATTCTTCCTCTTCAGCGTGAATAAAGCGTCTGCCTGCCTATCGAATGTTTTCCTGTGATGACTCCTAAAGTTTGTAATCACAGCAGGGCTGTGGAAATAAAGTTCCGGAAGTATGGCTGGGCTCCAAGCAGTGGAAGCCCTAGAACCATAAACTTTGATAGTGACACACCAAATTCTTGTCCTGATTCTTCCTCTTCAGCGTGAATAAGCCGTCTGCTTGCCTATCGCATGTTTTTTTATGCTGACTTCTAAAGTTTATAATCACAGTGGAGTTGAAGTTTCCGAAGTTTGGCTAAACTCGAAGCAGTGGAAGCCCTACAGCCATAGACTTTGATAGTGGCACAGTAAATTCTTGCCCTGAATCTTCCTCTTCAGCGTGAATAAAGCGTCTGCCTGCTCATCGCATGATTTCCTGTGCTGAAATCTACAGTTCATACACGCTATACCAAAAAAAAAACACATACACACGATACAGTGCATTTTTGCTGCCCATTATAAAAAACCACAACAATCGGAGGTAGCTCAAGGGATTTTTATTGTGTTTACTTTGTTCAGTGAAATACTCTACTACCGACTGGTTCTCGTTTATTTAAAATCTGCCCGTACTTAAGAATATACCCATTGATCATGGTTTAATCACATTCGTTACTTGGGGTCTACGGATGGTGAAATAGCATTCACCCCTGCTGGCAACTAAAAGTATTTTCGACTGCAGTTGGAATATACGAGTATATTCTTGTTTCTTGAATGAAATATTCAATAAAACAAGGCCTTAACTCTAGCTATGAACTAATTGTAATGCAATTTAAATTAACTTGCTTGATAAAAATCTCTATTTTTGAATAACAACATTACCCAATCCTAATAAATAATTATGGGGATGAAAGAAAGTATGGTTGAGTGAATCATACTATGGTTGTAGATGTAATAGCATGGTTGCGTGTTAATCATACTATGGTTGTGAGTATCATACTGTGGTTGTATGAGAAACATTCTGTGGTCGTGAGTATCATAATATGGTTGTGGAGATCATAGTATGATTGAGTGCGAATCATACTATGATTGTGAGGATCATAGTATGGTTGTGTGTGAATAATACTATTGCTGTGAGGATTATAATATTGTTGTTGTGCCACAACCATATACGCAACAATACTATGATCCTCTTCGAATATTGTCACCCCAACCATACATTTTTTCTGCGTGTAATCACAGCAGGACGGTGGAGTTAAAGTTTCGGTAGTTTAGCCGGAATCGGAGCAGAGGAAGTCCTTGAGCCATAGACGTTGGATAGTGGTACATTGAATGCTTAACTGATTCGTCCTCTTCAGCGTCAATAAAACGCCTGTCATGACTCCGTTAACAATTCAGGACGGTGGAATTAAAGTTTCGGAAGTTTGGCCGTAGTTTAAGCAGGAGTCAACAAAAAATCTCCACGAATTCAACTGTGGGATACTATTTCCGACTATGGGATACTATTTCCGACTATTGGATACTATTTCAGGAATTAATTAAAACCCTAAACCCTTACCACACTGTAGTTTAGGGTATTATGTGTTATTTCGATTGCTTTTAATTTTATGGATCAGTGTCCTTCCATGAAACTGGACCATAGCGCTCCATATTTGCATTTAGCCCCTATATAAAAGAACTTTCCGATTTGAGGCCCTTTCGTACATACGTGGCAATATATAGGATAACCCATATAAATTATTTTTTCAAAACAAAAAAAATTTTAAAATTCAAATCAAGTGTGGAATCTTTATTGATTATTTGAAAGGACATTTTATGGCATTTATTTTTTGAAAATAATTACCTTCAAATGTTGGCAACTGTAATATGGAAATGAGCGTTCGGCGAAAAACAAAATGATCCGCTGTTTTCGACCAAAATTTTGTTCAGTGATGAGGCCCATTTCTGGCTCAACGGCAAAGTCAGTAAACAACATTGCCGCATTTGGGCTGAATAGCAACAAGAAGAGGTTCAAGAGGTGCCATTATACCCAGAGAAAACCAAGGTTTGGTTTATAAGCTTGTGGAATCGTCGGTTCATATTTTTTCAAAAATGATGATGGCCGAAACGTAACCTAGTATGGTGTTCGCTATCGCGCCATGATATCGATCTTTTTGCTTCCTGTAATTGAAGCCCGTAATCTTGACGACACTTGGTGTCAACAGGACGGTGGCACTTGACATACAGCTGCTCAAACAATGGATTTATTGAGAGGTCATTTCAAAGAGCAGCTAATTTCACTTTTTGGACAGGTGAGTTGGCCGCCTAGATCGAGAGATATCACACCTTTAGACATCTTTGGGGTTACGTAAAGTCCAAAGTCTATGCTGACAAACCAGCTACGATTCCGGTGTTGGAAGCCAACATTACGGGTGTCATTAAAGCCAAACCGGTTGAAAAGCTCAAATGAGTCAACCAAAATTGGACCCTCAAAATGGAAACCCTGAGGCGTAGTTGCAGCCAATATTTAAAGGAACTTATATTCAAAAAATAAATGCCATAAAATGTCCTTTCAAATTACCACTAAAGATTCCACACTTGATTTGAATTTTTATATTTTTTTTGTTCTTAAAAAATACCTCTAGATGGATCATCCTATATATTGCCACGTATGGACGAAAACTTCGCACATTACGTTGTGGAAAACCTTAAAGTAACCCTGATGAAATTGGACCATATCGGTCTAACAGCCCCCTTTCCCCATTCAAGTTTTCGTATAGCCCCACACAAGGGTCTGTTCCGAAGTGTGGTTCTGGCACTCTAGAAGGCGAAAATTAAATCCGATTGCGAACAAATTTAGAGCAAAGTGTTATGAGAGACTAATAACAGTTACTACCAAAGTTCGACCACATTGATCCATCTTTTGATTAGTCTCCAGGCAAATGACCATTTCGATTAGAAGTGCAGCCGCTAAACAGAAAACATTTTAATTCGCGTTATCTTAAGAGTAGCTTAGAGCGTTAAGTGTGGCTTTGGTGTTGTTGTTTTATCAACAATAGTATAATGAATTTCTTTAAGTCATTTTTATACCCTCCACCATACAATGGAGGGTGTATTAGTTTTGTCATTCTGTCTGTAACACCTTGAAATAAGCATCGGAGACCCAACAAAGTATATATTTTCTTGATCCTTGTAAAATTCTAAGACGATCTAGCCATGTTGTCCGGCTGTCCGTCTTTCCGCCTGTTGAAAACAAGATAGAGCCTGCATGAAAACAGCTAGGGGACTGAAATAAGGCACAAACATGTGTAGTTAATCTAGCATGGTTGGTATTGAAAATGGGCTATATAGCTCTCTCAACCGACACTAACTCATAAAAATTAGTTTTTTATTTGGAAATATCCGTCCAGTTTCTTGAGCAAAATCACTGAAATTTTGCAAATAATAATCTCTATATAGGCGCAATCATCTATGTAAATATGGATTAGATTGGGCCACCATTTCTTGTACCTCCAATACAAACGGCCTTATGGGCCTTGAGAAATAATATGACTATAACTCACCACAAACTTGACCTATCGAAATGAAATTTTACACATCAAGAATTCTATTTCTCAAAGCCCATGAGACCGTTTGTGTGGGAGGTACCAGTAGGACTTTTCCGATCTCAACAGTATTTGGCGCAGAGGTGTGTTCTATATAAAAATTTTTATGTAGAAAATTTTATCTCGATAGGTCAAGTTTGTAGTGAGTTATTGTCATATTATTTTTCAAGGTCCATGAGACCGTTTGTGTGGGAGGTACCAGTAGGGCCTTTCCGATCTTAGCCAAATTTAGCGCAAAAGTCTGTTCTATATATTAATCTTTATGCCGAAAAATTCGTCTCGATAGGTCAAGTGTGTGGTGAGTTATTGCCATATTATTTTTCAAGGCCCATGAGACCGTTAGTGTGGGAGGTACCAGTAGGACTTTTCCGATCTCAACCGAATTCAGCGTTGAAGTGTGTTGTATATAGAAATCTTGATGTGTAAAATTTCATTTCGATAGGTCAAGTTTGTGGTGAGTTATAGTCATATTATTTCTCAAGGCCCATAAGGCCGTTTGTATGGGAGGTACAAGAAATGGTGGCCCAATCTAAACCATTTTTACATAGATGATTGCGCCTATATAGGGATTATTATTTGCAAAATTTCAGTGATTTTGCTCAAGAAACTGGACGGATATTTCGGTTGGTTGAGGGTCTCCAACACCAACTTCCCGTAGAGCTATATAGCCCATTTCAATACCAACCATGCTAGGTTAACTACACATGTTTGTACCAAATTTCAGCTCCCTAGCTGGTTTCATGCAGGATCTATCTTGTTTTCAACAGACGGACAGCCGGACAACATGGCTAGATCGTCTTAGAATTTTACGAGGATCAAGAATATATATACTGTTGTTGGGTCTCAGATGATTTTTTCAAGGTGTTACAGACAGAATGACAAAACTAATATACCCTCCATTGTATGGTGGAGGGTATAAAAAAGCCGGATGGAAGGACAGAGAGATTTCGTAAAATTGAATCAGATGGTGATTCTGAGTCGAGCGGTGCTCTCAAAGGTGGGTCTAGCTTAAATATTTGTGTTTATGCGTGTTTAAATATTATGAACCAAAGACCGGAAACAACGACAATAAAACCGCGGGTAATCCCCCATGCCGGGTTTTACGAGGGCATATCAATAATTCCGTGACCTTTTTTTGAAAAAAGAAATATTTTTCAATATCATCTCTTTTTAGCTCAATACCTGTGCACCCGTGCATTATCTTGATGAAATGGTATTCACGGCACTCATCTTGCAGACAGCTTTCTTAAGCCCAACTGATAATGTATAAGTAAAGTCAAAACCACACTGCCATATGAAATGCATATGTCATCAAAAATCTCAAGCACTTTTACTCTTCGATTTTCGGATGTTTTGACATCAATTGGCCGTCCAGAACGTTCAGCGACATATGTACTTGTGTGACCACAACGAGTGTCATTGAACCACTGAAATCGATGGTGCAGAGTCCCCATAGTATTTATCAAGCTTGATTGACAGTTTATAACAGAGAGAGAAAATATATGGTTACTATATGGTCACGGCAACAATAGTATGTTCTCTGCAGTAAAAGTATGGTCGTCGCAACCATAGTATTGTTTTTTGAATTTCATTTTGACAATAGTATAATTGCGGCAATATTAATATTGTTGAAATGTAACAAAAGTATTGTTGCCAAATTTAAAAATAAAAATATGGTTGTAGCAACAATATAAATATGGTTGGTGGGACAAAAGTATTGTTTTCATGGGTTTTATGTTAACAATAACATAATTGCGGCAATCACACCGGCAAAACCTTATTTTTTTTTAATTTGACAATGTTATTTTTACGATTCTTACGCAATAATAGTAATAAAAATTATATTTTTTTTTAAAAAAAAAACTACGGATTAGTAAAGGGTGTTTTTTATTGGGGTATAGAACTTTAAGTTGGCATCACTTTTTTAACTGGCGGCCATTTTGTCAGCTGTCAAGTGATTAATATTTAGTTTGGTTTGGCATTTCATCATGAACAGGTTGACAAAAGAACAACGCTTGCAAAATGGGCCGAAAATGAGATTCATCTCGATGCTGATTTTCATCACAAAATTTTGTTCAGTGATGAGGCTCATTTTTGGTTGAATGGCTACGTCAACAAGCAAAATTGCCGCATTTGGAGTGAAGAGAATCCACATGAGACCCTTGAGACGCCATTACAACCACAAAAACTGACTGTTTGGTGTGCTCTATGGGCTGGTGGAGTCATTGGGCCATACTTCTTCCGAAATAATGCTGGAGAGTCAGTTACCGTTAATGGAGACCGGTATAGAGCCATGATAACCGACTATTTTGTTCCCGAATTGGATGGCATGAATGTGGATGAGTTGTGGTTCCAACAAGACGGCGCTACATGCCACACAGCGCACGTCACAATCGAATTATTGAAGGAAACATTCGATGAGCGCATAATTTCGCGGAATGGAGCTGTCAATTGGCCACCAAGATCGTGTGATTTGACACCATTGGATTATTTTCTTTGGGGATATGTGAAGTCGCTCGTCTACGTCAACAAACCAGAAACGTTAGGGGACTTGGAAGCCAACGTTCGTGGCGTTATTGCCAACATACGGCCCCATATGCTCGAAAAAGTGGTTGAAAATTGGACCTGTAGAATTGGCTTTATTCGAGCCAGCCGCGGCGGCCACATGCCCGAAATCATATTTAAACATTAATGGCATAAAATTATCCTTCCAATAAAGCCAAATTGATGGACATTAAAACGATTGTCTTGTGTTTTATTTCAATTCGAAGTTCTATACCTCAATAAAAAACACCCTTTATAACTAAAATATTTTTATTAAATGATTTTTTTTACTGTTAAATAAATCACTGCTATACGTTGAATAACAACGTATTCCAGCCTTTACAAACAATTTTGTCGATCATAGTATGGTTGCGCGTAAGTCATACTATGGTTGTGAGGATCATACTATATTTGTACGTTAAACCAACTATGGTTATGAGGATCATAATATGGTTGTGGGGATCATAGTATGGTTGAATGTGAATAATAATGTGGTTGTGGGGATCATAGTATGGTTGTGTGTGAATGATTGTGAGGACCATAATATTGTTATGGGGATCATAGTATGGTTGTGTATGAACCATACTATTGTCGTGATGATCATAATATTGTTGTGCCACAACCATATAACCAACAATAGTATAGTGCTCTTCGAATATTGTTACCCCAACCATACTTTTTTTCTGCGTGAATTAACTAGATAAAACGGATAAACAATTTAAGGGCATGGACGGCTACTTTTAATGCGACTAAAGTTCAGCTAAAAGTGTAAATGACCAGTACGATTTCCTAACATGTCATTAAGAAACTAGCGTGGAACGTACATAAAATTAATTATACGAAAATCCCGAATAATATCCGTTTATCGAGTTCGTATCGAATTACAATTACTTCTAAGCGTTTCTCAACTACAAATCCCACAGCTTAAGCTTCATCGACACTCCAAACAGGCTGTCAATACATTCATAAATAAACATTAGCTGAATTAAGTTGTGGGCTATAAAGGCTTTTGGCTAATAATGACCGAAAATAGCAAATATCCATAACATTCTGGACGGCAACTCTGGAGATACCTACGAAAGGTATTCCTACAAACACACACGTGCAGACACCACGAGAAAATCGTTAACATAAATTTAAGTCTTACGGAAAATCCCCACAATCTTATCATTGATTGATTGGTTAATCCGGGCCTTTTTTATGTATTATCAATGCCTACAACAAACAAGTATTAATTAACTTTTGTTGTGAAGTTGTGAAGCGAACACTTGATGCCATATTAATTAAGTTATTAGCTATGCTGTTCCCATGAACACGCTCGGCGAAGGCCGAGGATAATTATCACAAACTAAAAGTTTTCCTTCTCCCTATCTCATGCAATTCAATTATTTTGGCCAATATTATGCAGAGTCCTTGGAAGTTTGTTTCCACCCACTCAACACGTGACAGCACTTCGGAAGTCTCATCGGAATGAGTAGCGAATGGGAAGACTCACCGAGCCATGGCATTGCATAGCATCTCACCTATGGCATAGTTAATTTAAAATGCAAGTGTCGTTTCGAAGAGGCCAATGGGAATTAGAACAATTCTCGATAGCGAAGAGCAGAGGCTTAAAAAGTTGCTAGCGACAGGCCTTCGGGTGAACTAAGTGATTTTAAGGTTACATTGTATTTACACACAAGAAAGCTAAACAGAAATTTCAAGCCGCAAAAAGGAGAAGTGACAGGGTGGAGCGCGGAAATGTGCTTATTTGGGAATGAAATAAAAACAATTATTAACCTTAGAAAAAGTTATTTTATATTTTAATTATATTGAACAGTAAGGGAATTTTTACGAAAGTTGCTTTATATATTTCTGGCCATCTGACATTTCTATTGGAAAGTTTAACATTTTTTAGCATAAACGTACTCAGAACGTTTTGACGTACGACCATCACTTGTGTTGTTTACAGTGACTTGAAAAAATCAATTTGGCAAAAAAGTGGAATTAACTCGTGAACATTTTCGTGGGATCATTTTTCACAACTTTCGACGTGGATTATTACGACAAGAGTGCATTGATGAACTTAAATCTTTGTATGGCGATGAAGTACCATCCTATAGCACTGGGAAAAACTGGTTTAATGAATTCAATCGTGGCCGACGCTCGCACAAAGACGAAGGTCGTGAAGGTCTCCAAAAACGGTCGTTGCGCCAGAGAACATTGATGCCGTGCGTGAACTGATAATGCAAGATCGTCATGTGACATACCGTGAGATAGAGGCATCATTGGCATTTCTTCCATCAGCATACATTCGATATTGCTTGAACACCTGGAAGTAAAAAAGGTTTGTTCTCGTCGGATCCCGCACACTTTGACAATCGCTCAAATAAAAGCTCGTGTCGATTGGTGCAAAGAAATTTTGAAAAAATACGATCGCGGTGCTTCAAAAGACTTTTAAAAGATCGTCGCAGGTGACGAATCATGGATCTATGCGTAGGAGCCCGAAACAAAACAGCAATCGACCGTGTGGGTCTTCGAATACGAGCCAAATCCTACGAAAGTTGTTCGTGGAAGAAGCACTTCGAAGCAAATGGTCGCCTGTTTCCGCATGAGCAACGAAGGTCGATCAATTCTGAGTGGTACACCACAATTTGTTTGCCTAAAATCTTCGGAGAAATTCGAAAAACGAACAAGAGAAGGCGAATCATTGTGCACCATGACAATGCGAGCTCTCACACAGCGGCTCAAACCAGCGCCTTTTTGACCGGCCAAAACGTTTTTTAACTCCTATTGAATTTGCAAACGACCAACGGTAACAAAATTAACAAAAACTGCAAAGAACTAAAACTGGTAGAAGCATTAAAGGAATTCGATCTAACCTTGCTTGATTTGCACAATAATCAAGACACCAACGCTTATGTTCAAAGACGATAATGCGCTGTCGCCAACTAACTTGCCGTTCTAAGTGAAGGTTCAAAATGCGTTCACGATGATGATTTTTTCACAATTTTACGCAGTGACATAAATTTGAATCACATGGCGATACAGCAAAAAAGAATTATTGGGACTCGAAAACGGGTCGGGTTCAGCTAGTTTATCATAAAGTGTGGTTTTACGAGGGCGACCGCAAAACTAACTGGCCTGGCACATTTTCTGTTTTACTAGCAACTTTTTTGTTTTTGTTTTTGAAAAGCAATCTTTTATAAGCCATCTGTCAAAAGTTCCGAAATATTTAATGATTATTTTTTGTTACAGGTGATTGAAGTAAACAAGTTTTATAATTTTGAAGAATGGAAAATAAAGAGTTTCGTGCGGTAATTAAACACTTTTATATGAAAGGTTATACGCCACAATTAATCAAAGATGAATTGGATTCTGTTCATGGTGATAATGCACCATCATACTCCACCGTGAAATCCTGGGTTCAACAATTTAAAATGGGTCGTTCAAGTACGGATGGTGAACAACGCTCTGGAAGACCGAAAACTGCTACTACTATTGAAAACATTAGACAAATATTTAATGAAGTGAGTAAAGATAGACGAATAAAGTTCAGAGAACTTGCTGATATTGTTAAAATACACGACAAACAAGTTTGGAGTATTTTACATGATGAACTCCACATGAAAAAGCTATCCGCAAGATGGGTGCCGTGTTTGTTGACTTTGCCCCAAAAAATCGTCCGTTGGACCAATTCCGAGGAGCTTTTAGCGATTTATCAGCGTAATCCAATAGAGTTATTGCGCCGATTCATAACTGTTGATGAAACATGGATCCTTCACTACATCCCAGAAGGCAAAGAAAGTCAAAACAATGGATAGATAAAAGTGGTAAAAGTAGTCCCAAGAAGGCGAAAACTGTTAAGTCAGCAGGAAAAGTAATGGTCACAGTATTTTGGGATGCAAGGGGTATAATATTTATTGATTCTCTTGAGAAAGGAAAAACTATAAATAGTGAATATTATTGTGCATTATGGTATCGGTTGAGTGAAGAAATCAAGATAAAACGACCGCATTTAGAAAAAAAAGTTCTTTTTGATCAAAATAATGCTCCTTCACACACTGCATTTTAAACTCAACAAAAACTGGCCGAATTACGATTTGAAATTGCTCCGCATCCACCATATGGCCAGATTTAGCTCCTTTTGATAATTTCTTGTTTCCAAATTTAAAAAAAATTCTCGGTGGCAAAAAATGTTCGTCCAATAGCGAGGTTATTGCTGAAACTGAGGCATATTTTGAAGGTCTTGAAAAATCTTATTTTTCTGATGGAATTAAAAAACTTGAAAAACGTTTGATGAAGTGTATTGAGTTGGAAGGAGATTATGTTGAAAAATAAATAATAATAATTCCAAAAAAAAACGGTTCTTTATATGTTAGACCAGTTACTTTTGCGGTCGCCCTCGTATATCTGTAGTCTGTCAACCAAAACGTGTACTTCTAAATGAACTGAAGTTATTTGGGCAGTTATCCGCAAGCTTTGCCTTCGATTGGGTTAAAAATCAGCATTTGGACAAAGTAAATATGCTCATATTTCACTGCGTACCTAGATTTCAAAAGTAGTTTTGAAAAATGGGACAGATCAGCAATTTAAAACTTAAAAACGTGATTTTTTGCCCTTGATGTACCCAATCCTTCAAGAGGGGAAAAAGCGGTACAAAAGCTCTTAAAATGTATGAGCTACAGCTCGTTCTTGTGGGTTTATGAAAAAATTCATGCGTGTCCGCTAGGAAGGAACTTTGCTTTGACAACCCCGATTTTTATTAAAAAAATCATAATGAGGGACGAGGAACATTTTCATTTAAATGGATATGTGCATAAAAGGAATAGTCGGTTCTGGGCAATGGAAACCCCTTAAATTATTCATCAGTTATTTTTGCATCCATTAAAAGTGACAGTCTGGTGTTTGGTCAGGAGGAACCATTGGACCTCTATGAAAATGATAAAGCGATATCGTGATATGATTAAAAACTTTTTTTTGGGCTTGATTAACATGTGGTATCAACAAGATGGTGCCACATCGCATACAGCGAGACCTCTTTCCACAACAAGTAAGTTCAAGAAATAGTGAAGTTGATTGGCCTGCACGGTCGCCTGATTTGACTGCTCCGGACTTCTTTTTGTGGGGATATCTGAAAAGCAAGGTTTATGCAAACAAACCAGAAACGTTTGAGCAGCTCAAGCAAAATATTCGTGATGAAATTAATAAAATGCACAACTGTGAGCTGTTCTTAAAAGATGGCAAACAAACTTCGAACGAATTTAATTGCTCCACATGCAAAACATTGTCGAAGGCAAAATCTTAGACTCTGACGTTTTAAAGAAATCATGTGTTATGCGTTCGAAAGGCCCCACGAATTTTATCCGCTTCTTGGATTTTTTTTGTATTCCAGCTATGCATGGCTAAGTACACATGTATCCCGGCATCCTTTACCAATATCAACGTTCCACTTACACTCTCTATGCAACCGCCATGTGGTGATTGTGTCACCTAAGCCATGTACTTGCCATAAATTTAATCAAAGCTTATATGCGGCAATTAACATGAACATATCACACCGTCTCCTAGTGTCATTCGTCCTAATTTCACGGGATACTCAATAACGCAACCTACCATGTGGAGATGAAGACACACAAACCCACTGACATACCTTGTGGACAAAGGCAGGCTGGGAAATTAATGAGTTTTACTCACTTTTACGCATTGCAATGCCATATCCCTTTTCATCCAGCAATGAACCGACCTGGGTGAGGCTGCATCGTCGCTCGGTTATATATTCAATGGTTGTGGATTCCATTAGGAAGGCATAATTCTCATTTTCCACACGGTCAACGCCTTCGGCATTGGTAGAAGTCATATACTCCGGGTGGCTTGACATATATTCGTACATTTTCTGGTAGGTGGGAAATTTTGCATCCTACGGGAGCAAAATTAAAAAAGAAAAAAAAATGTTGAACAACACTTTTGCAGTGGATCTGGGGGTGGGGGGGGATGAAGAAGAGGATGAAGCCTTGGCGGCTAAGTGATAGTGTTAATGGTACTGAGGGAAGGTGAGAAGCGAGGGTGTTTTCAAAGTTACCTTGAAAAATGTCGATGTACTGCCGCCATGTTTGGCACCATAATTTACACCTCCCTTGTTGGCCGCCAGATCGTCAACTGTCTCGATGGGTGTGCTCAGCGATTCGATGGTGAGAAAGGCGGCTAAATTGGCCGTGTACGATGAGACCAGAATTAAGGTAAAGAACGACCAAAATGAAGCGACGGCACGTGTCGAAAATCCCCTGCAAATATACACGCACATCGTTAGTGTTGAGGCCACATTATAATCACAGGACGTTAGCGATGTGGCATTTGGCTATGGCCTTAAATCCACTGTGAAGCAAAACGCACAGCACAGTGTGACAAAATAGGAATGGTATGGGTAAATACAAAAAATGACTCGCTGAAAGATGGGCTGAAACATTTGACTACTCTAAAAAAAGTCAAAGTTTCAAACTTGAAAGTGCAAGTTGATAGCCGGAGGATTTCTAAAGAATTTCTAACTATAGCTTTTAAAAGTTTATACCAAACTTTACGCTTCCTTATTGCTGAGAATCCTTTGTGTAGATTTCAATATATTTTCTGTTTCCTAGGAAAGGGTGTTTTTTTAGACAGGGTGTTTTTTCCATCTGGGCTCACTTTTTCGGAGTTGGTCTGTTTGACAGCTGTCACTTGATTTATATTCAGTTAGGTTTACCATTTCATAATAAATAGACTGCCTGCGGAACAACGTTTGCAAATTGTGGTGAATAGACCCAAAGACGAGACGGCCACCGAACCTAATATTTACAAGAAAACTTTGTTCAGCGATGTAGCTCACTTTTAGTGGAATGGGTACGTTAATAACCAAAATTGTGGCATTTTAAGTAATAAATATCCACAAGCCATTATCGAGACGCCGTTACATCCTTAAGAAGTCACTGTTTGGTTTGTTCCATGGGCATATTTCTTCACAAATATTCTCTTTCAAGGCGTCAGTGGTGTCGGGCTTATCTGCGTAGACAAGCCACTTCACATAATTCCTCAAATAAGCCCACACAAAGTTCAGCGGTGTTAAATCGCACGATCTTGGTGTCCACGCCTCAGGCCCACAACGCGAGATAATGCGTTCACCAAAAGTTTCCTTTCATAAATTAAAGTGAAGTTTTCTTAAAAAAATCAGGATCGGTGCTCATCTACGATTTGCAAACGTTTTTCCGGAGTAAGTCTATTCATTATGAAATGGCAAACCAAACAAAGCATAAATCAAGTGACAGCTGTCAAAAAGGCCAAGTCCGAAAAAAGTGTCTGCAGATTGAAAACGATGCGTCTAAAAAAACACCCTATACTATAAGACGATGAACAAACAAACAAATAAACGCATACGATTTTTTGAAAAATCCTCATACTAAGTTTGGAGGTCCAAAACACGGCTTCCATATACATGGACATGGACCAAATAACTATAAAATTTGCCCACAACACCAAAAATAAAATCATTTTCAAAATTGTTTTGGCTTAATTTGGTTAAGGGACACTAGGACCCATGTAAACATTCGGCCCTTTAAACATAGACATATGGGTACAAAAACAATGAACTTCTCTAAAACGTTCAAATATAACATTAGTTTTACAATAAAGGTAAACGTAGAGCCCTTCCAAGGAATTCAAAAGTCAATTTTCAGTTGACTTTTCTCAACATACAGAAGTGAAGGGTTTATAGGTGGTCAACTTCGACTTCACCACTTTTTAGTTTGAGCACATCCAAGGGATCCAAAAACCTATTTTCAGTTGGTTTTTTTTTAACATCAATAAGTGCAGGGTATTACATAGTCGACTACGACCAACTTTTGATGTTATTTATTTTAATTAAAAATAACAAAAATGAATTCAAACAAAGGTATGTATCCAAAATAACACATATAATCTTTTTTATGTCGGGCGTGGCCGACTATGTAATACCCAACACCACTTTGCTGTTCAGAGAACTAAGCAACTCTGTCTGTAGCTTGTGCAAGGTCAAACCATACAAAAATTGAGCTCGGGTATAATATAAGGCTTCTAGAGCTATAGGACCTCAAATCGAGAGGGACCTTTGAGTGGGGGCTACTTAAAAACATGGACCGACATTGTCCCATGAGACGAGACATGGGCGATGGTCATTTGTAACGCTCCAAGCGAAATACGGTAGACACACACACGTTGTAAAAGAAATCTATTGATGGCTCTCGATGTGGAGTCTCTTTAGAGGTGGCAAGAGTGAGTTGTATTTTCGTGGGCAATTGTGCGAAGAAAACTTGAAAAGTAAGGTATACAACAGTAGTTCTCATTCGTTTGGGGAGAGCCTGGCCTTATAGAGTTCGGTTTTAATTTGAACAATTGCAGCAAGGCTTTCTGAAGAGGATTATCACGGACCCGAAATCATGCAGCCACGAAAATAAATGTCACTTTGCCATTTTGTTAAAAACTTGTCTTCTATTTAAATATAGAAGCAAGAGGTCTTGAGCAGGTTAAATCCCTGTTCAATGTGTAGAAATCGGATGTAAAATGTGGCTTTGACAGCAGCAGTATAGCAAATTTTGAATAACGTACCAAGCAAAGTTTGGGCATGATCATGTGTAATTTTTGTCTTCTAGAGCTGTATGATCTCAAATCTAGAGTGTCCTTTGTGTGGGACCCATTCGATTAAATGAACATATATGGTTCGCATATCCATGAGAGAAATGTGTTGGTCACCAAAAACGCTTAATACGATGTTTGGTCAGACTCGATTGTAGTATGAGGCTTTAATAGCGGAAGGTTCTCTTATCGGCAAGGGTCTTTGTTTGGAGGCTATACGAAAATATTGACATTATTAATTTTGTCTAAGAAAAGCTAATTAATAGTCGCTGATAACGTACATCAACTGCAGGACCTCAAATCGGAAGGGTCCTTTGTGAGTGAACGTGAATGACGTTTGAGCATTTGTAAGATACTAAATTTTATTTAAACAAAAAGGGATTATATCAAATCAAAGCGGAGGCCATATATTCAATACAATTTTTAATAACATATGTGACAGCGCAAAGAGAAAGGGACCTAAGGGTAAAAAAATCAATTTTCATTTTTTTTTGTTTTTGTGGACAACATCTGAGCATCGAATGAGACCGATCCCATGCCACAAAAGTGTTCCCTCCCAGAGCTATGCGCGTTTTATGACAGTGAAGTCGACGATTCTAAGCGCAAATAGAAAGGGACCTAATTTTTAAAATGGAACAAAACTGGTTTTTAACCTTAGGTCCCTTTCTATTTTGCGCGTCACATACGATATGTACATCCCTTAGGCTGGTATTCATCCTAAGTACTCGAAAAGTGGCACATTTCTGGTGTGTGCGGGCTGCTCCTACCACTGGCCATTATCACCATGTGGAAAAGTACGATCATAAGCGAGCGTACAAATATTATCTAATGTATACAGCTAACAATTTTATGGGCTGCACTAAGGAATGCAACAATACCCAACACACAATTTAAAACATGTTCAACTTTGAGCACTTTGTGTGGAAGATATCCCAAAACATGCAGAACGCAGTAGATTTAGTTGCTGATTATTTTAATAAATGGAAGATTTTAGTAAATTCCGCCAAGACTGCCGCTATTTTCTTTACCAGGAAAAGGAAAAGAATTTCTCTGCCGCAGTCGAAAATTAGGGTTGCCAATGCCGATATTGATTGGGGAGCGAATGTTAAATATCTTGAAGTTATTTTGGAGGAAGTGTCATATACGATTAATAGGAATAATATGACAACCTGAATTCTTTATGCTCCATTAACTCAGTCAGTCATCTCCATCTATAGTTAGAAGTTATTATTTAGACTTATCGTTCATCCTATTCTCTTTTACGGCGCTCCTGTACGGCACGACGCATCGATTGCCACATCCGATAAATCGCCTCCAGATCGCTCAGAATAAACTTCTTAAATTAATTTATAATTTGCCATGGTATTATTCTACGAGTTGTCTACACTCACTTCGCAATGTCTCTTATGTTAAGAATAAAACTTATATTACAACAAATAGATTAGATTTTTTTAAATGTTCTTATTCGCAATTTGAAACCATAAACGCTCTAAGTAGTTATTACCTTTTTTCCTATAACATCTCTCTTTTTATCTTAACAATATAAAATTGGTTGACTACGGATTTTTGTCCCATAATTTTTCCTTAAACCTATTAATGTTAAATTTCGATATTTATACTAGAACTTTGATCTATGTTAAGTAGTAGTAGTAACCAATATTGTAATAATTACTGTATTAGTGTGCATTGTTATAATTTGTTACAATGAAGTGAACTTAATTGAAAATATGGGAGCTATGGTCCAATTTTACCAGATATAATTGTTGGTCACTTGTAATGTGTGAAATTTAAATAAAAACGGATGTAATATGTGGCATTTAGAGTTGTAGGTTGAAATCGAAAATGGCCTAAGTATGATTTCAAAATATGGACCGATGTGAACCAGTTTCAATAGAGTTCGTCCGTGACCCAAACATAAACAATGTTCCAAGTTTCATCGAAATGGGGTTATAATTGCGATCTGTTCTTTAATAGATGGATGGACGGACGAACATCGCTCCATGAAATCTGATAGTGATTCTCAGCCGAGCCATTTACTAAACATCTATCTCCATTCCTTTGAGGTGTTACACATCAGCACTTAGTCATCCATCACCTTGTGGTGTTTTCCCCCTTAGCTAATATTGGTCCTGTTTTCAATGCCAACCAATCTACAACTTTTACAAATATACGAAGGCTGCTATATATATTTCTGGCCTAATAATGAAAATGCAAATTACTTAGTAGGGACATAAATAATATTACACACGCTTTATGCTGTAAAATAGAAATGTTTTTGGACCAAATATTTTTTAATATGTTTATTGATGTATAATGTATCAAAAATGAAACTACTTATTTGAAATGTCCGCCTTTTGCATTTACACACGCCTTAAGTTGCACTGGCGAATCGTCAATAGCTGCACGAACCTCTTCCATTGGAAAATTGGCCACAGCTCGAACCAAAGCAGTCTTAAGAGATCCAATGTCGCGGTATCTTTTGTAACAAACCTTGTCCTCTAAAACCGTCCACAATTTGTAATCCAATGGACTGCCTGAGGGCCATTGTTCAGAGAAAATGAACGCAGGCAAATTGTTTCGAACCAGGCCTGGGGCGTTTTAGCCTTATGGGCCGGCGCAGAATCCTGCTGGCTGGTTTTGGAACCGGGAATTGTTAAGATGCTTCACAACAGCTTCCAAAACGGTTTCTTGGTAAACTTTGGCCGATGTTTTGACTCCTTGTTCACAGAAATGCAAGTCAGTGACCCCACGTAAGAGACACCCCACCAAACCATGACTGCAGCTGGGTGATGACCCTTTTTCACCCTTTGGGATCAGTTCAGCTGCTTCCTTAGATGACCGCGCATACACTCTATCATTTTGCTTGTTAAATTTTTCCTAAAAGGTAAAATTTTTTTCATCGGTGAACAAAATTTTTCTGTGCAAGTTATCAGCGTGCTTTACCAAAAGACGTTTGCATTTTTCAATCCTTTTTTTGTTTTAAAGCTGCAGTCAATACTCGTAAATGTCCGGTACGTCGTTTAAAAGCCCCAAGTCCCAAGACTTTTTTAATGATTCGACTCATGGACTTTTGCGTGATATTCATCTCACGGACCATAATTTTCTGTTTTCACAGCGGATTTCTGTGAATTCTTGATTTAGCGGCTTAAATGACATGCGGTGTTCGAAAAGAGCGTGGGCGGCCCGACCGGTGGCGGTCTTTTACATCTCCAGTCTCCTTAAACAGTTTTATGCATCGGTAGACGAACATGCGGCTGGCTAATCACTAGTGGCCGGAGCGTTTTGAATATCGCTTTTTTCATTCACTCTTGAAAAGTGCTGTTACAGCGATACGGTTCTCATTATATGTCCACTCCATGATGAAAGTTGAAAATCCCGTTACAGACTAACGCTATTGAGGTTAGCTTTCAAAACCCATACGACATTAACGGGGTATGTTCAGTTCTACTATTGAAAAGGGTGTGTTCAATGTTGTAACAGTATTTATGACCCTACTAAGTATATTATCAAAAATGGTTTTATTGCTTTTCAAAATATTCTCCAGCATGATTTATACACTTTTGCAGGCGCTCAAACCAATTGTCGAAGCACTATTTCCACTCCGATTGAGACACCTCAAAGAAATGGTTTTTGAACGCTTCAACAGCATTTTCTGGTGACGAAAATCGTTGACCACGCATTTTTTTCTTGATGTGCGGGAATAAAAAGAAGTCATTGGGTGCCTGGTCATGGCTGTAAAGCGGATGACCCATCAATTCGACGTTTTGACCGGTAAAAAAGTCGCTGGTTTGAGCCGATGTGTGTGCACAGCGATTCGTCTTCTCTTGTTCGTTTTTCGAATTTTTCCGAAGACTTCAGGCAAACAAATTGTGGCGTACCACATAGAATTGACCGTCCTACGTTGCTCAAGCGGAACAGTTGCCACATGACCAGTTTTGCCGAAGAAACAGGCGACCATTTGCTTCGAAGAGCTTCTTCCACGAACAATTTTCGTTGGATTTGGCTCGTCTTCGAAGACCCACACGGTCGATTGCTGTTTTGCTTCGTGCTCATACGCATAGATCCATGATTCGTCACCTGCGACGATCTTATAAACGTCTTTTGAAGCACCGCGATCGTATTTTTTCAAAATTTCATTGCACTAATCGACACGATCTTTTTTTGAGTGATTGTCAAATTGTGCGGGATCCGACGAGAACAAACCTCTTTTACGGCCAGGTGTTCAAGCAATATCGAATGTATGCTGGTGGAAGAAATGCCCAAGGATGCCCCTATTTCACGGTAAGTCACATGACAATCTTACATTATCAGTTCACGCACGGTATCAATGTTATCTGGCACAA
This sequence comes from Hydrotaea diabolus, assembly GCA_963513945.1. Lineage (NCBI taxonomy): Eukaryota > Metazoa > Arthropoda > Insecta > Diptera > Muscidae > Hydrotaea > Hydrotaea diabolus. The sequence continues at coordinate 163,185,362 of OY740716.1, forward strand.
CGGCCGTTTTTACACGACCTTCGTCTTTGAGCAGCGTCGGCCACGATTGAATTCATTTAACCAGTTTTTCGCAGTGCTATAGGATGGTACTTCATCGCCATACAAAGATTTAAGTTCATCGATGCACGCTTGTCGTGATAATGCACGTCGAAAGTTTTGAAAAATTATCGCACGAAAATGTTCACGAGTTAATTCCACTTTTTCGCCAAATTGATTTTTTCAAGTCACTGTAAACAACACAAATACTTCAAACGTTCTTCAAAACGTTCTGAGTACGTTTATGCTAAAAAATGTCAAACTTTCCAATGGAAATGTCAAATGGCGCCAGCCAACACTTAGTGTTTCTTAGGCCAGAATTATATATAGCAACCATCGTATCTGGTACGTTAAAATACTCTAGCTCTTTTTGTATGAAATTGAAATGCATTGCAATGCATCGTTTAAATTCATCTGCCAATGTATTGCTAACTATATCTCTGGTAAACGCACCCTGTCATCATATTTAACCTCTTCTTAGGCAAATTCGACCCACTGTTCTTCACTACACATTCAGTACTTACTTCGGTGCTAGCTCAGAGCCTTGCTGCAGCAGTGTACCCATGGCATACCAAAAACAATTAATAAAAGTAAATTGGTTCTCCAGTTCGGTTGGCTCTTCTATGCATGGATACGGATTATCCCATTCCGGTGGCGAGATGCGTCCCAGCACAAACATACTCAGCGACACGGTCATGTAGGCGATGCCCAGCCATAGCCAAACATCGCCCGAAAATGGTGACATGAACGAGAAGAGCTTTGGGGGTTCCTTCATCGGTTTGCGAAATAAGATGGCAATGCCTGAAAAAGAAGGAAAGGAAGAGACAAAATAGTAATTGCATGGTTTTTTAAAAAAATGCATTCAAGGACATGAAGAATTAATGCATGGCTTAATGTGAATGTAGTTGCTAACAGAAATACATTGCTGCTGTTCCTTCGGCTTTGTTGTTGTATACTATGCAATGCATGTGCATAGCCTATTCAGTATTGACCACTAGTTTCCTGGACCAAAACAGGTGGAATTTCATATGAAAACTTAAATCGTCGATATCTTCTAAACTAAGCGACTAATCGACAAAAGAGCTTTAATTCCTGATCACTTGTTTCCTGTGCCAAAATAGTTGGAATTTCATATGAAAACTAACATCGTTGGAATTTCATGTGAAAACTTAAGTCGTCGATATCTTCTAAACTAAGCGTCTAATCGACAAAAGAGCCTTAATTCGTGATCACTAGTTTTCTGGACCAAAACAGTTGGAATTTCATATGAAAACTTAAGTCGTCGATATCTTTTAAACTAAGCTTCTAATCAACAAAAGAGCCTTAATTCGTGACCACTAGTTTCCTGGGCCATAATAGTAGGAATTTCATATGAAAACTTAAATCGTCGATATCTTCTAAACTAAGCGTCTAATCGACAAAAGAGCCTTAACGTGGCCACTAGTTTCCTGGGCCATAATAGTAGGAATTTCATATGAAAACTTAAATCTTCGATATCTTCTAAACTAAGCGTCTAATCGACAAAAGAGCCTTAATTCGTGATCACTAGTTTCTTGGACCAAAACAGTTGGAATTTCATATGAAAACTTAAGTCGTCGATATCTTTTAAACTAAGCTTCTAATCAACAAAAGAGCCTTAATTCGTGACCACTAGTTTCCTGGGCCATAATATTAGGAATTTCATATCAAAACTTAAATCGTCCATATCTTCTAAACTAAGCGTCTAATCGACAAAAGAGCCTTAATTCGTGACCACTAGTTTCCTGTACCAAAACAGTTGGAATTTCATATGAAAAGTTAAATCGTCGATATCTTCTAAACTAAGCGTCTAATCGACAAAAGAGCCTTAATTCGTGACCACTAGTTTCTAGTTTTTGGCTAATCGACAAAAGAGCCTTTATTCGTGACCACTAGTTTCCTGGGCGAAAATAGTTGGAATTTCATGTGAAAACTTAAATCGTCGATATCTTCTAAACTAAGCGTCTAATCGACAAAAGATCCTTAAGTCGTGATCACTTGTGTCCTGGGCCAATAAAGTTGGAATTTCATGTGAAAACTTAAATCGTCGATATCTTCTAAACTAAGCGTCTAATCGACAAAAGAGCCTTAATTCGTGACCACTAGTTTCCTGGGCCATAATAGTAGGAATTTCATATGAAAACTTAAATCGTCGATATCTTCTAAACTAAGCGTCTAATCGACAAAAGAGCCTTAATTCGTGACCACTCGTTTCATGGGCGAAAATAGTTGGAATTTCATGTGAAAACTTAAATCGTCGATATCTTCTAAACTAAGCGTCTAATCGACAAAAGAGCCTTAATTCGTGACCACTCGTTTCATGGGCGAAAATAGTTGGAATTTCATGTGAAAACTTAAATCGTCGATATCTTCTAAACTAAGCGTCTAATCGACAAAAGAGCCTTAATTCGTGACCAGTAGTTTCCTGGGCCATAATAGTAGGAATTTCATATGAAAACTTAAATCGTCGATATCTTCTAAACTAAGCGTCTAATCGACAAAAGAGCCTTAATTCGTGACCACTAGTTTCCTGGGCCATAATAGCAGGAATTTCATATGAAAACTTAAATCGTCGATATCTTCTAAACTAAGCGTCTAATCGACAAAAGAGCCTTAATTCGTGACCACTCGTTTCATGGGCGAAAATAGTTGGAATTTCATATGAAAACTTAAATCGTCGATATCTTCTAAACTAAGCGTCTAATCGACAAAAGAGCCTTAACTCGTGATCACTAGTTTCTTGGACCAAAACAGTTGGAATTTCATATGAAAACTTAAATCGTCGATATCTTCTAAACAAAGCGTCTAATCGACAAAAGAGCCTTAATTCATGACCACTAGTTTCCTGGGCCAAAACAGTTGGAATTTCATGTGAAAACTTAAATCGTCGATATCTTCTAAACTAAGCGTCTAAACGATAAAAGAGCCTTAATTCGTGATCTCTAGTTTCCTGGACCAAAACAGTTGAAATTTCATATGAAAACTTAAATCGTCGATATTTTCTAAACTAAGCGTCTAATCGACAAAAGAGCCTTAATTCGTGATCACTTGTGTCCTGGGCCAATAAAGTTGGAATTTCATGTGAAAACTTAAATCGTCGATATCTTCTAAACTAAGCGTCTAATCGACAAAAGAGCCTTAATTCGTGACCACTAGTTTCCTGGGCCATAATAGTAGGAATTTCATATGAAAACTTAAATCGTCGATATCTTCTAAACTAAGCGTCTAATCGACAAAAGAGCCTTAACTCGTGATCACTAGTTTCCTGGGCCATAATAGTAGGAATTTCATATGAAAACTTAAATCGTCGATATCTTCTAAACTAAGCGTCTAATCGACAAAAGATCCTTAATTCGTGACCACTAGTTTCCTGGGCCATAATAGTAGGAATTTCATATGAAAACTTAAATCGTCGATATCTTCTAAACTAAGCGTCTAATCGACAAAAGAGCCTTAATTCGTGACCACTAGTTTCCTGGGCCATAATAGTAGGAATTTCATATGAAAACTTAAATCGTCGATATCTTCTAAACTAAGCGTCTAATCGACAAAAGAGCCTTAATTCGTGACCACTAGTTTCCTGGACCAAAACAGTTGGAATTTCATATGAAAACTTAAATCGTCGATATCTTCTAAACTAAGCGTCTAATCGACAAAAGAGCCTTTATTCGTGACCACTAGTTTCCTGGGCCATAATAGTAGGAATTTCATATCAAAACTTAAGTCGTCCATATCTTCTAAACTAAGCGTCTAATCGACAAAAGAGCCTTAATTCGTGACCACTAGTTTCCTGGGCCATAATATTAGGAATTTCATATCAAAACTTAAATCGTCCATATCTTCTAAACTAAGCGTCTAATCGACAAAAGAGCCTTAATTCGTGACCACTAGTTTCCTGTACCAAAACAGTTGGAATTTCATATGAAAAGTTAAATCGTCGATATCTTCTAAACTAAGCGTCTAATCGACAAAAGAGCCTTAATTCGTGACCACTAGTTTCTAGTTTTTGGCTAATCGACAAAAGAGCCTTTATTCGTGACCACTAGTTTCCTGGGCGAAAATAGTTGGAATTTCATGTGAAAACTTAAATCGTCGATATCTTCTAAACTAAGCGTCTAATCGACAAAAGAGCCTTAATTCGTGACCACTAGTTTCCTGGGCCATAATCGTAGGAATTTCATATGAAAACTTAAATCGTCGATATCTTCTAAACTAAGCGTCTAATCGACAAAAGAGCCTTAATTCGTGACCACTCGTTTCATGGGCGAAAATAGTTGGAATTTCATGTGAAAACTTAAATCGTCGATATCTTCTAAACTAAGCGTCTAATCGACAAAAGAGCCTTAATTCGTGACCACTCGTTTCATGGGCGAAAATAGTTGGAATTTCATGTGAAAACTTAAATCGTCGATATCTTCTAAACTAAGCGTCTAATCGACAAAAGAGCCTTAATTCGTGACCAGTAGTTTCCTGGGCCATAATAGTAGGAATTTCATATGAAAACTTAAATCGTCGATATCTTCTAAACTAAGCGTCTAATCGACAAAAGAGCCTTAATTCGTGACCACTAGTTTCCTGGGCCATAATAGTAGGAATTTCATATGAAAACTTAAATCGTCGATATCTTCTAAACTAAGCGTCTAATCGACAAAAGAGCCTTAATTCGTGACCACTAGTTTCCTGGGCCATAATAGTAGGAATTTCATATGAAAACTTAAATCGTCGATATCTTCTTAACTAAGCGTCTAATCGACAAAAGAGCCTTAATTCGTGACCACTCGTTTCATGGGCGAAAATAGTTGGAATTTCATGTAAAAACTTAAATCGTCGATATCTTCTAAACTAAGCGTCTAATCGACAAAAGAGCCTTAATTCGTGACCACTCGTTTCATGGGCGAAAATAGTTGGAATTTCATATGAAAACTTAAATCGTCGATATCTTCTAAACTAAGCGTCTAATCGACAAAAGAGCCTTAACTCGTGATCACTAGTTTCTTGGACCAAAACAGTTGGAATTTCATATGAAAACTTAAATCGTCGATATCTTCTAAACAAAGCGTCTAATCGACAAAAGAGCCTTAATTCATGACCACTAGTTTCCTGGACAGAAACAGTTGGAATTTCATATGAAAACTTAAATCGTCGATATCTTCTAAACTAAACGTCTAATCAACAAAAGAGGCTTAATTCGTGACCACTAGTTTCCTGGACCAAAACAGGCGGAATTTCATATGAAAACTTAAATCGTCGATATCTTCTAAACTAAGTGTCTAATCGACAAAAGAGCCTTAATTCGTGACCACAAGTTTCCTGGACCAAAACAGTTGGAATTTCATGTGAAAACTTAAATCGTCGATATCTTCTAAACTAAGCGTCTAAACGATAAAAGAGCCTTAATTCGTGATCTCTAGTTTCCTGGAACAAAACAGTTGGAATTTCATATGAAAACTTAAATCGTCGATATTTTCTAAACTAAGCGTCTAATCGACAAAAGAACCTTAATTCGTGATCACTAGTTTCCTGGGCCAAAACAGTTGGAATTTCATGTGAAAACTTAAATCGTCGATATCTTCTAAACTAAGCGTCTAAACGATAAAAGAGCCTTAATTCGTGATCTCTAGTTTCCTGGACCAAAACAGTTGAAATTTCATATGAAAACTTAAATCGTCGATATTTTCTAAACTAAGCGTCTAATCGACAAAAGAGCCTTAATTCGTGATCACTTGTGTTCTGGGCCAATAAAGTTGGAATTTCATGTGAAAACTTAAATCGTCGATATCTTCTAAACTAAACGTCTAATTGACAGAAGAGCCTAAATTCGTGATCACTAGTTTCCTGGGCCAAAATAGTTGGAATTTCATGTTAAAAATCAACAAAAGAGCCTTAATTCGAGACCACTAGTTTCCTGGACCAAAACATTTCGGAGTTACATATGAAAACTTAAATCGTTGATATCTCCTAAACGAAGTGTAACCTTTTTGTCTAACCACTACTGTTCGTAAGAAATGTTAGAATAATAAAAGCGTTTTAAGGCCTACAATAAGGCCATGGTAGCCTTTATGGCCACAGCTGTGACGCTTCTATGCACACACACACGTGGTGCCTTAATGATGATGACTCTGTTGACGCTAACAGTAACAACTACAACAACAGCAATGACGGCATTAATGAGGCTTTTTCCCTCTACTTGCATTTCCATTTTCACACTTGTCAACTTGGGTCCTTGGTGTGCACGCATGGTATTTTTATTTTTGTGAAGGCAATTGGATGATGCACTTGCAACAAAAGTAACACAAACGAGAAACGTACTTACCCAAATTCATAAAAGGGATGGTGAAGTCCACAGCACTTTCGCGATCGGATGTCATGGTCAAATCAGTGATTCCCAAATCGGCACGCTGTAAACGAATAAAATTTAAACTTTATTATGACTGCAAAACCCAGCGAGCAGGAAACGATGACACTTCATGGGATCTAAAGCAGCGTAGATTATTAGAAAAAAATCTTCAATAATAGGTGTCTTTAAATCAAGTGGACAAATTAAGTGCTGCCTGGTCGAAACTTATATACATACTCCATAATGAATTAAACGAACCATGAACAAGAAGAAACTAGAGTTAAAAAAAACTGCATTTACTACAGACAGCCTAAGCATACTGCCCAAAGTTCCCTCAACTGATCCTTGAAACCCTTTGCCTTCCAATTAAAACAGCGCTCAGTGGATTAATTGTATTTTTGCACCACTCTTCCTACCATAAGCTAACTTTCCTTTGATGTTCTCTGTTAGTTGCAATGTGTCGCAAACGGAATGCCTTATAAAATATACCCAATCTTTGAGTTGAAGGGTACACACATGTTTCGTACGAGCACATAATATAAAGAAGGCTCCTGATGAAAGGGGAAGGACAGAGTCAGTTCTGTTGATGGCCTAATATACTGGAGGCTTTAGGTCAACAGGTAATTTGCTTGTAAGTTAAAAGGATGCGTTCATGCGTAAACTGTTGGAGGCTAAAATTTGGTTCGCATACATGTCCATACCAACAAGGACGTGAATTCTGTTTCAACAAGCTTAAGGATACGAAAGAAAACTGTATCAAAATATATAACCCAACATGAAATTTGTAGTAAGCATTCCAGTTTTTTAAATCAGATTTTCTACATTTTTAGTCCTAGGGATATTTGGTTGATTCCCACATAGGGCAACGGGTTTGATGAAGGGATGGATTCTTAGACAATTATATAAAGGGTGTTCCAACTAAAACGTACGATGGTAATTGTAAAAAACAACAACAATGATAAAAGGATCTAGGACAATAGTGAGTGAAACAAAATAGCGGCCAAATACACATCACGGCTTCGGAGCCATACCTCTATCCGCACGCAGAAAAAAGGTATGATTGGGGTGACAATATTTGAAGAGGATCATACTATTGTTGGGAATATGGTTGTGGCACAACAACATTATGATCATAACAACAATAGTATGGTTCACAGACAACCATACTATGATCCCCACATTAATATTATGGTCCTCACAACAATATAATTATTCACACACAGCCATACTATGGTCCCCAAAACCATATTAAATTTTACACTGAACCATACTATGATCCCCTCAACCATATTATGATTCTTATAATTACAGTATGTTTAACATACAACAATAATATAATCCTCTCAACCATTGTATGACTCACACGCAACAATACTATTCAACAACAGAGATTTTTATTAAGTAAATTATGTAAAAATACACTAAACTCTTAATAATAGGAGTGACTTATTTAACAGTAGAAAATATTTACTTATTAAAAATATATCAGTTATACTTATCCAAAGTAGTTTGTTTTGAAATAATTTGTTTTTTGACCCAACCGACCTGAGATCAGAAAATGGTATCAATTATGTGGCATTTGACCGTACATAGGACAAAACTGTAGATTTCCTCCCTAAAAAGTGTTTAAAACTCAAATTAATTAATTAATTTTAAAACTTAATTGCTATACATCTAGCAATTAAGTTATTGAACATAAACTCTCTTATTCATAAAAGCTTGCAATAATAGGTTTAAAAAACATTTGTATAAAGATATTTAGAAATTTAAAACTTCTGTAAATTTTTATAAATAAAAATAATGTTTAAAAGAAAGAAAAATATTTGCAGCGAATATTGAAATTATTTTTCTGGGAATGATAAAGCGAATAGTTCAACACTGAGTTTTGCGAAAGTAAGTATTCTTCACAAGCCTAACCGTAATATGGCTCTATTCATTAAAATTTGGTTTTCGTTGACCACGCATTTTTTCTTGATGTGCGGGAATAAAAAGAAGCCATTGGGTACCAAGTCAGGGCTGTACGGCACAATTATTCGTCTTCTCTTCTCTCTCCGAAGACGTCTGGCAAACAAATTGTGGTGTACCAATCAGAATTGACCGTCCTACGTTGCTCAAGCGGAACAGTCGCCACATGACCAGTTTTGCCGAAGAAACAGGCGACCATTTGCTTCGAAGTGCTTCTTCCACCATCAACTTTCTTTGGATTTGGCTCGTATTCGAACACCTAAAATGTTTTTTGATTTGTCACATGACGGTCGACTGCGGTTTTGTTTTGGGCACATATGCATAGATCTATGATTCGTCACCTGTGACGATCTTACAAACGTTTTTTAAAGCACCGCGATCGTATTTTTTCGAAATTTCTTTGCACCAATCGACACGAACCTTTTATTTGAGCGATTGTCAAATTGTGAGGGATCTAACGTGAACAAACCTTTTTTACGGCCAGGTGTTCATGCACTATCGAATGTATGCTGGTGGAAGAAATGCCCACGGATGCCTCTATCTCACGTATATCACATGACGATCTTGCATTATCAGTTCACGCACGGCATCAATGTTCTCTGGCACAACAGCCGTTTTTGGACGACCTTCACGACCTTCGTCTTTGAGCGAGCGTCGGCCACGATTAAATTCATTAAACCAGTTTTTCACAGTGCTATAGGATGGTGCCATACAAAGATTTAAGTTCATCGATGCACTCTTGTCGTGATAGTCCACGTCAAAAGTTGTGAAAAATGATCGCACGAAAATGTTCACGAGTTAATTCCATTTTTTTTTGCCAAATCGATTTTTTTCAAGTCACTGTAAACCACACAAAAGATGGTCGTACGTCAAAACGTTCTGAGTACGTTTATGCTAGAAAATGTCAAACTTTCCAATGGAAAAGTCAGTTGGCGCCAACAACACTTAGTGTTGGCTAGGCCCGAAATATTTACAGCAACCCTCGTAGTTTAACAGCAATGAACACAATCTTTAGAAGGCTACAAAATATATCAAACGACCGCAGAAAAGAAAAATTGCTATTATAGATTCTATTTATGTACGAAACATAACTGCTAGAAGTAAGGTTGCTGCTTTGACATCATTCCAAGAGGAAAAATGTACTCCATTTTCATATTGCGATACCTCGGAAGAAAAGAAAGTTGTTGATCTTCTCGACATACTCGTACCTGGTCAACTGTTTTGTTTGAAAAAACACTTCACTCTAAATTAAGTGAAAAAACTCTAGTCGGAAAAATCGCCTAGTTTCGACATCGTAGACGCCAAATTTATGAAGTCTTTGCTTTACTTTAAGACTGTCTAATTCCTATGAATTGCAAGTTTGCTAAAATGAGTATAATGGTACCTAAGTCAAGTAAAGAAGAATATAGTATCAAGTAAAGAAGAAAAAGTTTGGAACCAATACGTCTATTAGCTGTTATTTCTAAAGTGTGTGAGAGAATGCTGCAGAAAAGGCTTTTTCAATTGTGCAAGCTTTGAATATTAGCCTCATCACCAATTTAGTTTATGATAAGGCCATGGAACCTGCGAACAATGTGGTTTACACCATAAGGAAGTGTTTAGAAAATAAAAAAATACGTATTGCTCTTCGGTGTTTCTCGATGTGAAGCAAGCTTTCGACAGGGTGCGGTATGAGGGTCTATTATAAAGGTTGTGTTTTAAGACGTGTGGTTTTCAAAAAGATATCAAACGCATATAATTTAATGATATGGCCAAGAATTAAGCTATGATACAAAGATAAGGGTTTGCCCTTATGTTTTAAAAATTATTTTGGGCAAGTGGCCGCCGCGGCGGGCGCGAATAAATTCCAGCCACGAAGCCCAATTTTGTACCACATTTTGCAGCATTTGGGACCGTATGTCAGCAATAACGCGCCGAATATCCTCTTCCAAGGCGTCAATCGTGTCGGGCTTGTCTGCGAAGGCCAGCGACTTTGCATAACCTCACAAAAAAATAGTCCAGCGGTGTTAAATCGCACGATCTTGGAGGTCACGGCACAGGCCCACGAGGCGAGATAAAGGGCTCACCAAAAAAAGCACGTCTTGTTGGAACAAAAGGTCGTCCATGTCAACATCTTCCAATTCAGGCACGAAAAAGTCTTTAATCATGGCTCTGTAGCGTTCCCCAATTACTGTAATATTATGGCCGGTCTTATTTTTGAACAAATATGGACCAATGATTCCCTCTGTCCATAGATCACTACAAACAGTGACTTTTTCAGTATGAAACGGCGTCTCAACGATGGCTTATAGATTTTTATTACTATAAATGCGACATCTACGCTGGACAAAACTTTATTTTTAAAGTCAGGATCGGTGGCAATCTCGTTTTGGGCCCATTCACTACGATTTGCGCACCTTGTTCCGTAGTAAGTCTATTCATAGAGCATAAATCAAGTGACAGCTGTAAAAAAGACCAACTCCGAAAACATGTGGCCAGGTTGAAAACCACACGTCTAAAAAAACACTCTTTACAATTCGCTTAATATTTATTTTTTGTGTAAATAGATTGCAAATTAAACTATTTGAGAAAAAATATAATATCAACAAATTTTCTGTCTTGTATTGTCGCTCTGAGTTGTAAAGTTCTTAAAAAACTCTACACGAAGTCAAAATATATTCTCATTGGATTCTACAAACTAAAAATGTAGAAATACTCGTATTTCTAAAAATTTAATAATCTTCTTCATCTAAAACAATAAACTTTTGCCTTAAACAAAGCATGGCAACCAACCAACCACAAATGAATGCCTTGTAATAATTCAAATCGCTTTATACTACAATTCATCCCCATTACATTTGTTTTCATGTTTTATTTGCACACAATTTTATAATTGTGTGCATAAAACTTCATCGTTTCCACTGCAAAATCCAGCGTAGACAATAAATCAGCCATCATTACGGGCAACGGCACCCTCCGAGTACCGCCCTCCGCATATCCCTGACTGACGGACTGACTGACATTCTAGAACAAACCCTGTACACCTATCCCTCGATTTACACGATACTTTTTTATCACTGTTTTTTTATTTCTCGTGTTATTCGAGGGTTATAGAAATGACCTCGATTTACACGATTTTTTGTTTTTACTAATTGAATCAAAAAAGCCATTTATACATAATTTTTGTGAGTAAAACGGTATATACGAGGGCCGTTCGGAAAGTTCTTAGCCTATCAATGAAAGAGAATAGTTAGTTTTTCAAAAATATTTTTATTTTCAATATAATCTCCTGAAACTTTAATACACTTAGTCCAACGCTTATCTAGCAATTCTATCCCTTGATTAAAATAGTTTTCCTCAAGGTCTTCAAAATAGTGGTTTACAACTGTAATTGCATCTTCATTTGAGGTAAAACGCTTGCCAGCAAGGATTTTTTTTTAGATTTGGGAACAGGTAAAAGTCACTGGGAGCTAAATCAGGAGAATAAGGTGGGTGGTCAAGCAACTCGTACTTTAATTCGTTGATTTTAGCCATTGTTTAAACACTGTTGTGCGCTGGTGCCTTGTCTTGATGAAAAATTATTTTTTTGTGTTGCAAGCCAGGACTTTTTTCTCGAATTTGTACATTTAATTGATCTAAGAGGTTGCAATAGTACTCTGAATTTATTGTTTTACCCTTTTGCAGATAGTCAATGAATAAAATACCTTTGAAGTCCCAAAAAACCGTTGCCATAACCTTACCAGCCGATTGAATTATTTTTGCCTTCTTTGGGGCACTTCCTCCAGCTTCTGTCCATTGTTTGGATTGTTCTTTTGTCTCTGGAGTATAGTGGTGGATCCATGTCTCATCAACAGTTATGAAACGACGCATAAAATCCATTTTATTTCGCTGAAAACGATACAAACAAGCTTGAGAAATGTTCATTCTTATGCGTTTCTGGTCGACTGTTAACAAGTCCGGCACCCATCTTTCAGAAAGCTTTTTCATCTGTAGTTCTTCATGCAAAATTAAATGGACTCGATCATTTGAGATGCCCATGATATTAGCTATTTCACGCACTTTTATTCGTCGCTCATTTAATACCATATCATGCACTTTGGCTACAATTTCTGTTGTTGTTGCTGTTTTTGGACGTCCACTACGTGGTTCATCTTCAATGCTTGTACGACCACCCCAATTTTTTACTGTTGCATATGAAGGAGCACTTTCACCTAACACATTCACCATATCAGTATGAATTTCTTGTCCCGATAAACCTTTTTTATGTTAATATTTAATGACACCACGCATTTCTAATTTTTCCATTGTAAAAAAATCGCGGATGCGTCTTTTGTGAACACCTGTTTCTATATGAAGGAGTTGCCAGATCAAAACAAAATTTAACATGTGTTCATAGCAGGAAGTTTCCAAAACACTTAACTTTTTTCTGTTTATACCGCGCTTTTTGTGCTAGGCTAAGAAGTTTCCGAGCCGCCCTCGTATATACTAGCTTTTTGTATCTGGCGTTGCACGCGATCGACTTAAATTGACTTAAAATATTTTAAAGTGCAATTTAGAGTTAAAAAAGGGTGGTTAAATTTCAGACTAACTCAATTTGAACCATGGAAAGATACACAAGCGAGCAACGCATTTAAGTTATTCAGGCTAATTATGAAAATGGGCGTTCAAATCAAAATGCATATCATGCACTTTCGAAGAAAATATTCCTCAGTAATGAGACACATTTTCACCTCAGTGGATTCGTCAATTAGCAGAATTGCCGCATTTGGGCGAATGATAATCAAAGAGTGTTTGTCGACAAAACTATGCACCCACAAAGAGTGACTGTTTGGTGCGGTTTATGGGCTGGCGGCATCATCGGGCCGTATTTTTTTCAATATGAGGACGGTCAGGCAGTTACTGTGAATGGTGTTTGCTATCGTGAGATGATAACGAACTTTTTAGGGCCCGCATTGGAAGATATGGATGTGGACGAGTTGTGGTTTCAACAGAACGGTGCCACATAGCTAACGAAATAATGGCTCTTTTGCGCGACAAATTGAATGGCCGTGGCATCTCACGTCGTGGCGATGTTAATTGGCCGCCAAGATCATGTGATTTGACACCATAGGACTTCTTTCTTTGGGATTATTTGAAAAAAAAAGGTGTACGTCGATAAGCCAGCTACAATTCAAGAGCTAAAGTATGAGATAATTCGGCACATTAACGGCATAGAACCGCAATTATGCCTCAGCGTCATCGAAAATTTAGACCAACGGATGGAGGTGTGCCGCCGAGGTCGCGGCGTCCATTTGGACGATATTTTGTTCCATACATAATTGAACCATACCAATATTATCATAATATAAAGAAATGACGATAGTTTCCTTAATAATTTGTGTTTTATTCAAAATCAACTTGTTTACTCTAGGTCTTCCCATATACTATCCCAAATCAAAAATGGTTCTTGGATATTCGACATATTCAGCCCCCAGATCAACCAATTTTTCACGCCCAGCCTTCGGCAATTAAAAATTTGGTGTTTTAATCTTTGCTCTTTGTCGTGGTCATTATGTTGTGCATATTTGCAAATTTACCGATTCGACCTCTAAAAGCTACTTGCTACCTCCGACCACAGATAACATTTTGTAAAAAAAAAAGTTACAGCCTATAGGCTACTTCTATAGGGCGATTCATCTAGAGGTATTTTTTCAATAGGGGTTTTTTCACAGATTACGGTGGAGTTGTATTAAACTTTATTTTTTTTTTGTTTTCACATTTCATCATGGAAAGACTTACACCTCAACAACGTCTCCTGATTGTGCAACTGTATAATGTAAATGAGCGATCGGTAAGAAACTGGCTTCGGCCATAATTTTGTTCAGAGATGAGTCCCATTTCTGGCTCAACGGCAAAGTCAATAAACAAAATTGCCGCATTTGGGCTGAAGAGCAACAAAAAGGGGTTCAAGAGGTGCCGTTATACCATTATACCAAGAGAAAACCACAGTTTGGTGGAATTATCGGTCCATATTTTTCCAAAAAGATAATGGCCGTAACGTAACCGTTAATGGCGCCCGCTCTCGCGCCATGATATCGGACTTTTTGCTGCCTCAAAGTGAAGCCCGTAATCTTGAATTGAAAGGTAATTTCGAAGACTAGCTAATTTCTCGTTTTGGACCGTTGAGTTGGCCGCCTAGATCGTGTAATATCAGACCTTTAGACTTTTTTCTTTGGGGCTATGCAAAGTCCGAAGTCTATGCTGACATATTAGCTACGATTCAGGTATTGGAAGCCAACATTACGCGTGTCATTAACGCCATACCGGTCGAAATGCTCGAATGATTCTTTCAAAATTGGGCCCCAGAATGGACACAGTGGGGCGTTGTTGTGGCCATACTTTGAAGGAAATTATATTCAAAAAATTAATGGCATAATATGTCCTTTCGAATAAACATTAAAGATTCCACACTTGATTTAAATTTTTGTGTTTTTTTTTATTTTGAAAAAATATTTCTAGATGGATCACCCGATACTATCTGGAACTTCCAATAAAATCGGTTTATCCGTTTAGGCGTGATTTAAATCTTGGACTGCTTAAAGTATGTTGCACTGTCATATAATGCAATCAAAAAGACAACGCTCAGGGATGCTGGAAAAAATTATGGCCAGGTGTATGCATAGATAATATTTCTTGTCAACCTTTGGAACAGGAATATTCTCAAATAATTGAATTAGCGCGTACACTTGGGAGTGAAGGTTTTAATGACGTTCCTCAGGTAGATATTTTGGAACTAGTAGCAGACAAAGAATTGGATGACGATGATTTACTTAATATGGTTAACGAAAACGGTCATGACGATAATAACGACTCAGGTGAAAATGAGTCAGAAAAGGTAGAATTGACACCTGAGATTATTTGCGAAGGCCTTGAATTAGGACGGAAATTAGGAAATCATTTTGTCCAACATGACCATAATGTTGAAAGAGATCTCAAGTTCCAGAGATATATTTCTTAAAGCCTGGCACAATCTCGTGAGGCCTATACGAGGGTTGCTATATATATCTCCCATCTGACAGTTCCATTGAAAAGTTTGACATTTTTTAGCATAAACGTACTCAGAACGTTCTGACGAACGACCATAGTTTGTGTTGTTTACAGTGACTTGGAAAAATCAATTTGGCAAAAAAAGGGGATTAGCTCGCGAACATTTTCGTGCGTTCATTTTGCACAACTTTCGACGTGGATTATCACGACAAGAGTGCATCGGTGAACTTAAATCTTTGTATGGCGATGAAGCACCATCCTATAGCACTGTGAAGAAAACTGGTTTAATACATTCAATCGTGGCCGACGCTAGTTTGAAAACGAGGTCGTGAAGGTCGTCCAAAAACGACCGTTGTGCCAGAAAACATTGATGCGGTGCGTTAACTGATAATTCAAGATTGTTAATGTGACATAGCTCTAAGTGAAATAGGGACATCCTTAGACATTTCTTCCACCAGCATACATTCGATATTGCATGAACACCTGGCCGTAAAAAAAGGTTTGTACTCGTTGGATCCCGCACAATTTGACAAACGCTCAAAAAAAGGCTCGTGTCGAGTGGTGCAAAGAAATTTTGAAAAAATACGATCGTGACGAATCATGGATCTATGCGTATGAGTACGAAACAAAACAGCAATCGACCGTGTGGGTCTTCGAAGAAGAGCCAAATCCAAAGAAAGTTGTTCGTGAAAGAAGCACTTCGAAGCAAATGGTCGCCTGTTTCTTTGGCAAAACTGGTCATGTGGCGACTGCTCCGCTTGAGCAACGTAGGACGGTCAAATCTGAGTGGTACACCACAATTTGTTTGCCTGGAGTCTTCGGAGAAATTCGAAAAATTAACAAGAGAAGACGAATCATTGTGCACCATAACAATAAGAGCTCCCACACATCGGCTCAAACCAGCGCCTTTTTGACCGGCCAAAACGTCGAATCGATGACTTCTTTTTATTCCCGCACATCTTGAAAATAATGCGTGGTCAACGATTTTCGTCGCCAGAAGATGCTGTTGAAGCGTTCAAAAACCATGGTTTCGAGGTGTCGCAATCGGAGAGGAAAAAAATTGGTTGGAGTGCTTCGAAAATTGGTTAAAGCGCATACACAAAGTGTATAAATCATGCTGGAGAATACTTTGAAAAACAATAAAATCATTTTTATTGGTAAATATTCACATTTTCATTATTAGGCCAGAAATATATATAGCAGCCCTCGTACCTGAATTTGTCTTTTTTTTTCGATTTACACGATTTTTCATACAAAATATTTCGAATTCGATTTGCACGATTTTTTCCGGAACTTATCTAACGTGTAAATAGAGGGATAGGTGTATATTCAAATTTAAGCGCGAGTATTCAAAAGCGAATGGACGGATGGAATATACAAATGCGAAACAATCCACAGCATACCAAGAGGAAAGAGTTACACCCCCCTCTGGTTCATGGTGAAATTGGCAAGCGAATGCAGCAGAAGATAGTGCGAAAAAGAACCAAAACATCCGCCACTCTCACTCACCGACAGTCCAAAAAAAACATGTAGCATTGACTAAAATATGAAATATGGGGAAAAGCGAAATATGAATTCACTGCTAACAATGATTTGCATAAAAGAATAGTTGCCACAAAGACTTAATGCAACAATGGGGAGGGAAGTACAGAACTGCGGAGGAGGAAGCATTAGCATCCTATAAATGTACGCTCTCAAGAAAAATGACTTATGTGCAATTTTCTATATTATTTGGGGTCTCCCTAAAACGTAAATATGCCACACTTTAATACCCCCGTCTGTAAAGAATAAAAATGCTATGCAGAATTCCCATGACAATTCAGTTTTAAAGTCATCACTAAATATACAAGATGAGAGCTTTTTCATCCTAAGAGCTCTTAAGTCGTTTTTTCTGTTGGCCGCAGAGATATACAAACGACTGGGCTAATGTACTGAATAAAAAACCATTCTTAAGTAAAATTATGGAAATAACTTCGCTCGAATATGCAGATGAAATGATATGACCACAAATGCGATTATGTGCACAGTATTTAACCCTCCGTCATGCACATGTATATGGCCACCTAATTTAACTATGATTTAAATATATTTCTAATTTGGCTAGGAGTTTGAGTCTCCAGGTACACTCTACAAATATTGTTAGGTATCGTTATATGAAAAAAACACATTAAAAAAACAACAACAAACAAAATTTATGTGGATTTTTTCATCTATAAATCGTATATGTCGGAACATGTGCATGGCGGAGGGTTAAAACAGCAAAAAGGGACGTACACGTAAAAAAAGAATGGTTGGAATAACAATATTCGAAGAGCATATATGGTTATGGTACAACAATATTATGATCCTTACAACAATACTATGATTCAAATACAACCATACTATGATTCTTACAATCATACTATGTTCCACACAACAATAGTATGATTTACACTCAACCATACTATGATCTCCGCAACCAAGTATGATTCACACTCAACCATACCACGATTTCTACAACAATATTATGGTCCTCACAACCATAGTATGATCCCCACAACCATAGTTTGATTCACACGCAACCATGTTATGATCCCTACAACCATAGTATGATTAAAAAGGGTGGTTAAACTTTAAGGGCCGATGTTGATTTTGAATAAAACACAAATAATTTTTTATTATTGTCATTTCTTTTTATTATGATAATATTGGTATGGTTCAATTATGTATGGAACAAAATATCGTCCAAATGGACGCCGCGACCTCGGCGGCACACCTCCATCCGTTGGTCCAAATTTTCGATGTCGCTGAGGCATAGTTGAGGTTGCCGTTAATGTGCCGAATTATCTCATCCTTTAGCTCTTGAATTGTAGCTGGCTTATCGACGTACACCTTTTCTTTCAAATAACCCCAAAGAAAGAAGTCCAACGGTGTCAAATCACATGATCTTGGCGGCCAATTAACATCGCCACGACGTGAGATAACACGGCGATGGAATTTGTCGCGCAAAAGAGCCATTGTTCCGATAGCTGTGTGGCAAGTGGCACCGTCCTGTTGAAACCACATGTCGTCTACATTCATATCTTCCAGTTCGGGCCATAAAAAGTTCGTTATTATCTCACGGTAGCGAACACCATTCACAGTAACTGCCTGACCGGCCTCATTGTTGCATTGTTTTTTCGACAATCACTCTTGGATTATCATTCGCCCAAAGGCGGCAATCTGCTTCTTGACGAATCCACTGAAGATGATTTTCTTCGAAAATTGGTTTTTCATAATAAGCCTATATAACTTTAACGCCTTGCTCGCTTGTGTATCTTGCCATTATTCGAATTGAATTAGTCTGAAGTTGAGAAATATTAATGAAATGAAGAAAAAAAAACTTGACGTTTAGGTTCACATTCAACATCGGCCCTTTACTATGATCCCCAAAATTATTTATTAAAATTGGGTTTAGTTGTCAACAATAGAATTGAATTATGAAAATTATTTAAACATGCACTAAATTCAAAATAGAAGGAGTGATTTATTTAACAGAAGAAAAAATCAGTTTATAAAACGTAAGCGTTTTTATTAAAAATATTTCAGTTAAACAAAGCAAAAGCAGTTTGTTCGAAAAATTAATAAAAAATTAATAATATTTAAAAGAAGAAAAATTAAATTATATATTATGATTATCATATTATTGTGAACATTAAACACATAAAGCAATACTTTTGTCGCATCAATCACATTTATATTGCTGCTACAACCATATTTTTAAATTTAGCTACAATACTATTGTTACATTTCAACAAAATTACTTATAATATTGCCGCAATCATACTATTGTCAAAATGAAATTAAAAAAAAACAATACTATGATTGCGACGACCATACTTTTATTGCAGAGAACAAACTATTGTTGCCGTGACCATATGTTAACATATCTTTTCTCTGCGTATATAAGTATATCTAAAGTTACCCTAAACTATTGTATGGCTAAAATAGCCACTGATTACGAGGGCGGTTCGGAAAGTTCTTAGTCTATCAATGAAAGAGAATAGTTAGTTTTTCAAAAATATTTTTATTTTTCAATATAATCTCCTGAAACTTCAATACACTTAGTCCAACGCTTATCTAGCAATTCTATCCCTTGATTAAAATAGTTTTCCTCAAGGTGTTCAAAATAGTGGTTTACAACTGTAATTGCATCTTCATTTGAGGTAAAACGCCTGCCAGCAAGGAATTTTTTTTAGATTTGGAAACAGGTAAAAGGTAAAAGGAGCTAAATCAGGAAAATAAGGTGGGTGGTCAAGCAACTCGTACTTTAATTCGTTGATTTTAGCCATTGTTAAAACACTCTTGTGCGCTGGTGCGTTGTCTTGATGAAAAATTATTTTTTTGTGTTGTAAGCCAGGACGTTTTTCTCGAATTTGTACATTTAATTGATCTAAAAGGTTGCAATAGTACTCTGAATTTATTGTTTTACCCTTTTGCAGATAGTCAATGAATAAAATACCTTTGAAGTCCCAAAAAACCGTTGCCATAACCTTACCAGCCGATTGAATTATTTTTGCCTTCTTTGGGGCACTTGTTGCCAGAGTTGCCAGATCGAAACAAAATTTAACATGTGTTCATAGCAGAGATGGAAGTTTCCAAAACACTTAACTTTTTTCTGTTTATACCGCGCTTTTTGTGCTAGGCTAAGAATCGCCGAACCTTCCGAACCGCCCTCGTAGCTCTGCAAATATTGGTCATCAACAACTTACCCCCTCCATTATTTCGAGCAGCATGCCATTCCATTTGCCTGTCTTCGAGTCCAGGCTGCCGTATTTGTTGTCCTCTTGCAAGCGAAAGGTATAGGAGAATCCCAACTTTTTGCCCAACTCTTCGATGAGTTCTATACCGAAACCTTCGAACTGTTCATTGCCCTCAAGCTTACTGGGGACATCTTTCAACATGCCATAGGGTTCACTCTGTAAGAAAATGCATACATATTAATAGCATTAAAAGATTAACATTAATAACTAAAGGCCAAATTAAGGAATATGCTATTATGATAAACTAACAATTATAAAATACATACATACGCGATAATTTTCTTATTTGGGAATGAAATAAAAAATTATGAACCTTAGAAAAATTTATTTTATATTTTAATTATATTGAAAAGTAAGGGAATTTTTAAATTACATGGTTTTAAATAGGGTATCTGGCAAATGTCGACCTTCGCTACACACACACTGCTGCATACGTTTTCTGAAGTTTTCATGAACTCTAAGAAGCATGTCGACTGGCCAATTTCAGCCTCAATATTGTTAATTAGGTCTTTCAAGGTGTTGGGACGGTTACCCCAAAGGAAAAAAATCGCATTGGGCTAAGTCTGGTGAGCGTGCCGGCTAGTTGATATCACCCCTCAAAGAGATGAGCCGTCCAGGAAACATTTGCCTCAAACAATTAATGGTAACCCTCGCTGTGCTCCATCCTGTTGAAACCATGTATCCTCTACTTGCATTGCCTCAAGAGCCGGCTGATAAAATCCTGTATCATAGTCAAGTACCGTTCGGAGTTCAAAGTTGCGGCAAGACGGTTATCCTGAAAAAGTAAGGGCCAATGATGCCTTCTCGTGATATGGCTCACCACACAGTGACGCGGTCCGAATGTAGAGGTCTCTGGTGAAGTTCTCTGGGGTTTGTTTCACTCCAATACCGCATATTTTGTTTGTTTACACGCCCACTGAGGTGAAAATGTGCCTCATCAGAAAAGAGCACAATTTCGTCACGTTGCAAGAACGTCTTCACAAAAGGTCCGCCGGGTCAAATAGTCCCGTGCTGACAATTGTTGGACCACGCACATTTTATAAGGGTTGAAATTTAGTTTAACATGAAGAATCCTGTGGAGAAAACGTTTGGATATGCCAACAGCAAGTGATTGCTTCCGAGCAGAGCGTTTCGGACAACTGCTGCTCTAACTCTCTCGATGTTGTGTGGTGTGGCAATCCTTTTCTCAGGTCCCCTTCGTACACATGACTCATTTCCTGCTGTTCTCAATGATGTTTCCCAATTTACAATTGATTGCCGTCCAGGAATACGACCGCATGGGGGAACAGCGAATGGCAAACGAAAAGCACGCAGCACTGCAACGATAGAGTGCGCATTTAAAAATCACGCTTCAACACAAAATGACCTCTCTTCACGTGCTCAATGCATGATGGCAACTGAAAGGCAGACGAATACAAATCTCCCGTCAGCCACTATAAGCCACGCACACTCTCCACTCTCTTCGACCAACAGTGCCGCCACAGACTGTATTGCAAAAAGGCAAAATATCGCGCTCCACCCTGTAGAATTTAACAATCAATAGGCAGTTTGCATGGATGGCGCTGTTACGGGTTCGGTTTCCATTTGTCTACTAACAAAATTCCTAACTACTCAAATCAGAGCAAACAATGTTTCATGGATTTATAGGGTCAGTTGTATAACGCGCAATAAAAAAGTATGGTTGGGGTGACAATATTTGAAGAATTATTGTTGGTTTATCGTACAACACTTTTATGATCCTCACAACAATAAAATGATTTGGTTATCCTTGATTCAATAAATCGGGAACATCAATTATCCAGAAATGAGCTTCATCGCTGAAGATGATTTTTCCATAAAGATAACGAAGTTTCCTTATTGGAAACCCGCTATAATCACTTCAGTCTTTTATTTCTAGAATAAATCATTTACCCCTGAGAAAGTCGGAAGTCTTGTTGCATAGTGCAAT
This sequence comes from Hydrotaea diabolus, assembly GCA_963513945.1. NCBI lineage: Eukaryota > Metazoa > Arthropoda > Insecta > Diptera > Muscidae > Hydrotaea > Hydrotaea diabolus. The sequence continues at coordinate 163,207,452 of OY740716.1, forward strand.
ACGAGTGTGTTAACAGCGATCTAAACCGGATTTAGCTACTACGAGGTCTGTTATATATACTTTCGGCCTAATAATGAAATGCGAATATTTATCTTCAAAAATGGTTTTATTGTTTTTCAAAGTATTCTTCAGCACGATTTAATTGTCGAAGCACTTTTTCCACTCCGATTGAGACACCTCCACAACATGGTTTTTGAACAATTCAACAGCATCTTTTGGCGACGAAAATTGTTGACCACGCATTTTTCTCTTGAGGCTAGAGAATAAAAAGAAGTCATTGGGTGCCAAGTCAGGACTGTACGGCGGATGACCCATCAATTCGACAGGCGCTGGTTTGAGCCGATGTGTAAGAGCTCGCATTGTCATGGTGCACAGTTATTCGTCTTCTATTGTTCGTTTTTCGAATTTCTCCGAAGACTTCAGGCAAACCAACCGTGTGGACCGTCGTACGTTGCTCACGCCGAACAGTCGCCACAAGACCAGTTTTGCCGAAAAAAAGGCAACCATTTACTTCGAAGTGCTTCTTTCACCAACAACTTTCGCTGAATTTGGCTCGTCTTTGAAGACCCGCACTGTTGATTGCTGTTTTGTTTCAGGCTCATACGCATAGATACATGATTCGTCACCTGTGACGAACTTTTAAACGTCTTTTGAAGCACCGCGATCGTATTTTTTTAAAATTTTCTTTGCACCAATCGACACGAGCCTTTTTTTGAGCGATTGTCATACTGTGCGGGATCCAGCGAGAACAAACCTTTTTACGGACAGGTAATGATGCAATATCGAATGTAGTTGGTGGAAGAAAAGCCCAAGAATGTCTCTATCTCACGGTATGTCACATGACGATCATGCATTATCAGTTCACGCACGGCATCAATGTTCTCTGGCACAACGACCGTTTTTGGACGACCTTCGTTTTTAAGCACCAGTTTTTCACAGTGCTATAGGATGGTGCTTCATCGCCATACAAAGATTTAAGTTCATCGATGCGCTCTTGTCGTGATAATCCACGTCGAAATTTGTGAAAAATGATCGCACGAAAATGTTCACGAGTTAATTCCATTTTTTTGCCAAATAGATTTTTCCAAGTACCGTAAACAACACAAATGATGGTCGTACGTCAACACGTCCAATGGAAATGTCCAATGGAAATGTCAGATGGCGCCAGGCAACACTAAGAAATATATCTAGCAACCCTCGTACTATTGGTACCAAATTAACAATTACCTTATAATTGGTTGGTTTTCAAAACCAACAATTGTCGCAGCCAATAGTGTTTATGAATTCGGTTGGCATAACCGACTTGTTGGCCCTAAGTGTCGTAATAGTATTGTATAAGTAGCTATTATCTTATGGTAAGTCAAACCATTTGACGATCAGAATCATGGAATGTTGGACAAAAAGTTCTTTAAGCCAAATATAAGAGTGTTTTTTCTATTTCGCTAAATTTGGGTGACGGCCCCCAAATACGTCCCTTTCAAAAATTTAGACATATGGGTATTAAATAACAATGCATTTTTTCATAAATGGAAAAGTGTCATTAATTTTGTAAATCTAGCGTCTTTTTAAATAAAAAAACAAACCTCCTTTCGAAGCAACTGATTTGAATGCATTCTCAGAGTTTAAAAATAGGGTCAATCATTTTATTTCTGAACGAGAAAGTATTTCCATTCTTAGGCGAGGGGCCGGAATAAGGTTAATGTCGGTTTTTTAGTAAAAAAAAAACAAGTTTTTCAAAAAAAACCGAAATGCCGGTTTTCTAAAAACCCCGGTTTTTTCACACTATTGCCATGGTCCAACAATGCTGCCAGAATTGCTTGTAGATAATAGCTTTCCACTTATTGTAAACATGCACATATACTTCTTCTCACAGTATACTTACGATAGCTGTTATAACCACAAAGCTTTTATTGACCAATGAACGCATATCCTGATCACTGGCCAAAATGGGCGGTGGTCGATCGATGGTAACGCCCTCGTCAGTTTTCCAAGTTCCAATGCGTTGCACACCGAATACCGTCAACTCAACGACATCCAGGGAAAAAACGGTTCTCAAGCCGCCATAATCGAATTTAATTTCACCGGTCAAACCTTCCAAGCTCAACTTGAAGGACAAATGGAAAATATTTTTTAAAATAAAAATGTAGAACGAAATTACCACATTACGAGTAAATACATGTTCTCTTCGTTGTCTCTTTGTTTGACTTTCTTACCGATTTCATGTAATTGACAAGCGTATATCCTTTATCCCATGAGCTGTCATCGTTACAGTTCAAGGGCTCCGCCCGAAACAGGACATGCTTGAATGTCTCAGCCAAAAGTTGTACGCCATCGTATAGTAGAGCCATGTTGATAGTCAAAGGACACGACACTGTGTGTGTGTGTGCGTGTGGAAAAGTGTTAAATGGATGAAATGGGAAAATTGACACAAAAAAAAGTGCGTGAAAATGTATCTCAATATTGACTTATAAATCGTGTGTTGAAATGACATTTACACCAGAGCACCGCACCCGCGGGATGGCTAATGGGCTGTGTGATTGTGGAATTGTGACTTCCACGCCCATGGGAGCGGGTGGAAGCGCGATGAAGATGATGGCAATGGAAGGGAAGACAGATGGAGGAAGCAGAACAAAAACGAAGCAATAATTATGATAATTTGAAAGTCAAGAGTTTATACAGAATGAAGTGTGTCTGATGGAGAGATCGCACTTCATACTGATTTAATTTAAAGCATATCCAATATCTAAGGCAAAGAAGCACTTAGTAGGGACAAAAATACTGTCACACACGTTTTATGCTGTAAAATAAAAAGTACTGAATGTTTTTGGACCAAATATTTTTTTATATATTTATTGATGTATATTGTATCCAAAAAGAATCTACTTATTCGAAATGTCCGCCTTTTGCCTTTACACACGCCTTAAGTCGCACTGGCCAATCGTCAATAGCTGCACGAACCTCGTCCATTGGAAAATTGGCCACAGCTTGAACCAAAGCAGTGTAAAGAGATCCAATGTTGGGGTATCTTTTGTGACTAACCTTGCCCTCTAAAACCGTCCACAATTTGTAATCCAATGGATTCAAATCTGGACTGCCTGAGGGCCATTCTTCAGAGGAAATGAAGGCTGGCAAATTGTTTCGAAGCCAGGCCTGGGACGTTTTAGCCTTATGGGCCGGCGCAGAATCCTGCTGGAAAGTCCACGGCTGGTTTTGGAACAGGGAATTGTCAAAAGGCTTCACAACAGTTCCAAGACGGTTTCTTGGTAAACTTTGGCCGATGTTTTGACTCCTTGTTCGCAGAAATGCAGGTCAGTGACCCCATCGTAAGAGACACCCTACCAAACCATGACAGAAGCTGGGTGATGACTCTTTTCCACCCTTGGGATCAGTCCAGGGGCTTACTTATATGACTGCGCATACACTCTATCATTTTGCTTGTTAAATTTTTCCTATACGGTAAAAATTTTTCAATTAGTGAACAAAGTTTTTCTGCGCAAGTTTTCAGCGTGAACCACTAATCCGAAAACTTGCAAACGCTGCCATATCGCCCCTTGCGTTTTTGGGCATGGTCGTAGATAGACATATTTTCATGAAATGAGCCAAGGAGTATTCCTGGTGAAATTTGTCCAGTAGTGAATGAATCACCCTGTATAAGATGCGACTTTGTCGAAATTATCACCGTTTCTACTTCTTTGCTTTAGATATTGGATATGATTTAAATTAAACAATTTACCAGCGTTCATTTCCTCTGAAGAATGGCCCTCAGACAGTCCAGATTTGAACCCATTGGATTACAAATTGTGGACGGTTTTAGAAGACAAGGTTTGTCACAAAAGATACCCCAACATTGGATCTCTTAAGACTGCTTTGGTTCGAGCAGTGGCCAATTTTCCAATGGACGAGGTTCGTGCAGCTATGGACGATTGGCCAGTGCGACTTCAGGCGTGTGTAAAGGCAAAAGGCGGACATTTCGAATAAGTAGATTCTTTTTGGATACAATATACATTAATAAATATATTAAACATATTTGGTCCAAAAACATTCAGTACTTTTTATTTTACAGCATACAACTTGTGTAATAGTATTTATGTCCCTACTAAGTAATGGTACCTCTTGAACCTTTACTTTTTGCTCTTCAGCCCAAATGCGGCAATTTTGTTTATTGACTTAGCCGTTGAGCTAGAAATGGGCCTCATCATTGAACAACATTTTGGTCGAAAACAGCGGATCTTCCGTTTCTCACCGAACGCTCATTTTCATAATACAGTTGCCAACATTTGAATGTAGACCTGTTGCCATAAAATGTCCTTTCAAATTGCCAATTAAGATTCCACACTGGATTTGAATTTTTATATTTTTTTGTTCTGAAAAAATACACCCTATACAACGATTCAGAATATACATACTTAATGGGGCCTCCGACAAGTATTTCGAGGTGTTGCAAACAGAATAGAATCTTTAAGTAGATACTCGACGGACGGTTATCGATAAGTCCAATCAGCTAGTGATGGCTGTATCGATCCGTTGGATCTGGCTTACCAATATAAACCATGATGCCCATTCTAGTAATGCGGGCTACACAATCTTATGTAAATGGGTTGTATCGTATGCTTAATAATAAAATGCAAACATTTTAGTAAAGTGGAGTTAGTCAGTGTATGCTTGTGAATGGTCCATATGTAGACGGAAAAAGGATAGGCATGCACAGGACATAAATATTAATTAGTTGTTAAAATGAGCTGTGGGCATGATGGCTTAACTTGACCCTCGCATCTCACCATTCTGAAAAGGTTCATCTGACTCGAATAGCATCTTGGCCACCTCCTGTACGTTTTCGGCTTCTGGCGACACCATACGCAGAGCGGTGATGTTTGTATCGCCATGCTGATAGGGTTCCAAGTCGATCGTTTGAAAATCTAAATTGCCAATAATGTAACGATAAGCGCCAGTCATCAGGCCAACTTGTTGTGCCTAGGCAAACGGAACAACAAAGCCGAACAGCGGCACAAAACACTCCATTGAAATTAAAGTTCAACTCAAAGGAGGCCATTAGAGAAATCAAAGCCTTTGACGGTCTTTATTATTTACCTGTTTGAATAGCTCGGGCAATGTGGCTAATGAGCCAACAACCACAAATGAACTTTCGCCGGAATTTTTAATGCGCCGCAAAACATTACGATAATTGGCATTGAGGTCTAGTTCGTAGCGGCGCAAGACGATGGTGGGCCCGGCGGTGCCGTACAACTGCAGAAGGTCATTAACGGTCGTGAGGAATTCCCCTGGAAAGGATACAATTTCATCATCATTGCCAGAGCTTAACCTGCGTCGCTTCATCAAACCTGATTCGTATATAATGGTAAACGATTGCCATTCCAAGGTCGTGACCAAATCCTTCAAGGCCACCGCCAGCTGCGAAGGGTGTGGGTGCAAATTGATGGTTGGCAATTGGGCGCCGAAATCCCAGCGTGTATCTATGAAGGGCAACTCTTTGGCATCGCAAATGCTCATGGCATGCTTGGCAGCCATCGTTGTGGTCGGGCCGAAAACAGCCACAAGATTTTGCTAAACAAACCCATAAAAAGAAAAAAAAAACAGATAAAACAGAGGCGAAAAGAGCTGGAAAAACTTTAAAACAAAACCCAAACGTAAGCGAAAAAAAAGTTTAACTGCTTAGAGTTTTTGTTTTTCCTTTGAAGCTTTTAGTGGGCTCATATAACATGTTAAATTCCGCCGGAAATGTTTGAGTTTTTAGCCAGCCCCATGGGTGAAGGCTAAGATATTTGAGTTTTACTCACCCTTAGAATTTTACATAGTTTCTTTGAGGTTCCGAACGCATCTCCCGGTTCAATTTCAATGGTTACGGCATGCAAACGTATATCCTCATTCTCATCGTTGGCCTTGTTTATGGCCAACTGAAAGATTTTCACCATATCAGGATTATCACTTTCATAAATCAGACCTGCAAAAAGGTAAATGTGGAAAACATAACCAATTAAAGTGATATGGTCAACAATTGATGGAAAGGAGAAGATCAATTAAAAGAAATTTTAACTTTTGCGAGAATTATGAAAGCATATCGCGACCTTAGGACAAGAAGGTTCTATTTGCACCAACACTACTTTTGAGGGAACTAAGGTTGAATATTGTTAATCGTTTTACTTAGTCGATTTCCACTTAACTTAAAAACTGTTTTTGAAAAATTTGAATTTAGACCTGAAATATTATTATGTTTTTAAAAATATCTAAGCTACTATATTAGCTTTGCCACAATTTGAGTCTCAAAAAACAGATAGAACTCTGATGCTCAACGATGAGGCACATGAATGTAGGAGAATATGGTTCTAAGTACCTAATAGAACTTTGTGTGACGGTAAGAAACATTTTTTTGCATATAGAACCATGTGTCTAATTCTAAATGCTAAAAAAGTAATAAACATAAGGATAATGAAATAAGAGTTTCAATGTTTTTTAATATATTTTATGGTTTTATTTTGTATTTTTAAAAAAAGTTGTTTAAAATAAATAGTTCTCCTATTAATTAAAGAAAATATAATTAGAATTAGTCACATTTTTAAATTCATAAATATTATAGTTTTTAGTAAATTAAGTTAACCTATATTATTATTAGACAATAAAGGAACTTAAATTCGAATATATCTGATATAAAACGGCAGGACTATTCTGCGGTTTCGTCATCTGAAAAACACAAGAAAAATATTTTTTTTGAAATAGTTAAATTTTATAAAAATCATTGTAATACATACCCAATTTAAGGATGACTTTATAATATGCTTGGTCAGCAGAGCTCATGTATTTAAACATAGACAGTAGGTGTTTCGATTTTTCTTGGGATATATCACCCGTCTTCAAAGTAACAGTCTCAATGTCCTGCATTATTGGAACTTCCTGCTTTTCTCCTTTCTTTTTCCGAAGTCGTGTTACTGTTCGTCTTATCACGGTACTGGTCATGTTCAGTGTTTCATAATCCAACGAGTATTGCAATTCATACTGTATTTGCGTGAATCTCAACATTTTTAATTTGGAAAAAGGTACACTTTTGTATTAAAAGCAAATTTTTGAATATTTTCCAAAATTCTTAAAATCACACGGTTGCATCTGTATGACAACTAATGGGTTTCTGATGTTTACATTTTTCAGTAACCTTATGAGCCCCATTGGTGAAAAGTATTCATTGACTGAGAGATGTTTTTCAATTTGGCTGTGAGCATTATCAACTTCTTGGAGCGCTGAGTGTCCCGGTAATGAGTATTTCATAGTAATACTTTCAACGTCGGGATGAGTTTTCATAAAATACTGCATTGCTAAGGCCATAATTGAGTTTTTGTTTTGAGGCACGCAGGAATCACTCCATGTTATCAGCTTAGTGATATTGTTGTCTTCGAATACTTTTTCGAGAATTTTTTGTAAGGCTGATGCAATATCGTTCCCACTTCTTCCGCCAGTATACTCTGTCCACAAAGCACAGTATACTTTTCTTGATGTTGACAAGTGTGCTGTTAAGTTATAAACGTTAAGTTTTGAATTGTAAAACATGGGCCCAATTTCCGCTCGGGGGCAGGATAACACATTTTGAAGATCAAAAGTTAAAATTGGAGTACCTGAAGCCTTATCCAAAGCCTTTGCATCTCTCATCATTTGCTTTAGTTTAAGGTGGATCTCATTTTCTTTTTTCATTTCATTGGACAAATTATTTTCTTTTTCAGCTACAGAAAATGCTTCGCACTTTCCACACCTGTCAGATTTGGGTTGATGAAAACCCAAATTGAAGTTAGTGTTAAAAATATACCTGTAGAAGCTTTCTTTGACAGGGATTTGAACTGTTTCTTTGTACAAGTTGTACATTTTAGTAATATTGAGATTTGGATCAAGGTAATGCTTCGAAGTTTTGGCACGGCAATAATGGGATTCTATCCTTGGGAATGATGTAATATGTGTTTTTACTTCAGAAATATTGTCTTCAGGAATTCGGTTTTTGGATTTCAACCCCTTATCGCATTTTTTAGCTACCCCAGTTACACTATTTTTCTTTTCGTGTGCGTTGTAAACTGGTTTTTGGGAAATCGCAAAAGTTCCAAGCCAAAATGGCTCACAGACTCGAATCATGTTTCCAGACAATTCTACAAAATAGCTAAAAGAGTAGTTTCGTCGCGAATTTCCCGATTTATTGCTTTTTCGAACACTTTCAATTCTCTTAGTTGATTTCAAAATATAACCTTTCCTTCTTGATTTAAGGAGTAGAAATCCTTAAATAGTTCCTCACGCTCGGTTTGTGTAACAATATTTTGACAGTTAAATTTACAGTTCGCGAAGCAGTTTTTTTTATTCAATATTTCTTTTCGTGCTACTTCTTTTCCCCGAGAACTTGTCGCACGTTTCGCTTCCAAGATTTTTGGTTTACAGCCCGTTTCCGCGTTTTTTCAGAGGTTGATGCAACATTTGGTTCATCATTGGTTTCCAAATTACTTACATGTATTTCCTCAATGACTGCCGGTTCCAAACTAATACAATTTTTCATAACGACCGCCAAATCTACCTCAATGATATCGCCTAAGCGGACTGAAGGTACCTTTAGGTCCATTTTCCTATTCCAAACACAATAATAAAAAGGTAACTAAATACGAGGCATAAAAAGACATTTTTATAATACATTTACCTGAGTTTTAATATTAAATAGTTTAATTAAAACCTCCGCGAACACTTCCACTACACAATATTAGAAATAAATGCACACAATTTACCGTTTGTTTCTTTCTAATAAGTTCCAAGATAATACTGTGCGCACGTGACTTAAAACCAGAGCTCACAATAAAGTGAGAGAAAGCTCAAACAAAAAACTACATCTCACTACAAAATAAGACACACAAAACATAAGAGATGAATGACCGATATTTTGTTCTGCTTAAAACACAGTTGGTTCTATTTCTAGAATAAACAATTTTGAATCCGAGCAACATGGTTCTATTTGCAATTAAAGTTTCCACATGGTTCTATCTGCAAAATAATATATGCTTTCTCGGTTAACAAGGTTCTATCAGTCTGTTAGAACCTTTTTAACTGAATCTCAAACCAAAAACGCGTAGTTAGAACCTACTTCTATTGAATATCTCAGAAACTGTAAGAGATAGAAAAAAAACTGAGAACGCCAATCGAAAGAGCAGAGCCGCTTTAGAGCGATGTGATATATAACTAATTTTTAAAAAAAATGTAAGTTAGAACCTTGTTTTTATGTTAAAAAAATCCATAGGAGGGCAGCTCAATATAAAAATTTTAAAACAAAATATACTGGACCGGAATCTACTATGGAGAGTGTATAACTTTCGGAGCAGTCGAAATTATGTTGTACACAATTGTGTACCCCCACATTAGTGGAATTTTATGCTTTTCTGCGACAGCTTGACAGCTTTTTAGAAAACTGTCGCTTAATGGCAACACCAAAGAATGCACTATAAGATAATACTAAGTTTGACATTCCCTGATAAAGCAATAAAGATGAACCTGCATTAGTGGGAATCCTCTATAAGCGGGACAGTTTGGAGGTCTCTGCAGACTTGAAACAAAAAAAATAAAAATATACTCTTAAGCAGGAGTTTGAACCTCTTTAGAATTAAGTTCTATAAGTGGAAATTTTTACTCGTTTACCTCTAAAAATGGGATTTGCGTTTTCATGCTGTACCTCCAAAAGTAAGATTTTGGCCCTGTTTGCTCTTATTTTTTGCTTTTTACTAAAAACATTTTTTACGGAGTGAGACGAAAATAAGAAATAAAGAAGGAGAAAGGACAGAGCCCTGTGGCACACCTGCGGTCAGCCTATGTGTGTTGGATGAGAACCCATCTACAACAACTCTAATAGTGCGATCTCTAAGAAAGCTCGATATAAATCGAGCAAACGTATTACCGACACCAAAAGCGATCAACTTTGATATGAGTACACCGTGCCAGACTCTATCAAAGGCCTTGGAGACATCTAAGGCCACGACCTTACTCTCACCAAACTGGTGGATAGACCGACTCCAACGTTCCGACAAGAACGCCAACAGGTCTCCGTTAGAGCGATATCTACGAAAGCCATACTGTCGATCACTTAGCAGGTCGTTGGTCTCTAAATACCTCACAAGATGGTGGTTTACCATGATCTCCATTACCTTGGAGAGCGCAGAGCAAATCTCAATTGGCCGGTAATTCGCAGGATTATTGGCTTCGCCCTTTTTAGGGATCGACTGGACGTTCGCAACCTTCCAACACGCTGGGAAAACTCCCGCACGCTAAGCAAGGTTGAAAAGGTTGCGTAATGGACGGGCTAGCTTCGACGAGCACTTACATAGGACAAGTGCCGAAATACCATCCGGGCCCGGGGATTTATTTACATCGAGGTTCGCAAGAACCCTTTTAACTCCACGCGTTCGAAAAAATGTCTGAAGCATGGAACTTGATACGTTTTCGATCGCGGGGAGTGGTTGATTGCTTTCCGGCAAGGAAGAATTTCCTGCAAATATTTCAGTTAAAAGGTTAGCTTTATCAACCGGGTCAGTGAATGCCTGGTTGTCTTTAACAAGAGTTGGTATAGATGAAGAACTATCCTTTACTCTTCTTACAAACGACCAAAAGCTCTTACTTCCCCTGGGAGAAGTAAGAACCTTTGTACGTAGACGTTGTTCGTGAAGAAATTTTTGACGCCTAAGCACTCTAGCACACGAAGCTCTTGCCTGTTTTCGCAATGGAGTTTTTATTTAAACTCCAATTTCTGAACGCCTCCTCCTTTGATCTGACAGCATACCTGCATGCCTGGTTAAACCAACTGTTTTTGGCTGGTTTAGCCGACATAATTTTATTTGGAACAAAAGTCTTTATTCCAAATAAAATTATATTTTGGATCATTTCAGCCGCAGCATTTACGTCGTTATCAAGAAAGCAATGTTTCCAATTGAATTGCTGGAAAAAGTGGTTGAGCTCATCCCAACGTGCCTTTTCGTAGAAAAAAACTGTCCGCTTTGGGGCTGGTATCAAAGCGACACGAAGAGAGGAATACGGAAAGAATGCTGAAACAATGCAGTGATCGGAGTTATATGGTGAGATCAAAGACTTTTGGCGACCTATACGTGGGCTGCTATATATATCATTAAAAATGGTTTTATTGTTCTTCAAAGTGTTCTCCAGCATGATTTATACAATTTTGCATGCGCCCAAACCAATTGTAGAAGCACTTTTTCCACTCCGATTGAAACACCTGCAAAACATGGTTTTTGAACGCTTCAACAGCAGCTTCTGGCGACGAAAATTGTTGACCACGTACTTTTTTTTTTGATGTGCGGCAATAAAAATAAATCATTGGGTGCCAAGTCAGGGCTGTATGGCGGGTGAGCCATCAATTCGACGTTTTGGCCGGTCAAAGAGACGCTGTTTTGAGCCGATATGTTTTGGTGCACAATGATTCGTCTTCTCTTGTTCGTTTATTGAATTTCTCCGTAAACTTTAGTTAAACAAATTGTGCTGTACCACTCAGAACGTTGCTCAAGCGGAACAGTCGCCACATGACCAGTTTGGCCGAAGAAACAGGTGACCATTTGCTTCGAAGAGCTTTTTCCACGAACAACTTTCATTGGATTTGGCTCGTCTTCGAAGACCCACACGGTCGATTGCTGTTTTGTTTCGGGCTCATACGCATAGATCAATGATTCGTCACCTGTGACAATCTTACTTAGTAGGGACATAAATACTGTCACACATTTTATGCTGTAAAATAAAAAGTACTGAATGTTTTTGGACCAAATATTTTTTTTTATATTTTTATTGATGTATATTGTATCCAAAAAGAATCTACTTATTCGAAATGTCCGCCTTTTGCCTTTACACACGCACTGGCAAATCGTCAATAGCTGCACGAACCTCGTCCATTGGAAAATTGGCCACAACTCGAACCAAAGCAGTCTTAAGAGATCCAATGTTGCGGCAACTTTTGTAACAAACCTTGTCCTCTAAAACTGTCCACAATTTGTAATCCAATGGGTTCAAATCTGTAATACCTGAGGGCCATTTTTCAGAGGAAATGAAAGCTGGCAAACTGTTTCGAAGCCAGGCCTGGGACGTTTTAGCCTTATGGGCCGGCGCAGAATCCAGCTGGAAAGTCCATGGCAAGCAGGATATTGTTAAGAAGCTTCACAACAGCTTCCAAACCGGTTTCTTGGTAAGCTTTGTTTTGACTCCTTGTTCGCAGAAATGCAGGTCAGTGACCCCATCATAAGAGACACCTCACCAAACCATGACTGAAGCTGGGTGATGACCCTTTTCCACCCTTGGGATCAGTTCAGATGCTTCCTTAGAAGACCGCGCATACACTCTATCATTTTGCTTGTTAAATTTTTCCTCAACGGTAACAATTTTTTTTATCGGTGAACAAAATTTGTCTGTGCAAGATACCACACGTAGAAAAAAAGTATGGTTGTGGTGACAATATTCGAAGAGGATAATACTATTGTTGGGTATATGGTTGTGGTAAAATATTATGATCCTCACAACAATAGTATCATTCAAATACAACCATACTATGATCCTCACAACAATAATATGATTCACACATAACCATACTATGATTCCCACAACCATAGTACGATTCACACTCAACCATACCATGATCTCCACAACCATAGTATGATCCTCACAACCATAGTATGATCCTCACAACCACAGTATGTTTCATATACAACCATAGAATGATCCTCACAACCATAATATGATTCACACGCAACCATGTTATAATCCCTACAACCATAGTATGATCACACACAATTGTACTTTGATCCCCAATATAATTTATTAGAATTTGTTTAAGTTATCGACAATAGATTTGAATTTTGAAAATTATTAAAAAAAAATACATTAAATTCAAAATAATAGGAGTGATTTATTTTACAGTAGAAAAAATAAGTTTAAATAAACGTAAGCTTTTTTATTAAATATATTTCAGTTAAACAAAGCCAAAGCAGCTTGTTTAAAAAAATTTAATTTCGATAAAAAAAAGTACTATTATTGTATTAGATCCGTACCAATAACATTTGTTCTTAAAAGCATATTTAAATGAAGAAAAATTACAATCATACAGCATGATTGCCGTAATCATATTATTGTTAACATAAAACCCATGAAGCAATACTTTTGTCGCATCAACAATATTTATATTGTTGTTATAACCATACTTTCATTTTTAAATTTGGCAATAATACTACTGTTACATTTCAACAATATGAATATTGCAGCAATTATACTATTGTCAAAACTAAATTCAGTTAACAATGCTATGTTTGCGATGAACATACTTTTATTGCGGAGAACATATTATTATTGCCGTGACCATGTAGTAACCATGTTTTTTCTCTGCGTGCAGCGTGCTTCACCAAAAGACGTTTGCATTTTTTAATCCTATTTTTTTTAAAGCTGCAGTCAATAAATGTCCGATACGTCGTTTGAAAGTCCCAAGTCTTTTTTAATGATTTGACTTATGGACTTTTGCGTGATATTCATCTCACGGGCCATGATCTTCTGATTTCGTTGCGGATTTCTGTGAATTCTTGATTTAACGGCTTTGATGACATTCGGTGTTCGAACAGAGCGTGGGCGGCCCGACCGGCGGCTGTCTTTTACATCTCCAGTCTCCTCAAACAGTTTTATGCATCGGTAGACGAACATGCGGCTAATCCCTAGTGCCCGGAGCGTTTTGAAAATATCGTTTTTTTTCTTTTCACACTTGAAAAGCGCTTTTACAAACCCATATGACATTAACGGGGTATGTTCAGTTCTACTATTGAAATGGGTGTGTTCAATGTTGTAACAGTATTAGTGTCCCTACGAAGTATATAAACACGACTGTTAACTACAGAATTCAATAAAATTAAATTAAAAAACAAAAAATTCAGTTTTCTGAAAGGCAAAAGTATAGGCACATTTTTTTATGAATATAAGAGATCAGAAAATAAATAGAATTAGTATTTAGTAAGTAAGCCATTCTGTTTTATAACAGCTTTTAGTCTGTTTGGCATGGAATGCACCAACTTTTTTATAGTCTCTTCCCCAATATTTCTCCATTCTTCCACTAATGCTGCTTTAAGCTGTAATATGTTTGAAACCGCTCGTTTTTGTACTCTTCTATCGAGTTCCTCCTATAAATGCTCAATAGGATTGAGGTCTGGTGATTGAGGATTGAGGTCTGGATGCGGAGGATGTGGAAGGACATGTGCGATGTTATAAGCAAGCCACATCTTTACGTCATGAGCAGTGTGCTTTGGGTCATTGTAGTGTTGAAATGTGAATGAGCTTGGCAAATTCAACCATTCAGCACTTTTTTCAAGGGTTTCTTAAAGAATGTTCAAGTAAACTGTTTTGTTCATTATTCCATCAATGAATACCAATTCACCCACACCTGCAGCAGACATACAGCCCCACACCATGACTCCTCCACCGCCGTGTTTTACAGTTGGTGCTAGATTTTTTGCATCATATGCTGTATTAGGCTTTCGCCAAACAGATGCACGGCCATCTGAGCGAAAAATGTTGAATTTACTGTCATCGGAGAAGAGTACTTGGTCCCAGTAACTACACCGCTGACTTTCAAATTCTGTGGCATAAGCTAATCTCATCTTTTGGTTGACTTCCGATATGAATGGTTTGCGCTTAAGAACGCGAGCTTTACGAGGGCGGTTCGAAAACTTCTTAATCTAGCACAAAAAGCGCGGTATAAACAGAAAAACAGAGATGGAAACTTCCATCTCTGCTATGAACACATGTTAAATTTTGTGTCGATCTGGCAACTCCTTCATATAGAAACAGGTGTTCACAAAAGACGCATCCGCGATTTTTTTACAATGGAAAAATTAAAAATGCGTGGTGTCATTAAATATTTACATAAAAAAGGTTTATCGGGACAAGAAATTCATAATGATATGGTGAATGTGTTAGGTGAAAGTGGTCCTTCATATGCAACAGTAAAAAATTGGGTTGCTGAATTTAAACGTGGTCGTACAAGCATTGAAGATGAACCACGTAGTGGACGCCCAAAAACAGCAACAACAACAGAAATTGTAGCCAAAGTGCATGATATGGTATTAAATGATCGACGAATAAAAGTGCGTGAAATAGCTAATATCATGGGCATCTCAAATGATCGAGTCCATTTAAATTTGCATGAAGAACTACAGATGAAAAGGCTTTCTGCAAGATGGGTGCCGCACTTGTTAACAGTCGACCAAAAACGCATAAGAATGAACATTTCTCTAGCTTGTTTGAATCGTTTTCAGCGAAATAAAATGGATTTTAAGCGTCGTTTCATAACTGTTGATGAGACATGGATCCACCACTATACTCCAGAGACAAAAGAACAATCCAAACAATGGCCTGAAGCTGGAGGAAGTGCCCCAAAGAAGGCAAAAACAATTCAATCGGCTGGTAAGGTTATGGCAACGGTTTTTTGGCACTTCAAAGGTATTTTATTGATTGACTATCTGCAAAAGGGTAAAACAATATATTCAGAGTACTATTGCAACCTTTTAGATCAATTAAATGTACCCAGCCTCATGAAGCATTCTTCTAATTGTTTTGGAGTGTACATCCTTGCCAAAATCTTCTGCAGTCTGTGTCGAAGTAATTTTTGGCTCAGTTTTCACTTTTCGTATAATTTGAGAGCACTCACGTTGAGAAAGTTTACTACGCTTTGCACTTTCTAAACTTGAATTCCCTTTAAAGCGATTTATAATGGCCCGAATAGTAAACCGGCTTCGCTCCATGATTTCCCCGATCTCTGCAAATGATTTGCGCTGTGACTCCGTCGTTTTTTTTTGTTTTCTTGACATTTTTACGTGCTCCTAACGCAATTATTATTTTTTAAACGAAATTTAGCCGTGTGTGCTGTTAAAACTCTTTTCAGTTAAATAAACCACGCAATGCAAGAATTGATCCACGTAAAAGGATTGCCAGATGTACAATTTTTTGCAAAATGCGACAAATAATTAAAAGTGAGCCTATAAAATTAAGTAAAAAATTAAATTTTTAACTTATTTTTTTTTTAAATTAACTATTCTGTTTTAAGATAATTGGATTAGTAAAGTAAAATACTATACAAAAATAAAAAAAGATATCTGACACAAAAAAACGTTGTTATATTGCATTAAATAAAACCATCAAGTTTGAGATTTTTGTTGTGCCTATACTTACAGTAGCTCTCACCTTATTTCATACAGTTAATGATTTATTAAAAAAAGTTCCCTCTATCACTACACAAGTAATTTTATTGGAAAAACTTCTATGAACATTTGAGATCACGTTAAAATATACTAAATTCACATAAAAAAAATAAAAAAAAGTCTGTTCCTTTACCTTCTGGAGGTACATATTTCTGTACGAACAAAATATATGCCCACAGCTTATTTCATACAGACATTTTTTTTCGAGATCACACTAGGCCAGTCTAACGGTAATCGATTCTTTTTTGCCTATTACATTCTTAGTTGTGTTAGGAATTAGATTACAAGAAACTCTGTGTGATTTTGCTGTCGCGGAGTAAAGTTCTAGTGAAAAGAAAAAAAATGGGACGCCGGACAACAATTGAACAACGTGAATTGGTTATAAAACATTTTAAAACTGAAAATTCGGTACGGCAGATTGCTAAATGTATTGGATTAAGCCCTGCTACAGTACAGTGTATCATTCAGCGTTTTGTCCGAGAGAACAGAATAGAAAACATGGGCAGAAATGCGCCGAACAAAATTTTTAATTTAACTGATGAGCGATGGATTGTCTGTAAAATAAAGGCAAGCCCCAAGTTATTCGCTCCAAAACTGGCCAATGAGATTCAGGAGACCCCAGGAAAATTATGCAGTGCTGAAACCGTTCGCCGTGTCCTTCGTGAACACGACTTCAATGGCAGAGTAGCACGCACAAAACTATTTATCAGTAAAAAGAGCAAACAAAGCCGGTATGCCTTTGCCAAGGAACATATTAACAAGACCTCTGACTTCTGGAATACGGTTGTTGTTGTTGTTGTAACAGCAATATATTTATTTTGAAGTCTTGTTCGTCTATGGGGGGATCTGCTTCGACATCCAGGTGGAGGAAACGCACCATTTGAACTGGATGCGTCCACCGAGACCTGGGGGTCAGCTGAGTGGGCTTGGCCGGACAGTTGAAGAGGACGCTGGAATACGGTAATTTTTGCAGACGAATCGAAGTTCAATATTTTCGGATCTGATGGTATGTCCTATGTTTGGCGGAAACCAAGCACAGAGCTAAACAAGGAGAATCTTACACCGAGTGTAAAACATGGTGGCGGTAGTGTGATGGTTTGGGCTTGCATGTCAGCAGCCGGCACTGGCTTATATGGAACAAACTTGGCGTATATGAAACTGTCCCCACTTGATGCAACCACCAGCACAATCTCCGGACATGAATGTGATTGAAAATCTGTGGGCTTTATTGGATCAGAACATTCGGAAACACAACATTTCTAACAAAGACGATCTGAAAAGGGCGCTATAGTTGGAGTGGGAAAGATAACACCAGAAATAACCCAAAACCTTGTAAATTCAATGCCAAAAAGACTGCAGGCTCTTGAGAAAGCAAAGGGCTAGCATACTAAGTATTAAAAATAGTTTAAATAAGTATATTCTATGATTTTTTTAAGTAAGATTAAGGTTGTATGAAATAAGCTGTGAGATGAAATTCGATTTGTGTGCTGTTGAATAGCAATCAATTAAAATATTATCAATATTTAATAACTACATATGTTTTCTTATAAAATTGCTTTTGGGGGTTTTTTGATATTATTCTTATTTTCAAAATTATGGCGATTTAAATTTTTACTCAAACACTGTATGAAATAAGCTGTGATCCACTGTATGTCCGGAACTTTATAAACAATACACCCATACCTCTTTATACGGCCCCTCTTTTTACGGCATTTCAATATGAGGGTATGTTTCAATTGTGGCACTCCCTCCCTTTACGACGCACATTGCCTCGTTATATGGCCAAAAATACGTAATCGGGAATTCACCCGTTTTTCAACGAAGAGTGATAGGCAAATAAAATCTTATGCATACATATTCACAACATTTGTTGTTTTGTAAACAAATGCGTGTGTTGCTACATCAGTTTCTTATTTGTGATGAGTAGACGTACATTTCTAGCACGCATTAAAATATTTTTTACTTTCTGAATAATAATTAATAGGTTTATGTTTATTAAAACAAAATTAGGTGCAAGTGGCCACGTACTTGAAATTTGGAAATAAAAAATTCTAGAAAAAAGGCCCGAAAGGCACTTACTTTAGAAACTAAGCTCAATGTTGTAGCGTAGTTTAGAAAATGGCGAAAAGATTACTAACATATCAAAGGCTTTGCGATTGCCGAAATCGACAGTTCACACAATAAGGGTCGATAAACAAAAAAAAAGAGTCAATCAAAACAATACATTTTTCGAAACGGGTCCGTGAAAGATGTAGCATTATGGAGCAGATGGAAAGATTATTAGATTGGTGGATAGAGGATAACAACCAAAGAAATATTGCTATGAGTCAGATCATCATTCAGCAAAAGGCTAAAAGTATCTTTGAATCTTTAGTGAATGAGAATTCCGATGAATCGTCACAAAATGTACGAGTAACTTTTGTTGCAAGCAATGGTTTGTTGGACAAGTTTAAAAAACGTTAGATAAGTTGCATAACGTTAGACTTAAGAGATAAACAGCAAGCGCCGACGCCGTTGCTGCAAGGAACTATCCAGAAATTTTAAAGAATTTAATGCGTACTGGAAGATCTTGTCCCGAAAAGGGACAATATCCTCCAGGGCTGTACTGGAAGCGCATGCCAGCACCTATATTTATTTCAAGAGATGAAAAATGTGCACCTGCTTACAAATTGTCCAAGGAGAGACTAACATTGTTGCTTGACAGTAACGGCGCTGGAGACTTTAAACTAAAACTATTGCTAGTTTATATGTCCAAACATCCGGGGCAAAGGATTGGAGAAAAAACAGTTACCTGTTTTATGGAAGTCCAATAAAAACGGTTGGATGACTAAAAATCTTTTCGAGGATTGGTTCAAAAATCATTTTTGTAAAGAAGTAAAAGCCTGTTTACAAATAAAAAATGTAAGCCAACTTCTAATGGATAATGCTCCAGGGCACTCTGATAACCTAGCTAAAATATGTGAGGAAATGCAACGCGAGTATCTTCCAAAAAATACTACAGCTCGATCCAGCCCATGGATCAAGGAGTCATGGAAAATTTCTAAGCATATTATTTACGCAAAACTTTACAGCTAGTTATAATTAAAGGCGATGATAAATCTTCAAAAAAAAAGAGGTGTGGAAAAATTATAAAGGTAAGGATGACATAAAAAACATAAGCGAGTCTTGGAACGAGGTACAATCAACAACAATAAACAAGGCTTGGAAATCAGTATGGTCAGAATGTGTTGTTACATCTGAGGTAGATATTGATTCCGTGAGTGTCAGAACATATTAGATAAGCGGTAAAAAAAATGGATTTAAAGATTTGGATGAAAGTGATATTGTTACTTTGCTTAATTCTGAGAGTCAGCCCCTGACAGACGAGGAACTACTCCAGTTGGAGTCAGCCCATGAAATTGAGGGCACCGATAAGTTGACACCTACTAATAAGAAATTAACATCCAAAGAATTAACTGAGGCGCTTAATCATTTTGAGCTGGGCACACGAATTCTTTTCAGTGTGATCCCGACGAAGATCGGAGTGCTTATATTATACAAAATATAGAGAAGTCTATTTTTTGCTACACCCAACTACAAGAAGATATGGAAAGAAAAGCCAAGCAACAGATATTGAACAATTTTTTTAAAGCTGGTCCGTGAAAACTATTTAAATTATAGTTATACACATTAACTTTTGTTTTAATTACTTTATTTAAATGTGTTATTTGTTTTAAAAACTACGATTATTTTGTTAAGTAACTACGATTTAAGTGCCTTATATTTATTCGAATTAAATATATTTTTAAAAAAAATGGAACCAATCTCTTACTGTTACTGTAGGTTTGTATGAACTGAATTACCTCGTTTTATGGCGTTTCGCTTAAGGTCACTTTTTTCGAAACGTATCTAGGCCGTAGGACGAGGTATGAGTGTAATATTAAAATACCAATTTAATCAAGGGTTGTCTTAGATAAAAGGCTTTTAGCTTTCTAAAACTTGTTCATACAGGGTATTAAAATCAGTTCAATAGTTTTAATGTCAGACACATATTAAATATAAAAAAAAATAAATTTTTTATGCAAAAATCACGATTTAAAATTAAAAAATATATACTTATATATAAACAATAATATAAAAAATATTACGAGGGCGACCGCAAAAGTAACTGGCCTAACACAAAAAGAACCGTTTTTTTTTTTGAATTATTATTATTTATTTTTCAACATAATCTCCTTCCAACTCAATACACTTCATCATACGTTTTTCAAGTTTTTTAATTCCATCCGAAAAATAAGATTTTTCAAGACCTTCAAAATATGCCTCAGTCTCAGGAAATAACCTCGCTATTGGACGAAAATGTTTTGCCAACGAGAATTTTTTTTAAATTTGGAAACAAGAAATATTCAGAAGGAGCTAAATCTGGACTATATGGTGGATGCGGAGCAATTTCAAATCGTAATTCGGCCAGTTTTTGTTGAGTTAAAAATGCAGTGTGTGAAGGAGCATTATCTTGATGAAAAACGACTTTTTTTTTCTAAATGCGGTCGTTTTATCTTGATTTCTTCACTCAACCGATCCAATAATGCACAATAATATTCACTATTTATAGTTTTTCTTTCTCAAGATAATCAATAAATATTATACCCCTTGCATCCCAAAATACTGTGGCCATTACTTTTCCTGCTGACTTCATAGTTTTCGCCTTCTTGGGACCACTTTTACCAGCTTCTATCCATTGTTTTGACTGTTCTTTGCATTCTGGGATGTAGTGATGGATCCATGTTTCAACAATAGTTATGAATCGGCGCAAGAACTCTATTGGATTACGCTGATAAATCGCTAAAAGCTCCTCGGAATTGATCCAACGGACGATTTTTTGGGGCAAAGTCAACAAACGCGGCACCCATCTTGGGGATAGCTTTTTCATCATGTAAAATACTCGAAACTTGTTTTTCGTGTATTTTAACAATATCAGCAAGTTCTCTGAGCTTTATTCGTCTATCTTTAGTCACTTCATTAAATATTTTTCTAATGTTTTCAATAGTACGAGTATTAGCAGTTTTCGGTCTTCCAGAGCGTTGTTCATCTTCCGTACTTGAACGACCCATTATATTGTTGAACCCAGGATTTCACGGTGGAGTATGATGGTGCATTATCACCATGACCAGAATCCAATTAATCTTTGATTAATTGTGGCGTATAACCTTTCATATAAAAGTGTTTAATTACCGCACGAAACTCTTTGTTTTCCATTTTTTAAAAATTATAAAACTTGTTTAATTCAATAACAAAGAAAATAATCATTTAATATTTCGGAAATTTTGACAGATGGCTTATAAAAGATTGCTATTAAAAAACAAAACAAAAAAAGTTGCTAGTAAAACAGAAAATGTGCCAGGCCAGTTAGTTTTGCGGTCGCCCTCGTAAATAAATTTGGACTTTCTCTAGCAAAACAAGCCATAGTTTTTTGAAATTGGGTGAGAGCTACACGTTGTTTAGTGGCACGTGATTATAAAGGATGGAGAGCGGGAATTTGCTTATTTGGGAATGAAATAAAAAAATTATGAACCTTAGAAAAATTTATTTTATATTTAATTTATATTGAACATTAAGAGAATTTTTAGATTACATGAGTCTTAATAGTGTATCTGGCAAATTTCAACCTTCGCTATCCAGACACTGCGGCATACGTTTTCTGAAGTTTTCATGAATTCTAACAAGCATGTCGACTGGTATTCTGCCAATTTTAGCCTAAATATTGTAAATTAGGTCTTCCAAGGTGTTGAGACGGTTGATATACACCTTCGACTTCAGGTAAGCCCAAAGGAAAAAATCGCATGGGGCTAAGTCTGGTGAGCGTGCCGGCCAGTTCAAATCACCCCTCAAAGAGATAAGCCGCGCAGGAAACATTTGCCTCAAAGAATTCATGGTAACCCTCGCTGTGTGTGCAGTGGAACCATGTATCCTCTTATTACATTGCCTCAAAAGCCGGCTGAAAAATAATCCTGTATCATAGTCAAGTCATAGTCAAGAGCAAGAGATTGCTTGAGCGTTTCGTAGGTTGCAGTACTGCTGCTCTAACTCTCTCGATGTTTTGTGGTGTTGTAATCCTTATCTCAGGTCCCCTTCGTACACATGACACATTCCCTGCTGTTCTCAATAAAGTTACCCAATTTACAATTGATTGCCGTCCAGGAACACGTCCGCGTGGGGGAACAGCGAATCGTAAATGAAAAGCACGCTGCGCTGCAATGATCGAGTGCGCATTTTAAAAATACGCTTCAACACAAAATGACCTCTCCTCACGTGTCCACTGCATGATGGGACGAATACAGATCTCCCGTCAGCCACTATAAGCCACGCACACACTCCACTCTCTTCGACCAATAGTGCCGCCACAGCCAGCAGTGCAAAAATGCAAATAACCGCGCTCCACCCTGTACATGACTCTATGCTGGGTGCTTTAAAAAAAAAACAATCGGCAGTAGCCACCTCTGCTCTAAGGTGAACCTTAGGTTCGTAACTAAAATGCTGAAAATCGAAAAATTTACTAGAACTTATGACTCTACTATTTGTCACCAAGTTTTTTATAAATGATAGCTTGTTGTGCTCGAAAAGTCCGAACTTATTGCTCAATTAACTTATATATTTTTCTATTTTTGATTATATATTTTTCTATAGTTTTTTCGTTTTGTTATATTTATTCGGTCTTTTATCATTGTTATGACTTGAACAGTTTTTTTAGGAGTTATGGTCGAAAAACCTGAGACATCTCATAAAAAATCGTAAAAAAAATTCCAAAAATTTTGCCATAAAAAAATCAGAGGAACTTTTTTTAAATTTCATTTTCATATTAACGAGGCCAAAATCTATAGGAAAAAAATAATGGGTGATCCAAGAACTTTTTTTAATAGCCTTTTTTTTGACAGATCACTTGTGAGTCGTGTCATGCTGTCATGTTATTTTTGTTTAGTATTGTCAGGCGTAAGTCTATCATGGAAAGACTTATGCCTGAACAAATCGTTCAACGTTATTAGGAAAATTCACGTTCTGTGAGGAATGTGTTTCGAGTACTTCGTTCAACTTATGGTCAACATAATCGGCCTACTGAGAGTACTATTCGCAACTCCACCATCCATCGACCGAATAGACCACGTCCAGCACGCAGTGTAGAAAATGGGTGTACACCAAGACCAGACCGTGGAGAGTCGATTCGGCGCCGTTCGCAACAACTCGGACTGACGTGTGGAACGACTTGTCGCATTTTACGTCGAGATCATAAATTGAAAGCGTACAAAATACAGCTTGTGCAGGAACTAAAGACGCCCAAAGTTTCCAAGCGACATCGCTTCGCTCTATGGGCTCTTGAAAAGTTCCAAGAAGATCCGAAGTTTCGAGCTAAATTTTGTTCAGCGATGAGGGCCATTTCGAGCTCAATGGGTATGTAAACAAGCAAAAATGCACATTTGGGACGAAGAGCAAGCCACTTCATCCAGAAAAAACAACGGTATGGTGTAGTTTGTGGCCGGTGGAATCATCGGTCTATATTTCTTCAAAATGATGCTGGTGAGAGCGTAGCCGTCAATGGCAACCATTATCGTGCCATGGTAGCCGACTATTTGATAACTGAAATTGAAGCTTGTGATCTCGTCGATATTTGGATTCAACAAGACGCCGCCACTTTCCACACATCGCATCAATCAATGGATTTATTGAGAGAACACTTCGGTAAGCAGATAATTTCACGTTTTGGGCCGGTCGATTGGCCACCAAGATTGGTGATATCTTTTTCCTGCGGGGATATGTAAAATCTAAAGTTTATGCGGACAAATCCGCTTCGATTCAGGCCTTGGAGCAAAAGATCACGCGTGTCATTCGCCAGTTACCACTCGAAACGCTCGAACGAGTGATGGAAAATGGACTCAACAGATCTACCATCTGTGACGTAGCCGCGACCAACATTTGGCAGACATAATCCTCAAAAAATAAATGCCAAAGAATGTTATTTCAAATGATAATAAACATTCCCCATTCAATATGAATTTTCTTTGCTCTTTTCTTTAAAAAAGTAGGGTTCCTCGAAATGGATAACGCGTTATTTAAAACTCTGGAATAGGAAAAAATAATAATAAATAAATCACCAGTATTATTTTTCTTGCTGGTGCTCTTTATTTCAAATGCGATTGTTTATTTAACAAAAATGCGATTGTTTGTTTTATTTAAACATTTCCGAAAAAAAAAATCAGTGTAGGCTATTTTCTGATTTTCATTTTTTCCCTTAATTATTCTTAAAAATCTAAAAAAAAAATCAAATATATCAAATCGTTTTCGAGATAAAAAATTTTAAATAATTCAGAAAAATACTTTATTTCTGAAATTTTTAATATTGATATTGAGACAACAACAATAACTTCAGGAATTCTACTGTTATTTTTGGTACAGTTTAATACATTGACATACCCTTTTGATTTTTTGTCCGAAGTTCAATATGCCTGACCCACTATGGCACACTTCCCGCGGCCTGATCCAGAAGCAAGATCCGAACCATTTTTGTCCAATAAATAAAGAAGTCATTGCAACTAGAACTATGTCTTTAATATAATAGTTTTACATGACAAATGTAATACAAAAAGTAGTACAGGAGGGTTGCTATATATATTTCTGGCACCATCTGACATTTCCATTGGAAAGTTTGACATTTTTAGCATAAACGCACTCAGAATGTTTTGACGTACGACCATCATTTGTGTTGTTTACCGTGACTTGTCGTGAACATTTTCGTGCGATCTTTTTTGACAACTTTCGACATGGATTATCACGACAAGAGTGCAGCGATGAACTTAAATCTTTGTATGGCGATAAAGCACCATCCTTTAGCACTGTAAAAACCTGGTTTATTGAATTTAACCGTGGCCGACGCTTGCTCAAAGACGAAGGTCGCCCAAAAACGGCCGTTGTGCTAGAGAACATTGATGCCATGCGTGAACTGATAATGCAAGATCGTCATGTGACATACCGTGAGACAAAGGCAACCTTGGTCATTTCTCTCACCAGCACACATTCGATATTGCATGAACACCTGGCCGTAAAAAAGGTTTGTTCTCGTTGGATACCGCACAATTTGACAATCGCTCAAAAAAGGCTGGTGTCGATTGGTGCCAAAATTTTTTTTGAAAAAATACGATCGCGGTGCTTCAAAAGATGTTTATAAGATCGTCACGGGTGACGAATCATAAATCTATGCGTATAAGTCCGAAACAAAACAGCAATCGACCATGTGGGTCTCGAAGACCCACAAACGGAGTGGAAAAAGTGCTTCGACAATTGGTTTGAGCGCATGCAAAAGTGTATTAATCATGCTGGAGAATACTTTGAAAAACAATAAACCCATTTTTGATAATAAATATTAGCAGTTTTATTATTAGGCCAGAAGTATATATAGCAGCCCTCGTATAATAGTTTTACATGACAGATATAATACAAAAAAAAGTCTTATACTAGCTAGTTCAAGTACAATATCCAGTATCTTCGCTGTCTATATTACTACTCGGAAGTATCCGACGGACAACAATTAACAGCCGATTCATTGTCAATGGAACAATGGTCAGCTTCCAGCTCTGACGAACCATAGCGATCAGCAAATGTAGGATTATTTTCACCAAATTGTCGCAGTAAGCCGCTTACATAAAATAAAGTTTCCGCTGGCCTTTCATTAGCCCGTTCCGGATCATTTTCCCTCAATGATGGAAAGTCGTTTAGCATAGACTCGATTAGCTTTATCATGTTCATGGCTTCCACGGGCGCCTTTGTAATACAATGAGGCCTTTGCGGAGCACTTGTCACCAATTCAGTACGTTTAGACAGATCCTCATAAAATGGATCCGCCTCAAGATCATTGTCGATTTTCTCATCAAGCTTAAGTAGATCATCGTTGTTCCGAAAATTTTGGCAATAACTACTCACATATGGAGAGCCGTGCTTGTGGCATCTGACACCTTGCACACTATCCGGGCCGCTATACATGACCACAAAATTACTTTTCAAGTACGAAGCATCTGTAGGTTGAATACTGTCCAATTGATCTGTAGTAGCAAACTCCATATCAACTGGGCCACGACAGGCAACAATTGTCGCCACAGATTCCGTATCGTCTAGAGTAGTATTTGATTGCAGGGGCTTCACTATGTCGCTCACAATATTAAGTGAATCATCGTGAGTGTAGATGACATTGCCTGAATTGCCGTGTGACATGAGAAAAAAAAGGAAACTCTTCAAAGCCCCGACATCTTTTTGCCGCATATACTCGATTAGTTGCAGCAGTTCGCTACTAGTGCAGTCCTGCAGGACTATATAAGGGATACCGGCAATTTTAAGTTCCCTTATGAGATGTCTTACGTCCTGCTCGCTGCCTTGGCGAATTTTTTGCTCACTACTGAAATAGTGACCATTGCTTATAATCGCCAGGGCCGGATTGATGCTGTAAAAGTAGAAATCGGCATTTGTGGTCGTCTGTATAATGCGAAAACAACCCATAATTTTCATATTCCTTGCAAGGATCTTCTGCACGGGTCGCAGCGGCGACTTGTAGACCTGGTACATTAAGGTGTCGATTTCAATGCTCCTCTCAATATCATTATTTATGAAACACTGCATAAAGACGGCATTGTCTATTTTGGTCGTATTAAAAATCTGATGATCCTTAACGGGATTTTGATCGTTCAGAGTGAAATTTTTAATGCGATCAGCATGGAATGTTTCGGTGTCCTCTTCATCGCCGAATAATCTGCGTTTCATTATCGGTTGCAGCTTTTTGAAGGGATCCCATTTTCGCTTTTGTATCTTCGCCCCTTCCATGACAGGATGTAGCAGTGCAGCTCGCGAGTATCCCGCCCTTTTCAAATTCTCCATATGTCTTTCCAGAAAAAGCCGCGACAAGTCTTTTGTCCATACATTTCGATATTTGGCCTTTTTCGTATAAGTAACAACGATCAATTTCGACTTGTATCGCAGGTTCGTATTGTTTTTCATGGCTTTGAGAATTTCTTTCAGCATTTTGGAGCGACAAGCACAGTCGGTATTGATAATTACCTGCACGCACGAATATCCAATGCACTTGGTTTCTTCTAGCTCCCTATTGATATCTATGGAACGACCTAGGCGGGTGCTATACGCCGCATAATCGTAGCACTGGCCATGCGTCACTTGGACATCATCGTCGTATTCGGAATTGTTAGCGAAACCGTCTTGCTTCGCAAGCAGCGGATGTCTAGGGCAATTGACAATATATAATTTTATACGCAATCCATAACGATCCATTGCTTTGTCTAGAATTGTGTTAATTTTTTGTTTGAACAGAGCGTGTACGTTCGTTCCACTCAATGTTTGAAAATGGACTGATAGTGTGAGAAAACGTTGAAGACAAAAGAAATGTACTCGTACACAACTGCTTGCAGTGTTGCCATCTAGGCGGATCAGTGCCCAGTTTGGGGAACTTGTTTTGAAAATGCAGACAAATATTTGATCGGCGAATCTGGTGATATTGAATTCATTTTTAGGAAACGGATTTTCTTATTCGCCACCGTAAGAACGAATGTATCCCAAGATTGTCATTCCGTTTGCAATACATTGAAATATTGCTAGGAGACCCTTTAAAGTAAAGGGTCTCTTATGTTAAATGTGAGTCACACCTTAATGGCAAGTTTGTTGCCTACCATAATATGAGTTAATGTTGGAAAAAATGCAACCATGGAGAGGTACACAATTTAGCGGCGCCTTAAGATTATTCAAGCCTTTTACGAAAATTGGCGTTTAAATCCAAATGCATTTCGTGTACTCTGTGATTTTTGTGGTCAGCATAATCGACCAAGTGTGTTCGCAATCGGCCAATTTGTGCGCAAAACGGGTAGAAAATGTGAAACACCTGTGCGAGTATCGCCTACGAGGGCGGTTCGGAAAGTTCTTAGCCTACCAATAAAAGATAATTTGTGCGCAAAACGGGTCTGTAGGATATGTGAAACACCTGTGCGAGTATCGCCTACGAGGGCGGTTCGGATAGTTCTTAGCCTATAAATGAAAGTTCTTAGCCTATCAAAAATATTTTTATTTTTCAATATATTCACCTGAAACTTCAATACACTTAGTTCAACGCTTATCTAGCAATTCTATCCCTTGATTAAAATAGTTTTCCTCAAGGTCTTCAAAATAGTGGTTTACAACTGTAATTGCATCTTCATTTGAGGTAAAACGCTTGCCAGCAAGGATTTTTTTTAGATTTGGGAACAGGTAAAAGTCACTGGGAGCTAAATCAGGAGAATAAGGTGGGTGGTCAAGCAACTCGTGCTCTAATTCGTTGATTTTAGCCATTGTTAAAACACTCTTGTGCGCTGGTGCGTTGTCTTGATGAAAAATTATTTTTTTGTGTTGTAAGCCAGGACGTTTTTCTCGAATTTGCACATTTAATTGATCTAAAAGGTTGCAATAGTACTCTGAATTTATTGTTTTACCCTTTTGCAGATAGTCAATCAATAAAATACCTTTGAAGTCCCAAAAACCGTTGCCATAACCTTACCAGCAGATTGAATTGTTTTTGCCTTCTTTGGGGCACTTCCTCCAGCTTCAGTCCAATGTTTGGATTGTTCTTTTGTCTCTGGAGTATAGTGGTGGATCCATGTCTCATCAACAATTATGAAACGACGCTTAAAATCCATTTTATTTCGCTGAAAACGATCCAAACAAGCTTGAGAAATGTTCATTCTTATGCGTTTTTGGTCGACTGTTAACAAGTACGGCACCCATCTTGCAGAAAGCTTTTTCATCTGTAGTTCTTCATGCAAAATTAAATGGACTCGATCGTTTGAGATGCCCATGATATTAGCTATTTCACGCACTTTTATTCGTCGATCATTTAATACCATATCATGCACTTTGGCTACAATTTCTGTTGTTGTTGCTGTTTTTGGACGTCCACTACGTGGTTCATCTTCAATGCTTGTACGACCACGTTTAAATTCAGCAACCCAATTTTTTACTGTTGCATATGAAGGACCACTTTCACCTAACACATTCACCATATCATTATGAATTTCTTGTCCCGATAAATCTTTTTTATGTAAATATTTAATGACACCACGCATTTCTAATTTTTCCATTGTAAAAAAATCGCGGATGCGTCTTTTGTGAACACCTGTTTCTATATGAAGGAGTTGCCATAACGAATTTAACATGTGTTCATAGCAGAGATGGAAGTTTCCAAAACACTTAACTTTTTTCTGTTTATACCGCGCTTTTTGTGCTAGGCTAAGAAGTTTCCGAACCGCCCTCGTAGATCGTCCTGTCATCGGGCCGGACTACTTCGAAAATAAGGCTCGACCGCTATTGCGAGTGGATAAGGGACATTTAGCAATTGAGGATATGGACCTGGATGATATGTGGTTCCAACGGCCAACGAAACAATGCCTGATATTATTTTTTCACACGTAATTGTTATCGATCTATCATAATAAAAATCTATCATATATAAAAATATATATTTCTGGCCTACAAATGAAATGCGAATATTTATTATCAAATATTTATCAATATTAAGCTAGTTCTCTGAAAACTTTTTGTTTTATTTACAACTAACATCCTGCATTCTATCTAGTTGGACCGACTTTTATATTTTGATTTATAAGACTGCATCCGTCTGTGTCTGCTGAAATCAGCAACGACACTAAAATTTTGCACAATAGTCATAAGCTGCTTGGAATTTTAAATAGGCGAAATCGGCCCATGGGGGATACAAGTTTTCCTTTAATCCTCTTATTCATAAAAAAGATTTGTTGACATAAAATAACTTTTGAAGTCTCTAGTGCATATGAGCGTTTACAGGCGGGCACACAGCCCAAAACATTCAAATAAAAAATACTTGTTGTTTGATTTTAAAAATATGATCTAGTAGCCTACCTATTTTATTTTTATAAATAATGGGTGATCCAAGTAGAGATACTTTTTTCGATAGCCTTTTTTTGACCGATCATGTGTAAGTCGTGTCATGCGGTCATGTTATTTTTGTTAAGAATTGCTTGGCATTTCATCATGGAAAGACTTACGCCTGAACAACGTTTTCAAATCTTTTAACTTTATTGCGAAAATTAACGAGAAATGTGTTTTCGAAACAAATTTTGTTTAGCGATGAGGCCCATTTGTGGCGCAATGGGTATGTAAACAAGCAAAAACGCACATTTGGGAAGAAGAGAAACCAGGAGAGGTTCAAGAGCTGCCACTTAATCCAGAAAGAACAACGGTTTGGTGTGGTTTGTGGGCCGTCCATATCCGGCAATGGCGACCGTTATCGTGCCTTGAAACCGACTATTTGATGCCTGAAATTGAAGCTCGTGAACACGGCGACATTTGGTTTCAACAAGACGGCGCCACTTCCCACACATCGCATCAATCAATGGATTTAGTGAGAGAACACTTTGGTGAGCAGATAATTTCACGTTTTGGGCCGGTCGATTGGCCACTAAGATCGTGTAGACTTTTTCCTGTAGGGATATGTAAAGTCTAAAGTTTATGCGGACAAACTCGCTTCGATTCAGGCCTTGGAGCAAAACAACACGCCTGTCATTCTCCAGTTACTAATCGAAATGCTCGAATGAGTTATCGAAAATTGGACTCAACGCGTGGACCATCTGAGACGTAGCCGCGGCCAACATTTGATAGACATAATCTTCATAAAATAAATGCCAAAGAATGTTATTTCAAATGATTATAAATATTCCCCATTCAATTTGAATTCTCTCTTTTTTCTTTAAAAAAGTAATGAACCTCGAAATGGATCACGCGTTACATCAAAATTATCATCTCATTCCATTTTAATTTTTTTCAGTTTTGTGACAAAAGAGAAGGAAAAAAGTAAAAAAAAAAATATTTTTTTGTAAAAAAAATATTTTTTCCTAAGTGTTGCCTGGCGCCATCTGACATTTTCATTGGAAAGTTTGAGATTTCTTAGCATAAACGTACTCAGAACCTTTTGACGTACGACCATCATTTGTGTGGTTTACAGTGACTTGAAAAAATCAATTTGGCAAAAAAATGGAACATTTTCGTGCGATCATTTTTCACAACTTTCGACATCATGACAAGAGTGCATCGATGAACTTAACTCTTGGTATGGCGATCCACCATCCTCTAGTACTGTGATAAACTGTTTCAATGAATTCAATCGTGGCCGACGCTCGCTCAAATACGAAGGTCGTAAAGGTCGTCCAAAAACGGGCGTTGTGCCAGAGAACATAGGTGCCGTGCGTGAACTGATAATGCAAGATCGTCATGTGACATACCGCGCGATAGAGACCTCCTTGGGCATTTCTTCCACCAGCATACATTCGATATTGCATGAACACCTGGCCGTAAAAAGTTTTGTTCTCGTTGGATCCCGCACAATTTGACAATCGCTCAAAAAAGGCTCGTGTCGATTGGTGCAAAGAAATTTTGAAAAAATATGATCGCGGTGTTTCAAAAGAATTTTATAAGTCGTCACAGGTGACGAATCATAGATCGATGCGTATGAGCCCGAAACAAAACAGGAATCGACCGTCATCGAAGGCAAGCCAAATCTAACGAAAGTTGTTTGTGAAAAAAGCACTTCGAAGCAAATGGTCGCCTGTTTCTTCAGAAAAACTGGTCATGTGGCGACTGTTCCGCTTGAGCAACGTATGACGGTCAATTCTGACTGGTACACCACAATTTGTTGCCTGAAGTCTTCGGAGAAATTCGAAAAACCAACAAGAGAAGCCGAATCATTATGCACCATGACAATGCGAGCTCTCCCACATCGGCTCCAACCAGCGCCTTTTTGACTGGCCAAAACGTCGAATCGATGGCTCATCTGCCGTACAGCCCTGACTTGACCACCCAATGACTCCTTGTTGTTCCCGCACATCAAGAAAAAAATGCGTGGTCAACGATTTTTGTCGCCAGAAAATGCTGTTGAAGCGTTCAAAACCCATCTTTTGGAGGTGTCTCAATCGAAGTGGAAAAAGTGTTTCGACAATTGGTTTGAGCGCATGCAAAAGTGTATAAATCATGCTGGAGAATACTTTGAAAACAATAAAGTCATTTTTGATGATAAATATTCGCATTTTCATTATTAGGCCAGAAATATATATAGCAGCCCGTAATAGTATAAAATTGATTTGGCGAAAAAAGAACCTTAAACTTCATGTCGAAGTGTTGGCATTTCAAAATCCACACTTGAGCGAACATTCTCACTTTGTTGATGAAGAATTGTTAGATTTATTTTTTTTAGAAAGCAGTCTTTATTCGTTTAAACTTTTACGAAATGCCATGACCGGAATCGGTTCGAATAAATTCGAAGCCATATAGATTTTGCTGATAGTTCGAAACGCTTATCGAGAGATGACGCTGAATACGAAATTTTATACCTTATCCGCCTCATCATCAAATACATGAGTGCTCGATTTTGCTCGGTGTCTAAGACAAACATTAGGCAGTACATGCCAAATAAGCCCCATAAGTGGGAGTTCAAGATTTTCTCCGTTTGTGATACAAAGGGTTATTGTTATAATTTTGAAGAATTCACATGTGCTGCCGACAGTGTCTTTTAGAAAGGAGTGCCTGATTTGGGAGCCACTTCAAATGTTGTTGTCCTTTTGTCTCGCAATATACCTGATTTTCGGAATCACATAACATATTTTAATAATTACTTTACGTCTATTGGGCTTTTGGTTTATTTACGGAGTCGTGGAATTTATTCTCTAGGAATTGTTCGTGCCAACCGAGTGAAGAACTTTAAATTGTCCACTCCAAATCAAAGATACAAAATCAAAGCGTTGAAATCGCACTACTAAAAAGTATGAAGAAGTGAGTTGTTCAAACATCTTTAAAGAATATAATCAACACATGGGTGGTGGAGTCGATTTGATGGACAGTTTGATTATCAGTTTCAAAATTCGGATGAAGACAGGTAAATGGCCCTCTCGTCTATATTTCCATATACTTGACTTGGCAATGGTAAATGCTTACGTCTTATACCACCCCATAAATGGCTAAAAACATCACCGAATCGAATTGCTAAAGTTCTGTGAAGAAGAAGCAGATAATCTTTTTGGTGTTGGGCCGACCATCTAATAATGCCCAGAAACACCACAGAGTTCTAAGATGTTCTACCTACCACCATCTATTTTTAGATATGATGGTCTTCACCACTAAACATCTTTTCAGGACAAAAGTAAGAAACGACAATGTCAAAACAAGCCCTGTAAATCTGAGACTCACGTATATATTGTGAAAAATGGCAAATTTCGTTGTGTATGCCCGTCAAAAAATCTTGCTTCAATAAATTCCTTTTAAATATATAATTTTTAAAAACCAGTACTTCATTATATTTCTGTAAAAATATAATTACATATTAAATTATCTGTTAAAATTGTTTGATTTTCTTACATTTACTTTTTTGGAATAAATAAAATCGAATATAATTATTAAAAATTCATAGAATTTTTTCGAAGGCCGCCCAGAGACGAGGTAACAATTTTTGGGGTTAAAAGGCCACTCTTAAACATTTTTTTGGTTTGGTGTTTAATGACCCAATTTTAGTTTAATAAAATGATTCAGTCCGTAAGAGGCACCATCGACTTAATTAACGTGTAACTATTTTTTTTGTCGCCATCTACAATTTCACACTCGAGAAATCTCAGTTCATCTCAACGAGAGATCTCACTTTTTTGCAGTACCGGTCTGTGGTATATACAATAGGAATGTCGTTACTTATACTTCTTTAAATTGAAGTACGAGTAAATGTTATTTTGTGTGGGGATTTTGGGTATGTCAAAATGCTAGTGGGAAAGACAATGTCTCTTAAAAAATTGGCAACACTAATTGTGTTTAAAGATAAGCAAGCGAAACAAACTCCACGATACTCAAAGTTGTTTTCATTTGTTCTCTTACATTTTGTGTGGTGATATGAGATAAGAGAAGCAAATCGCGATTCAAGAGTGAAAATGCACTTAGTTCAATAATTAATACTTTTTAAGAGAGCCAGATATTTTCTGTAAATTTTTCATTGAACATTTTATAAAACGTTAAATTAAATTCTTTGCCATTTTTGATACTTTTTGTGTGATATAGGTGAAATTAAATTAGTGAACTTAGAGGTTTTCGAGATTTTTATATATGGCATATGTTCTCAGCTGTTATGGAGACAAAGAATGACATTTTTTGGATTCAATTTGTCACGCACCCGGGCACCGGGCAGTATGCACAGTATGTATACGAGTAAGATACCAATTTAAAGCATGGCGAATGCCTCGATCAGTATTTTGTTTACAAGATAATGGCAGTGTTGCCAACATCTGATGATTAAACAAGTAAAAACTGAGATGCCCTACAGCACATGGACTTATTATGTGACTTTTAGACTAGGAAGAATCAAATTTTTGTTTGAAGTTTCACCCATATGGACCAAATCTAATCTAATTTGACCTTGGCTAGCTAAAACCTTTGCAATGTATTACAATGTACAACGTTAATATTTTATTTCATTATACACTCACCCTACTGGGTAAGAGGGTATACAGTAGTTTTCGCTTATAGTCCATCGGAGAATTTTACATATAGTCCAGAAAATATACTTCTGGTTTCATCATATATGAATTTAACACATTGTTGTATAGTCCATTTCTCAAACAGTCGAATTCGACATACATATATTCCATTTTTTTTGTACTAATAACAGGAAATATATACATACATATAATGTATTCAAGATATAGTCCACACTGAAAAATAATTCGGCAAAATCATAAAAAAGCTTAATTAGTAATGGTATTAATAAGCATCAGATGTGATGGAAAAAAACTCCATATTGGTTATCTTGCAATAAAAAGGGAATTCCCCTTTTTCTAATTGTTTCGCTTGCTTATCTTTAAACACAATTAGTGTTGCCAATTTTTTAAGAGACAATTGTCTTTCCCACTAGCATTTTGACATACCCAAAATCCCCGCACAAAATAACATTTACTCGTACTTCAATTTAAAGAAGTATAAGTAAAGACATTCATTCCTATTGTATATACCACAGACCGGTACTGCAAAAAAATGAGATCTCTCGTTGAGATGAACTGAGATTTCTCGAGTGTGAAATTGTAGATGGCGAAAAAAAAAGAAATATTTACACGTTAATTAAGTCGATGGTGCCTCTTACGGACTGAATCATTTTGTTAAACTAAAATTGGGCCATTAAACACCAATCCAAATAAATGTTTAAGAGTGGCCTTTTAACCCCAAAAATTGCTACCCCGTCTCTGGGCGGCCTTCGAAAAAATTCTATGAATTTGTAATAATTATATTCGATTTTATTTATTCAAAAAAAGTAAATGTAAGAAAATCAAACAATTTTAACAGAGAATTTAAAATGTAATTATATTTTTACAGAAATATAATGAAGTACTAGGATTTATAAATTATACATTTAAAAGGAATTTTTTGAAGCAAGATTTTTTGACGGGCATACACAACGAAATTTGCCATTTTTCACAATATACTTGAGTCTCAGATTTACAGGGCTTGTTTTGACATTGTCGTTTTGTCCTGAAAAGATGGTCAGTGGTGAAGACCATCATATCTAAAAATAGATGGTGGTAGGTAGAACATCTTAGAACTCTGTGGTGTTTCTGCAGAGGGTTGGGCATTATTAGATGGTCGGCCCAACTTATTTTTTTCTGACATCAGCA
Source organism: Hydrotaea diabolus (assembly GCA_963513945.1). Classification (NCBI taxonomy): domain Eukaryota; kingdom Metazoa; phylum Arthropoda; class Insecta; order Diptera; family Muscidae; genus Hydrotaea; species Hydrotaea diabolus. The sequence goes on from OY740716.1 coordinate 163,243,417, forward strand.
AAAGATTTTCTGCTTCTTCTTCACAGAACTTTAGCAATTCGATTCGGTGATGTTTTTCGCCATTTATGCGGTGGTATAAGACGTAAGCATTTACCATTGCCAAGTCAAGTATATGGAGAAATAGACGAGAGGGCCATTTACCTGTCTTCATCCCAATTTTGCAACGCATAATCAAACTGTCCATCAAATCGACTCCACCACCCATGTGTTGATTTTATTCTTTGGCGATGTTTGAACAACTCACTTCTTCAGACTTCTTAGTAGTGCGATTCCAACGCTTTAATTGTGTTACAAAGTCATCTGGAGTATTTAAGTTGAATGGCTTAACTTCAGTATATGTGACGCACTAAATAGAAAAGGGATCTGAGGGTAAAAACCAGTTTTGTTCAGGAGAGCCATTTTAAAGATTTAAAAACGTGTATCTTTGGTGTACCATCACTGAGCGGGTTGGCGCATATCTCTGGGAGGGAACACTTTTGGGGCATGAGATCGGTCTCATTCGATGCTTAGATGTTGTCCACACCAAAAAAAAGTGAAAATTGATTTTTTTACCGTTAGGTCCCATTCTCTATGCGCTGTCACATATGTTGAAGCTAAGCGAACGCTTTTGTTGTCTTTCCAAACAATTGTAGAAATATCGATGCAAAATGCGGTGGCTACATATTCTTCAGAAAAGCCTCGAGAAACTTTCTGTGCCACCAATTGCTCGTCAGTAGACAATTTACAGTTCTTTACTCGGTTGGCACGAAAAGTTCCAAGAGAATAAATTCCACGACTCCGTAAATAAACCAAAATCCCAAGAGACGTAAAGTTATTATTAACTTTATATTATATTGCGAGACAAACGGACAACAACATTTGAAGCGGCAGCCAAATCAGGCATCCCTTCTTAAATGACACTGTCAGCAGCACATGTGAATACTTCAAAATTATAAGAATAACTCTTTGTATCACAAACGGAGAAAATCTTGAACTCCCACTGATGGGGCTTATTTGGCATGTACTGCCTAATGTTTGTCTTAGACGCCGAGCAAAATCGAGCACTCATGTATTTGATGATGAGGCGGATAAGGTATAAAATTTCGTATTTAGCGTCATCTCTAGATAAGCGTTTTGAACTATCAGCAAAATCTATATGGCTTCGAATTTCTTCGAACCCATTCACGGTTATGGCAATTTCTTCGTGCTATATATATTTCTGGCCTAATAATGAAAATGCGAATGTTTATCATCAAAAATCACTTTATTGTTTTTAAAGTATTCTCCAGCATGATTTTGCATGCGCTCAAACCAATTGTCGAAACACTTTTTCCACTTCGATTGAGACACCTCCAAAAGATGGGTTTTGAACGCTTCAACAGCATTTTTTGGCGACGAAAAGGAGTCATTGGGTGCCAAGTCAGGGCTGTACGGCAGATGAGCCATCGATTCGACGTTTTGGCCAGTCAAAAAGGCGCTGGATTCGGCTCCTCTTGTTGGTGTTTCGAATTTCTCCGAAGACTTCAGGCAAACAAATTATGGTGTGCCACTCAGAATTGACCGTCATACGTTGCTCAAGCGGAACAGTCGCCACATCACCAGTTTTTCCGAAGAAACAGGCGACCATTTGCTACGAAGTTCTTCTTTCACGAACAACTTTCGTTAGATTTGGCTCGATGACGGTCGATTGCTATTTTGTTTCGGGCTCATACGCATAGATCCATGATTCGTCACCAGTGACGATCTTATAAAATTCTTTTGAAACACCGCGATCATATTTTTTCAAAATTTCTTTGCACAAATCGACACGAGCCTTTTTTTGAGCGATTCTCAAATTGCGCGGAATCCAACGAAAACATAATTTTTTTACGGCCAGGTGTTCATGCAATATCGAATGTATGCTGGTGAAAGAAATGCCCAGGGATGCCTCTATCTCACGATATGTCACATGACGATTTTGCATTATCAGTGCACGGCACCCGACCTTCGTCTTTGAGCGAGCATCGGCCACGATTGAATTCATTAAACCAGTTTTTCAAAGTGCTATAGGACGGTGCCTCGTCGCCGTACAAAGATTTAAGTTCATCGATGCACTCTTGTCGTGATAATCCAAGTCGATAGTTGTGAAAAATGATCGCACGAAAATGTTTACGAGGTTATTCCATTTTTTTGCCAAATTAATTTTTCAAGTCACACTGGTCGTACGTCAAAACGTTCTGAGTTTATGATAAAAAATGTTAAACTTCCCTATGGAAATGTCAGATGACGCCAGAATTCTATATAGCAACCCTCGTAAAATTACTATAAGTTAATAACTGGGAATCAATTATTTTGCAACAAAATGTCATTGAATTGTAAGTGCATATTTTACCGAAAATGCGAATTTTAGTAAGAAATTCATATTGTGTATATTTTGTTTAAATAATGAATTTAAATGCATATTTAGCTCAAAATGCTATCTTCTGTGCATATGTTTCACAAATTCTACATTTTTCTCACACAAAAAATACGTTAATGATAATAAAATACCTACCAAAACTTAAAACAATTAAGTAATTCTTAGATCTCTCGTCGACAAATTCGGATTTATATGAAAGTCAATTAGGGGATAAGAGGGGTTTTATTCATTATCTACGGGAATTAAAATAATGAATGATGTTATAATCAAAATGTATAGCGTTACAGGCAAAAATTCTTTACAACAAAATGTTGGATTCATGTTTATATTCGTAGTGCAAATTGCGAATGTTCTGATATCTGTTTGTGCAGAAAATAGGTAAGACTACGACAAACTTGCTTCTTTGAAAATTAACCTAGTTCTTCCTTCAGAGTTCTGTATTTTTTTTTTTGGAGAATAAATAAATTTCGGCTTACTTTGGAAAATTAAAAAACGACGTGTTTTTCTATGTTTAAGTTTTTTGACCAAGCAGCTGATTATCAATTAATTAATGAGACTGAAATACTCTATATAAGTATAAAAGTTTGTGTTATTTTACAAATTATAACCCCCTTATCTTTGTGTTTTGAATTAGTATTTGACTGCAAAAAAATAGTTCTTGTCATATTTTTTATATTTAATACATATTTGTTGATTTTTTGTGGATATTTTTTTTGTGCTGCATATGGGTAATTCCGGGATCTCGAACGGGAAACTCGTACGCTTTAAAGTAACTATTTAAGTATGAAAACAACAATTTTCAAAGCTTTTATTAAAGGCTTACTTCCTTTCCAGTAGCACTACATTTGGGTTTGAGTGCAAAATGCAAATTGTATCGGGTGATCAATCTAAAGGATTTCTTTTAAAAATAAAAAATCAAATAAAATGTGGAGTATTTGTGGTTCTTTTTTTCTTTTATGCCATTTATTTTTTGAATATAATTTCCCTTAAATATTGGCCACAACTACGCTTCAGGGTGTCCAATATTGGATGACTTGTTCGAGCATTTCGACTGGTATAGCTTTAACGACACGCGTAATGTTGGCTTCCAAAACCTGAATCGTAGCTGGTTTGTCAGCGTAGAATTTGGACTTTGCGTAGCCCCAAAGAAAAAAGTCAATAGCTGTGATATTACATGATCTGGGCGGCCAACTCACCGGTCCAAAACGTGATATTGGCTGCTCTTCGTAATGACCTCTTAATAGATCCTTTGCTTGAGCAGGTGTATGGCAACTGGAGCCGTCCTGTTAAATTCAAATATCGTCAAGATTACGGGCTCCAATTTCAGGAGGCAAAAAGTCCGATATCAAGGCGCGTCAGCGAGCTCAATTCACCAGACCGCGGTTTTCTCTGGCACCTCTTATGGTTGCTCTTCAGCCAAATTGGGGCATTATGTTTCTTGACGTTGTTGTTGAGCCAGAAATTTGTCTAATCACTGAACAAAATTGTGGTCGAAAACAGTTTCTCACCGAACGCTCATTTTCATTATACAGTTGCACAATTTTGAGTCGGTGTAAGTCTTTCCATAATGAAATGGCAAACAAAACTGAAAATAAAACAAATAAAGTTGACCACAACTATTAAAAAAAATACCTCAAAAAAAAAACTATTGAAAAAAATACTATTGAAAAAAATACCTCAAGATGGATATCCCGTTATAACTTCAACGTTCTCCAAATACTTATGGTAAACGTAAGATAGCGAACGGAACAAAAAAATGTAAATCATTTTTGCCAGTATGTTGAAAAATTAAAATAATCAACGAATTTTTACGTATTATTTGGTAGTTAAATTTATTTAACTTAATAAATTTATTTTCTGAAATGTCAATCGTTCGTATTAAAAAAACATTTGTAACATTTGTTCACGAACGGGACATAAACGCAAGCAAGATTGTTTTAAGTATTTATTTTTTATTACACATCAAAAACCATTAAAAAATTGTTTTTGGTTAATATTCGTATCTATTACACAGTACAACAGCCAATCTGGGGGGTGAGAAATTCCAAGTCAGGGTGATGGTGCTAGGTTAGTATATTAAAACCCTCAAAGGGTTTTGCGTTCGTATGTGCCAGTTTTTAGAAATAAATTTATGAAGAAAATTTTGCCATTTTTTTTTTTTTAAACATATAAGTCCCAAACGGAAAAACGTGTAGAGTCTTATAACTTTCACGTAAAGTCACATAACCTATAAACAAAATGCGACATAGATCATAGAAATCGATTAACGCGTTCTGCTTTTATTTACAATTAAGTGAAGGCATCCCATTTTGACAAGAATATTGATATATGTTTTTATTCAAAAAAGTGTCATTTATCGCCTTTTTTTTTATAAATTTTCCCCAATAACTCCAGACTTCTGGCCATAAAAAATAATAAAAATAAAAAAAAAAAAATTTTCTTCATAAATTTATTTCTAATTGCAAAAATGTTGATTTGGTAGAGAAACAGTATATTAATGGATTAAAGAAAATGTAATGTGACATAACTCGAACTAGTCGTTCTCGAGTTATGTCAAACTACGTTTTTGCCAATATTTTACAACTAAGCGAAAAAACATCAAGATAAGGAAAAAATGTAAAAGGTCATAAAAAAAACTGGCACATACGAACGCAAAACCCTTTAAGGGTTTTAATATACTAACCTAGTACCATCACCCTGACTTGGAATTTCTCACCCCCCAGACAATAACCCCAAAAATGTTCCACAGTGTTATCCACGCCGACGGATCGGATTTTGTCGACAGTTGACTATTTTGGTATTATGTAAGCATTCGGTAAGGCCGATTCGGATAATGCGTTTTATGTATACCGCAGGTGATTTATTTCTTATACAAATGGATCCGTTAAATATCCGACAAAAAAAGTGTTGGGGGTTAGCTGTGGATCAAGTAATTTGTTGAATTTGTTTGCGAGCGGACGACTTTTTTTTTGCGAATACAAACATTTATTGTAGCTTGTAATGGAAGCTAAAAGAAGATGAGAAACCAGTGGAAATAATTGAATAAAAATTAATCTTGCTACTCAAATCGCATCGGCTTATTTGAAAACACTAACAGCCCTCTTTCGAACTCTTTTCGTGTATAACGATCTTCTTTCACAATAATATAAAGCCAATTGATGAATACATTAGCGCTCTCAACTTTTGTTTAGTTTTTTTTTGCGAAATTGAAAATAACGAAACAGAATTTTTCTTTTTTTGTCTCGGTGGACCTTCCGCTGAAAATGCCCATATTTATTAATTTTTTTGTTACATCGATATTTAAGTACTTTAAACGGATTTTTTAGTGCATATAATTCCGCTCATTACATACGAGGGCGACCCCAAAATTAACTGGCCTAACATAAAAAGAACCGTTTTTTTTTGGAATTATTATTATTTATTTTTCAACATAATCTCCTTCCAACTCAATACACTTCAGCAAACGTTTTTCAAGTTTTTCTAATTCCATCCGAAAAATAAGATTTTTCAAGACCTTCAGAATATGCCTCAGTTTCAGCAATAACCTCGCTATTGACGAAAATTTTTTGCCACCCAGAAATTATGAATCGGCGCAAGAACTCTATTGGATTACGCTGATAAATCGCTAAAAGCTCCTCGGAATCGGTCCAACGGACGATTTTTTGGGGCAAAGTCAACAAACGCGGCGGATAGTTTTCGGATAGCTTTTTCATGTGGAGTTCATCATGTAAAATACTCCAAACTTGTTTTTCGTGCATTTTAACAATATCAGCAAAATCTCTGAGCTTTATTCGTCTATCTTTAGTCACTTCATTAAATATTTTTCTAATGTTTTCAATAGTAGTATCAGTTTTCGGTCTTCCAGAGCGTTGTTCATCTTCCGTACTTGAACGACCCATTTTAAATTGTTGAACCCAGGATTTCACGGTGGAATATGATGGTGCATTATCACCATGAAGAGAATCCAATTCATCTTTGATTAATTGTGGCGTATAACCTATCATATAAAAGTCTTTAATTACCGCACGAAACTCTTTATTTTCCATTTTTCAAAAATTTTAAAACTTGTTTACTTCAATCACCTGTAACAAAGAAAATAATCATTAGATATTTCGGAAATTTTGACAGATGGCTTATAAAAGATTGCTTTTAAAAAACAAAACAAAAGTTGCTAGTACAACAGAAAATGTACCAGGCCAGTTAGTTTTGCGGTCGCCCTCGTATATGCAAATCGCTTACTATTTTGTTCATCTATTAACAATTTTTGAAGTAAATGGGCTCTGTAGGATTTTCACAAATTCCCAGGATCTTGAATGAAGGTCCCCGGGAAATTAGGTAAATACCTTAAATCCCGGCACGGGCAATTCCGGGAAGAGAACTCTATTGACAATATTCGAAGAGAGCTTTTAAAATTTAAAAGTTCAAATTTAATGAGTAAAAACAAACACACACACAAACACATTCATACGTAAAAGCATACATCTTACAAAATATGCCATCCATGTACAAAACTGTAAAAGCTAACTAGACAAATTCACTTACCTTTCTTTCGTTGCACTAGAAGCGATCGATATTCAATAATAGCCGGCTTTTGCCGTAATCATTTCGCTTGAACGATTTATTCACAGTCATTCCAAATTGTGTTGAAGGCAAGAGTAAGCACACAAACTAAACCCCTTTGTACTTCTTTGCACTAAAATCCAATAACAACACTCTCTCACAACAAATGTTTCTCTTTGCTCGCTTTGTTGTATTCTGCGCTATGTACTCATTTATGTTGTTGTTGCATTTCGAATAGTTGAGAGCAGGGTTCCCAGATTTGGGGATTTGTCCCCAACCTTGGGGATTTAGAGTGCCTAAAAAGGACAAAAAAAATGCGATTGGGGATGGGGATTTTACTGGGGATTTATAAAATTTTTTTGGGGATATTTTAGGGATTTATAATGAATTTTAAACACATTTATACTTGATAAAAATTCGTCAACATGTTTGAAACATTTCAACATAGAAACACTGAAAAAAAAACAAGAAACTTTTTACGCGACAACTTTTATTTAGGTTGGCCCAATACGAATTTAAGTATTAAATATTCCATATGGCAACTGTTGTAATAGAGAAACAAAGAAGAAAAGAAAATAGACAAAAAGGAAAGAAAATAGCATCTTGCAACGAAAAAGAACAAATTATCAAAAATGTCTTCAATCAGAAGAGTTTTTAACAAAGACTGGACAAATGAAAGTTGGGCCAAAGGTAAGTTTTTACTAAGATAGTGTAAATAAGTTATTATATAAGTATTACCATGCTATGTGTGTATTTGCAATATATTTAAAGGGTGGTTGAAATCAATACGAGATGCACCTGTGGCACAACAATCAACAACAAAAACCTCGTGGTGTTCTGCTTGCAATTTATCATTGGAATCGCATAAAAAAGACCTGCGGAAACATTCCGAAACTAAACGCCACAAAAACAACATGGCAATAATACACACTTACCCATCGCTTTCCGACTGTGGTATGTATTTTATTTATATATGTATCTGAAACAAATATACATAAATATATAATTCCTTTTTATTTCAGGTGTTGTGCCTATTTCCAATGTGTCAAAAATATTAGACATTAAACTGGCAGTGTTCGTAGCCAAGCATACAGCTATTGCATCTATTGACCATTTAAGTGAACTGCTGAAAACTGCAGCAACACAATCTAATCCCTTCGAAAATATTAAACTGCACCGAACGAAATGTAGCGCAATTATAAAATCTGTTGTTGGCCCAACAATTATCGAGGAGCTTGTGCAAGATATAGGAAACTCTAGATATTCCCTGATTGTCGATGAGTCAACAGATGTTTCAAAAATGAAATGGTTTTGTATATGCATACGCTATTTTAGCGAGAAGAAAGGTAAAATTGTTAATGACTTTGTTGGAATATTTATAGTAGAAGAAGCAAATGGTGAAAATCTCTATAAGAGTTTTAAAGACTACATAAAAAACATAGGTTTGAAAATGTCAAACATGTTGGCAATTGGAACGGATGGTGGAAGCAATTTATGTAGCAAGAATAAATCATTATTTGCGCATTTAAAAAAAGATATACCCAAACTTATCCTAATAAAGTGTACGTGTCACTCCCTCCATCTATGTTGTTCGAAAGCGTCCAAAGTAGTTCCTAGTTCTGCGGAATTTATTGTAAAAGAACTTTATGGATATTTTAGCAAAAGTTCTTTGAGAAACGTAGAATACAGGCGGGCATTTGAATTAATAAATACAGGCAATGACAGCATCAGATACCGAAAACTTGTACAACTGTCAAATACTCGGTGGCTAGCTTATGGAGGTGCAGTCAGACGTGTCCTAGAACAGTGGACTGAATTAAAATATTACTTTTCAATCACTAGTACTAAAGAAAAAGACCATATGGCTAAATTGATACATCAGGAAATGAATGATGACAAAAATAGACTCTTTTTAATTTTTATTAATCCGATTATTAACGAAATGAATCAATTGAATTTGGATTTTCAGTCTGATTCTGTTGATTCTGGAAGTTTATATGACAAAATGTATCAAACTCTTATTTCGACTTGCGCTAAGGTTTTTACACCAGCAGCTATGAACTGCTTAAAAAATATGGAAGATATAAGCTATGATTTAATTATTGAAGAAACTATGTTACTTCCGATAAGTGCAGTAGATTTTGGTTCTGAATTCGAAAGTGAATTAATAAATAGTAAATTGGAAATTGTCGAAAAAACAATGTTAAAAGAAACCTGTTTTCAGTATTTTATTAATTTAATAAAGGAAATGATAAAACGTTTTCCTACAAATATGAAAATCTTTAAGCAATTCCAGCAGTTTACTATTAGCCAATGCGCAAGTTCAGTAAGACATTTAAAGTTTGCTAATATAAAAGATGTATTGCATAATTTTATGGATAAAGAAATTCCAATATATGTTTATGAGTCGCAGTGGAATAAACTCCCCTTTTCCGATTGGAACGCACTTTTTCAAGACAAAATGCCTACGAACCTGTTAGAATTTTGGCCTAAAGTATACAGTTTTCAGGACGCGTCTGGCACATATCATTATAAGGAATTGGCACAAGCAGTTCTAAATATGCTTAGCATCCCAACAAGCAATGCATGCATCGAACGCGTATTTTCAATTATGTCATTGACAAAAACAAAACTTCGCAGCAGAATACAATACGAACTATTAGAATCTTTACTAAGAGTAAATATATACTTTAACATAAATGACAATTGCTGTCAGTCTTTTACGCCTTCAAAAGAAATGTTAAATAAATTTAATTCCAAATGTATGTATAGTATTTCACAAACCAAGGATAATGATAATGAATCAGAAGTTTATGAACTAATGAATTTTTAAAATACATATCTATAACTTTATTGTAACTTGTTTTCAAAAAACTAAATTTTTAATATGTTTTATTTATATATATTATATATAAAACAATCTTTTCTTTCGAAACTGAAAACTGATCTCCATTTAAATATAATTTGACTTTTTGTTATTTTTTTATTTAATAAGTTATTTACATGAATATGTTTTTATGTTTGAATTGTTATGTTTCTTATGTTTGAATTGTTTTTAATAAATAAATTGCATTGTATTTAAGGACAACAGGGGATTTTTAATTAAAAATATTTGGGGGAAAAATGGGGATTTATCAATAAAATAAATTTGGGGACAAATGGGGATTTATAAGTAAAATTTTGGGGACGGAAAAAAAAATTATCTGGGAACCCTGGTTGAGAGTCGACGCGCACTATTCTTTATACACACACGGCCGCGGCCACGAAGCAAATAAAAACCAACGAACGACCGAAAACATCCGCGATACGATTTTAGGAAACTTCGTTAACGACGCACGCATTAAATCCCGGTGGCAATGACCAACACTCAACACTTTATGAAATGTAACAGTTTTCTTTCCAATTTAATAGAACCTTAATCACTTTTTATAATTTCTAACCAATTAGCCCGAGTCGACACGTCAATCCAGTAACAGCACTACGAAATAACTGAATGTCATTCCACTTGTTGCTCCTTCGATGGAGTTCTAGAAATTTAGACAGTCTGAAAGAGAGAACAACATGAGAACTTGTAAGTTAACAGAATGAGGATATGGAACATTTACAGAATAAACGTTTAACGGCTAAAATTGCCAAATCGAGTGATTGGAAAAATGTTCGGTGATTTGGTTGAGCTGTGATGACAATTTAGTGATTTAACGCTGGATTCACGCTTCGAGAATAAAGGAAAACGCAATAATCCAAAAAGGACTAGAGTAAGGATTTGATAGTTTTCTCTTAGTGATTTTAGTGGTTTTTACAATTAGTATGTTTTCGGGTATTAAGTAGATTAGGGCCTCCAAACATTGTGCTTATTCAGTTATTTCTAATTACGGAATGTTCTTATTTGTGACATGTTTCTGTTCGCATATTCAATATTAAATACACTGGACTTTATAGAAAAATGTTGGTTAAAAAACAGATCTTCAGTCCGATCTATGTATGATAGGCGTGCTCTTTTAGAGTACTAGCTTCAGCCCGGTGCGCTTCGCTGAGAGAAATCACCACAAGAAACATGTTCTGTATATGTTATTTATATATTTAGTTAAATCCTTCTGTAGTACTTTTGGTTATAGAATATGTCGAGACTGGTGTGAAGGTACAAAAATTTGATTTTGGTTTTTTAGCAGCGATTGTTCCATTATTCTGGAATACAATAATTAAGTTGGCATGGCACTACTTTCCTCAAGACTAATTTCGACTTATTTCCTGCCTCTAATTGTTTAAAAATGTATTTGTTTAAAGTTTAAACTTGTATGCTAATATCAATTACGTCGGCAAATCAATGGTGCGGTGATCTATTTAGCTAATACTGCGGTAGTCCAGAAAGGCTCGCAAAAGTGCTTTCGTATTTATTAGATTATTTTTACTCGATTCAACGTTTACATAACACATTCCCAAAATATAAAATAAATTCAAAATGTCAAGAATCGGTTTGTAAATATTTATAAACATCCCTGAAATCAGAAAATCTTGTTAAACATCAGGTTTCAAGTGCTTAGTTCTTAATGTCGATTATCGATTAGTCCACTTTTTTTTGCAAAAATTGAAAAGGTAGTGATCAACTTTTGTGCTCGATTTAAATCGAATAATCGGCTTTACCATTCGACTTTTTGCTGCCAGCCTAACAGAAATTTATACCCTGCACTGCTCTGTGGTACAAAGTATTATAAGTTAGTTCTACGGCAAATGCTTGTAACTACCAAACATATTTGAGCTAGACCCACATTTATGTTTACCAAGAGACTCAGAACAAGGAGCTGACTCGATTTAAAGTTTGTAATCAAACCGCAGGTAGCAATTGCTGTTTTGCGATCTTCATGAAATTTGGCCAAAGTAAAATTTTTGGATCTAGAACAGATGTTTGTGAAATGAAAGAAATTAGTCCAAGTTAAAATAAATATGTTCATCGACTTGATAAGTATGTCTCCAAAAGCCACATACTACATCCGCTTCTGATAAAATTTGGCACACTTTATTACGATCGATCGGTTACGAGTCCAGAGTACAAAGGTCTATCCCGATATTTAGTACAACCGTTCTAGAACACTCTTATTAATTCAGATTTTGATCAAATTTCGTATATATTATGATTGACCAGCATCCATATTTGTTTAGTGTAGGCCATAATGGCCATTTGTTTTTAATATAGCCCCATGTGATTGATTTAGGGCCAATAATCGGCTTCATAACCTAATATGTAATGTGTTTTATTATATGCAGTAAAATTTTCTCACAAAGCCAAACGTAAATATATTTTTTCAATTTGGCCAAATTTACATGACGAGCTCTAAAGCCGAAAATCCGAACAATTTAAATGTAGACAAAAGGGTGCCAAGAAATAATAAAATTTTCACACAAATTCAAATGTGTCACGATTTTAACAATTTTAAACCTCTTGGAAGATCCAAAAGTCTGCTATCAATTGGCTTTTCTACACATTTAGTCGTTTAAGGTATAATATAATCGTGTCTTTATTGACCATGCGGTCATTTTTTTTTTTGCCCACGAGTCAAAGCGTCCAGTACTATGCTTTCTTTGAGGAATTAGGTACCCATTAGCACTCATTTAACCATTGTTCGTTTACAATAAATTATGATTTGTAAGGCAATAACACAAAAAATTTACTTTTTTTGAGGTTCCAAAAGTTTTTAAAAGAGAAGCAGTTTTCGCAGGAGCGATTTTGTTCAAGCATAATTCCAACCAGCTTATTACCATAATTTTCCGAATCCTAGATTCGTTTGACCGTGGTCGACACAAAGACGAAAGGGCAAAAATTTCTAGATCGTCTTAATATAAAACGGCATTAATTAATATATAAATACTGTTTATGTCTCCGATCGTGGTGTTACAAACGGAATGGAGTATTTAGTTTACCTTCCACTGTTCCGTGGGTCGTATAAAAATGTAAGTAACAAACATCTCGAATATGAAAAAAAGTCTTAGTTAAAGTCGACTAATGGACTTTTTACCACAAAAACTCGATTATACGGAAGTCGACTTTTAATAAATTTTTTGTTTAAAAAAAGTCGACTTTTTGCATCAACGTTGGAACCATATGCCTACTTATAAGCCTAATAATAAGGATACAAAAAAATATCTTTGTATTTTTTTCTGACAAACACTCTTTTTTTCCCATTTCGCCATTTTGACGATTATTTAACACACTATATAATTTGATTTATATTTAGAAGACTCGTTTTGTAAGGATTAAAACGCACCTTATTCTTTTAATATTAGTTTGTAATTGACTGAGTTGTTGAAAAGTGGTGCTAGAGGTTTTTTTTTAACAAAAATTCTTGCTTTGGACGTATAAATCAATAATTCTCTAGCTGACAACGCGGAGTAGTTGTTTTATTATTTCATAAATTTGTACCAGACGCAAATGAGATAGGAATTGATTATATTTTCATTTTGCCATTAAACAAGATATCCAGATTTTGGGGGTATTTATATGTGACAGCGCATAGAGAAAGGGACCTAAGGGTAAAAAAAATCAATTTTTACTTTTTGTTTGATGTGGACAACATCTGAGCATCGAACCAAAAGTGTTCCCTCCCAGAGATATGCGCGTTTTATGAAAGTGATGGTACACCAAAGATACACGTATTTAAATCTTTAAAATGGCTCTCCTGAACAAAACTGGTTTTTACCCTTAGGTCCCTTTCTATTTTGCGCTTCACATATGTAAATATTCACAAACCGATTATTGCTACATACAAGAAAAATAATATCACTTCACAGAGTAAAAATATTCGTTGTTACAAATAATACGAAAATGCACATAAAAGAGAACAACGCAAAACTTAAGGTGTTTTTCGAGCCTTTTAACACTGCCGCAGTATTAGCTAAATAGATCCCCGCATCATTGATTTGTCGACGTAAATGAAATTATCAAAAATTTCCGTACCGAAACATACAAGTTTAAGCTTTAAACAAACAAATTGTTGAACTATCAGAGGTAAAGTGCTGCTAATCCAACTTTTCTACTGTTTTCCAGAATTATGGAACAACCGCTGCTAAAAAACTAAAATCTATTTTATGTACTTCACACCAGTCTCGAAATATTCTATAACCAAACGTACTATAGCAGGATTCAACTAAATACATAAATAATATACTCAGAACATGTTTCTTGTGGTGATTTTTCTCAGCGAAGCGCACCGGGCTGAATCAAGTACTCTTTAAAAGAGCACGTCTATCATCCTTAGATTGGAGTGAAGAGCTGCTTTGTTCCAATTTTAAATAAAGTCTGGTGTAATTTGTATTTTATATGCTAAACAGAAACAAGTCACAAGTAAGAACATTCCGCAAAATAGAAATAACTAAAAGAGCACAAAGTACAATTTTGTGAGGCACTTCTGTACTTCATATACATAAAAATTGTGAAAACCCCTAAAATCATCAAGAGAAAAGTTATTAAATCGTTGCTATAGTCCTTTTTGGTTTTTTGCGTTTTCTATATTTTTGCAGCATTAATTCACTGTTAAAATCACTAAATGGTCATCACAGCTTAACCAAATCACCGAACAGTTTTCCAATCAGTCGATTTGGCGATTTAAGCCGTTAAACGTTTAATCTGCAAATGTTCCATATCCTCATTCTGTTAACTTACAAGTTCTCATGTTCTTCTCTCTTTCATACTGTCTAAATTTCTAGAACTCCATCGAAGGAGCAACAAGTGGAATGACATTCAGTTATTTCGCAGTGCTGTTGCTGGATTGACGTGTCGTGTCAGGGGATAATTAGTTAGAAATTATAAAAAGTGATTATATTAAATTGCAAAGAAAACTGTTACATTTCATAAAGTGTTGAGTGTTGGTCATTGCCACCGGGATTTAATGCGTGCGTCGTTAACGAAGTTTCCTAAAATCGTATCGCGGATGTTTTCGGTCGTTCGTTGGTTTTTATTTGCTTCGTGGCCGCGGCCGTGTGTGAAAAAAGAACATGTGTGCGCGACTCCTATTCGAATTGCAACAACAACATAAATAAGTACATAGCGCAGAATACAACAAAGCGAGCAAAGAGAAACAGTTGTTGTGAGAGAGTGTTGTTATTGGATTTTAGTGCAAATAAGTACAAAGGGGTTTAGTTTGTGTGCTTACCCTTACCTTCAACACAATTTGGAATGACTGTGAATAAATCGTTCAAGCGAAATGATTACGGCAAAAGCCGGCTATTATTGAATATCGATCGCTTCTTGTGCAACGAAAGAAAGGTAAGTGAATTTGTCTAGTTAGCTTTTACAGTTTTGTCCATGGATGGCATGTTTTGGGAGATGTATGCATTTACATATGAATGTGTTTGTGTGTTTGTTTTTACGCATTGAATTTGAACTTTTAAATTTTAAAAGCTCTCTTCCAATGTCGTCGCAAGAGTTCTCTTCCAGGAATTGCCCGTGGCGTGATTTAAGGTATTTACCTGATTTCCGGGATGTTTCATTCAAGACCCCGGGAATTTGTGAAAATCCTACAGAGCAAATTGTTAATAGAAGAACATAATATTAGGCGATTTGCATATACGAGTATGCTCTAAAGCGCCATGGCCACACATCAAACTCGCATTTTTTTGATTGTGTTATATATATGTAGGTTGATGTGAGTTTGACGAAAATCAAAACCATTTAGATATTTGCTTCGTCGCGACAGAGATTTGAAGTCAGTTTGATGTGTGTGCGCGAAAATACTTCAATTCTCATTATTTTTTATTTTTCGAAGCGATAAGTGTTTTGTTTTGGTGACGCGAGTTTTGTACAAATGGAAGAAAAGAATTTTATTTTGGAGTTTATCGTAGTTTGCCAGCTTTATGGCATATAAAATCAAAAGAATATAGCAACAAAGAGAAAAAAAAATTTTTTCACAATCAACAAAATATTTTGCGTCCAAAAACCACCGTCCTTTCGTTTTTATAACAACTTTGAAATGAAGTTTGATGCTATGAGTTTGATGCGTGGCTGTGATAAGCCAAACAAAATATTACCAATACATACAAGAGTTTGATCAACCAGTTTGACGTGTGGCCATGGCGCTTAAAACGCATTTTAAGTACATACTTAAATATCGATGCAACAAAAAAATTAAAAAATATGGACATTTCCAGCGGAAGGTCCACCGAGACGAAGAAAGAAAAAATCGGTTTCGTTATTTTAAAATAAAATACTATTCAATAACTAATATCTTACTGCTTATTAATGAATAAAATACTCATCTTTGCTTTTGTCACTAGAAAATCGGCTTCAACTGAATATTATGCTTATATGCGTTATTTGTGATACTTTTTATAAACATTTCTATTTAATTTTTTACATACGGAGATATGTTATGGCAAAAAACTTTACATTATATGCCGCTTACAATGTAAAACAAAATCAATTATTTTTTTTGATGTTTTTTGGGAAAAAGCTAAAAACAATTACAAATGGAGTTTGCGAGGGCGACCGCAAAACTAACTGGCCTGGCACATTTTCTGTTTTACTAGCAACTTTTTTGTTTTGTTTTTTAAAATCAATCTTTTATAAGCCATCTGTCAAAATTTCCGAAATATCTAATGATTATTTTCTTTGTTACATGTGATTGAAGTAAACAAGTTTTTAAAATTTTTGAAAAATGGAAAATAAAGAGTTTCGTGCGGTAATTAAACACTTTTATATGAAAGGTTATACGCCACAATTAATCAAAGATGAATTGGATTCTGTTCATGGTGATAATGCACCATCATACTTCACCGTGATATCCTGGGTTACACAATTTGAAATGGTTCGTTCAAGTACGGAAGATGAACAACGCTCTGGAAGTCCGAAAACTGCTACTACTATTGAAAACATTAGAAAAATATTTAATGCAGTGACTAAAGATTGACGAATAAAGCTCAGAGAACTTGCTGATATTGTTAAAATACACGAAAAACAAGTTTGGAGTATTTTACATGATGAACTCCACATGAAAAAGCTATCCGCAAGATATGTGCCGCGTTTGTTGACTTTGCCCAAAAAAATCGCCCGTTGGACCAATTCCGAGGAGCTTTTAGCGTTTTATCAGCGTAATCCAATAGAGTTCTTGCGCCGCTTCATAACTGTTGATGAAACATGGATCCATCACTACATCCCAGAATGCAAAGAACAGTCAAAACAATGGATAGAAGCTGGTAAAAGTGGCCCCAAGAAGGCGAAAACTGTTAAGTCAGCAGGGAAAGTAATGGCCACAGTATTTTGGGATGTAGGGGTATAATATTTATTGATTATCTTGAGAAAGGAAAAACTAAAAATAGTGAATATAATTGTGCATTATTGGATCGTTTGAGTGATGCAATCAAGATAAAACGACCGCATTTAGAAAAAAAAGTTCTTTTTCATTAAGATAATGCCCCTTCACACACTGCATTTTTAACTCAACAAAAACTGGCAGAATTACGATTTGAAATTGCTCCGCGTCCACCATATAGTCCAGATTTAGCTACTTCTGATTATTTCTTGTTTCCAAATTTAAAAAAAATTCTCGGTGGCAAAAAATTTTCGTCCAATAGCGAGGTTATTGCTGAACCTGAGGCATATTTTGAAGGTCTTGAAAAATCTTATTTTTCGGATGGAATTGAAAAACGTTTGATGAAGTGTATTGAGTTGGAAGGAGATTATGTTGAAAAATAATTACTAATAATTCCAAAAAAAACGGTTCTTTTTATGTTAGGCCAGTTACTTTTGCGGTCGCCCTCGTAAATACGAACGATTGACAATTCAGAAAATAATTTTAATATGAAAGCTTTATTAATTAGTCCAATATAGTTAAACAAATTCAACTTTATGTGAAAATTTGTTGATTTTTATTATTTTAACATACTGGCAAAAATGACTTAATTTTTTTTGTCTCGTTCGCGATCTTACGTTTATCATAAGAATGTATTTGGAGAACGTTGAAGTTATATAATTTGCATTTTGCACTCAAATGTAGTGCTACTGAAAAGCAATTAAGCCTTTAATAAGAGCTTTAAAAATTGTTATGTTTTCATATATAAATAGTTACTTTAAAGTGTACGACTGTCCCGTTCGCGATCCTGGAAATACCCATATGAAATACAAAAAGAAATTATCCCAAAAAAAAATTAACAAATATGTATTAAATATAAAAAATATGACGAGAAATACTTTTTTTAAGGTAAATTACTAAAACAAAAGTTAAGCGGATTTTAATTTTTAAAATAACACAATCTATTATGTAGAGAATTTCAGTCTTATTCTTGTATTTCAGTCTTTGGCTTGGTCAAAAAACTTAAACTTAAAAAATACTTCGTTTTTTTTTTAATTTTCAAAAGTAAGCCGTAATTCTCAAAAAATTGTACTTATAGTCGTTGTGACCGAAAATACAGAACTCTGACGGAAGAACTAGGTTAATTTTTAAAAGAAGCAAGCTTGTCTTAGGTTTTTCAATTTTCTGCACAAACATTTGCAGTTTGCACCATCTACTGGAATCCAAAATTTTGTTCTAAAGATTTGTTGCCTATAACGCCATACATGATCTTATTGAGCTAAACATCGTTATTAAAACGCAAACAGATAACAACTAATTAACAAGTTGTCTTTAATTCAATCGTACTTGTATGTACTATCAAACAGAGATAAAAGTATGTTCGTCGCAACCATAGAATTGTACTTTTATTTCGACAATAGTAAGTTTGCGTCAATATAAATATCGTTGAAATATAACAATAGTATTACGAGTATTGCCTAATTTAAAATAAAAATATAGTAGTTGTAGCAACTATTCAAATATCGTTGGTGGACAGATGTATTGTTTGCAATGAAACTGTATAAATTTGAATATCTTCTTAAACCAATATTAGCCGTGTTCTTTTTAAGGTTACTACACGTAGAGAAAATATATGGTTACACTATGGTCACCGCAACAATAATATGCTCTCTGCAATAAAAAACATGTTCGTCGCAACCATAGTATTGTTTTTTGAATTTCATTTTGACAACAGCATGATTGCGACAGTATTACTATTGTTGATATGTAACAATAGTAATATTGCCAAATTTAGAAATGAAAATATGGTTGTAGCAACCATATAAACATGGTTGGCGCAACAAAAGTATTGTTATGAACATAAGAAAACAGGTTTTAGAGCAGACATGTATGTATTTGACATGTTTTTTTGATATACAAAAAAACAGATACAGTGAATGGCTGTTGTCCATTAAAAAACAATCGGAAGGTAGTTCGAGGGTTTTTTATTGTGTTTACTTTGTTCGGTAAAATACGCTAATACCGACTGGTTCTCGTTTATTTAAAATCAGCCTGCACTTAAGTATATAGCCATTGATCTTGTTTTAATCACATCGTTTGGAGTCTACGGATGGTGAAGTAGCATTCACTCCTGCTGGGACCTAAAAGTATTTTCGACTGCCGTTGGAATAAATATTTTTGTTTCTTGAATGGAATGTTCAATATAAATATGGGCAATTCTTTCTATTAACTTAATGTAATGCAATTTAATATAACTTGCTTGATAAAAATCTCTACTTTTGAATATAAACATTACCTAATCCTAATAAATAATTTTTGGGATCATAGTATGGTTGAGTGAATCATACTATGGTTGTAGCGATAATAGCATGGTTGCGTGTGAACTATTCTATAGTTGTAAGGATCATACTATGGTTGTTTGAGAAACATACTATGGTTTTGAGGATCATAGTATGGTGTGAAGATAGTAGTATGGTTGAGTGTGAATCATACTTTTGTTGTGAGGATCATAGTATGGTTGCGTGTGAACTATACTATAGTTGTAAGGATCATACTATGTTTGTTTGAGAAACATACTATGGTTTTGAGGATCATAATATGGTTGCGGAGATCATAGCATGGTTAAGTGTAATTCATGCTATGGTTGTGGGGATCATAGTATGGTTATGTGTGAATCATAATATTGTTGTGATAGACGTGGTATGGTTATGTGGGAATCATACTATTGTTGTGAGGATCATAATATTGTTGTGCCACAACGATATACCCAACAATAGTATGATCCTCTTTGAATATTGTCACCCCAACCATACTTTTTTTCTGCTTGTAAACAAGCATTTGTATGGAAGCTACTTGGTAAGCTAGCGAGTTGACTGCTACAGTATTAATTGTTTTTATGCACATCGAAATTTGCACGAATTTTAGTGCATCTAAGCGGGACATGCTTTTACAAAAACTCAGTTCTTTTAAAACCAAATTTAAATTCTACAAGTTAGGCTGCAAATAAGCGATAATAGCGATAAGTGCTTTTAACCGACGTGCACGGTAAATACCGTACTGGGTAACGAAACGAGCTAGATTTACCTGACTTATTTTTTAACAAAAAAAATATTATGACACACGCGGTTTCAATAACAAAATCAAAAACATAAGTTTTTTTTATTAATACAAAAAGTAAATAAAAAGATTGAAGGAAAAAGAAAATAGAAAAAGCGCGAAAATAGAGTCTTGCGAATAAGCTGAAGATGATGAGCTGGAAGAGAATATAATGTCTTCAAGAAGGTCACAATCGTTGTTGTAGCACATATGTATAAATAACTCCAGTATCTGTATCAAGTTACTAAGTTCGCCTTTTTATGTGAAGAAACTTCAACAATAAAGTTCTGTGAAATTGCGGTGAAAGTTAAAAATTTAAAAAATTCTTGACAAACCCTCTGTTTTGAGTCATTAACTAAGCGATAAACACATCTAAGTTTTTCACGATCTTAATACCAGGCGTTACGCATAAAATAATTATTGTTCTTACTTGTCCTTGGCTGGAGTTCATGTTTAATGCTGTATTGAACGAAATTTAATTTGTCAATAAAATGTTGACAAATCACGAAACTGTAGGAAGTATAAGTAACAAAATTGGGTTTTCCCAATATGTTTTGTCTTTTTTTGTTTGTAAACAAACTTTTTTGGGCTTTTTTGTTGTCAGAATACCATATTGCTAACTAAAAAGGTAACTAAGCTAGTTACCTGTAAAGAACACGGCTATTATTGTTACGAATCTAACGCAATAATAGTATCGTAAATTAGTTAGTTATCTGTAAATTAAAATTTTCAAAACAAACTGCGTTAAATTTGTGTAACTAAAATATATTAAATAAATGAAACACTTACGTTTTTTTAAAAAGCATTATTCTATTTTTAAATAAATCACTTCTATAATTTTTAACTCAATGTATATTTAAATAGTTTACTTAATAAAAATCTCTATTATTGAATAACAACATAACGCAATCTTAGTAAATGATTTATTGAATAACAACATAAACCAATCTTAATAAATAATTTATTTATTAACAACATATCAGGAGAAAACTAAAGGGTAGTTAATTTTCAGGGCCGATGTTGATTTTTGAATAAAACACAAATTATTTAGAAAATTATTGTCATTTCTTTTTATTATGATAATATTGGTATGGTTCAATTATGTATGGAACAAAATATCGGTCAAGTGGTCGCCGCGACCTCGGCGGCACACCTCTATCCGATGGTCCAAATTTTTTGATGACGCTGAGGCATAATTGAGGTTCTATGCCGTAAATGTGCCGAATTATCTCATCCTTTAGCTCTTGAATTATTGTTGGCTTATCGACGTACACCTCTTCTATCAAATAACCCCAAAGAAAGAAGTCCAACGGTGTCAAATCATATGATCTTGACGGCCACATGATAACACGGCCATTGAATTTGTCGCGCAAAAGAACCAATGTTTCGATAGCAGTGTGGCAAGTGGCACCGTGTGTTGAAACCACATATCGTCCACATCCATTCCAATTCCAATTCGGGTTATACAAAGTTCGTTATCATCTCACGATAGCGAACACCATTCACAGTAACTGCCTGACCGGCCTTATGTTGGAAATAAGTACGGCCCGGTGAAGCCGCCAGTCCATAAACCGCTCTAAACCGTCACTCTTTGTGGGTGCATTGTTTTTTCGATAATCACTCTTGGATTATCATTCGCCCAAATGCGGCAATTGTGCTTATTGACGAATCCACTGAGGTAAAAATGTGCCTAATCACTGAAGATGATTTTCTTCGAAAATTTTCATAATAAGCCTGAATAACTTAAACGCGTTGCTCGCTTGTGTATCTTTCCATGGTTGAAATTGAGTGAGTCTAAAATTGAGAAATATCAAATGAAATTCAAAAAAAAATTGACGTTTAGGTGTGGTTCACATTCAACATCGGCCCTTAAAACTTAACCACCCATTAATAAATCGTTGGTATAGTCCTTTTTGGATTTTTCAGTGTTAAAATCACTAAATTGTCATCACAGCTCAACCAAATCACCGAACATTTTCCAATCAGTCGATTTGGCAATTTAAGCCGGTAAACACTTAATCTGAAAATATTCCATAAGTTACAAGTTATCATATCATGTTGTTCTGTTTTTAATACTCTCTATATTTCTAGAAATCTATCTTATCTTAAATGATTCACTTAATAAAAATCTCTATTGTTGAATAACAACACACTCCGATCCTAAAAAATATTTTGGGGATCATAGTATGGTTGAGTTAGATCATATTATGGTTGTATGTGAAATATCATTTGGTTGTGAGGGTCATAATATGCTTTGTGGGGATCATAGTATGACCATAGTATTGTTGAAGGGATCATTATGTTGTTGTGCCACAACCATTTAACCAACAATAGTATGATGCTTTTCGAGTATTGTCATCCCTACCATACTTTTTTTTCGTATGCGTTAAAATTTTTTTTGACCATACGCATTCGGAACTGCGATTTACACGTGGTGTGCCCACTACTTTGGTTAGAATTTCAAGCAACATCAGCAGTAGCGTAAATGGACAATATATCGTACATAAATATGAGTATACCGTAGCAGCTGTGGCAAGACAATGTATAAATGTCTGTTTATGTAATACATGTGATTTGGAAAGAAACACTTCTGAATTCCCGTATTTTGTTTATACTATTTTTTAGAGAATTGCATATTTCTAATAATGGTCAAAAATCACACTCACCAATATTGGTTCTCTCTGCTGTAGTCCATTGAAATACCAGCAACAGCAGGAGCATCCAAAAGCTGCCTGCATTACAAATTTTCATTTTGTTCTCTGTGAGATTTGCACGTCTTTTGTGATATTTCAAATTGAATTATTTATTTTTTTTAGCTTTTTTCGCTTTAATGCAATAAGACATGCATGCCATCGATTGCACTTGGCTTTTATTTTTGTCGAATCTTCTTGTTTTTTTCGTTTTTCTTGTTTTCACTAAGATTGCGCAAAATTCGTTTGTTTCTTGCCCGATGTCTGAAAATGTACTGAAATGCGTATTTTTTGTGGTTGTCATTGTCAAAGCGAACCGACAGACAAGAATATTGTGTGTCCGATTTTATTTGGCAACTATATTTGCCGTTGTTGCATTATTAATGCAATTTGTGGTTTAATCACTAGATGGCACTGTGTCTTGCCATTAGACGATTTAAAATCATGGGCCTAATTTACCCATACGACAAAGAACTCTAGTAATCTGATTTGGTAAATGTGTCTTGTGTTTTGAAGTCAAAGCTAAGGTTTTTAATACGATTTCGTCTTTTGGTAGTAGCTCCATTTTTTATTAATTAATTTGCATCTAGTATTTTACTCTTTTTATAACAAACGAATTACGACAGTACTTTGTCCGTTAGCGTATGAGTAAATAAGGCCTCTAAATTCAAAATTTGTCCATTTTTGTTTAGCTCGTTTGTTTTATTTTGGTCTGTTGCTTTTACACATTGAACAGGGATTAAACCGGCTCAAGACCTCTTGCTTCTATATTTAAATAGAAGACAAGCTTTAAACAAAATGGCAAAGTGACATTGATTTTCGTGGCTGCACACTACTTTTATCATGATTTCGGGTCTGTCCATTCTATTACAAGTTTAATTAAGTTTAAGGAGCTACTCGAAAATACTCAATGGGATAGAATAACTACAAGGGAGTAAATATATTCTGTTAATTTGTATACCCTTCGCTACACGATGGAGAGTGTAATACGAGTAAATTTGTTATATCGCTTAAAGAACTTTAAAATATTTATCTGAGACCCTATAAAGTACAGGGTGTCCGTCGGGAAGGTATACTACTTTGTTTATAGTTTTTGATTAAATGATAAAGAATGGATCTTATATTGATAAATGTTTTACTTAATGTCAGCAATTATGTAGGAATACAATATAATATAAATTCCTCCTCTATTAGCCGCACATTACGTTCTCACACATTTCACGCGGTATTTCATTATGTAATTTTATCACGAATATTCTGTTTGAGTTGATCAAGCGTTTCTGGTTTGTTTGAGATCCCATCTACAACAATTCTTATAGTGCGATCTATCGATATACAACGAAGGGTTTCGATGGTAAGGTCTTCTGTTGACTGTCCCATGCTCGGCAAAAATGTTAACAAGTATCATTATGATCCATCTGCTCGTGGGATTGCCGCCAAACGTGCGCCTATATTCTCTTTGAACTGAAACTACGGACTCCATCTAAAAATCACCTGCAAAATAAAAAAAAAATTAAAAAAAATTAAATTACATTTTTTGGGTAGCGTCTTTCTTCAGCCACCCTGTATTATAAATTGGAATTGACTTATTAGCCGACACAAAAGGTTTCTAGTGAAATTCCAAGTTTAAGGATCAACCTTGTTGCTACATTCTCTAATAACATTCATATGTTGACACTGTCTCACAAATGACTTTCAGTTTCACGATTTTTATGACCGTGTAATGAAACGTTTTTTCGCCACACCTCGCCTTGATCATGCACTCCTTAACGCCCGTAAAAGTTGTCATTTCAATTAGAAAGTTTTGTAAAACATTTTATAAACTCGGCAGTCGACATTTAATGAATCAGTGACATTTGGCGCTCTAACATAAGCATGTGGAATCGGGCGCATGCCAGTCCTTGTAGCCATTCAAGGACACGTCTGTGTACATGTACAAATGTATGTACGTAGTCATGTTTCTACACATGTACAGTGGTTCGCAGCTTATTTCATCCAGCAACCTTTTAAATATTAAACCGATTATATCTTCTAAACTTAATAAAATGTATATACAATTTAACTGAAGAGTTGTTGGCAAAAAAGTCATAGCATAATGCGTAAAAAATAAAGTACAAAATAATTTTTGTCTTACTTGGGAGATGGAATACAACTTCCATATAGAGGCAGGTGCTCCAAAATCATCCTTGGAGCTACTTGACCGTGTTCAAACGAGAGCGATGGTAGTGTATCCAACTCTATTGCTTTCCTTGAACATCGTCGGAATGTGGGTTGCGTGACGCTGTTACTTTCATCGTGTGTGTTCATCAGCCATCCGTCGCTTTATTCCTGGCTTGAGGATTTTAAGAAGAGATACACGGCTTTCTAGGAATTCACACCCGTTTGTTATCGATTGGCCAGGCGTCCGCACTACTTATATGCACTACAGATCAAATTCGTTTTTCGCTCGTACAGCCCGTATGTGGAATCGACTTCCGGCAAATGTATTTCCCACTAATTGCGACATCCAAAAGTTTAAGGCAAGCGCCAATAATCATTACTCCCTCTTTCCCCCCTCCGATCCTTTACTATCTACTTACTCGCCAACGCAATGCACCGCATGTATAGGGGACATTCCCTTGAAATTTAAAAACAATTGCACCACATTAATTGATCTCACAGCTTATTTCAGGAAGCGATGTTAATTTCGTTCTTGTGAGAATAGTGGTACTTTCTTCATGTCTTTTCTTTGTTTACGTACTCTCAATTATTTAAAGTAGCTTTTAGTGTGATTTTATCAGTCAATTAGATCATTAGCGACGTTTGTGAACATAGGTCGACGTACTATAATCGAGCAGCGAATTTGTTCCTAAGCCATTTCAAAAATAATTATTCACGGCGAAATATAGTAGAAATGGTAGGGTAAAGTTATTCTACGGACCAGAGTAAAAAAACACGTTATGTACATGAGAATCGAGTCTACGAAGGCGACCGCAAAACTAACTGGCCTGGCACATTTTCTGTTTTACTAGCAACTTTTTTGTTTTTTAAAAGCAATCTTTTATAAGCCATTTGTCAAAATTTCCGAAATATTTAATGATTATTTTCTTTGTTACAGGTGATTGAAGTAAACAAGTTTTATAATTTTTGAAAAATGGAAAATAAAGAGTTTCGTGCGGTAATTAAACACTTTTATATGAAAGGTTATACGCCACAATTAATCAAAGATGAATTTGATTCTGTTCATGGTGATAATGCACCATCATACTCCACCGTGAAATCCTGGGTTCAACAATTTAAAATGGGTCGTTCAAGTACGGAAGATGAACAACGCTCTGGAAGACCGAAAACTACTACTACTATTGAAAACATTAGAAAAATATTTAATGAAGTGACTAAAGATAGACGAATAAAGTTCAGAGAACTGGCTGATATTGTTAAAATACACGAAAAACAAGTTTGGAGTATTTTGCATGATGAACTCCACATGAAAAAGTTATCCGCAAAATATGTGCCGCGTTTGTTGACTTTGCCCAAAAAAATCGTCCGTTGGACCAATTCCGAGGAGCTTTTAGCGATTTATCAGCGTAATCCAATAGAGTTCTTGCGCCGATTCATAACTGCTGATGAAACATGGATCCATCAATACATCCCAGAATGCAAAGAACAGTCAAAACAATGGATAGAAGCTGGTAAAAGTGGTCCCAAGAAGGCGAAAACTGTTAAGTCAGCAGGAAAAGTAATGGCCACAGTATTTTGGGATGCAAGGGCTATAATATTTATTGATGATCTTGAGAAAGGAAAAACTATAAATAGTGAATATTATTGTGCATTATGGTATCGGTTGAGTGAAGAAATCAAGATAAAACGACCGCATTTAGAAAAAAAGTTATTTTTCATCAAGATAATGCTCCTTCACACACTGCATTTTTAACTCAACAAAAACTGGCCGAATTACGATTTGAAATTGCTCCGCATCCACCATATAGTCCAGATTTAGCTCCTTCTAATTTTTTCTTGTTTCCAAATTAAAAAAAAATTCTCGGCGGCAAAAAATTTTCGTCCAATAGCGAGATTATTGCTGAAACTGAGGCATATTTTGAAGGTCTTGAAAAATCTTATTTTTCGGATGGAATTAAAAAACTTGAAAAACGTTTGATGAAGTGTATTGAGTTGGAAGGAGATTATGTTGAAAATTAAATAATAATAATTCCAAAAAAATGGTTCTTTTGTATATTAGGCCAGTTACTTTTGCGGTCACCCTCGTATAATAAAGGCTGAAAAGCCCCTAATGAAATATTTAATGAAACAGACATTTTTAGAAAAATAAGAGAAAATCCAAAGCTTTCGGCTCCGAAACTGGCCCTTGAACTTAAAAATGAGTTGGGTTAATCTTGCAGTACAGAATGATTTTAATGGTATAGTAACTAGCAAGAAACCCTATATTAACATGAAAAATTAACAAAGTAACTAGAAAGAAACCCTATATTATCAAGAAAAATCAAAAAACCGATATTTGTTTGCAAAGGAGCATATTAATAATGACCAAAGCTTCTGGGACAATGTGATATATGCCGATGAGTCCAAATTTAGCATTGTTGGATCTGACGGGTAGTCTGGCGCAAAACAAATACCGAGTTACAAAACAAGAAAGCGACAATATAACATGCCGGTGATAGCGTCACGGTTTGGGCCTGCATATCAGCCAATGGTATTGGAAATTTGGTATTTATAGAGACTACAATGGACAAGACTATCTACCTCAACTTATAAAAAAATAATTTGTTGCAAAGTGCTGAGAAACTGCGAATACAACGTGATTTTTGGTTTTATCAAGATAACGACCTAAAATATAAGTCCGCCATTGTTCAATCTTGGCTCACTTGGAATAGCCTTCACCTAATGGCACCACCAGCACAATCACCGGATCTCAATTTAATAGAAAATTTATGGGCGACTTTCGATCAAAACGTTCGCAATCACCAGATTTCAAACAAAAATTACCTAAAAAATGCTTTGAAGGAGGAATGGGAGAAAATCACATGCAAATAACTCGAAAGTTAGTTGAATCCATGCCAAAAAGGCTGAAGTCGGTTAAAGATCAAAAAGGAGGGCATGCAAAGTATTAAAGTATACAAATTATTCCAAAGTTTAGGCTGTGGCCTTTTTTGTACCACTAATATTAGTTATTAGGTTATAAGATATTAAAAACATTTATTTTGAACCGAATAAATTTCGTTTGTTATTTTATTATACTAAATCTAAACAACCAGCATTTAAATTTCTTTGATACCTCGTTTGGTTCAGAAGTTATACTCATTTAAACTTCAGACCTGGTGCTGGTTGAAATAAGCTGTGAGCCACTGTATACGAGTATATGTATGTGAGTTCATCCATAATAAAAGTGTTTTATGATGTTAGGCCATTTGGCACTTCCGGTTGCCATTTGTTGTACAAACTGAACATACTCGTCCGTTGTTCTATACTTACGTATGTATGTATGTGAGCGAGCATACATGGAATTATGCTTGTTCAAGTTGAAGGATGTGGAGGCATGTAAAAGACATACGGGCCATAAGTTCATTTAGGACCTGATTGGGAATATACATTATTCACATATAGCTCAAAATGTGTTTAATTTTAAAATTTAGCAGATCTATATATAAGGGATATAAAAAAGTCAACTACTTTCTAATATGCAATTTTTTTATATGCAATTTTTTCTTATAAATATTTATTCTTTTTAAGAAAGTAATGCCTGGATAAAATAATTTGTTGCCCATATTTTGAGCAGCTTTTGCGTAGAAGGACAAAATATAGAGTGGGCCTTTTTAAATTTAGATCGGCTGTAAAAATAGTACTGATACTTTTTTCAAATTTCTGGTTTTATTTTTCGTAATTTACTAATGAAACAACATCCGATGCGTTTTTTCTTCGCCCATTGGGCTGAATATTGGTTGGCAGGAGATGAAGAATTTTACCGAAATATCGTGTTTTCAGTTGAAGCTCATTTTCATCTCGGTGGCTATGTCAATGAGAAAAATTATTGAGAAACCAATGCTACCACAACGAGTCACTTGAGAAAGGAGCCGCCGTTACCGTCAATAATGAGCGTCTACGCGCCATGCTTAACGATTTTTTATTTAAAAAATGCAAGAGAATAACGTGAACGACATTTGGTATTAACAAATCGGGGCCACATCCCCAACGCAACCCTACCACTACGCACTGTTTTAAAAATTCAAATAATCAGCCGAAATTGACCGCCTCGGAGCTGTGATTTGAGCTCTTTAGATTATTTTCTGTGGGGCACTATTAAGGATACGAGGATTGCTATTTATATTTCGAGTCCAGACCGTAAGTAGGGACATAAATACTGTTACAACATTGAAAACACCCATTTCAATAGTAGAACTGAACATACCCCGTTAATGTCATAGGTTTTGAAAGATAACCTCAATAGCGTTAGTCTGTAACAGGATTTTAAAATTGTTTCAACTTGCATCATGGAGTTATCAGATAATGAGAACCGTATCGCTGTAATAGCGCTTTTCAAGTGCTTAGCCGCATGTTCGTCTACCGATGCATAAAACTGTTTGAGGAGACTGGAGATGCAAAAGACCGCCACAGGTCGGGCCGCCCACACTCTGTTCGAACACCGCATGTCATCAAAGCCGTTAAATCAATAATTCACAGAAATCCGCTCCGAAAACAGAAAATCATGGCCCGTGAGATGAATATCACGAAAAAGTCCATGAGTCGAATCATTAAAAAAGACTTGGGACTTTCAAACGACGTACCGGTCATTTAGTGACTGCAGCTTTAAAAAAAAATAGGATTGAAAAATGCAAACGTCTTTTGGTAAATCACGCTGATAACTTGCACAAAAAAATTTTGTTCACGATGAAAAACTTTTTACTGTTCAGGAAAAACTTTACAAGCGAAATGAAAGATTGTATGCGCGGTCATCAAAGGAAGCATCTGAACTGATGCCAAGGGTGGAAAAGGGTCATCACCCAGCTTCAGTCATAGTTTGGTGGGGTGTCTCTTACGATGGGTCACTGACCTGCATTTCTGCGAACAAGGAGTCAAAACATCGGCCAAAGTTTACCAAGAAATCGTTTTGAAAGCTGTTGTGAAGCCCCTTAACAATTCCCTGTTCCAAACCCAGCTATGGATTTTCCAGCAGGATTCTGCGCCGGCCCATCAGGCTAAAACGTCCCAGGCCTGGCTTCGAAACAATTTGTCAGCGTTCATTTCCTCTGAAGAACGGCCCTCAGACAATCCAGATTTGAACCCATTGGATTACAAATTGTGGATGGTTTTAAAGGACAAGGTTTGTCACAAAAGATATCCCAACATTGGATCTCTTTGGTTCGAGCTGTGGCCAATTTCCCAATGGACGAGGTTCGTGCAGCTATTGACGATTGGCCGACAAATGGCCGACATTTCGAATAAGTAGATTATTTTTGGATACAATATACATCAATAAATTTATTAAAAATATTTGGTCCAAAATCATTCAGTACTTTTTATTTTACAGCATAAAACGTGTGTAACAGTATTTTTGTCCCTACTAAGTACTAGTGCTCCCAGATGAAAACTGGACAGTGTGTTGAAAAATTCATCTCAGTCGTAAAATGGAATTATCCCGTGAACGTTTTCTTGCGATGATTTTTTATGATTTTCGGCGTGGGTTATCGAGACGCGAGTGTTTTAATCAACTTGTTTCGACATTTGGCAATGAACCACCATCAAAAACCACTGTTAATCTCTGGTACCAAGAGTTCAGTCTCGGACGCCATTCGATCCAGGATGAATTTCCTGAAGGACGTCCAACTTTGGTCACTTTGACAGAAACCATCGATGCTGTGCGTGAACTGATTAAGCAAGACCGATATGTGACATACCGTGAAGTAGAGGCATCCTTGGGCATAAGTATGACAAGCATCAATAAGATATTGCATGTTCATTTGGCCGTGAAAAAAATTGTTCCCGTTGGATCCCACATAATTTGACGAATGCTCAAAGTAAGGCTCGTATGGATTGGTGCAAAGAGATGTTGAAAAAGTATAACTGCGGTAGCTCAAAGGCAGTGATATAACATTGTCACAGGTGACGAATCATGAATCTAGGTATATGAACCCGAAACAAAACAGCAATCGACCGTATGGGTCTTTTAAGTCTAGCCAAATTCAACAAAAGGTGTTCATGGAAGAAGTACATCGAAGCAAATGATTGCGTTTTTATTTGGCAATACCGGCCATGTTGCCACAGTGCCTTTAGTGGAACGTAGAACGGTCAATTCTGAGTGGTATACAGCCATCTGTTTGCCAACAGTGTTCGAAGAAATGAGGAAATATAATAAGAGAAGACGGACGACAATGCGAGCTCTCACACATCAGCTGAAACAATGAGCTATTTGACCACTCAAGATGTCGAATTAATGGGCAATCCACCGTTAAGCCCTGATTTGGCACCTAATGACTTCTTTTTATTCTCTAGCATTAAGAAAAAAATGAGTGGTCAACGTTTTTCATCGCCCGAAGCAGCTGCTGAAGCGTTCAAAAATCATGCTTTGGTGATGTCTCAATCGAAGTGGAAAAAAGTTTCAAAATTGGATTGTGCGCATGCAAAAGTGTTTTGATCGTAACGGAGAATATTTTGAAAAACAATAAAACCATTTGCAATTCTAAATTATTGTATTGTTTAATGCCGGATCCAAAATATAAATATCAATCCTTGTAAATGTTACGCAAAGCATCCAGAGACAGCATGAAAAGTTGCCACTGAAGAGATTCGACCCGAAACAAACACAAATGTTCTGAAAATTTTGGATGAACGAATAAGGTACTTCCAAGCCAGTTGTGCTAGTCATATTAACGATATTGCGTTCCGTCATTAAATTACAATCTTTCCAATAAAACCAGAAATTTAAAAAAAAGTATCAGTACCGATTCAAATTTAAAATAACCCACCCTTTACATTCAATAATGCAAATTGTAAGAACCACTAAAACCATCAAGAAAAATCTATACGAGGGCGACCGCAAAAGTAACCGCAACAGCTTTTTTGGGATTTTTATTATTTATTTTTCAACATAATCTCCTTCCAACTCAATACACTTCATCAAACGTTTTTCAAGTTTTTTAATTCCATCCGAAAAATAAGATTTTTCAAGACCTTTAAAATATGCCTCAGTCTCAGGAAATAACCTCGCTATTGGAGGAAAATTTTTTGCCACCGAGAATTTTTTTTAAATTTGGAAATTTTTTTTAAATTTGGAAACAAGAAATAATCAGAAGGAGCTAAATCTGGACTATATGGTGGATGCGGAGCAATTTCAAATCGTAATTCGGCCAGTTTTTGTTGAGTTAAAAATGCAGTGTGTGAAGGAGCATTATCTTGACTCAACCGATCCAATAATGCACAATAATATTTACTATTTATAGTTTTTCCTTTCTCAAGATAATCAATAAATATTATACCCCTTGCATCCCAAAATACTGTGGCCATTACTTTTCCTGCTGATTTAACAGTTTTCGCCTTCTTGGGACCACTTTTACCAGCTTCTATCCATTGTTTTGACTGTTCTTTGCATTCTGGGATGTAGTAATGGATCCATGTTTCATCAACAGTTATGAAGCGGCGCAAGAACTCTATTGGATTACGCTGATAAAACGCTAAAATCTCCTCGAAATTGGTCCAACGGACGATTTTTTGGGACAAAGTCAACAAACACGGCACCCATCTTGCGGATAGCTTTTTCATGTGGAGTCCATCATGTAAAATACTCCAAACTGGTTTTTCGTGTATTTTAACAATATCAGCAAGTTCTCTGAGCTTTATTCGTCTATCTTTAGTCACTTCATTAAATATTTTTCTAATGTTTTCAATAGTAGTAGCAGTTTTCGGTCTTCCAGAGCGTTGTTCATCTTCCGTACTTGAACGACCCATTTTAAATTGTTGAACCCAGGATTTCACGGTGGAGTATGATGGTGCATTATCACCATGAACAGAATCCAATTCATCTTTGATTAATTGTGGCGTATAAAACCTTTCATATAAATGTGTTTAATTACCGCACGAAACTCTTTATTTTCCATTTTTTAAAAATTATAAAACTTGTTTACTTCAATTACCTGTAACAATGAAAATAATCATTAAATATTTCGGAAATTTTGACAGATGGCTTATAAAAGATTGCTTTTAAAAAACAAAACAAAAAAGTTGCTAGTAAAACAGAAAATGTACCAGGCCAGTTAGTTTTGCGCCCTCGTACAATCGTTGCTCTAGTCATTTTTTGATTTTTGCGTTTTCATAAAAGTGTAACCTGTAAAAATCGCTAAATTGTCAGCACAGCTCATCCAAATCACCAAACAGTCGATTTGGCAATTTTAGCCGTTAAACGTTTAATCTGCAAATGTTCCATATCCTCATTCTGTTAACTTACAAGTTCTCATGTTCTTCTCTCTTTCAGACTGTCTAAATTTCTAGAACTCCATCGAAGGAGCAACAAGTGGAATGACATTCAGTTATTTCGCAGTGCTGTTACTGGGTTGACGTGTCGTGTTCGGGGCTAATTAGTTAGAAATTATAAAAAGTGATTAAGGTTCTATTAAATTGGAAAGAAAACTG
This sequence comes from Hydrotaea diabolus, assembly GCA_963513945.1. Classification (NCBI taxonomy): domain Eukaryota; kingdom Metazoa; phylum Arthropoda; class Insecta; order Diptera; family Muscidae; genus Hydrotaea; species Hydrotaea diabolus. Next base: position 163,277,034 of record OY740716.1, read on the forward strand.
TTACATTTCATAAAGTGTTGAGTGTTGGTCATTGCCACCGGGATTTAATGCGTGCGTCGTTAACGAAGTTTCCTAAAATCGTATCGCGGATGTTTTCGGTCGTTCGTTGGTTTTTGTTTGTTTCGTGTCCGCGGCCGTGTGTGTAAAAAGAACAGTGCGCGTCGACTCTCAACTATTGGAATTACAACAACAACATAAATAAGTACATAGCGCAGAATACAACAAAGCGAGCAAAGAGAAACAGTTGTTGTGAGAGAGTGTTGTTATTGGATTTTAGTGCAAAGAAGTACAAAGGGGTTTAGTTTGTGTGCTTACCCTTACCTTCAACACAATTTGGAATGACTGTGAATATATCGTTTAAGCGAAATGTTGGAACAAAAGCCGGCTATTATTGAATATCGATCGCTTCTAGTGCAACGAAAGGTAAGTGAATTTGCGAATTTGTCTTGATAGCTTTTACAGTTTTGTTCGTGGTTGCATATTTTGTGAGATGTATGAAATTCATATTTGTGTGTGTATGTACATATGTGTTTTTTATGCATTGAAGATGAGCTTTTAAAAGCTCTCTTCGCAAGTTGTCAATAGAGTTTTCTTCTCGGGATTTCCCATGCCGGGATTTAAGGTATTTACCTGATTTCTCGGGAAGTTTCATTCAAGATCCTGGGTATTAATGAAAATCCTAGATAGGCTAGATATTTCAAAAATTGTTAATGGAATAACATAATACGGGGGCACGCCCGTGACTTTTCAAACAAAACACAGTTTTGTTTTTGTAAAAAAATCCATTTTTCAACAAAATCTCCTTTTAGCTCAATGACCTTAATGAGCGGTCACATTGCGAAAATATTTTCCGAAACTGTATGTCTTCATCATATTTGCTCAAAATTCTGTTAAAATAACACAGGGTTGATTTTGTGTTCATACTACCGACCAATATTTGATAGTTTTTGTTTGTTCAAACAGATGTCAAGTAATTTCAAATATTTAGAAGTTTGGGAAAATATTTTTGACGTGTGTTCACATTTCAATAAATATATGTGACGCACAAAATAGAAAGTGACCTAAGGGTAAAAACCAGTTTTCTTCAAGAGAGCCATTTTAAAGATTTAAATACGTGTATCTTTGGTGTACCATCACTTTCATAAAACGCGCATATCTCTGGGAGGGAACACTTTTGGGGCATGGGATCGGTCTCATTCGATGCTCAGATGGTGTCCACATAAAAAAAGTGAAAATTGATTTTTTCCCCTTAGGTCCCTTTCTCTATGCGCTGTCACATATGACTAAAAAAAAATATTTGATCAAACTCAAAAAGTATAAATTTATTTTCTGTCAACCTTTTGAAACCAATAATGCAGGAATAAGAAAATTTACCGATTTTGTGGTGTGGATCTTTGATAGTCTTGGGAGAGGAAGAAAAGGCAATGTGTTCGGGAGTGTAGTCGGAATAACAAAGGATGCTGCGAAAAGTTGTTATAAGAACTGCGTACAGAAACAACAGCTCTCTATAAAATAAAAACTTTTTGAGCATGAACGCTGCAGAGTTTGACAATTTGGTAAGCACTAAAATGAGATGTCCGTCATTAAAATTTATAATAAATATTTTTGTGAAGCTGAAATGAAAGTTACCCCGCTAATTGCAAAGAAGTCAACACAACTTCTTGAGACAATATCAACCTCCGAAAGTTTAGCTGTTACACTGACATCACTGATTTTACCAGCTGCTATTTCTTATTGTTTGTTCTTACAAAAATTTTGTAAGATCAACTAGATATTTGTCGAAAATAGAGGAAAATATTTGTTCTCGTGTTTGCATTGGGCAATTTTTATGTTTGTTGATAAATAATTTTGTTTCCCCGAAATCGGCTGTTTTGATGTTTGCCACTCAGAAATATTTTCTGGTCAGATTGTGGCAAAAAATATTCGACGTTTTTCTTCAAATATTTGTCCAGTGTGACCGTACCTTTAGACCAACGTTTCTCCAATTTCTGTATCCCTTTCATTAAATAGGAATTTTCGAGTTCCTTATAATAGGCATTTGTTTGGTCAATAAATGCATCGTTGGAGCTGAATCTCTTTCCACCAAGCCTTTGAAAATAGAAAATAGTCACTGGGGGCTAAATCCGGAGAATATGGCTGATGAGGTACCAATTCTTAACCCAATTAATGCAATTTTGCATTAGAGACTGCACACGAGTGTACTCATGCATTATCTAGATTAAAAATAACTTTTTCTTGGTCATATGGAGTCGTTTTTTACATCCTCGTTAAATCGGTCCAATGAGTTGGCATAATATTCGCCGTTTATTGTTTTTCTCTTTTCAACGTAATCGAAGTTCCCGGATTATCCCTCGTACATCCCAAGACACTGTTGCCACCACCTTTTTGGCCAACCAAGTCACCGTGGCCTTCTTCGGAGCCGGTTCACCCGGAGAAACCCATTGTTTAGAATGTGAGTGAAGATAAATTCGAATTTAACTTTCAAAAACGCAAAAAATCCTAGGTCACCAGTGGGTTAAAAAAGTTAAATTCGAATTTATCTTCACACTTTGACGAGACAGCAGTGTGCATAGTGAAGTTAAATTCGAATTTAACTTCACATAGCAAGACAAAATTGCATGATTTGCTTTACAACGGGAAAATGGCTCTAGAGCGGATCTAAGTGCGTCCATGGAGGACAACTGGAAATACTTTCGTCAATCAGACTACTGCCAAATTATTGCTAATAGTACTGGCTACTATCGCTAGAAGGCCGTTTGTCTGAAATAATTTTCAGAATATTGAATTCTTCACCTGGAATATGAAATTTGGGGTAAATTGCTCTAGAGCGGATATAAGTGCGTCCATGGAGGACAACTGGAAATACTTTCGTCAATCAGACTTCTGCCAGATTATTGCTACTGGTACCTGCTACAATTGCTAGAAGGTCGTTTGTCTGAAATAATTTTCAGAATATTGAATTCTTCACCTGGAATATGAAATTTGGGGAAAATTGCTCTAGAGCGGATCTAAGTGCGTCCATGGAGGACAACTGGAAATACTTTCGTCAATCAGACTACTGCCAGATTATTGCTACTGGTACCTGCTACAATTGCTAGAAGGTCGTTTGTCTGAAATAATTTTCAGAATATTGAATTCTTCACCTGGAATATGAAATTTGGGGAAAATTGCTCTAGAGCGGATCTAAGTGCGTCCATGGAGGACAACTGGAAATACTTTCGTCAATCAGACTACTGCCAGATTATTGCTTATAGTACTGGCTACTATCGCTAGAAGGCCGTTTGTCTGAAATAATTTTCAGAATATTGAATTATTCACCTGGAATATGAAATTTGGGAAAATTGCTCTAGAGCGGATCTAAGTGCGTCCATGGAGGACAACTGGAAATACTTTCGTCAATCAGACTACTGCCAGATTATTGCTAATAGTACTGGCTACTATCGCTAGAAGGCCGTTTGTCTGAAATAATTTTCAGAATATTGAATTATTCACCTGGAATATGAAATTTGGGGAAATTGCTCTAGAGCGGATCTAAGTGCGTCCATGGAGGACAACTGGAAATACTTTCGTCAATCAGACTACTGCCAGATTATTGCTAAAAGTACTGGCTACTATCGCTAGAAGGCCGTTTGTCTGAAATAATTTTCAGAATATTGAATTCTTCACCTGGAATGGGAAATTTGGGCGAAATTGCTCTAGAGCGGATCTAAGTGCGTCCATGGAGGACAACTGGAAATACTTTCGTCAATCAGACTACTGCCAGATTATTGCTAATAGTACTGGCTACTATCGCTAGAAGGCCGTTTGTCTGAAATAATTTTCAGAATATTGAATTCTTCACCTGGAATATGAAATTTGGGGAAAATTGCTCTAGAGCGGATCTAAGTGCGTCCATGGAGGACAACTGGAAATACTTTCGTCAATCAGACTACTGCCAGATTATTGCTAATAGTACTGGCTACTATCGCTAGAAGGCCGTTTGTCTGAAATAATTTTCAGAATATTGAATTCTTCACCTGGAATATGAAATTTGGGGGAAATTGCTCTAGAGCGGATCTAAGTGCGTCCATGAAGGACAACTGGAAATACTTTCGTCAATCAGACTACTGTCAGATTATTGCTACTGGTACCTGCTACCATTGCTAGAAGGTCGTTTGTCTGAAATAATTTTCAGAATATTGAAGTCTTCACCTGGAATATGAAATTTGGGGGAAATTGCTCTAGAGCGGATCTAAGTGCGTCCATGGAGGACAACTGGAAATACTTTCGTCAATCAGACTACTGCCAGATTATTGCTACTGGTACCTGCTACCATTGCTAGAAGGTCGTTTGTCTGAAATAATTTTCAGAATATTGAATTCTTCACCTGGAATATGAAATTTGGGGGAAATTGCTCTAGAGCGGATCTAAGTGCGTCCATGGAGGACAACTGGAAATACTTTCGTCAATCAGACTACTGCCAGATTATTGCTACTGGTACCTGCTACCATTGCTAGAAGGTCGTTTGTCTGAAATAATTTTCAGAATATTGAAGTCTTCACCTGGAATATGAAATTTGGGGGAAATTGCTCTAGAGCGGATCTAAGTGCGTCCATGGAGGACAACTGGAAATACTTTCGTCAATCAGACTACTGCCAGATTATTGCTACTGTTACTGGCTACTATTGCTAGAAGGCCGTTTGTCTGAAATAATTTTCAGAATATTGAATTCTTCACCTGGAATATGAAATTTGGGGAAAATTGCTCTAGAGCGGATCTAAGTGCGTCCATGCAGGACAACTGGAAATACTTTCGTCAATCAGACTACTGCCAGATTATTGCTACTGTTACCTGCTACCATTGCTAGAAGGTCGTTTGTCTGAAATAATTTTCAGAATATTGAAGTCTTCACCTGGAATATGAAATTTGGGGGAAATTGCTCTAGAGCGGATCTAAGTGCGTCCATGGAGGACAACTGGAAATACTTTCGTCAATCAGACTACTGCCAGATTATTGCTGCTGGTACTGGCTCATATCGCTAGAAGTACGAGTAGCAATAATCTGTCAGTAGTCTGATTAACGAAAGTATTTCCAGTTGTCCTCCATGGACGCACTTAGATCCGCTCTAGAGCAATTTTCCCCAAATTTCATATTCCATGTAAAGAATTCAATATTCTGAAAATTATTTCAGACAAACGGCCTTCTAGCGATAGTAGCCAGTACTATTAGCAATAATCTGGCAGTAGTCTGATTGACGAAAGTATTTCCAGTTGTCCTCCATGGACGCACTTAGATCCGCTCTAGAGCAATTTTCCCCAAATTTCATATTCCAGGTGGAGAATTCAATATTCTGAAAATTATTTCAGACAAACGGCCTTCTAGCGATAGTAGCCAGTACTATTAGCAATAATCTGGCAGTAGTCTGATTGACGAAAGTATTTCCAGTTGTCCTCCATGGACGCACTTAGATCCGCTCTAGAGCAATTTTCCCAAATTTCATATTCCACGTGAATAATTCAATATTCTGAAAATTATTTCAGACAAACGGCCTTCTAGCGATAGTAGCCAGTACTATAAGCAATAATCTGGCAGTAGTCTGATTGACGAAAGTATTTCCAGTTGTCCTCCATGGACGCACTTATATCCGCTCTAGAGCAATTTTCCCAAATTTCATATTCCACGTGAATAATTCAATATTCTGAAAATTATTTCAGACAAACGGCCTTCTAGCGATAGTAGCCAGTACTATAAGCAATAATCTGGCAGTAGTCTGATTGACGAAAGTATTTCCAGTTGTCCTCCATGGACGCACTTAGATCCGCTCTAGAGCAATTTTCCCAAATTTCATATTCCACGTGAATAATTCAATATTCTGAAAATTATTTCAGACAAACGGCCTTCTAGCGATAGTAGCCAGTACTATAAGCAATAATCTGGCAGTAGTCTGATTGACGAAAGTATTTCCAGTTGTCCTCCATGGACGCACTTAGATCCGCTCTAGAGCAATTTTCCCAAATTTCATATTCCACGTGAATAATTCAATATTCTGAAAATTATTTCAGACAAACGGCCTTCTAGCGATAGTAGCCAGTACTATTAGCAATAATCTGGCAGTAGTCTGATTGACGAAAGTATTTCCAGTTGTCCTCCATGGACGCACTTATATCCGCTCTAGAGCAATTTTCCCCAAATATCATATTCCAGGTGAATAATTCAATATTCTGAAAATTATTTCAGACAAACGGCCTTCTAGCGATAGTAGCCAGTACTATTAGCAATAATCTGGCAGTAGTCTGATTGACGAAAGTATTTCCAGTTGTCCTTCATGGACGCACTTAGATCCGCTCTACAGCAATTTCCCCCAAATTTCATATTCCAGGTCAAGAATTCAATATTCTGAAAATTATTTCAGACAAACGACCTTCTAGCAATGGTAGCAGGTACCAGTAGCAATAATCTGGCAGTAGTCTGATTGACGAAAGTATTTCCAGTTGTCCTCCATGGACGCTCTTAGATCCGCTCTAGAGCAATTTCCCCCAAATTTCATATTCCAGGTGAAGAATTCAATATTCTGAAAATTATTTCAGACAAACGGCCTTCTAGCAATAGTAGCCAGTAACAGTAGCAATAATCTGGCAGTAGTCTGATTGACGAAAGTATTTCCAGTTGTCCTCCATGGACGCACTTAGATCCGCTCTAGAGCAATTTCCCCCAAATTTCATATTCCAGGTGAAGAATTCAATATTCTGAAAATTATTTCAGACAAACGGCCTTCTAGCAATAGTAGCCAGTAACAGTAGCAATAATCTGGCAGTAGTCTGATTGACGAAAGTATTTCCAGTTGTCCTCCATGGACGCACTTAGATCCGCTCTACAGCAATTTCCCCCAAATTTCATATTCCAGGTGAAGAATTCAATATTCTGAAAATTATTTCAGACAAACGACCTTCTAGCAATGGTAGCAGGTACCAGTAGCAATAATCTGGCAGTAGTCTGATTGACGAAAGTATTTCCAGTTGTCCTCCATGGACGCACTTAGATCCGCTCTAGAGCAATTTTCCCCAAATTTCATATTCCAGGTGAAGAATTCCATATTCTGAAAATTATTTCAGACAAACGGCCTTCTAGCGATAGTAGCCAGTACTATTAGCAATAATCTGGCAGTAGTCTGATTGACGAAAGTATTTCCAGTTGTCCTCCATGGACGCACTTAGATCCGCTCTAGAGCAATTTCCCCCAAATTTCATATTCCAGGTGAAGAATTCAATATTCTGAAAATTATTTCAGACAAACGGCCTTCTAGCAATAGTAGCCAGTAACAGTAGCAATAATCTGGCAGTAGTCTGATTGACGAAAGTATTTCCAGTTGTCCTCCATGGACGCACTTAGATCCGCTCTAGAGCAATTTCCCCCAAATTTCATATTCTAGGTGAAGAATTCAATATTCTGAAAATTATTTCAGACAAACGACCTTCTAGCAATGGTAGCAGGTACCAGTAGCAATAATCTGGCAGTAGTCTGATTGACGAAAGTATTTCCAGTTGTCCTCCATGGACGCACTTAGATCCGCTCTAGAGCAATTTTCCCCAAATTTCATATTCCAGGTGAAGAATTCAATATTCTGAAAATTATTTCAGACAAACGGCCTTCTAGCGATAGTAGCCAGTTCTATTAGCAATAATCTGGCAGTAGTCTGATTGACGAAAGTATTTCCAGTTGTCCTCCATGGACGCACTTAGATCCGCTCTAGAGCAATTTCCCCCAAATTTCATATTCCAGGTGAAGAATTCAATATTCTGAAAATTGTTTCAGACAAACGGCCTTCAAGCGATAGTAGCCAGTACTATTAGCAATAATCTAGCAGTAGTCTGATTGACGAAAGTATTTCCAGTTGTCCTCCATGGACGCACTTAGATCCGCTCTACAACAATTTCCCCCAAATTTCATATTCCAGGTGAAGAATTCAATATTCTGAAAATTATTTCAGACAAACGGCCTTCTAGCGATAGTAGCCAGTACTATTAGCAATAATCTGGCAGTAGTCTGATTGACGAAAGTATTTCCACTTGTCCTCCATGGACGCACTTAGATCCGCTCTATAGCAATTTCCCCCAAATTTCATATTCCAGGTGAAGAATTCAATATTCTGAAAATTATTTCAGACAAACGACCTTCTAGCAATGGTAGCAGGTACCAGTAGCAATAATCTGGCAGTAGTCTGATTGACGAAAGTATTTCCAGTTGTCCTCCATGGACGCACTTAGATCCGCTCTAGAGCAATTTCCCCCAAATTTCATATTCCAGGTGAAGAATTCAATATTCTGAAAATTATTTTAGACAAAAGACCTTCTAGCAATGGTAGCAGGTACCAGTAGCAATAATCTGGCAGTAGTCTGATTGACGAAAGTATTTCCAGTTGTCCTCCATGGACGCACTTAGATCCGCTCTAGAGCAATTTTCCCCAAATTTCATATTCCAGGTGAAGAATTCAATATTCTGAAAATTATTTCAGACAAACGGCCTTCTAGCGATAGTAGCCAGCACTATTAGCAATAATCTGGCAGTAGTCTGATTGACGAAAGTATTTCCAGTTGTCCTCCATGGAAGCACTTAGATCCGCTCTAGAGCAATTTCCCCCAAATTTCATATTCCAGGTGAAGAATTCAATATTCTGAAAATTATTTCAGACAAACGACCTTCTAGCAATGGTAGCAGGTACCAGTAGCAATAATCTGGCAGTAGTCTGATTGACGAAAGTATTTCCAGTTCTCCTCCATGGACGCACTTAGATCCGCTCTAGAGCAATTTCCCCCAAATTTTATATTCCAGGTGAAGAATTCAATATTCTGAAAATTATTTCAGACAAACGACCTTCTAGCAATGGTAGCAGGTACCAGTAGCAATAATCTGGCAGTAGTCTGATTGACGAAAGTATTTCCAGTTGTCCTCCATGGACGCACTTAGATCCGCTCTAGAGCAATTTTCCCCAAATTTCATATTCCAGGTGAAGAATTCAATATTCTGAAAATTATTTCAGACAAACGGCCCTCTAGCGATAGTAGCCAGTACTATTAGCAATAATCTGGCAGTAGTCTGTATTGGAGTTTCTGAAGTACATATTAATACAACTCTGTTTAACAATGCGAATATTTGCTACACTGTTTTTCCTTTTCTCGTCTTTTGTACATTATTCTGTTCGATTTGATTTACTCCTTAATAAACTCTTGAATAGTAAGGTCGTGTTCGTTTCTTTTTCTTTCGGCAAGTGAATCGTAAGTTGAGTAAAAACTACTGCGCACCAACAGGTTATGGGCCCAGTTACGCATTGTGAAATAAATTAAACGACAAGACAAAAATGAAAACGAATTGGTGGACGTCGCCGCGAATAATAAAAATGAAAGTGACTATGAATTTGCGGATGAATATGATGACTCTAATGAAATGCCAGTTAAAAGAGGACCCGGAAGACCGAAAATAATTCGTAGTGGTGCTGTTGGTAGACCCAAAAAGGTATTTAATACCGTAAATTTTATGTGCCCTACAGATGTTATTGTTCCTGAAACCGTTGATGAAGCGCTATCAAGTAAGCATGCACAGTTTTGGTGGACTGCTATGGAGGATGAATACCATGCACTTCTTAACAATGATACTTGGAAGGTGGTTGAGCTACCTAAAAATCAGAAGGCGATTAAATGTAGATGGGTATTCGCGCTAAAGAGGAACAAGGTTGGCGACATCGAAAGATTCAAAGCCAGGTTGGTGGCGAAGGGGTGTGCACAAGTGTATGGAGTTAACTACAGTGAAACTTTTTCCCCGGTCGTACGGTATGAGACGATAAGAATGGTATTTGCACTTGCGGCTGAATACGAATTATACTTACACCAAATGGATGTTTCAAATGCATACCTTAACAGCGAATTGGACGATGATGTATACATTTCTCAGCCGGAGAAATTTTTGGACAGCCGAAGACCAAATCATGTTTTAAAATTGAAGAAGGCTTTGTACGGTCTTAAGCAGTCAGGGTACCAGTGGAACCGTAAGTTAAATTCTATTTTGAATGAAATTGGATTTTATCCATGCGAAAGCGAACCATGTCTATATACAAAGAACATTGGAAACAAAATAAATATAATTGCGGTTTATGTCGATGATTTGTTGATTGGATGTTCCAACATGAAATATTTGAAATGGATCAAGCACGAAATTTCTAAACGAGTTCAAGTTGTGGACAAAGGTCCAGTGGAACAGTTTTTGAATATTGTAGTAGAACGAGATGGTCCAACTGGTTCGATATCGATAAGTCAAAAAGCCAACATAAAACGATTATTGAAACGATATGACATGGAAAACTGTCGTACAGTTGCGACACCTTTAGAGCCAAATTTCCAAATTGCGTGCGAAGATAACAATTGCAAGAGGGTCAGTCAACTTGAATATCAGTCTTTGATTGGATCTCTTATGTATATTGCAATATGTACCAGGCCAGACATAATGCATTCTATGTCCAAGTTATCTCAGAAGAATAGCGACCCACATTTAGAACACTTCATAGCTGCGAAAAGAGTGCTGAAGTATTTAAACAACACGCTGAATGTTCAATTGAAATATAACAAAACAGGAAAGCCGATTCAATGTTATGTAGATGCCGATTGGGGCGGAGATGCTATTGATCGCAAGTCGTATACAGGATACACTTTTATTTTAGCTGGAGCATCAATTTCCTGGGAAAGTCGTAAACAACAATCAGTAGCCCTCTCAAGCACCGAAGCTGAATATATGGCCCTTTCATCTGCAGCAAAAGAAGCTGTTTATCTCAGCAAATTACTCAACGAAGTTCAACTGCACAATGGTGACGTCATTGAAATACAAGGCGATAATATGGGTGCACTGCAGCTCGTGAAGAATCCCATATATCATGCTCGCAGTAAGCATATTGATATAAAATACCATCATGTTAGGGATTTGTATAATAATAAGTTGATATATTTGAAATATTGTAATACTAAAGACATGATAGCGGATGTGCTAACTAAGAATTTGCAAAAAGTTGCTCATGAACGGTTTTCGAAACTGTTAGGTTTAAGAATATGATTTTATATGAAATAAATATTGGCATTGAGGAGGAGTATTGGAGTTTCTGAAGTACATATTAATACAACTCTGTTTAACAATGCGAATATTTGCTACACTGTTTTTCCTTTTCTCGTCTTTTGTACATTATTCTGTTCGATTTGATTTACTCCTTAATAAACTCTTGAATAGTAAGGTCGTGTTCGTTTCTTTTTCTTTCGGCAAGTGAATCGTAAGTTGAGTAAAAACTACTGCGCACCAACAGTCTGATTGACGAAAGTATTTCCAGTTGTCCTCCATGGACGCACTTAGATCCGCTCTAGAGCAATTTCGCCCAAATTTCCCATTCCAGGTGAAGAATTCAATATTCTGAAAATTATTTCAGACAAACGGCCTTCTAGCGATAGTAGCCAGTACTATAAGCAATAATCTGGCAGTAGTCTGATTGACGAAAGTATTTCCAGTTGTCCTCCATGGACGCACTTATATCCGATATAGAGCAATTTTCCCCAAATATCATATTCCAGGTGAATAATTCAATATTCTGAAAATTATTTCAGACAAAGGGCCTTCTAGCGATAGTAGCCAGTACTATTAGCAATAATCTGGCAGTAGTCTGATTGACGAAAGTATTTCCAGTTGTCCTCCATGGACGCACTTAGATCCGCTCTACAGCAATTTCCCCCAAATTTCATATTCCAGGTGAAGAATTCAATATTCTGAAAATTATTTCAGACAAACGACCTTCTAGCAATGGTAGCAGGTACCAGTAGCAATAATCTGGCAGTAGTCTGATTGACGAAAGTATTTCCAGTTGTCCTTCATGGACGCACTTAGATCCGCTCTAGAGCAATTTCCCCCAAATTTCATATTCCAGGTGAAGAATTCAATATTCTGAAAATTATTTCAGACAAACGACCTTCTAGCAATGGTAGCAGGTACCAGTAGCAATAATCTGGCAGTAGTCTGATTGACGAAAGTATTTCCAGTTGTCCTCCATGGACGCACTTAGATCCGCTCTAGAGCAATTTTCCCCAAATTTCATATTCCAGGTGAAGAATTCAATATTCTGAAAATTATTTCAGACAAACGGCCTTCTAGCGATAGTAGCCAGTACTATTAGCAATAATCTGGCAGTAGTCTGATTGACGAAAGTATTTCCAGTTGTCCTCCATGGACGCACTTAGATCCGCTCTAGAGCAATTTCCCCCAAATTTCATATTCCAGGTGAAGAATTCAATATTCTGAAAATTATTTCAGACAAACGGCCTTCTAGCGATAGTAGCCAGTACTATTAGCAATAATCTAGCAGTAGTCTGATTGACGAAAGTATTTCCAGTTGTCCTCCATGGACGCACTTATTTCCGCTCTAGAGCAATTTCGCCCAAATTTCATATTCCAGGTGAAGAATTCAATATTCTGAAAATTATTTCAGACAAACGGCCTTCTAGCGATAGTAGCCAGTACTATTAGCAATAATCTAGCAGTAGTCTGATTGACGAAAGTATTTCCAGTTGTCCTCCATGGACGCACTTAGATCCGCTCTAGAGCAATTTTCCCCAAATTTCATATTCCAGGTGAAGAATTCAATATTCTGAAAATTATTTCAGACAAACGACCTTCTAGCAATGGTAGCAGGTACCAGTAGCAATAATCTGGCAGTAGTCTGATTGACGAAAGTATTTCCAGTTGTCCTCCTTGGACGCACTTAGATCCGCTCTAGAGCAATTTCCCCAAATTTCATATTCCAGGTGAATAATTCAATATTCTGAAATTTATTTCAGACAAACAGCCTTCTAGCGATAGTAGCCAGTACTATTAGCAATAATCTGGCAGTAGTCTGATTGACGAAAGTATTTCCAGTTGTCCTCCATGGACGCACTTAGATCCGCTCTACAGCAATTTCCCCCAAATTTCATATTCCAGGTGAAGAATTCAATATTCTGAAAATTATTTCAGACAAACGACCTTCTAGCAATGGTAGCAGGTACCAGTAGCAATAATCTGGCAGTAGTCTGATTGACGAAAGTATTTCCAGTTGTCCTGCATGGACGCACTTAGATCCGCTCTAGAGCAATTTCCCCCAAATTTCATATTCCAGGTGAAGAATTCAATATTCTGAAAATTATTTCAGACAAACGACCTTCTAGCAATGGTAGCAGGTACCAGTAGCAATAATCTGGCAGTACTCTGATTGACGAAAGTATTTCCAGTTGTCCTCCATGGACGCACTTAGATCCGCTCTAGAGCAATTTCGCCCAAATTTCATATTCCAGGTGAAGAATTCAATATTCTGAAAATTATTTCAGACAAACGGCCTTCTAGCGATAGTAGCCAGTACTATTAGCAATAACCTGGCAGTAGTCTGATTGACGAAAGTATTTCCAGTTGTCCTCCATGGACGCACTTAGATCCGCTCTAGAGCAATTTCGCCCAAATTTCATATTCCAGGTGAAGAATTCAATATTCTGAAAATTATTTCAGACAAACGGCCTTCTAGCGATAGTAGCCAGTACTATTAGCAATAATCTAGCAGTAGTCTGATTGACGAAAGTATTTCCAGTTGTCCTCCATGGACGCACTTAGATCCGCTCTAGAGCAATTTTCCCCAAATTTCATATTCCAGGTGAAGAATTCAATATTCTGAAAATTATTTCAGACAAACGACCTTCTAGCAATGGTAGCAGGTACCAGTAGCAATAATCTGGCAGTAGTCTGATTGACGAAAGTATTTCCAGTTGTCCTCCATGGACGCACTTAGATCCGCTCTAGAGCAATTTCCCCAAATTTCATATTCCAGGTGAATAATTCAATATTCTGAAAATTATTTCAGACAAACAGCCTTCTAGCGATAGTAGCCAGTACTATTAGCAATAATCTGGCAGTAGTCTGATTGACGAAAGTATTTCCAGTTGTCCTCCATGGACGCACTTAGATCCGCTCTACAGCAATTTCCCCCAAATTTCATATTCCAGGTGAAGAATTCAATATTCTGAAAATTATTTCAGACAAACGACCTTCTAGCAATGGTAGCAGGTACCAGTAGCAATAATCTGGCAGTAGTCTGATTGACGAAAGTATTTCCAGTTGTCCTGCATGGACGCACTTAGATCCGCTCTAGAGCAATTTCCCCCAAATTTCATATTCCAGGTGAAGAATTCAATATTCTGAAAATTATTTCAGACAAACGACCTTCTAGCAATGGTAGCAGGTACCAGTAGCAATAATCTGGCAGTACTCTGATTGACGAAAGTATTTCCAGTTGTCCTCCATGGACGCACTTAGATCCGCTCTAGAGCAATTTCGCCCAAATTTCATATTCCAGGTGAAGAATTCAATATTCTGAAAATTATTTCAGACAAACGGCCTTCTAGCGATAGTAGCCAGTACTATTAGCAATAATCTGGCAGTAGTCTGATTGACGGAAGTATTTCCAGTTGTCCTCCATGGACGCACTTAGATCCGCTCTAGAGCAATTTCCCCCAAATTTCATATTCCAGGTGAAGAATTCAATATTCTGAAAATTATTTCAGACAAACGGCCTTCTAGCGATAGTAGCCAGTACTATTAGCAATAACCTAGCAGTAGTCTGATTGACGAAAGTATTTCCAGTTGTCCTCCATGGACGCACTTAGATCCGCTCTAGAGCAATTTCGCCCAAATTTCATATTCCAGGTGAAGAATTCAATATTCTGAAAATTATTTCAGACAAACGGCCTTCTAGCGATAGTAGCCAGTACTATTAGCAATAACCTAGCAGTAGTCTGATTGACGAAAGTATTTCCAGTTGTCCTCCATGGACGCACTTAGATCCGCTCTAGAGCAATTTCGCCCAAATTTCATATTCCAGGTGAAGAATTCAATATTCTGAAAATTATTTCAGACAAACGGCCTTCTAGCGATAGTAGCCAGTACTATTAGCAATAATCTGGCAGTAGTCTGATTGACGAAAGTATTTCCAGTTGTCCTCCATGGACGCACTTAGATCCGCTCTAGAGCAATTTCGCCCAAATTTCATATTCCAGATGAAGAATTCAATATTCTGAAAATTATTTCAGACAAACGGCCTTCTAGCGATAGTAGCCAGTACTATTAGCAATAATCTAGCAGTAGTCTGATTGACGAAAGTATTTCCAGTTGTCCTCCATGGACGCACTTAGATCCGCTCTAGAGCAATTTTCCCCAAATTTCATATTCCAGGTGAAGAATTCAATATTCTGAAAATTATTTCAGACAAACGACCTTCTAGCAATGGTAGCAGGTACCAGTAGCAATAATCTGGCAGTAGTCTGATTGACGAAAGTATTTCCAGTTGTCCTCCATGGACGCACTTAGATCCGCTCTAGAGCAATTTCCCCAAATTTCATATTCCAGGTGAATAATTCAATATTCTGAAAATTATTTCAGACAAACAGCCTTCTAGCGATAGTAGCCAGTACTATTAGCAATAATCTGGCAGTAGTCTGATTGACGAAAGTATTTCCAGTTGTCCTCCATGGACGCACTTAGATCCGCTCTACAGCAATTTCCCCCAAATTTCATATTCCAGGTGAAGAATTCAATATTCTGAAAATTATTTCAGACAAACGACCTTCTAGCAATGGTAGCAGGTACCAGTAGCAATAATCTGGCAGTAGTCTGATTGACGAAAGTATTTCCAGTTGTCCTGCATAGACGCACTTAGATCCGCTCTAGAGCAATTTCCCCCAAATTTCATATTCCAGGTGAAGAATTCAATATTCTGAAAATTATTTCAGACAAACGACCTTCTAGCAATGGTAGCAGGTACCAGTAGCAATAATCTGGCAGTAGTCTGATTGACGAAAGTATTTCCAGTTGTCCTGCATGGACGCACTTAGATCCGCTCTAGAGCAATTTCCCCCAAATTTCATATTCCAGGTGAAGAATTCAATATTCTGAAAATTATTTCAGACAAACGACCTTCTAGCAATGGTAGCAGGTACCAGTAGCAATAATCTGGCAGTACTCTGATTGACGAAAGTATTTCCAGTTGTCCTCCATGGACGCACTTAGATCCGCTCTAGAGCAATTTCGCCCAAATTTCATATTCCAGGTGAAGAATTCAATATTCTGAAAATTATTTCAGACAAACGGCCTTCTAGCGATAGTAGCCAGTACTATTAGCAATAATCTGGCAGTAGTCTGATTGACGAAAGTATTTCCAGTTGTCCTCCATGGACGCACTTAGATCCGCTCTAGAGCAATTTCGCCCAAATTTCATATTCCAGGTGAAGAATTCAATATTCTGAAAATTATTTCAGACAAACGGCCTTCTAGCGATAGTAGCCAGTACTATTAGCAATAATCTAGCAGTAGTCTGATTGACGAAAGTATTTCCAGTTGTCCTCCATGGACGCACTTAGATCCGCTCTAGAGCCATTTTCCCGTTGTAAAGCAAATCATACAATTTTGTCTTGCTATGTGAAGTTAAATTCGAATTTAACTTCACTATGCGCACACTGCTGTCTCGTCAAAGTGTGAAGATAAATTCGAATTTAACTTTTTTAACCCACTGGTGACCGGGGATTTTTTGCGTTTTTGAAAGTTAAATTCGAATTTATCTTCACTCACATTTGTTTAGACTGCTGCTTGGTCTCCGGAGTGCTATAATGGATCCATGTTTTCCGGCGGGATTGGCCTAAAGGGAGGCTGGCGTACCTTGGTGATGGCTCCTATTGTGATAGCGCACCATGGTTGAAACTATCACAGCCAGAATCATGTAACCTAATTTAATCGAATCTAACCTAACACGTGGAAAGGTATAATTTTTTTTTAATTATTAATTCATCTTTATTTACATGGGTTTGTTTTCACATATGTACAGGTTTTTATCAATAGATATTACAGCAAGTAAGATATACAATCACAGATTTTAAGTTCTTTTCTTAGATATTTAATATGTTTAAAGGAAAATTAGGTTAACCTTCATATGACACGTGGAAAGATGTGGACCAATTTGAGTAGGTTTTTTTTTATCGCCATGCCAAGTTTAGTCAAAATTAGTTAATTTCTTGTGATGTTCATTTTGATCCCACCAACTGATGGACAGACGGAGTGACACGGCCTTAAAAGAATGTCTGTTCCTTGAAACTCTGATGACGATCGACGTCACTACTAAAGTCAGGCAGGCGTGAAAAGGTGTGATGAAATGGCAAACCTTATTTTAAATTTGTAACAAACGGAAAATTTTTTACCTGATGGTCTCCTTTGTACTGATTTCCACTAAGAGCTCTTAAATCGATTTACACATTTTTAAAGAATTTATCAACCACATGATATGATGCCTCTGAAAGGAAGTTTTCATTTTTATTACATCCACATAGCAATTGTTGTCTTACCCATTCATCTTTGGTTTTTTTTCTGTTTACCACAAAATATTTGATTTTTACATTTGTGGTTTGCTAGGATCATATTTCAGTTGGCCACAATCAATCAACAAATATTTTGCAAGTGTTAATCAAAAATACTTGTATAAACAGCAAATTATCACAGTATTGATCGAATAGAGACCGAGAGATGTTTGTTGTAAATCTGTCGATGAATAAACGACCCGTAGGGACTGTATGTCTGTCTCCATATCCTAATGACCGGATAATTACAAAATACACATCCTAGAAATGTGGCCATGAAGTCGTATACATATTTCACTATACATATATATGTATATATAGTAGGTTGTTGGTTTTTTTGTTTCCCAAACAGGACATTATTCCACTCAAGTTGTCACAATCATTTTGTCGACATGCAAATACAATCAATCCTGTGCAGAGGATGACACCAAAAAGGAATGGATAAAATGTGTGAAATTGTGAATGTTGTCAGTGCCTTTTTCTTGGGATCGATCCAAATTCTTTTTCATAAAAAAAGGATGTTGCTATAGTGGTGAGGGGTGCCAAAAAGTTAATGTGTTATTTACCTTAAAAGTGTTCGTTCTCATAAAAAAGAGACCAAAATTTATAACTTTTATCCGCAATCCCTTTTTTTTTGAATTTTGTGCGTTTTTCGCTTACTACCATTCTAAACTTTGATCACTAGCAAATGTTTATTAACTTGACCTCAACCGCTTAGTTACGATTTCCCCCAAAATTTTACCTTGCAGGTGAAGAATTTAATATTCTAAAAATTACTTCAGACAACTGGCCTTCTTGCGATATTAGAGTATAATACAAGCAATAAAGTGGCAGTAGCCTGATGGACGAACGTATTTCTATTTGTCCTACATGGACGCATTTAGATCCGCTCAAGCGCAATTTCCCCCGTATTCCAGATGAGGAATTCAATGTTCTGAAAATTATTTTATACAAACGCTCTTTTAGTGTTATTATTAGCCTTACTAGTAGCAATAACACGGTGGTACAAAATTGAATGAAATAGAAAAAACCTGGGGAGTGATATTATTTTTCATGTAGGTCTTGTCGAGTTAAAGAAGAATCCAATAGTGAAATATGCCGGACACCTTCAAAATCCGGATTTACGGTACCTTTGCGCACTTATAAGCCTGTAATTTTGTTGATAATGATACGAAGTTAAATAACTCAGTCAATTGCTTATGTATTTTTAAACATGCCAAACATGCGTTGTAATCGTAAATAAAAGTACTTTTTGAATAAATTCAATAGTATTGTAGTTTCTTAATAAAATAATAAAAAATAAAAACGTCACCAAAGTTGAAAAGTTTTTGAAAAATCTACAAAAATTTGTGTTTGCTGGACAATAACGCCCAAATTTCTCAAGTTTTCTTAGATAATTTATATATCATTCGAAAGATCAGTTTCAGTTTCTTCTTCCCAAATCTAGTAAATTGAAAATCGTATCATGATCAACAAAATTACAGATTTATAAGTGCGCAAAGGTACAAAAACCGGTTTTTTAACCGTAAATCCGGATTTTGGAGGTGTTCGGTATATTTCACTATTAGAATCTTCTTTTACTCGACAAACCCTACAAGTAAAATAATATCCGTTCCCAGGTTTTTTGGACTGTCGCACCGTGTAATCTGACAGTAGCCTAATAGACGAAAGTTTTTCCAGTTGTCCTCCCTGGACGCAGTTAGATTGGCTCAACTTTAGATCAAATTTTGTCATTCTGTATTTCCAGGTAATGTTAAATTCATATTTAACTTCACTACGAGGGCGGTTCGGAAACTTCTTAGCCTAGCAAAAAAGCGCGGTATAAACAGAAAAAAATGCGTGGTGTCAATAAATATTTACATAAAAAAGGTTTATCGGGACAAGAAATTCATTATTATATGGTGAATGTGTTAGGTGAAAGTGCTCCTTCATATGCAACAGTGCCTAAAATCAACGAATTAAAGTACGAGTTGCTTGACCACCCACCTTATTCTCCTGATTTAGCTCCCAGTGACTTTTACCTGTTCCCAAATCTAAAAAAAATCCTTGCTGGCAAGCGTTTTACCTCAATTGAAGATGCAATTACAGTTGTAAACCACTATTTTGAAGACCTTGAGGAAAATTATTTTAATCTAGGGATAGAATTGCTAGATACGCGTTGGACTAAGTGTATTGAAGTTTCAGGAGATTATATTGAAAAATAAAAATATTTTTGAAAAACAAACTATTCTCTTTCATTGATAGGCTAAGATCTTTCCGAACCGCCCTCGTATGCTCACACTGTTGTCTCGTCAAATAGTGAAGCTATATTCGAACTAAACCAACTGAAGACCGCGGATTTTTGCATTTTTGAAGTTAAATTCGAATTTATCTTCACTCACATAAATATCGATGGTTGCGTTGGCTGTGTGGCATGTGGCCCGTCTTGTTAAAACCAGATGTCGTCCATGTCATACTCTTTAATTTTTGGAAACAAAAATTCGTTGATCTTAAACTAATTGGACAAAGCGAAAACGCATCGGATGGGGTTCCATTATTAAATAAAAAAAGTTCAATCTTTCCAATAAAACCAGAAATTTGAAAACTTTTTCAGTACTTTTTTTACAGCCGATTCAAATTTAAAATGACCCACCCCGTATATATTATTCTAAGACCGATTCATGCCTAGATAAGGCATGTCCTCCATCCGTCCGACCGTCCATGTGTCTGTTTAAAGCACGATAGCGGTTAAACGGACTTACATATGATACTGAGATTTATCATGATGATGACATATGCTCATAAGCTGCTTTGGATTGTAAATGGCAAAATCCGCCCTGGGGGAGAAAAGTTTTCTCGTAAGGGACTAAAGGTACCTCGAAAAAAGTACCCTGTTTTAAGTATTTGCTTAACAAAACGTAATTTTTTGTAGATGGAAAATGATTAAAAAGGACGAGGCGATCGAAATCCAATGTAGACAAAGAGTATTTTTTGCGCTTTAGAGACCGATCGTAACAACGTTTATTTGCTTAAATTATTTTTCGTTCAGGTTAAAAAATATTTATAGGGTACACTTTATTATGAACCCAGAACTTAGAAATAACATATCTGCCAAACTTTTGCAGATGCGAGACCTAATTGAACTAACGACGGTTTTACTTGTTTAAATTATGTTTCGTTCGACCGAGTAATATTTTTCAAGTGTACACTTCATTACGATGAAACAAATTATTATAAAGTTTTGTTTTTGTAGGCCTGTAGGTCCGGACACGGAATTTAAACACACCCTAAATGTTGGGGCACATTAATAGCTGTAAGAGAATTCCACTGCTTCTAAGCCCCCAAACAAACTTGCCCGAAAGGACCTTTTTATGGCGCCCTAGGAACCTTAGACTCATGGTTCAAATGTTCGGGGTTAAAGTGTTATGTTCGGATGCGTGACAAAAGTTTATTTATTGTTTTTGAATACATATATACCTAAAGTTAAAGGGGCTGTTGTTTTGGGCCCCTAGGACCCATATGATCTATTTCAGTCCTTTCAGCCCAGTGCCTTATGACCACGCCCACTTTTTGGACGTTTTAGGTTTGATGCTTACGATTTCCAAGAAAAGTTAAAGCAAGTCACAGAGTGCAAATGTCCAAAAAGTTAGTTCCTGACTATTTGTATACCCATTGGAGGGTGGTATAATAAATGTGTCATTCCGTTCGCAATATCACAAAATATTGATCGGAGACCCTGTAAAATATAGATTTGACCTAGGCGATAAAATGAGGATCAATCTATGTCTGTCCGTCCGTGTATATGTTGAAAACTAGATAGCGGCCAAACAAATCTACCTAGGATTCTTAAATTTTGCATGACGATGGCTTCAAAAGCTGTTTGAGATAACAATTAAGCGAAATCGTCCCAGGGGGAAATATTTTCCCTTAGGGGACATATGGCCGCTCAGAAAATGTACACCTTTTAGAGTAATTCCTTAACAAATAAAGTGTTCAAGTCATCTTACCCGTTTTTTTGCTGTCGGGGTTTCCGGCTTTTGGCTGTTGTATGTAAAAATAAATAAAATTTATAATATACAGTCAAAAAAAAATAAATATTATTTAAAAAATCTTTTAGTATTTCGTCGGTCCACCTTGGGCATCAATAACTGCTTGAAGACGACGGGGCATTGATGTCACCAAATTCTCCGTAATATCGGCCCATGCACGAATAAGGGCAGGTTTTAATGTTTCACGGCTACTAATGTCATATTTTCGTACTAATTTTTCCAAAACGTCCCATATGTGCTCTATTGGGTTTAAGTCTGGTGACTGGGGTGGTGAATTCAGCTGTCTTGGGGCATAGTAGAGAAGCCAGTCTCGAACAACGTGCGCAGTATGCTTGGGGTCGTTATCTTGTTGGAAAACCCATTGATTTCCTAGACCCAAGCTATCGACAGATGCCTCCAGATTTTGTTTCAATATGTTAGCGGTCCATATTACCCTCGACAAAAACGAAACGACCCACTCCAGATGACGCAATGGCGCCCTAAACCATAACGTTGCCACCGCCATGTTTGACTGTTGGTATAATGTTCTTTGGGTCATCTGCAGTATTTGGTTTTCTCAAAACTTTGGATCGGCCATCACTTCCGAAAATGTTATATTTACTTTCGTCCGTAAATAAAACATGCTTCCAAAAATCCATACTCTTCTCTAGATGTGCTTTAGCAAACTCTAGGCGAAGTAATCGATTCTTAGCTGAAATTAGGGGTTTTTTGCGTGCTACTCTGCTACTAAAACCAGTGCCATGTAAAACGTTTATTATTGTTCGTGGAGTAACAATAATGTTGCAACATTTTTCGATGTGTTCCGCCAATTTCGGGGCACTTATTTTCGGATCTTGGTTGACCATTTTAATAATACTGCTAACATCGCGTCTCGAAAGCTTCTTGGGTCTGCCAGATCGAGGCTTATTTTCGGTACAATTGGTATTATTATAATTGCTAATGATCGTCTGTACAGTAGAACGACTTAATTTAACTGTCTTAGCAATTTCTCCATACGACTTATTTTCCTTTCGGAGATTTACTACAATATTTCGAAGTGAAATGTGTATTTCTTTGCGATTTTCCATTTTCAAGGATACAAATGTAAATAATACATTCTTTTATTATCACTTTGTCCACTAAAACAATGGTAAAACGTGTAAATTTGTTCAAAACAAGAAAGTTAACTGTAATTTCCCTTTCTTTGTTCTTCATTTTCTATTTAATGTATGAAGTTGCCACGCTGTATGTAGACTTTTTTCCCGCTAATTTTTATGTTTTTCCCCAATAATTTCTTTGTTATACTTTTTTCATAAATATGTTTTCTTCAAAAAATCTTTATTCGAAATGCCTTAAGATTTGCTATAACCTTCCTTTTGATTATCGCTATTAATTCTTTAAAATCCCTTAATCAAAGGTTGTATGTAGACTTATTTCCTTGACTGTACAAGTACGAAATTCATAAATATCAAAACTATTTAAGCTAGATCCACCATTAAGAATACCGCTCGACTCAGTTATCTGCTCAATTTTACGTTATCTGCCAGTTTTTCTGCTGTCTTTTAAAGCTGTTTTTTAATATACATGTCGCAATTGTTGTCCGATCTTAAGGAAATTTTCAAAACTAAGTTTTGAACTAAGTTGTCTTTTATGAAAATCGGTAAAAATTAAGATATAGCTCTCACACATATGTTCAACCGATTTTATGTCTTTATCTTTAGATGCCACATAGTACATTCAATATTGATGACAATTGGTACAGTTCATTACACACAATCAGTAATCAGCTCAGCCAAAAATGGGTCATACCGGTCGACATTTTGATGTAGCCTCAGAGCAAAGACCTCTTCCGATACAACATACGAGTACAAACGCTCTAGAACAATCCAATTTGGTATCGACTGAGAAACAACTAATTTTGAAACCGTTTTAAGTCATACAGTCTAATAGGAATTGTCTATAGGAATTGTCAGGGGCCCTATAAATAAGACTTTAAAATATTTATATAAAGTTATATGTAAATACTAAATTATTTTTGTAGTTTGGCTTAATTTGGGTGGCGGGCCCTATGTGCGGAAGTCTGACCTATTAAAACATGGACATAAGGGCACCAAAAACAGAAATGAAAATGTGACCTTATTTTAAAAATTTGGGTAGTAAAAAAAAACTCGACAGTCGGTTTTCCAAACGAGGTTTGAAATGCCGGTTTACTGACTTTATTTTAAAAATCTGGGTATACTTAGATTCGTTCCAGTGTCCCTTACTTTAGATTTGGAAAATAGTTTCCAATCTAAGGCAAAAGGCTTAAATCGGAATGTCGGTTTGTTACTTTTAAAAAACACGGTTGGAATTGCCGGTTTTCTGAAAAACACGGTTTTTTGACACTCTATTTACAAATCATAATTTTTTAGACGGACAATAGTTAAAATGGGTACAGTTAGTTGGGATACACTTAATACCTTAATACCACTTACTACCAAATAAGGGCATAGTTGCTAGTCGTTGTGGCTCATGCGTCCCAAAAAACGTCCCGTATGTTCAAAACGGGCAACCAATAGTCAATATGGGTACTAAAATTTAAGGTAATTTTGCTACGAATCCAAATATAGAGAAAGTTTAGGCTGAGATTAGGGTCGGACGCCGAAATGGCCCGCAAAATTCACCATTTTATTGCGATTAGGTAGCAGGCGTTTGTTTTAGCGTTTTTCTTCTTTATTCCCATATAAATATCAACCGATAACCAACTATAAGAAATAGCTGATAACATACATCTGGTAAGGTAAAGGGCTATAGCTCTTGTCAATTGGACTGGATTAAGACTATAGGGTCGCAGATTAGTATTTGGAGATGTTACAAACGGAATGAAAAATATATCTGTACTTGATTATATGGTGAAGAGTTTAAAAGTAATTTAGCAACCGATTTTTGAAGGTTATATAACAAATTTTGTTTTGTTTACATTGATTCGGTCTTTAATAATTTTTATTACTCAAACAGTTTTTATTCCGGTTCGAGACCTATTTGTTGTTTTTTTTTTAGAATCAACTAAAAGTTGGTGAAATGTATAGGCTATGGTTGTCAGGCAGACTTTACAGCTGTTTCTAAACCAGCCAAGGTTTTTCTTTAGCAACGACTACTTCGGCTACAAATCAAATGACTTATACGGGAGTCTCATTTGAATAACTGAGAATTACCCTTTGCGTATAATCTTCCAACTGTGCGTAGAACAATCTTCATAGCGTCATTTGATTTGTAGCCGTAGTATTCTTTGCCAAAGACTGCTAAAGAAAAACCCTGGCGGGTTTAGAAACAGATGTACAGTCTACCTGGCTACCATAGCCAAACCATTTTACCAATTTTTTAGTTGATTCTGATGAAGAAACAACAAAAGGTCTCAAAACAGAATAAAAACTGGTAAGGTCATAGTTATAAATATAAAAATTTTATATAAAATTCTGATAATTCACATCCAAACCACTGTACACATGGGATTAGTAGGGTGTTGAAGAAATTTGCATACATTTGTCTTTCAGGCACATCTTTTCTGCCACTGCGTTTTGTTGTAAAAGTGCAACAATAATGTTCTATCATTTACTATTCATGCTACTGATTCATAATAGAGCAGCAGTAGGAGCAGGTGTTACTTATGCACTCTTGCTACATCTCACAAGCACACAGCCCAGCTCTAGCAACCGATGCTGCTAAAATACTTGAATAAATATTTATTTCTGGCAACAGACGGTCCGGCACGTTTCCATGTGTGCGGCATGAAAGCGACAATACCCAGCGTCTGAATGCATGGAAGTGACAACACCAACCCGAGCTGGCATCGAGTGAATGTAAAATGCTAATACACATATGAAGCATATGAAGATATCAGAGCAAGATTGACCTAAACCTCATTACGGCTCATAATGTCTTGTGTGCGAAAAGCGACACAAAAAATTTAAGTCAAGTAAAGTGATTTAGAAACTTAAGATTCTGTTTAAATGGTAGCGCTGATCATGTTGTGTCGATTGATATATATCAGCCCACATTAAGATGACTCTAACAGGCTTTACTTAATCACCTCCCTGAACATCCCATTCAGAAACAAACGGACAACATATCTAAAATTATTGAGCTGTGCGAAATACAGTGTCAAGATCCAGAAGAACGAAACGGGTAAATAGGCCTCTTAGGCGTAGGTCGGGCTTTTTATTTAGTCTGATTAAAAAAAATTATGTCGAATTTTGTGTGCGAGAAAATTTCATTGTTTTTCGATACCCATTCATTCGTCGATGCTTGAATGTGCCAGATTATAGGCTCTAGTCAAATTGCTTAAATTTTTTTTGGGTTCGTGAGAAAGTTTTTATGTAATCGGATACTCCTATGGCCATATAAGTCTATACGGTCCATATTAGTTTTACCTAATTTGATAGAAGTTTAAATTAAAATGGATGTTCTAGAGCAGTTTTATATAAAATCGGAAGGGATCCTTGTAAAAACGTGGACTGCCGTGGACCTAATTGAATCGATGCGTTGTTATATAACCGTGCCAAATTTCATGATGATTAGATATAATATGCGGTAACTTGAGCTAGGGAATATGTGTGCGTGGGAGCAATTTTAAAATCTGAGAGGTTTGCTCACTTTAAATTCATACCTTGTCCAAGAAAACTTACTTTTGCAATATTTCATAAAGATTCGATATTATATGTGATTTCTAGAAAAGACATAAAGTCAGTTAGTCATATGTACAGGGTTTTCCATTAAGGAAATAACATTTTTATATATTAATAAAACACAGAGCGGTATATTCTTTGGGCCCAATTTTCCATCACTCTTGCACACATTTTGTCCGGAGCGTTGGCAATTTCGAGTTGGATGTTGTCTCTGAGCTCGTCTAAAGTTGTTGGCTTGTTGGCATAAAACAATGACGTGATGTGGCCCCATAAAAATAAATCCAATGACACTAAATCGCATAAACGAGGTGAACATTCGACCGGACCATTTCTCGAGATGACACCTTCACCGAATTTGCTCTTCATTAAATCGATTGTGACGCGTGCTGTGTGGCTAGTGGTACCGCCTTGTTGAAACCACATATCCGCGATGTCAAGCTCACCCAATTCTGGCCAAAAAATAATTTTCTAACATGGCACGATAGCGCTGTCCATTGACGGTAGCATGACGATTGTTTTCATTGACTATGTGAGATTTATTAGTGGTCATTTTAGCTTTGGCCTTTGTCTCGGTGCATTTTTGCACAAGAGGACCCTGAATGATCGGGAGTCGTGTTATTGTGGTGCGGTTCTTGAGGATTGGTTGCATGCTCTCTGTGAATGTTCTCTTTATGAAAGTGTTAGGGATCTAGGTGGGTTAGGAATTGAAATGACGGACGGACAGTGGGATTTTAGAGGGAAGGTTGCTTCACAAGGGGTTTTGACTAGGGCAAATGAGTTTGCAAATAGGGTGTTCGTGAAGCAGCGTGCTTGGGTGAGTTTAGCAGTTTTAGAGTAAAGGTTGTTTGTTGGTTGTAGGATGTCGGTGGGTGTGGGTGACCAGTCCCATGTTGTATGGAACAAAAACTGGAAGTAGACTTTTATTTACGAGGTCTGACCGGAGACTTAAATCTGGTGACACGGGTAGTTAGGAGCCCCCAGACTTAAATCTGCTAGCACGGGTAGTTAGGAGCCCCCAGAACTGTTGTTCTGGCCTGACTAGAAGGTGTGGCCCCTTGGGGAGTGTCGTGGCGGCAGTGGTTTAAACTTAAATCGCGGGGAGAGCTTCGGCTCGGTGTGGAGTTGCATTGCGACCGGGTGCTGTGACCCATAGAACAGCAGAGGTTTACATAGTCCTCGGCCCCTAACCAAGAGGGAAGTTATGGTCCATATCTGTCATGCTTTAAATTGGTACCGGCGGGATTTACCCAATGGGGCGTTGGCCGTGGCATTGTAACGACCCCAGTGTGATGGTGCACCGTGGTTCAGGCCATAATGGCAATAACCACGTTAAATCCGTCATAATCTGTTTTCATCGACGAAAAAATACGGTCAAATCACACCTCCGGCATGAAAACCACACCACATAGTATTTTTTTTGCGGTTGCAATAGTGTCTCTTGAAGCATATTTTGACAAAACCACTCAGCCAGAAATGAGCTTCATCGCTGAAAATGCTTTTTCACTGAAATTCTGTATTTTCGTGAAACTTTTCCAGAGCCCAATCGGAGAAGTTTAGGCGTTTCAAACGATCAAATGGCTTTAGTTCCTGAGTCAATTACAAGGATGAAGTCCAATATCTTTTTGCAAAATACGTCGTAGTGTGATTTGGGAGATGCCCAATTACTGAGAACGACGTAGAATCGACTGATTTGGCTCACTTTGAACGGATGCACTTACGGTTGCGATATTTTCGTCGCTTTGAGCCGTACGAGATTTCTACGGCGCCGGAACATCTAAAATTTGGATCTAAATTTATCCACTATAGCACGCACAGACAGTCGAGTGTAACTGTCAATAGTCTTATGGATACTTGAGTATGAAATCAGATTTTGATACCAATCTAAATATAGTCTTTTAATGTTTTGGCTTGGCTTAGAGACGGATTCACGGGCCGAAGCGGCCCAAAAAACGTACCGTTTTATTGCGCATTAGGGACGGTGGTGTTGACAAATAAGAAACTGTTATACGTTCATTAGCGGTCTAAAAAATTTTGCTTGTCAAATAAAACATACCTGCATACTAGTTTAAGCATTTTAAAATATGCTTTTGATTCCAAAAAGGGCAACTTGGTATCTGAAGGTGTCATACATGTCGGCCGGGTAGAAATGCATGTGCAAAAGACTAGTACTGGCTCCGCAGAGGAACTTGCCATAAAATGTTGGATTCTTCTTTTTTTGTGCTTCCTGTCTAGTTTTATTGCTGTTATTCTTCGCATTGCATTACTTGCTTTACTATTTTCACAGAAAACTCTTCTTTCTATGATGTTTGTTTTTCTGGCGTTTAAGTTTATGTACTCGCACTCATACAGCGAGTGCCAAGGAAAAAGTTTCAAAAAAAAAATAGTTCTGTAAAAAATTAAAATTCAATTTTATCGTCTTCGTTGTTAAGATGACATTTGGTCAAAAGTGACATTACTTTTTTTTGATATGTTTTGTTTTTGGACGTTTTGGCATAAGCCAAAACAAGTACAAAATGTTTAAGCCGAGGGGCCGACTAGGTGATAACTAACACCTCGCCTACACCTCAGAAGATTCTAAGCCTCTGTCTGAAGTTTGAGCAAAGTCGGACTTTTTATGTGACTTTTAGAGCGGAAGCTACACATTTCGTTGGGGCTTTATGAAGCCATAGACCGTTATGGCACAATTTCACCAGAGTTGCTTATAGGTCCACATAACACGCTATGCTTCATTTGTGTAAGCTCAAATATTTTTAGATTTCCTGCACAGCGGATTCTCTTCTCGAAAACTCCCAAATCAACTTTATTTGTTGTAAATGTCATGGTCATAACTCTAAAAATTCATAAATAAAGGTTGAAATCGTATATGTGACGCGCAAAATAGAAAGGGACCTAAGGTTAAAAACCAGTTTTGTTCAGGAGAGCCATTTTAAAGATTAGGTCCCTTTCTATTTGCGCTTAGAATCGTCGACTTCATTTCATAAAACGCGCATATCTCTGGGAGGGAACACTTTTGGGGCATGGGATCGGTCTCATTCGATGCTCAGATGTTGTCTACATCAAAAAAAAAAGTGAAAAGTTGATGAAAAGTTTTGTTCGGGAGAGCCATTTTAAAGATTAACAGCCGTATTCATAAAAATTTAAAACAGCTTTACAAACGATTGTTGAGCTTAATGTATGAAAACTGTATTCATAAACGATTATTAGCTTAATAATATGTATATAGATTCGACTACTCACATAATTGACAATCGTATAACTGCATCATTAAGATTGAAATGACAAGTCAAAACGACAGTGTTGCCAGCATTGAATCGACAAATTCATTAAATTGTATATTAGTTAAAGTAGTGTTTATGAATACGTTTTCTTAACAATCATTTGTTAGGCAAAAAGTGTTTGTTAACTAATATGTACTTTAAAACCCAATTAAGATTTTTTTATGAATATGGCTGTAGGTCCTTTCCTATTTGCGCTTAGAATCGTCGACTTCACTTTCATAAAACGCGCATATCTCTGGGAGGGAACACTTTTGGGGCATGGGATGGGCTTTGATTTTTTAACCCTTAGGTCCCTTTCTCTATGCTGTCATGTCCAAAAATTTATTTATATTATAAAGATACGAATTTGCCTTCATGCTTTAAAAATCTGGCTGGCTCGAATGATTTCTAGCCGCTTCCCATTTCCCGACCACTTTTTACAGTATTTTGGGCGTATGTCAGCAATAACGCGCCGAATATTCTTCTCCAAGGCATCAATCGTGTTTGGCTTATATGCGTAGACAAGCGACTTCGCATAACCCCACAAAAAATAGTCCAGTTGTGTTAAATCGAACGAACTTTGAGGCCACGCCACGGGCCCACGACATGAGATAATGCGCTCACCAAAAGTTTCCTTTAATAAATTGATTGTTTCATTGGTTGTATGGCATTTAGCGCCGACTTGTTAAAATCAAAGGCACGAAAAAGTCATTAATCATGGATCTATAGCGTTCCCTATTGACTGTAATAATTTGGTCGGCTTCATTTTTGAAGAAATATGGACCACTGATTCTCTTTGCCCAAAGAGCACACCAAGCAGTAGCTTCTTGAGGATATAATGGCGTCTCAACAATGGCTTGTGGATTTTCATTTCTCCAAATGCGAAAATTTTTTTAGTATTGTTTGGCATTTCATCGTGGAAAGACTTACGCCTGAACAACGTTTATAAATCGTTCAACTTTCTTACGAAAATTCACGTTCTGTGAGGAATGTGTTTCGTACACTTCGTTCAACTTATGGCCAACATTTCTGGCTCAATACAAGCAAAATTGGCGAATTTTGAAGAGCAACAAGAAGAGGTTCAAGAGCTTCCACAACAACAACGGTTTGGTGTGGTTTGTGGACCGGTGGAATCATCGGTGAAAACGTAACCGTCAATGGCGACCATTATCGTGCCACGATAACCGACTATTTGATGCCTGAAATTGAAGCTCGTGATCTCGGCGACATTTGCTTTCTACAAGACGGCGCCACTTCCCACACATCGCATCAATCAATGGATTTATTAAGAGAACACTTCGGTGAGCAGATAATTTCACGTTTTGGGCCGGTCGATTGACCAACAAGATCGTGTGATATCACACCGTTAGACTTTTTCCTTTGGAGATAAGTAAAGTCTTAAGGCCAACATTTGGTAGACATATTCTTCAAAATAAATAAATAAATGCCAAAGAATGTTCTTTCAAATGATAATAAACATTTGCCATTCAATTTGAATTTTCTGTGCTTTTTTTCTTTAAAAAGGTAGGAAACCTCGAAATGGATCACGCGTTATAAGCAAAACGCTCCCAAGAATGCTACAAATAAAGTCATTTTTAGGAGAGGGCCTATCCGGCTCATTTTCAATATTGGCCTTTTCAGAGCATCAACACATAAAACTGCGAAATTAAATACAAGTAGTTGCGACCTCTTTTTTGATTGAATCGCCGACCAGTATTTTGAGGTGTTACATGGCAATGTGAATATGGCGTCTATCAAATGATTAAAATTGTATTCCTTCAATTCTAGTATGCTGTCATGATAGTACAGTAGGCAGCGGCGGTATGATGGTAGTAAATCCGGTTTCCTATCCGTGTAAAAACATCTAACAATTTTCAGCAGCGGGTTTCCACCTATTAAATGCAGCCGACTTTATGTAAAAGAGATTTATCTCTAAGCCATCTAAAAACTTCTCTCTCTAAAATGAATTTGTCGCTCGGAACCTGCGTTAAACAGTAAAACCCGCTCAGTGAGTATAGGAATTGTATCATACACAGCTCACTGATTTGAAAGAAGTTTATCTTGTTCCTTTGTGGGAATTAGGAAAGTAAGTGATGGTAAAATTAAAGAAAGCCGTTTGTTGGGATATAAGATCAAGTCACTAGGGCTGAAAAAATAATATTTGTTCAGCCCTAGTGCACATAGAATGTGCACAATTCACAATTCTAACTTCAACGCTTAAAATGCGGTCCCAATTTGCCTTGTTCCTCATCAATAAGGTAAAGCTAGTCTAGGTGCTAGTCTAGAAATAATTTTTGATATTGAGCTATGAAGATTACTCTTCGCACAGTTCGAAGACTATACGCAAACGGTAATTCTCATTAATCATAGTGAGACTCCTGTATAAGTCATTTGATTTGTTGCCGAAGTAATCGTTGCCAAAGACTGCTGAAGAAAAACATTGGCGGGTTTAGAAACAGCTGTACAGTCTGCCTGGCAACCCTAGCTAATACATTTCACCAATTTTTTAGTCGATTCTGAAATAGAAACAACAAAAAGGTCTCGAACCAGAATAAAAACTGTTCAAGTCATAATAATGGTAAAAGGCCGAATAAATGTAAATAAAACGAAAAAAATTTTAGTCTATTCTTAGAGTAATGTATTAATACTTTTTTAGTCTATTCTTAGTAATGCATTAATATTTTTCAGAAATGATAGGTTATGAACGATTCATTAAGGACACGTTTATGGCACGAGATCGTATTTCATATAGGTCAACTTTCCTCGAATTTCTTCTATTGGGTGATTAATCTAGAGGTATTTTTCAAAATAAAAAAAAATAATTCAAAAATTCAAATCAAGTATTTTCACACTTCATTGGAAAGGACATTTATAGCAATAATTTTTTGAATATTATTTTTTGAATATTAAAAAGTAAGGTGTGATATTACACGATCTAGTCGGCCAACTTACCGGTCCAAAACGTGAAATTAGTTGTTCTTCGAAATGATATCTTAATAGTTCCATTGTTTGGGCAGCTGTATGACAAGTGGCACCGTCCTGTTGAAATCAAATGTCGTCAAGATTACGGGCTACAATTTCAGGCACCAAAAAGTCCGATATCATGGTGCGATAACAAAGACCATTTAAGGCTACGTTCCGGCTATCATCATTTTTTGAATGAAAATGGACCGATTATTTTACCAGCCTAAAAACCACAACAAACCGTGGTTTTTTTCTAGGTATAATGGCACCTCTTGAACCTATTTTGGTTCCTCTTCAACCCAAATGCGGCAGTTTTGTTTATTGACGTTGAGCCAGAAATAGGCCTCATCACTGAACAAAATTTTGGTCGAAAGAAGCGGATCTTATTTTAGCCTTTGAAAAGCCCAAACACTGAAACGGCTACGCGTGGGCAAGCAATGTCAAAAAAATAAAGTTCAACACAACTCACTCATAATAGGCGAAAAAACCCTATTGAAAAAAACACCCGTTTGGTCAGCTTTTCTCTCAAGTTTGTAGGAAGTAATGCATTTTTCGCATTGATATTAAAACCATTGAATTCCTTGCGTTTTTGTATAAAAAAAGAAGGAGCCAAAATGTTTGTTAAATCTGAATTTCCCATGTTGCCAATTTATCAGGACTGAGCTATTCTTTTCTGCTTCATTGATACCGCTTTATTTCCACATTCGTTGATTCTCTTCGTGCTCATCAATACGCTATAAGATGCGGCTCTTACCACTTATCCCTGAGGCTGGCAATACAAAAAGTTCTAAATATAAAGAATTCCAAAAAAAAGGTTAGTTTGTTATTATACCTTAATGGCTGCCACAAGTTACTCATATCCTAAACAGCTCTCTCCCAACAAATATTACTCGCTTCGATCATTATCGCGTTTCAGTTGGTATAATCCAGATTACGCGTTTCAGTGGGTTATATCCAGATTACTCAGGTCTTTCTGGTGTTTGTGTTTTCTTTTACCCACCATCAGCACGTAGATGATTCCTTATCAAAATTACCTTAGATTAGACCTCATCTCTTAAAGCACACTACATGTGCTGTTCAACAGCAATTACTGTCCCATTCTTGACATATTTTCTCTGTTGTGTTCCCTCATACCTCTCCTAACCTTCTTGCATGTTGTAACATGCGCTCGTAGCATATTAGCCTTGTTACGAATTCCATATCAACATCTCACAACAACGTTAACGATGTAGTTAACCTTGACTTACCTGGATGTACAGCATAAGAGTCCTAAGTAGGAAAAATGGGGGCGGAAAGCAATGACGACAACGTCGACCGGCAGGTTTGTTCACGGAACAAACTGATGAAGAATGAAAAAACTGCACATGCATGATACATGCCACATGGAGATACCATTTGGGATTATCGTGCAACGAGGTCATGCATGTTTAGACCCTTGTATTTATGGAACATGTACTTGATAGGCTTTGAGCAGGCAATTATTACAGCTGACCGAAAGGACTGTTTGTAAAAGTTAATAAAGTATTTTTTCTATGACATTCAGTTGGCCAGGGCTTCAATCTTTATTTACAATTTAAATTTCGTAGAGTGTTAAGCATTTACGAGCTTTAATTGGTGTTAAAGTGGTAACATCTCGCCAATAGAATAAAAAATATTATCATATTGTCCAACACTCAGAGAAAAAATATGGTTACTATATGCACTGTGCCGAAAAAAAAATGATTTTTTTAACCATGTGTCTGGTTAAATTTTGCATGGTAAATGTTTGATAACGAAGTCAAAATAACATTATATAAAGTCAAATGAACATAGAAAATAGTTGAGTTAACATTATATAAGGTTGGTTTTTCAAGAGCGATACAGAAAAATAAGCGACACAAACAAAAATTTAAAGATTACTCGGTTCTGTTGTATCGAAGATTTTGATCTGGTTTGTGTTATACGAAGTTGAGAATTAAGTTACACGAAGCTGCAACAATTGCGACTGTCTTATCCCCCACTCTTTTTCCTTTCTTCCTCTGAAAGATCATAAGAAAATGTATCTTACTCTTTTAAAAATCCACCACCAAATGCAAATGCTACCTGTACAAGCTGCATAGTGCAATGATGTTAAATGCTTTCGCACAGTTCGAAGACTATACGCAAAGGGTAATTCTCATTAATCATAATGGTACTCCCGTTTAAGTCATTTGATTTGTAC
The DNA here is from genome assembly GCA_963513945.1 of Hydrotaea diabolus. Lineage (NCBI taxonomy): Eukaryota > Metazoa > Arthropoda > Insecta > Diptera > Muscidae > Hydrotaea > Hydrotaea diabolus. Next base: position 163,311,549 of record OY740716.1, read on the forward strand.
CCGAAGTAATCGTTGCCAAAGACTGCTTAAGAAAAACATTGGTGGGTTTAGAAACAGCTGTACAGTCTGCCTGGCAACCGTAGCCAATACATTTCACCAATTTTTAGTTGATTCTGAAAAATAAACAAAAAAGGGTCTGGAACCAGAATAAAAACTGTCATAATAATGAAAAAAGACCGAATAAATGTAAACAAAACAAAAACATAATATGTTATTTTAATATTAATTGTAACAGTTACTAAATGTCTGGTTAAAAGCGGTAACAAATAATTTGTTAGCTTAACAATAAAAATGATTTCTATAACAATCTCCATAGTTAATAATATTAACAATTTCATTGTTAAATTGAACATGTATTGTTTCAATAAATTAACTATGAAATTTTAATATTAACAATTTTTATGGTCGAAAACAAAGCATTGTTAAAACAACAATAATTATTTTAATAATTACAATTTTATTGTTTAAAAACCACAACATTGCCATGTTAAAACCACAATGATTACTTTAAAGTCAACAATTTTTATGGTTAAAAATTGCAACCATAGAATAGTTAAATTAACCATAATTATCGTTAAATACCAGCCAACTACAAAATGTTCAAATTAACCTTAATAATCAAATAATCATGTTTATTTAGGGTTAAGTTAACCTTACATAAGGGTTGTTTTTCTTCTGAGTGTGGTCACGGCAATAATGATATGTTAAAGTATGTTCGTCGCAACCATAGTATTGTATGATTGCCGCAATATTAATATTGTTGAAATGTAACAATAGTATTATTGGCAAATTCAAAAATGAAAATGTGGTTGTAGTAACAATATAATTATAGTTGGTGCGACAAAAGTTTTGTTTTTTATGTTAACAATTATTATATTATTACGGATATAATGCAATAATAGCATTTGTTATGTGGAAATTAAAATTTTTCGATCAAACTGCTTTGGCTTTGTTTAATTGAAATATTTTTTATAAAAACGCTTACGTTTTTTTAAATTGATGTTTTTCTACTGGTAAACAAATCACTCCTTTTATTTTGAATTTAATGTATTTTTAAATAATTTTCATAATTCAAATCTTTTGTTCACAACTTAACCCAATTTTAATAAATAATTTTGGGGATCATATTACGAGGGTTTCTACTTATATTTCGGGTCCGGCAATAACAACACAATAATCTATTATAGAAAATGGTTTTATTGTTTTTCAAAATATTCCTTTAGGATCAATACACTTTTTGCATGCGCTCAAACCAATTTTCGAAGCATTTTTTCTACTTCGATTGAGACACCTTCAAAACATGATTTTTGAACGCTTCAACAGCTGCTGCGGGCGATGAAAAACGTTGACCACGCATGTTTTTCTTGATGCTACGGAATAAGAAGAAGTCATTGGGTGCCAAATCAGGGCTGTACGGTGGATGGCCCATCAATTCGACATCTTGAGTGGTCAAATAGCTCATCATTTCAGCTGATGTGTGAGACCTCGCATTGTCGTGATGCAAAATGATCCGTTTTCTCTTGTTATCTTTCCTCATTTCTTGGAACACTGTTGGCACACAGATGGTTTTATACCACTCAGAATTGACCTCCTACGTTCCACTAAAGGCATTGTGGCATCATGGCCGGTGATACCGGAAAAAATTAATTCATATGCTACGATGAACTTCTTCCAGGAACAACTTGTGTTGGATTTGGCTAGTCTTGAAAGACCCTTACGGTCGATTGTTGTTTTTTTTCGGGTTCATATGCATAGATCCATGATTCGTCACCTGTAACAATGGCATACACTGCTTTTGAGCATCCGCAGTTATACTTTTTCAACATCTCTTTGCACCAATCCATACGAGCCTCTTTTGAGCATTCGTCAACTTATGTGGGATCCAACGAGAACAAATTTTTTTCACGGCCATATGAACATGCAATATCTTATTGATGCTTGTCATACTAATGTCCAAGGATTCCTCAAACTCACGGTATGTCACATGTCAGTCTTGCTTAATCAGTTCACGCGCAGCATCGATAGTTTCTGGCAAAGTGGCCGAAGTTGGACGTTCTTCACGAAATTCATCCTGCAGCGAACGGCGCCCGAGACTGAACTCTTGGTACCAGCGATTAACAGTGGTTTTTGACGGTGCTTCATCGTCAAGAATCGAAACAAGTTGAAATCAACACTCAAACACTCTTGTCTCGATAACCCACGCCGAAAATCGTAAAAAATCATCGCACGAAAATGTTCACGGGATAATTCCATCTTTTGACTGAGATGAATTTTTTAACACACTGTAAAAAAAATTCGCCCTCAAATGACAAAATGTTATGAGTAAAGTTATGCTTAATAATGTCAACGTTTCCAATGGAAGTTCCAGATTGCGTCTGGGAACACTATTGATGTCAGGACCCTAAATTTAAATAAAAACCCTCTTATTATTGTTACATTTAAACAATATTAAAATGGCCGCAATCATACAATATTGAACTGAAATTCAACTACTATACTTGCGACGAACCTGCTTTTATTGCAGAGAACATATTATTGTTACCGTGACAATATAGTAACCAAATATTTTCTCTGCGTGTAAAAACAAGAACCGAACCATTTTCATGAACTGTATCAACAAAATGGGCATGTCGCTTGATCACAGATTTTGATGTGCAGCAGGGGGACGCACTGACTTTTTACACTATCCTCCCACGTTACGCCATTATCAGTGTGAACTTTGTCATGTTCACACCGACTTTGGACCATCGGAAGTTGCCAAGCACCAAGGTGTCACCTAGCAGTCGCAATAGCTACTGCTGAGCTATGACCAGTAAATCAACGACATGTTTTCGTCTCACCGCCGACTTTGTGCAAAATTTATGGTAACGAAAGGTAAATGATTGGCTTGATGTGTAAACAATATTTATTGTTAAATGTACATGAACACAACGGCAGCATCGTGGACAGAAAAGTACTGCAACATTAATAATGATAAACACACACGGGAATGCGGACATGGGTGTATAATTAAATGATACGATTATACATTATTTTGGAAAAGAGTTGTAAGGTCTTCTCCTGGTGAGTATTTATTTCATACTTTAGATTAAAGAAGATTTTTAAGGTCTTCTTTAGTTGAGTAATACATTTATACGTTAGATTAAAGGAAATTTTTAAGGACTTCTTCGGTTAAGTAATAGTTTCATACTAATTTGAAATGTGTTCGCTTAGGACTACTTATATATATACTTAGAAGGAACATAAATACTGTTACACCCGTTTTATGCTGTAAAATAAAAAGTACTGAAAGTTTTTGGACCAAATATTTTTACATATCTTTATTGATGCATATTGTATCCAAAAAGAATCTACTTATTCGAAATGTCCGCCTTTTGCCTTTACACACGCCTTAAGTCGCTCTGGCCAATCGTCAATAGCTGCACGTACTTCGTCCATTGGAAAATTGACCACAGCTCGAACCAAATCAGTCTTAGAGATCCAAAGTTTGGGTATCTTTTGTGACAAACCTTGTGCTCTAAAACCGTCCACAATTTGTAATCCAATGGGTTCAAATATGGACTGCCTGAGGGCCATTCTTCAGAGGAAATGAAAGCTGGCAAATTGTTTCGAAACCAGGCCTGGGACGTTTTAGCCTTATGGCAGAATCCTGCTGGAAAGTCAATAGCTGGTTTTGGAACAGGGAATTGTTAAGAGGCTTAACAACAGCTTCCAAAACGGTTTCTTGGAAAACTTTGGCCGATGTTTTGACTCCTTGTTTGCAGAAATGCAGGTCAGTGACCCCATCGTAAGAGACACCCCACCAAAACATGACTGAAGCTGGGTGATGACACTTTTCCACCCTTGGGATCAGTTCAGATGCTTCCTTAGATGACTCTATCATTGCTTGTTAAATCTTTCCTGAACGGTAAAAGTTTTTTCATCGGTGAACAAAATTTTTCTGTGCAAGTTATCAGCGTGCTTCACCAAAAGACGTTTGCATTTTTCAATCCTATTTTTTTTAAAGCTGCAGTCAATAAATGTCCGGTACGTCGTTTGAAAGACCCACATCCCATGTCTTTTTTAATGATTCGACTCATGGACTTTTGCGTGATGTTCATCTCACGGGCCGTGAATTTCTGTTTTCGGAGCGGATTTCTGTGAACTCTTGATTTAACGGCTTTGATGGCATGCGGTGTTCGAAGAGAGCGTGGGCGGCGTAGTGAATGATTTCGAAGAAAGAGGGTCTGTAACTGATAGGCCCAATTATAACTGATAGGCTGAAAACATTACTGCTGCTCAAGAAAGTGTTCAAAACAATCCATCATCCTCAATTCGATACCGTGCTCAGGAGCTTGGTCTTCAAAGAACAGCTGTGGCCACAATTTTGCACAAGGATTTGCATTTGTTACCATTAAAGATTCAGTTGATACAAGAGCTTCATCCACAAGACCATATACGCCGCCGTACATATGCCAGTAGGATGTTACAGCTCGCCCATGACAACCTCGTTTTTTTATGAAAAAATCATAATGAGTGACGAGGCACATTTTCATTTGAATGGATACGTATGTGAATAAACCGAATAGTCGGTTTTGGGCAATGGAAAATCATCAAACTATTTATCAGTCACCTTTGCATCCATTAAAAGTGACAGTATGGTATACAATTTCAGATCAAGAGCAATCTTTGGACCTTACTTCTATGAAAATGAAAACTGCGTAACGGTAACTGTCAATAGGGAGCGATATCGTGATATGATTGAAAACTTTTTAACGCCAGAACTGCATGCTTTGGGCTTATTTAAAATGTGGTATCAACAAGACGGTGCCACATCGCATACAGCCAGGATTACAATGGATTTACGGCGAGACCTTTTTCCACAACAAGTTCAAAAAATGGTGTTGTTGATTGGCCTCCACGGTCGCTTGATTCGACTGCCACGAACTTCTTTTTGTGGGGATATCTGAAAAGCAAGGTTTATGCAAACAAACCAGAAACACTTGAGCAACTCAAACAGAATATTCGTGATAAAATTAATGAAATACCGCGTAAAATGTGTGAGAATGTAATGTGCGGCTTATAGAGGCGGAGTTTATATGATATTGTATTCCTACATAATTGCTGACATTAAGTAAAACATGTATCAATATAAGATCCATTCTCTTTAATTTAATCAAAAACTATAAATACCGCGTAATTCTCACACATTGAGAATGTAATGAAAAATGTGCTGAAAAGAGCTCGCATTTGTGAGGCTAACAGAGGCGGAAATTTATCATACACGAGGGCGACCGCAAAACGAACTGGCCTGGCACATTTTCTGTTTTACTAGCAACTTTTTTTGTTTAATGATTATTTTCTTTGTTACAGGTGATTGAAGTAAACAAGTTTTATAATTTTTGAAAAATGGAAAATAAAGAGTTTCGTGCGGTAATTAAACACTTTTATATGAAAGGTTATACGCCACAATTAATCAAAGACGAATTGGATTCTGTTCATGGTGATAATGCACCATCATACTCCACCGTGAAATCCTGGGTTCAACAATTTAAAATGGGTCGTTCAAGTACGGAAGATGAACAACGCTCTGGAAGACCGAAAACTGCTACTACTATTGAAAACATAAGAAAAATATTTAATGAAATGACTAAAGATAGACGAATAAAGCTCAGAGAACTTGCTGATATTGTTAAAATACACGAAAAACAAGTTTGGAGTATTTTACATGATGAACTCCACATGAAAAAGCTATCCGCAAGATGGGTGCCGCGTTTGTTGACTTTGCCCAAAAACCAATTCCGAGGAGCTTTTAGCGTTTTATCAGCGTAATCCAATAGAGTTCTTGCGCCGCTTCATAACTGTTGATGAAACATGGATCCATCACTACATACCAGAATGCAAAGAACAGTCAAAACAATGGATAGGAGCTGGTAAAAGTGGTCCCAAGAAGGCGAAAACTGTTAAGTCAGCAGGAAAAGTAATGGCCACAGTATTTTGGGATGCAAGGGGTATAATATTGATTGATTATCTTGAGAAAGGAAAAACTATAAATAGTGAATATTATTGTACATTATTGGATCGGTTGAGTGAAGAAATCAAGATATAACGACCGCATTTAGAAAAAAAAAGTTCTTTTTCATCAAGATAATGCTTCTTCACACACTGCATTTTTAACTCAACAAAAACTGGCCGAATTACGATTTGAAATTGCTCCGCATCCACCATATAGTCCAGATTCAGCTCCTTCTGATTATTTCTTGTTTCCAAATTTAAAATATTTCTCGGTGGCAAACAATTTTCGTCCAATAGCGAGGTTATTGCGCTGAAACTGAGGTATTGAAAAATCTTATTTTTCGGCTGGAATTAAAAAACTTGAAAAACGTTTGATGAAGTGTATTGAGTTAGAAGGAGATTATGTTGAAAAATAAATAATAATAATTCCAAAACAAACGGTTCTTTTTATGTTAGGCCAGTTACTTTTGCGGTCGCCCTCGTATATGCTATTGTATTCTGTACATAATTGCCGCCATTAAATAAAATATTATCAATATAAGATCCATTCTCTTTCATTTAATCAAAAATTATAAACAAACAAAGTACTATAAATGAAATGTCATATTGAATAATTCGCTATTCTAAAATGGTGGGTTTAAACAAATCTTCATAAACAAACATCATGACTCTCTCAGTGTTTGATAGTTCATACTACAAAAGCTAAAGCCAACAGTTTTTTAGTCTCTACGTAAAATTTAAAAAAGTTGAGTTAATACCCTTCTGTTAAAGAAGAGCGAAATCCTCGCTTGGTGTACGTTAAGACAAAAGATAATGAACGCTCACATACAGAAGTGGTACATGTCCACAACACATTCATTCATATGCAATTTCACATTAATAACAAGTACAACAAGTGTAAAAACAACAACAACAACAGCCACATTCATTGTATGGTGGAAAAATGTCAGTGTCAGTAGAGCACTTGCATGCCTACACATGAATGCATACTTTGCCAAAGTGCTGGACGGTGGGCAGAGTGAATATGTAAGTACACACACACACACACCTAGCCATACACACTCCAATACGAGCATGGTCCTGTGGGGAATTCGCACATA